>OU342736.1:37669199-38916349 GCA_910589765.1 Avena atlantica
GTCATATTATGTGACATAGTTGAAAGGAAAAATACCAGACTTGGTATATTGATCATGTCTCGGAAAAACCTTCACAAAATGACCTATCATGTTCGAGGTTTCATGGCTTTCGGTCCAAATGATCGATGTTATGTGCTGAATCACGGCATAGTTTGTGATGTTGTGCCCGTATTATGCACGCGTGTGGACATTGGTATGGAGAACAATGTTGCAGGAGGAAGTTTTCCTTTTTGTCGCACGCAAAAGCCCTTTTCCATTTTCCGAGCGCAAAAAAGGGGTCGTTTTGTGAAGTAACCACCAAAATGCCGTTTCAGAATGCTACCGTCCCATTTTCCTAAAATACTAGACCACCTTACATGGACTATCTCCCAACCGGGACATCTCAAACCTTTTCGTCCATCCCGGGTAAAAAGGACAAATGTCTGCCGAATCGGTAGGAAGTGGGTCCGATTTGTACTAGAGGTACATGATCTATCGCCCGTGATTTTTTGAAAAATTCATTTTTAGACTCGCAATATGTGGTTTCTTCAGAGATCCAATGCAAGTTCTAACGATGCTCGTCCCCTATCTTCATGCACACCGGTTCGATACATAGTTAGAAATTCAGAAAATTCAAAATGGGCATAATAAATCAAAAAAAAATCCGCACAATGAAAATCCTTCGCGTGGTGTCATATTATGTGACATAGTTGAAAGGAAAAATACCAGACTTGGTATATTGATCATGTCTCGAAAAACCTTCACAAAATGACTATCATGTTCAAGGTTTCATGGCTTTCGGTCCAAATGACCGATGTTATGTGCTGAATCATGGCATAGTTTGTGATGTTTGTTCCCATATTATGCGCGTGTGTGGACATTGGATGAGAGAACAATGTTGCAGGAGGAACTTTTCTTTTTGTCGCACGGAAAAGCCTTTTCCATTTTCCTAGCGCAAAAAAGGGGTCGTTTTGTGAAGTAACCACCAAAATGCCGTTTCAGAATGCTACCGTCCCATTTTCCTAAAATACTAGACCACCTTACATGGACTATCTCCCAACCGAGACATCTCAAACCATTTCGTCCATCCCGGGTAAAAAGGACAAATGTCTGCCGAATCGGCAGGAAGTGGGTCCAGTTTGTACTACAGGTACATGATCTATCGCCCGTGATTTTTTGAAAAAATCATTTTTTGACTCGCAATATGTGGTTTCTTCAGATATCCAATGCAAGTTCTAACGATGCTCGTCCCCTGTCTTCATGCACACCGGTTCGACCATAGTTAGAAATCTAGAAAATTCAAAACGGGCATAATAAATTCAAAAAAAATCCGAACAATGAAAATCCTTCGCGTGGTGTCATATTATGTGACATAGTTGAAAGGAAAAATACCAGACTTGGTATATTGATCATGCCTCGAAAAAACCTTCACAAAATGACCTATCATGTTCGAGGTTTCATGGCTTTCGGTCCAAATGACCGATGTTATGTGCTGAATCACGACATAGTTTGTGATGTTGTGCCCATTATATGCATGCGTGTGGAAATTGGTATGGAGAACAATGTTGTCGGAGGAAGTTTTCCTTTTTGCCGCACGGAAAAGCCCTTTTCTATTTTCCGAGCGCAAAAAACGCGTCGTTTTGTGAAGTAACCACCAAAATGCCATTTCATAATGCTACCATCCCATTTTCCTAAAATACTAGACCACCTTACATGGACTATCTCCCAACCGGGACATCTCAAACCTTTTCTTCCATCCCAGGTAAAAAGGACAAATGTCTGCCGAATCGGTAGGAAGTGGTTCCGGTTTGTACTACAGGTACATGATCTATCGCTCGTGATTTTTGGAAAAAACCATTTTTAGAATCGCAATATGTGGTTTCTTCAGAGATCCAATGCAAGTTCTAACGATGCTCGTCCCCTATCTTCATGCACACCGGTTCGACCATAGTTAGAAATTCAGAAAATTCAAAACGGGCATAATAAATTAAAAAATAATCCGAACAATGAAAATCCTTCGCGTTGTGTCATATTATGTGACATAGTTGAAAGGAAAAATACCAGACTTGGTATATTGATCATGTCTCGAAAAAACCTTCACAAAATGACCTATCATGTTCGAGGTTTCATGGCTTTCGGTCCAAATGACCGATGTTATGTGTTGAATCATGGCATAGTTTGTGATGTTGTGCCCATATTATGCATGCGTGTTTACATTGGTATGGAGTACAATGTTGGAGGAGGAAGTTTTCCTTTTTGTCCCACGGAAAAGCCCTTTTCCATTTTCCGAGCGCAAAAAACGGGTCGTTTTGTGAAGTAACCACCAAAATGCCGTTTCAGAATGCTACCGTCCCATTTTCCTAAAATACTAGACCACCTTACATGGACTATCTGCCAACCAGGAAATCTCAAACCTTTTCGTCCATCCCGGGTAAAAAGGACAAATGTCTGCCGAATCGGTAGGAAGTGGGTCCGGTTTGTACTACAGGTACATGATCTATTGCCCGTGATATTTCTAAAAAAATCATTTTTAGACTCGCAATATGTGGTTTCTTCAGAGATCCAATGCAAGTTCTAACGATGCTCGTCCCCTATCTTCATGCACGTCGGTTCGACCATAGTTAGCAATTAAGAAAATTCAAAACAGGCATAATAAATTCAAAAAAAATCCGAACAATGAAAGTCATTCGCGTGGTGTCATATTATGTGACATAGTTGAAAGTAAAAATACCAGACTTGGTATATTGATCATGTCTCGAAAAAACCTTCACAAAATGACCTATCATGTTCGAGGTTTCACGGCTTTCGGTCCAAATGACCGATGTTATGTGCTAAATCACGGCATACTTTGTGATGTTGTGCCCATATTATGCATGTGTGTGGACATTGGTATGGAGAACAATGTTGCAGGAGGAAGTTTTCCTTTTTGTCGCACGAAAAATCCCTTTTCCATTTTCCGAGCGCAAAAAGGGGTCGTTTTGTGAAGTAACCACCAAAATGCCGTTTCAGAATGCTACCATCCCTTTTTCCTAAAATAATAGACCACCTTACATGGACTATCTCCCAACCGGGACATCTCAAACCTTTTCTTCCATCCCGGGTAAAAAGGACAAATGTCTGCCGAATCGGCAGGAAGTGGGTCCGGTTTGTACTACAGGTACATGATCTATCGCCCGTGATTTTCTAAAAAAATCATTTTTAGACTCGCAATATGTGGTTTCTTCAGAGATCCAATGCATGTTCTAACGATGCTCGTCCCCTATATTCATGCACGCCGGTTCGACCATAGTTTGAAATTCAGAAAATTCAAAACGGTAATAATAAATTCAAAAAAAATTCGAACAATGAAAATCCTTCGAGTGGTGTCATATTATATGACATAGTTGTAAGGAAAAATAACAGACTTGGTATATTGATCATGTCTCGAAAAAACCTTCACAAAATGAACTATCATATTCGAGGTTTCATGGCTTTCAGTCTAAAAAACCTATTTTATGTGCTGAATCACGGCATAGTTTGTGATGTTGTGCCCATATTATGCATGCATGTGGATATTGGTATGGAGAACAATGTTGCAGGAGGAAGTTTTCCTTTTTGTCGCACGGAAAAGCCCGTTTCCATTTTCCGAGCGCAAAAAACGGGTCGTTTTGTGAAGTAACCACCAAAATGCCGTTGCAGAATGCTACCGTCCCATTTTCCTAAAATACTAGACCACCTTACATGGAATATCTCCCATCCGGGACATCTCAAACCATTTCGTCCATCCCGGGTAAAAAGGACAAATGTCTGCCGAATCGGTAGGAAGTGGGTCCGGTTTGTACTAGAGGTACATGATCTATCGCCCGTGATTTTTTGAAAAATTCATTTTTAGACTCGCAATATGTGGTTTCTTCAGAGATCCAATGCAAGTTCTAGCGATGCTCGTCCCCTATCTTCATGCACACCGGTTCGATACATAGTTAGAAATTCAGAAAATTCAAAATGGGCATAATAAATTCAAAAAAAAATCCGCACAATGAAAATCCTTCGCGTGGTGTCATATTATGTGACATAGTTGAAAGGAAAAATACCAGACTTGGTATATTGATCATGTCTCGAAAAAACCTTCACAAAATGACCTATCATGTTCAAGGTTTCATGGCTTTCGGTCCAAATGACCGATGTTATGTGCTGAATCATGGCATAGTTTGTGATGTTGTGCCCATATTATGCATGCGTGTGGACATTGGATGGAGAACAATGTTGCAGGAGGAACTTTTCCTTTTTGTCGCACGGAAAAGCCCTTTTCCATTTTCCTAGCACAAAAAAGGGGTCGTTTTGTGAAGTAACCACCAAAATGCCGTTTCAGAATGCTACCGTCCCATTTTCCTAAAATACTAGACCACCTTACATGGACTATCTCCCAACCGAGACATCTCAAACCATTTCGTCCATCCCGGGTAAAAAGGACAAATGTCTGCCGAATCGGCAGGAAGTGGGTCCGGTTTGTACTACAGGTACATGATCTATCGCCCGTGATTTTTTGAAAAAATCATTTTTTGACTCGCAATATGTGGTTTCTTCAGATATCCAATGCAAGTTCTAACGATGCTCGTCCCCTGTCTTCATGCACACCGGTTCGACCATAGTTAGAAATCCAGAAAATTCAAAACGGGCATAATAAATTCAAAAAAAATCCGAACAATGAAAATCCTTCGCGTGGTGTCATATTATGTGACATAGTTGAAAGGAAAAATACCAGACTTGGTATATTGATCATGCCTCGAAAAAACCTTCACAAAATGACCTATCATGTTCGAGGTTTCATGGCTTTCGGTCCAAATGACCGATGTTATGTGCTGAATCACGACATAGTTTGTGATGGTGTGCCCATTATATGCATGCGTGTGGAAATTGGTATGGAGAACAATGTTGCAGGAGGAAGTTTTCCTTTTTGCCGCACGGAAAAGCCCTTTTCTATTTTCCGAGCGCAAAAAACGCGTCGTTTTGTGAAGTAACCACCAAAATGCCATTTCATAATGCTACCATCCCATTTTCCTAAAATACTAGACCACCTTACATGGACTATCTCCCAACCGGGACATCTCAAACCTTTTCTTCCATCCCAGGTAAAAAGGACAAATGTCTGCCGAATCGGTAGTAAGTGGTTCCGGTTTGTACTACAGGTACATTATCTATCGCTCGTGATTTTTGGAAAAAACCATTTTTAGAATCGCAATATGTGGTTTCTTCAGAGATCCAATGCAAGTTCTAACGATGCTCGTCCCCTATCTTCATGCACACCGGTTCGACCATAGTTAGAAATTCAGAAAATTCAAAACGGGCATAATAAATTCAAAAATAATCCGAGCAATGAAAATCCTTCGCGTTGTGTCATATTATGTGACATCGCTGAAATGAAAAATACCAGACTTGGTATATTGATCATGTCTCGAAAAAACCTTCACAAAATGACCTATCATCCATGGACTATCTCCCAACCGGGACATCTCAAACCTTTTCGTCCATCCCGGGTAAAAAGGACAAATGTCTGCCGAATCGGTAGGAAGTGGGTCCGGTTTGTACTACAGGTACATGATCTATCGCTCGTGATTTTTGGAAAAAATCATTTTTAGAATCGCAATATGTGGTTTCTTTAGAGATCCAATGCAAGTTCTAACGATGCTCGTCCCCTATCTTCATGCACACCGGTTCGACCATAGTTAGAAATTAAAATTCAAAACGGGCATAATAAATTCAAAAAAAATCCGAACAATGAAAATCCTTCGCGTGGTGTCATATTATGTGACATAGTTGAAAGGAAAAATACCAGACTTGGTATATTGATCATGTCTCGAAAAAACCTTCACAAAATGACCTATCATGTTCGAGGTTTCCTGGCTTTCGGTCCAAATGACCGATGTTATGTGCTGAATAACGGCATAGTTTGTGATGTTGTGCCCATTATATGCATGCGTGTGGACATTGGTATGGAGAACAATGTTGCCGGAGGAAGTTTTCCTTTTTGTCGCACGGAAAAGCCCTTTTCCATTTTCCGAGCGCAAAAAACGGGTCGTTTTGTGAAGTAACCACCAAATTGCCGTTTCATAATGCTACCGTCCCATTTTCCTAAAATACTAGACCAACTTACATGGACTATCTCCCAACCGGGACATCTCAAACCTTTTCGTCCATCCCGGGTAAAAAGGACAAATGTTTGCCGAATCGGAAGGAAGTGGGTCCGGTTTGTACTACAGGTACATGATCTATCGCCCGTGATTTTTTGAAAAAATCATTTTTAGACTCGCAATATGTGGTTTCTTCAGAGATCCAATGCAAGTTTTAACGATGCTCGTCCCCTATCTTCATGCACACCGGTTCGACCATAGTTAGAAATTCAGAAAATTCAAAACAGGCGTAATAAATTCAAAAAAAATCCGAACAATGAAAATCCTTCGCGTGGTGTCATATTATGTGACATAGCTGAAAGGAAAAATACCAGACTTGGTATATTGATCATGTCTCGAAAAAACCTTCACAAAATGACCTATCATGTTCGAGGTTTCATGGTTTTCGGTCCAAATGACCGATGTTATGTGCTGAATCACGGCATAGTTTGTGATGCTGTGCCCATTATATGCATGCGTGTGGACATTGGTTAGGAGAACAATGTTGCAGGAGGAAGTTTTCCTTTTTGTCGCACGGAAAAGCCCTTTTCCATTTACCGAGCGCAAAAAAGGGGTCATTTTGTGAAGTAACCACCAAAATGCCGTTTCAGAATGCTACCGTCCCATTTTCCTAAAATTCTAGACCACCTTACATGGACTATCTCCCAACCGGGACATCTCAAACCTTTTCGTCCATCCCGGGTAAAAAGGACAAATGTCTGCCGAATCGGAAGGAAGTGGGTCCGGTTTGTACTACATGTACATGATCTATCGCCGGTGATTTTTTGAAAAAATCATTTTTAGACTCGCAATATGTGGTTTCTTCAGAGATCCAATGCAAGTTCTAACGATGCTCGTCCCCTATCTTCATGCACACCGGTTCGACCATAGTTAGAAATTCAGAAAATTCAAAACAGGCGTAATAAATTCAAAAAAAATTCGAACAATGAAAATCCTTCGCGTGGTGTCATATTATGTGACATCGCTGAAATGAAAAATACCAGACTTGGTATATTGATCATGTCTCGAAAAAACCTTCACAAAATGACCTATCATGTTCGAGGTTTCATGGCTTTCGGTCCAAATGACCGATTTTATGTGCTGAATCATGGCATAGTTTGTGATGCTATGCCCATATTATGCATGCGTGTGTACATTGGTATGGAGAACAATGTTGGAGGAGGAAGTTTTCCTTTTTGTCGCACGGAAAAGCCCTTTTCCATTTTTCGAGCGCAAAAAACGGGTCGTTTTGTGAAGTAACCACCAAAATTCCGTTTCAGAATGCTAGCGTCCCATTTTCCTAAAATACTAGACCACCTTACATGGACTATCTCCCAACCAGGAAATCTCAAACCATTTCGTCCATCCTGGGTAAAAAGGACAAATGTCTGCCGAATCGGCAGGAAGTGGGTCCGGTTTGTACTACAGGTACATGATCTATCGCCCGTCATTTTTTGAAAAAATCATTTTTAGACTCGCAATATGTGGTTTCTTCAGAGATCCAATGCAAGTTCTAACGATGCTCGTCCCCTATCTTCATGCACGCCGGTTCGACCATAGTTAGAAATTCAGAAAATTCAAAATAGGCATAAGAAATTCAAAAAAAATCCGAACAATAAAAGTCATTCGCGTGGTGTCATATTATGTGACATAGTTGAAAGGAAAAATACCAGACTTGGTATATTGATCATGTCTCGAAAAAACCTTCACAAAATGACCTATCATGTTCGAGGTTTCACGGCTTTCGGTCCAAATGACCGATGTTATGTGCGGATTCACGGCATACTTTGTGATGTTGTGCCCATATTATGCATGTGTGTGGACCTTGGTATGGAGAACAATGTTGCAGGAGGAAGTTTTCCTTTTTGTCGCACGAAAAATCCCTTTTCCATTTTCCGAGCGCAAAAAGGGGTCGTTTTGTGAAGTAACCACCAAAATGCCGTTTCAGAATGCTACCATCCCTTTTTTCTAAAATACTAGACCACCTTACATGGACTGTCTCCCAATCGGGACATCTCAAACCTTTTCTTCCATCCCGGGTAAAAAGGACAAATGTCTGCCGAATCGGAAGGAAGTGGGTCCGGTTTGTACTACAGGTACATGATCTATCGCCCGTGATTTTTTGAAAAAATCATTTTTAGACTCGCAATATGTGGTTTCTTCAGAGATCCAATGCATGTTCTAACGATGCTCGTCCCCTATCTTCATGCACGCCGGTTCGACCATAGTTAGAAATTCAGAAAATTCAAAACGGGAATAATAAATTCAAAAAAAATTCGAACATTGAAAATCCTTCGAGTTGTGTCATATTATGTGACATAGTTGTAAGGAAAAATAACAGACTTGGTATATTGATCATGTCTCGAAAAAACCTTCACAAAATGACCTATCATGTTCGTGGTTTCATGGCTTTCGGTCTAAAATATGGACCCACACGTCAGAGACGAAGAAAAGGAAGAGTTGATCCAAGGTGTGATCCGTGGGGAAGAAAAATTAGATGTATCGACGTTTCTAAACAACTCCGGTGAGGGTGATCCTCTTTTTGCCGGAATAGACGACTTGTTTGAGGTTGAAGGTGTTGCCTTCCGCGCGGGAGAAGGCGATGCCTTGTGTAATCGAGAAGACGACCGCTCTGGCGAGGTGCATGTAATATAATTAATTCATTAATTAATCATCTGCTATCTATATAGAAATAGTAACGATGATCTTTCTTCTTTTAGCTCTCCGGATCGATGAAATCTACTAAAAAGAGCAGCCGAGGCCCAACCAAAAAGTTGGGAGACCATGAGAGGTTCAGGATCGAAGATTTCGCTGAAGACGGCAAACCGACGGCTCCTGAAGTTGTCGAAAACAAATTTGTGGCACAATGCGGAGTAATCGTTAGGGACTTAATCCCGATCACCATTCGAAATTGGAATAGGCCTGCTGATGCGGAAGAAGAGGGAACATGCTTATTTGTCCCTAACCACGCCAAAGATTTACTGTGGAAGAGGCTCATGGTTAATTTCAAACTACCGAAGATAGAGCTGGATCCAAATGCGGAGGATCCAGTTGAGGATGCCTTAGAACATGGGAGAGGCTAAGGTCAGGGAGTGGGATTTGAAGAAGATGGCCCAGTGTTTCACCAACTTGAAGAAAATATTGCACCTTGACTATGTCATGAAAGAGAAGACTCCCGATTTCAAGAATATTCAGTTTGAGAAGATAAAACCATTCTGGGCTGAGTTTGTGAAATACAAGACATCAAAAAAAGCTAAGAAAATGTCTGCAACGAATAAGCTGAATGCTGCTAACAAGAAGTATCACCATACTATGGGGCAAGGTGGCTACAGGGCTAGCATTCCTAAGTGGGAGAAACTTGAGAATGAACTCCGTGCTAAAAAGATCACCCCAGAGACAGACGATTGGGTAGAACGTGCAAGGAATTGGTTTTAAGGGCATGGGGGCACGTTGGACTCGGAAGGGAAGTGTATATATAACATACGACATAAAGAAGACCCCTTGCCAATCGAGAAGATGAGAAAAGCAGTAAAGGGTGTTAAAGATGGGGACTTCATTCCCGATAGAGAGAATGATGATCTCACACTCGCCCTTGGAAATAAGGAACATGATGGACGAACATGAGGCACAAGCGGCTCCAAACCATGGAGGACTGGGTTTCCTGAAGAGAGGAAGAAATATCCGGATAGAAGCCGTCAGAGGAGAAAGGACAGGGCGGAAGTTGAAGCAGATATTCAGAAAGAGCGAATGCGTATAATTGAAGAATGAATAAAGCAACAACAAGATGAAATTAACGCACTTAAAGAGCAAAGTACTACCGGCCCATCTCAGCAGCACACTTCATTCGATGCTACCGGCCTAATAATCAAAAAAGTAGTGTGGCTTCCACCGAGGTCCCGGGTGATGACAATGGCGATGACGATGGTGCACCGACGATGGCTCCTGTTGGCTACCCAGTGGATGATATCACAGAGATGACACACTTCGAGCTACATGTCAAAGTTGTGAACATATCAATGAAGGTGGCAGTCGGCTATGCCTTACCAATTGGACCCACACCAACTTACCACTGACGTCCGGTTCCAGAGGGCTACTTTGTTGTCGGGGTGGATGCAATCATGCCCACCTTTGAAGTTTTGGATCTTCACTACCCTGCAGGTGAAGGGGATGTGATTGTACTGGGAGACGCAACAAACATCACCATTCTATGGCCAATGGAATGTATCGTGCTTCGAAATCACACGCCAAAGCCATCTTCGCCGCCGCCTCAACCGTCTCCAGCGAGGTCGTCGCCGTCGCGGCAGTCGTCTTCGTCGCCTCACCCGGCTCCGTCGCCTCACCAATCTCCAGCGCAGCCATCGCCGCGGGAGCCATCGCCGGCGCCTCAGGATAAAAAGCGTAAGCGTACCGCTACTCTGCGTCGTGGTAAGCGATCTCCGAAACATAAAAAAGAGCCTCTTCCAAAAGTACCAAAGGTTCCTCCCAAGAGAGCTTATGACTGTACTGAAGAGGAGACTGCGGCGATCGTTGATGCGGAAACGACAGCATTTTTCGCTAAGCTGAGGCGGCCGAAAGAGCCAGATTTCCCCAGCACCAAAGAATAAAAATCCAGAGTGTTGAAAATTCTAAAGACTGTTCATCAACCCGAGCCAAAGCTGTCATCAGACTATGAGCGTTCTATTCTCAAGTCACATGCGGCACAACAAGCCTCGTAGAGCAGTACTGATGCAAGCGAGAAATCTGTTGCCCAGCTCGGAGAACATGCAAAACAGTCTTGCGCCCCTCTCAGGGTGATTTCCCATACCAATGTGGGGTCGAGCAAATATGGGGCCGAAGAGCATTATGATCCAGAGGTAGTTGCATAATACGGAGAAGCTGTCGTTGCTCGAGGTATGAGTATTGCCTAGTACTTATCCCAGGTAGAGTACTTCCCCGTGAGTGAAGTAGCATACAAATACCAGTACGACAAACCTCTCGTCAAACCTGAGGAGGTAAATAATCTTCCAACAAAAATGCGAAGATTGCATAACTGGTACATGCATGCCACAAAGGCCGGGGCTAACTGGATAGTGCTGAAGGTTACAAAAAAGCATTATGGGAAAGAAATGGATGACATGATATTCATTGAATTTGATGAACTATTTCAATTATTCAATCAAGACGCCTGGGACAAACCGATCATCAGTGCCAATTGTCTGTAAGTACTAATTCTGTAATTAATTTAGTCTTCAGCTATCTCACCTTGTTTATTGCATGTATATAATCATATTGTAATATGCAGAATGAAGATTCTCGAATGCAGCAGAGATAAAATCTATGACATTGGCTTCATTGACCCATATTGGGTTCATCAAGCTAATCTCAAAACAAGCCCCCAGGATACGAAGGATAATATAGTACACGCGTTAAGGTTTCAAGAAACCAGAAGGGAAATACTATTTCCTTACAACTCCGAGTGAGTGTTATTGTCTTTTATACACTTTCTATTTTCCTTACTCGATGTTAAGTATATAATTGATTAGTTATGCATTCGCAGCTTCCACTATATATTGTTAATCATTCAACTTGACAAAGGGTGTGTACTAGTCATGGACTCGAAACATAAACCCCTTGAGTAGAGGAAGGACATGCAGATGCTTCTCCAGCGGTAATTCTAATCATTACAACACTATATCGGCAACGTTCGTGAATTTTATGATATCAAGTAATTAATAACTTCTTTTATCCGTTTTCTTCCCCGGGCAGCGCTTGGAAACGGTTCACCAACAAGGCTAGGGGTGTTTGGAAAGCGGATCTTACATTTCAAGCACTAGATGTAAGCACCACTAGCTATATCCGCGCATCTCTTTGATTCTAGTTTTGATACCGTTATTATCATGCTTGATTATTATTTTGATGGAACTATGTTCTCGTAAAGTGCCTGACGCAGGGACCAGGTAACAATCTATGTGGATACTATGTTTGCGAGTTCATCCGGCAGACGTGCGATGAGAAGGGCAGAAATTTAGAGCAACTCCACGTACGTAAACAATTTCTATAGTTTTTAATTACCATCAAATGTGTTTAGTTTCATTCATATAGGCTGGCTCCTTTTTTAAATCAAATCGAACGTCTACGGGACGGTCTTCTGCCAAAGGATCGCGTACGAGCAATTCAGGAGGAATTGGCGGGATTCTTGGATGCAGATGTCCTAAACCCAAAAGGGGAATACTATTTGGATGTGTATAAACAATAGGGATTGTACAAAGAGCAACTTTTGTATGTAGTGCATGAACTCGATCCGTGTATCGAATGTAATATTGTCATGATGATCTTGTGTAATATAATGGTTCCTTCATTGACGAGTGCAAAACACTAAATAAACAATAAAACAACATAAATGAATTCTCTGGCGCGGCACAAAAAGTGGCCAAAATGCTGCCGCTGCAAGAAAAGTTGCCAAAATGAATTCTCTGTCGCGATAGAGAAATGTGCCAAATCTCTTCCGCGACAGAAGGTTATTTGTCCCGATTCGTGTTACGAACCAGGACGGTTGCTCCACCCCCCTCGCCCTCTTTAGCGGCCACGTGTACCCCCTTTTGTCCCGGTTGGTGGGGCAACTGGGACTAAAGGTTGGGGCTTTAGTCCCGATTGCCCCGTCCCGGTGGGGTAACCGGGACTAATCCCCCTTACCAACCAGGACGTATGGGCCTTTCTGCACTAGTGCAAGGAGCTCCTGCATGACTAAGTCTAGTCCCTTATCCTTGTCATCATGCATCATCTTGAAGGTTATCTCCTCCGTGAGTGGCTCCGTCTAGTGTCCCGGATGCGAGACTCTAAAGCCCCAAAGATCCTTCCTCTCGAACTTGGTGAACTGAAGTTCCTTAATACTAGGGAGTGTTAGATTGAGCACACTAGTGAGCTCCACAAGACGAGAACCAAAACGAGTTCCCTTGAACTCCTCGGCAGTGCTGACAACAAAGCTAGGCATCTATTGCATAAGAGAGAGAAAATTAGAAACAATACAAGTAGAGAGAAAAACAAGATAGTGAAACAAAATCCAAAAGCATACGTTCAACAATAAAAAAATACAAGTCATGGCATACAAAAATATACCACAAACACTAAGGTTCAAACATAACTTAGACAAAAACTTGCCATACCACATAGGTTGGTATGACCAAATTTCTAGAAAAACGACAAGTGTGGTGGTCCAACTATTGGAGTACGTCACATTTCTCACGCATATGCTAAGTCTATGATATCCTCCCTTAGACGTTTTATGGCGGTCTCTATGTCTTGGGTATACTTATTCTCCTCTCTAAGGTAATTTTTGAGTGTTGAGCATTCTACACTCGAATCTTTCACCAAGCTACTTAATAGCATTCCAAGCTGCATTTCTTCCAGAGTCAAAGAATGACATATACATTTCTGAGTTGGTGACCATGTAGAATCCCTACTCTTTGTGGTTGTCTCCCTTGTTTTTGTACAAGTGGAGTTGCACCCACCAATATTCTTCCCCTTCATCCACCACTGTAAATCCCTTATACACGGCCTCACCATGTATTCCCAAACTAACCATGAGGTTTTTGAGTGCCTTGGAAAACTCCATCTCACATTCTGAAGTCATGGTCATGAGTGGTCCCTTCTTGACGGCTTCGTTGATGGTGGCCATCTACAAATAGAGATGAGAAAGAAGATTAGAAGAGGTTTACGAGAAGAAAAAGACAAGTGTGGAATTTGCAAAGAGTTGGCATTTTTTCCTGGTGGTTTCCTTAGTCTAATCCAACTTAGGGTCATAATCCTACAGGCAACACAGTGCTCTGATACCATCTGTAGGACCGCACCTTTTAAGGTAAAGGTCCGGATGATTGCAATGCTAGTCCCTGGATCAAATTCTAGCATCCATAGTTTAAGATAAAGTACATAGATACAAAGGTCATTATTACATCGTCATTCCAGAGATAACATAGTCTTTACAACTCAATAGCCCAAGGCTAGTACATAGAGTACATAACATAAAGGAAATAACTATAAGTCTTCATCTTCATGTGCCGCAGGCAAGCATGTTGAGTGTAGACTCACAACCCTAAACTCCATTAGAGTAACCTGCAACATCATAAGTTATAGCCATAGTGGGTCAATACATTCGGAATTGTATTGGCAACTGATACCATAGTAGAATAGTAGTATCTACATCTATATTAATTTGGCTAAGTGTAGCTTAGGCTTGCTTTTCTCAAAATAAGGTTTTTCCTTATTATTTGAAAACACTAAGTTTTTGTTTGTCAAAAACACCCAAGGAACCACCAATAGACATTGGTGAACCTTTTCCCTTGTTCAACCACAAGTTTTTAACTTAGAAAATGGGATGTGGAGATCCTTGATTGCTTCAATGTCTTTGATGCTCAAATTGTCCGTTGCCGGGGACACGGCCAAGTACTTACATTTTATCCTCTCAAGAGGTGGTGCACTTTCTGCACAAGACTCGACATGCATCGAGACGAGACCTTTCAGAAGCATTCCCTTAGACCACCATGGACGCGTTCCATCCTATCACCCTACCACCAACTGTCCATCTGGCTAAGTTCTTGCAACCTATGTGGTCAAGGCAGAGCCCATATGCCATGTGGTTGCACTAGAATCTTCTCAACACTAAACATCTCAAATCCATTTGTTCCTGGGTGGCAATCCACAAGTGCGATACACAAGGTAAACCATAGACATGGGCCTTGTGTAACCACTCAACATAAACCAATATACCATTCCACATAGGTGATTCATTCACTTAGTTGTTTTATTAATCAAAACACAAGTCATAGACTTAGCAAAATTTCATAGCATGAATATTCCACCCTTGTTTTCGACTAGCTAGGATAAGCATCATAGCATAACAAGCTTCTTTAATTTAGGAAAAATCTACTAAGACTACAACTACTAGGATTTCCCAAGGAATAACATAGTATATACTTAGCAAAAATCTCCACGCAAGTCCTACTCAAAATATCACTAATGCATAGTCAAAATAATAGGACAAAATATATGGAGCATCACTTGTCTTTATAGTTGGGGGAGTAGCAACAGTCCTCACAATAACGATCACCACTATATATGAATGCATGAAAATGCAACATAATGATTTTACTACACTAAACAAGTCAAACCAAACGGTACTTAACAAAAATTAATCTATCTAAATTCTAAACAAACTCAAATTTGCTTTAAAACAATTTTCTAAACATTTTATATAGTCAAAATAAGCCTATAATTGGTTCTGCAAATAATCCTATTTTTCAGAAGCAAAATACTAATTCATGGCCACAGAAGTGTAGGGATTAATTTTCTGAATCCAATGATATATTACTTGTAATTTTTGGACAAATAGATCAAAAGATATGAATTTTACAAGTTAAATCAACTAACAGATTCAAAACAGATTTTAAATCAAACAGCCAGACACGTGGACACGTCTGATTGGTTGATACCATTTCGCACAGGATCACCCTTCCACGCCATTGGATCAAGTCAGATCCAACGCGCCAGATCTAAACTTACCGGTTCACTAACGATCTAATCTACAGCGCACAATCCAGATCTAACGGCCCTGGATCAAGCGACCATACGCGAGTGATGCAGCGCTGAGTTGTAGGAGCGCTTGGTCGGGAAACCCCAAGAGCAAGGTGTGAAGCAGCATAGCAGCAAGTTTTCCCTCAGTAAGAAACCGAGGTTATCAAACCAGTAGGAGGAAGGAAACGACACACAAGTATTGCAAGCAACATGGAAACCTGCACAACACAAACTCAAGACTTTGCCCTAACGAATCAGTGAGGTTGTCATGCTCACCGGTTTTCTGTAACAAAGTATTAAACTTATTGTGTGGAAGGTGATGATGGTTTGCAACAAGTAAACAAGTAACAGTGGAAGATGTATCAATGGTAAAGATTGGACCGGGGTCCATAGTTCACTAGAGGTGCTCTCCTTAGATAAACAACATGGCATGAAGGGTAAACAAATTATAGCAGGGCAATTGACAAGAACTAAGCTAGGCATAACAATGCAATACCAGACAAAAAGATCCTATGAGATTTGATTAGGCAATACAACAATATACATAGACCGCCATCCAACTACATCTATGACTAGAAGTCCACCTTCAGGTTATCATCTGAACCCCCTCCAGTATTAAGTTGCAAGCAACAGACAACTTCTTTAAGCAAAGTGTGTAAGGTAAACAATCCACTTGCTCCATGAACAAGATACCGTTGTTTTCTAGTGGCAACAACACATCTACAACCGAAGAGATTTCTGTCACTTTCCTTGGAAACTAGAGGCATGAACCCACTATCGAGCATAAATACCCCCTCTTGGAGTCAGAAGCAACTACTTGGCCAAGATAGCTACTACCAACGAAGAGCATGCAAGATCAAAAACAACATAGACATGATAGAATCAATAAGAAAACACCATTAATCAATATGACATAGTAATCTCAATATCCATCGGATCCCCACAAACACAACATGCATGATTACAAATAGATTATATCTTGATCATGAATTGCCAACTCCCGGATTTTTAATCCCAGATGCCTGTTATGCCATACCACGCAATCCCAGGATTACCATTTTTGCGAGACATAACAGAATTGGATACCATAGTACATCATCCATTACAAACCGTACATAAGTTCTTACGCAAATAGGCATCTCATGATCCAGTTCTTAATACAACTTCAAGCAGCGGAATACGTAATAATAACGGTAGCGTGGGCGAAGCTCCATCTTCGAGTTCACAGGAAAATGGGAGATGATCCTAGTTGTCGTAACCTTCCTGTGGTCCATCCTCCAGGTACTCCTCTTCATAGTTTGGCCATGGGAATAGCCAGGGACAAAGCCATGAGTACTCTTTAAGTACTCGCAAACTAATACTAACAAGTGGAAGGTGTTTTTTTATAATAGGAAACTAGGCTCTAGGGTTATTTTGCAAAAGCCAGATTTATCTCTACTAAGTTTAGAAGCAACGAATGCTAGTTGAAGTTTTATAACACCTAAATGGGAATTTGTAATTCAGATCGCAGATCTGTTTAGGTCAAGTCAAAGTCTCAATTCATTTCACAAGTCATTTTGAAAAGTCTGACGGGGGAACAGTATGGACACTCCAACTGTCCATAACCACGAACGCGGCTATTCGAATAGTTTGACACTCTGCAGAGATTGTAAACTTTCACCACAACATTCGATACATCCGTCAGGAACAAATCCTGAATTCACCATACTCAGTATGCGGATAATCAATCCTAACCTTTCAATTACACGCCCTAGTATAAGCACCTCTCCTATGAGTTTGGCCTCCCAACCATGACCAACTGTAATCTTGGGTACTGCACAGGTGGACAATCTTCACAATGTAGCCTCAGCTCAGACCTTGGCCGTGAGGGAACTAATACTAAGGTCTATAAGTTTCCTGTCAAGCCCTACCCAATCTTCGGGTATTGTGGTTGTACGGTAAAATTGGAACGGTATCGCATCCAGACAACCATCAGTTTTATAAAGGGCTAAGGCTCATGCCTCAACATTTTCATCACCAAAATCATCAAGTGTTCGGAAACACATGTCCAAAACATTTCAATAGAATGATCCATCATTCCAAGATTTTCATAACCATTTTCCACCAAGTATTCCCATCTAAAGTTGATCAAGTTTTATGCTTAGCACTAGCATCTACAAGTGGGGGTAAGCAATAATGAGGGCTAGTAAACTAGTGGAGTTCTAAATAAGTTCAATATCATGCCTTAGGATGACATCGAGATTATCTAGGTTAGGCCAAATTTTATGCTCTTTATGCAACCTTCACATATCTTTCTAGTATCTACCATTCATTTAGGTGAAATCTAAGTAAGGGCTTTGATAGAGAAATAAAGTATAAAGCTTGTAGGTAAAACTAGGAATGGTTTATCAAGTGGTTATGATCATATATCCTTAAGGCATATAGTTGGCATGGTAATAAGCAAGTATAGGCTTGCATCAATATCAGTATAAGCTTGCTAAATTGCAAGTGTTAGCTTGCACATTCAACTAGTAGTATTAGGCTTGCAAGATTAAGGCTTGGTTTAGTTCCTTTTATTTTTAGAAAAGTAATTTCTACTCATTGAAAAACTACTTAAGATTTAATATTCTCCAAACCAAACATGGGATCATGTTGACACATGTCATCACCACATATTTTAGTCCATGGGAATATGATTTAAAGTGGTGTCACAATTTAATAAGGTTTTACCCTTTTATTTTAATTAAATAAAGTGACTAGAAATTCCTATGTGGCATTCTTTTATTACTTGAACATTATTTCTGCAAGTAAACCTATATATTTTTATATATTCTGAAAGGTATGGTTAAATGTGATTTTTGAGAGTTGGAATCAACTCAAAAGCTATTATGGTTTAAATTTGAAAAATGTTTGAATGCAGAAAAGCTTCTGCCTTGTTATTTTTACCATGGGTGATATATAGATCCAAATGACTTGAATCCAAGGGGCTTGGATTCAACATTCCCATGCCTTTCTAAAAAAATTTGTTTCATTTAATTTGGTGCACTTAATCGACCTGGGTTGATTTTTGAAGTTGGGTACAGAAGTGAGTTTGAAATAAAATAGAAAAGGTTTAATTCAAATAACTAGGCTGCGTGGGAAGGGTTAACGAGCCGGCCTGCTAAGCGGGCTGTTTAAGTGGGTTTCCCCACGCGTCAGTGACACAGGGGGGTGCGAAGCGGTACGGGGCAACGTGGTGCGTTCGATCTGATTCTAATGCAACGGCTGAGAGTCATCGTTGACGTTGAGCAACGCCGGCGAGACATAAACCTAGCGCGGCCAGTGGGGGTTGCTGGGGGCTCACCGGGGTGCAGGCGATGGTCGGCGAGGCGGGCGAATGACGGCGAACTCAGGGGTGGTCGTCGCAGCTCCTGGGGTGCACGAAATCGATGGCGCCCTTCTTCTCTAGAGGCGGCGGGCTCGCCTTGCTCCGGGAACGGTGTGGCACGATCAGTGAGGAGAGGGGAGTAGAATGGTGTGAAGAATTCGAGCGGGGGTGGCCTCTATTTTAGTCGAGCGAGGGGACCGACGGGGCGCACGGTGAGCTCGTCGGGGGCGATGGTACAGACGGCTATTGGCATGGGCGAAGGTAGGGCGGTGCGGTGTTCCCTGGTGATGCTCAACTCTACGGTGGCGAGACGTGGGGCGGTGCGGGTTGGTCTGGAACACGCGACGCTCTGCGTGGCAGAGGCAGCGTCTTCAACGGCGAGCGGTGGTTGTGCGTCACGGGGCGGCGAACGGGGATGCCTGGCGGTCTCCTGGGTCGGTGGGGGTCGTGTATGCATGCGGCGAGGGCGGCACATGGTCTGTGGGCTTCGGTCGAGGGTGGCGCTCTGGCGCATGCTTGGCATGGTCGATGGCGGTCTGGGCACGGTCCTTGCGTGTGGTCTAGGGGTTGGCAAGGTTCGAGCGGTGGACAGGGAGTGGTGGTGGACGGTGGGCTACCTCCCAGACATGCTGGCTAGGCTTGTTTCTCCTCCTAGCTTGCTGTCGACATGGGGGTGACAATGGTGCATTCGGCCTGCGCACCATTGATGGCATTGCCAAGCTTACAGTGGTGCTAGTGATTAGTTAAGGTTGTTAGATGATCTACTAAGGCTAGTGGTGCCCAGAGAGGGAACAAGTTAGGCTCAAAACACTGCACACTATAGTGTTTTGATTTTGTTTGATTTGTGTCTGCAATGTGTTTGATGAAATGGCCCCATGAAATCAAGTTTGGAATTTTGAAAAGATTTTTGGTGGGTGTGCTACATTAGTGCTGGTGAGTCTGCAGATGCTTGGGTTTTGAAAGTTGAGCTTGTTTGAGTGGTTTTTGAAAAAGTGGGATCTTCCCATATGATAAAGATTCAATCTTGAATTGTCATTTAAACTATGCATTTGAAAGTTTCTGGATGATCACAAAGAGGGCCTTGATACTTTGTTATGAGTACAATCAAAGGGTGCAAAGATCCAGAAAAGTTTCTGTTAGGTTCTGAAAGTTTGAGACAGCCAAAGTAGGCATGGGAGTTAAATTGATCAAAATGACCATTCACTCATTTAGCTTTCTTTTGATTCTTTTGTCTTTGGGAAAAGTTTGGGAAATGTTTAGATGATGTTTATTTCACCTAAGAAACATTTTACAAGAAAAGAAACACACAAACAAGGTGGTACAAAAGAATTTCAAATTAAATGCATAGACATATGCATGCTTTCATAATTTTATTTAGAAAAGTTTTTGTTAACCCTAATTTTGATGATTAGTGTTTGATGATTTAAGTTTAGTATTTTTGGGATGTTACAAACCTTCCCCCCTTAAACAAAATCTCGTATCGAGATTTGAAAAAGGACGAAAATATTACCTAGGATTTTAAAAGATCGGGAAACTCCGTCCTGATGTGATCTTCGCGCTCCCAGGTAGCTTCCTCTTCTGTGTGGTTGCTCCACTGAATCTTGAGAAACTTGATGCTTCGGGTTCGGGTAGTTCGAAAAGCTTCTTCCAAAATACGGATGGGTACTTCGGGATAGGTCAGGTCATCGTTGATCTCTATGGTCCGGTGATCGATATTTTTGAGACACTTGCGAAGTAGCGATATATGGAACACATTGTGCACGGCTGACATCTCTTCAGGTAGTTCCAATTGATACGATACTTCTCCTCGACGGTACAGAATCCTGAAAGGTCCGATATATCTGGGGGCTAACTTTCCTTTGAGTTGGAAATGCTGCGTTCCCTTCAATGGCGACAATTTCATATAAACAAAATCTCCTATTTTGAAGGCGAGGTCTCGACGCCTCTTGTCGGCGTAACTCTTCAGTCTGGATTGGGCGGTCTTGAGGTTCTCACGAATCTTGTGAACCTTCTCTTCTTCTTCTCGTAGGATGTCAGGTCCGAAAATCTGACTCTCTCCTACTTCCGACTAGTTCAAAGGGGTGCGACACTTCCTTCCGTACATGAATACAAATGGGGCCATTTGCAAACTATCTTGATAACTATTGTTGTATGAGAATTCTGCAAACGGCAGACAGTCTTCCCACTTGGATCCATATTCTAACACACATGCTGTCAACATATATTCGAGTATTTGATTTACTCGCTCCGTTTGTCCATCGGTCTGAGGGTGATACGCGATGCTGAAATCTAGGCGGGTTCCTAAACCTTCTTGAAATTTCTTCCAGAATCTCGAGGTAAACTGAGTTCCTCGATCCGATACGATGTTCTTAGGGACTCCGTGCAAACTGACGATTCTAGCGATGTACAACTCCGCTAGCTTCGAACTCTGATATGTGGTCTTGACGGGCAAGAAATGGGCGACTTTGGACAATCTGTCCACTATGACCTAGATAGAGTCATTTCTCCTACTAGAAGTAGGCAGTCCAGTGATAAAGTCCATTCCAACGGAATCCCATTTCCATTCCGGAATCTGCATGGGTTGCAACAATCCAGTGGGTCTTTGATGTCCGGCCTTGACCCGCTGACAAATATCACACTTGGCGATATAGTTCTGATTTCTCTCTTCATCTTATTCCACCAAAATTGCTCCTTCAAATCTTGATACATCTTAGTTCCTCCGGGATGGATAGAATAAAGAGTATCATGAGCCTCCTTCAAGATAACTTCTTTCAACTCAGAATCTGCTGGTACACAAAGGCGTCCTTTGTACCACAAAACTCCCTCTTCGTCCTCGGTGAATCCGGGTACTTTGCCTGTACTGATATGACGCTTGATTCCGTCAATACTAGCATTTCCCTTCTGCACCTATTTAATCTGACTGATCAAAGTGGGCTGGAGTTCTATGCTAGCCAAAAATCCTTCACTTACTAATTCCATTCGAAAATCTTCCATCTCTTTGTGCAGACTTGGTTGCTCCTTCAAAATCATGGAGTTCAAGCGGCACGGCAATCTCCTAAGGGCATCGGCTACCACGTTGGCTTTACCAGGGTGATAGTGAATGTCCAGGTCGTAATCCTTGATTATCTCAATCCATCTTCTCTGCCTCATATTCAGCTCCTTCTGAGTGAATATATACTTTAGGCCCTTGTGATCCGAATAGATTTCACAACGGTTTCCCATTAGGTAATGTCTCCATGTTTTCAGGGCTAGAACTACGGCTGCGAGTTCGAGGTCATAGGTTGGGTAATTTTTCTCATGTTGCTTCAGTTGTCGAGATAGATAAGATATAACTTTGCCTTCTTGCAATAGGACACATCCGAGACCGATCTTGGATGCGTCATAATACACATCGAAGGGCTTCGTGATATCTGGCATGATCAAGATTGGGGCTGAAATCAATCTCCTCTTGAGTTCTTGAAAACTCGCTTCACATTTGTTTGTCCATTCAAACTTCTTGTCCTTCTTCAGCAATTGGGTCATGGGTCTGGCAATACTAGAGAATCCTTCTACGACGCGGTAATATCCCGCCAATCCGAGAAATGCACGAACTTGGGTTTGAGTGGTTGGGGCTTGCCAATCTTCTACATCTTTCACTTTGGCAGGGTCAACGGCAATTCCTCCGGCTGATACAATGTGACCGAGGAATCCTACCTCCTGTAACCAGAATTCACATTTGCTACTTTGCATACAACTCATGCTCTCTAAGGGTTCCAAGAATGGTCCTTAGGTGTAGCTCATGTTCTTCTTCTGATTTGGAATTAATCAGAATGTCATCGATGAAAACAAAGACAAACTTATCCAGGAAGTCCATAAAAATATTATTCATGAGATTCATGAAATAAGCGGGGGCATTGGTTAATCCGAAAGACATGACTGTATACTCATACAATCCATATCTGGTGGTAAAGGTAGTCTTTGGAATATCCTCTGCACGAATTTTGAGTTGATGATAGCCGGTTCTAAGATCAATCTTAGAAACACTTTGGCACCGGTCAACTGATCAAACAAATCTTCTATCTTGGGCAAGGGGTACTTGTTCTTGATGGTGACATCATTCAATTTCCGATAATGCCTACACAAACGGTTACCTCCATCCTTCTTGTCCACAAACAAGACATGTGATCTCCATGGGGACGCACTTGGTTGAATCAATCCAATTTCCAGCATGGAATCCAGTTGCTTCTTCAGTTCTGCGAGCTCTGACGGGTTCATACTATAGGGTCTCTGGGCTATGGGTCCAGTTCCGGGAATTAGTTCGATGATAAACTCGATATCCCGATCTGGGGCATACCGGGCAAAACATCTGGAAATACATCGGGGTATTCATAGACTATCCGGACTTGGTTAATGATAGGTTAGGCTATACTCTTGTTGCATTTGAATTGGCGAGGTAAGGTTTCAGATATATGCTCGACTGATATTCCGGCGGTACTGGTCATGGTTATGGATTTCTTGGCACAGTCAATCAATCCTTTATGTTTGGACATCCAATCCATTCCTAGTACTACTTCCAAACCTTTAGTTCCGAGTACTATCAGATTTGCATAAATATCTATGCCATGGATTCAGATAGGGACGGCTTTGCAAATTTTCCTAGCCTTGGTGGTTGATCCGGGAATTTGAACAATGATAACATGCTTCGGTTTGGTTGGTTGAATTTTACTAGTGCATGCAAATTCTTCGGTGACAAATGAATGCGATGCACCAAAATCAAACAACACTCTTGCAAGTACTGAATTAAAAGAAAACATACCCAGCATGACGTCTGGCGCTTCCTGAGCTTCTTCAACATGCATGAGAAAAAGACGGCCGTTGCGGTTGAGTGAATTCCCTGGGGCAAATCTTCTTCCGGGCTAAACACGACGCTGCTGCTGAGCTGGGGCATTTGCATTGGGGGCTGTAGCATTCTTCTTGTTGGGGCACTCGTTGGAATAGTGGCCTTTATTTCCACAGTCATAATAGGTCACTTGCGACTTATCCTTGGCTGCTAGAGGCACGACATTGCTTCCAGTCCTCGGGGCAGTGTTGGGGTTGGCGGTAGCATTGTTGTTGTTGAACTTGGGTGGGGCACGATTGAAATTGCTAGAGTTTCTGGGGTTGTTGTGATTTCCTCCTGGACTAGGGTTTCCACGGTTGGGATAGGTCGGACGGTTCATCGGGGGTCTGTTGGTTCTTGGGGCAAATCCTGGAGATGGGTTGGGGCAATACTTTTTGGTCTGATGGGTTCCTGGTTGATGCATCATGCGATGCTTGCGGTTCATTGGCTTGGTTGATCTTTCCTTCCATCTGGATAGCAGAGTCGACAAGGGCTTCAATATCAGCAAAGGGGATATTGACTAACACTGTCTGCATCTCATCATGCAGACCATTCAGGAATCTTTCTTTCTTCTTGGCTTCGGTGTCGATTTCATCCGGGGCATACCTATCTAATGACAAGAATTTGTCACGGTATTCCACTACAGTCATCCTTCCTTGCTTCAGCTCTCTGAACTTGTCTCTTATTCTCTTGATCAAACCCGGTGGCACATGGGTTCTGCTAAACTTGACCTTGAATTCCTCCCAGGTCATCATATGGCCTCCGGTCATTGCGCGAACACTGTTCCACCATGCCCTGGCATCTCCGGCTAGATAGTGGGTGGCGAACAGAACTTTCTCGTTGTCTTCCACTCCGGCTACTTCTAGGTTATTTTCCATGGTTTGCAGCCAATCATCAGCGTCTAGGGGTTCTTCTGACTTAGTGAAAACAGGTGGGTTGGTATTCTGGAAGTTCTTGAGCTTAGATCCGTGGTTGTCTTGATTTCCGTGACCTTGGTTGTTGTGGGCAAGCTGGGCTATCTGCTGAAGTGTGGCTAGGTTTGCTTGACGTTCGACTCTTTCAGCTTCGCGATCAGAAGTCAACATGTGCAATATCTGCAACATCGGGTCCGGGGATGAACCACTTCCTCCACGTGGCATCTGAAGATTGAGATAGATCATGAGAAAAGAGGGAAATTTCTAATGTTTTGGTCTTTGAAATTTTTTAAAGTCTGACTCAGATTTTCTAGCAACTTGCTTTTTCATTCATTCATTCATTCATAGCACACGATACAACACACACCACAACAAGGAAAAGCAGATGGTTTTAAGAACCATTCTGGAAACTACGATACAGTGGGACCGAATACTACTCACTACGCTAGTGCTCAAGTGATACTACTCCTCGGAATCTGTGGCCTCATCGTCCTCATCATCATCAATGAAGGCGAAATCGTCCTCATCGGTGAAGAAATCCCTAGCCTGATCCTCCAGAAAATCATCGTCATCGTTGAGATAGGAGTAGGGGTCTCCACGAAGATCCTCTCCGGCATTCTCCCTTTCCTCCAACTACATGTCTCTCTCGTGGATGGTCTCTTCCAGAGATGAGATGCGGTGGCTAATACGGACAATAATGCGCTCCTTCTTGTCGAGCTGACGGCGGCAAGACTTGCGATCCTTTTCTAGCATGGCGATGGTTTGGTCCTTCGTCTTGATATTGGCAGACTTGTGGTTGGAGTAATCACGGCAGTTGTCGAACTCCTGCTGACAATCGTACATCATGAAGCTAAGGTGGTCCAATTGAGTATTCAGTTCGGGGTGGTATGGGGCTTCCAATGGTTGTCCATTAGCATCACGCCTTGGGCAAAACTCAAAGCGAGTACCCTTGATCTGGTTGATGCTCTGCCCACACAGACGGGAAAGAGCTTCCTGCATGGCCCTGGCAAGTCCATCGAGCCAGTTGTTTTCCCTCAAGGTAAACTAAATTCCCTCCACAGTGGGAGGTTCAATCGTTCCTCGGAGACTTGCAACAATTAGCCACAGCAGGTCTTCTCCTCCTTGATCATTGAGCTGAGCTCCGAAGAACTCGGGGTGCGGATGCTCCAGAAGTTCCGAAAGCTGGTCCAAATCCTTCTCAAAGATAAGGTCTCCTCCATTCCCCAACTGACAAAACTTGCTGTACTTCATGTCCATCTATAAGAATATAGGATGAGTAAGTTAGTAGAGTGATTAAGTGTGTAAAAAATTTATGTATTTTGCAAGAGTTTTTGAGGAACATGAATTTTCATGAAAGAATCAAAGGGATAAGAATGAGAGTAAGTTTTTGTAAATATTTGCTTTATTTGGTTTTGAAACTAAGTTTTTGATTCAAACGTCCAGTCTAACTAGGTTCTCCTATGGTAAGGATGGCTCTGATACCAACTTGTCAACACCCGGATTTTTAATCCCAGATGCCTGTTATGCCATACCTCGCAATCCCAGGATTACCATTTTTGCGAGACATAATAGAATTGGATACCATAGTACATCATTCATTACAAACCGTACATAAGTTCTTACACAAATAGGGATCTCATGATCCAGTTCTTAATACAACTTCAAGCAGCGGAATACGTAATAATAACGGTAGCGTGGGCGAAGCTCCATCTTCGAGTTCACAGGCACTGCTAACGATGGGAGATGATCCTAGTTGTTGTAACCTTCCTGGGTTCCATCCTCCAGGTACTCCTCTTCATAGTCTGGCCATGGGAATAGCCAGGGACAAAGCCATGAGTACTCTTTAAGTACTCGCAAACTAATACTAACAAGTGGAAGGGGTTTTTTATAATAGGACACTAGGCTCTAGGGTTATTTTGCAAAAGCCGGATTTATATCTACTAAGTTTAGAAGCAACGAATGCTAGTTGAAGTTTTATATAACCTAAATGGGAATTTGTAATTCGGATCACAACCCTGTTGTGGTCAAGTCAAAGTCTCAATTCATTTCACAAGTCATTTTGAAAAGTCTGACGGGGGAACAGTATGGCCACTCCAAGTGTCCATAATCGTGGACGCGGCTATTCGAATAGTTTGACACTCTGCAGAGATTGTACACTTTCACCACAACATTCGATACATCCGTCAGGAACAAATCCCTAATTCACCATACTCAGTATGCGGATAAATAAATCCTAACCTTTCAATTACACGCCCTAGTATAAGCACCTCTCCTATGAGTTTGGCCTCCCAACCATGACCAACTGTCATCTTGGGTACTGCACAGGTGGACAATCTTCACAAGGTAGCCTCAGCTCAAACCTTGGCCGTGAGGGAACTAATACTAAGGTATATAAGTTTCCAGTCAAGCCCTACCCAATCTTCGGGTATTGTGGTTGTATGATAAAATGGGAATGGTATCGCATCCAGACAACCATCGGTTTTATAAAGTGCTAAGGCTCATGCCTCAACATTTTCATCACCAAAATCATCAGGTGTTTGGAAACACATGTCCAAAACATTTCAATAGAATGATCCATCATTCCAAGGTTTTCATAACCATTTTTCCACCAAGTATTCCCATCTAAAGTTGATCAAGTTTTATGCTTAGCACTAGAATCTACAAGTGGGGGTAAGCAATAATAAGGGGTAGTAAACTAGTGGAGTTCTACATAAGTTCAATCTCATGCCTTAGGATGACATCAAGATTATCTAGCTTAGGCCAAATTTTATGCTCTTTATGCAACCTTCACATATCTTTCTAGTATCTACCATTAATTTTGGTGAAATCTAAGTAAGGTCTTTGATAAATAAATAAAGTATAAAGCTTGTAGGTAAAACTAGGAATGGTTTATCAAGTGGTTATGATCATATATGCTTAAGGCATATAGTTGGCATGGTAACAAGGAAGTATTGGCTTGCATCAATATCAGTATAAGCTTGCTAAATTGCAAGTGTTAGCTTGAAAATTCAACTAGTAGTATTAGGCTTGCATTAGTGTCAATATAAGCTTGCCTTGTGCAGAGCAGTGGTTGAAGTTTTCCTTGGCTTCTTCTTCGTAGTATCCTCCTTCCTACTCGTATCCTTGGTCGGTACTAGCGTCTATGAATAAATACGAGGTACACAATCACCAAACAATACTTAACTACTTGCAATCATCACACACAAGGGTCCTATAGATGATCTAACTTCATCTCTAATCATTACAAGATTAAGGCTTGGTTTAATTCCTTTTATTTTTAGAAAAGTAATTTGTACTCATTGAAAAACTACTTAAGATTTAATATTCTCTAAACTAAACATGGGATCATGTTGATACATGTCATCACCACATATTTTAGTCCATGGGAATATGATTTAAAGTGGTTTCACAATTTAATAAGGTTTTACCCTTTTATTATAATTAAATAAAGTGACTAGAAATGCCCATGTGGCATTCTTTTATTACTTGAACATTATTTCTGCAAGTAAACCTATATATTTTTATATATTCTGAAAGGTATGGTTAAATGTGATTTTTGAGAGTTGGAATCAACTCAAAAGCTATTATGGTTTAAATTTGAAAAATGTTTGAATGCAGAAAATCTTCTGCCTTATTATTTTTACCATTGGTGATCTATAGATCCACATGACTTGAATCCAACGGGCTTGGATTCAGCATTCCTATACCTTTCTAACAAAATTAGTTTCATTCAATTTGGTGCACTGAATCGATCTGGGTTGATTTTTGAAGTTGGGTACAGAAGTGAGTTTGAAATAAAATAGAAAAGGTTTAATTCAAATAACTGGGCTGCGCGGGAAAGGTTAACGGGCCGGCCTGCTAAGCGCAGCGCTTCCGCGGGCTGTTTAAGTAGGTGTCCCCACGCGTCAGTGACATAGGGGGCTGCGAAGCTGTACAGGGCAACGTGGTGCGTTCGATCTGATTCTAATCCAACGGCTGAGAGTCATTGTCGACGTTGAGCAACACAGGCGAGTCATAAATCTAGCGCAGCCAGTGGGGGTTGTTGGGGGCTCACCGGGGTGCAGGCGAGGGTCGGCGAGGCGGGCGAACGACGAAGTCGACGACAGCGAACTTAGGGCTGGTCGCGGCAGCTCCTGGGGTGGACGAAATCGATGGCGCCCTTCTTCTCCAGAGGCGGCGGGCTCCGGTGAAATTCCGGCGAAGTGCTGCTCGCCTTGCTCCGGGAACGGTGTGGAACGATCAGTGAGGAGAGGGGAGTAGAATGGTGTGAAGAATTCGAGCGGGGGTGGCCTCTATTTATAGTCGAGCGAGGGGACCGATGGGGCGCACGATGAGCTCGTTGGGTGCGATGGTACAGGCGGCTATTGGCATGGGCGAAGGTTGGGGGCGGTGCGGTGTTCCCTGGCGATGCTCAACGCTACGGTGGCGAGACATGGGGCGGTGCGGGTTGGTCTAGAACACGTGACGCTCTGCGTGGCAGAGGCGGCGTCTTCGATGGCGAGCGGTGGTTGTGCGTCACGGGGCGGCGAACGGGGATGTCTGGCGGTCTCCTGGGTCGGTAGGGATCGTCTATGCACGCGGCGAGGGCGGCGCGCGGTCTATGGGCTCCGGTCGAGGGTGGTGCTCTGGCGCACGCTCGGCATGGTCGTTGGCGGTCTGGACGCGGTCTGTGCGTGTGGTCCAGGGGTTGGCAAGGTTCGAGCGGTGGACAGGGAGTGGCGATGGACGGTGGGCTGCCTCCCAGACATGCTGGCTAGGCTTGTTTCTCCTCCTAGCTTGCTGTCGACATGGGGATGACAATGGTGCATTCGGCCTGCTCACCATTGATGGCATTGACAAGTTTACAGTGGTGCTAGTGATTAGTTAAGGTTGTTAGATGATCTACTAAGGCTAGTGGTGCCCAGAGAGGGAACAAGTTAGGCTCAAAACACTGCACACTATAGTGTTTTGATTTTGTTTGATTTGTGTCTGCAATGTGTTTGATGAAATGGCCGCATGAAATCAAGTTTTGAATTTTGAAAAGATTTTTGTTGGGTGTGCTAGATTGGTGCTGGTGAGTCTGCAGATGCTTGGGTTTTGAAAGTTGAGCTTGTTTGAGTGGTTTTTGAAAAAGTGGGATCTTCCCATATGATAAAGATTCAATTTTGAATTGTCGTTTAAACTATGCATTTGAACGTTTCTGGATGAAAACAAAGTGGGCCTTGATACTTTGTTATGGGTACAATCAAGGGGTGCAAAGATCCAGGAAAGTTTCTGTTAGGTTCAGAAATTTTGAGACAGCCAAAGTAGGCATGGGAGTTGAATTTGTCAAAATGACCATTCACTCATTTAGCTTTGTTTTGATTTTTTTGTCTTTGGGAAAAGTTTGGGAAATGTTTAGATGATGTTTAATTCACCTAAGAAACATTTTACAAGCAAAGAAATACACAAACAAGGTGGTACAAAATAATTTCAAATTAAATGCATACACATATGCATGCTTTCATAATTTTATTTAGAAAAGTTTTTGTTAACCCTAATTTTGATGATTAGTGTTTGATGATTTAAGTTTAGTATTTTTGGGATGTTACATGAATGGAGCTCACAAGATCTATACATGAAAGCACAAGGAGGACATACAACCATCTAGCTACTACATGGACCCATAGTCCAAGGTGGAACTACTCACGCATCATACCGGAGAAGAAGCCTTCGGGATGATCTCCCCTCCGGCAGGGTGCCGGGAAGAACTTCAGACCCCCCCCCCCAATCTAGGGACAATCGTGGCGGCGGCTATAGACGGTTTCGTGGAGTCTTGATTGGGTTCCTAGGGTTTCTGCATCGGGGGATTCTTATAGGCGAAGAGGCGAGGCTAGGAGGCGACCAGGGGGCCCACAACCTGCCTAGGCGTGGGCGAACCTTAGTCGCGCCTAGGGGGTGTGGCGGCCCTGGCTCGCCCCTCCGTCTCTCCTATGGACTTCATGTCGCCCACCGTAAAATATTGACTTTGGCTTTTGTCCTGTCCAATTCCGAGAATATTGATTTTCTGCCTTTCTGGAACCAAAAACAGAAGAAAACAGGCAACTGGACTTGTGGCAACTTGTTAATAGTTTAATTCCAGAAAATATATAAAAACACCTCAAAGTGTAGACAAAGGAAAGAAAAGTAGATACTAAACAAGCATGGAACATCAAAAATTATATATACGTTTCCGACGTATCAAGCATACCCAAGCTTAACTCCTGCTCGTCCTCGAGTAGGTAAGTGATAAAAAAGAATATTTTTTTAGGTGACATGCACCATCAAAACCAATATCAAGCCATTTGCAAGCATTGAAAGACGGGATCAAATAACTCTAAACATGTTCATGAAAAATGGAGTTCTAACAATAAGAAAAAGTAACTAAGCATGCAACATGAAAGGCTACAAAAAAAGATCATGAATAACATGCATTTAAAAACGTTTGTTTGTTTCGCATACAGAAAACATGGCATAGTGGCAATCAGCTTGTCCCTCATAGAGTAGCAAATAGATGCATAGGACACCTTCAAAGTTCATAAGGGTGACTAGATACAAATAGCACACAAGAACAAGTAATATCACAATATGCATCAATCAATAAGTTTTGGGACACTGGACATAGAACTAAGAATGGCAACTATGCTCTATTAATGGTGCCTAAAGGTAGAAGGTGCAGACTCAATATAATAGTGGAAGAAAGTCCCTTCATAAAGGGAAGCAGGGATTTCAAGTTTCAAAAAGAGCTTCCAAAAATTATGGTACTTGTTAGCTTTCAGCCCTCATTGCCCCTATAATAAGCATCTGCAAGTGATTAAGGTTAAAGTGAAAAAATTATGGAGTATATGCTTGACAAAGTATAAGTTCGCAATCTCATGTCCCTTGAATACGAGGGACACACCTCATGCTACTCAACTTCAGTCACCTGTAAGTTCTTGTCATTGTAAGTACATGTGTATCATAGAGAACCGCCAACGGGGCACCCCTTGCACATGATACAGGAGTTATCCCATAACCAAAATGACAAGCCAAGCAGACAATGAGCATCCCAGCGATCTTTTTATTTACTATGTGCATAGATTTTTATTGAGTATGCTTCACAGAATGCTCATTATGGTGATGCTGCAAGTTTCAACCATTATTAGGCATGGCTTAGGCTAGCGGCCCAGGCGTTTCTGTAACACAAAATACATAACTCCATGGACTTACAAGCTCCCTCCTTATTTCACACCGGTGACATCCATAGACAAAAGAGCATGATATCAACTGTGTACAAAGTACAAGTGCAATGTTGAAAACGTTCCCCTTGACAGCATGGTTCTACTAATTCCAACGTATAAGTGCAAGCATATACAACATAGACGACACAATGGTTCAAGTTTATTAGGGGCAAAGAATATAGTGTGCCATCCAGTTTGTGAGGGCTTTAATCACTAAGTTTTCACAAAAATAGTCTTTAATTGGAAGATAGCTGAAAACAAGAATATACTTGGAATGGTGTAACACACCATGCATATGAATTTATAGTGGACAGTTTGGAATAACTTGTTTTCTTGGGAGTTGGAAGCATGAGTAGATCTTACTCATACAAGTGGAGGCTAGAAAAAGACTGGGAGCGACCAACTAAGTGAGCAATAATGGCCATAATCATGCAAAGCGACAAAACATTACTAATCAAAGCATACATTGGTACTACAAGTCAAGGACTAAATGATCATAGAGGCTATGGTGACTTGTTCATAGTCATAACATGGTGTGAGCATGTTCCAAGTCAACCCAAACAAAGCATCAAAGGAGAATACCACAATACTATGCTTTTGCATGCTAAAAAACGCATGATTCTTTCAAGGCACACTAAGAAATCCTAATTCTTTGGAAAAAGTCATGCTACAGCAATAATCACTAAGTATAAGGTCAAAACAACATCTAGAAGGACATGCTAAAGTCTAAGTCATAATCAAAGCAAGCTCCTTTTGCACTATTTCAAGCAAGAACTTTCTACTCCTTTCCAACACATATAAACTTATTTGAAACAACACAGCAAGAATGGGGTCCAAAGTAATTTATTAAAGAAAACTAAGCAAAGCAAACAAAAACTAAGACGCTCCAAGAACAACACAACAGTGCATGAAACAATAAAAATGAAGTGTCTAGAAAGACCAGAGCTTTTAATTAATTAAGAAGGGGATGCCTTGGGCATCCCCAAGCTTTGACGCTTGTACCTCTTGAATATTTCTTGGGGTGACACCGGGGTGGCATCCCCAAGATTGAGCTTTTTCCCATTCTTCATCTCACTACATCATTCTCTCTCTACACCTAAAATTTTTTCCTTCATACAAAACTTCACACAATCTTCATTAGCAACATTAGTGTATTCAAAAGATATTAGGCCCTTAGGAAAAGCTTTGGAACAACAAAATTTTTCACTAAAAACACAAGCTACTGAAGCAAATTCCTTCAAAAATCTCAATTCCCCAAAAGAGAAGTCAAAAAGAAATCGATAAGAAGCAAATGCAAATAATGGCAGAAATCTGTCAAAACTGACCATCAGGTAGAAACCTATTTTTAGAAAATCTTATGTTCCTCAAATCAAAAAGTGTTGAACTAATGAAAGTTACCTAACGTACTGGGGTATTAGTCATAAATTGTTAGCTCAATACGAATTACAGAGACTCCTCACTAATTTTTATGGTGGAGGATAGAAATCTGTTTCGGGACAACAACTCCCCAAAGCTTACTTCCCCCTCATTAGAGGTCATTCTTGGCACAAAAAGAAAACAAAAAAGATAAGGAGAGGTCATTATAGAACTAAAACCTCCAATACTCAAGTAAACTCTTGGGTTATCTCCCAACAAGTACTTTTCTTTAACGCCTTTAAGTTAGGCACAATAAGCAAGAAAAATCAAGTATTTTCAAATGAAGAGGCATTAACATCAACTTTGCTTTCAAAGGAGGAGCAAAACGAAACTTCTCTCTCCTCATAGGGAAGTGTTCAATACCTTTCTTGAATGGAAAATGATATTTAATGGTGCCTTCTTTCATATCAATGATGGCACCAACAGTTCTAAGAAGATTTCTTCCCAAAGTAATAGGACAAGAAGCATTGTATTCAATATCCAAAACATAGAAATCAACAGGGACATAAGCATTGTTAACCATAATAAGAACATCATTAATACTCCCCATGAGTTTCTTCTTAGCATATTCATCAAGTGGAACATTCAAATAACAATCTTCCAAAGGTGGCAAATCAAGCATTTCATAAATCTTCCTAGGCATAATAGAGACACTAAAACCAAGATCACATGAAGCTTTGAGATCAAAGTCATTCACTTGCACATTAATAATGGGTTCCCAACTATCTTCTACTTTTCTAGGAATAGAAGCTTTGTTTAGCTTCTCTTCCTTAATCTTCACAAGAGCATTTGTAATGTGTTTGGTGAAAGAAACATGCATACCACTAGCATTAGGACTTCTAGCAAGTTTTTGCAGGAACAGAATCACTTCAGAAATACTGCAACCATGTATATCAAAATCAAACTTAGCATCACTGGTAGTAGGCTCATTAGGCTTCGGCACTTTAGGAGGAGGAATAGAGACTACTTGTGGTTTAGTGGTGATGGTGCACACACTATATTTTCTATCAATTTCAGCTTCCCTTTCCCACTTAGCATGAAGTTGAGCTAACAGTATAACATTTTCATCAATAGTAACTTATATGGCATGAGTGGCAGCAAAGGTACTTTCCATGGTTTTAGGTTTAGCAGCCATTTTATTAATCAAGGAGGACTGAGCTTCAGACAAAGAGGATATGTTTTTCTCAACATTCAAAAGCGTTTCCTCTATAGCCTTCTAGAAAGTAGTTTCTTTACTAATAAAGTCTTTGAGAATGACTTCAAGTTCAGAGGGAGCACTTCTAGCATTGTTGAAGGAGTTTCCATAGGAATTGCCATTATTAGGAGGATAAGGCCAATAATTGTTGTTACCACCAAAATTATTCCTATAGGCATTATTGTTGAAATTGTTGTTTCTAATGAAGCTCACATCAACTTGCTCTTCTTGAGTAACCAAAGAGGCTAAGGGAACAATATTATGATCTAGAGGAGCTTTCCATTAACAAGCATATCCATAATAACATCAATCTTATCATTCAAAGAGGAGGTTTCTTCAACAGAATTTACCTTCTTACCATGTGGGGCTCTTTCAGTGTGCCATTCATAGTAGTTAACCATCATATTATTAAGGAGCTTTGTTGCAGCACCCAAAGTGAGGCCCATAAAGGTACCTCCAGCAGCTGAATCCAACAGGTTTCTTGAGGATAAGTTCAAACCTACATAAAAAGTCTAGATAATCATCCAAGCAGTGAGTCCATGAGTGGGACAATTCTTAACCAAAGATTTCATTCTTTCCCAAGCTTGAGCATCATGTTCATTATCAAGTTGTTTAAATTTCATAATATCACTTCTCATACATATAATCTTAGCAGGAGGGTAGTAATTTCCAATAAAAGCATCTTTTCACTTAGTCCAAGAATCAATACTATTTCTAGGCAAGGATAGCAACCATTCTTTAGCTTTGCTCTCAAAGAAAAAGGAAAAAAGCTTGAGCTTAATAATTTCTCCATCTGCATCCTTATACTCTTGCATCTCACAAAGTTCAACGAAGTTATTGAGATGGGCAGCAACATCATCAGGACTACCACCAGAAAATTGCTCTCTCATCACAAGATTCAACAAAGCAGGCTTAATTTCATAAAAGGTAGCATCAGGAGCAGGTGGAGTGCTAAGGAAATAATTGTTGTTTTTGCTAGTGAAGTCACACAACTTGGTGTTCTCAGCAAAGTTCATTTTGGCAAAGGTGAGCAAGCCAAAAACAGCAGCAGCAGCTAGAGCATGAACTAATTTTTTTGTGTTTTTTGAATAGAGAAAGCAAACCAAACTAAACTATTTTTTTTGGAGTTTTTGATAAAAAAGAGGCAAAAAAACCAAGAAAAAGAATCTAAGAAAAGTAAAGAGAAAGGAAGTGGAGGAATACCCTTCTGAAGACGTCCTCAAGAGAGTTCATTTTGGCAAAGGTGGGCAGCGCTGAGTTGTAGGAGCGCTTCGTCGGTAAACCCCAAGAGCAAGGTGTGAAGCAGCACAACAGCAAGTTTTCCCTCAGTAAGAAAGCGAGGTTATCGAACCAATACGAGGAAGAAAACGTCACACAGGTGTTGCAAGCAACATGGAAACCTGCACAACACAAACTCAAGACTTTGCACCAACGAATCAGTGAGGTTGTCAAGCTCACCATTTTTCTGTAACAAAGGATTAAACGTATGCTGTGGAAGGTGATTATGGTTTGCAACAAATAAACAAGTAACATTTGAAGATGTATCAATGGTAAAGATTGGACCGGGGTCCATAGTTCACTAGAGGTGCTCTCCTTAGATAAACAACATGGCATGAAGGGTAAACAAATTGCAGCAGGGAAATTGAGAAGAAGTGAGCTAGGCATAACAATGCAATACCAGACAAAAAGATCCTATGAGATTCGATTGGGAAATACAACAATATATATACCGCCATCCAACTTCATCTATGACTAGAAGTCCACATTTAGGTTATCATCCGAAACACCTCCAGTATTAAGTTGCAAGCAACAGACAACTACTTTAAGCAAAGTGTGTAAGGTAAACAATCCACTTGCTCCATGAACAAGAGATCGTTGTTTTCTCCCTAGTGGCAACCGCACACCTACAACCGAAGAGATTTTTGTCACTTCCCTTGGAAACTAGAGGCATGAACCCACTATCGAGCATAAATACCCCCTCTTGGAGTCACTAGCAACTACTTGGCCAAGATAGCTACTACCAAGAGAGATCATGCAAGATCACAAACAACACAGACATGATAGAACCAATAAGACAAAACCATTAATCAATTTGACATAGTAATCTTAATATCCATCGGATCCCCACAAACACAACATGCATGATTACAAATAGATTAGATCTTGATCATGAACGGAGCTCACAAGATCTATACATGAAAGCACAAGGAGGGGATACAACCATCTATCTACTACATGGACCCATAGTCCAAGTTGGAACTACTCACGCATCATACCGTAGAAGAAGCCTCCGGGATGATCTCCCCTCCGGCAGGATGCTGGGAAGAACTTCAGATCCCCCCGATCTAGGGACGATGGTGGCGGCGGCTACGGACGGTTTTGTGGAGTTTTGATCGGGTTCCTAGGGGTTCTGCATCGGGGGCTTCTTATAGGCGAGGACGTGAGGTTGGGAGGCGACCACGGGGCCCACACCCTGCCTAGGCATGGTCCCACCCTGGCCGCGCCTAGGGGGGTGTGGCCGTCTCTCCTCTGGACTTCGTGTCACCCACGGTAAAATATTGTCTTTGGCTTTTGTCCCGTCCAATTCCGAGAATATTGATTTTCTGCCTTTCTGGAACCAAAAACAGAAGAAAATAGGCAATTGGCACTGTGGTAACTTGTTAATAGGTTAGTTCCAGAAAATATATAAAAACACCTCAAAGTGTAGACAAAGCAAAGCAAAGTAGATACTAAACAAGCATGCAACATCAAAAATTATAGATACGTTTCTGACGTATCAGCGAGCGGCGCTGATGGCGCTGGCGGTAGCGGCGCTACTACCGGCGACATTCCAGCGATTCCAGAGGGGGTTGGGGGTAGTGTTGTGGCTTACCAGTGTCACGCGGATGCGAGGATGCTCAAGGTGGTATTGGTTTGGAAAGGGGCGTGCTGCTGTGGCCGTGAAATCTCGTCGGAAACCTCACTGGCATCGGGTGCGTGTTGGCGATGACGGTGGTGACGACCTAGGTCACCATAGGGAAAACACAGGGCATCAGGACGTGCACAAAGTCACGGCGCACATGTTAGTTTGACATAGAAGGCAAGGGGCATGCAGACCTGAACAGAATTACTTGTCGTAGTCGTGGACGGCGGGTGCTTGCAGGGGTTGACGGGGCCGACGCTCTGGGTCACAAGTAGGCAAACAGAGAGCATGAGAAGAAGCGCAAGACAGTGGCGAGCATGAGGGGAAATATCTGCGAGGCAGAGGGGGTTAAGTAGCAGGCGTCGGGGGCGGGGATTATGCAATCATTCATCGCCATTTACTCGATTTTCAAACACGGCAGTGAAGGAGGAAACGGCGGCGACGACGTGGTCTGCGGGTGTGGGATTTGGGGATGATGATAACGTGGCATAGGGCCCAGTGGCAGCGAGTGAGGGGTCAGGTTCGCGCGGGTGAGAGAGGGAGAAGAGGGAGAAAACTCTGGGTAGGCATATTGGGCCAGAAGAGCTGCTGGGCTGAAAGGGTAGCGCAGGTTTTATTTTTTTCTTTTATCATTTTTCAATTATGTTTTGATTTTCAGGAATGAATTTGAAACCCTAATTCAAACTTGTTTGAATTCAAACCTTTTCCACAATTTTGTACTGTGATCCTATCACTCAAAAGTGAGTCAAACACATCTGTCCACTCAAAAACACTTTGGTCTTTTGAAAATAAAAGTAAAACCATGCCTCATGTGTAATATATAAAGAGGGCATAATAATGGTTTTATTTGTTTTCAAACTTTGAATTTTTTTATGCAGATTCTAAATGCTATGATGATATGTATGCAATACATGATTTTGTATTTGATGAAATTTGGGATGTTACAGAACTACTGGCAATTAAGGTGCTCCTTTTAATAGAACACCGGAGCAAAGCATTAACACTCCGTGAACACATGTGATCCTCACATCACAGCCATCCCCTCCGGTTGTCCCAATTTCTGTCACTTCGGGGCCTTTGGATCCGGACAATGATATGTGTACACAACTTGCAGATAAGATCACAAACAATACTATCATAATGATTCAGTAATAAGCTCAGATCTAAGATCATGGCACTCGGGCCCTAGTGACAAGCATTAAGCACAACAAGATGCAACAAAGTCGAATAGCACTAATAGAGATACTAGGCATTATGCCCTAACAATCTTATTTGATTACATGATAGAACTCATCGAATAGCTATCATCCCCATAGCCTACAGCGGGGGATTACTCACTCATGGATGAGGGAAACATGGATGGTTGATGGAGAGGCGTTGGTGACGACAATGGCGATGATCCTCCCCAAATTCCCCATCCCGGTAGGGTGGCAGAACGGAGTTTCTGGTTCCCAATCTTGGTTTCTGTTGGTGGCGGAGCAGCGGAACTCTTTCTCAAAAAATGACGAACCCTCCTCGGTTTTTAGGTCAGGAGGCTTCTTATAGGCGAAGAGGGAGGCCGAGGGGGTGCCTAAGGTGGCCGCATCCCCCCAGGCGTGGCCAGGCATGGCCCACGCCTGGCAGGGGTGTAGGCCCCCTAGGCCTCCACTCCATCTCGTACTCTCGCTCCATGGATCTTCTGGTGAAATAGGATTTTGCATATTTTCCGGGGTTTTTCCTGATAGTTGATTTTCTACACAAAAACTAGACACCAAGGTAATTCTGCTGAAAACAACGTCAGTCCATGTTAGTTGTATCCAAATAACACAAGTTTAGAGGAGAAACAATAGCAAAAGTGTTCGGGAAAGTGGATACGTTTTGGACGTATCAAGTCCCCCCAAGCTGAGCTTATTGCTTGTCCTCAAGCAATTCAGCTGAAGACTGAGTGCGATAAAAAACTTTCACGAACACATTTTCTTCATATGATGTAAATATTCTCAGCACAGGAGTAGATGCTTAAACCATTCATAATAATAAGTATGCAACTAAGTCTACTCAATAGTCATTGCAAGCTATGAAGAGAAACCAACTCAATAATAATAAGTAGCATGAAACATAAACATAAGCAACATTGTAATGCTCATAAGAAGTAATGATAGAGTGGTATCTCGCTTGCCTTTGTTTGTAGAGCACAATATAAATGCCAAGTCACCTCTGAAGTTCAAGTTAAGACTAAAAGTAAAGATATCAGAGATACAAGCATCAAAGTCATGACATAATTAACCAAGTTTTTAGACAAACACAATAATGGAACTATGCTCTCAAGAAGGTGCTCATAGAATAAGTGGTGACTCAACAAGGAAGTGAAAAGGTTTTGAAAAGTTTGAAAGCCTTCCAAATGCTAAAAGTAAGGTACTCATTAGCTTTGAGCTCTCATTGCCCCTATCGTAGGCATCTTTATATGGTTAAGGTGAAAGTGAGGTCCAATCTGAGTTATATGCTTGACAAACCATAAACTGGAAATCTCATGTCCCTTGAGTACGAGGGTTGTGCCTCATGCTACTCAACTTTAGTTACCTGTAAGTTCTTGTCATTGTAAATACATGCATATCATAGAGAACCGCCAACGGGGTAACCCTTGCACATGGTACAGGAGCTATCCAATAACCAAAATGACAAGACAAGTAGACAATTAGCATCTCAGCAATCTTTTTACTTACTATTTGCATAGATTTTTATTGAGGATGCTTCACAGATTGCTCATTATGGTGATGCTGCAAGTTTCCACCATGGCTTAGGCTAGTGTCCCAGGCGTTTCTCTAACACAATGTATATAAATCCATGGACTTACAAGCTCCCCTTTTATTTCACACCAACGACATCCGCAAACATAAGAGCATAATATCAACTGGATATGTCTCCATAAGTGTTGAAAGCGTTCCCCGTGACAGCACGGTTCTGCTAACTCCTAGCATATAGTTTGCAAGCATATAACTTTCATGGACAGGTCAAGTTAGTGAGAGCTTTACTAACTAACTTTCTCAAAATTGTCAAACATTTTATTTGGAATAAAACAAGGCATATAGAATATGCACTGAAATAGCAAATGATGCTAATTGGTAGGTATAATGGACACTATTGGCAATATTGGCTTTGAGGAGTTGGAAGCACGAGTAGAGCTCATACTCAGTGGAAGTGAAGGCTAGCTATAGAGAGGGAGCGAAAAAAGAGAGAGCAATAACTGTTATAATCATGCTTTCAACAAAACATGACTAATTATGTCATGAAAGTGATACAATATCTCTGAGGCAAAATAAATCATAGAGTCTTACTCACTATTGTTTAGTCATATGCATGAGTGAGCATGTGCCAAGTCGATTCACATGCAACATTCAGAAGAGGATACCGCAATATCATACCAAGTTATGAATAGAACAATGCAAGAAAACATTCAAATAACATCTACAAACTATTAGCAAGCTGGAGCTAATCACAAGAAAGCAAGAACTACTAAGCATCCATAATAATATACACCTTACATGAACAAATAGAGTTCGTTACCAACCTCTTACCACACCTCAAGTTGTCTTAATCTTCATTATTTCCCTTCACTTGTGTGACTTGAATAATAACATGAAACCAAACTCCACTGAGGACGGCTGAACCCTACAAAGAACTTACAAAACCAAAGAAGAACAACAAATATTTTTGGTGTTTTCGATTTTTTAAAACAAGCAAACAAAGCAAAATCTTTTTGGATTTTTCTTTAAGGCAAACCAAAGATCAAAAGAAAAGAAACAAACCAAGAGAAACAACGAAAATATTTTTGGTATTTTTATGTTTTGAGAAAGAAGAAACAAAAACCAAAAAGAAAGCAGAACAGTGGATATACAAAGAACCGGCGGAAACATGATATATAGATGAGTGTGATGTAGGTATACCTCCCCCATGCTTAGGCTTTTGGCATAAGTGGGGCTCAACTCCATGGTGACCAAGTAGGTGCACCTCCGTAGTATGTCGAGGAGGCCCCTTCGTCCTGGTGAGAGCTCGAGGACTCCCCTGGTAGTGCACTGAAGGGTCGTATGAGGGCGCGTCCCCCTGATAGTGTCCATGGAAACTAAGAATGCGCAGATTCTCGTCCATCTCCTCCTTTGAGCATGACAAAGGTCCCTGGGAAACACTGAACAAAGTGGTCCGGGGTAGAGGGATCTCTCTCTCTCTTCCCCGTCAGTAAACAACATTCTATAAACCAGGCTCTCAAGGGTAGAACTAGCAGTGACAAAGTGATGCGCTTTCATAGTAGCAAGATCAAGCCTCTTAGGAGCCAAAACTATATCATTTGGATCAACGGCAAGGTCCAAGGCACCAACAACACAAGCAGCAATAATTCCCCCATAAATGGGTCCCTTAGTGGCTAAAGGACGAGCAATGAGAGAACCAAGATTGTACCTAGTTTCATTGTTGCGTGCAGCAGCTATGAAGGCCAAATGATAGTTGGAAATATTACTAGTGTTCTTCCTACCAAGAACACTAGTGGCAAGATAATAAGCAAAGTACCTGATTGTTGGGAGTTGAATATTTCTTATCTTTCCCCGTTTGGCTCTACGGTCATCATCATTAGTTATCCCGTGATAGAGATCCAACAAATCAATGGGTTGAGCTAGAATCTTCTTCACCGACCTAGCTGTACCAAGGCCCAGGATCTCACAAAATTTCTTCAATGTCATGGTGTAAGGCCTGCCATAAATTTTGAAAGACACGTCTGGTTTGAACATGTTGTTAGCAAAAGAGAAGTTCTCCACTAATGTTTTAGCGATCGTATCATATTGCACGCTCTCATACAGCATATAACTTGTTAGTCGAACCCTCCGAACCAAGGTTCAAAAATCCTCAAGAATCCTAGCAGCCCGCAAGAAGGTTGGGCAAGGAAAGGTGGAAGGGTGCGCATCCCCCTCATCTCCCTCGTCGCCAAATCGCGGTGTAATGAGATCCTCATTGTATGAGGGCCTAGCTCGGGAGGATGATCTTCAAGGCCTTGCCCTCCTAGGTGCACCACTCTCAAATATTTCACCAAAGGTGTGGTTGTCTATGACCTCTTTTTTTCTGAAATATTTAGACAAACATCAAGCCAAGTGATTTCCAAGTTGATAAATGATGAGCAACTACTATAGGAACTTTCTAGAGGGATACCCATGCATCAAACTGAAATCTCTAAGCATAGAACAAGCATTCAAGCTCACACAACCTGACACCTATATCAGCAAAATACTCAAGATACAATCTACCAATCACAAATCTAATTGGACAAGTGGAGGAGGCACATACCAAGGAGCAATCCCTCCAAAAATCAGCAACAAAGATGGGTTGAGCAAGGAGATTGAAAATCAGGAGCAAGAATAGCAAGAACTTGATCTTGAGAAAGTTTTCCGGTGTTTTTAGGGAGAGAGAAAGAAGATGGCCGAGAGGAGGCACTTTGGAGGGACACAGGTGGGCCACACCCCAGCCAGGCGTGACCCTGGGGTTGGCCGCGCCACCAGGGGGTGTGCTATCCTAGGGTGGCCCCCTGGGTCACTCCAGGTGTCCCTCTGCCCCTTTTTTCGAGGAAAAACTTATTTTGAATTTTCTGGGATTTTTCAGGAAACTTTATTTTTGGCCAATTTTCAGGGTATGAAAATTGATTTTCTCGCAGAAAAGATTTCTTTTAGAAGAAGCAAAAGAAAAAAAAAACCAAAACTACAGAAGCTCTAAGACACTCTAACAAGCAAACAACTAGCAAAACCAAAGCTAACTAGAGGGAAAAGTAAAAGTGAGCAAGTACAACCACACTGAAAACATTATTTTGTTCATTAAAATCCTTTTGTTAACAAGGTTGATCAAGTTTTGTTACCAAAACAATCTTATATGAAACAAAACTTTGTATTCCACAAAGTGATTATGTTACCTCAAGCTTGATAGTAATGGTCCCAATCATAATAGTTTCAAAACTTTCTTGTGGAATGTTACAATATATTTCTCCAACCTTGATGCTCTCAATATTTTCAATGGAGTTCAGGCAATAGCTTTTAGCAACCTTCTTGGGGAAATAAACAGTATGCTCTTTGTCACTAATATTAAACGTTACTTTTCCGGAATTACAATTGATGACAACACCTGCAGTATTAAGAAAAGGTCGCCCAAGAATAATAGACATATTATCATCTTTAGGCATCTCAAGCACAACAAAATCAGTTAAAACCAAGCAATTATGAGCCACTTGAACAGGAACATCCTCACATATACCAATAGGAATAGTAGTTGACTTATCAGCCATTTGCAAAGATATATCAGTTGGTATCAACATTTCTATCCGGACTCTCTTATAGAGAGAAAAGGGCATAACACTAACCCCAGCTCCCAAATCACATAAAGTTGTTCTAACATAATTATTCTTAATAGAGCAATGAATAGTTGGTATACCTGGATCACCATGTTTCTTTGGAACCTTACCATTGAAGGAATAATTAGCAAGCAAAGTAGAAATTTCCTCATTAGGAATCTTCCTTTTATTAGAGACAATATCCTTCATATACTTTGAATAAGGAGGCACCTTAATAGCATCAGTCAAATGAATTTGCAAAAATAAAGGTTTCATCCACTCATAAAACTTGTTATAGTGTTCTTCCTCCTTTGACTTGTGTTTCTTACCTGGAAAAGGCATAGGTTTCTGCACCCAAGGTTCTCTCTCTTTACCATGTTTATTAGCAATAAAATCTTCCTTAGTATACCTAGTGTTCTTAGTGTGCTTCTCAGGTTCGTCCTCAACTTCCTCCTTATCAGGAGCATCATTTTTATCATTACCACACTTAGTTTCAGCATTAGAGACGGATATACTATTAGGATCTACAACAAGGTCAAGGGGTTCCTCAACTATTTTACGTTTCTTTTTCTTTCTCTTACAAGGACTACCACTACTTTCACCTTGTTGAGAATCCTGCTCAATTATTTTAGGGTGTCCTTCAGGATATAAAGGATCTTAAGTAGCTATACCACTCCTATTTCTAAATCCATAAGCATGTTTATCTCCTGAGGCATTAACTAGCATATCCTTTTGGACCTTAGAAAGTTGATCAATTTGGGTTTGAACCATTGGAAAGTGTTTACAAAGCATTTTAATATCATTAGAAGTTCTTTCCACAATATCTTTTAACTCTTTAATAGATCTAGAGTTTTCCAATAAATGAGTCTGAACTTGTTTATTAAAATTAACTTGCTTAACAATAAAAATGTCAAGTTCCTCTAAACATTGAGCAGGAGGCTTACCATAAGGAATATCACCTTCATCAAAGTGTTGGAGAGAGTGTACTCAATAGTAGATGAGTGGAGAATTGGCTTACATAATTCTTCTATAGTAGGTAGATTCTTCACATCTTCAGCTCTAATACCTTTCTCCTTTAGACACTTCTTAGCTTCCTTTATCACTTCGTCATTTAATGCAACAACTCCCCTCTTCTTTGGTGTTGGTATTGGATCTGGTTCAGGCACAACTGGTTTAGCAGTAATAGGATCAGTTGTATTTAGCTTAGTTGAAGTCCAATCATCATAATTCTTGCTTATTTTAGCCATTAATTCTCCAGCATCTGTAGGAGTTCTTTTCCTGAAAACACAATCAGCAACGCTATCTAGGTATGTCCTAGAATCATCAGTTAGTCCATTATAATAAATATCAAGAAGCTCATTTTTAGGCAATGGACCTCCAGGATGTGCATGAATCAAGGCACAGAACCTTGTCCATGACTCAGGCAATTCCTCGTATTCTCCCTGTTTAAAATCAAAAAGTCTCTGCAAAGCAACATGTCTAGCACTGGGAGGAAAATATTTCTGGAAGAAAGAAGCAATCAAATAATCAGGGCTATCAATGGAACCAGGAGGTAATCTATTGAACCAAGCCCTAGCTTCTCCTTTTAGTGAAAAAAGGAAGATCTTAGTAACAAAGTACTTTCACATCATAAAATCATCAGAGAATAAAGCACTCATAGTAGAAAGCTCATTCATATGTGCCACAACACTCTCATTTTCAGTCCCACAAAAAGGTTCTTTCTCAACAATGTCCAAATAGGATAAATTAAGAGAGAAATCATAATATTTATGTTCAATATCTATGGGAGAGGTGGCAAACTTAGGATCAGAGGACAATTTAGGAATAATAGTACGTCTCGCAAGGAGGCTCTTAATAGCACTAGTACCACGTGTGTTTTGGCACTCTTCAATAAATTCATCAATAAACTCAATGTAACCATCATTAATATCGTATTTCTCTTTAGACTCAGGTGAGCTAACAGGTGTAACAGTTCCTTCACTAGGAGTTTCAGTATTTCCTATACTAGCCATAGTAGCATCTAGGAAAGGAGATAATGAACCACTCGCATCACGCACAACAGAAGTAACATCATGAGTATCAAAAGTAGTTTCAGATTCAGCAGTAGTAGTAGTGTGTGTAGCATGAGTATGTGGTTTTGGTGTAACAAGCTTACTTATAACAGACGATGAATCAAGAGCAGCAGAGGTGTCTAGGAATGTACTTCTTCTTGTAGTGGATGGTAAAATAGGAAACTTTCCATCACGATACTTCACCATGATGAAAGGAGTAGAAGTGAACAATATTAGATCCAAGTGAACTTACTAATAAAACTATGCTCCCCGGCAACGGCGCCAGAAAATAGGCTTGATGACCCACAAGTATAGGGGACCGCAACAGTCTTCGCGGGTAGTATTATCCAATTTATAGATTCGACACAAGGGGAGCCAAAGAATACTTGCAAGCCTTAACAACTGAGTTGTCAATTCAGCTGCTCTTGGAAATAATTCTTGCTCACAGAAGTTTATTAGTAGCAACAGAAAAGCAACAGCTGTAGTAAAACAAGAGCAATAGTAACAGTAGTAGCAAATAGTAGGATATGAGTGTGATAGGCATAGGGATGGATGGACGGGTTTTGCCTGAACAAGTCTAAACATGTAACTTCAAGATCTAGGGCATTGCAGATAAATAAGAATAAGCATCAAATTACTAAACAATCATAGGCATATGCTCCATATATAGTCATGCGTGCTCGTAATGAGAACTTGCACAACATCTTTTGTCCTGCCAGCCCGTTGCAGCTGGGCCTCAAGGGAACTACTATAAATCAAGGTGCTCCTTTTAATAGAGCACCGGAGCAAAGCATTAACACTCTCTGAACACATGTGATCCTCCCATCACAGCCATCACCTCCGGTTGTCCCAATTTCTATCACTTCGGGGCCTTTGGATCCGGACAATGATATGTGTACATAACTTGCAGATAAGATCACAAACAATACTATCATAATGATTTAATAATAAGCTCAAATCCGAGATCATGGCACTCGGGCCCTAGTGACAAGCATTAAGCACAACAAGTTGCAATAAAGTCAAATAGCACTAATAGAGATACTAGGCACTATGACCTAAAAATCTTATTCGATTACATGATAGAACTCATGCAATCCCTACCATCCCCATAGCCTACAGCGGGGGATTACTCACTCATGGATGAGGGAAACATGGATGGTTGATGGAGAGGCTTTGGTGACAATGATTGCGATGATCCTACCCAAATTCCCCGTCCCGGCAGGGTGCCAGAACGGAGTTTCTGGTTTCGAATCTTGGTTTCTGGTGGTGGCGGCGCAGCGGAACTCTTTCTGGAAAAACGACGAACCCTCCTCGGTTTTTAGGCCAGGAGGCTTCTTATAGGCGAAGAGGGAGGCTGAGGGGGTGCCTGAGGTGGTCGCACCCCCCCAGGCGCGACCAGGCCTGGCCCATGCCTGGCAGGGGTGTGGGCCTCCTAGGCCTCCACTCCGTCTCGTACTCTGGCTCCATGGATCTTATGGTGAAATAGGATTTTTGGCATATTTTCAGGGATTTTTCATGATAGTTGATTTTCTGCACAAGAACTAGTCTCCAAGGTAATTCTGCTGAAAACAGCGTCAGTCCGTGTTAGTTGTATCCAAATCACACAAGTTTAGAGGAGAAACAATAGCAAAAGTGTTCGGGAAAGTAGATACGTTTTGGACGTATCACGGGTCTGAGCGCGATTAGGGTTTGAGGGGATAAGAAGGCAATCCCTCTCGATCGTGATGTGGATTGGTGTCATCATGGCGACTGCCGAGAGTGGAGAGATAGGGCATCACGTCATTGCCAGAATTTTGGTAGGGTATGAGGGGCGCTTTTGGGCGTTGGATTGTGGCCCTATGGATGGCTAACATCGAGATTTTGAGGTTGATCTGTGGCATCGTGGTTCCTGCAATCTCATTGGTTGAAGAATGTGTCTAGAAATCCAATTGTCAAAAAAGCGATGTTTTGTGAATAAACCATCAAATGAAAGCTTTAAAATACTACAAACATATTTTTCCAAAATACTATACCATCTTAATGGACAATGTCCCAACGAGGGTATCTCAAACCTTTCCGTCCACCCCTCATGGAAAAGACAAATGTCTGCCGAATCGGTAGGAAGTGGGTCCGGTTTGAACTACATCTACATGATCTAATACTCGTGATTTTTGAAAAAAATCATTTTTAGCTTGACAACATGATGTTTCTTCAGAGACCCATTGAGAGTTTAGCGAGGCTCATCCCCTCTCTATGAACCTTAATGCCCGCCGTTTTGACCAAAGTTTGAAACGGCCATAAGAAATTCAAAAACGGTCCAAACGAGGTAAATCCTTCGCGTGGTTTCATATTATGTGACATAGTCGCAAGGAAAAATAACAAACTTAGGATATTAATCGCATCACGAAAAAACCTTCACAAAAATGACCTATCTTGTTCGAGGTTTCATGGTTTCTAGGCCAAACGATCAATGTTATGGCCAGAATCGCGGTATAGTTTGTGATAATGTGCCCATATTGTGCATGCATGTCTATCTTGGGATGGCGAACAATGTTGCAGGAGGAAGTTTTCCTTTTTGTCGCACAGAAAATCCCTATTCCATTTTCCGAGTGCAAAAAACAAGGCGTTTTATGAAGCAACCACGAAATGGTTATTCAGAATGCTAAAATCATATTTAAAAAAAAATACTAGACAACCTTACATGGACAATGTCCCGAGTAGGATGTCTCAAACCTTTCCATCCACCCCTCCTGAAAAAGACAAATGTCTGCAGAATAGGTAGAAAGTGGGTCTGGTTTGAACTACATGTACATGATCTAATAGTCGTGATTTTTTGCGAAAATCATTTTTAGACTCACTATATGATGTTTCTTCAGAGACCCATTGAGAGTTTAGCGAGGCTCATCGCCTAGATAAGAACTTTAATGCCCGCTGTTTAGTCAAATTTTGAATCTTCCATAAGAAATTCAAAAATGGTCCAAACGAGGTAAATCCTTCGCGTGGTGTCTTATTCTATGACATAGTTGCAACGAAAAATAACTAACTTGGTATATTAATTGCATCACAAAAAAACCTTCATACAAATGAACTATCTCGTTCGAGGTTTCATGCTTTCCGGGCCAAACGACCAATGTTATAGCCAGAATTGCGGAATAGTTTATGATAATATGCCCATATTGTGCATGCATGTGCATCTTGGGATGGCGAACAATGTTGCAGGAGGAAGTTTTCCTTTTCGTTGCACAGAAAATCCATTTTCCATTTTCTGAGTACAAATAACGAGGCGTTTTGTGAAGCAACCACCAAATGGTTCATTCAAAATGCTAAAACCATATTTTTCAAAAATACTAGACAACCTTACGTGGACAATGTCCCTAGTAGGATATCTCAAACCATTTCGTCGACCCCTCGTGAAAAAGACAAATGTCTGCCGAATCGGTAGGAAGTGGGTCCGGTTTGAACTACATGTACATGATCTAATAGTCGTGATTTTTTGCAAAAATCATTTTTAGACTCACAATATGTTGTTTCTTCAGAGACCCATTGAGATTTTAGCGAGGCTCATCGCCTAGGTAAGAACCTTAATGCCCGCTGTTTTGTCCAAATTTTGAAACGGCCATAAGAAATTAAAAAACGGTCCAAACAAGGTAAATCCTTCGCGTGGTGTCTTATTGTGTGACATAGTTTCAAGGAAAAATACCAAACTTGGTATATTAATTGCATCACGAAAAAACCTTCACAGAAATGACCTATCTCGTTCGAGGTTTCATGGTTTCCAAGCCAAACGACCAATGTTATGGCCAGAATCGTCGTATAGTTTGTGATAATGTGCCCATATTTTGGATGCATGTACATCTTGGGATGGCGAACAATGTCGCAGGAGGAAGTTTTCCTTTTCGTCGCACAAAAAATCCCTATTCCATTTTCCGAGTGCAAAAACCAAGGCGTTTTATGAAGCAACCACGAAATGGTTAATTCAGAATGCTAAAATCATATTTAAAAAAAAATACTAGACAACCTTACATGGACAATGTCCCGAGTAGGATGTCTCAAACCTTTCCATCCACCCCTCCTGAAAAAGACAAATGTCTGCAGAATAGGTAGAAAGTGGGTCTGGTTTGAACTACATGTACATGATCTAATAGTCGTGATTTTTTGCGAAAATCATTTTTAGACTCACTATATGATGTTTCTTCAGAGACCCATTGAGAGTTTAGCGAGGCTCATCGCCTAGATAAGAACTTTAATGCCCGCTGTTTAGTCAAATTTTGAATCTTCCATAAGAAATTCAAAAATGGTCCAAACGAGGTAAATCCTTCGCGTGGTGTCTTATTCTATGACATAGTTGCAACGAAAAATAACTAACTTGGTATATTAATTGCATCACAAAAAAACCTTCATACAAATGAACTATCTCGTTCGAGGTTTCATGCTTTCCGGGCCAAACGACCAATGTTATAGCCAGAATTGCGGAATAGTTTATGATAATATGCCCATATTGTGCATGCATGTGCATCTTGGGATGGCGAACAATGTTGCAGGAGGAAGTTTTCCTTTTCGTTGCACAGAAAATCCATTTTCCATTTTCTGAGTACAAAAAACGAGGCGTTTTGTGAAGCAACCACCAAATGGTTCATTCAAAATGCTAAAACCATATTTTTCAAAAATACTAGACAACCTTACGTGGACAATGTCCCTAGTAGGATATCTCAAACCATTTCGTCGACCCCTCGTGAAAAAGACAAATGTCTGCCGAATCGGTAGGAAGTGGGTCCGGTTTGAACTACATGTACATGATCTAATAGTCGTGATTTTTTGCAAAAATCATTTTTAGACTCACAATATGTTGTTTCTTCAGAGACCCATTGAGATTTTAGCGAGGCTCATCGCCTAGGTAAGAACCTTAATGCCCGCTGTTTTGTCCAAATTTTGAAACGGCCATAAGAAATTAAAAAACGGTCCAAACGAGGTAAATCCTTCGCGTGGTGTCTTATTGTGTGACATAGTTTCAAGGAAAAATACCAAACTTGGTATATTAATTGCATCACGAAAAAACCTTCACAGAAATGACCTATCTCGTTCGAGGTTTCATGGTTTCCAAGCCAAACGACCAATGTTATGGCCAGAATCGTCGTATAGTTTGTGATAATGTGCCCATATTTTGGATGCATGTACATCTTGGGATGGCGAACAATGTCGCAGGAGGAAGTTTTCCTTTTCGTCGCACAAAAAATCCATTTTCCATTTTCCGAGTGCAAAAAACGAGGCGTTTTGTGAAGCCACCACCAAATGGTTAATTCAAAATGCTAAAACCATATTTAAAAAAATACTATACAATCTTACATGGACAATGTCCTGAGTAGGATGTCTCAAAGCTTTCCATTCTTCCCTCGTGAAAAAGACAAATGTCTACCGAATCAGTAGGAAGTGGGTCCGGTTTGAACTACATGTACATGATCTAATAGTCGTGATTTTTTGCAAAAATCATTTTTAGACTCACAATATGATGTTTCTTCAGAGACCCATTGAGATTTTAGCGAGGCTCATCGCCTAGCTAAGAACCTTAATGCCCGCCGTTTTGTCCAAATATTGAAATTGCCATAAAAAATTTTAAAACGGTCCAAGCGAGGTAAATTCTTCGCGTGGTGTCTTATTATGTGACATAGTTTCAAGTAAAAATAACAAACGTGGTATATTAATTGCATCACGAAAAAACATTCATAGAAATGACCTATCTCGTTCGAGGTTTCATGGTTTCAATGCCAAACGACCAATGTTATGGCCATAATCGCGGCATAGTTTGCGATAATGTGTCCATATTATGCATGCATGTGCATCTTGGGATGCGAACAATGTTGCAAGAGGAAGTTTTCCTTTTCGTCGCACAGAAAATCCATTTTCCATTTTCCGAGTGCAAAAAACGAGGCGTTTTGTGAAGCAACCACCAAATGGTTAATTCAAAATGCTAAAACCATATTTTTGAAAAATACTAGACAAACTTACATGGAAAATGTCCTGAGTATGATCTCTCAAATCTTTCCATCCTCCCCTCGTGAAAAAGACAAATGTCCGCCGAATCGGTAGGAAGTGGGTCCGGTTTGAATTACATGTACATGATCTAATAGTTGTGATTTTTTGCAAGAATCATTTTTAGAATCAGAATATGACGTTTCTTCAGATACCCATTGAGAGTTTAGCGGGGCTCATCGCCTAGCTAAGAACCTTAATGCCGGCCGTTTTGTCCAAATTTTGAAACGGCCATAAGAAATTAAAAAACGGTCCAAACGAGGTAAATTCTTCGCGTGGTGTCTTATTATGTGACATAGTTGCAAGGAAAAATATCGAACTTGGTATAGTAATTGCATCACGAAAAAACCTTCACGGAAATGACCTATCTCGTTCGAGGTTTGATGGTTTTCACGCCAAACGGCCAATGTTATGGCCAAAATTGCGGTATAGTTTGTGATAATGTTCCCATATTGTGCACCCATGTGCATCTAGGGATTGCGAATAATGTTGCAGGAAGAAGTTTTCCTTTTAGTAGCACAGAAAATCCATTTTCCATTTTCCGAGTGCAAAAAACGTGGCGTTTTGTGAAGCAACCACAAAATGGTTAATTCAAAATGCTAAAACCATATTTTCAAAAATACTAGACAATATGGCATTGACAATGTCTCGCATAGGATGTCTCAAACCTTCATGTTCACCCCTCATGAAAAAGACATATGTCTGCCGAATCGGTAGGAAGTGTGTCCAGTTTGAACTACATGTACATGATCTAATACTCATGGTTTTTTGCAAAAATCATTTTTAGACTCACAAGATGATGTATCTTAAAAGACCCATTGATAGTTTAGCGAGGCTCATCGCCTATGTAATATACCAAAAATATAAACTTGGATCATCAAACTCTAATCATCAAATTTAGGGTTAACAAAAACTTTTCCAATTAAAAATATGAAAGCATTCATATGTGTATGTATTAAAATTTGGATTCTTTTGAATTTCCATGGTTCTGTGTTTCTTTGCTTGCAAAATGATTCTTAGGTGAAATAAACATCATCTAAACAATCCCCAAACTTTTCCCAAAGACAAACAAGTCAAAACAAACAAATTAAGTGAATGGTCACTTTGGCCAATTTAACACCCATACCTACTTTGGCTATCTCTAACTTTCAAAACTAAAAAGAAACATGCATGGATCTTTCCAAGGACCACTTTGTGATCATCCAAAAACATTTAAATGCTTAGTTTAAATGACAGTTCAAAATTGAATCTATTTCATATGGGAAGATCCCACTATTTCAAAAACCACTCAAACAAGCTCAATTTTCAAAACCCAAGCATCCACAGAACCCTCAACACATGCCTAGCACACCCACCGAAAATATTTTCAAAATTCAAAACTTAAGTTCATGCGGCCATTTCATCAAACAGGTTTTAGATTCAAATCAACAAAATCAAAAACACTATGTTGAGTAGTGTTTTGGGCCTAACTTGTTCCCTCTCTGGTTAAAATTAGCCTTAGTAGATCATATAGCAACCTTAACTAATCTCTAGCACCACTGTAAGATGGCCATTGTCATCAATGGTGAGCAGGCCGAGAGCACCATTGCCACCCCATGGTCGACATCAAGCTACGAGCAACACTAGCCTCGCCAACCGTGTTTGGGAGCTAGCCAGCACCCCACCGCCACTCCCTGTCCCAGCCTCGAGAAATGCCAGCTACTGGACCACACGCCCAATCCATGCCAAGCCTCTCTGCGAGCGTGCCGAGAGCGCGCCCGTGCGCCACCCTCGACACACGCCCACAGACCGCGTGCCGCCTTCGCCGCGTGCACGCGTGATCACCACCAACCCAGCAACCCCGCAGACATGCCCGTTCGCCGCCGCGCGGACCACGCGCGCTGTCCGCCATCAAAGCCTCTGTCGTACACGCTCAGAGCACCGAAGCGTTCCGACCGATCAGCACCGCCCCACGCCTCGCCACCACACCGTTGAGCTTCGCCAGGGAGCACAACACCACCCCCTACCGTCGCCCACGCCGATAGCCCTCTGTGGCGTCGGCCACGACGAGCTCAGCCCCCGCCCGTCGGTCTCCTCTCGCCACTATAAATAGAGGCATCACCCGCTCGATTTCTTCACACCATTACACTCCCCTCTCACCTAGAACCACCCCACCTCACTCCCGGAGCAAGGCGAGCAGCGCATAGCCGGAATTTCACCGGAGCCCGCCGCTGCTGGAGAAGAAGGAAGCCATCGATTGGATCCGCCCCAGGAGGAGCTGTCGGTTCCAGGAGGATCACCTTCGTCGACTTCGTCGTTTTCCCCCATCGCCGACCCTCGCCTGAGCCCCGGTGAGCCTTCCACGACCCCCACCTGCCGTGTTAGGGTTCTGTCTCGCAGGCGCTGCCCGACGTGGACGATGAGCCATAGCCAGTCGATTAGACTTAGATCGTGCGGACGAGATTACCCCGTACCGCTTCGCGTGTTACGAGCCACTGACTAGTGGAACCCCCCTTTCAGTTGCGCCCCGCGCTGCGGAGTGACACCGGCTGGCCCAATAACCTTTCCCCCGCAGCCCACTCGTTTGAACTTATCTTTTTCTATTTATATTCAAACTCATTTCTGTACCTAGTTTCAAAAATCAACCCATGTCGATTCATTCAACCAAATTGAATAAAACCAATTGTGTTAGAAAGGTATTGAAATGCTTAATCCAAGCCCGTTGGATTTAAATCATTTGGATTTGTAGATCAACCTTGGTAAAAATAACAAGTCAGAACCTTTTCTGCATTCAAACATTTTTCAAATTTCAACCATAATAGCTTTTGAGTTGATTGCAACTCTCAAAAATCACATTTGATCATGACTTTCAGAATATATAAAAACATATGGGTTTACATACAGAAATAATGTTCAAGTAATAAAAGAATGCCACATAGGAATTTCCAGTCACTTTATTAAATTGTGATACCACTTTAAATCACATTCCCATGTACTGAAATATGTGGTGATGACATTTGTCAACATGATCCCATGTTTGAGTTGGAGAATATTAAATCTTAAGTAGTTTTTCAATCAAAGAAATTAGTTTTCTAAAAATAAATAAATAAGAAAAATGCTTTATTCTTGTGATATTAGTGATGATGCTAGGTCATATATAGAACCCTTTTGTGTGATGATTGAAAGTAGTTAAGTATTGTTTGGTTATTGTGTACCTCGTATTTATTCATAGACGCTAGTACCGACCAAGGATACGAGGAGGAAGGATGATACTACGAAGAAGAAGCCGAGGAGAACTTCAACCACAGCTCTGCACAAGGCAAGCCTAATACTACTAGTTGATTGAGCAAGCTAACACTTGCAAGATACTCTACTTTAGCAAGCCTTACTAATAAAGTTGACATATGCCAGCTAATACTTGCTTGTTACCATACCAACTATATGCCTTAAGAATGTGTGATCATACCCACTTGATAACCCCATTCCTAGTTTTACTTGCAAGCTTTCTACTTTATTTCTTTATCAAAGCTATTACTTAGAGTTTACTTGAGTAAATTTTAGATACTAGAAAGATAATTGAAGGTTGCATAAAGAGCATTAAATTTGGCCTAAGCTAGATAATCTTGATGTCATCCTAAGACATGAGATTGAACCTAGTTAAACTACACTTGTTTACCACCCCTCATTAGTACTCACCCCCCCACTTGTAGATGCTAGTGCTAAGCATAAAACTTGATCAACTTTAGATGGGAATACTTGGTGGAAAATGGTTATGGGTTCCCTCACGGCCAAGGTCTGAGCTGAGGCTACCTTGTGAAGATAGTCCACCCGTGCAGTACCCAAGATGACAGTTGGTCATGGTTGGGAGGCCAAACTCACAGGAGAGGTGCCTATACTAGGGCGTGTAATTGAAAGGTTAGGATTGATTATCCGCATACTGACTATGAATTCAGGATTTGTTCCTGACAGATGTATCGAATGTTGTGGTGAAAGTGTACAATCTCTGCAGAGTGTCAAACTATTCGAATAGCCGCGTCCGCGGTTATGGACAGTTGGAGTGGCCATACTGTTCCCCCGTCAGAACTTTTGAAAATGACTTATGAAATGATTTGAGATCTTGACTTGACCACAACAGAGTTGTGATATGAAATTCAAGTTCCCAATTAGGTGATATAAAACTTCAACCAGCTTAGTGTCCTACTACAAAACCCCCCTTCACCTGTTAGTATTAGTTTGCGAGTACTTAAATAGTACTCATGGCTTTGTCCCTGGCTATTCCCGTGGCCAGACTATGAAGAAGAGTACAAGGACGAAGGACCCCAGGAAGGTTACGACAACTAGGATCATCTCCCATCATCAGCATTGCCTGTGACCCCAAAGATGGAGCTTCGCCTACGCTAACGTTATTATTACGTATTTCCCCTGCTTGAATTGTATTAAGAACTGGATCATGAGATCCTTATTTGTGTAAGACCTTATGTATGGTTTGTAATGGATGATGTACAGTGGTATCCAAATCTGTTATGTCTCGCAAAAATGGTAATCCTGGGATTGCGATGTATGGCATAACAGGCATCTGGGATTAAAAATCCGGGTGTTGACCGCCTAGCTAAGAACCTTAATGCCCGTCGTTTTGTACAAATTTTGAAACTACCATAAGAAATTCAAAAACGGTACAAACGAGGTAAATCCTTCGCGTGGTGTCTTATTATGTGACATAGTTGCAAGGAAAAATACCAAACTTGGTATATTAATGTTATACCTTCATAGAAATGACCTATCTCGTTCGAGGTTTCATGGTTTCTGGGCCAAACGACCAATGTTATGGCCAGAATCGCAGCATAGTTTGTGATAATGTTCCCATATTGTGCACGCATGTGCATCTTGGGATGGCGAACAATGTTGCAGGAGGAAGTTTTCCTTTTCGTCACACAGAAAATCCATTTTCCATTTTCCGAGTGCAAAAAACGAGGAGTTTCGTGAAGTAACCACCAAATGGTTAATTCAAAATGCTAAAACCATATTTTAAAAAATACTAGACAACCTTACATGGACAATGTCCCGAGTAGGATGTCTCAAACCTTTCCATCCACCCCTCATGAAAAAGACAAATGTCTACCGAATCGGTAGGAAGTGGGTCCGGTTTGAACTACATGTACATGATCTAATAGTCGTGATTTTTTGAAAAAATCATTTTTAGACTCACAATATGATGTTTCTTCAGGGACCCATTGAGAGTTTAGCGAGGCTCATCGCCTAGCTAAGAACCTTAATGCCCGCCGTTTTGTCCAAATATTGACACAGCCATAAGAAATTAAAAAACGGTCCAATGAGGTAAATCATTCGTGTGGTGTCTGATTATGTGGCATAGTTGCAAGGAAAAATACCAAACTTGGTATATTAATTGCATCACGAAAAATCCTTCACAGAAATGACCTATCTCGTTCAAGGTTTCATGGTTTCCGGGCCAAAAGACTAATGTTATGGCCAGAATCGTGGCATAGTTTGTGATAATGTGCCGATATTATGCATTCATGTCTATCTTGGGATGGCGAACAATGTTGCAGGAGGAAGTTTTCCATTTTTTCGCACAGAAGATCCTTTTTTCATTTTCCGATTGCAAAAAACGAGGCGTTTTGTGAAGCAACCACCAAATGGTTAATTCAAAATGCTAAAACCATATTTTTCAAAAATACTAGACAGCCTTACATGTACAATGTCCCGAGTGGGATGTCTTAATCATTTCCATACACCCCTCGTGAAAAAGACAAATGTCTGCCGAATCAGTAGGAAGTGGGTCGGGTTGCAACTACATGTACATGATATAATAGTCGTGATTTTCTGAAAAAATCATTTTTTAGACTCACAATATGATGTTTCTTCATAGACCATTGAGAATTTAGTGAGGCATATCGCCTAGCTAAGAACCTTAATGCCCGCCGTTTTGTCCAAATATTGAAACGGCCATAATAAATTCAAAAACGGTCCAAACCAGGTAAATCCTTCGGGTTGTGTCTTATTATGTGACATAGTTGCAAGGAAAAATATCAAACTTGGTATATTAATTGCATCATGAAAAAACCTCCAAAGAAATGACCTATCTCGTTCAATATTTCATGGTTTTCGGGTCAAATGGCCAATGTTATGGCCAGAATCGCCGCATAGTTTGTGATAATGTGCCCATATTGTGCATACATGTGCATATAGGGATGGCGAATAATGTTGCATTGGGAAATTTTCCTTTTTGTCGCACAAAAAATCCATTTTCCATTTTCCGAGTGCAAAAAACGAGGTGTTTTGTGAAGCAATCACCAAATGGTTAATTCAAAATGGTAAAACCATATTTAAAACAAATACTAGACAACCTTAAATGGACAATGTCCCGAGTAGGATGTCTCAAACCTTTCCGTCCACCCCTCTTGAAAAAGACAAATGTGTACCGAATCGGTAGGAAGTGGGTCCGGTTTGAACTACATGTACATGATATAATTTTCGTGATTTTTTGCAAAATTCATTTTTAGACTTACAATATGATGTTTCTTTAGAGACCCATTGAGAGTTTAGCGAGGCCATAAGAAATTCAAAAATGGTCCAAAGGAGGTAAATCCATCACGTGGTGTCTTATTATGTGACATAGTTGCAAGGCAAAATACCAAACTTGGTATATTAGTTGCATCACAAAAAAGCCTTCACAGAAATGACCAATCTCCTTCGAGGTTTCATGGTTTTCGGGCCAAACGGCCAATGTTATGGCCAGAATTGCGGCATATTTTGTGATAATGTTCCCATATTATGCACGCATGTGCATTTTGGGATGGTGAAAAATGTTGCAGGAGGAAGTTTTCCTTTTCGTCGCACAAAAATCCATTTTACAGGTGCAAAAAATAAGGTGTTCTGTGAAGCAACCACCAAATGGTTAATTCAAAATGCTAAAACCATATTTTTCAAAAATACTAGACAAACTTACATGGACAATGTCCCGAGTAGGTGATTTCTACGCACTTCTATTCTTGTAGACGGTTGTTGGGCCTCCAAGTGTAGTGGTTTGTAGAACAACAGCTGGTTTCCCTTAAGTGGATTACCCAGGGTTTATCGAACTCAGGGAGTAAGTGGTCAAAGGTATCCCTCTCAAGCCACCATGCAATCAAGATACAAGAAGTCTCTTGTGTCCCACCACACCCAATACACTTGTCAGGAGTAGAGGTGCACTAGTACGGCGAAGACATAGTGAAATACAAGTGGTATGGATGATTATAAGTGGTAGCGGTGCCAGAAAAGAGCTTCTTATGGGGAGGAAAAGACTAAAGGAAAAAATATGGAAGAAAGCAAACATGCAACAGATCTAGTTCTAAATGGTGTTTCAATGCTTAGAAACAAGGCCTAGGGATCATACTTTCACTAGTGAACACTCTCAATAAATATATTCTCTTCATGATACTACCCTGAACTACTCTCTGATTGGATACTCTAATCCATGGTAGGGCTATAACAGCACTCTTCAAAGTCTGACTTCCCCGTCTAGATAACTCCACACTGTCACCTTGAGCGCTAGATGGTTCCAACAAACACCACAATTTCATAAAGACATCCAACTCCAAATATACTCATGATAAATATTCATAAAATCTAGCCTAAGTGCAACCACGGCGTGCACGCTGTCACTTTCACACACATGGGGAGAGCAGAGATCTATTGAAGCACTTGAGTATTTATGTAGACTCTAGCCTAAGTGCCACCACGGCGTGCACACTGTCACTTTCACACACGTTGGGAGAGCAGAGATCTATTAAAGAACTTGAGTAGCAGAGCTGATCTACTTGACTACAATGCTCATGATCACAATATGAATACGCATAGAGATAGAGATGAACACATAGCTATCGGTAGAGCCCTTAGCCTCGAGGAAGATCCACTCCCTCCTCATTATAGGAATCAGAAAAGGTGATCGATATGGTGGTGGAGATCGGTGGATATGGCTGATATGTCAGAAAAGTATCTATAATTTTTTATGTTCCATGCTTGTGGGAAGGGTGTGGGGCCCCAGGGCACCCCTGCCTCTCCTCTTCGCCTATAAGAAGACCCAGATGCAGAAACCCTAAGTACCCGATCAATATTCCACGAAACCTTCTGTAGCCGCCGCCGCCACCATCGTCCCTAGATCGGGGGGATGCGAAGTTCTTCCTGGCACCCTGCCGGAGGGGAGATCACCCCGAAGGCCTTCTCTCCGGTATGATGCGTGAGTAGTTCCACCTTGGACTATGGGTCCATGTAGTTGCTAGATGGTTGTATCTCCTCCTTATTCTTTCATGTATAGATCTTGTGAGCTCCGTTCATGATCAAGATCTAATCTATTTGTAATCATGCATGTTGTGTTTGCTGCGATCCGATGGATACTGAGATTATGTCAGATTGGTTAATGGTTTTGTCTTTATGATTCTGTCATGCTTGTGTTGTTTGTGATGTTGCATGCTCTCTATTGTTTGTAGCTATCTTGGCCAAGTAGTTGCTAGTGACTCCAAGAAGGGGTATTTATGCTCGATAGTGGGTTCATGCCTCTAGTTTCCAAGGGAAGTGACAGAAAAAACAACAGTCTCTTATTCATGGAACATATGGACTGTTTATAGTACACACTTTGCTTAAAGCAGTTGTCTGTTGCTTGCAACTTAATACTGGAGGGGGTTTGGATGATGACCTGAAGGTGGACTTCTAGTCATAGATGCAGTTGGATGGCGGTTTATGTATCTTGTTGTATTGCCCAATCGAATCTCATAGGATCTTTCTGACTAGTACTGCATTGTTATGCCTTGCTTAGTTCCTATCAATTGCCCTGATGTAATTTGTTTACCGTTAATGCCATGTTGTTTATCTAAGGAGAGCACCTCTAGTGAACTATGGACCCTGGTCCAATCTTTACCATTGATACATATTCCACTGTTACTTGTTTACTTGCTGCAAACCATTACCTTCCACACAATAAGTTTAATCCTTTGTTACAGCAAACCGGTGAGCTTGACAACCTCACTAATTCGTTGGGGCAAAGTCTTGAGTTTGTGTTATGCAGGTCTCCATGTTGCTAGAAACACCTGTGTGACGTGTCCTTCCTCCTTCTGGTTCGATAACCTCGGTCTCTACTGAGGGAATACTTGTTGTTGTGCTCATCACACCTTGCTCTTAGGGTTTCCAACGAAGTGCTCTACGTCAAGCACCATCAACAAGTTTGAAAGTACATTTCTTAATCCCTAGTGTTTTGAGTGTTAGATAACAATACCAAGGATCTTTTAATGTGTGTTGAAGTGTTGCAGCTCAGAACTCTGCCTTTGGGGGCGGATAATCCGCCCCTCCCTCTGCCCAAGCAAGCGCAAGCCCCAGAAGGGGGGGCGGAATTTTGGCCGGACTTTCCGGCATGGCCGGATGATCCGCCCCTCAGGGGGGCGGATAATCCGCCCCTCCTGCTCATCTCCAAGGCGCAAGCCCCAGAGAGGGGGCGGAGTTTCGGCCGGACTTTCCGGCCTCGCCGGATAATCCGCCCCTCAGGGAGGCCGGATTATGCGCCCCCCAAGATTTTCTCAAAGCTTCACCAAGGCGCAAGCCCCAGAGAGGGGGTGGAGTTTCCCCCGGAGAATCCGCCCTTGGGCGGAATTTTCCCAGGGGGCGGATAATCCGCCCCAAGTGGGGGGCGGATAATCTGCCCCCAAAGTTGGGCAACGGCCAGATCTGGGGAGGGGGTATTTAAGCCAGCCATCCCCCTCCTGCCAGAACTCTGGATTCAACTCGAAAAAGAACAGATCAGATCTCAAAACTTCATACAAGAGTGCTCCACCAAGATCCACCCAAAGGCCCCATCCCTTTGGGAATCGAAGGAGGAGAACTCGATCTTCATCATCAGCAATCAAGCGCTTCATCTCCTCTCCATTCATTTGGAGAACCTCCGATCTAGTATTTCTTGCAAAGATCTAGATCCTTGTTTTCGTTTATATTGATAAACCTTGTTTTTGTGACAGCTTGTTGTCATCCCGGGAGCCCCCAATTCAGTTGTGGGTGTGTGCCCCGATAGTATTGTAAAAGGCACTGGTTCCCGCCTCGAAGGGATCCAATAGTGGAGAAGGTGGATCAGGCCTCTCGTGGCGAGATCCATCGGAGAATAGGGTGAGGCCTATTGTGGCGTGGTGGTCTTAGAACCGCCCACCCCTCCAACGCAGATGTACTTCCCTTAACTAGGAAGGAACTGCGGTAAAACAAATCCCTGTGTCTCCGCGTGCTCCACTACGGTTTCCTCGCTCCTCCTTTACGTGCTTAGTAGTTAGGGTTTCATATAGGGAAATTCTCGTAGTTGCATATCTAGGGAATTTACTTTGTGTAAAGCCTAAAATTGGAAAAAGTATTAAAAATTGGTTAGCACCTATTCACCCCCCCTCTAGGTGCCCATACGATCCATTTCAATTGGTATCAGAGCCTCGGCTCTTATTTCGGGCTTAACCGCCTAAGAGAAGTATGGGTTCCAAGGGAGATGGGAGTGATGATCCGGAGGTAGTCACCATGAACGATCTCAAGACGTTGGAAACAACCTTGGTGAGCTCAATGGAGGCTAAGATGGAGGAGATGCGTCAATTGATAATGCGTCTCTCCACATCCGCAGCATCACCTCCATCTAACTCTGAGGATACCACTCCGCAATCCAAGGAAACGGGTAAAACTGTTTCCAAAGATAACGAAGTGGTAGGTGATGATACTAGTAAGAGCTCCTCCTCGAAAAAGGATAGCGGTAAGGATGGATACAATGAGGTTTCTCATGTGTATTCCCCTGATCCGCCTATTCCTCACCCACACATACATAATAGGGGTGATCCACCCAAATTATCAGCTTCTACTTTCTCTCAATGGCAATTTTTGATGAAATCTCATGTGTGCAGTTCCTCCAAAGAGTTGTGGAAGATCATTGAAAATGGTCTTCACGTTGGAAATCCTAACAATCTCACAAGGAGAGAAGTGGTCGATAGCCAACTCAATGCTACAGCTCTACACATTATACAGCTTGGTGTGGGTGATAAAGACATGCCACACATTCAGCATCTTAGCACAGCTAAAGAAGCTTGGGATGCCCTTACCGAGCTCTTCATCGGAAATGAAAGTATGAGAAGGAATAGATATGATGCCTTGAGCAATGAAGCTGAAGGATTTTATATGCTGGATGGAGAAGACCACGAGGACATGTATAGGAGGCTCAAGGCAATAGTTACTACCTTCAGAAACCACGACGCTGCTCATGTTGATGATGCTTGGATCAAGCGCAAGTATGTCAGTGCTCTTATGCCATTTGAGCCCACAGATTTGAAAAGTCTCCAAGGTAGGCACAATTATCACCTCATGTCATCCAATGAGGTAATGCAAGAAATGGCCGCATTCAAAGTGGCTGCCAAGAATGCCGAAGATGCTCGTGCTCGAGCTATGGGGATGCAAAAGGGGGTCAACATGGCTTTGAAGACTAGTGTGATTGATCATGATGAATATGCGGTAGAAGGCCTGGACTGTCCCGAAGATATAAAAAGGATCCACGGACAATACTTGGCTCTTTATGCAAGAAACTTTTGGAAAGATCCAGCCAAGGCTAAAGCTGAACTAGATCGCAAAAGTGAAGCCTATGGAAGAAAAGAAAATGGTCCCAAGCTGAGAACATGCTTTAATTGTGGTGACCGGTTGCACTTCGTAGCCGAGTGTCCATATCAAAGTAGAGAGGATAATGGAGGAAGACTCATTTTCAAAGACAAATCAAAAGCTCCACGTAAGAAACAATTTGTAAAGAAAAATGCTCCTTTCAAGAAGCAACCAAAGATTGTTCTAGTAGCTCAAGAAGAATATTCATCGGGGAGTGAAGATGAGGACGAGGACGATAGCTCGCAAGAGGTGGCTGCTATAGCCACCACCACATCTACATCAACATCACTCTTAGACTCTCCAAACGAAAACATCATCAACAAGAATCCTACTTGTCTCATGGCAAGAAGCTCCGAGGTAACTTCCTCTAACTCTTCCTTTCCCAAGGCTATGATAGACATGGATGATCCTGCTAGTCTTAAGGTTAAAGAAGAGATTATTGCCTTGGATTATTTCTATACTAACTTGCAAGGTGAGCACAAAGTTCGTTTTGAGGCTCTTATGGATCAGTTGGCCCAAAACGAAGCACTGCTCGAAGAAAAGGGCAGAATTGAAAGGGAGGATGCAATGGAAATTGCATCCCTAAAAAATGTCCTTGAAGAAGAAGAAGAAGCTCGGGTCTCTCTTGAAGAGAGGCTTGAGTCTATGGAAGATTCACATGAAGAGATTGTGACTAAACTAGTTAAGGAACGTAATAATGCAGTCACCAAGGCAAAGAAGTTAAAGAAGGAAAGGATTGACTTTGGGGCTGCTCATGATAGACTCTCCGAGGAATTGGAGAAACTTGACAATGCTCACAAGGCGTTGAAAAACAAGTTCTCTATCCTCAATGAGTCACATGATCAACTTCAAAGTCGATTGGCCGAATATGATTCTCCTAGCTCGTCCAACTCAACATATAGTAACAAGAAAAATGCTAATGTGGAAAAAGGAGTGATCAAGGACATCACTACAAAGGAAAAAGGTGTGCTTGATGAAGTTCTTGACAAGCAAAGGTCAAATCATGGTAAAGAGGGACTTGGGTATGTCACCAAGTCCAAGAAGAAGAAAACCAAGAAGAACAAGACCAAGAATGTGCAATTAAAGACAAGCACTGCTGAGAAGGTTGTCATAAAAGACAAGACTAATAATATTGGTTTTGCAGGGTGTCACAATCCTAATTATGAACTCTTTTGTGATGATTATGGCGATGTTTATGCTTATTATGTTGGTCCTTTTGATGAATATATTGCTTGGTCTATTTGGGTCCCAAAGACCCTTGTTACTAACATGAAAGGACCCATTGAAAAATGGGTACCTAAAACCAAGAAGTAATTTTCTTGCAGGGCTATGCTTCCGGTGGGTCGAAATGGGTGCTGGATAGTGGCTGCACTAGTCATATGACCGGAAGCAAGGAGATCATCACGGAGATGCGTCCAAATCTTGATAATATCACAGTCTCCTATGGTGATAAGTCTAAATCTCAGGTATTGGGTCTTGGCAAGGTTGTGGTTGCCCACGATATCTCTCTCGTGGACGTCATGCTTGTTGAGACCCTTGTCTACAATCTTCTTTCTGTTCGTGCCCTTGGCAAGATGGGTTTTGCTGTTTTTATCGATGATGATTTGGTGGTACTCTTATGGAGCAAGTCTCTAAAGGTCGCTTTCGTTGGATACGTCGAAAATGACCTGTATGTGGTGGACTTCTCGGGGAAAACCACTTCGGGTCCGATGTGTCTATTCGGAAAGGCCGATGTGGGCTGGCTATGGCATCGCCGTTTAGCCCATGTCAACATGAGAACTTTGCAAAGTCTCCAAAAGGGTGGCCACATTCTTGGACTAAAAGACAATGTCTCCTTTGCCAAAGATCGTGTCTGCAGGGCCTGTGTTGAAGGAAAAATGCATGATTCTCCCCACAAGAGGAAGACTATTGTGTCATCAAAGAGGATCTTGGAATTACTCCATGTGGATTTATTTGGACCGCCTTCTCATGCAAGTCTTGGTGGGAAGAAATATTGCTTGGTCATCGTCGATGATTACTCAAGATATACATGGGTATATTTCTTCAAGCTGAAAAGTGAGACTCAACAAACTGTCATCGACTTTGCCAATGAAGTTGAACGTCAACACAATGTTCCCATCTTGGCAATTAGAAGTGACAACCACAGAATTCAAGAACTACACTTCAAACGAGTTTCTTAGCGAAGAGGGGATTAGACACCAATATTCCGCTGCGTACACCCCTCAACAAAATGGTGTAGCCGAGAGGAAGAATCGGACTTTGATGGATATGGCAAGATCTATGCTAGCTGAATTTAAGTCTCCTAATAATTTTTGGGCTGAAGCCATATCAACCGCTTGTCACTCATCAAACCGGCTTTACCTTCGGAAGATCTTGGACAAGACCCCATATGAAATACTTACCGGCACCAAACCCAACATCTCATACTTCAGGGCATTCGGGTGTAAGTGTTTCTTTCTTATTAAAGGTGTCCGTTTGTCAAAATTTGAATCCAAGGCTTTAGAAGGCATTTTTGTTGGTTACGGTGCCGAATCCCACACTTATAGAGTCTACAACAAGCTCAATGGGATTGTTGTAGAATCTTGTAGTGTGGAGTTCGATGAAAATAATGGCTCCTTTGTAGGGCAAGTTGATGTTTGTGATGCAGATGTTGAAATACCCCAAGATGCCATAAGAAGAATGGGCGTGGGATTTTTCCGCCCCATTGAGGAACCCCTTGTGGCGGATCGGGAAGGACAATGCTCCACTCAAGTGGAGCCCTCATCTTCACAAGATCAACAAGCTCCTACTATTGGAGAAAACTCTGCACCAACACCGCAACCTGCTGAAGATCATCAGTCTCCTGGACAAGATGGTAGTCCCAGGCCGGATTATCCGCCCCCTCCAAGGGGCGGACAATCCGCCCCTGGCACTCCAACTTGTACCAGGGGATCCGAAGGAGAAATCAACACCTCTGAAGCTCCCAGGCCGGATTCTCCGGCCCCCAGGGGCGGATTATCCGGCCATGGCTCTCCAACTCCAGTCAGGCTTTCTCAGGAAGATGGTTCTGGTACTTCACCTCCCAGGACGGATAGTCCGGCCCCTCCAAGGGGCGGATTATCTGGGCCTGAAGAAAATGCTCAGCAACAATCTTCTGGCAGTACTGGTGACCAAGATCAAGGGCAATGCAGTAATCAAGACAAGGATACAACAATTGAATCCACTCCTTCAAGAAATAATAAGGATATTGAGGCTCGTCGCAAGGCTCGTGCGGATCGCAACCTTGAACTAAGAGGTCACACTCTTGACAAGGTAGTTGGTGATCTACGACGTAGGGTATCCACTCGAAGAGAGCTTGCTAGCTTCTGTGATCATCAAGCTCACATTTCCATGGTTGAACCAAAGAAGGTTTTCGATGCTCTTGAAGACCCCGATTGGGTTGTTGCAATGCATGAAGAATTAAACAACTTTGAACGCAACAAAGTTTGGAAGCTCGTAGAAAAGCCAAAGGATTGCCGCAATGTTATCGGCACCAAGTGGATCTTCAAGAACAAACAGGATGAAAATGGCATTGTTGTGAGGAATAAAGCACGACTCGTGGCTCAAGGATTCTCTCAAGTAGAAGGAATTGATTTTGGCGAGACCTACGCTCCTGTAGCTCGCCTTGAGTCTATCCGTATCCTTCTTGCATATGCAGCCCATCATAATTTTAAGTTACAACAAATGGATGTTAAGAGCGCTTTCCTTAATGGTCCTCTACATCAGTTAGTATACGTCAAGCAGCCCCCGGGGTTTGAGGACCCCAAATTTCCGAACCATGTTTACAAACTCGATAAGGCGCTCTATGGCCTTAAACAAGCCCCACGTGCGTGGTATGAGCACCTTAAAGAGCTTTTGCTAGACCGTGGATTCGAAGTTGGGCAAATCGATCCCACTCTTTTTACTAAGAAGGTCAATGGGGAGCTTTTTGTATGCCAACTTTATGTAGATGACATTATTTTTGGCTCTACTAACCAAGCTTTTAACGATGAATTTTCAAAGCTTATGACTGACAGGTTTGAGATGTCCATGATGGGTGAGCTACGGTTTTTTCTTGGATTTGAAATAAAACAACTTAGAGAGGGAACCTTTATTAATCAAGCTAAGTACATCCAAGACATGCTCAAAAGGTTCAAGATGACGGATCTCAATGGCGTTGCTACCCCAATGCAAACAAAGTGTCATCTTGAGCTCAATCCCAAGGGTAAAGATGTGGATCAAAAGGTATACCGATCCATGATCGGCTCTCTTCTTTACCTCTGCGCATCTAGGCCCGATATCGTGTTAAGTGTAGGAGTGTGTGCAAGGTACCAAGTCGCTCCTAAAGAAAGCCACTTAGTGGCGGTCAAGCGAATCTTCCGATATTTGGTTCATTCCCCAAATTTTGGGTTATGGTATCCCAAGGGTTCAAGTTTCTCGCTGTGTGGTTACACCGATTCAGATTGGGCTGGTGACAAAGATGATAGGAAATCAACCTCTGGTGCATGCCAATTCTTGGGCAGGTCTCTAGTGTGTTGGTCATCAAAGAAACAGAATTGTATTTCACTCTCAACCGCCGAAGCTGAATATGTTGCTGCTGCAAGTGCTTGTACTCAATTGTTATGGATGAGGCAAACTTTAAAGGAATATGGTGTCAATTGTGACAAAGTGCCTCTTCTATGCGACAATGAAAGTGCTATCAAAATTGCTTACAATCCTGTGCAGCATACAAGAACAAAACATATAGAGATTCGCAACCACTTTATTCGGGATCATGTTGCTCGTGGAGATATTGCTCTGTCCTTTGTGAGCACGAAGAACCAACTTGCTGATATTTTCACGAAGCCCCTCGATGAAGCAAGATTTTGTTTTTTGCGGAATGAGCTAAATATCATAGATTCAAGGAGCTTGGCTTGACTATTCTTGCACACTCACTTGCTCTTATTCATGTATTTGGTTTAGATGCGGGCATAGACATAGGGGGAGTGTGGTCCTAATTGATTGGGCCAACCCTCCCCCCATAATGCCGAAAGCAAGTAAAATCATTTCCCTTAATATCATTTTGTGATATGTGGGTCATCGATGAGCATTGGTTTTGAACTCAAGATACATCTTCGCGGTGTCATGCCATGCGCTCCAACATGGTGGCTTCGGCCACCGCCCTCTTCCTCAAGAAGAGTTGGTTTTTCATGGGTCTCGTTGGATTTTCTTGCATACCTTTTGTTCTTATGGAAAACACACTCAAATTTGACTTTTGGTTGATTTGATTCTTGCAAATTTGGGTGCGTAGTACCATCTCAGTTTGATTCTCTCAACCCAAGCCTTTCCCTCCCTCCTTGAACCATCTCTTCTTCCTTTTTGGCGTTTCGATGCCAAAGGGGGAGAAGTAGTTCTAGTAGGTCACGTGGATTTGCAAGGGTCGGGCACAAGCTCTTCGGTTTTAGTCGTTTTTATTTGCTTGCTTGTGCCTTTTCTAGCGTGAACTTGTTTGCTATTTGTGTTGCTATTTGTGGTTGTTTGTGTAAGACTATGTCGTACTCCACAGTTTGGTACTATGTTTGGTATTCATGGATTTCTGGACTTATCTATCATGGACCCCATGGAAGTCTGGAATTATGGAGCATATTTGATGACATTTGGATTCAGGGGATTATCTATGTATGCCGTGGCTATATATTCCGGTGGTATGACTTTCTTTCACCAAACCTTAAAGTAGTGTTCTACCTAGTGTGTGTATTTGTATTCAAATGCAAATCTTAAATATGCACACATCTAGGGGCAGCGTCTTTCATTATCTAAGGTGGCACTTGCCGGTTTCACTGCAAATCCTAGTATTGTCATCTAACACCAAAAAGGGGGAGATTGAAAGTACATTTCTTAATCCCTAGTGTTTTGAGTGTTAGATAAAAATACCAAGGATCTTTTAATGTGTGTTGAAGTGTTGCAGCTCAGAACTCTGCCTTTGGGGGCGGATAATCCGGCCCCACCAGGGGCGGATAATCCGCCCCTCCCTCTGCCCAAGCAAGTGCAAGCCCCAGAAGGGGGGCGGAATTTTGGCCGAACTTTCCGGCATGGCCGGATGATCCGCCCCTCAGGGGGGCGGATAATCCGCCCCTCCTGCTCATCGCCAAGGCGCAAGCCCCAGAGAGGGGGCGGAGTTTCGGCCGGACTTTCCGGCCTCGCCGGATAATCCGCCCCTCAGGGAGGCCGGATTATCCGCCCCCCCAAGATTTTCTCCAAGCTTCACCAAGGCGCAAGCCCCAGAGAGGGGGCGGAGTTTCCCCCGGAGAATCCGCCCTTGGGCGGAATTTTCCCAGGGGGCGGATAATCCGCCCCAAGTGGGGGGCGGATAATCCGCCCCCAAAGTTGGGCAACGGCCAGATCTGGGGAGGGGGTATTTAAGCCAGCCATCCCCCTCCTGCCAGAACTCTGGATTCAACTCGAAAAAGAACAGATCAGATCTCAAAACTTCATACAAGAGTGCTCCACCAAGATCCACCCAAAGGCCCCATCCCTTTGGGAATCGAAGGAGGAGAACTCGATCTTCATCATCAGCAATCAAGCGCTTCATCTCCTCTCCATTCATTTGGAGAACCTCCGATCTAGTATTTCTTGCAAAGATCTAGATCCTTGTTTTCGTTTATATTGATAAACCTTGTTTTTGTGACAGCTTGTTGTCATCCCGGGAGCCCCCAATTCAGTTGTGGGTGTGTTCCCCAATAGTATTGTAAAAGGCACCGGTTCCCGCCTCGAAGGGATCCAATAGTGGAGAAGGTGGATCAGGCCTCTCGTGGCGAGATCCATCGGAGAATAGGGTGAGGCCTATTGTGGCGTGGTGGTCTTAGAACCGCCCACCCCTCCAACGCAGATGTACTTCCCTTAACAAGGAAGGAACTTCGGTAAAACAAATCCCTGTGTCTCCGCGTGCTCCACTACGGTTTACTCGCTCCTCCTTTACGTGCTTAGTAGTTAGGGTTTCATAGAGGGAAATTCTCGTAGTTGCATATCTAGGGAATTTACTTTGTGTAAAGCCTAAAATTGGAAAAAGTATTAAAAATTGGTTAGCACCTATTCACCCCCCCCCCTCTAGGTGCCCATACGATCCATTTCAAAGTTTTCTGGCACTGTCGCCGGGGAGGCTAAGGACGTCTTCACAATGGGAGTCCTTCACTTCGTCTCTCTTTAATTTGTTTTTAGTTTGCTTTGTTTCTTTTGCTTTGTTTCTTTTGCTTGGTTTTGTTTGCCTCTTTTCAAAAAACCCCAAAAAAATTAGTCTAGTTTGGTTTTCTTTGTTTATTGAAAAACACAAAAAATTAGTTCCTACTTTAGTTGACACCTTTCTCTAGCACACCATGTTGTTCCCCAAGTTCGCCCTGAAAGATCTTGCGATAGGTAGTGGCTCCATAATTGGGAAAGATAATATTGAAGAATTCTTTAATCATGTTAGCAAGCATGAGGATATTGAGGATAAATCTATAGCAGAGCTTGGTCCTAATTATGAGATGTTGCAACTTCTTTAGTTCATATGTTGGAGGCTAGGATTGTTATCCTTAACCCCTTCATACAATTCTTGTTCCTAAACCTAAAAGAAGAAAAGAATGTTGAAAAGAGGGAATTCATCCTTGAACTTTATGAAAATAATTCCATGATGTTGCTAGGGAAGCCAAAAAGGTCTTTGAGCGTTTCAATATGCTAGGCCCAAGTGTTGAAGTTGTGGGTATTTCTGATAAAACTAGGCCTAGAGAAGAATTTAAGATACCCATACCCTTTAAGCTTGTTGGAATACATGAAGCGTTTGAAAAGAATTTTGATTGGATTGCTCCTGAAAAACTTTCTGATGAAATTAGTAGACCAAAGATAGATGAGAAGGGATCCTCCAAAACCCATTTGGATGAGATACCTGTCATAGTTGAAGATTTTGCAAGTATTGATGTTAATGCTTCCTCATTTGAAAATACTTGATTCTTCTTGCTTCTTGTGCCTAACTTAAACGCGTTAAAGAAAAGTACTTGTTGGGAGATAACCCAAGAGTTTCCTTGAGTCTTGGAAGTTATTACTTCAGTAATGACCTCTCCTTATCCTTTTTGTTTGCTTTTTGTGCCAAGAATGACCTCTAATGAGAGGGAAGTAAGATTTGGGGAGTTGCTGTCCCGAAACAGATTTCTGACCTCCACCAAAAACATTTGTGAGGAGTCTCTGTAACTCGAATTGATATCAAAAGTTATGAATAGATCCCCCAGTATGTTAGATAACTTTCGTTAGTTCAAAACTTTTTGATTTGAGCAACATAAGATGTTCGAAAAAATCGGTTTGTACCTGCTGGTCTGTTTTGACAGATTTCTGCCATTATTTGAATTTGTTTCTTATTGATTCCTTTTTGAGTTATGTTTTGGAGAATTGAGCTTTTTGAAGGAGTTACTACAGTATCTTGTGTTTTTAGTGAAAATTCTTGCTGTTCCAAAGCTTTTCCAAAGGTCTAATATCTTTTGAATACACTAATGTTGCTAATGAAGATTGTGTGAAGTTTTGTATGAAGGATAAATTTTAGGTGTAGAGAGAGAATGATGCAATAAGATGAAGAATGGACAAAATCTCAAGCTTGGGGATGACACCATGGTGTCACCCCAAGAAATATCCAAGAGGTACAAGCGTCAACGCTTGGGGATGCCCAAGGCATCCCCTTCTTCATCAATAAAAAGCTCAGGTCTCTCTAGACACTTCGTTTTTATTGTTTCATGCACAGTTGTGTTGTTCTTGGAGCATATTAGTTTTCGTTTGCTTTGCTTAGGTTGTTTATTTTTCCTGAATAAACTAGTTTGGACCCCCATTCTCGCTGTGTTGTTTTGCAAATAAGTTGCTTGGTGTTGGAAAGGAGTAGTAAGTTCTTGCTTGTAAGTGCAAGAGGAGCTTGCATTGACTGTGACTTATACTTTAGCATGACATGCTAGGTGTTGTTTTAACATTATTCTTAGTGATTATTGCTATAGCATGTCTTGTTCCAAACAATTTGGGATTGCTTAGTGTTCCTTGAAGAAATTATGCGTTGTTTTAGCATGCAAAAGCATAGTATCATGGTATTCTCCTTTGATGCTTTGTTTGGGTTGACTTGGCACATGATCACACCATGTCATGACTATGACAAGTAACCATAGCCTCTATGATCATTTAGTCCTTGACTTGTAGTACCACTCTATGCGTTGATTAGTAATGCTTTGTTGCTCTGCATGATTATGGCAATTATGCTCTCTTAGTTGGTTGCTCCCAGTCTTTTGCTAGCCTCCACTTGCATGAGTAAGCTCTACTCATGCTTCCATCTCCCAAGAAACCAAGTTATTCCAAAGTTTCCACTATAAACTCCTATGCATGGTGTGTTACACCATTCCAAGTATATTCTTGTTTTCAGCTATCTTCCAATTAAAACTATTTTGTTATGTGAAAAGTTAGTAATTAAAGCCCTCATAAACTTGATGGCACACTTTATATTCTTTGCCCCTAATAAACTTGAACCATTGTGCCGTCTATGTTGTATATGCTTTCACTTATAAGTTGGAATTAGCAGAACCATGCTGTCATGGGGAACGTTTTCAACATTGCACTTGTACTTTATACTCAGTTGATATCATGCTCTTTTGTCTATGGATGTCATCGGTGTGAAATAAAGAGGGAGCTTGTAAGTCCATGGAGTAAGTATTTTGTGTTATAGAAACGCCTGGGCCGCTATCTATGAAGCATCACCATAGTGAGCTATCTATGAAGCATCCTCACTAAAAAGCTATGCATATAGTAAATAAAAAGAACGTTGAGATGCTCATTGTCTACTCACCTTGTCATTTTGGTTATGGGATAGCTCCTGTACCATGTGCAAGGGGTACCCCGTTGGCGGTTCTCTATGATATGCATGTACTTACAATGACAAGAACTTACAGGTGACTGAAGTTGAGTAGCATGAGGTGTGGCCCTCATATTCAAGGGTCTTGAGATTGCCAACTTGTACTTTGTCAAGCATATACTCCATAGTTAGTTCACTTTAACCTTAACCACTTGAAGATGCTTATGATAGGGGCAATGAGGGCTGAAAGCTAACAAGTACCATAATTTTTGGAAGCTCTTTTTGAAACTTGAAATCCCTGTTTCCTTTATAAAAGGCCTTTCTTCCACCATTATTGAGTCTCCACCTTCTACCTTTAGGCACCATTAAGAGAGCATAGTTGCCATTCTGTGCACAGTGTCCCAAAGATTATTGATTGATGCATATTGTGATATTACTTGTTCTTGTGCTATTTGTTTCTAGTCACCCTTGCGAACTTTGAAGGTGTCATACGCATATATTTTCTACTCTATGAGGGACAAGCTGATTGCCACTATGCTATGTTTTCTGTATGTGAAACAAACAAATGTTTTTCAATGCATGTTATTCATGATCTTTGTTTGTAGCCTTTCATGTTGCATGCATAGTTACTATGTCATATTGTTAGAACTCCATCTTTCATGCACATGTTTATAGTTCTTTGATTTCAGCTTTGAATGCTTGCAAATGGTTTGATCTTCATTGTGAAGGTGCATGTCACCTCTAAAATTATTATTTTTATCACTTACCTACTCGAGGACAAGCAGGAGTTAAGCTTGGGGATGCTTGATACGTCGGAAACGTATCTATAATTTTTTATGTTCCATTCTTGTTTAGTATCTACTTTGATTTTCTTTGTCTTTCTTTGAGGTGTTTTATATCTTTTCTGGAACTAACCTATTAACAAGTTTTCATAGTGCCAGTTGTCCTTTTTCTTCTATTTTTGGTTCCAGAAAGGCAGAAAATCAATATTCTCGGAATTGGACGGGACAAAAGCCAAAGTCAATAACTTTCCGTGAGGGACACGAATCCAGAAGAAGAGACGGAAGGGAGCCACGGGGTGGCCGAACCCCCCAGGCGCGTCCAAGCCTGGCCAGCGCCTGGGCAGGGTGTGGGCCCCCCGGGCACCCCCTTCCTCGCCTCTTCGCCTATAAGAAGCCCCTGATGCAGAAACCCTAAGTACCCGATTAATATTCCACGAAACCTTCTGTAGCCGTAGCCACCGTTGTCCCTAGATCAGGGGATCTGAAATTCTTCCTTGCACCCTGCCGGAGGGGAGATCATCCTGGAGGCCTTCTCTCCGGTATGATGCGTGAGTAGTTCCACCTTGGACTATGGGTCCATGTAGTAGCTAGATGGTTGTATCTCCTCCTTGTGCTTTCATGTATAGATCCTGTGAGCTCCGTTCATGATCAAGATCTATTCTATTTGTTATCATGCATGTTGTGTTTGCGGGGATCCGATGGATATTGAGATTATTATGTCAGATTGGTTAATGGTTTTGTCTTTATTATTCTATCATGTATGTGTTGTTTGTGATCTTGCATGCTCTCCATTGTTAGTAGCTATCTTGGCCAAGTAGTTGCTAGTGACTCCAAGAGGGGGTATTTATGCTCGATAGTGGGTTCATGCCTCTAGTTTACAAGGGAAGTGATAGAAATCTCTTCGGTTTAGATTTGTTACTACTAGGGAGAAAACAACTGTCTCTTGTTCATGAAACATATGAACTATTTATAGTACACACTTTTCTTAAAGCAGTTGTCTCTTGCTTGCAACTTAATACTGTAGGGGATTCGGATGATAACCTGAAGGTGAACTTCTAGTCATAGATGCAGTTCGATGGCGGTCTATGTATCTTGTTGTATTGCCCAATCGAATCTCATAGGATCTTTCTAACTAGTATTGCATTGTTATGCCTTGCTCAGTTCCTGTCAATTGCTCTGCTGTAATTTGTTTACCCTTCATGCCATGTTGTTTATCTAAGGAGAGAACATCTAGTGAACTATGGACCCCGGTCCAATCTTTACCATTGATACATCTTCCACTGTTACTTGCTTACTTGCTGCAAACCATTACCTTCCACACCATACGTTTAATCCTTTGTTACAACAAACCGGTGAGATTAACAACCTCACTGATTCGTTGGGGCAACGTCTTGAGTTTGCGTTGTGCAGGTCTCTGCATTGCTAGCAACACCTGTGTAACGTTTCCTTCCTCCTTATGGTTCGATAACCTCAGTCTCTACTAAGGGAAGACTTGCTGCTGTGCTCATCACACCTTGATCTTGGGGTTTCCAACGAAGTGCTCAACGTCAAGCACCATCAATGGCTCTGGGGGCACTTCCTCGTTCCGGCAGGGTGCTAGAACAGAGACTTCTGTCCCCCGAATCTCCCCTTTTTGTGGCAGCGGCATTGTGGAGGTTTTCGAGGATTTCCGCCAGATTATTTAGGGTTTCTGTGTCGGGGGCTTCTTATAGGCGAAGGATGCAAGGTCGGTGGAGGCCCAGGGGGCCCACACCCCCTAGTGGCGGGCCCAGGGTGGGCCCGCGCCACCCTAGGGTGTGGCCACCCTGGTGCCCTACTCCGAGTCTGCTTCGATTTTCCGTATCCCTCAGGAAAAAATAGTAACATTGGCTTTTGTCCCGTACAATTCAGAGAATATTCTTTTTTAGCTTTTCTGAAACCAAAAATAGCAGAAAATAGGCAACTGGCACTGTGACATCTTGTCAATAGGTTAGCTCCAGAAAGTGTATAAAAACACCTCGAAGTGTAGACAAAGCAAAGCAAAGTAGATACTAAACAAGCATGGAACATAAAAAATTATAGATACATTTTCAACGTATCAGTAGGATGTCTCAAATATTTCCGTCCACCCCTCATGAAAAAGACAAATGTCTACCGAATCGGTATGAAGTGGGTCCGATTTGAATTACAATTACATGATCTAATATTCGTGATTTTTTGCAAAAATCATTTTTAGACTCACAATATGATGTTTTTTGAGAGACCCATAGAGTTTAGTGAGGCTCATCTCCTAGGTAAGAACCTTAATGCCCGTTGTTTTGACCAAAGTTTGAAACGGCCATAAGGAATTCAAAAACGATCCAAACGAGGTAAATCCTTCGCGTGATGTCATATTATGTGACATAGTTGCGAGAAAAAAATACCAAACTTGGTATATTAATTGCATCACGAAAAAACCTTCAGAGAAATGACCTATCTCGTTCGAGGTTAAATGGTTTTCTGGCCAAACGACCAATGTTATGGCCAAAATCGTGGCATAGTTTTTGATAATATGCCCATATTATGAACGCATGTGCATCTTGGGATGTTGAACAATGCCACAGGAGGAAGTTTTCCTTTTCGTCACACAGAAAATCCATTTTTCATTTTCCAAATGGAAAAAACAAGGCGTTTTGTGAAGCAACCACCAAATGGTTAACTCAAAATGCTAAAACCATATTTTTCAAAAATACTAGACAACCTTACATGGACAATGTTCCGAGTAGGATGTCTCAAATATTTCCGTCCACCCCTCGTAAAAAAGACAAGTGTATGCTGAATCGGCAAGAAGTGGGTCCAATTTGAACTACATGTACATGATCTAATACTCGTGATTTTTTTGCAAAAATCATTTTTAGACTCACATTATGATGTTTCTTCAGAGGCCCATTGAGAGTTTAGCGAGGCTAATCCCCCAGCTAAGAACCTTAATGCCCACCGTTGTGACCAACGTTTGAAATGGACATAAGAAATTTAAAAATGGTCCAAACGAGGTAAATCCATCGCGTGGTGTCTTACTATGTGACATAGTTGCAAGGAAAAAAACCAAACTTGGTATATTAATTGTATCCCTAAAAAACCTTCGAAGAAATGACGGGCCAAACTGCCAATTATGGCCAGAATCGCGGCATAGTTTTTGATAATGTGCCTATATTGTGCACACAAGTGCATCTTGGGATGGCGAACGTTGTAGGAGGAAATTTTCCTTTTCGTCGCACAAAAAATCTTTTTCCATTTTCCGATTGCAAAAAACAATGTGTTTTGTGAAGCAACCACCAAATGGTTAATTCAAAATGCTAAAACCATATTTTTCAAAAATACTAGACAACCTTACATGGACAATGTCCCGAGTAGGATATCTCAAATTATTTCGTCCACCCCTTATGAAAAAGACAAATGTCTGCCAAATCTGTAGGAAGTGAGTCCGATTTGAACTACATGTACATGATCTAATGATCATAATTTTTTGCAAAATTAATTTTTAGACTCACAATATGATATTTCTTCAGAGACCCATTGAGATTTTAGCGAGGTTCATCCCCTAGCTAAGAACCTTAATGCCCGTCGTTTGGACCAAAGTTTGAAACGAGCATAAGAAATTCAAAAAGGTCCAAACGAGGTAAATCGTTCGCATGGTGTCTTATTATGAAGTTGGAAGGAAAAGTACTAACCTGGGTATATTAATTGCATCACGAAAAAACTTTCACAGAAATGACCTATGTCGTTCGACGTTTCATGGTTTTCGGGCCAAACGACCAATGTTATGGCCAGAATCGCGGCATAGTTTGTGATAATGTACCCATATTGTGCACCCATGTGCATCTTGGGATGACGAACAATGCTGTAGGAGGAAGTTTTTCGATTCATCGCACAAAAAATCCATTTTCCATTTTCCGAGTGCAAAAAACGAGGCGTTTTGTGAAGCAACCACCCAATGGTTAATTCAAAATGCTAAAACCATATTTTTCAAAATTACTAGACAAACTTACATGTACAATGTCCCGAGTAGGATGTCTCAAACTATTTCGTCCACCCCTGGCTAAAAAGACAAATATCTGCCAAATTGGCAGGAAGTGAGTCCGATTTGAACAACATGTACATGATCTAATGTTCATGATTTTTTGAAAAAATCATTTTAAGGTTCGCAATATAATGTTTTAAAAGATATCCAATGCATGTTTAGCTTATCTAGACGAGGACAGTCACTCCAGTTGGTTTGAATGGTTTGTTTTACAAAAAGTAGGTCAAACTGTTGAGATGACGTAAAGTGGGAAATTCGCCAAAATGAATGTTATGCATCTTTTTGAGATGAACGAAATTGATTTTTACAGCATCTCGATCCGATGTCATATGCAAAATTTATAATGAAATTAAATTTTAACATTTTCTAAAAAAAGTTGAAATCATTTTATTTGCCTGGACCCAATCTTATAAGAAGTCCAGGAAATATTCACCATATAATGGCCAATGGGCCGTTCGCCCAGCCGGTGAGGAATATCTCAAGGAAAAGAAGCATCTTTGCATTGAGACCCAGGCCTAACACAGGGTTAATATGTTCAAAGGGTACCCGCGCGGTTTGTTGCCACAAACCACAGGATGGTCTCCTCTTTTTATTTTACTATGGGATGAGGTCGCAGGTTCAAATGCCCGGTCTCCTCTTTTTATTTTACTGTATTATTCAGCAAGTTCACGCTATAGTATGTTTAAATCAATTCCACGTGAGTAATTTCACATGATTCTTAACATGGTTGGGTAGTTATGTGGTTGTGTTAAGTGGATAGATATCCCAGGTTCAACTCCATGTCGCGCACATTATTTTTATTCTGCCGAGGCCAGGCCCAGACAAACAACATTTGGCCGAATGAAGCGGGTTACTTAACAATACGTGTATATTGGTCCGGTCGGTCTGTTCCTGAGTGTTAGTATATAGTTAGCGAGTTTGATTCCCACGTCTTCGTTTTTTTTGCCGGGATTAAATCCTAAGTTCGGTAGTGTACATACTTCTAGTAGACTCTTGTTAGTGTAATACATACGTTATATATTGAAATGACATGTAGGACTATATGCCCCATCCAAATGAACAAGTCATATGACACATAGGCAAATTGCTTAGGTGTCTATCCAGTCAGCAATTTGTATCACTAGTGCAGAGCCTCCCCTTTAACTCCGGTTGGGAGGGCCCTCTAACAGCGGTTCCCCAACCGCTGTGGAGGGTTCGGTGTTAGAGGGGGGGCCCTTTAACACCGGTTTTTATACGAACCGGTGTTAAAGGGTGGCGCACGTGGGGCTGCCGTTCTGCGGCGGCAGGAAAACGGCCTAAATCTCTGCCGCGGCAGACTTCTGCCTCTGCCCCGTTCTGGGCGTATTTCTGCGGGAGGGGGAGGGGGAGCGAGGGGAAATCGATCGGGAGCGGTATACTTATAAATCGTCATCGGTACATACGAGTACATGAATAATTAAGCAACTATTATTATACACAAACATTGTCATCGGCACATACATCGTCATCGTTCATTTTGGTGGATATCTATAGAGTTCTCCGCCAGGCGTGACGACCTCATCAAGTATGAACCCCGCCAATTCCTCTTGAATGGCTCGTATGCGTTCAAATGGTAGGAGTTGGTCCCGCATCCGTTCGATCTGAATATATATGAAGAATGGGCCGTCAATATATATATAAGAATAAAACTCAACACAATTGATAGTAATAAAATAATGTTGTGGACTTTGTTTACTTACTCTAAGTTGTTCTAGTGCGGCTTGGCCTGTCGCACATATCGTGTTGCGAATGAATTCGCAAACATAGTACCCACATAAGTTATTGCCATGTCCCTGATGCGCGCACTTTACGAGAATAGAGAGTTCAATCAAAATAATAATCAATAAAGCATGATATAATGGAATTGGAAGCTAGCTAGTATTACTTACATTTTGGTCTACAAATTTTAGTTCTTCTGACCATTCACCCACGGCCCTGCCCGTGAACATTTTCCAAACCCTGTCCGACAAAGAAAATGGATAAAGGAGTGATTAATTACTTATTGTCACGAAAGTTGCCGATCTAGTGCGATAATATGATTGAAATTACCTCTGGAGCATCTCTCTAAAGTCTGCCCATAGCTCTTTTTCTTTTCGTAACGAGTCCATGACAAGGACTTTTCCTGAGTCGGGTTGAATGACTAGCAGAATAAAGTGGAACCTACGCACGCATAACTCATCATCAGTTACACTTAACATCGAGTAAGCCGAAACAGAATGTGTACAAGAGAGAGGGTAACAGTACTCACGAGAAGTTGTAAGGCAATAGTATTTCCCTTTTGGTTTGTTGTCTCAGTAAAGACTTTAGCAAGTAATCTTCTGTTTGCCCGGGTTTGTCTCTTAGCACTTCTTCATGAACTCTATTTGGGTCAACGAACCCAATGTCAAAAGGGCCTCCTTTCATGCATTCCATAACCTTTTTCCTGCATAATAGTATATACATATATGGTGAGCATATATATATACATGCAATTAATGAAGTGAATGAGTTGAGATAAAAATTACAGAAATAGTACTTACACACAATAAAGGCTGATGGCAGATTTGTCGAGTTCCTTCTGATTGAATAGAAAATGCAAGTCTTGAATGTTGAAGTCGATCGCGTCGTCTCCGCACAAGAAAATCTGATCTCTTATATGCGCCGTGATCCATTCTTCTTTTCTCGTCTTGCAGAAATCAAGGTACCACTTGTGCAATTTTCGCATCTTTGTTAGTAGATTCTTGAGCTCCTCTTTGTTGACTAGATTCTTCCCATACTTCCATGGCTGTATGGGGTTGACATCGCATTTGGGCAAGTTGTCTCCCATGACGTTCAAGTATGCAATGTAAGTAATCCCCATCTCATTGGCCTTTCTTTGTAGCTCTGCCTCGTAATCATCTACGGGAGGAGCGTCCCGTTTGTCAAACATTTGGAGCGGGCGCATGATTGGTTTTCCTGCTCTCCGAGCATGGGAACTATTTTCTGGGGTGCCTCACGACTGCTACTTTCAGTCTCCCTACGGCGCCTTGCATCCGCCTTCAAAATCTGTCGCTCGTAGTCCGGCACAAGTGGGGTTTCAGGTTTCAAAAGATTTTTGTAAAACTTCTCCACCACCGCCGGATCTATTTTCTCCTTTGGCTCGGCCCGTCTAGGTGCAAAGAATTTCTTGACCTGTTCTCCCGAGATCCTATTGGTCTCCTCGTCGCTGCGATTCCACGGTAAAACCGGCAATGGCTTGGCGGAAGGCTGCGGGACGTAGTTTTTTGAACTCTTTGGCGTACGGTTTCCTGCGGATTTCTTTGTGGCAGTGCTACTGATGCTCCTCGTGGCAGTGCTCTTCCGCTTACGCTGAGGAGATGGCTGAAGCACCGGAGATGGCTGACGGGCCGGAGATGGCTGACGGGCCGGAGATGGCTGCCGCGCAGGAGATGGCTGACGGGCCTGAGATGGCTGCCGCGCAGGAGATAGCTGAAGCGGCTCAGACTGCTGACGCTGCGGAGACGGCGGGGGTGCCAGTGACCTCCAATTTGGAAGCATAATGTGTTCCTTCTTCCAAAGAATGGTTGTTTTCACTGCAAATTTGAGTTGAGTTTCCCCTTCACCTATAGCATGGTCAAGCTGTGCTTCCTCATATTCCTTCACAACCTCATCCACCCCGACAATAGCATAGCCATCTGGAATCGGTCGGCAGTGGTAAGTTCCACCAGCTACAGGAGGTAAGGCATAGCCGACAGCCACCTTAATGGATAAGCCCATTAATCTCACATGCAGCTCAGCGTGTTTGCTCTCCGTGATCTCATCAACGGGGTATCGAGGACCCATCATTTCAAGCGTTGGCTGCACGTTCTCAGTGGAAGCCACACTGCTTTTCCGCGCAGAGTCTGGGCCGCGGGCAGCTTCCAATGCAGGCTCTTCATGCCGCTGAGATGGGCCGGTAGCTTGATGGCTCTGTTGTGCATTCACTTGCGTCTGCAGCGCCGCAAGTGCATGTTCTATCTGTGTCATCCGCTCTGTACACTCTTTTTCTTTTCTGCCGCGCCATCTGTAAGAGTCGCTCCAGTCGGCAAACCCATCCTTCCACGTCATACCCCCTGTGCCTCGTGCATGTCGAGGATGTTCTTTTTTACCGATGGCGCGTGTGAGCTGGTCATTATCTCTGTCGGGATGGAAGGTCCTGGCGGATGTTTCCTCGTATGCCGTGATGAGTTCAGTGACGGGTTTGGCAAGGATGGTTGGGAAGATACACAATCCTGTTTCTGGGTCCAACCTTGCCCCGATTCCGTAGAACCAAGTCTTTTGCACGTAGGTCCCACCCATCTGTCTGGGGTGTGATCCCTCTCTCGCGCAGGGCCCTCTCAGCTTCCTCCCACTTAGGCCTCTGAGATATGTAGCCACCTGACCCCGTCCTCTGGTGATATTCCTTCTTCAGGGCATTAAGCGTATTGGTTTCTGACCTCTTTTTAGCTATAGCACTTTTTTTATATGTCTCAAATTCGGGCCAGTGAGGTCTTATCTTCGCATAATATGCGTCTTCGAAATTTGGAGTCTCGCCAGCTTTGACAAATTTTTCAATTTTGTCTTCCAGTTGCGGAAAGCCTCAACCATCTTCTTTAGAGTCCACTCTTTGACCTTTTTCTTTATAACCGGGTTGTTTTCATCCTCCTCTGGCGGAAGGGTGAAATTTACCAACAACGAATTCCAAAGCGTTTCTTTGGATCTGTCATCGACAAAGGTACCGTCGCCCTTCTTTGGCTTATTCCAATTTTCAATTATGCTTGGGATTTGGTCCCTAACAAGAACACCAGCCTGACGTATAAATTTGTCTGCGGCCTTCTTGGGCTCCATCGGCCTGCCATCAACACGGACTGCTTCGATCGTGAACTTTGCACGATCTTTCAACCGCTGGCTCGCGCCTCTCTTGCTCTTTTTCGTAGAAGAAGATGGTTGCTGGCTGGTCGATCCAGAGGGCTAAAAGAAGAAAGAAGCGTTAATTAATACATGTAGAAGAAGATTGTTGGTGGAAGTCAGCTGAGGCTTAATCAATGCATATACCTCGCCGGACTTTGTAACCATTAAATTGCGTTCACCGGAGTCTTCATCTTATCCATGACTAGTACTTGAGCTGTCGTCGTCATGTCCCTCCAAGTTCAGATATTGTGAGGTGTCCTCATCAATAATGTTCTCCATTATTTCTTCTTCTTCAAGGTTTCTACTAAGTGGATCCATAGTTTCTAAAACAATAATATTATCTAGAGTAAGAGTGTAAACATTCAAGTGGACTTGGATTCATACACAAATATACATATTATTCATACCAAAATACACAAATGAGTCAGAGGTCCAATTTGTATACAAGTTTTAATCTATGCATGTTGTACAATTTATCGAGCAAACAAGTTTTAATCAGGATGAGTCAGCAATCATACACGTGGCAGACACGTGGCGCTCATCGGTGGGGTGACGTTGGTCTCGTCGGGCGGCGGTGCTCGTTGGGCGGCGGTGCTCGTTGGGCGGCGGTGCTCGTCGGACGGATGCGGCGGTGCTAGCGGCGGGCTCGTCGGGCGGCGGGCGGCGGGCGGCGTCGGCGTTTAGGCGTGGCCTATGAGCTCCGAAGCGGCGGCGGCGAGACGCTCCTGCACGGGGAAGAGAGCGAGGTGGTCAGTTAGGGTTTAGGCGTGGCCTATTATAATATCTTTGCTATAAGCTATTTTATTTTTACTCCACATGCTTCTAATTCACATGTGCAAGGATTAAGGCCTAGATCGTCGGAGTCGATGTCACTACGTTCATCTCGCCCATCTTTGGTACCCTGGAATCGTTCCGAGATTCAATTGGCGATTATTTATTTTCATCCCAAGACTATGTAAATGAAATGGATTGGCCAAACAAAAAAATACTATACAGAAATAGACAAATACTCCATATTTCTCGAATTTTTTGTGTAGGCGATCATCAGCTACATTGTACAATCACTAGCAAGGAAATAACAAAGTTTCAGAGCTCCACTACCAGTGTGGAGCTAGCTAACTTTAGTAGATTCCTTTCACCTGCGAAAATATATGCTTATATTTTGAAGATGAAATTTGCAAACATTTCAAATGAAACTTGCAAAAGGCTATCTGTTTCACATGGCCACACCTGCAAGAATGAGTATCTAGGAAACTTCTAAACTAGGCAGTGTGTGTCGATACGTCTATGTGCAGGAAGAAGGATGGGTGGTGTGCAGGGCGTTCAATAAGAGGACGGCGTATCCGAACCGGGGCATGGTGGAGAGGTGGGACGCCAACTACTCCTACCACGAGGGCAACGCCATGGGCGGCGGTGCGGCGTTCGCCAACCCTAACGCGGCAGCACAGATGGGCAGGAGCGCGCGCTTCAAGGAGGAGGCGGAGCAGATGGACGGCCTCCTGCGGTACACCTCGAACCACTTCGTTGAGCTGCCGCAGCTCGAGAGCCCGTCCGCGCCGCTCCCGCGGAAGAAGTCCTCGGCCGAGCTGGAGGAGGAAGAAGACGCCGTGGACGCTGGCCGCAGGCGGCGGCCAGGCAAGACCGCGCGTGTCGACAATGCGGCCACCACGGACTGGAGGGCGCTGGACAAATTCGTCGCGTCGCAGCCGGGGGAGGGCCGGCCGGGCGCGGCCGGAGCAGGCGCCGAACGAAGGAGGGGAAGGATGCGGGGAAGAGAGGGTCGGGGGCGGCGAACCTCGAGCTCCGAGCGGCGGCGGCGAGACGGCGGGTCGGGGGCGGCGAGACGGCGCACCTCGAGCTCCGAAGCGGCGGCGGCGAGACAGCGGGTCGGGGGAGCTCCGAAGCGGCGGCGGCGAGACGGCGGGTCGGGGGTGGCGAGACGGAGATCGATCTGGCTCAGTGGGGGGAAGAAAGGAAGGGGAAGGGGAAGGTGAAATAAATACACACCCCCCTTTAACACCGGTTCCAGCCACGAACCGGTGTTAAAGGGGGGGGGTGTTTCCCGCGCGCATTTATTACCCTCCCCCTTTAACACCGGTTCGTGGCTGGAACCTGTGTTAAAGGGGGGGTGTTTCCCGCGCCACGAACCGGTGTTAAAGGGGGGGGGTGTGCGCGGGAAACGAAATAAATGCCCCCCTTTAACACCGGTTCCTGTCTGGAACCGGTGTTAAACGGGGGGGCTATATAAGACACCACCCCAGCCCACACACACCCCACTCTTCCATTCTTTCACATTTTGGAGCCTAGCAAGAGGGTGTGAAGAGTGCTACTTTGTGTTTTTTTCATATGCACTAGAGGTGTTCGGTGAAATGCCTGAGAGCTCAAAATAAGCTTTCTTGTTGCTCTTTCCGTCTCGGTCGAGGTCGGCAACTATAGTTTCATGTGTCATTGATGTACGGTCCCTCCATGATTTCTTGTGGACCGCGACATATTCCTCCGCATGCCAATAGGTCGGGTTCACCCTCGATGGATCGGGGAGGCCGATATATTCGCACATCAGTGTCGGCCAATTCATCAACAGAACCAACTTGCGACTGAGCCAACAGTTCAAGCGGTTGATCGTCTTCAACCCCTCGTCCTCCAACTCAGTCATACGGGCGATCATCTACGTAATCACCATTTTCTGCGACCACGGCAGTTCCTGCACCGACAATTGCCGTGGGATACACCATTCGGCTTTATACGCCGAAATCGCGACATCCCCGGACAGGGTCGACTCGTTCATATAAAACCAATACTTTTTCTAGTCGCTGGCCACCTTATTTGGCAACATCAGCTTAAAAAAACTGGCGTCGAGCTTCACCTGGAAGGTGATGCCACCAGCCACCAATAGGGGCCCTTTCTTGACCTCTCGACTGGCACGGTCGTGGAATAGCTTGAGCTAGAGAGGAACATAGGGGCCGAACCCTAGATATGATTTGAAGAACGTGATAAAAACCGTGATTTGCTTGATGCTATGAGGATCCGGATCAAAGGGCTTAATCCGATAGAAGTCGAGAAAGCATCTAAAGAAGAGGGAGGTGGGGAAACCTGGGTCGTGCTCTAGGTGACTGACGAACGAGATGAACTCACCGGGTCACGGCTTAGGCTCGCTCTAGTCGGCCAGTGAAACTCGTCGGTTACCCTTGGAAAGGTTCTCTGCGTCCTCGAAGGGTTGCATGGCGGATCTCGCGCACTTGGATTTTGACCAAGAAGGAGCCATGACAGTGGACTTGCTGAGATCTGAGATTTGGGTCGGTGGAGAATGCGAGTGTAGAAGAAAGCTAGTGTTGGGAAAATGTAAGGAGATCTCCATTCCCCTCCACCGGTCGCCATTTATAGCGCCATACCTCTAGTAATCACGGGGTTAGACGTTACTCCGCACGGTAAAATCGCCAAAGCTACCATTAGGAGTTAACTAATGGCAAGTTTTGACCATGCTGATGGTCCAGCTTTGGTCAAATTGGCCATTTGCTTGCATTATTTTCTTACTCCAACCAATTAAAACAAGAAACTAGATGGAAAATGGTTCGCCAGAGCCACGACTGTAGACTAAAACCTTTGCCCTTTATTGGAGGAGTTCATCACCTATTCGACTAGGAACCCGCCTGGACTCGCTTACTTCGACTGCCAAGCTGACTCCCATGCCGAACCCCCGATGCACTCGGGGACTACTGATGGGGATATAACGATCAGGGTATCCACGAAAGAAATTAAGCGAATGACCCAGGATAATGCCGAGTGGGCCAACCAAGACAGTGACTGGAAAGAAGCCTTCGAGAAGACCGGGGATGTCGTGGTATTGTCGACGAGTAGGACATGGAGGGGTCCTCACAGAGCGTGTTTAGATACGTGGGGAAGGCGTTGGCGGAATCCTACTCCTGCTATAAATCACTATAATGGAAATACGCCGAGTTACAGAGATTGGTTTGATATGCAAGGTGTGTATGTTATCGCCTGAGTCATGCCCTAGATAAAGGCTCCTCTAGGTCCTACTTATAAATATGCCAGAACCTAGGGTTACAGGGAAGATTCCTAGACAGAAAGGTTACAGATACCTACACGGGTACTAACTAGTCTAACGTGTCTTGCACTCCAAGGCTCCGGGTATGTCAGTGACTCCATCGTAGCCTTCCTTTATCCGGCATGGGCCTCCCTTCTGGATTCGTCTAACTGTGCCGCCCAGCAGGCCATAGTCCTTGATACCAACTGTGGGCCACCCGGGTTATCCATATTAGAGACATGCAATGGTGGTACCCATTTAGCGTATCGCCAATAGTATCCCCCAAAGAACTCCGAGATCTTGCACCGTCTTGCCTCTTTAGGTTGAATACTCCGTCTAGGTTATGTTGGCAAATCGTTGATAGCTATGATATTTGACACATTTTTTATGGTTTCTATCGAAGCTACTAAACCTACACCGAGCTCACCCATGAGTCCCTCGCCTCCTTCTACGATGACTACAAGGAGAAAGGTAATGCATGCATGGTAAATTTCAGCGTTAACCAACAACATATAAAATTACTTTTCAACAATTTTGTGATTCTGATGGATTCCCTCAAGAAGGGGAATCAACTGTTACAAACTTGTATAGCGTCTCAAGTGGAGTAACTTGGGAGGTTATTTCTGTTAATGGTGGCAAGGACTTCTACCAGAAGAAGATGTCTACCATTCAGAACCCAACCATCCGTTACTTTGCTTTGTTTCTTGCTAACACTTTGTTCGGAAGAGGAGATATCGGCTCTATGGCCAATGCAGACATGGCCATGATCACCAAGGCACTCTTCCCTAATGCACCGCAGATTCCTACTCCTGCAACTCTATTCCTCCAGCACCTCCGCCACCAGAGCAACAAAAACAAAGGTGACATTTGCATCGGTGGACTGGTAACCCACCTAGTCCAAGATCATGGAATTTCAATTCCTATTATGCAACATGTTGATGGCTCCATACTCACTACTAGGAAAACGGCTATAGGTAATCCACACATCTGTGGCGCACGTGCTAGTGGTGCCCCACAGGTAAAACAGGCATGGTGCACTGCCCGCAGGTGCCCTACGGCTAACTGTTGTAATCGTGGCGCACATGGGGTGGTGCGCCACGGCTATGTGTGGGTCAGGGCACATGTGGCCACAGACGACATACCCATAGCACACTAGATCAACGTGCGCTACTGGTGTGAAACTTAGCCATAGGCACTCCGCCCTAGTGCGCTACGAGGCTGTATGTTGCAGAAGCTGGGTCAACTTAGCCGTAGGGCACTCTGCCTAGTGCCCTACGGCTAAGTGGCCTGCACCAACTCCACCCCCCCTGGATCGCCTTTTTAGACTTTGCAAAAAATAAAATAAAAATGATAAACACTTCAATAAATAAAATCCTTTCATACTTAGGTAGGTAATGTGGTCTAGTTCCTAGGAAAATTAACAAACAATAATTTCGACTTTTTCTGCAAAAAAAAGTCATGCCACGGTAAAATGGTCGTAACTTTTGCATACGATGTCGAAAAAAATCGTATAATATACCAAAATGACGAGAATGTGATTTTCAAATTTAGTCACTTCATGATGCACTTCGGGGGATTATTTAGATTTTCAAATTTAGTAACTTTTGCAGACGGTCATTTAGCGATTATTTAGATTTTCAAAATTCGAAAAGAGTAAAAAGTTACGGTCAAAAGACCGTTTTTTCCTGCAGAAAAAAAACTAGAGGGCAACTTACCCGTAGCGCACCAGCACCTAGTGCGCTACGAGTAAGTTGGGCGGGATTCAAAATTTTAATCCCCACCCCGCCCAGCTACCCCTCTTCCCTCCCCCTTCTCTCTCCTTTTCTTTTTCTCCCTTCTACTTTTCCTTTTCCTTTTCCTCCCTTCTCCTTTCCTTCTTATCCTCCTCCTTCTCTTTCTTTTCCTTCTCCTTATCCTCCTCCTCCTCCTCCTCCTTCTCCTTCTCCTCTCCTTCTTCTCCTCCTCCTCCTCCTCCTTGTTGACGAGGTTTAATCTCGTCAATGCCCATTGTTATGGACTTGGGTTTTGGAGAAGATGGGGATGCTGGAGATCATGGCACGGTTAACAGACAAGCAACCAGGGGACACGAGATTTACCCAGGTTCAGGCCCCCGGAGGGAAAACCCTACTCCTGCTTGTCTGCTCTTTGATTACGGTGGAACCGAAGGTTACAGGGTGCGCAGATTCGATCTGGCGTGGATGCGTGTGCGAAAGTATGAGTCGAGTTGCCCTAGGACGGGCCCTCCTGGCCTTTATATAGACTTAGGCAGGTCCCGGGCGTAGTCCTAGTCGGTTACAAGTTCTAGGTGTTTTACCCCTTTGAATTTCCTATCTCCTCTAGTCTTGCTCTCCAAGGATCCGAAGACGTCATGGGCCTTGGCCACCCGAAAATCTTCATGGGCCAGCGTATGTCTGCCGTGGGCCTTCCTTGGGCTGGACTAGGTATGCTGAAGTTACGTACCCGTAGGGTATAACCATGTCAGTAGCCCCCGAGTGATCAGTCGAATCGTAGATTCGGCTGAGGACTCTTCCATCCTTCGGGAGCAGCTATATGTCAATAGTATATGTGTGTAGGGATTGTTGATGCGTGTGCCTGACTCACCCGACGGATCAGGGTCAGTTAACTGTCTTAGGACGAAACAACACGATCTTCTTCAGGTTCGAGTCCCTTAACCCGGGCCTGAAACATATGCTGGCGTAATCCAACTCAGGCCGCGGAGGACTTATAGGAGTGGAATTCCAGTGATTTTAATTGATGTACCCAACGCGTCCGTCGGGATTTTTCATCGTACCTACTGGTACGGATTCATACTAGCAGAGCGCAGTCAGGTGCGTTGCCAGGCCATCAGATGATATCTGTAGGTCTTATCTTTGTGTCGCAGACGCAGCATCCGAACATTTATCACCTCGGAGGTGCTTCAGGTGGCCAAGGAGATTGTCGCTCACTCAGCGTTTTGTTGGGTCAGAGTTGCCAGAAAGTTTTTGCGTGCTGATCCGAAAGATCGCAGTCGAAGATTTCATAGGGTGCGCGACCAGCGCTCCCTATGGGAGTAGCCCCCATGTGTCTGTTCGAGTCGTAGACTCGAACGGAGACTTTCAGTTCAAGCATTGTTTCAATCATTAGGTTCGCAGGACTCGAAAATTTTCGGATGCTTAAATCCATCCTCCCTATGGGAGTAGCCTCCGAGTCCGTAGTGGATTCGTAGACTCGACGTAGGACTCAGATAAGTAATTTTGTCCTCATTTGTCTGTCGGGTGCGCGGCCAGCGCTCCTGATAGGAGTAGCCCCCGAGTATTTAGTCGAATCGTAGATTCGAGTGAATACTTTTAGCTGTGGAGCCGAAGTGGTGCTAGTATAGCTTTTGATGACGTCAGTGCTTACAATCGATGACCTCAAGCGTCTGCTACACCAGAGATGACTTGACTGGACGAAGCGTGGGTCCCACTTGCTGACTTTGAATTGACCGGTCACGCACGGCGTGGAGATGATTACGGCGTCTCCTCGATTTCCGCACGTAGTGGACGGCGTGGTAACGACGATTCGTTTTGGTGCTGACACGTGTACGGCCAGATATACCGTTGGCGTTAGGTCTTCTCGATGGACGGCCAGCGTGCGTCGTCTTCGCTGTTATAATGCCTGGTGAAATCGTGGTTTATTTTTTACCGCAGCAGTTCATCTATTCAGTGCCCCCTCGTTCTTGAGCTATTCTTGCTGCGCGCTGAGAGTTTCCTCCACATTTCCTTTGTCTTTCTTCGTTGGCAACGCCACCACCGCCGTAGCGCCATGGGGAAAACAAAGAAGTCCTCATCTGCAGTTGGGACCAGCGCCGCCGGAGGCAAGAAGGGCACCGCCACTGCTCACGTCACCGACGGTGGCTGGCGGCAATCAGAAATGCGGGAGAGCGATCTCCGCAAACTGCGCGAGCGGAGCCTGATCCCGCAAGACACGACGGCCGTGAGACTCCCCGGCAATGAGGTAATCCCCCGTCCCCCATCTGGGTATCGGGTTATGTTTGTTGCCTTCATGATTCGCGGGTTTTCTTTTCCGGTCCATGACATCCTTCGTGCACTGCTCTTTTTCTATGGGGTTCAACTCCATCATCTGTCTCCCAACTCCCTTCTCCACATTGCGTGCTTGATCACGTTTTGCGAGTGTTGGCTTGGCATTGAGCCGCACTTTGGCCTCTTCCGGAAGCTTTATTCCATGAGGAGGCAGTCTGGTTCGGATGGTGTGTATCCCATTGGGGGTTTCATCATCTCCCTCAGTCCCAATGTGCAATTCTTTTCCTTTTCCATGTCCGAATCTGTCCAGTACTGGCGGAGGAAATGGTTTTACATCCGTGACTCCGTACTGCCTGGGAAAGATTTTGGTCTCGTTCCTTTTGACCCCTCCCAATTGATTGAGAAGAAAAGATCCTAGAAAAACCAAATCTTAGACGGTGAAGTGGCGGAGATAGAGGCCCTGTACCATCGGGTGGAGGATCTCCAATTGATTCCTGAGAAGGAGGTGAACGGTGTCGACATCATCCGGACGTTTCTTGAGCGTCGGGTGCAGCCCCTCCAAGCGAGGGCGCACCCGATGTTTCTTTACTCTGGGCGACGTGATCCGACGAGGGTTTCGAGTGAGAAAATCTCCGAGGTGGAACTTGACAAGGCTCTTCGCGCGCTGTTGAAGTTCAAGGCCGACGAAGAAATCCCGGGGAAGTCGCTGACTTCTCCCTTTTCTTCGACGTTGGTCGTACCGAAGGTGTAGATTTGCGCACGTAGTGCTCCCCTTTTGTTTTTGTCAGTTGTGTACTTTTTCCTTTGTTTGCTAACAAAGTTCCTTTTCCTTTTGCAGAGATTCAAAGTGCCGGGCATGGCACCACCGTTGCCCGAGAGGTATCCAAATGCCCCGGATAATGAAGTGGTGGATTCCGTGTCCGAGCTACCGTCAGCGGGATCCCCAGCGGAGGATGCCGACGAATCGAGTGAGGACCATTCGCGCAAGCGATCACGGAGCTCTAGCGAGTCGTCAGATGCCTCGACTCCTCCGACTCCCAGAAATCCTCTGGGCCTTGAGCGTCATGATGATGTTCATGGGGGTTCTTCCTCTCCCCTTCCTGCCATTCCTGTACGGGCTGTTTCTCCGCACCCGCCAGCAAAGCGGAAGAAGGAAGAAAAGAAGGAGGAGAAGAAGGAAGAAAAAAAGGAGGAGAAGAGGGCCCAGAGGGCTTCTCCTATCTTCGACCTGAGCGCGTTGGGCTCATAAGTTTTCTTGTTGCCACTGTTGTCCTTTGTTCCCTTGTTATTTTTGCACCTGTGTTGATTGGTTCGTATGAAGGCAATCCTCCGACGGCTCTAGTGATGGTGCGCGCGAGATGATGGGGGAGTCGAACATTGCGTCGCCTCCTCCTCAGACGGTGGCGACTTCTGGTGACGCTGCGCCAGTTCCTCCTCTGCAGGAGAGGCTGGTGGTTGCGCCTCAGAATTTCGCAGGCGGGCCTGCGGGTTCGCCTACGGAGCACGTAAGTTTTTCTGCTTGATGTTACGGGGGGAGCCCCCGAGTGTCTTCGTATGCTGATGTTGTTTATGCTTCTTTGTGTTGGGCGTAGCCCCCAAGTCCTGCTCTTACTACTATTGCATGTTGCTGCAGCCTTTTGTCCAAGAGGCCAAGCGGCTAGTGGAGGAACGCCTGACGCTGGAGGCGAAACTGCGGCAGCTTCAAGGTATTCGTCTGCCTTGTAGTACTTCTCTTGCTTATCCTGGTCCTGTTCTTTGACACTTGCTTGTTGTAAATGCAGAGGAGCATAACGACTCTCTCCGTGAGGTCGATGCTCTGAAGAAGGGACTTGGCCAATCGGAGCAGAAGGCCAAAGCCGCCGCTGGTGCGAAAGAGCGCCTTGAGCTGGAGCTGACGAAGGCAGCCAAGCGAAGGAGCGTCTGCAGCAGGAGGCTGCAGATCGTGAGGAGCAGCTGGCCACCATTGCGGCTGCTCGTGAAAAAGGGGTGGCGGATAAGCTCATGGCTGCTGCCAAGGCTATTTCGGGTGAGTACAAGATTTTGGACTTGTTTCTTTTTCTACGGATCTTCTTCTATGCTGACTTTCTTCATATTTTTCTTCATTTTTGTCTCAGATGCCGCAGGCATCGAGTTCGACCGCGGTTCTCTGGAGCACGGGAGTGCTCTAGATGATGCCACTGTGGTGGTCGAAGACCGCTGCAGCACCGTCGTCAACTCTCTTGCCAAGGCGAAAGAGGTCCTTGGTCGCTTCTACCAGGAGCTTTTCCCGATGGGCGCATCCCTTGAAGATGTGGATGCCCTGGCAGAGGCTCTGTCAGCCGAAGCGCCTGCAGCGTACAAGCGCAAGAAGAAGGGCATCGGCGCGTCCGTCGGGCTGGCGATGGCCATGGCGGCTGGGGCAGAGCTGGATCTGCCCCAGATTACTTCTCGGATGCCGACGGCTACAGATGGATCCGAGGTAGCCTTCGCCGCCTACTCCGCTCGCTGCAGACGATATGGGCCCAAGATCATTGACTTGCTGTCTGAGTACGCATTGCGGCAGCAGGGCGAGGCCAAAGCTAGGGAGTCTGGTTCTGAGGCGACTCAGTGCCCTCCTCCTTAGGCATAGTAGACGTAGGGTAGTTTGTAGTCTATTTTTGTTCTAAATATCTTTTGTAGTACCATCCTTGTGCCACGTAGTGGCCTTATATATTTTAATGAATTCCTCCGAGTTGTGCTCTATCCTTGGCTGAATGTCTGTGTGCCTTCTTTTTTCTGCTGCTATAGGTTCCTTCGGGTGCTGACCCAGTTGAAACTTCATCCGAAAGGCCCTTGCGATCATCATTGGATGATTCCTCGCAGCTCGCTTTTCTTCGAGATCGTGTGCGCAGCTTGGAGAGAGATTTGCTTGGGTTACGCGGTCGCGCTGACGTTTGGAAATCCAAAGCAGACTGTGGTGCAGCCAGAGAGGAGTATTTGATGGTGGAGCTGGGTCGGCTGTCCGAGCAGCTGCAATTTAAGTTGATCCTTCTTTCGGGCTGTAGCTCAGTTCTTCGGGTGAGCCTGCTGGCATTACTCTTGTTTTGTGCGGTTGTCGCAGGTGCCAATCTTGCTCCGAGGGAAGAAAAGGAGCGTATTGCTATTCGAGTCAATTGCTTGACTCAACAGGACATGGAGGCTGGCGGCTTCTTCTGGATGGATCATGATCGCGCCATAGTTCTGGCGACGGTGCAGGATCGTGTCTACCAGGTTTCGCGGGTGCTCCGCCAGGTGCAGACATCACTTTCCTCGGTGCTGCACGTCATGTTTCCATTGGATGCCGTGCCAACGACCCTTGCAGGTCTTCTGACGAAGTTTCGGAGTGCCAGCAATGTCAAGGAACTGGTGCGGCAGCAGCTCGTCGCAGGGGTGAAGGCTGCCTTGTCTCTTGTCAGGGTGCGCCGCCCTGACGTAGATTTGGCTGTTGTGGCGACTGGGCCACCTCCTCGACCAGATGGTGGCGAGTGGAATATGCGTCCGCATTACGCGGCTGTAAGGCAGTATGCCGAACAGATTGTAGATTTGTTTGAGCAGCGTGCTCAGGTTATTCTTCAGAATAGGTAGGACCTGAAAATAAACAGATAGATGTAAAATTTGTATATTGCGTCTGGGCGTGTATGTGCCCTTTGTTGTAAAGGTTTGCTTGTTTGCGATCACGCAGTGCTTTGATTTAGTACGTGCCCTTTTCGTTTGCCTGACGTGGTCAGCTACTCAGGTGTACACGTTTTGTCCTCAGTCGATGAAATCGTGAGGTGGGGGAGCCCCCGAGTGCGTATGTAGCATGTAGTAAAGTTGCAGAAAATAGTCAACCGAGGGTTGGGGGCGAGGTACTTAGCTTTATTTATATCGTAATGGAGGAGGTACATGGTTCGGCTGAGTAGCCTTGGCTGAAAGCCTCATTGAAAGTAAAAAGGGGGGTAGGTTGCTACGGGTAGAATTGTCGCAGGTGCGAGACGTTCCACGGGTTGGAGTATGCGACTCCAGACTCCACGTGCTTGGGGCGATAGGCGCCACCTGGGATGACCTCGGTGATGGCGTAGGGTCCTTCCCATGGTGAATCGAGTTTGTTCGGTCGCTTTTGCTTGAGTCGCAAGACGAGGTCTCCTTCGACGAAGGACCTTGGGCGCAACCGGCGGCTGTGATAGTTGCGGAGACTATGCTGGTACACCGCTGATCGAGCGGCTGCTATATCCCCCGCTTCATCGAGTGTGTCGACGGCGTCTTCGAGTGCAGCCGTGGACTCGGCTTCGCTGTAAGCGACGACTCGTGGAGCCTGGTGGCGTACTTCGGCTGGTAGCACGGCCTCAACTCCGTGTACCATGAAGAATGGTGTGTAGCCGGTGGAGCTGTTTGGCGTAGTCCGTAAGCTCCACAGGACAGACGGTAGCTCTTTCCTCCAGTTTCCAGCTTTGTGCTCGAGTGAGCTCATGAGGCGCTTCTTGATGCCGGCGCCGATTAGGCCGTTGGCCTTTTCCACTTGCCCGTTTGTTTGCGGGTGTGCCACTGAAGCATACGTGATATTGATCCTGAGGCCTTCGCAGAAGTCCTGGAATTCTTCGGAGATGAAGTTCGATCCGTTGTCGGTGATGATGCTGTGCGGTACGCCAAACCTGTAGACAATGGATTCGAAGAACTTGACGGCGGTTTTTCCCTTCTGGTTGGTGACTGGCATGGCTTCGATCCACTTGGTGAATTTGTCGACTGTGACCAGGAGGAAGACGTGTCCTCCCTTCGAGGATTTTGGCAGTTTGCCGATCATGTCAAGGCCCCATTGGGCAAAAGGCCAGGCTATGGGTATGGGTCGAAGTTCGGACCCAGGTGCGTGCGGTTTGTCGGCTAACCGCTGGCACCCGTTGCATCTTCGGACGATGTCTTTCGCATCGCTCATGGCCGTTGGCCGGTAGAATCCTGCTCGCAGAGCTTTGGCGACGAGGGAGCGACTGCCTGCATGGTGGCCGCAGATGCCGTCATGGATATCTTGGAGTATGGCCTTGCCGTCGTTGATGGTGACGCACCGTTGCAATACACCCGTAATGCTACGTTTGTACAGCTCGCCGTTGATGATGGTGAAGGCTTTCGATCGACGAGATATGCGCCGGGCATCTGTCGGGCTGTCAGGCAATTCTCCATTTTTCAGGAACTGGAGGTATGGACGTGTCCAAGTTTTTTCAACTGCCATGACCTGCATTAGGTTGACCATGGCAACTTCGTTATCCAACTTTTCGGGTCCTTCATGACCTTTGGGTAGCGTAGCCCCCGAGTGTTCTGCTTCTTCGGGTGATCCCTTGGGGAATTTCCGCTTGATTGATGGCACGCAGATCTGTTCGAGGAACACACCTGGTGGTACCTTTGCACAAGTGGAGCCGATGTTGGCGAGTCTATCGGCCTCCTCGGTGCTCTCTCTTCCAACGTGCCGAAGTTCGCAGCCGTCGAATTCTCCTTCGAGTGCGTTGTATAGCGCGCGGTACGCGATCATGTTTTCGGCGGGTGCGTCACACTCATTCATCGTCTGCTGTACGACAAGGTTGGAGTCACCGTAGATGACCAGGCGCGTTGCGCCACATATTTTTGCCATCTTCATGCCATGGATGAGGGCTTCGTATTCGGCCTCGTTGTTGGAGGCTCTGAATTTCATCCGAAGGACGTACTTCATCTTATCACCTTGTGGGGAGGTCAGTATGACTCCTGCCCCTGCTCCGGCTTCGCGTTTGGAGCCGTCAAAATGCATTGTCCAGGTCTGCGACATGTCTGGGGTGTCAGGCAGCTGCAGCTCCATCCAGTGCACCAGGAAGTCCGGAAGGACTTGAGATTTGATTGCGTGTCGCTTCTCGTAGACGATGTCCAAAGGTGATAGTTCGATGCCCCACAGGGCCACGCGTCCTGTGGCCTCTGGGTTATTCAGGATGCTGTTCAGGGGTGCCTCGTTGACGACCATCACCTGATGCTCTTGGAAGTAGTGGCTCAATCGTCGAGCCGTCATGAACACGCCGTAGGCCAGCTTCTGGTAGTGCGGGTACCACTGTTTTATTGGAGTGAGAACCTCGCTTAGGTAGTAAATTGGGCGTTGTACCCCGTGGGTCTTGCCTTCTTCGGGTCGTTCGACCACGAGTACTGTGCTGACCACCTGGTGTGTGGCTGCTATGTACAACAGCAGGGGCTCGCGCTCTTTTGGCGTGACCAAAATGGGCGAGGTGGAGAGGAGCCGCTTGAGGCTTTCGAATGCGTCGTTGGATTCTGGTGTCCACTCGAACTTGTCTGTCTTGCGCAGCAGCTGGTAAAATGGTAGGGCCTTCTCGCCCATGCGGCTGATGAACCTGCTTAGTGCCGCTACTCGCCCTGCGACCTGCTGAACGCCCTTGAGGTTTTTCGGCTTCTCCATCGTCATGATAGCTTTGATTTTCTTCGGGTTCGCTTCGATCCCTCGTTGAGAGATGAAGTACCCCAGCAGCTGACCCGAGGGGACGCCGAAGGCGCACTTTTCTGGATTGAGCTTGATCCTGTAGCGATCAAGGTTGTCGAACGTCTCGTGGAGATCGTCGATAAGTGTTCTTGCCTCCTTGGTTTTTATGACTATGTCGTCGACGTAGACTTGGACGTTGCGACCGATCTGGTCCTTGATGCAGGCCTGGATGCATCGCTGGTACGTGGCACCCGCGTTCTTTAGCCCGAAGGGCATTGTGTTGTAGCAGAATACTCCGAACGGTGTGATGAACGCCGTTTTCTCTTGATCTTCGACCTTGAGTAAATCTGGTTATAGCCTGAGTAGGCGTCGAGGAAGGAGAGCTTCTCACAACCTGCAGTCGAATCGATGATCTGGTCGATCCGAGGTAGAGGGAAGTGGTCCTTTGGGCAGTGTTTATTTAGTGATGTGAAGTCCACGCACATCCGCAGGATGTCCGTGTCCTTCTTCGGGACCATCACCGTATTTGCCAGCCACTCGCTTTCCTTGATTTCCCGGATGAAGTCTGCTGCGAGTAATCTGTTGATCTCCTTGCCGATAGCTTCGGCTTGTGGCTCCGACAGTCTTCGGATGGACTGCTTGACTGGTTCGGTGTCTGGGAAGACATTGAGTGCGTGCTCGGCGAATTCCCTGGGAACTCATGTCATGTCCGCAGGACACCAGGCGAAGATTTCCCAGCGCTCACGGAGGAATTGGACGAGCGCGCCTTCCTATGCGGTGCTGAGGTCGTTAGCGATCAACGCCGTCTTGGAGGCGTCTGTCGGATCGACCTGCACTTTCTTGGTGTTGACGGTGGAGTCGAAGGACATGTCAGGTGCGTTCTGCCTTGTGACTAGGGGTAGCCCATTGTCCGTCACCTCGCGGAGCCTTACGAGCTCGTCTTGCATGCAGAAGGACTGGGAGATTTTGTTGAAATCCCTGTCGCATTGGTCCAATCGGGTGAAGCTCCCGTGGACTGTGATGACGCCCCTTGGTCCTGGCATCTTGAGTAGTAGGTATGCGTAGTGTGGGACGGCCAGGAACCTTGCGAATGCTACACGTCCCAGGATGGCATGGTATTGCGACGGCCAGTCCACCACTTCGAATTCTAGGCGCTCCTGCCGAAAGTTGTCCGGCTTCCCGAAGATGACGTCGAGCCCTATTTTGCCGAGGGGAAGATGCCCTTCCCTGGGACAATGCCGTGGAACGTTGTGTCTGATTGTTCCAGGCTGCATTGCGGGATCCGCATAGCTGCTAGAGTGCTTGCGAACATTAGGTTGATGCCGCTGCGGCCGTCCATGAAGACGCGACTCATCTCGAAGCCTCCGATCGGCGCCTCCAGCACCAGGGCAGCATGACCTGGGCGAGGGATCTGGCAAGGGTGATCCACGCGAGTGAATGTGATGCAGGACTCCGATCCGCTGAGGTACTCAGGGATTGCAGGCAGAGTTGCCACGGCCAAGTTGATTTGTCGGGTGATTTTCTTCTGCACCCAATTTGTGGGGCGTCCCTTCTGTATCATATTGAGTGCTCCTTTTGGTGGGGGGTATGCGACCCCGGCATTGTTTTGCGCTGGTGCGACTGGTTGATTTGGGCCTCCAATAGGCGGCGGTGGAGGAGCTCCGTGTGCTATTTCACCTGGCGTAGGTGTAACACCCTCAGAATCGACCCTATGCAAGTTTTAGCGCTTCCCGCCAAACCCGCATAGAAACGATTCAAAGGTGCCCACCAGGCACTTTTGTGCGGGTGGAAAACTAAGTAATAACATTACACAATAGTCCTCGATGGGACCCACAGAACATATATATATATACAACACGACTCCATGAGTCAAGAATACAGATATAATATACAAAGATCCAAATCACCTTGAAAATGATAGGGCGTCCGACTACGGACAAGATGCAAATGGGGCTAAAAGCCCTGAAGAATAACCAATGGCGTCCATAACCCTGCCCAGGCCAAGCCGGAAGGGTAACCCTACTAACGACGTCGATCTCAGAACCTGCTTGAACAAAAGGGGTGCCGACAAAGGGCAAAGGAAAAAGAGGAGCGGTCAGTACTGAGGCCAGTACACGGCGAGGCTAGAATTCGGCGGTCCTCGCCTACATAGGTATGGTGGACGGAAGCGGCAGCGGCAGCATGCACTAAACAACCTATAGAGACTCGATTCAACTGGCGGCTATCAGAGAGGGGTAAGAATGACCTATTCGGAACCGTCCTGATACTACCTCCAAACATACCCATCCTGGTGTTTCCCCCTCGAGACAAAACGAGGAAGTCAACCGAGGAACTCACACAGTTGGCAGTTTTATTTATTCAGTTATCGTTGCAGCAATCACTAGTCAGGTATAGATAATCATCCTGATAAAATAAGCAGTGGGCCGTTTTAGTTAATCATTCCGTTGTAGTTGCAACACTTACTAGTCAAATACAATTAGCATGAGATAACCCAAAACCCAGCAGTTGTTGGTACTTTTATTTAGCCATTCCGTTATAGTTGCAATACTTACTAGTCAGATACAATGGTCGCAAGCGACAACCAAAACAAGAAATTGTTGGCAGTTTTATTTAGCCATTCCATTATAGTGAAGCTGATTACTAGTCATTATAAAGTCAAATTTATAGCACTACTTTAGTTATAGTTGTCTATGATCGAGATACTGTGCTCCAAGTCGTCCATAACCGCGGGCACGGCTTTCAGAAAGTTTTACCCTGCAGGGGTGCACAAATAGCAACACACACTTGATCAACCTCGGAAAAACCAAATCAAAACACAACGAGGCTTTCACGACAAAGCAATCACAGGATTCATAAATATTTCAGGGGGCCACCCCGTTGAGTACACCCGCAACGAAGCTAGCTGACTCCGAGACGGACTCAAGGTTTGCGCCAGTGGCTGCAAACGACTAGGAACCCAAAACTGGGCTTGTCGATACCGCGAAAACACTCCGCTTACCTAAACAGTACAGGTGCTCCTCGCACAATCGTAATAAAGCAGTAAAGCATGGCATAAGTACAGGATAGTAAATAAAACCTCAAACTAGTTTGTGGCCCCAAGAAATAAGAATGAATCAAGCTCTGGCTCAGGGGGGTCCCATAATCCTCCCGGATGTGGATAGCGCGAATATTCAAGGAACAGGTATCAAGTACTCGGGGTCCTACGGGACACAAGTGGACGGTTAACAACCAAATAACATCTATTGCCCACTTGTGCCTCTGCTTACTTACTTCAGTTTTAGTTATTAAACAGTAATTAAAGTAAACGATAATGAAAGCCAAGATCATCTCCAACTTGAACATGCGGCAATACTCCAACAACTGTGGTACATGGCGACACGCAACAACACTTGAGCAAGCGACTACGACACGCAGGTCCATCTATCTACCAAACAACAGGTAATAGGAGGTGTCCAAGGCAATATAAGGCTGCAAGGGATAACACGGGTACAAAAACTAGAGCATCGCAACACAGATAGCAATAGATCAACAGGAGGGAATAAATACTATAAAAGTAAGATAGGTAGAAAGGGGGAGATGCTCGCCTGAAAAACATTGTTGAAGGTTTATCCGAAGATCGGGGCGAAGCTCACATCAACTCAATGGCCTTATCCGCGAAGAAGCAAAACACTAGAATAAACACCGGATGCAATATTTAATACTACAGCAAAAGATCAGGCATGATGCATGTATGATGTATGACATGGCAAAGGTGCGATGCGATTAGGTAATATTAAGCGGAACCGGGGTCCCGACAATTAATTAAACGGTTCAAGTTATTTAGAACCCCCGCAATTAAAATGTTGTCTTAACAAGGCAAGATTATATCATCGGTTCGTTACACAAATTTAAATGAGGCCAATATAAGACTAGATTTGCCCGCATATGGGCCCCATATTTAATTATAATGTGAATCGGCATAAGGCCCCCAAACCACAGACAATTTAATATGCTTCAGATATATCATTCATAAAATAGGGTCTCGGCAAAGAGGTCACACATTAGGGTTCGACGATCTTGGGGTTCCGGGGTTCGGGGTTCGGTCTCAGGGTTCAGGGTTCGACGGGATCGGTCTTCGGATAACAGAGTAGATCTTGGCGTTCCGCGAAGAAGGACTTGGCGTATCCGTGATCTCGACGAGCTTGGCGTCCTTGTCAGAGTTCTCGGGTGACGATGTCGGTCTTGGTTTCCTCGATGGAGAACTCGGTGTATCCGTGTCGTGGTTCTTGTCGGGGTTCTCGGCTTCGGGCGCCGGGATCGGTCTTCGTTCGGGAATGGGTACTTGTCACACCGGGGTTCGGTCTTCGGGGTTTGGACTCTGGTCGAAGTTCTTGGCGTTCCCTGACGAAGATCTTGGTGTGCCATCTCGATCACCTGTGGCCGGCATCGGGTTGGTCTTGTCCGTGAGGAGATCTTGGCGACGGGATCGAAGACTCCGGGAAGGAGATCTTGGAGCGACGCCGGGTTCGGTTGTCGATGACGATCGTGGGAGGTGTCGGCACCGGGTGGTCTTGATACGAAAAACACACGGTATAACACAACCTGACGTGCAGCTAGACGAAAAAGACGGCAGGCTGCCTGGAAGCGACGGTTGGCAAACAACACAAAAAGAAACACGGGCAGAGAATCAATCGCTGCACTCTGAACCAGCAGGGAAAACGGCTCCGGTTCGGCGATGACGTCAAGAGGGCGCCGGAGGACGAGGGAGCTGGCCCTGGTCACGTGCGGGCTCGCAGGGCGCTGCAGACGGAAGGCGGAGGTCCGCTGGCCCGGCGACCGGAGATGAATGCGGTCGAGGAGGACGCGCGGGACGCGCAGCTGCAGGGGAAAGCGGCCATGAGCGCGGCGGCGGACCGAGCGGTGACGGCGCCGTCCTGCTGGGGGGTCGAGGAGGAGCCTCCGAGAGGAAACGCAGCGGCGGCGTGGGGGCGCCGGAGCAGGGCTCGGCCGCGGGGAAGGAGGTTGGGGAAGGGCGGCCACGCGCCGGAGCGGGCATGGCGGCAGGGCTTGGTGGAGAGGCTCGCGGCGGCGGACGACGGAGGAGGAGGCGGCCGGCGAGGCCCGGTGGTGGTGAAGCTCGAGGGGGCGCGCGGTGGCGGGGTGGAGAGGAGCCCGGCGGCCGGAGGGAGGTGAGCGTCGGGGAGGAGCTCGGTGGAGAGGAGAGGCGGAAGGAGCGCCAGGGGCGGCGAGCTCGGGGGAGCTCGACGGGGGAAGCAGACGGAGGTGGTGGCCTAGCTCGACGAGGGGCGCGGGGCCGGCCGAAGGTGGGTGCAGGCGGGGCGGCGCACCGAGCAGAGAGAGGCGGCGCTTGGGGGAGGCGGGGCGCGGAGCTCGGAGCCGGGAGGAGGCGAGGGGCGACGCGGCCGGAGGCGGCGGTAGGAGGAGGAGGCGAGGCGGGGAGAGCGCGGGCTCCAGGAGGCGGCGGGGAATCTAGCAGAGGGAGGTTGGGGCGGTGGCGGTTGTCGGGGAGGAAAGCGTGAGGCCGGCGTAGGGTCGCCGGGCGAGGTGGCGGTCCGGCGTCAGGGAGAGGGCGAGCAGGGCGCCAGGGCAGGGGGAGGTGAGGCCGGAGGGAGGAAGAAAGGGGGCGGGGTCGTGGGCTTGGGAGAGGGAAGGAGGAAGAGGAAGAGAGGAAGGAGACGGGGAGGAGGGAGACGCGGGCGAGTTGGGGCCGGAGTGGGCCAGGAGCGGGGCCAAGGGAGCGGTTCCAGGGGGTGGTGGTTGACCAGGAGGGAGGCAGGAGTGGGGAGTGGGACCCGAGGGCAGGGAGGTGGGGAGCTGGAAAGTGGCGTGCGTGTGTGGTGAGGGAGTGGGGCTGGCTCGGTGGGGGAGAGAGAGAGGAGGCTGGGGTGACGTGGCAGCTGGGGGTTGGCTGGAGGGAAGGGAGAGGGTGAGGTGGCGTCTCGCGATAGGAGGGGGTGATGTGGCTGGTTGGGTGGGTAGACTAGGTTTAGGTAGAAAAGGGATTTTGGGTGGTCCGGTTTGTAAACTGGAGGTGGCCAGCCGGGCTTTCGGGCCTAGCGGCTGCCTCCCAAAAAATATTATAAAACTTTATTTAATTTAAAATAACTTTTTGTAAATAGTTTTTAGACAAATAAAAGATCCGGAAAAGCCCGACGCTATAATTTGAAATTGAGACGGGGAATATTTAGAAACCAAACTAGGCTTTTAGAAAATAGGTTTCGACAAACAAATGCATGATGACTCGACGATGCACAGATGCAATGTGGCATGATGACATGAGCATGCGGTCATGATGATGCAATGCACAAAAACAATGCGATTTTCTAGTAGTGGTTTTGCGGGATGCCACAATTCGACACCACTAACAATGGATCTCGCCCTCGAGATCCGCCTCATGGTACCGGAAAGAAGGGCGGCGGTCTGCATCTTCTTGCTTCGTGTAGATCCTCGCGACACCACTAACAAGAGGTCTTTGTCCGTGACCGTCGAGGGAAACACTCCGGAAACAAAAGGTCGAAGGTAGAGGCATCAACAAATAAAGCCACCTCTAGCTTCCGTGGACGGAGTAAATTGCTGGATCCACTGATTCGTTGTACAAGAGCGAATGATAAGAGTAGTCGGATGGTGATCAGTCCATCGCGCACCCAAACCATTACTCTGCACACGAATAGGCGGATTATGCAACCAACTCTCGAAATTAGACTGAAGATCTCGACAAACGAGGGTCGGGACAAAGGAGTGATGCAGACTCTGCATCGGATCTGGCGTAGATGATGTCGTCGCGTCGAAAAACACCGGAAAGCACAAACAAGGAACAAAGCATGGTACCACAGTAGAAGGATTCCTCAGACAGCATGAACACCGGATGGTAGGACACCGTTATCAAAGCAGGAAGCGAAACCCTGAAGGTACGACGGAACCCAACCACGAGAAATCCTGGACTCGAAGAGAGAGAAGAGAGCGGATTTAAAACACGTAGAGATGAGAGGAGAGAAGCAGAGGGGTAAGGAGTAAAATCAGACCTAATCAGAACTATCCAACCGATTTTGCAAAAATAGTTTTGACACTCTACTTCGGCCGTTAGCTAGGTTATCCTACAGGCTGGACTTGTGGGGTATCGCAACTGCTGAGCTCTGATACCACTCTGTAACACCCTCAGAATCGACCCTATGCAAGTTTTAGCGCTTCCCGCCAAACCCGCATAGAAACGATTCAAAGGTGCCCACCAGGCACTTTCGTGCGGGTGGAAAACGAAGTAATAACATTACACAACAGTCCTCGATGGGACCCACAGAACAGATATATATACAACACGACTCCATGAGTCAAGAATACAGATATAATATACAAAGATCCAAATCACCTTGAAAATGATAGAGCGTCCGACTACGGACAAGATGCAAATGGGGCTAAGAGCCCTGAAGAATAACCAATGGTGTCCATAACCCTGCCCAGACCAAGCCGGAAGGGTAACCCTGCTAACGACATCGATCTCAGAACCTGCTTGAACAAAAGGGGTGCCGACAAAGGGCAAAGTAAAAAGAGGAGCGGTCAGTACTGAGGCCAGTACACGGCGAGGCTAGAATTCGGCGGTCCTCGCCTACATAGGTATGGTGGACGGAAGCGGCAGCGGCAGCATGCACTAAACAACCTATAGAGACTCGATTCAACTGGCGGCTATCAGAGAGGGGTAAGAAAGACCTATTCGGAACCGTCCTGATACTACCTCCAAACATATCCATCCTGGTGTTTCCCCCTCGAGACCAAACGAGGAAGTCAACCGAGGAACTCACACAGTTGGCAGTTTTATTTATTCACTTATCGTTGCAGCAATTACTAGTCAGGTATAGATAATCATCCTGATAAAATAAGCAGTGGGCCGTTTTAGTTAATCATTCCGTTGTAGTTGCAACACTTACTAGTCAAATACAATTAGCATGAGATAACCCAAAACCCAGCAGTTGTTGGTACTTTTATTTAGCCATTCCGTTATAGTTGCAATACTTACTAGTCAGATACAATGGTCGCAAGCGACAACCAAAACAAGCAATTGTTGGCAGTTTTATTTAGTCATTCCATTATAGTGAAGCTGATTACTAGTCATTATAAAGTCAAATTTATAGCACTACTTTAGTTATAGTTGTCTATGATCGAGATACTGTGCTCCAAGTCATCCATAACCGCGGACACGGCTTTTAGAAAGTTTTACCCTGCAGGGGTGCACAAATAGCAACACACACTCGATCAACCTCGGAAAAACCAAATCAAAACCCAACGAGGCTTTCACGACAAAGCAATCACAGGATTCAGAAATATTTCAGGGGGCCACCCCGTTGAGTACACCCGCAACGAAGCTAGCTGACTCCGAGACGGACTCAAGGTTTGCGCTAGTGGCTGCAAACGACTGGGAACCCAAAACTGGGCTTGTCGATACCACGAAAACACTCCGCTTACCTAAACAGTACAGGTGCTCCTCGCACAATCGTAATAAAGCAGTAAAGCATGGCATAAGTACAGGATAGTAAATAAAACCTCAAACTAGTTTGTGGCCACAAGAAATAAGAATGAATCAAGCTCTGGCTCAGGGGGGTCCCATAATCCTCCCGGATGTGGATAGCGCGAATATTCAAGGAACATGTATCAAGTACTCGGGGTCCTACGGGACACAAGTGGACGGTTAACAACCAAATAACATCTATTTCCCACCTGTGCCTCTGCTTACTTACTTCAATTTTAGTTGTTAAACATTAATTAAAGTAAACAATAATGAAAGCCAAGATCATCTCCATCTTGAACATGCGGCAATACTCCAACAACTGTGGTACATGGCTACACGCAACAGCACTTGAGCAAGCGACTATGGCGCGCAGGTCCATCTATCTACCAAACAACAGGTAATAGGAGGTGTCCAAGGCAATATAAGGATGCAAGGGATAACACGGGTACGAAAACTAGAGCATCACAACATAGATAGCAATAGATCAACAGGACTGAATAAATACTATAAAAGTAAGATAGGTAGAAAGGGGGAGATGCTCGCCTGAAAAACATTGTTGAAGGTTTATCCGAAGATCGGGGCGAAGCTCACATCAACTCAACGGCCTTATCCGCGAAGAAGCAAAACACTAGAATAAACACCGGATGCAATATTTAATACTACGGCAAAAGATCGGGCATGATGCATGTATGATGTATGACATGGCAAAGGTGCGATGCGATTAGGTAATATTAAGCGGAACCGGGGTCCCGACAATTAATTAAACGATTCAAGTTATTTAGAACCCCCGCAATTAAAATGTTGTCTTAACAAGGCAAGATTATATCATCGGTTCGCTACACAAATTTAAATGAGGCCAATATAAGACTAGATTTGCCCGCATATGGGCCCCATATTTAATTATAATGTGAATCGGCATAAGGCCCCCAAACCACAGACAAGTATGCATGCATGAACAATTTAATATGCTTCAGATATATCATTTATAAAATAGGGTCTCGGCAAAGAGGTCACACATTAGGGTTCAACGATCTTGGGGTTCCAGGGTTCGGGGTTCGGTATCAGGGTTCAGGGTTCGACGGGATCGGTCTTCGGATAACAGAGTAGATCTTGGTGTTCCGCGAAGAAGAACTTGGCGTATCCCTGATCTCGACGAGCTTGGCGTCCTTGTCAGAGTTCTCGGGTGACGATGTCGGTCTTGGTTTCCTCGATGGAGAACTCGGTGTATCCATGTCGTGGTTCTTGTCGGGGTTCTCGGCTTCGGGCGTCGGGATCGGTCTTCGTTCGGGAACGGGTACTTGTCACACCGGGGTTCGGTCTTCGGGGTTTGGACTCTGGTCGAAGTTCTTGGCGTTCCCTGACGAAGATCTTGGTGTGCCATCTCGATCACCTATGGCCGGCATCGGGTTGGTCTTGTCCGTGAGGAGATCTTGGCGACGGGATCGAAGACTCCGGGAAGGAGATCTTGGAGCGACACCGGGTTCGGTTGTCGATGACGATCATGGGAGGTGTCGGCACCGGGTGGTCTTGATACGAAAAACACACGGTATAACACAACCTGACGTGCAGCTAGACGAAAAAGACGGCAGTCTGCCTAGAAGCGACGGTTGGCAAACAACACAAAAAGAAACACTGGCAGAGAATCAATCGCTGCACTCTGAACCAGCAGGGAAAACGGCTCCGGTTCGGCGATGACGTCAAGAGGGCGCCGGAGGACGAGGGAGCTGGCCCTGGTCGCGTGCGGGCTCGCAGTGTGCTGCAGACGGAAGGCGGAGGCCCGCTGGCCCGGCGACCGGAGATGAACGCGGTCGAGGAGGACGCGCGGGACGCGCAGCTGCAGGGGAAAGCGGCCACCAGCGCGGCGGCGGACCGAGCGGCGACGGCGTCGTCCTACTGGGGGGTCGAGGAGGAGCCTCCGAGAGGAAACGCAGCGGCGGCGTGGGGGCGCCGGAGCATGCTCGGCCGCGGGGAAGGAGGTTGGGGAAGGGCGGCCGCGCGCCGGAGCGGGCATGGCGGCGGGGCTTGGTGGAGAGGCTCGCGGCGGCGGACGACGGAGAAGGATGCGGCCGTCGAGGGCCGACGGTGGTGAAGCTCGAGGGGGCGCGCGGTGGCGGGGTGGAGAGGAGCCCGGTGGCCGGAGGGAGGTGAGCGTCGGGGAGGAGCTCGGTGGAGAGGAGAGGCGGAAGGAGCGCCAGGGGCGGTGAGCTCGGGGGAGCTCGACGGGGGAAGCGGACGGAGGTGGTGGCCGAGCTCGACGAGGGGCGCGGGGCCGGCCGAAGGTGGGTGCAGGAGGGGCAGCGCACCGAGCAGAGAGAGGCGGCGCTTGGGGGAGGTGGGGCGCGGAGCTCGGAGCCGGGAGGAGGCGAGTGGCGACGCGGCCGGAGGCGGCGGTAGGAGGAGGAGGCGAGGCGGGGAGAGCGCATGCTCCAGGAGGCGGCGGGGAATCTAGCAGAGGGAGGTTGGGGCGGTGGCGGTTGTCGGGGAGGAAAGCGTGAGGCCGGCGCGGGGTCGCCGGGCGAGGTGGCGGTCCGGCGTCGGGGAGAGGGCGAGCAGGGCGCCAGGGCAGGGGGAGGTGAGGCCGGAGGGAAGGAAGAAAGGTGGCGGGGTCGTGGGCTAGGGAGAGGGAAGGAGGAAGAGGAAGAGAGGAAGGAGACGGGGAGGAGGGAGTCGCGGGCGAGGTGGGGCCGGAGTGGGCCAGGAGCGGGGCCAAGGGAGCGGGTCCAGGGGGTGGTGGTTGACCAGGAGGGAGGCAGGAGTGGGGAGTGGGACCCGAGGGCAGGGAGGTGGGGAGCTGGCAAGTGGCGTGCGTGTGTGGTGAGGGAGTGGGGCTGGCTCGGTGGGGGAGAGAGAGAGGAGGCTGGGGTGACGTGGCAGCTGGGGGTTGGCTGGAGGGAAGGGAGAGGGTGATGTGGCGTCTCGCGATAGGAGGGGGTGATGTGGATGGTTGGGTGGGTAGACTAGGTTTAGGTAGAAAAGGGATTTTGGGTGGTCCGGTTTTTAAACTGGAGGTGGCCAGCCGGGCTTTCGGGCCTAACGGCTGCCTCCCAAAAAATATTATAAAACTTTATTTAATTTAAAATAACTTTTTGTAAATAGTTTTTAGACAAATAAAAGATCCGGAAAAGCCCGGCGCTATAATTTGAAATTGAGACGGGGAATATTTAGAAACCAAACTAGGCTTTTAGAAAATAGGTTTTGACAAACAAATGCATGATGACTCGACGATGCACAAATGCAATGTGGCATGATGACATGAGCATGCGGTCATGATGATGCAATGCACAAAAACAACGCGATTTTCTAGTAGTGGTTTTGCGGGATGCCACAGTAGGTGTGTTTCCGAACGCAGGGATTGGAGCTTGTTGCCTCATCTGCATCATGCCTTGGCTGAGTTTCTGGAACTCGCGGCAGTCCTTGAGCATGTGTCTAGCTTTTTTTTGCCATCTTGTTTGTCGATGTAGAAGTGGATGGTACATGGACCCGAAAGTTTGTCGAATGCTGAGGGTCCGTTCTCGCGGTCGCGGCGTTGCCACGACTGCGTTGGTCGTCCGTTGTCGTAGAAGTTTCCGCTGCGGTATCCTCCGCTGTTGCGGCTGTTGTCATTACGGCGGTCGGCGTAGCCGGCTGCGACCATGTCGGGTCCGTCGCGGTCCTCTTTAGACGCATGATCTCCTCTTGCTGCGGCGTTCGCGTCTTCGGCCGTAGTCGTCCTCTTCATCTGATTGCGCCCGCTGGATGCAATCTTCGCCGTCTGCCAACTGTTGGCGATTTCCATGAGCTGGTCGAGTGTCTTGGGCTTTACACGTCCAAGTTTCTCCTTGAAGTCTAGGCGTTTGACGCCGTCCCTGAAGGCGTCGATGGCCCGCTCTTCGGAGATGTGTGCTGCGGATTTCTTTGTTGTAGACCAGCGTAGTATGTACGAACGAATAGATTCACCCGTTCTCTGAGTGCAGGCTCGCAATTCTTCGATTGAGGCGGGCCTCTTGCTGGTGCCTTTGAAGTTTCGGATGAAGCTGTAAGCGAGCTCCTCCCAGCTTCGGATGGATCCTGATGATAGGCTGCTAAGCCAGACCCGCGTTGCGCCTGTTAGCTGCAGCTGAAGGCATTGCATGGCTGTTTCTTTGTTGTCTCCGTTAAGCTTGACGGATGACAGATGGTAACTGAGCCAGGACTTTGGATCTTGCGTGCCGTTGAACTTCGGAGTATCCGAAGGAATCTTGAAGTTGCGTGGCATCCGTGTTCGTCGGACGGATCTGCTGAAGCATCGAGCCCCGCAGAGTTCTCCTTCGTCTTCATCCATCTCAGATTCAGACGAGCATGCGCATTTAGCGCGTGCTTTATCGATCTTGCGCTGTGTAAGATTGTCTCTGGCGTCGTAGTCGCTTTTATGGCGGTGCGAGCTCTTCTTCCTTCGAGGAAGATCGTGCTCCTCTTCCTCTTCGGATGAGGGGGTGGGACTCCGGTCGCGCCTGGCCGGAGCTTTCTTCTTCGGTTCCGCAGGAGCGTCTTCGTGGAGCGCAGCTCCAATTAGTCCTAGTCCGGTGAGTGCGTACCTATGCATGGCCCTTTTCGGGTCCCCCTCCGGAGGTGGGTGAGCCGCGAGATACGCAGTGGCTGCCATGATCGCAGATTGTGGCGTCTTCGGGATGATGTTGCCGTCAGCGTCCATATCCATGAACGATGTATGGAGAGTTCGGGTCACGTCACGCCGCTCCTTGGGGTCCATTCTTTCCACCCGAGAGCGGTGCTTGTTTCCCTGATTTCCGTTTGTGCTAGATCCGGGTCCCATGGCGGAGAGCGCAGCTCGTCGCGCACTGGACTCAGAGGCTGCTTGCTTGCGTTTGTCGAGCGTCTCCTGCATCTTTACTTGCTTCTTGTGCTCCTCGATGAGGAGGTAGTGGTATGCCCTCAGCAGATCACGTGGGGAGTCCAGAGGTAGGACTATTTCGCCTGCGACGGCACGGCGTGCTTCGACCCATCCTTCTTTGCTAAGTTGGATAAGGTGGCCATTGTTTTCCCCGTTTTCGCCGTTTCCTTTTTCGCCGTTTCTGTCCTGCGGGTTGGGATTGGGCGGCGGGTTAGGCGTTTCCTCGTCGGTTTGGATGACTGCGGCGCACAGATAGCGCCTGCAGATTGGTTGGCTGTTGCCGCAGCTTTTGGATCCGGAACCGTAGGTCCCTTCATCCGAAGGTGGATCGCATAGATCGGAGTTGCAGCAGCTGCTGCTGTAGAACTCATCTGTTGATGGTGACGTGCGTATCATGGGGTGTGGAGCCCATAAAGCGGGCCTGATTGACGACATGGGCACCCGCTCAGGGAGGCGGAGGGTGCCAGTTTGTCCCACCTGGAAGCAGAAGCTCCCGAACAAGATTTCGAGTCCGTCGCCTACGGGCTCGAAATCCTTCATGGTATCCGGCGAGTGGGCGGTGAAGTCGAAAGCGCCGAAGAGGAGGTGATTCTCCGTCGCCGCGGAGTTGTAGATCGATCGGGTCGGAACCGTCACGACCGCACAATCAGCAGCCCCAATTCCCACAGACGGCGCCAATTGACGAGGTTTAATCTCGTCAATGCCCGTTGTTATGGACTTGGGTTTTGGAGAAGATGGGGATGCTGGAGATCGTGGCACGGTTAACAGACAAGCAACCAGGGGACACAAGATTTACCCAGGTTCAGGCTCCCGGAGGGAAAACCTTACTCCTGCTTGTCTGCTCTTTGATTACGGCGGAACCGAAGGTTACAGGGTGCGCAGATTCGATCTGGCGTGGATGCGTGTGCGAAAGTATGAGTCGAGTTGCCCTAGGACGTGCCCTCCTGGCCTTTATATAGACTTAGGCAGGTCCCGGGCGTAGTCCTAGTCGGTTACAAGTTCTAGGTGTTTTACCCCTTTGAATTTCCTATCTCCTCTAGTCTTGCTCTCCAAGGATCCGAAGACGTCATGGGCCTTGGCCACCCGAAAATCTTCATGGGCCAGCGTATGTCTGCCGTGGGCCTTCCTTGGGCTGGACTAGGTATGCTGAAGTTACGTACCCATAGGGTATAACCATGTCACTTGTAGTGAAGATGTTGATGGCGGCCTCCTCCTTGCAACGGCAACGGCGATAGCGACGTCGGGCTCCTTCTTCTCCTCCCCCTCCTTGTAGTGACAACGACGATGGAGACAGCGGGATCTCTCCTCCTCCTCCTTCTCCTCCTTGAAGTGACAACGACGATGGCGATGGAGGGCTCTCTCCTCCTCTTCCTACTCCTCCTCCTCCACCTCCACCTCCTCCTCTTTGTAGTTCCGACGGCGACGGCGGGCTCTCTCCTCCTCCTCCTTGCAGTCACCTCTTCGATGAGGCGATGGCGGTGACATCGACGAGCGACGGCACTGACGGCGACAGCACCGACGAGATCCAGATCTCCCACTTTTTTTTGAATTTTGAAATTTGTATCTGTGGCGCACAACACCTAGTGCGCCACGGCTAGCTTTTCATATGCGTGGCGCACAACACCTAGTGCGCCACGGTTATATTTTTAGAAGCGTGGCGCACCACCTAGTGCGCCACGGCTAAAAGTTAGCCGCAGCATACGCTTTGTGGCGCACCCCTAGTGTGGCACGGATGGCCAAAATAGGTGCGCCACGAATTAGCCTTTTCCTGGTAGTGACTTATGGATGTCAAGTATATAATTGCTTGCGGCTTCCTCGGTGTTTACCGAGCTAACAAGAGGCTCCGAGCCTATCAATTTGGTTATCTTGATGTTGCACATGCTGATCAAGTTCCATTTCCTTGCCCGCAAGCCTTCGAGGTTCAGGGGAGGGACAATTGGATGCTCACCAAGGATCAAGTAACCCAGATCATGGCGGAACTCCATACTGACTCCGAGTAAGAGGAAGGAGGAGAGCCGTAGGAGCAGCAGGAGCAGGAGTACACCCTTGTTTGGGAGGGATAGCAGCAGCAGGATCAACCTTGGTACCAATGGACCAATCAGCGGCAACATCAGTAGGGGTTCAACAATGTCCCCTATCAAGAATTTCTGCATCTTAACCAACACGTTGGGGAGATCGACCAGACTCTGCATGGACTTAGTGAAGATGTGAGTGCCTTAACTCACAAATTTAGTCACTTCATGACGCACTTCCCTGCCTACTATCAGCAGCATCTGTACCCGCTGCCAAACGACGACAACAACTAAGCATGGCAACATCCTAAGCTTGGGGAAGGTTTGAAAACCTCAAAACTTGCATTCATATTTTTATTTCTTATTTTGATTTGTTTTATTTTCCCAAAATAGCATATTTACTTTCAGTTTGCATTCTTAAACCAAAAACACAAAAAAATAGTTGTAACTTTTATTGCAAATTTGTTTCTTTGTTTTTCTCGAATATTGCTCAATTTTAGGTCACTTGTCAATATGGAAATATAGAGGGGGTTCGACTCAAGTACGAGAATGAAGCAAGAAAGACGAGGTATCACATTCTTCAACTTTAAATTGATCCTACAACTATTTACTCGCTTGCACTTGAGTCACTCCGAACCTAGCTTGTTATCCTATAAATTATATTTCCTTGCCAATGTCCTCTTTTAGCATTAAAACAATGAGCAATGAACTTGGTTGAAATATTTCCGACATTTTTACAACAAGAAAAAGCATCCAAGAGATGACTTGGGTCCATGTTTAAGCCCAAAGGATTTGATTTTAGAAACTACTCAAGCCCATTTAGCTTAATGTGAATAGACTCGATAGCACCCTTGAATGAAATTGTTTGATAAAATGGATGTTTCAAAGTAATAGTGATTATGCCACTGATTTTTCTAATAATTAAAATAGGATATTGCTTTATGAGTGTCACTATAACACTGTCGTACTCCATGGGGAACTATTAACTCTACTGGACAACGAACGATCTAAATGTGGGAAACCACTTGAATTCTGCTATTGAGTTATGTAAACAACTGTAGCCGTAATGCTATGACGGGTAATTTAGTCTCCTCGTGGTTATACGTTCCAAGTGAAGTTGTAGTAATCTTCTAACCCACTATTGTTCGACAGCTATCTATTGGCATGGTCACGAGTGTGCAACATAGTCCCAATTAACATGATAAAAACAGTGGCATGCTTTCTCTATGAAAGAGCTGAAGTTTTTGAAAAACAAGGAAAGGAAAAAAGGTGATTTGAGAGTCTGGAAATTTTGACATGGGAGTAGATGAGTTGTTCTTAAGTTAAATGTTCTTGGTGCCAACTTGAGTAATCTTAATTGATTAAAGGAACAAGAGCAAAAAAAATTTCATCTCTCAATAAGAGAGAAACCAAAAAGATTTGTTTCACTTTCCTAGCTAAATTTTTGACACTTTCTTGGGCATATGATTTATTTGCTAGCAAGATATACGTGGTTAGGAAGTGAACTCAGTGCAATCTTGTGAATCTTTGTATGATCATGTTTAAGGTTGCAGGAATTGTGAAGAAAAGAATTTGACACCAATTTGAGCTTGTAAGTCCTTTTGTTTAAGTCTCGACTCTCCACTATCCTTTCTTATTTCCTTGTCACTCGAGGGCGAGTAACATCTAAGCTTGGGGGAGTTGATAGCTGTGAGATTCAACACATTTTTGATGGTTTCTTTAGATGGTTTTCGTTTGGATTTGATGGTTTTCTAGCTTTACCTAACGCTAATACTTCGCTAGCAAAGAAAACTTGGTTTTTAATGTGTGTTTAAGGTTTTGAACTTGAACAGAGGGATTTAACATCAAAAACACAATATTCAGACAAAAACAAACAAGTATCTTTTTGGAAGCAATCAATGGGAGTATGATGATGCGTTAAAGAGAAACTATATGACAGGAAAAAAAATCCGGCCGTATGATGTCTACACACTTCTATTCTTGTAGATAGTTGTTGGGCCTCCAAGTGCAGAGGTTTGTAGAACAGCAGCAAGTTTCCCTTAAGTGGATCACCCAAGGTTTATCGAACTCCTGGAGGAAGTGGTCAAAGGTATCCCTCTCAAGCAACCCTGCAATCAAGATACAAGAAGTCTCTTGTGTCCCCAACACACCCAATATAGGTGCACTAGTTCGGAGAAGAGATAATGAAATACAAGTGGTAACGGTTCCAGAAAATAGCTTGACAGCGAGGTAAATACTAAAGGCAACAAGAAGGAAGCAAGCAAACATGCAACAGATCTAGTAGCAAACGTTGTTTCAATGTTTAGAAACAAGTCCTAGGTATCATACTTTCACTAGTGAACACTCTCTCATACCAAAAACCTCTCTTCATGATACTACCCTTAACTACTCTATGGTTGGACACTCTAATCCATGGTAGGGCTACACCACTCCTCAAAGTCCGCCTTCCCCATCTAGATAACCACACAGTGTCACCTTGAGCGCTAGATGGTTCCAACAAACACCACAATTTCATAGAGACATCCAACTCCAAATATAACTCATAACAAATATTCAATCTACCCAAAGTGCCACACACGGTATGCCCGCTGTCACTTTCACACACGTGGGGAAAAGCATAGATCTATTAAAGTACAAAGAGTATTTATGTAGACTCAAGCCCAAGTTCCAACATGGCGTGCACGCTATCAGTTTCACACACATGGGAGAGCAGAGATCTATTGAAGCACTTGAGTAGTAAGGTCAATCTACTATATTACAAAGCTCATGACCACAACAAGATCATGCATAGAGAGAGAGATGAACACATAGCTATCGGTAGAGACCTTATCCTTGAGGAAGAACTACTCCCTCCTCGTCATGGGAATCAGCAACATCGATGGATATGGTGATGGAGATGGCTCCGGGGGCACTTCCCCATCCCAACAGGGTGCCGGAACAGAGACTTTCTGTGCCCTGAATCTCCCCTTCGGTGGCGGCAGCACAGTGCAGGTTTTCGTGGATGTATGATGGATTATTTAGGGTTTTCTCCCCGGGGCTTCTTATAGGCCTAGGAGGCAAGGTCGATGGAGGGCCAGGGGCCCACACCCCCGTGTAGGCACCACCAGGGCTTGCCCGCGCCTATGGGGTGTGTCCACCCTGGTGGCCTACTCCGTCTCTACTTCGTGGTTCCGTGTTGGTCTGGGAAAAATAATGACTTTGGCTTTTGTCCCTTCCAATTCCGAGAATATTGGTTTTCTGCCTTTCTGGAACCAAAAACAGAAAAAAACAGGCAACTGGCACTGTGGCATCTTGGTAATAGGTTAGTTCCAGAAAATATATATAAACACCTCAAAGTGTAGACAAAGAAAAGCAAAGTAGATACTAAATAAGCATGGAACATCAAAAATTATAGATACGTTTCTGATGTATCACCGTATAGTTGCTGCCGTATTTCTGCCATCTCATGATTCTTATTAAAGGGACAACTTCCATGAAGAGGGAGAGGACGAAAACAGAACACACTAGCCGCCATCCCATCTAGAAGAGAGAAATAAGAGATCAGGAAAAGAAGGGGACTGGTGAGATGTGATGTTCCTATATAATTTCCATCAAGTTTGTGGTTGATATTAATTACTATATTATGTGTGCTTGACTATCTGTTGGATGCTTAATGGCTGTTGTCCAATTAAGGGCCTAGACAACATGATGTTTTGTTCTACATAGATAGAATCTTGTTCGCTAGCAGACCAGCGACCCCCGAGTGACACAGGGATATCAATGGGAAACTAGTTTGACTCAAGGATCACGAGGATCCACCAAGCTTATTGCATTAGTCTGATCCAAGGAGCTTAATTGCTAAGCAACCTGATGGATCTTAATCGTCTAGTGATTGATCATGGTTGTGGTAAACAGGCTAGTAGGATTATTGAAGTTGGGGTGAAATCTACCAATAGTAGTTCCAGATAATTATGGGTTGCTCGCCTACACACATACTTATAAGATTATAATTGTTACACTTATCACTCATCCACCCGGAACATTCACTATCACCATGAACTGAATCTATTCGTGCCTACCTTGTCATCCATAGAAAACAACAAACAAATCATTCTTTACTTTTACGCTTTTTATTTCTAAAGTTTTACATTTTAGTTTTATTTAAATACATTCCTTTAATCCAAAATCTATTCTTATTTTAACGCTTGCAGTAAATTCACTCGAAGACCTATGACAATTTCGGGTGTGACAGAGACTTCACCCATAAACACTTACCTTTGGGCTCCTTGTGGATCGACATCTTAACTTTGAACCTAGCTAAAAGCGATCTATGCACTTGCAGCCATCAATCGCACAACAATATCTTGTAGTTCTCCCAATAACCCTACAATATTCTCCATCTTCAACATGAAAGTCGGGGAATTACCAAGTCTTCCATCAGACTCTTCTCGTAGCTGGACAGGATCCGTCCATGCCATAATCTTAAGATGGTACTGTTCGTCTGCACATGTCAGTGAGATGACGTAGACTAGTGGTTAGCGACGCCTCGTAACTCACACATGCAGAGAACACAATCATGGCCGTTTTCTCGCGCGAAGGATCCGAAGGGTTGGCGGAAACGGTGGAAATGTGACGAAATTTGCGCGCACGTTCTCACACATGCTATCCACGCGTCAACCGTTGGATCATCCTGCACGAATCTTGACACCTAAAGCTATATATTATAACTGCGGTGGTAATTTATCTTTTTCACCTCATTCTCTCCCGTGTCACCATCTTCCTCCATCTCCCAACCCCTCCTCGAACACATCGCGCACAAAGGAAAAACAATAGCCTCCCCCATTCTCCATCCCACCTTCTCGACTCCAATGGTGAGAAGCAACATCATTCCAGTGATGGAGGCGTCTGGCGATGCTTCCGCCAAGCCGTCCAGCTCCGTCCATGTCCCACCGGAGGGCGTGGTAGTGCCGCGATCTGTGGTGGTTGAGTCCACCGACGGTGACTACATCTTACTAGCGCTACAACCATTGGAAGAAGAAGTAGACTCCCACAAGGGAGAGTGGAGGGGCTCTGATATTTCCGAGAGCGACATCAAGGAGATGATCTCTGAGGGATACCTCTCTGCGATGGCGGGCCTTGTCTGGCGGGAGGCGCTGGCCGGTGAGGTCATACCTTCTCCCCCACCCGGAGAAAAGGTATACCTTAAAGCTCAGTTTGTACGCGGCGTCTACCTGCCATTGTATGACATTTGCATCCAAGTCCTCAAGCACTTTAGGGTTCAACCTCAGAACCTGTCGCCCAATAGCATCCTCGTACTAAGCAACTATGCGGCTCTGTGCGAGGGATAACTAGGGATTAGGCCTAGGTAAGGTATGTTCATTTATTGCTTCACCGTTAAGAGGGAAGCCGGAGCGAGCAAAGAGGAGCTTAGGAACCGTGGGACCATTATCTTCAAGATCTGGCCTAGCCGGCGGTTCCCCGACATAGTAGGGCACGAGTCCTGCAAGAATTGGTAGTGTACATACTTTTATGGCCCAGATATCCCTCTGACTGGCCGAGAAGCATCGTACCTGGACATTGTCGATGGGGCCGCCGCTAAAGTCCCGACATGGCGATGGAAAGCCCTCCTCCCCTTTGATTATGAAGCCTCCCGCACCGTAAGGCGGATCGACTGGTTCATAGAGACGGGTCTGACCAGCTTGGACCTGGCCATGTGCTGGTTCGTTAGGTGGATCCAGCCTCTGCAGCACCGCGAGAAGCTAATGTGTCAATACACTAAGGACACAAAAGATAGGCCCCGGATCTCCGAGGACAACTTTTCCAGTGAATCCATCAATCTCCACCTCAAGGACATTTTCAAGGTGAATGATCGCAAATGTGGCTTCCCATCACCTATGACATGTTCGAGGACAGCAAGTGCCCAAAGGTATTTTTTATTTCATGTACATTTCTTTTTGACATATACTCCAGTTCTTCCATCTTGCACATACCTTTTCATCTAACATTTAGGACTCACTTAACAGCTAGGGGACTTGTATGCAGGCACCATGGCTCCCCAAGTCTATGACCCCAATATGTAGGAAGTCACTATCGTGTCCGACAACGAAGTCCCATTGGCGCAAAATCAGAAGAGCTCCACCTCCGACGCTACCGACGGAGGCAAGAAAAATAATATGGAGGGTGGATCCTCCAAGAGATCCAATGCCTCCCTGGAGGCGGAGAAAATAAGATTAACTAGTATCCCTTTGATCAAGGCACCTAATGTTGTGTAAGCCTCTTTTCACCCAACATTGTCGTTTTGCTCCTCTTATTCCTATACTTATACTTTTGCACATTTCAGGAAGAAGGATCGATTAAGTTTGAAGAAGACCTCTAAGACATCTAGGTCTTCTAAAACATTAGAGATATGCTTGTCCAAGATTCTCCTGCCATCGGTCCTCCCACCCCTGTCGTCCAACCATTTAGAGCACCCATCGGATCTCCGACTACAGTAGCATCTGAACCTTCCTCCATGGAAGTGGACAACACTCCTTCTCAGGAGTTCCCAAATACTACTGTGATCATCCCTGTTGTCGGCGAGCAGGCGACGTAGGAAAGCACCTCTTCCAAAGTGGCCGAAGCTCCGGCTAAAGATTCCATTGAAAGCGGTAAGGACTTGATGGTGGAAGCCGAAACTGATGCACCCATGATCCAGACATAGCTTCCGAAGATTATCTTCCCGGTGCTTAATCCGAGAAGCTCTGCCATGGCTCCTGGTGCTGCGCCGACTTCTCCTTCATGCGATTTTGAGGGGCCACTCAAGCAGGCAGAAATTCTCCGTGTTAACTCAATTGCCTATGGCAAACTGTTCGCCGAGAGCACCAATAATCTCAAGATCATCGCACTTTTGCATTTCATACATAATATCCCACCGTAGCCCCCGAGGATTTATACGGAAAACCATAGGTCTTTCGGTTTGAATGCTGTAAGAGTGACTAAGTAAGAATCTTTGCATTGTAGGCCCATAGTATTTAGTTAGAACAAATGATTCCGACTAGATACTTTCAGAGTAGCATATGTAGTATTTGTAAATTTTAATACTGTATCCCCCAAGCATCTAGTTGAAACAAAAATAGTTCCGTCTAGATGCTTAAAGAAAGTTTAAGCATTACTACGAGTTAAAAAAATCGCACTGTAGCCCCTGATCCTCTAGGCGAAAAATTATCCGGCTAGATGCTCGAAGTAGACCAAGTATCTTTGTTTCCATAGAATGAAAATGCTCGGACGATGACCATCAATGACAAGTTCCAGAATATACGAAACGATCTTGAAGCTGAAATGGGTAAAACATCCTTCTTGAAGGAACAGATTGCCAAGGGCAAGAGTGTGTTATCTTTTTAGTTTCATTCTCAACATGATCTTATGTCTTTATCTTCCGACTACTCATTGTGTTGTGTCATTTCTCTGATTTGCAGAAGCTGTTGCCAAGGCCAAGGATATTTTTGAGTAGTCCAAGCACATCCAAGGGCTGGACATGAAAATCAAAATCTTGAAGTAGAAGAGGGCTAATTCTCTAAAGATGCATGAAGATTCTCTAGATGTCGTGCAAGAATCTGCCAATACATAGATCAACCGCCTTAAGGAGGAGATTTTGATCCTCTAGGAGAAGAAGGAAGCTGCCGACGAGCAAAATGCTCGGAACCTTGAGGTGTACAAGACTCTCTAGAAGGAACGGGTCTCCATGGCGGAGGTTCTCCAGCAAGGAGAGACCATCATCTGATATGGTGAACTCATGTCTTCAAATGTTTTTGTCGGTGATGCATCTCCAATTGGCCTGTCCAACGTGAATGACGGCGTTACTCCGCAAAAAGAGTGCATGGTTCTTGTTGGTAACTTCATTGACCACGCGATCACCTAGGCCAAAGAGATTGCCAAGCCCTTGGACATCAACATCAAAGTGGTAGACTCCGTCATGAAATACTCAGAGATCCTTCGCCGAGCCCCCGAGCGTATCATAAGCTGGAAATCTTCAATTACTTGGGCTGGCGCTAGGATGGCCCTAGACATGGTCAAGGCCCATTATGAAGACATCGATATCGATATGGTGACATCTAGTCTCACACACGTGGCCAAAGACGGAGAAAAGATCGACAACGATACAATCTGGTCTTCGCTCGCTGGATATGACACCAGGGTCGCCAAACTGGTCAAGGCGGATGTCTTTGTACCTCTTGAGGTGCTTGACGCTGACCAGGCTAGCTCCCAGTTCCTAAAAACCAATGATTTTGTTGATGAACAAGCTGACTCTCATGCCGCCGATGACGCAGCTTCGAACTCCCCTATGCTAGAAAAATGAAAACACTTTGTAATATTTGTCACCTCTGGCTAGTAATGTATGCGGAAAAACCATGTGATTTGCTTAAGGCGGAAAACTCTTTCTATAACTTCCAGCTACTTAAGAACTAATTACAGCATGTATATATTTTTAAGCAAGTGCTGGCTTATCCATTACTTTGGTTCTCATACTTGACCTTTCGTGAGTCAGAATAACCTCGTTTAGAACTATGCGCTTAGGCGATGATGCCCAATGACATTGCCAATAACCTAAGCACAAAATAACTGACTTCGAGTGGCAAAAGTCAATACTCTAGAATCCACATCAAAACAACAAAGAATATGTAGACCAGGAAAATTAAGCTAATGCCCGTAGGTGGAATTTTCATAAGTGCAAATGAAAATCTTGTGAATAAAAGCTTGTCCAAAAATGAACACTAAAGGAGGTAAAAGACTCAGGCATATGAGTGAACCAAAAAGCAATTCTCCAGGTTCAGCTTCATCTTGTACCGGCGAAGGTTGGCGAACGTCTTGCCGAGATATTCCAGCAGGGTTTGCTTGTCCTTCGTGTTGATGACGGCATCGTCCAGGTACGCGTGCACATTCCGGCCTATCTGTGAGTGCAAGCATTTTTGCATGCAATGCTGGTAGGTAGCACCTGCATTCTTCAAGCTAAATGGAATGGTTACATAGCAGTAAGCCCTGTACGGGGTGATGAACGATGTTTTCAATTGATCAGCCGGATTCAGCCGGATCTGATTGTAATCGGAATAACAGTCGAGAAAGGCGAGCAAATCACAGCCGGCCATAGAGTAGCCGGCCGTAGAGTCAATCACTTAATCAATACGGGGCAGAACTAAAGGGTCTTTCGGGATAGCCTTGTTCTGGCTTGTGTCGTCGATACACATGTGTCAAGTCTTGTTCTTCTTCAGCACCAGGACTGGGTTGGCCAACCAATCCGGGTGGTACACTTACATGATGAAGTCCGGCGATCTCATCGCCGATGACCTTCCTCTTGTCCTCCGCGAAGCAACGGAGGGGCTGCTTGACCGTCTTGGTGTCAGGCCGCACATGAAGCGAGTGCTCGGCGAACTCCCTTGGCACACCCGACATGTCTTTGGGAGATTATGCAAAGATGTCCTGATTCTCATGGAGGAAGTCGATGAGCGTGCTTTCCTATTTGCTGTCCAAGATGGCACCAATGGTGACGCACTTGGAGGAGTCAGCCGGGCCGAGCGGCATCTGCTTGGTGTCCTTGGATGGCTGGAACGACATGTCCCCAACCGGCTTCAAGCCAGCCAGCACTTCTTGCTGCAGCATGGCGATGTTGCGCATTATCTCGCGCTTCTCTTCGGGGATGAGTAGGGCCTCAGCTATCTTCGCGCATGCTATGGACCGCCTGTAGAAGCCGGCCACAGTGATCACACCATTCAGCCCCGGCAACTTCATCTTGAGGTACGTGTAGTGGGGGACCGCCATTAACTTTGCGTGGGCAGGGCGCCCGAGAAGGACATAGTAGGTGCTAGCGAGGTTCACCACCTCAAACCAGATTGGCTTGCGCCAGAAGTTCTCCTCCGAGCCGGATTTTGCCCAACGGGACACATAGTGGCCCAAGCGCAATGTCGTGGAACACAATGGTCGAGGTTTGTAGGTCGCACTCCCGGATAAACGGCTTCTCCATGGAAGACCGGTAGAGCAGGTTGAGGCTGCTCCCACCGTATACCAGCACGCGCGAGAATCGGCAGGTGCGCATGTTGGAGATGAGAAGAGGGTCTAGCACCATCGCGTAGCCCACGGGATTCGGGAGCAAATTCAGCTGATCCTCTTGGCTCCAGGTGATGGGAGTTTCAGACTAGTTGAGGCACAGGGGGTTGGGGGAACGAAAGCGTTCACCTCCACTCCATCCAGCTGTGACTGTCAGTCGGCTCAGCCTCAAAGATGTGGTAGTTATCGTGCTGCTGAGGGTAGGTCCCTTTGCCGTTCTTGTTTTTGGTTGGGGTCCACCAGGAGGGGGTGGGCGAGGGGAGGCAAGCCAGCCTACTCCTTGATCTGCCGGGTCTTGCTGCAGTGCTGAGTGGTGTGCGTAGCCGGCTTGAAGGAGCTGCTATGGTACTTGCATGGCCCATCAAACATACTCTCGAAGGTGAAGGCGTTCCTCCTCCTCTTGTCATTGCCAGCCGGCGCGCCTTGCACCGCATTGACTTGCCTTTGGTGGTAGCAGGGGTTCTGCTCAACCGGGCACTTGCCCTGGTAGCGATTGTTGACTCCAGGCCGCCTGGAGGAGCTGGCATCTCCACCTTGCCCGGCTAGCTTCTCTTGAGTCGGCTCGGTGGGAACCGGCCGTTCATTCACATTCACCAGGAGGGGCTTCTTCATTGCCGCGTCTGCGGTGGCGTACTGGTCAGCAACGGTCATCAGCTCCGCCATGGTCTTGGGCTCGTCGCACAGCAGCCGGTGGTGCAGCATCATGCCCTCTCGGCACCCTTCGATGAAGAAACCATTTGCTTGATTCTCCACCACCCCTTTGCAGGAGTTGGGAAGCTCGGTCTCGCGGGCGAGATACTCGCGATCCGACTCGCGGTCTCCTTGGATGCACAAAGAGAGATCGCGCGGTCTGCCCTGACGCTTGTAGGTGTCGTTGAAGTTCCGGATGAAGACCTTCTCGAAGTCATTCCAAGCGTTGATGCTGTTGGGCGCGAGGCTGTTGAGCCAGGTTCTCGCCGTATCGGTCAACATGAGGGGCACGTAGAGAACCGCCACACACTTGTTCCCGTGGGCGATTCCGACTGCAGTGACATAGTCGGTCAGCCAGTCTTCCGGCTTCATGCTGCTATCGTACTTGGGGGTGTCCCGTCGCAGGGAGAACTTGTCGGGAAATAGTTCCTTCTGGATGCATGGACAAAAGCACACTAGCCCGCTTGCGTCTTCCTCCTCCATGACGCGAGCTTGCGCTATGAGGTCGATTCTGTCGCGCGGGTCCGGCTCAACCGGATTGGGCGCTCCCACCCGACCAGTGAGGCAAGATGGGTGAGGGGTGGAGGGTGTTTCTGGCTAGCCGGAGGCGGTGGCGGGTGACTCATGGCCACTTGGTCGCCGCGGGTTGGCTGCTGCCGGATTGGCGACGCTTGGATCGCGGGTGCGTATGGTGCTGGCTCGGAGACATAGAGTACTCAGTTTGGCGGGGACCTCCCCGCCTATCTCTGCCTGGGTGGTTCACTCTTGAGTCGGCTCCTGCTACGTACACGATCTGAGCAGCCTCGGCCTGTTCATCAGCCACTCGCAGCAGGTGCTACACCCGCTGATACTAATGCATCTTTTCCTCCACCTCCAGGTGAGGTAGGTCCTCCATGTTGGCTCGCGCCGCTCGGACATTCTTGACCGCGGCGTCGTACACATGTGGTGGAAAGTACGTGTGAGGGCCCTGCTCGACGTCTTGCTCGAAATGGGCGCCCAACATCCCTCCGCGACGCTGCACAGAACCCAGCCGGCTAGGTTCTTGATTAGCCGGGGTGAGGCCATGGGCGCGGTAATACTCGCGTATGTTGCTTTCCATCTGGTACTTGGTAGAGGCCAGGCCTTCAGCCTGGTGAAGCAAGATCTCTCGCCTGCCTCGATCTTGGCGAATGCCTCGTCCGGGTTCTTTCCCAGGTCAACTGGAGCGAGCAGTTACTCGATGACTTTTTATACCACTCCCTTTTCACGCAGGGTGGTGGACGTGCCGGCTAAGTCACTAGTGCGCTCAAGAGCGGGACGACGGCTATGGCTGGATCCAGCCATCATCACCTCGACGCTATGGGGCGCGATGAGCGCACTGCCGGCATAGGGCAGCGACATGGCGACGGAGACGATCAACCAGGGGAAATCCTCCGGCACGGTGGCGACACAGACTGGTAGGTCGCCAAACAGCAGGATAGAGCCGCCTGTCGGGAAACTAGAGTCGACGATGCAGCGAGCGTTGTCAATGATGCAGTCGAATTTGCCCAGCGTGAGCATGAGGCCGGAGGCCACGCGCTCGCCGAACGAACTCTTACGCATCCAGGGAAAAACGCCAAGTACAGCTGGTCCTTTGGGGTCGCCACACGACTGGCTCCTCCAGCCACATCAAGTTGACTAAGAGCTACTCAAAATAGCTCGCATACACACCCAATCATTAGTCACGCCTGTGCAAACAGAAAAAACCATGCTCGGGGACTAACTACCCCCGAAGTACCCAACACACCAAGTTAGCACTTGAACAAAAACAAACAAAAACGAGACAAGAAACATATATGCACACAAAATGCATCCATACAAAGTCAAATACTTTACAAAGCCACTCAGCGTTAACCCTATTACATGGTTAGCCTCCTACTTTGTAGGCTGATAACTAGAAGCACTAAATGACTTCGCAACCTTGGCAGGCCTCGTCAGGGTATGTAGACAGAGCCTTCTCGGTCGCTGACCGGGAAGGACGGTCCAACAAGCGGTCTTGGTACTTTGGGTCGGCATCACCAGGCGCCACCTACGTCACTTTGTACGGCAGGAGGTCGTTCATCACCAGAACCTGCTTCGTATATGGGGCCGCTTTCGACTGCAGCACGGCAACCTCAGAAGCATCCACCTCCCCAATCGTCGAGGGGTACCCATGTCGTGGTGTTGTCACGGTAGATGCCATGGGTAGGCTTAAGTTGGGTGCCGAATGGACACTTGAGGTCACCGGGGAGGGAGTGCACGGTCTTGCCACGCACGATGAACACGTTGAACTCTCCAGACGTGATTTATTATTTCTCCTTGGAACATAAAAGTGCTCCTTGAGCTCTTTTAGCATAGCCCTGAGACACTAGTTCTCTACTGATCGATCTCTCTAAACCCTAGCTATGAACCTCCTTATATAGGCAACGGGAATACCTAGGTTACTGTTGTGGGGTCCTGGGGCTTACTGTTTGGACCTTTGTGCTTACTATGTGGGCCGGGTCATGGGCCAGCCCTAGGCCCCTGCTGGCGTGTTGTTGACGTGGGAGCTTCTTCTTCGATTATCCCTGGCAACGGTGCCCGAAAACTTGTTGATGGCGCCTGAGAGCGCTTCGTCGGGAAACCCCAAGATAAAGGTGTGAAGAGCACAAAAACAAGTCTTCCCTCAGTAGGAAACCGAGGTTATCGAACCAGTATGAGGAAGGAAACTTCTCAAAGGTGTTGCAAGCAACTTGGAGACCTACACAACACAAACTCAAGACTTTGCCCCAACGAACATTGAGGTTGTCAATCTCACTGGTTGCTGTAACAAAGGATTAACTATATCGTGTGGAAGGTAATAGTGGTTTGCAGAAAGTAAATAGTAATAGTGAAAGATGTATCAATGGTAAAGATTGGACCGGGGTCCATAGTTCACTATAGGTGTTATCCTTAGATAAAGAAACATGGCATTATGGGTAAACAAATTACAGCAAGGGAATTGACAGGACTGAGCAAGGCATCACAATGCAACACTAGACATTCATGATCCTATAAGATTCGATTGGGCAATACACCAAGATAAATAGACCGCCATCCAACCTCATCTATGACTAGAAGTCCACCTTCAGGTTATCATCCGAACCCCCTCCAGTATTAAGTTGCAAGCAACAGACAACTTCTTTAACCAAAGTGTGTAAGGTAAACAATCCACTTGTTCCATGAACAAGAGACCATTGTTTTCTCCCTAGTGGCAACAACACATATACAACCTTAGAGATTTCTGTCACTTCCTTGGATTAAATAGAGGCATGAACCCACTATCAAGCATAAATACCCCCTCTTGGAGCAACTAGCCACTACTTGGCCAAGATAGCTACTAACAACGGACAGCATGCAAGATCACAAACAACACAGACATGATAGAATCAATAAGACAAAACCATTAATCAATCTGACATAGTAATATCAATATCCATCAGATCGCTGCAAACACAACATACATGATTACAATTAGATGAGATCTTGATCATGAACGGATCTCACAAGATCTAGACATGAAAGCACAAAGGAGGAGATACAACCATCTAGCTACTACATGGACCTGTAGTCCAAGGTGGAACTACTCACGCTTCATACCGGAGACTGGCATGATAAAGAAGAAGGCCTCCAGGATGATCCCCGGCCAGGCGGAGCGGGCCAACCAAAGCATCCTCCATGGCCTGAAGCCGCGACTACAAGTACCACTCGAGCGCACCGCCGGGTGCTGGGTCGAGTAGATGCCCTCTGTCATCTGGGGAATCCGCACCTCAGTCAACAGATCGACGGGATTCACTCCCTTCTTCATGGTCTACGGTGCCGAAGCAGTCATGCCCACCGACCTCGAACACGACTCGCCGCGAGTCGTCCACTATACGGAGGCCGCAAACGAGCTGGCCCGCCAAGACGGGGTCGACCAACTCGACGAAGCACGCGACCTCGCTCGGTCACGCACCGCCATCTACCAGCAAGGACTCCGCCGCTACCACAGCCGGCGGGTGAAAGCTCGCACCTTCCAAGAAGGCGACCTGGTGTTACGCCTCATCCAGGACAAGAAGGGCATGCACAAGCTCTCCCCTCCGTGGGAAGGCCCATTCGCTATTGGGCGCGTACTCGGAAACGACGCCTACTACCTCATCGACGTCCGCGGGGACGGCGAACTCGACGTCAAGCGACCATGGAATGTAAACCTCCTCCGGAAGTTCTACTCCTAGAACCCCACACATGTACTCTCCAGTCGCTATGAAATAAAAAGAAACGGTTACTGCAAATTGCGCCTACTCTCCATGACTTGTGCCACTCGCACTCGTAATAACAGCGTTATGCTAAATGCAGAAGTCAACCTTTGGTACAGCGATCGGCACGGCTAAGTAGTGCGGTGTAAGAGCACTGAATCACTTCAGGTCTTGCATCGTCCACGAAAAACGCCAACCCGGAGCCCCATTGGAGTGGCCTAGCTCGACTGGTTCTACGAGCCAAGACAACTGCACTCGCTTCTCACAGCGACCGTGGTCCTCCGCATCCTCGGCATAGCGACTCGAACGGCTAAATACCACGCTCGGGGACTGGAGACCAGTTCGTCGTGAGCGGACAGGGAAAACGCCAAGTAAGAGAGCATGCCCAGGACTCGCCACGCGACTGACCCCATGGGCCAGGCAGGAGTGACGCGCTCACACCAACGCGCTACGTCCTCAACCACCCTCGAGTCGCGCCTAGAACTACCAAGTACCACGCTCGGGGACTCGGCCACCCGACCTCGTTCGCGCACGGGAAAACGGTAAAGTACAGAGCACTCAAGGGAGTCGCCTAGCAACTGGCTCTTCGAGTATGGGCGAGTCGACCAAAACATCAAAACACATGACAACAACACATACATCATATACGAGGTGAACCCCACAAAAAGGGCGGACGCGCTCGGGGACTCGTTCACAAATCAATCACAAACACACAACAAATACCAAAATAGACACAACGTCTCATTCAAATTGGGTATTGCATTGTTTCATGCTAACAAAATATGCCCGCGTGGCAGACCTGCTGCTAACGCCACAAGGCAAATCATCCTACCCTGCAGGATTCGATGACGACTCGCCAACATCCCGACGATTGCGGATGAACGCCGTGTACAGGTTTGACGGATACGTCGTCAGCTCACCCGCCATCGCCGCGCGAAAAGTTTGCTTGACTTTGAAGTCACGATGCGGCGGCTCGGGGTCGTTCAGAGCGACGATCATCTCCTGGTACGGAAGGAGGTCGCCCATTTCCCAAACACGTTCTGAGTACGTGGCGGCACACTCCTGCAACTTGAGGACCTCGGACAGCTCCACCGCGCCAGTCGATGATGGATATCCACTCATCACATCGTCGATGTCAAAATCTTCGGGGAAGTGGGCGAGTCCAAGGCCCAGGGCCGTCGACGCTCCCCGTCGAAACGCCGACCGCGTCATGTACTCAACAACCGCGGGCGCCTTCTCCAGATATTTCCACACCTCAACGAGGTCGCTGGGAATCACCTCCGTGGGCGATATCTCTTGAAGATAGGCACGGATGCACGTCGCCGACAATGTCGCCGAGTCGACGAGCATACTTACGCACTGCCTCGCGTCGAGCGAACTCGCCTCTCCTTCGATATCGATGATGCGACCTGCGAGTAGAAGACAATAATGAGCACGACGTACACCACAAAAGACACAATCACCGGAAAGGGAAGGCGTACTAACCAAGCAGCGGATGGGCGAGTTCCGTGATGAAGCATTGAAGCGATGTATGGTCGTCCTGAAGACCAGCAATAAGGACTTCGGACACCTTGCGATCCTGCTCAGCGGCTGCAACAGCGGCCTTAGATCGCTCGTTAGCCGAGCTCGCTTCTTCCTTGGCCTCCCGCAGCTCGCGCTCGAGGTTGGCGATCCGCTGTTCAGCGGCATTCAAGGCCGATCGCGCCGCCGCCAATTCACCAGCAGGGACAAGCCCCTGGCGAGCTTCCTCTGCCTTCGCAGCAAAAGCCTGAAGCCCTTTGTTCACTTCCTGGGCGATGGCCAGCTCCTTCTCCGCGCCCTGCTTCGCGGCTAACCGGTCCGCCGACTCAAGCTGCAGACCCTGCACATCACCGAAAAAGTTAGTCAAAACGAAATTCCTAAGTGCCCACCCGCTGAAATTCAGCGAATGCGCACTCGGGGACTGGCGATCAAGAAATTCCTAAGTGCCCACCCACTGAAATTCAGCGAGTGCGCACTCGGGGACTGGCGATCAAGAAATTCCTAAGTGCCCACCCGCTGAAATTCAGCGAATGCGCACTCGGGGACTGGCGATCAAGAAATTCCTAAGTGCCCACCCGCTGAAATTCAGCGAGTGCGCACTCGGGGACTGGCGATCAAGAAATTCCTAAGTGCCCACCCGCTGAAATTCAGCGAGTGCGCACTTGGGGACTGGCGATCAAGAAATTCCAAAGTGCCCACTCGCTGAAATTCAGCGAGTGCGCACTCGGGGACTGGCGACCAAGAAAATCCTAAGTGCCCACCCGCTAAAATTTAGCGCGGGCGCACTCGGGGACTGGATGCGAAAGTAAAAAAAAAACGAGAAATTATAAGAATCAAGCCGCTGTAAAGCACCGACCTGATCCTCGGGGACTGGATGTACCTGGATGGCTGCGCCAAGCATGCCATGGAGTTGTATCGCGTCCACGGACGCGAGTAACGCCGGCGTGTGCCCAGGACGTTGGTCAACTTCAGCATCGACGGTCCCAGGAGCATGGCTCGAGGGCGCAGCTCCACTCGCCGTGGCCGCCTTGGTCACGAAGCGTGGGAAGGTAGCGATAGAGGCACCCGCTCCAAGGGAGGTTGCCTCCGCCGTTCTAGGCAAGGAGGCGCCCTCCTTCGTAGACGCGGCTGCCTCCACCGCAGGCCCGGCCGGCGCGACCGCCGTGTCGTCAGAAATCGTGACGACGTCACCACCCTTGGCCTTCTTGCTGCCATCTGCCGAGGCGACGACCTCGTCCGCCTTCCTCTTGCAGGAAGGGTCCTCCTCTCTAACGACGGGTGGCACCTTAGCCACGGTCGGGTGGCCCATCCTCTTCACTCCGGTCCTGTGTATCAATCGAATAAGCAAAAACAATTGAAATAGGTATGAAAAGCAAGGAAGGGTAAGTGCACTCACTTGGCGACCGGGATGAAACGTAGCCCCGTACGAAGGCCGGCTGGTTTTTCCAGTTCAGGACCCAGTAGGCGATTGAGCCCCGTCTCCAAGACGTCGCGTGCCCAAGACACAGACGGCTTCTTCGTCGTTGAGGCCGCAGCTGGAGCCTCTGGGACATCCTCGGCAAAAGCCTCCTTGCGAGGCGAAGTCGCCGTAGCCGGAGCCTCCTTGCGAGGCGAAGCCGCTGCAGCTGGAGCCTCCCCCAGCCCAGAGACTGGGGCGAATGGCGGAGGCATTGAAGCCAGCGACACTTCCACGGTCGCCGCGTCCAGCGCGGCTGTCACTGGTGGCGCGTCATCATCGGCAGGGCTGGGAGCATCAGAGCTGCTCGCCGAATGCGGTGGCGAGGCCGGCTTTGATGGCTTCGTCTTCTTCTTCGGGGGGGCCCTTGCCTCCCTTTCCTTATTCTTCTTCTTCTTCGACGGAGTGGCTTGACGGCGCGAGGTGGTCTCTGGGAGCTCGTCGTCGTCATCATGGCGCTCGAGGCTTCTGCTGGCCTCGATCTCGCGCTGTCGTTGTCCGCGGGTCTTTCGGACCAGTGGAGCGACCTCCTCCTCGGACTCGTCATCGTCGTCCTCGTCGCCCTTCGCGGGCGGCGACTCGCCCACGTCCTGGGCGGATGAGCCCGAGCTCTCGTCGGCCGAAGGAGGGAGCCACCCTTCCACCACTTGGAATAGCTGCAACGAATACAGAGTGGAATCAGAATTACCGTAAGGTGATTACCGTCGGAGCTGGACACTTTGCGGTATAGGGGGCGACCCCATCCTGCGCATCCAGGTACACCGCCTGGGTAATCTTCTTCAGCGCTGGGAGGTAGTCCTCCAGTTTCCAATCGTCGAGGCAGGCCTTAGTTGAGTCACCCCGGCCCGTGTACTGGTACATGTAGTGGTCGCATTGGGCGAGCGGAACCAGCCGCCGCCCGAGCCAGCAGTTGTACAGATTTATTGTCTGGAGGCCCTTCTTCTTCAGGCCGCGTATGGTTTGGAGCATCTCGTCGACGACCATCCGTTGGTCGTTGGGGAGCTTGCCGATTTGGAGATGGCGCGGCTCGGACCGATTGGCGGAATACCGCGGGATCGCCGCCTCGTCCTCGGGGGTCGCCTCGGCCACGTAGAACCACAACATCTTCCAGTCGCTCGCCGCCTTGGCGGGCAGCATCAGATCAAAGAATGACGCTTTGGACTTGAGTTGGAATGTCAGGCCGCCCGCGGCTAGCATTGGGCCGCCTTCTTCCTCGCGGCTGATCCGTCCGTGGAACAGATCTTGCCACAAGGGGAAGTAGGGCCGGCAGCCCAAGTAGCATTCGTAGAACGCCACGAAGATGGCGAGCTGCTCGATGCTGTGGGGACCCAGATCTGAAGGCTGGATCCCGTAGTAGGCGCAGAAGCGCCGGAAGAACAGGGATGTAGGGAACCCTAGCCCCCGCTCGAGATGACTGGTGAAACAGATGAATTCCCTCTCTCGCGGTTTTGGGGTCGTTTCTCCTGCTGCGGGGATACGCCAACAGCCGGCTCGCAGGATCCCGGCCTCCTCGAAGGAGGCCAGCTGCGCCCTCGTACATTTGGATCTACCCCACGGTTCGGTGGAAAGGGCCATGGCCGAAGGATCGATTGGGGTCGGAGGATTTGGGGTCGGCTGGATCGCGATGCGAGGGAAGGAAAATGCGTGCAGTCGGAAGAAGTGATGAGAAGTTGGTTCTCTGATCGCCTGCCATTCCCCTTATATAATGGGTGTTACCCGCCAAATCAGGAAGCCGTTACCGCGCGATGATTACGCCGAAAGTTACCGTTGGATTACCCCAACGGCTAGTTTGACCGCGCCTGACGGTCCAACTCCAGCCACTCGGCTCGCCAAGTCAATCAATATGACCGCATTTCGCCGACTCGACTCGCCAAATCCGCGACATGGATCAATGGATTCCTTCCTTTATACAGGAGACCGCCTACGATTCGACTAGATGCCTACTCTGAAGCCGTATACTCCGACTGCCAACGGCCACTTACGCCTAATCGACGACGGCCTCGGGGACTACAGATGGGGATATGCCTACTAGGGTATACCCAGCGGGACGTTTCCGACTGGCCCGTGTACTGGCGAGTGGGCCTGCCGGACGGCGAGTGGATTGAAGCCCAGCAAGGTACCGAGCAACTGGAAGCTGAAAGCCCAGGCGAGTAGATAGGCCCAGTCGGATTAGGTTAAACGACTACCGGAGCTTTAACTGAATCGGTTGAGATATGTAAACCCTAGGGGAGGTGAGCCTATATAAACCTCCCTACAGGGCGAGTAGAGATACGTTCCCTCATACACCCAAGCGACTCGCTGCCTAGCCGCCGAGCTCGCCCATTGTAACACCTCCATAATACAATCTAGCATGAGTAGGTCTTTACCCTCCGGGGGGCTGAACCTGGGTAAAACCCCGTGTCTTTGCCCTCATCTCGCACCGCGGATGGCTGGCCGCCCTTGCCCCTCGTTCTACTACTCGCTGCCGATTGCAGCATCTGCCGTGACCATTCCCACGACACTCTGGCAGGGTGCCAGGAAGAGCTTTAGATCCCCCTATCTAGGGATGATGGTGGCGGTGTCTACAGACGGTTTCGTGGAATATTGATCGGGTACTTAGGGTTTTGGTATCGGGGGCTTCTTATAGGCGAAGAGGGAGGTCGAGGGGGTGCCCGACGCGGCTGCACCCCCCAGGCGCGGGCTAGGCCTGGCCACGCGGCCAGGTGGTGTGTCCCCCTCGAGGCCCTCCTCTGTCTCGTCTTCTGGCTCTGTGTTCCCCACGGTAAAAGATTTACTTTCGCTTTTGTCCCGTCCAATTCCGAGAATATTGATTTTCTGCCTTTCTGGAACCAAAAAACAGAAGAAAATAGGCAACTGACACTATGGCATCTTGTTAATATGTTAGTACCAAAAAACATATAAAAACACCTCAAAGTGTAGACAAAGCAAAGCAAAGTAGATACTAAACATGCATGGAACATAAAAAATTATAGATACGTTTCCAACATATCAAGCATCCCCAATCTTAACTCATGCTCGTCCTCGAGTAGGTGAGTGATAAAAGAATAATTTTTGAGGTGACATGCACCATCAAAATCAAGATTAAACCATTTGCAAGCATTGAATGCTGGGATAAAAGAACTCTAAACATGAGCATGAAAGATGGAGTTCTAATAGTAAGACAAAGTAACTATCCATGCAACATTAAAGGCTACAAATAAAGATCATGAATAACATGCATTCAAAAACATTTGTTTGTTTCACATATAGAAAACATGGCATAGTGGCAATCGGATTGTCCCTCATAGAGTAGCAAATAGATGCATAGGACACCTTCAAAGTTCATAAGACTGACTAGATACAAATTGCACAAGAACAAGTAATATCAATAATATGCATCAATCAATATGTTTTGGGACAATGCACATAGAACTAAGAATGAAAACTATGCTCTCTTAACTGGTGCCTAAAGGTAGAAGGTGGAGACTCAATATAATAGTGGAAGAAAGGCCCTTCATAAAGGGAAGCAAGGATTTCAAGTCTCAAAAATAGCTTCCAAAAATTATGGTACTTGTTAGCTTTCAACCCTCATTTCCCCTATCATAAGCATCTTGAAGTGATTAAGGTTAAAGTGAATAAACTATGGAGTATATGCTTGACAAAGTATAAATTGGAAATCTCATGTCCCTTGAATACGAGGGCCGCTCCTCATGCTATTCAAGTTTAGTTACCACTAACTTCTTGTCATAGTAAGTACATGTGTATCATAGAGAACCGCCAACGAGGTACCCCTTGCACATGGTACAGGAGCTATCCCATAACCAAAATGACAAGGGATGCAAACAATGAGCATCTCAGCATTCTTCTTATTTACCATGGGAATATGGTGGTTTTTTCTCTCTTCCTCTTTTATCATATCTTTTTCTTTTTCTCAATATCTTTTTTATAAGAAGAATGCTTCATAGATGTCACTATGGTGATGCTGCAAGTTTCCACCATTATTAGGCCTGGCTTAGGCTAGCGGCCCAGGCGTTTCTCTAACACACATACATAACTTAATGGACTTACAAGCTCCCCTTTCATTTCACACCGATGACATCCATAGACAAAATAGCATGATATCAACTGTGTACAAAGTACAAGTGCAATGTTGAAAGCGTTCCCCGTGACAGCATGGTTCTGCTAATTGCAACGTATAAGTGCAAGCATATAAAACATAGATGACACAATGGTTCAAGTTTATTAGGGGCAAGGAAAATAAAGTGTGCCATCAAGTTTGTGAGAGCTATAATCACTAAGTTTTCACATAACAAAATACTTTTTAATTGGAAGATAGATGAAAACAAGAATATACTTGGAATTGTGTAACACACTATGCATAGGAATTTATAATGGACACTTTGGAATAACTTTGTTTCTTGGGAGTTTAATGCATGAGTAGAGCTTACTCATACAAGTGGAGGCTAGAAAAATACTGGGAGCGACCAACTAAGAGAGCAATAATGGCGATAATTGTCAACACCCGGATTTTTAATCCCAGATGCCTATTATGCCATACATCACAATCCCAGGATTACCACTTTGGCGAGACATAACAGATTTGGATATCACAGTACATCATCCATTACAAACCATACATAAGGTCTTACACAAATAAGGATCTCATGATCCAGTTCTTAATACAATTCAAGAAGCGGAATAACGTAATAGTAACGATAGCATAGGTGAAGCTCCATCTTCATGGTCACAGGCAATGCTGACGATGGGAGATGATCCTAGTTATTGTAACCTTCCTGCGGTCCGTCATCCTGGTACTACTCTTCATAGTTTGGCCACGGTAATAGCCAGGGACAAAGTCATGAGTACTCTTTAAGTACTCGCAAACTAATACCAATAAGTTAAGGGGGTTTTTGTAGTTGGATACTAAGCTCTAGGGTTGTTTTGTAAAAAGCTAGATTTACCTCTACTAAGTTCAAAAGAAAAGAAAGATAATTGAAAGTTTTCTAACACCTAAGTGGGAACTTGCATTTCATGTCACAACTCTGTTGTGGTCAAGTCAAAGTCTCAACTCATTTCACAAGTTATTTTGAAAACAACTGACAAGGGAATAGTATGGCCAGCCCAATTGTCCATAACCGTCGATGCGGCTATTCGAGTAGTTTAACCCTCTGCAGAGATTGTACACTTTCACCACAACATTCGATACATCCGTCAGGAACAATCCTGAATTCACCATACTCAGTATGCGGATAATCAATCCTAACCTATCAATTACATGCCCTAGTATAGGCACCTCTCATGTGAGTTTGGCCTCCAAACCATGACCAACTGTCATCTTGGGTACTGCACAGGTGGACAAACTTCACAAGGTAGCCTCAGCTCAGATCTTGGCCACAAGTGAACCCATACTAAGGTATATAAATTTCCAGTCAAGCCCTACCCAATTTTTTGGGTATTGTGGTTGTACGGTAAAATTGGAATGATATCGCATCCAGACAACCATCAGTTTTGTAAAGGGCTAAGGCTCATGCCTTATCATTTTCATCATCAAAAATCATATGGTGTTCAAGAACACATGTCAAAACATTTCAGTAGAATGACTCATTATTCTAAGGTTTTTATAACCATTTTCACCAAGTATTCCCATCTAAGGTTGATCAAGTTTTATACTTAGCACTAGCTTCTACAGGTGGGGGTAAATACTAATGAGGGGTGGTAAACAAGTGGGGATTGGCTAAGTTCAATCTCATGCCTTAGGATGACATCAAGATTATCTAACCTAGGCCAAATTTTTTGCTCTTTATGCTACCTTCAGTTATCTTTCTAGAATCTACAAGTCACTATGTAAACTCTAAGAGAAGCTTTGATAAAGAAAATAAAATATTAAGCTTGTAAGTAAAACTAGGATTGGGTCATAAAGTGGGTATGATCACATATGCTTAAGGCATAGAGTTGGCATCATAACAAGCGAGTAGTATCTTGCATAATTGCAAGTATAATCTTGCTAAAGTAGGGTATCTTGCAAGTGTTAGCTTTCCTTGTGCAGAGTAGTGGTTGAAGTTCTCCTTGGCTGCTTCCTCGTAGTATCCTTCTTCCTCCTCGTATCCTTTGTCGGTACTAGAGTCTATAATTAAATACGAGGTACACAATCACCAAACAATACTTAACTATTTTTAATCATCACACCTAAGTTCACACTAGATGATCTAGCATCATCACTATTATCTCAAGGATTAAAGCACTTGTCTTATTTATTTTATTTGAGAAAAGTAATTTCTACTCATTGAAAAACTACTTAAGATTTGATATTCTCCAACTCAAACATGGGATCATGTTGACACATGTCATCACCACATATTTCAAAACAAGGGAATGTGAGTTAAAGTGTTGTCACAATTTAATAAGGTTTAGCCTTTTTATTTTAATTAATTAAAATGGCTAGAAATGCCTATGTGGCATTATTTTATTACTTGATCATTATTTCTGTAAGTAAACCTATATATTTTTATATATTCTGAAAGGTATCGTTAAATATGATTTTTGAGAGCTGGAATCAACTCAAAAGCTTTTATGGTTGAATTTTAAAAATGTTTGAATGCATAAAAGCTTCTTCCTTGTTATTTTTACCATAGTTGAACTATACATCCAAATGGTTTGAATCCAACGTGCTTGGATTAAGCATTTCAGTACCTTTCTAAAAAAATAGTTTCATGCCTTTTGGTTCAGTGAATCGAACTGGGTTGATTTTTGAATCTAGGTATAGAACTATGATTGAATTTAAATGAATAAAGCTTAATTTGAATTGTTGGGTCGCGCGGGATGTGTTACTATGCCGGCCCACTACACACAGCCCGTACGCGGGCTGGTTAAGTGTCTGTCCCCATGCGTCAGTGAGATGGGGAGGGGCGAAGCGGTACGGGGCAATGTGAACCTGACGATCTAACTCTAATCGAACGGCTACGTTTCATACCCCACGTCGGGTAGCGCCGGCGAGACAAAACACTAACGCGGCAGGTGGGGGTCGTGGGAGGCTCACCGGGGAGGAGGCGAGGGTCGGCGACGGGGGCGAACGACGAAGTCGACGACGACGGTTCTCCTGGGGCGGCTCCAATCGACGGCTCGCTTCTCCTCCAGCAGCGGTGGGCTCCGGCCAAATTTCAGCGATACACTGCTTGCCTTGCTCCGGGAGTGAGTGAGGGTGGTCAGTGAAAGGTGGGGAGTGAGATGGTGTGACGAAAACGAGCAGTGGAGGCCTCTATTTATAGTGCCTGAAGGGGACCGACAGGTGCGGGTTGAGCTCGTCGTGGTTGACGGCACAGCGGCTACTAGCATGGGCGACGGTAGGGAGCGGTGCGGTGCTCCCTGTCGAAGCTCAACGGCGTGGTGTCGAGGCGTGGGGCGGTGCTGATCGGTTGGAACATCGCGGTGCTCTGAGTGGGTCTAATGATGGTTTTAATGTCGCACAGCGCCCATGGTCCACGTGGCGGCGAACGGGCATGTCTGGAGGGGTGCTGGGGTGCTGGTGATCATCCCTGCAAGCGGCGAGGGAGGCGCGCGGTCTGTGGGTGCTGGTCGAGTGTGGCGCACTGGCGTGCTCTCGGCATGGTCGCAGAGGAGTTTTCCATGGGCGTGTCGCATGGTCCAGGGACTGGCAGTGCTCGAGGCTGGGACAGTGGGTGGCGGTGGAAAGTGCTGCGTGTCCCAGACGAGGTTGGCGAGGCTAGTGCTGCCTCTAGCTCGCTGGCGACAATGGGGAGGCAATGGTGCTCTCGGCATGCTTGCCATTAATGGCTAGGCTTGCCCACAGTGGTTCTAAAGCTAGTTAGATTACTTTGATCATCTACTGAGAGTGTAGAGTGAGGTATAGAGGGAACAAGTTAGGCCAATTTTACTGCACACTATAGTGTTTGATGTTTGTTTGGTTCGTATCTGCAAGGTGTTTGATGAAATGGACACAAGAACTTTGAATTTAAATTTTGGATTCAAACTTGGTGGGTTTGCTAGGCACATACTAGGGAGTGTCATGTTAATTGGATTAGTCAAGGGGCACTAGTTTGGTTGGGTTTTGAAAATGTGTGACCGTCACATATGATAAAGATTTAATTTTGAGCTGTGATTCGAATGAGGTTGCCAAATGTTTCTGTAAGTTTGAAAGGTGGGCTTTAATTCACTTTTACCATGTCTATCAAGGGCTGAAAACAATTGGAAAAGTTTAGTTTTGAAATCTTGGACTAGAAACACTCAAAGTGACCTAGTGAACAAGATTGGGAAAAATAACCATTTTCTTTATTTGCATTGTTTTTTATTTTCTCTTTATTTGTTGCTGTTTGGAAATGTTTTAGATGATGTTATATTTGTCTTTAAACCCTTCCTTGCTATTTAGGTTAATCACACAAGTTCATTCATGCATTAATCAAATCATCACATACACACATGCATTCATATGAATTAAATAAATAATAGTTTTTGTTAACCCTAATTTTAGTGATTAGAGTTTGATGATCATTGTTTTATATTTTTGGGATGTTACAAACCTTTCCGCCTTAAACAAAATATCTTCCCGAGATTTGGAAAATGAAAAAAAAGATTACCTAGGATTTAAAGAGACCGGGAAACTCCGTCCTGTTGTGATCTTCTCGCTCCGAGGTAGCTTCTTCTTCAGTGTGGTTGCTCCACTGAATCTTGAGAAACTTGATGCTTCGGGTCCTGGTGGTTCTGAAAGCTTCCTCCAAAATACGGATGGGTACTTTGGGATAGGTCAGGTCATCGTTGATCTCTATGGTCCGGTGATCAATGTTCTTGAAAACTTCGGTCTTCTCCGGAACTTCAAGACATTTACGAAGAAACGATATAGGAACACACTGTGCACTACTTCCATCTCCTCTGGCAGTTCCAATTGATATGATACCTCTCCTCGACGATTCAGAATCTTGAAGGGTCCGATATATCTGGGGGCTAACTTTCCTTTCAGCTGGAAACGTTGCATTCCCTTCAACGTTGACACTTTAAGGTACACAAAATCTCCGGTATTGAAAGAGAGGTCTCGACGTCTCTTGTCGGTGTAACTCTTCTGTCTTCACTGGGAGGTCTTGAGGTGCTCACAAATCTTGTGAACTTTCTATTCTACTTCTCGTAGGATGTCGGGTCCGAAAATCTGACTCTCTCCTCCTTTCGACCAATTCAAAGGGGTGCGACACTTCCTTCCATACATGAATTTAAATGGGGTCATTTGAAGACTAGCTTGATAACTGTTGTTGTAAGAAAATTCTGCGAAAGGCAGATAGTCTTCCCATTTAGATCCATACTCTAGAACACATGCTCTCAACATATCTTCGAGTATTTGATTTACTCGTTCCGTTTGTCCATCGGTCTAAGGGTGATAAGCTATGCTGAAATCTAGTCGGGTTCCTAAACCTTCCAGAATCTCGAGGTAAACTGAGTTCCTCGATCTGATAGGATGTTCTTGAGAACTCCGTGCAAACTGTCGATTCTAGCGATGTATAACTCCGCTAGCTTCGAACTCTAATATGTGGTCTTAACTGGTAAGAAATGGGCTACTTTGGACAATTTGTCATCTATGACCCAGATAGAGTCATTTCCCCTACTAGAAGTAGGCAATCCGGTGATAAAGTCCATTCCAACTGAATCCCATTTCCATTCCGGAATCTGTAGCGGTTGAAATAGTCCTGCTGGTCTTTGATGTCCCGCCTTGACTCTCTGACATATATCACACTTGGCGATATAGCTTCCGATTTCTCTCTTCATTTTATGCCACCAATTTTTTTCCTTCAAACCCTGATACATCTTCATTCCTCCGGGGTGGATAGAATAAAGAGTATCATGGGCCTATTTCAAAATCACTTCTTTCAATTTCGAATCTGCTGGTACGCAAAGGCGTCCTTTGTACCACAGAACTCCATCTTCATCTTCCGTGAATCCGGGTACTTTTCCTGTACCGATACGACGTTTGATTCCATCGATACTAGCATTTCCTTTCTGCGCCTCCTTGATATGACTGATCAAAGTGGGTTGAAGTTCGATGCTAGCCAAAAATCCTTCACTCACTAATTCCATTCAGAAATATTCCATCTCCTTGTGCAAACTTGGTTCCTCCTTCAAAATCATGGAGTTCAAGCGGCACGGTAATCTGCTAAGGGCATCTGCTACCACATTGGCTTTACCGGGGTGATAGTGAATGTCCAGATCATAGTCCTTGATTAGCTCAATCCATCTTCTCTGTCTCATATTCAGCTCTTTCTGAGTGAATATATACTTCAAGCTCTTGTAATCCGAATAAATCTCACAACGGTTTCCCATCAGGTAATGCCTCCATCTCTTCATGGCTAGAACTACGGCTTCTAGTTCAAGGTCATGGATTGGATAATTCTATTCATGTTGTTCCAGTTGCCGGGATAGGTAAGATATAACTTTGCTTTCTTGCATTAGCACACATCCGAGACCGATCTTGGATGCGTCACAATACACATCGAAGAGCTTCGTGATATCTGGCATGATCAAGATTGGGGCTGAAATCAATCTCCTCTTGAGTTCTTGAAAACTCGCTTCACGTTTGTCCATCCATTCAAACTTCTTGTCCTTCTTCAGCAATTGGGTCATGGGTCTGGCGATACTCGAGAATCCTTCTATGAAATTGCGGTAGTATCCCGCTAATCTGAGAAATGCACGAAATTGGGTTTGAGTGGTTGGGGCTTGCCAATCTTCGACAGCCTTCACCTTTGCAGGGTGAACGGCAATTTCTCCGGCTGATACAATATGTCCAAGAAATCCTACCTCCTGTAACCAGAATTCACATTTACTATACTTGGCATATAGTTGGTGCTCTCTAAGGGTTCCGAGAATGGTCCGTAGGTGTAGCTCATGTTCTTCTTCTGATTTGGAATTTATCAGAATGTCATCGATGAAAACAACGACAAACTTATCCAGGAAGTCTATAAAAATCTTATTCACGAGGTTCATGAAATAAGCGGGGGCATTGGTTAATCCAAAAGACAAGCCCGTATACTCGTATAATCCATATCTGGTGGTAAAGGCAGTCTTTGGAATATCCTCCGCGTGAATCTTGAGTTGATGATAGCCAGTTCTAAGATCAATCTTAGAAAACACCTTGGCACCAGTCAACTCGTCAAACAGATCTTCTATCTTTGGCAATGGGTACCTATTCTTGATGGTAACATCATTCAACTTCCTATAATCCGTACACAAACGGTTACCTCCATCTTTCTTGGCCATGAACAAAACAGGTGATCTCCATGGGGACGCACTTGGTTGAATCAATCCAATTTCCAGCATGGCATCCAGTTGTTTCTTCAGTTATGCTAGTTCGGATGGGTTCATACTATATGGTCTCTAGGGTATGGGTCCGGTTCCAGGGATTAGTTCAATGATTAACTCGATATACCGATCTAGGGGCATACCGGGCAAAACATCTGGAAATACATTGGGGTATTCATAGACTATCCGGACTTGGTCAATGGTGGGCTGGGCTATACTCTTATTGCATTTGAATTGACGAGGCAAGGTTTCAGATACATGCTCAACTGATATTCCAGCTATACTGGTCATGGTTATGGCTTTCTGGGCACAGTCAATTAATCCTTTGTGTTTGGACATCCAATCCATTCATAGTACTACTTCCAAACCTTTAGTTGCGAGTACAATTAGATTAGCATAAAAATCTATGCCATGGATTCGGATAGGGACGGCTTTGCAAATTTTCCTAGCTTTGGTGGTTGAACCAGGTATTTGAACAATCATGACATGCTTCAATTTGGTTGGTTGAATCTTACTAGTGCAGGCAAATTCTTCAGTAACAAATGAGTGCGATGCTCCAGAATGAAACTACACTCTGGCAAGTACTGAGTTAACAGAAAACATACCCAAAACAACATCTGGCGCTTCCTGGGCTTCTTCAACATGCATGAGAAAAAGACGTCTGTTGCGGTTGAGCGAGTTCCCTGGGTAAACCTTCTTCCGGGCTGAACACGACGTTGCTGCTGAGCTAGGGCATTTGCATTGGGGGCTGCGGCAATCTTCTTGGGACACTCATTGGAATAGTGACCCTTGGTTCCACATTCATAACAAGTCACTTGCGACTTGTCCTTTGCTGCAACAGGCACAACATTGCTTCCAGTTTTTGGGGCAGTGTTGGTGTTGGTGGCGGCATTGTTGTTATTGAACTTGGGTGATGAATGGTTGAAATTGCTGGAGTTGCCTTGGTTGTTGTGGTTTCCTCTGGGCCTTGGGTTTCCCCGGTTGGGATAGGTCGAATGGTTCATAGGGGGTCTTTTGTTTCTCGGGGCAAATCCTATAGATGGGTTGGGGCGATACTTGGGTGTATGATGGGTTCCTGGTTGATGCATCATGCGGCGCTTGCGGTTCTCATTGGCTTGGTTGATCTTTCCTTCCATCTGAATGGCAGAGTCAACGAGAGCTTCAATATCGGCAAAGGGGATATTGACTAACACCGTCTGCATCTCATCATGCAGACATTCAGGAATCTCTCTTTCCTCTTGGCTTTAGTGCCGATCTCATCTGGGGCAAACCTAGCTAATGACAAGAATTTGTCACGATATTCCACTACGGTCATCCTCCCTTGCTTCAGTTCTCTGAATTCATCTCTCATCCTCTTGATCAAACCCGGTGGCACATGGGTTCTGCTGAACTTGATCTTCAATTCCTCCCAAGTCACCATCTGACCTCCGGTCATTGCGTGAACGTTGTTCCACCATGCTCTTGCATCTCCGGCTAGATAGTGGGTGGCGAACAGAACTTGCTCGTTAGCTTCCACTCCCGCGACTTCCAGATTGTTCTCCATGGTTTGCAGCCAATCATCTACATCTAGGGGTTCTTCTGACTTAGTGAAAACAGGTGGATTGGTGTTCTGGAAATTCTTGAGCTTAGATCCATGGTTGTCCTAATTTCCATGGCCTTGATTGTGGTTGGCCATCTGAGCTATCTTTTGAAGGGTGGCTAGGTTGGCTTGACGTTCGACTCTTTCGGCTTCGCGGTCCGAAACCAACATTTGTAGGATCTGCAACATCGGGTCCGGGGATGAACCACTTCCTCCGCGTGGCATCTGGAGATTGAGATAGATCATGAGAAAAGAGGGAAATTTCTAAGGTTCAGAGGTTATTGAAAAGTTTTTAAAGTTTGACTCATATTTTTCTAGCAACTTGCTTTTCATTCATTCATAGCACACAATACAAACACACACCACAACAAAGAAAAATAGATGGTTTGAAGAACCATTCTGTGAAACTACGATACAGTGGGACCGAATACAACTCACTAATGCTAGTGCTCAAGTGCTACTACTCCTTGGAGTCAGTGTCTTCATCATCCTCATCATCGTCATCATGGATGAAGGTGAAGTCATCCTCATCGGTGAAGAAGTCCATGGCCTGATCCTCTAGAAATTCATCATCATCGCTGAGATAGGAGTAGGGGTCTCCACGAAGATCTTCCCCTGCATTCTCCCTCTCCTCCAACTGCATGTCTCTCTCTTGGATGGTCTCCTCCAAATTCGTGATCCGGTGACAAGGACGGGCAATGATGCGCTCCTTGTCGAGTTGACGGCGACGAGACTTGCGATCCTTCACTAGCATGGCGAGGGTCTGCTCCTTCTTCTTGGCGATGGCATACTTGTGGTTGGCGTAGGCACGAGCATTGTCCAACTCCTTCTGACGGTCGTACATCATGAAGCTCAGGTGTTCCAATTGACTCTTCAGCTCGTGGTGGTATGGGGCCTCCAATGGCTGTGCCATAACATAACGTCTTGGGTAGAACTCAAAACGGGTACCCTTGATCTGATTGATACTCTGCCCACACAGACGGGCAAGAGCTTCCTGCTTGGCCCTGGCAATTCCATCGAGCCATTTGTTCTCTCTTAAGGTGAACTGAATTCCCTCTGCAATGGGAGGTTCAATCTTTCCTCGGAGGCTTGCAACAACTAGCCACTTAAAATCTTCTCCTTCCTGATCATTGAGCTGAGCTCCAAAGAACTCGGGGTGCGGATGCTCCAGTAGCTCTGACAGCTGGTCCAAGACCCGCTCAAAGATGAGGTCTCCTCCATTCCCCAACTGATAAAACTTGCTTCACTTCACGTCCGTCTATAAGAATATAGGATGAGTAAGTTAGTAGAGTGATCAAGTGTGTCAAATTTTACTGCATAGGTGGACAATGTTCACAAGGGAACCCATACTAAGGTATATAAATTTCCAGTCAAGCCCTACCCAAATTTTCGGGTATTGTGGTTATACGGTAAAATTGGAATGATATCGCATCCAGACAACAATCAGTTTTGCAAAGGGCTAAGGCTCATGCCTTATCATTTTCATCATCAAAAATCATTTGGTGTTCAAGAACACATGTCAAAACATTTCAGTAGAATGACTCATTATTCTAAGGTTTTCATAACCATTTTCACCAAGTATTCCCATCTAAGGTTGATCAAGTTTTATACTTAGCACTAGCATCTACAGGTGGGGGTAAATACTAATGAGGGGTGGTAAACAAGTGGGGATTGGATAAGTTCAATCTCATGCCTTAGGATGACATCAATATTATCTAACATAGGCCAAGTTTTATGCTCTTTATGCTACCTTCAGTTAACTTTCTAGAATCTACAAGTCACTATGTAAACTCTAAGAGAAGCTTTGATAAAGAAAATAAAATATTAAGCTTGCAAGTAAAACTAGGATCGGGTCATCAAGTGGGTATGATCACATATGCTTAAGGCATAGAGTTGGCATAGTAACAAGCAAGTACTAGCTTGCATAATTGCAACTATAAGCTTGCTAAAGTAGGGTATCTTCCGAGTGTTAGCTTGCCTTGTGCAGAGCAGTGGTTCAAGTTCTCCTCGGCTTTTTCCTCGTAGTATCCTTCTTCCTCCTTGTATCCTTGGTCGGTACTAGTGTCTATAATTAAATACGAGGTACACAATCACCAAACAATACTTAACTATTTTTAATCACCACACCAAATTTCACACTAGATGATCTAGCATCATCACTATTATCACAAGGATTAAAGCACTTGTCTTATTTATTTTATTTGAGAAAAGTAATTTCTACTCATTGAAAAACTACTTAATATTTAATATTCTCCAACTCAAACATGGGATCATGTTGACACATGTCATCACCACATATTTTAGTACATGTGAATGTGATTTAAAGTGGTGTCACAATTTAATAAGGTTTAACCTTTTTATTTTAATTAATTAAAATGGCTAGAAATTACTATGTGGCATTCTTTTATTACTTGATCATTATTTCTGTAAGTAAACCTATATATTTTTTATATTCTGAAAGGTATGGTTAAATATGATTTTTGAGACTTGGAATCAACTCAAAAGGTTTTATGGTTGAATTATGAAAAATGTTTGAATGCATAAAAGCTTCTGCCTTGTTATTTTTACCATAGTTGATCTATACATCCAAATGGTTTGAATCCAACGGGCTTGGATTAAGCATTTCAGTACCTTTCTAACAAAATTAGTTTTGTGCATTTTGGTTCAGTGAATCAAGTTGGGTTGATTTTTGGTACAGAACTATGTTTGAAATTAAATGAATAATGCTTAATTTGAATTGTTGGGTCGCGCGGGATGTGTTACCAGGCCGGCCCACTACACACAGCGCGTACGCGGGCTGGTTAAGTGGCTGTCCCCATGCGTCAGTGAGACGGGGAGGGGCGAAGCGGTACGGGGCAATGTGAACCGCATAATCTAACTCTAATCGAATGGCTACGGATCATCGTCCACGTCAGGCAGCGCTGACGAGACAGAACCCTAAAGCGGTAGGTGGGAATCATGGGAGGCTCACTGGGGTTCAGGCGAGGGTCGGCGACAGCGGCGAACGACGAAGTCGATGACGGCGGTTCTCCTGGTACCGACAGCTTCTCCTGGGGCGGCTCCAATCGATGGCTCCCTTCTCCTCCAACAGCGGCGGGATCCGGCCAAATTCCGGTGATGCGCTGCTCGCCTTGCTCCGGGAGTGAGTGGGGTGGTCAGTGAGAGGTGGGGAGTGAGATGGTGTGACGAAAACGAGCGGTGGAGGCCTCTATTTATAGTGCCTGAAGGGGACCGACGGGCGCGGGCTGAGCTCGTCATGGTCGACGGCACAGAGGGCTTTTGTCATGGGCGACGATAGGGGGCGGTGCGGTGCTCCCTGGCGAAGCTCAACGGCGTGGTGGCGAGGCGTGGGGCGGTGCTGATCAGTCGGAACATCACGGTGCTCTGAGCGGGTCCAACGACGGTTTTAATGTCGCACAGCACGCGTGGTCCGCGCGGCGGTGACCGGGCATGTCTGCCGGGTGCTGGTGATCATCCCTGTAAGCGGCGAGGGCGACGCGCGGTCTGTGGGTGTTGGTCGAGTGTGGAACACTGGCGCGCTCTCGGCATGGTCGCAGATGAGTTTGGCATGGGCATGTCGCGTGGTCCAGGTGCTGGTAGTGCTCGAGGCTGGGACAGTGGGTGGCGGTGGACAGTGCTGCGTGTCCCAGACAAGGTTGGCGAGGCTAGTGCTGCATCTAGCTAGCTGGCGACAATGGGGTGGCAATGGTGCTCTTGGCATGCTTGCCATTAATTGCTAGGCTTGCCCACATTGGTGCTAAAGCTAGTTAGATTACTTTGATCATCTACTAAGAGTGTAGAGTGAGCTATAGAGGGGACAAGTTGTAACACCCTCGCCTAATAAGGTTGAGTTCATGTGTATAGTGCCAATCCCTGGATCGGTTCACTGGCACACACAGTACAAAATGATACCAAATATAACTGTGCATCATAAATACAACGAATATGATCCAGAATTTACATTATTTATTCAAGTACACAGCGGAAAACGAATACAAGGTAGATCTCCATCCTTCAAATGTGTCACAGGCGAACAATTGTTGAGTGGAGTCTCGCGACCTATGAACGATCACTCATATACGATATAACCTGCAACATGAAACGTTGCAGCCACGAATGGTCAATACATTGAATTTATGGCAAGTAGGCTAAAGTGGTTAACAACAGATCTATCAACTACATGCTTATTTGGCCAAGTGGAGTTCAGGCTCATTTGCATAAAGAAACAGCTTTATCCTAACATTTGTAACATAGTAGTTTTCCAATACGATAAATAGGACACTCTGGTTCACTCCCAGGTGCTCCTACCCAATTATGTCCACCCAACAAGTTTTAAGTAATTAAGAAATAAGGATGCGTGAGAAATATCATAGCATCAGTATCAGGTCGCTCAAATTGTCCATAACCGGGGACACGGCTAAGCACTTAGTTTATACACCCTGCAGAGGTTAGTACACTTTACCCATGTGACTTGGCCAGCCCAGCTCGTACCACCACTCTCATATTGGATGATGATAGGGAGAACTCCAAGAAGGAACCGTTCGGGAAGTAGCTCCCCAATCCCGACGCGCACCGGTCCAACCTACACTATCTACATCTCTGGATACGCGGGTTCAAGTTACACAACCTACTGAGTTCAACCAACCGCCCATTCCATTATTGGCACATGGTTGCACAAGAAAGCTTCCAAACAAAGAAACCAATCATTTCTCAGTGTCCTGGGCGGCATTCCCCACCAAAATCCACACTCGATGACCCAATCAATGCCATTCCGCCCAGGTGGTTCATTAAAACATGTTGGTTTGTCATTTAGCAGAACATAAGCCTTTCAAAACATGTAACTTTTCATGATGTGATTCCCTTCCTCGTCTAAATAGCATAGCTAAGCAATCTACCAATACGATGGCTCATAAACAAGGAATGCTAGGAAATAATATGGGACATAGCATAGCATATACACATCAATTCCTACATATGCAATTCTACAAAAACATCTACAATGCATAGGAAAACAGTAGGACATTTATGACCAAGATAGCACCACTTGCCTTTGTTGTAGATGTAGTCGATTAGATAATCCTCACAATTATAATGGCCTCTTTCGTAATAACCACAATACTTGCAATCATAGTAGTTGCAATCACAGTAGTTGCACTCCTCGCAATCTAACGTTTAAAGCAAACACAACAAACACACCATTCAAAACATTGCAAACATACAACAGTGCAACATTACAAGAAAACAATGATGAACAGATGCATGCATGACGATTTAATGAGTCACAATGGTTGCATTTAGTGTTCTGAGCATAGTTAGATTACATGATGCATGTGGAAAGTCATTTATTGCACTAAAGATTTTATTACTAAAGTTTTATCGATTTAATATGGTGTATACCACTTTAATTGAACTAAATATGTTTATGTCGTATTATATTGTGAACTAGATGCTACTCGATAGGTAATGCAATTTAGAGACAGTGGCAATTTGAATCACCTAAAAAGGAGTTATAGAAATTTTCTTATGATTAAAACACTATTTCAATGGGTTTAAATATTTCTGTATGAATTTATGTTTTAATAGTACCAAATAATTTTTCATGCAATTTCTCTGTATAGATATTGTCAATACAAAACCTTAGCACTTGGATTCACCCTAATCGGAGTTATAGATCTTTTTGTATGATTTAAATAGTTTTTAATGGTTTTAAATGATTCATATGGTTTCTGTTGTCTAAAAACCAAACTAAAATTATATCTGTAATCTCCACGGAATTCTGATTTCAGGGACATATTATTTGTAATTTTCTGAATAGTAGTTATTTTCTTATGAATTTATTACTCTAGATAGGCCATTAAACTATTTAAATCTTCACGGCAAAACCTTATAGTCAAAGGCTGAACTAATTGCGTATTGATGATCTACATGGAACCAGCTTTCCAACGGTATATCATTTATATTTTTGTGACAAGCAATTAATTTACTATGAATTTAATGATTTATAAGGCCATTAAAACTAATTAAATTTCTATGGATTAAATAATCTGCAAAGGCTAGATCCAACCAGATATTATTAAAGTACATTACAGTAGCTTCAATTTGATATCTTATTCATATTTTTCGGAGTTACAGATAATTTCTTATGAATTTATTAACCTAAAAGACCATTAAAACTAATTAAACTACTGCAGTAACCACGTACAGTAAAAGTTGGATCTATTCTGATAACATGATTCTACGTGAAATTATCTTCAATTTGGTATATTATACGCAATTTTTAGACGTGGTATGAATTTCTAATGAATTTTACAAGTTAGATCTATAATATGCAATTTTAAATTCGAACAGAATATTCCAGGGAATATTCCGCTGACTAGACATGTTGACTTTGCATGCTGACTGGAACTAGATGTTGACCTTACGTTGACATGGCGTTGATGAGGAAGATGACCGGGATGACGACATGGCACGCACCGGTTTGATTGGATCTCGACCGTCTGGATAGGATCCGGTGGCTAGAAGAAGAGATTGACCCGATTTTGGCTTAGAATAGACAAGAAATAGATCTGTGTTAGAGAGACAAATCCGTAGGTCAAATTGAAAAACTCAGAACATGAAAGTTGTGGGGAATCATTATTCCTACCTTCTCACCAAAGGAATTTGGATTTGAAGAAACGAGCGCGAGTAGATCTTGGATTTACACCGTAAGATCTGAAATATTGTTATACGAAATTCTCCGGCTGTAGTGGATGAAAAGAGGTGAGGTTTGTCGGGATTGAAAGATTTTGACGATCCCTACAACTTTCATTTTTTGACCGAAGGCAAACGACGAAGTCTAGATGGGTTAAAAGCGAAATAAGATTCGGGCATGTGTAGATTCGGGATTTCGAGGAAAGAAACTCGTACAGCTGTGGCTCCACGAGTTTATATGGAGGTTTGGGACGATGGATAGATAGGTATTGGAGTAGGGAACAAGTAGAAACAAACGGAAGTCGATTCGGAGTTGTAGATAAAAAGTTATAAGAGTTTGAGTAGGGATAGGTATTGAAAATCAGTTTTCGCACGCTTTTTAAAGCAAATGTGAGAACGATCAGTGCCTCCCGTGCGGCTGTAGCATCCGCGTGGCTGAATGGGCCGGCCCACTTTGGATTTTTTTTCTTTTTCTTTTTTTATTTTCTATTTATTTGTTTCCCTCATATCTTTTGCATACGAACTCCAAACGACATGATTCTTGTTTCTAAATTTTTCTAAAATCGAATAGATCATTATAGGATCAAATTTGTAATCTTTTTACTAGTTTGGAAGTAGTGGATTTATATATCCTTGTATATTCCATTTTATTTATATCTTTATGTGTTTGTATTTGTTTCATAACTTTTTCATAGTAGCTCCAAATGAGCTCAATTTTGTTTCTAAAATTTTGTAATATTAATTGGATCTTTTTAGGCTATAAGTGTGGCATCCCGCAAAACCACTACTAGAAAATCGCGTCGTTTTTGTGCATTGCATCATCATGACCACATGCTCATGTCATCATGCCACATTGCATTTGAGCATCGTCATCATCTTGCATTTGCTTGCACAAAACTATTTTCGGGAAAACCTGTTTTTGTTTTATAAACGCCCCGTCTTTATTCAAACGCGAAACCCGGGTCTCCGGATTAATTTGTTTCGTCGGTCAACGGTTTGCAAAAACCCCGTTTGTAAATAATAAAATATTTAATTATTTTTTTAGTGGGGCAGTCGGACGGGCCGATTCGACCCGAACGACCACCCCCAGAATAAAATCGGCCCAGCTGGCAGCAGTCTATTCCCCAGATAAATATCCACCCAGTCCCCCCTAAATCTTTTCTTACCCTGTCCTAATCTACCCACCCCTCAGCCACATCACCTCGACCACTCCCCTCGTGCCACCTCACTCCACCCCTCTCCCTTACCCAACCAGATGCTGCCAACTCACCCCCCAAACACCCCCTCTCCTTTTCCCTCTCTCTCTCCTGACCCACACAACTCACGCACACCCCACAGCCCCAACCCGCTGCCCCTAGGCCCCACCCCTGGCTCTCTCTGGCCCACCCGCGCCCCACCGCTCCCCGCCGACCCCAACCTCCCCACTCGGCCTCTCCCAACCGCTTCACCCCGCTCCCGCAGCCTCCCTCTCTCCTCCCTTCTTCTCCCGCTCCGGCCACCGCCGCCCACCGCGCGCCCGCCTCCTCCCTCTCCGGCGAGCCCCCCTCCTGTCGCTCTCCTCCCCCACACGAATCACCCCACCACCCCCGTTCCTCTCCTCCGTCTCTCTCTCCTTTCCGGTCGTCCGTCTCCGGTGTCCCGCGGCCGCGCGCTCGCCGCAGGTCCTTGCCGGCCCCGCCTGACCCCTGCTCGCCTCCATCCCCGCAAGCTCCCGCCGCCAACCACCTCCAGCACCGACCCTCCCCGCACCTGCCTCGTGCCTGTCCTTCCCCGCCCCCGCCGGCGACCCCGACCCTGCCCCCTACCTCGCCTCTCCTACCTCCGCCCCACCGCCGTTCGCCGCCGGTCTCCCCCTGACCCCGCAGACGACCCCGCCCGCCTGCAGCCTCCTCCTCTCCGGCCGCGTCCGCCCCGTGCCCCAACCACCTCGCCGTCGAGCCGCCGCCCCGGCGCCCCGGTCCCGCGCGCCAGACGCCGCCGCTGACCTTGCCCCTCCCGCGCCCGCACGACCCCAACCCCGGCGCTCCCCTGCTGGCCCCGCCTCGCCGGCGACCGCTTCCACCCCCGTTCCGGCGCGCGCCGCCCCCTCCCTCCCCGGCCTCGGCCTCGCCGCCGGCGCCTTCCTCCGCCGCGTCGCCTGGTCGCCCTCGACCTCCTCCTTCCGCCGCCTCTGACCCCGACGCCGTCCTGTCGCCGTCCACCCCTGCTCGCCGGCCCCGGCCCTCCAGCGACCCTCGCCCCTGCCCCTCTTGCCTTCCCCGAGCCCGGCCGCGTCCCTGCCCGCCCTCGCCGTCGCGGCAAGACGCCGCGTGCGCCTTCCCTCGCCAGGAAGCCCTCCGCCGTCCGCGAGCTCCGGCCGCCCTTTGCTCCCTGCGTGCATCGCCGTGAACATCTGACCTCGTTCCAGTCGTCTCCGTGGCTTTTGGTGGCTCATGTGCTGCTACCGTTCGAGTGCATGACGAGTTGGCCCACGCCTCCTGTGCAGTGTGTTTTGCAAGATCCAGCTCATGCCGACCTCTGCAAGATCTACATCGACCCGAAATAAACCCGAAGAACCATCGACGCTGCACCCGAGTCCGGTACCGACACCCGAGAACTACAATAAGCGACGCCAGGCCCTACATCTTGGATCCGCCAGGCGAGACCTCGTAGGACATCGGTCAAGTTCGTCACCGACAAAGGACGGACCGACAAGATCTTCTACATGGACACCGAGTACCTCTTCCCGGCTCCGAGCGAAGTTCGCCATCGACAATTGAAGCCGGCACCCTTCAAGATCTTCTCCCCGATACGGCAAGCCCTCCATCCCGGTTACGCCAAGTTTGTCAAGAACCCGGACGCCAAGATCGCCACCGGTACGACAAGTACCCCGTCCCGAACGCCATAACCGTCAACATGACCCGAAGACCACGGATGCGCCAAGACCTACCTCCGTTATCCGAGAACGTTTCCGTCGAACCCTAAACCCTGTGACCGACCCCGAACCCCGGAACCCCAAGATCGTCGAACCCTAATGTGTGAACCCCTTCCGGAAAACCCTATTTTATGATATAATACAACTTGTTGCATATTAATCATTCATCTCGCATGCATATCATTGGTTTGGGGGCCTTATGCCGATTCACCATATAATTAAATATGGGGCCCATATGAGGACAAATCTAGCCTTATATTGGCCTCATTTAAATTTGTGCATCGAATCGGTACCATATCTTCCCATGTTAAGACAACATTTAATTTGCGGGGTAGATAAATAACATGAGCCATCTAATTCATTGTCGGGACCCCGGTTCCGCTTAATCTTGACTAATCACATCGCACCTTTGCCATGTCATACATCATACATGCATCATGCCGATCTTCTGTCGTTGTATTAAATATTGCATTCGGTGTTTGTTCTAGTGTTTTGGTTCTTCGCGGATAAGTCCGTTGAGTTGATGTGAGCTTCGCCCCGATTTTCGGATGAACCTTCGACAATGTTTTCAGGCGAGCATCTCCCCCTTTCTACCTATCTTACTTTTATAGTATTTATTCCCTCCTGTTGATCTATTGCTATCTGTGTTGCGTTGCTCTAGTTTTCGTACCCGTGATATCCCTTGCAGCCTCATATTGCCTTGGACACATCCTATTACCTGTTGTTTGGTAGATAGTTGGACTTGCGCGTCGTAGCGCTTGCTCAAGCGCTGTTGCGAGTCGCTAAGAACCACAGTGTTGGAGTAATTGCCGCATGTTGATGTTGGAGATGATCATGACTTTACTTTTCGTTCACTTTAAATACTGTGTAACAACTAAAATTGAAGTAAGTAAGCAGAGGCATCGGTGGGTGATAGATAATATTTGGTTTCCGACCGCCCACTTGTGCCCCGTAGGACCCCGAGTTCTTGACACCTGTTCCGAGATCGAGCGCGCTAACCACAGGTGGGGAGATATGGGCCCCCCATTGATTATTACCTGATTTCAAAGTATTGTACTGGGGGCCACAAACTAGTTTGAGGTTTTATTTGAGGTTTTATTTACTATCCTGTAGTTATGCCATGCTTTACTGCTTTATTTACGATTGTGCGAGGAGCACACTGTACTGTTTAGGAAGAGGAGTGTTTTCGCGGTATCGACAGTCCCAGTTTTGGGATTTGCTGTCGTTTACAGCCACTGACGCAAACCCTAAGTCCGTCTCGGAGACCGGCCGACTTTGTTGCGGGTGTACTTAGTGGGGTGGCCCCCCGTGCTTTCTTTGGGTCTGGGAACGTCATGATTTAGGCCCCGTCGACATACCGATGGGTGTATGTTAACTGATCTGGCAAACAGGGTCGAAGTGCTTGTGGATACTTTGGTGCACCCCTGCAGGGTTAAATCTTTTCGAGAAGCCGTGTCCGCGGTTATGGACGACTTGGAGCACAGTGCTTGATCATAGACAACTATAACTAAAGTTATTGTTATAAATTGACTTGTATCCGATATGACTAGTAATCAGCTTCACTACAACGGAATGGCCAAATAAAAGTACCAACAACTGCTGGGTTTTGGGTTATCTCATGCTAATTGTATTTGACTAGTAAGTGTTGCAACTACAACGGAATGGTTAACTAAAACGGCCCACTTCTTATTTTATCAGGATGATTATCTACACCTGACTAGTAATTGCTGCAACGATCACTGAATAAATAAAACTGCCAACTGTGTGAGTTCCTCGGTTGACTTTCTCGGTTGGTATCGAGGGGAATACCAGGATGGGTTTGTTTGGTGTTGTATTCAGGTTGGATCCGAATAGGTCTCTCTTACCCCTCTCTGATAGCCGCCAGTTGTATCGAGTCTCTATAGGTTGTTTAGTGCATGCTGCCGCTGCCGCTTCAGTCCACCATACCTATGTAGGCGAGGACCGCCGAATTCTAGCCTCGCCGTGTACTGGCCTCAGTACTGACGCTCCTCTTTTTCCTCTGCCTTTGTCGGCACCCGTTTTGTTTAAGCAGGTTTTGAGATCGACGTCGTTAGCAGGGTTACCCTTCTGGCTTGGCCTGGGCAGGGTTATGGACGCCATTGGTTATTCTTCAGGGCTCTTAGCCCCATTTGCATCTTGTCCGTAGTCGGACGCTCTATCATTTTAAAGGTGATTTGGATCTTTGTATATTGTATCTGTATTCTTGACTCGTTGAGTCGCTGTTGTATATATATCTGTTCTGTGGGTCCCATCGAGGACTGTTGTGTAATGTTATTACTTCGTTTTCCACCCGCACGAAAGTGCCTGGTGGGCACCTTTGAATCGTTTCTATGCGGGTTTGGCGGGTTTCGCTAAAACTTGCATAGGGCCGATTCTGAGGGTGTTACAATAAGTTAGCAATAATCGCTGTCTTAGAAATAGTGGTTTTATAAAGTCAATTTAATTCCTTTAGGAACATTTGGGCAAATCAACTATAGGATTTAGATACCAGGATTTGGATTCAGTTTGTGAGATCTTTGCATGGATGTAATGAAATTCTTATGAATGCTTCATGATTTTCATTTTGAAATCTTGCACACCAATTCTAAAATCCATAATCAATCCATGCCCTTTTGCCTATATGGCTACTTAGGTCATAACAAAAGAATATAAGATTTTGAATTCATGGTTGAGAGGATTTTCTATTCAAAAAGTTTCTTCTCTTTGAGAATTTTCAACAAAGTCAAACAATCAATCAATCTTATTTATTTATTTCACATTCCAAAATTAGGAGAATTTTGGGATGTGACACAAGTTAGGCCAATTTTACTGCACACTATAGTGTTTGATGTTTGTTTGGTTTGTATCTGCAAGGTGTTTGATGAAATGGCCGCAAAAACTTTGAATTTAAATCTTGGATTCAAACTTAGTGGGTTTTCTAGGCACATACTAGGGAGTGTCTGGTTAGTTGGATTAGTCAAGGGGCACTGGTTTGGTTGGGTTTTGAAAATTTGTGATCTTCACATATGATAAAGATTCAGTTTTGAATTGTGATTTGAATGAGGTTGCCAAATGTTTCTGTAAGTTTGAAAGGTGGGCTTTAATTGACTTTTACCATGTCTAGCAAGGGGTGAAAACAATTGGAAAAGTTTTTGTTTGAAATCTTGGACTAGAAACACTCAAAGTGACCTAGTGAACAAGATTGGCAAAATGACCGTTTGCTTTATTTGCATTGTTTTTTATTTTCTCTTTATTTGTTTCTATTTGGAAATGTTTTAGATGATGTTATATTTGTCTTTAAACCCTTCCTTGCTATTTAGGTTAATCACACAAGTTCATTCATGCATTAATCAAATCATCACATACACACACGCATTCATATGAATTAAATTAATAAAAGTTTTTGCTAACCCTAATTTTAGTGATTAGAGTTTGATGATCATTGTTTTATATTTTTGGGATGTTACAATAATCATGCAAATCGACAAAACATTACTAATCAAACCATACATTGGTACTACAAGTCAAGGACTAAATGATCATAGAGGCTATCGTGACTTGTTCATAGTCATAATATGGTGTGAGCATGTGGCAAGTCAACCCAAACAAAGCATCAAAGGAGAATACCACAATACTATGCTTTTGCATGCTAAAACAACGCATGATTCTGTCAAGGCACACTAAGCAATCCCAATTGTTTGGAACAAGTCATACTACAGCAATAATCACTAAGCATAAGGTCAAAACAACATCTAGCATGGCATGCTAAAGTCTAAGTCACAGTCAAAGCAAGCTCCTCTTGCACTATTTCAAGCAAGAACTTTCTACTCCTTTCCAACACCAATCAACTTATTTGAAACAACACAGGAAGAATGGGGGTCCGAAGTACTTTATTAAAGCAAACTAAGCAAAGCAAACAAAAATTAAGACGCTCCAAGAACAACACAACAGTGCATGAAACAATAAAAACGAAGTGTCTAGAAAGACCTGAGCTTTTTATGGATGAAGAAGGGGATGCCTTGGGCATCCCCAAGCTTTGACTCTTGTACCTCTTGAATATTTATTGGGGTGACACCAGGGTGGCATCCCCAACCTTGAGCTTTTGTCCATTCCTCATCTCATTACATCATTCTCTCTCTACACCTGCAATTTTTCCTTCATAAAAAACTTCACACAATCTTCATTAGCAACATTAGTCTATTCAAAAGATAATAGAACCTTGGGTTTAGCTTTAGAAAAGCAAAACTTTCACTAAAACACAAGCTACTGTAGCAATTCCCTCAAAAAGCTCAATTTCCCAAAAAGAACCCAAAAAGGAATCAATAAGAAGCAAATGCAAATAATGGCAGAAATCTGTCAAAACAGACCAGCAGGTAGAAACCGATTTTTACGAAGACCTTATGTTGCTCAAATAAAAACGTGTTGAACTAACTAAAGTTATCTAACATATTGGGGGATTTATTCGTAAATTATAAGCTGAATCCTACTTACAGATATTCCTCATGAATTTTTATGGTGAAGAACAAAAATCTGTTTTGGGACAGCAACTCCCCAAATCTTACTTCCCTCTCATTAGAGGTCATTCTTGGCACAAAAAGCAAGCAAAAAGGATAAGGAGAGGTCATTACTGAAGTAATAACTTCCAAGACTCAAGAAAACTCTTGGGTTATCTCCCAACAAGTACTTTTCTTTAACGCCTTTAAGTTAGGCACAATAAGCAAGAATCAAGTATTTTCAATGAAGAATTAAGATCAATACTTGCAATCTCTTCAACTAGGAAAGGTATCTCATCCAAATGAGTTTTGGAGGATCCCTTCTCATCTCTCCTTGGTTCACTACTTTCACCAAAAGGATTTTCAGGAACAATCCAATCAAAATTCTTTTTCGAGGCTTCATGCATTCCTACAAGTTTAAAAGCTATGGGTATCTTAAATTACTCTCTAGGTTTGGTTTTATCTAAAGTACCCATAACATCTACACATGAGCCTATCATATTAAAACATTCAAAAACCTTTTTGGCTTACTTAGCAACATCACTGAACTATTTTAGTAAACTTTCAAAGATAAATTCTCTCTTTTTAGCATCCTATTCTTCTTTTTGTTTAAGGAACAAAATTTGCATCATGGAGTTAAGGTTAACAAACCTAGCCTCCAACATATGAACTAAAGAAGCTGCATCAATTTCATAATTAGGAGCTTTCATAATTAGGAGCCTTCATCTTCATTGCGTTGTTCCAATCTGCAATTGCCCCCTTGCTCTTCGTCTTGCTCGCTCTACTGTCTAGGTGCTTTCCTATTCCTTCTTCGATTCCTCGACGGGTCCTTGGCAATCGACACCGCTTTCGACCGAGGAAACGCCAGAGCCCTGGAGTTCATGGACATCCGCGGCGGAGGCGAGGAGGTGGATGGGCATGAGACCGCTGGAGACTGCGGTGCCTGGGAGGGCTCGGAGGTTTCTCACCGAGAAATCGAGTGGATGCATGCTACCAGGCGCATTACTTTAGGCATTGGATGCCGCCTCCCTCTCGGTGAGACTTTTTCCAAGATTGAGCCCGACGAACGAGTGATTTTTCTGTCCCACTTTGAGCGCGGTTTTTCTCTCCCTATTAGTAACTTATTCAAATATTTTCTCTCGACCTTTCTGTTGCAAACGCATAATCTCCCTTCCAATGCTATTGGCTCATTGTCTTGCTTTATTTCCGCCTGCGAGGGCTATCTTGGTCTTTGGCCCACTGTTCTTCTTTGGGCCAAGTATTTTAATTTTCGCATCCAAGTTGTTTTGGATCCTAGTGTCCCCTCCTATGAGAAAATGCCTACCTAGCGTGGTGCTGCTAGAATCACGCCTAGGAGGGACTCCAATTTTCCCCGAGTCACGGGTTTAGATTCTTGCAAGAAGTGGCATAGAACTTTTTTCTATGTGAAGAACACTGGGAACAACGATTTCATTTGTATTCCCTAGCAATGACTGCTGGAAGTTTGACCCACGGGACAAGTACCTGGCGGTGAACGAGGCTCATACTATTGTTGAGAGGCTGCTCGACCCGAAGGAGGGGTTAAACTTGACTAAGATGGATCTTATGTGCACATTCAAGCTAGATGTCACAAGATCTTATTTATGAGTGGTTCGCATGATCCCACTCGCCACTCTACTCTTGAGCTTCCCAATGACTCTTTCGCTCGCCGAGTCAGCTCCATCTTCAAGCTAACGCTGGCGGAAAACTAGACTTGGAGCTGTCCGCCCTTCAGCCACGACAGACTAGTTCCGTGGGTAATTTTCCAGGTAACTAAATGTTGCCGACATATCTTACTCGACATTCACTTATCATCTTGTACTGATTTTGTTCTCTTTTCCTTTCACAGAATCTTGTGCACCAGGTTGACGACAGTACCGTCCCTCCTATTAAAACGATCGTTCTGATGAAGAAGAAGATGAATTTGATCTGGAATGCTTCATTCCCATTCCGCATGCCGATGTTGCATCGACTCTGGGTAATAATCCTACCTAAAATGCTTTGAGGGACTGGCCCGACGACGATGATGATGACTGTAAGATTCTGGAGTTATTTGAGCTTTGTCTTATGTCTTTGCCTTATCCCATTGAATCTTGCATTTGCTAATGTAGCCGGTCAGATACACGAGGTTTCTCCCCTTGATACTGGTGGTCGTGAAAAAATCACTGCTACCAAGCCGGGTAAGTGGCATGGGGTCTCCACCAGTGGTGCTCAACCCTCCAAGAAGCACCGAGTCGACACTACCGCGACCCCTGAAGCTTGGACTTAGCAGTCCTGCCAGACTCGGTAAGTTGGTTGACGCGTGCCGCGCGATCCCGTCATTTCCGGGTAAGTTTCGCTACCTCATATTCCTCATTTTTCTTAGGGTGCTTCCATTATGAGCTTTTGATTTTGTTTTCAACACTGCCATTTCCGTGAAGCAGTCTTCCACTTGCACGGCATCTTCGATCTCCAAGCCAGTCTCCCCTGCTCGTGCCGTTCCCAAGCCACAGAGCCCTGTCCGGGTCTCTACTTCTACGGTTGAGGCTTCCGAGCCTCAGCCTGAAGCCGACCCGGTAGCACAATCTGCAGGGGAGACTCGACCTGCATTGCCAGTTGCCTCTGATAGTTTGAATTTGGGACCCGGCGCCAGCAACATCGGCGCCGAGTCCACCCATAATGTGTATACTGCATCTCCCCTTGTTAAGAAACATCTGCCTCTGCTTCCCAACCAGTTATTGAGCATGCTCACTCAGCTCTTCCCCAGCAGCAATAGAGCAAGAGAGCTACTCCTCCACCTCCAGCAGTAAACTGCCAGACTCGGCCTGCTCCGCCTGGCCAGACTCGCACTGCGCCTGGCAAAGCGACTGGTTCAAAGAAGTAGACTCTGGTTTTTTCCCCAGGCTCAGCTCCGCAGATAAAGCCAACCACATCAACAAAGACACCTGCTTCGGCGGGTCAGTTTGGAAAATCTGCTGTTGTTCCTGGATCCAGCGGTGCTCCCGGAGCCAGCGCTTTGCATGCTAGCCTCACTGCCACCCGTGCCGCGGTAGGAGATACCTTGAAGAAAGGCCAAGTTCTTACTCAGACTCTTAGCGGGCATAGCCTTGGCTCTGACGATCCCTTCGCTCTAGAGTGGAATGCTGCGGGTGATCATGAGGTAAAAACTGGCTCTCCTTCGGGTTCGCTCAGCAGCAAGTGCAGCTAGGCCCCAAGAATGTGTCGGAGATGACGCATCAAGCCATTGCGCTCATGACACAAGTTGATCGGGTGAATGAGGTATGCAACTATTCTTACTCTTTTACGTTCTATGTATTTTTATATCCATATATTACCTAGTTCCCGAGGTTACTACCGAGCAAGGAACATACTCGGATGTAAGCTCATAGCTAAGGCATGTCTTTTTCTTCTGTTTGCTAAGATCATGTGTCAAAAATCTGATCCCTAGCCCCCAAGGTTACTATCGAGTAATGGAGATACTCGGCTGTAAGCTCAAAGTTAAGGCATGATTTTTTCCTTCTGTTTGCTAAGATGTTGTGTCGAAAATATGATCCCTAGCCCCCGATGTTACTGTCGAGTAAAGTAATTACTCGGTTGTAAGCTTAGAACCAAAATGCATCTCTTTCTATTTTCTTTCGGGATTAATATTTTGATCCATTGAGTATTTTTTGTTTATCTCTCTTTTTGCAGCTTATGCATAATCAGCGCACCAAGATATACCAATACCTTCTATGGAAGTATCAAAAACTTTCTACTGCTCATCGCGATCTGATTTCCGAGAACCAAGGCCGAGGTATATCCTATTACTCGGCCTCCCTCTTACTAGACATTTTTGTCCTTTTATATCAACTTCCGCTTGTTACTCTTCTTCCACAACTACGGCTCAATATACTGTGGATGCATTGCATAAGAAAATTTCTAACACTGAATGTACTGCTATTTTCCTTATAAATTCCATAGCTACCTATACTTAGTGTTTCCTTGTCCATTTGTTATGTCTCGAAGTAGCCGAGATATTTTTGCTCGCGGAACAACTACGGGATATTGTTTCCATGCCGGAACTGATGGAACACTTTCTCGAATAAGCAGGGCAGCACCAGATTGAGCTCCAGAAGGAGCGAGATGAGGTGACCCGGATCAAGCAGCAGATGGCGGAGATGGAGCATAAGCATAAGTGTGAGCTTGAGGGTCTGCGCCAGGAGTTTGCTGAGAAATAGGGGAAGTTTACTGGTAAAGCCGAGAAAATGGACGAGCTGCTCAAGCAGTCCGAGTCAGCTCTAGACTCGGCTCACCAAGACCTGGATGCCCTTCAACCTAAGAGAAAACTTGGTAGTCCAAACTCGGCTGCATCAACTCATTCGTCGGTAGTGAGTCCTTACTCTTTTCGCCGCATTCTTGTTCTTATCCTTATTTCTGGTGTCCTTTGATAATTTCTTCTCTTCTTGTAGAGAACTTCCCCAAAGCTAATATGTTCGCTCTTAGAGCCATGAAGAAGGTTAGGTTCGAGTCTGGTGACCCGGAGACGGCGAGGTGACCATTGACAAGCACTTGGTGCCCTCTCAGAGCGAGTAAGCACCGTCAAGTCTTGTGGAGTTGATCTGCTCAAATCAGCCATTCACGTCTTTAGGACGCTTTGGCCAGATTTGGATCCTCCACAACTCCTCGACCTGCTCGCAGCCAGACTTCTCCTCTCTGAGGAACGGATGGATGAATGGCGTGAATCAGCTGGCCGCGCTGCCACATAAAAGGCCTTGTTCTTCATGCTATCATGGTATGAAGACATCAAACTTGATGTTCTTCAGAACATGAGGGACGAAGGCAAGTGGACCCATGATCCAGAGATTATCAAGAAGTGCTAGGACCGAGCCTATGAGATGGTTGAGTATGCCCTGATTCATGCTTGGTGCGACAGGCCAAGTTTTCTCGATGCTGCCGAGTCTGCTCCCGAAGTTGCTGAAGGAGGTGCTGCAGACAGCAAAGCAACCGACATTCATGACTTGGCTGAAGCTGACGATGCGCCAAGCTCCGGGCCTGTTGATGCCCCTCTGAGTCCAGCTGCCTCTTAAGCTGGACAAGAAACGCTTAAGTTTCATGAGATCCCCAGTATGTCGGGTGCAGATGTAATGAATACTACAGTTCTTTTGGTTGTGTTCCTTTGTGAAGGAAAAAACTTATATTTTGTCTTAAATGAGAATCATTCAGGGGTAAGTTCCCGAGTTTCATTTGCCGTTTTCCTTATCCCTTGACTTTGGCTCCTGTCTACCTTTTTTGGCATTCAACATTAGAGTCTCAAAATCATAAGTATCAAGTTAGCGGTTATGAAACTAGGCAACTTGACCTAGAGTATTTTGACATATAGGCTGACATATCCTGCAATGGGTTAGTTGCAAATTTACATAGGGTCGACTCGCTTTTTTTCCTTAGCTTATCCGCTATTCATGTTTACCCGTCCTTGGACTTTTTCTCTTGCTTTCCATGAAGCCGTGTTTTCGGACAACTTCATAGTAGAAGAGGTGACCTTAGGAGAGTATACATTACTATTCCGAGATAAGTTTAGGTGATAGTGCCATGCCATAAGGATAGAAGACAATAAACATGAGGGGGAGAACCTGAGTCTATTTTTCTAGTCATATCATTTTTATTATTAGCACAGAGCCGGCACAAGCTTCTGACATATGATAGTTTGAGAGAGACATTCATTGCTTTCCCTAGGTATAGAAAGGACAAAACAATGCCACATTCCACAAACTTTTGGTTTCATCACCTGACCTGTGCGCCTAGTTCTTTTGTGCCTCGCGGGCATATATCAGATAGTGTGAATCATTGTGCAATGCTTTGCTTACAATGAACGAACCTTCCCTTGGGGGTGATAACTTGTGCATCCCAGCAGTGCGTTGCACTAGTCTGAGCACCAAATCCCCTACTCGGAATACACGAGGGTGAAATTTCCGACTGTGATAGCGTCGGAGATTTGGTTGGTATATGGCGGATCTAGATAATGCCAATTCTCGAGTTTCTTCGAGTAAATCAACTCCATCTTATCGAGCATCTTCTACCTCAGCTTCTGAATATGGCCTTACTCTTGGCGAGTCATGCTATATGTCGGCAGGCAAAACTTCTTCTGCCCCATAGACAAGGAATAATGACGTATAGCCAGTTGATCGATACGGAGTTGTTATTAAGCTCCACAATACTGAGGGTGATTCCTATATCCAACAACCAGGTGTTCTCTGGAGTGGTTCCATTAGCCGGGGTTTTATCCCGGATAGAACTAGCCCATTAGCTCGTTCAACTTGCCCATTTGAATCTGTGTGAGTGATTGGCGCTAGGTCGAGTCTTATTGGTTATCCCTACATAATTGAACAAAATCTCCTTTGGCAAATTTTGTGCCATTATCTATAATTACGCTATGCGGGTAGCCATATCTTAGGATTATATCCCTCGGGAATGTGACAGCTATTTTTCCATCAAGCTTTTTGATGGTCTTAACTTCTATCCATTTCGTGAATTTGTCAACCATCACAAGTATGTGAGTCATGCCTCCACGCGCGGGTTTGAATGGTCCTACCATATCTAGGCACCATACCGCTAATGGCCAAGTGATTATTATAGTCTTTAGCTCTGATGCTGGCAAATGTGTTTTTGCTGCATATCGTTGACACCCATTTCATTTTCTTACTAAATCATGTGCCTCCACAAGTGCGCTTGGACAATAGAATCCATGTCGAAATGCCTTGGCTACCAATTCTCTTGATGAAGCATGATGCCCACATTCTCCTTGGTGAATATACAACAGTATCTCTTGGCCTTGCTCTAAGCTAAAGCAATGTTGTAACACATTTTTCAGACTCCTCTTGTCCAACTCCTTGTTAATGATTTTATATGATTTTTCCCTTCTTTCCGTTTGTCTTGCTAATATTTCATCATCTGGCAATGTTCCATCTTGCAAGTAACGAAATATTGATTGCACCCAAGTTGGTATCACTAGTGCTGGGACTGTCTTTTCATCAATCTCCATTGACTCAACCAACATAGTTTCTGCCGACATAACTTGAGGAGTCCCCGAGTTTGATTCGGTAGTCCCCGGGTTCTATGGAACAGTCTCCGAGTTACTAAGAACCTGCCCCTGTGTCAATGACCATTGTCACAGCAACCGACTCCTGTCTTGCCGGGATGAAGATTGACTCGGATTTTGGTGAAGGTTTGATTGATGTCTTTCTGTGATGTTCTAGTGCTACTCCTGGCGGGATTGCTTGCCGAGATAACTCTAACTTTGATTACACATCAGATGCCTAATTTTATACTCTAGTTACATGGTGCAACTCACATCCATCAATGTATCCCGAGATTTGCTGCACATGAAAACGATATAGCGCCATATTCGCGTCGCGCGTCCTAGTGCCCACATACTTGCTAAATAACCGCTCCAAATTGCCAAAACACATGATTCATTTGATGCCAATTTATTTAGCCACTTTTATCCCGTGAACAAATGCTTCATACTCGGCAACATTTTTTGATGCAACGAAGAGAATTTTTAACACATACTGGAGCTGATCCTTCTTTGGCGAGGTGAGAACTATCCTGGCACCAAGACCCATATTTATTTTGGACCCGTCAAAGTGCATCTTCTACTAGTTCGGGTCTGACAATGGCGGCTCATATTGCATCTCCATCCAATCCACAAAAAAGATTGCCACAACTTGAGATTCAATGGAATCTCGCCTATCATATTGTGGAGTCTATGGCCCATTTTGCCACTCTTCCGCTGGCGTCTTTACTGTCTAAGATGTTCGAGATATGTGCCTCTCATATTACCTGGATTAGGTGTTCCTAAAAATAATGCTTTAGCTTTTTTGCTTCCATATATACCTAGTATGTCATTTTTTGATAGTGGGGGTAATTCTATTTTGACGTAGAGAGCACTTCACTCAAGTAATAAACTGGTCTTTGGACTGATTTGCCCTCCTCTTCGTGCTCTACCACTATTACTGCACTGACAACTCAATTGGTTGCTGCGACATAGAGAAGCATTGGCACTTTGAATCATGGTGAGGCTAATATTGGTGTTGCTGCCAACATCTCCTTAAGTTCATGGAAAGCGCTATCAGCTTGCTATGTCCATATGAAATTATCTGATTTTTTCATCAGCTGATATAATGGTAAGGCTTTTTCACCTAGCCGACTTACAAACCAACTCAATGAGGCTAGGCAGCCTGTAAACTTCTAGACATCATTGAGGGTTTTCAGAATCTCCATTCTTTCTATGGCCCTGATATTTGTTGGGTTAGCCGCAATTCCTCGGCTGGATACAAGGAATCCGAGTATTTTTCCAGCCGGGACACCAAAGGTGCATTTTTCCGGGTTAAGTTTCATTCGGAATCTTCTTAAGTTTGCAAATGTTTGACACGGGTCCTCGATTAGAGTATGACTTTGTTTGGTTTTTATTACCACATCATCGACATATACTTGAATGTTTTTGTCAAGCTAATCTTGCAAGAATTTATGCATGCATCTTTGATATGTTGCACCTGCGTTTCTCAATCCAAACGGCATAGTACAATAGTAATAAGATCCATACGTGGAGATAAAAGCTGTCTTTATTTGATCACTTGGATTCAGTGGTATCTGGTGGAAACCAGAATATGCATCTACCAATGACAACAATTCAAACCCTACAGTAGAGTCAACGACTTGATCGATCCGTGGCAGTGGAAATGAATCTTTGGAAACGCCTTATTGAGGTTCGTGTAGTCAATACACATGCGCCATACTACTGGATTTGACAACCAATCTGGATGCAGTACTTCCATGATAAACCCAGTAGCTAAGAGCCTGGCTATCTCGCTAGCTATCACTTTCCTCCTCTCTTCGGCGAAGCGGTGGAGGGGTTGCTTCACCAGCTTGGCATATGGCTTTACATGAAGAGAGTGCTCAGCCAACTCCCTCGGAATACCTTGCAAATACTGTGTGTACCATGCAAAGATATCCCGATTCTCACAGAGGAAGTTGGTGAGCTCGCTTTCCTATTTGTCAGATAACCTGGCGCCAATAGTCACTGTGCACTCCGGGAAAGCCTCATAAATTTGTATATTTTTTGTTTCCTTGGTAGCTTGGAAGGACACATAGCCATGCGGGTTAGTAAGTGTCGGCATAGACATATGTGCTGCCTTAGCCAATGCTGCAACCTCCATCATTTGATGTGCTATTACCAGAGACTCGTCCAGCAAAGACCTGGCGGAGGCGCACTCGCACGCGATAGACCGCTTGTAGTCACCTTCAACTGTAATAACTCCACATGTACCCGACAATTTCATCTTTAGATAAGCAATGTGAGGAGTGGCCATAAACTTTTCCATAGCTGCTCTGCCGAGTAACGCATGATATGTGCTGACAAGGTCTACCACTTCAAACTTTATGGCCTCAGTGTGACAATTCTCCATGTTGCCTAATAAGACATCAAACCAAATCTTTCCAACTGGATCACATGACAATCTCGGCACAATTCCATGGAATGTTGTCTTAGTCGGCTCTAGCATGTTCATGGTGATGCCTAGATTGAGCATAGTATCCTTGTACATGATAATTATGCTACTACCATCATCTATCAGTACCTTGGAGAACTTCACATTGATATCTGGGCCCATGAAGGTTGGATCAAGCACTAGAGCGTACCCTCCTGGAGTCGGCATGATCTTAGGTTGATCCTTTATACTCCACGTTATCTCTTGCTCAAACCAGTGCATATACTTTGGTATCACTGGCATTGTGGCATTTACTTCCATCATCCATCTTTGTTGACTTTTCTTGTCATTCGACTATGTAACGAACACAACGTAACTCTGGTGATGCTCCCTGTATTCGTTCCTGCCTCCATGGCACACGTTAGCGCCATCGTTCCTTGGATCATGCACTTGATGCATAGCTTCTCTCCTTTCTTTATTATGGTACCTCGGCTATTGATTTTCATACCTCTGCTCAGTACCAATAACTTGAGCATTTCCCCTTGTAAGTGGTGGTGGGGGAGGTGGTGGTAGCTGCTGAGTTGGCGAGTCTACTCTGTTACTCTATTGGAACCAAGTACACTACTGAGTTGTGTGGTTCTCGGCCTGTGAAACTTGCATGGATGCTCTAACATCATCTCGTAAGTGTACTTTTGCATTTCTTGCCAAGGCTAATTCTGCTCATATGGATTTTTCCCATCGTTCTTTGGTATCCACTGTTGTTTCCCAATTGTCCGTTGACACTGACTGCTTCCAGCATCAGGATGATATTGACTTACATCTGCAACTTGAGTCGAACCGTATCTATAATCCGGCCTCTCATCTCGTCTTTTTCTCTTGTATTCGCTGTGGTCTTGACGCCTTTGTGACCCGGCTGCATTGTAGATTTGAGTCTCAGTGTTCCCATCTTCCGACATAAGCAGAGGTTGAGTCGGATCTCCTAGCGCATATGAGTCAGCAATTTTTATCGTCTCATCTAGGCTTGACAACATATCCCTTTGTAATATTTGCCATAGCACACTTCCATGCATGCACCCTTGTGTAAACCACGCAATGGCCTGAGATTCAATTACTCCTTTGCAAGAATTGCGCATAGTGCACCATCTAGTAAGAAACTCTCTGTCTGTTTCATTCCGACTTTCTTTGCACATAGCCAACTATTGCAGGCGATTCGGCCTCTTGTAGGTGCTTGTGAAATTACTCACGAAAGCCTCCTAAAAATCAACCTAGCTATTGATGCTTCCGGGTGGCAAGTTATTCAGCCAAACCCTTGCTGGTCCTTCCAGGATCTGCGGTACGTACCGCACTTCCCATCTCAGGTTGCCCTACGCAATATTCACTGCAGTTCCGTAATCGATAAGCCAATCTTCTGGTTTGGCGCTGCCATTGTATGTCTTTGTTCCTCTTGCCAGCTGAAAGTTTGGCACAGGCGGCTCTCTCATGATCCTTGGTCTAAATCATGGTGGACCCGGTGGACCTTGATACTCGACAAGTTCTCCCATTTTGATTCGGTCGAGCATTAGTCTTGCATCGTTTGGTTGGACCACTCCCTCCGGTTTTAGCATCCTTTCAATTAACAAAACCCTTTGGACCGTGTTATGCATACGTCCTAGGTAACAATTCTTTTAGAAGAACTTGTTTTGTTTATTCAACTACCACATAAAAAATTATATGTAGTGGTTGCTACATTAATCCGTCTAGACTAAATATCGCTATGAAAGATCAAATCTTGTCATAGTCAACATTTGAACATTGGCGTGAACTCTTTCCCAATATGTCGACTATTTCATAGATGTGAAACATCCATGTATATTTCTTTATAGATCCAAACACAACTGTAAGGTCTTACACCTTTCCAGAGGGTCTTTCAAGTTCAAAGCTTGATTTCTCGTGTATGGAACTATCACGGATTTTATGGCTTCAAGCATTTTGACGGAGTTAGGACCCATCATAGCTTCTTTGCATGTAGTCCGTTCATTATTGTCAAATAATGATTCAACCCTCAAATCTTGGTATTTGATTTTTTACCCTACCTACTTGGTTCAATAGGAACATAGACCTCTGTAACCACAACCTTTGAGGCATGTGAGCCATGAGCATTGTTGCTGCCTCCGGAACAATTTTCGAAGATAAGCAACTTTGCACATATAGCTAAGGTTCGTTTAACCTTATCAAAGTTCTATTGTCATCCCACTTAACTTTTCAGAGAAAATTCCTTCTCAAAGAAACTTGACATTCTAAGCGACAAACATTTTTATCTTCGGTGTTATGGAGGAATACTCAACGATTATTCGAATAACATACAAAGAAATGTTCATCCGAATTTGGTAGTAAACATCTTACTTATGCATAGCATACCAATGTTTAAGAAAGGGTGATGGCGGCCCACACTTGTCGTGGAACGCTTCGTTCGAAACCCCAAGAGCAAGGTATGAAGCAGCACAGCAACAAGTTTCCCTCGGTAAGAAACCGAGGTAATCGAACCAGTAGGAGGAAGGAAACGCCACACAGGTGTTGCTGGCAACGTGGAGACCTGCACAACACAAACTCAAGACTTTGCCCCAATGAATCAGTGAGGTTGTCAAGCTCACCAGTTTGATGTAACAAAGTATTAAACGTATGGTGTGGAAGGTAATGGTTTGCAGCAAGTAAACAAGTAATAGTGGAGGATGTATCTATGGTAAAGATTGGACCGGGGTCCATAGTTCACTAGAGGTGCTCTCCTTAGATAAACAACATGGCATGAAGGGTAAACAAATTACAACAGGGAAATTGACAGGAACTGAGCAAGGCATAACAATGCAATTACTAGTCAGAAAGATCCTATGCGATTCGATTGGGCAATACAACAAGATATATAGAGAGCCATCCAACTGCAGCTATGACAAGAAGTCCACCTTTAGGTTATCATCCAAACCCCCTCCAGTATTAAGTTGCAAGCAATAGACAACTGCTTTAAGCAAAGTGTGTAAGGTAAATAGTCCACATGTTCCATGAACAAGAGACCGTTGTTTTCTCCCTAGTAGCAACAGCACATCTACAACCGAAGAGATTTCTGTCACTTCCCTTGGAAACTAGAGGCATGAACCCACTATCGAGCATAAATACCCCCTCTTGGAGTCACTAGCAACTACTTGGCCAAGATAGCTACTAACAACGGAGAGCGTGCAAGATCACAAACAACACAGACATGATAAAATCATAAAGACAAAACCATTAACCAATCTGACATAATAATCTCAATATCCATCGGATCCCCGCAAACAGAACATGCATGATTACAAATAGATTAGATCTTGATCATGAATGGAGCTCACAAGATCTATACATGAAAGCGCAAAGGAGATACAACCATCTAGCTACTACATGGACCCATAGTCCAAGGTGGAACTACTCATGCATCATACAGAGAGAAGGCCTCCAGGATGATCTCCCCTCCGGTAGGGTGCTGGGAAGAGGTTCAGACCCCCCCCCCCCGATCTAGGGACGATGGTGGCGGAGGCTACAGATGGTTTCGTGGAATATTGATCGGGTCCTCAGTGTTTCTGCATTGGGGGCTTCTTATAGACGAAGGGGTAGGCTGAGGCGGCGGTTAGAGGGGGCAAACCCTACCTAGGTGTGGGGTAGGGCCCACCCGCTCCTAGGGGGGTTTAGCTGCCCTGGCACGCCTCCTCGTCTCCTCTCTGGTATTCTTGTTCTACATGGAAACTAATTGACTTTGTCATTTGTCCCGTCCAATTCCGAGAATATTTCTTTACTAACTTTTCTGAAACCAAAAACAGCAGAAAATAGGCATTTGGCACTGTTGCAACTTGTTAATAGCTTAGTACCAGAAAACATGTAAAAATCACCTCAAAGTGTAGACAAGTAAAGCAAAGTAGATACAAAACATGCATGGAGCATCAAAAATCATAGATATGTTTCCGACATATCAACATCCCCAAGTTTAAATCATGCTCGTCCTCGAGTAGGTAAGTGATAAACAGAATAATTTTTAAGGTGAACATGCACCCTCACAATAAAGATCCAACCATTTGCAAGCATTGAAAGCTGGGATCAAAGAACTCTAAACATGTGCATGAAAGGATGGAGTTCTAACAATAGGACAAAGTAACTATGCATGCAACATGGCAAGCTACAAACAAAGATCATGAATAACATGCATTGAAAAACATTTGTTTGTTTCACATACGGAAAACATAGCATAGTGGCAATCATCTTGTCCCTCATAGAGTAGAAAATAGATGCATAGGAAACCTTCAAAGTTCACAAGGGTGACTAGAAACAAATAGTATAACAACAAGTAATATCACAATATGCATCAATTAATAAGCTTTGGAACACTGCACATAGAATGACAACTATGCTCTCTTAATGGTGCCTAAGGGTAGAAGGTGGAGACTCAAATAATGGTGGAAGACATGACATTTTGTAAAGGAAGCAGGGATTAACAAAAAGAGCTTCCAAAAATTATGGTACTTGTTAGCTTTCAGCCCTCATTGCCCCTATCATAAGCATCTTTAAGTGGTTAAGGTTAAAGTGGCAAAGATGGAGTATATGCTTAACGAAGTATAAGTTGGCAATCTCAAGTCCCTTGAATATGAGGGCCACACCTCATGCATACTCAACTTTGGATCCAGGCAAGTTCTTGTCATTGTAAGTATATGCATATCATTGAGAACCGCCAACGGGGTACCCCTTGCACATGGTACATGAGCTTTCCAGAACCAAAATGACAAGGCAAGTAGACAATGAGAATCTCAGCAATCTTTTTATTTACTATATGCATAGGTTTTTATTGAGGATGCTTCATAGATAGCTCACTATGGTGATGCTGCAAGTTTCCACCATGATTAGGCATGGCTTAGGCTAGCGGCCCAGGCATTTCTCTAACACAGAATACAAACTCCATGGACTTGCAAGTTCCCTCTTTATTTCACACCGGTGACATCCATAGACAAAAGAGCATGGTATCAACTGAGTACAAAGTACAAGTGCAATGTTGAAAATGTTCCCTGTGACAGCACGGTTCTTCTAATTCGAACTTATAAGTGCAAGCATATACAACAAAGTTGTCACAATGGTTCAAGTTTATTAGGGGCAAATAATAAAGTGTGCCATCAAGTTCGTGAGGGCTTTAATCACTAAGTTTTCACATAATAAAATATTTTTTAATTGGAAGATAGTTGAAAACAAGAATATACTTGGAATGGTGTAACACACCATGCATATGAGTTTATACTGGACACTTTGGAATAACTTGGTTTCTTGGGAGTTGGAAGCATGAGGAGAACTTACTCATACAAGTGGAGGCTACCAAAAGACTAGGAGCAACCAACTAAGAGAGCATAATGGCCATAATCATGTAGAGCAAGAAAGCATATTAATCAAGGCAAAGAGTGGTACTACAAGTCAAGGACTAAATGATCATAGAGGCTAATGGTGACTTGTCATATTCATAACATTGTGTAAGCATGTGCCAAGTCAACCCAAGCAAAGCATCAAAGGAAAATACCACAATACTATGCTTTTGCATGCTAAAACAACGCATAATTTCTTCAAGGCACACTAAGCAATCCCAATTGTTTGGAACAAGACATGCTACAGTAATAATCACTAAGCATAATGCTAAAACAACACCTAGCATGGCATGCTAAAGTCTAAGTCTCAGTCAATGCAAGCTCATCTGGCACTTCAAGCAAGAACTTACTACTCCTTTCCAACACCAAGCAGACTTGTTTGCAAAACAACACAGCGAGAACGGGGGTCCAAACTTACTTTATTCAAGAAAACTAAACAACTAAGAAAGGCAAACGAAAACTAAGATGCTCCAAGAACAACACAACTTGTGCATGAAACAATAAAAACGAAGTGTCTAGACAGACATGAGCTTTTTATTGATGAAGAAGGGGATGCCTTGGGCATCCCCAAGCTTTGACGCTTGTACCTATTGGATATTTCTTGGGGTGACACCATGGTGGCATCCCCAAGATTGAGCTTTTATCCATTCTTCATCTCATTCCATCATTTTCTCTCTACACCTGAAATTTTTCCTTCGTACAAAACTTCACACAATCTTCATTAGCAACATTAGTTTATTAAAAATATATTTAGACCACTGGCAAAGCTTTGAATAGCAAGGATTTTCACTAAAAACACAAGCTACTGTATCAACTCCTTAAAAAATCTCAATTCACCTAAAGAGAACTCAAAAAGGAATCAATAAGAAGCAAATGCAAATAATGGCAGAAATCTGTCAAAACAGACCAGCAGGTAGAAATAGATTTTTTCAAACATCTTCTGTTGCCCAAATCAAAACATGTTGAACTAACTAAAGTTATCTAACATACTGGGGGATTTATTTGTAAATTTTGAGCTTAATCAGAGTTACAGAGACTCCTCACGAATTTTTTTGGTGGAGGACAGAAATCTGTTTCGGGACAGCAACTCCCCAAATCTAACTTCCCTCTCATTAGAGGTCATTCTTGGCACAAAAAGCAAATAAAAAGGATAAGGAGAGGTCATTACTGAAGTAATAACTTCCAAGACTCAAGGAAACTCTTGGGTTATCTCCCAACAAGTACTTTTCTTTAACGCCTTTAAGTTAGACACAAGAAGCAAGAAGAATCAAGTATTTTCAAATGAAGAAGCATTAACATCAAATCTTGCTTTCAAAGAGGAGAAAAAAGAAACTTATCTCTCCTCATAGGGAAGTGTTCAATACCTTTCTTTAATGGAAATTGATATTTGATGGTGCCTTCTTTCATATCAATGATGGCGCCAATTGTTCTAAGAAAAGGTCTTCCCAAAGTAATAAGACAAGAAGCATTGTAATCAACATCCAAAACATAGAAATCCATAGGGACATAAGCATTATTAACTATAATGAGAACATCATTAATACTCCCCATGAATTTCTTCTTAGCATTATCATTGAGTGGGACATCCAAATAACAATCTTCTAATGGTGGCAAATCAAGCATTTCATAAATCTTCCTAGGCATAATAAAGATACTAGAACCAAGATCACATGAAGCTTTGAGATCAAAGTCATTCACTTGCATATTAATAATGGGTTCCCAACTATCTTCTACTTTCCTAGGAATAGAAGCTCTGTGTATTAGCTTATCTTCCTTAATCTTAGCAAGAGCATCTATAATGTGTTTGGTAAAGGCAACATGCATATCACTAGCATAAGGACTTCTAGCAAGCTTTTGTAGGAACATAATCACTTCAGAAATATTGTAACCATCAATATCAATGTCAAACTTATCATTACTAGTAGTAGGATCAATAGGCTTAGGCATAGTAGGAGGAGGAATAGGGACTACTTGTGGTTTAGTGGTGATGGTGCACACACTATTGTTTCTATCAATTTCAGCTTACCTTTCCCACTTAGCATGAAGTTGAGCTAACAGCCTAACATTTTCATCAATAGTAACTTGTATGGCATGAGCAGTAGCAAAGGTTCACTCCTTGTCCTTGCAACAATCACACTCTTCAAGTCACTACAATTCAATCAAGCAAGGCACAATCTCAATCTACCAATCAAGCCAAACATCACATAAAATAATAAACAAAACAATACATGCAAGCATGCAAAAAGGGTTGTTTTATTTTTAAAAGTGGTTTCTAATGGGTCATAAACATTTGAAAACACCTATTGGTCATTTTATAAAGTGGCAAAGTCATTTGCAAAAGGTTTCACTTTAATAACCATTTTTAAAACAAGTTATCATTTTATGTGGTGTAGAAATGTTTTTTTACTAAGGCATTAATCTATAGGATTCACAAAATGTGTTTTGAAACCATAAAACTTTGTGTTCAGGGTCAGAGAGTTTAAAACAAAACCTTTCCCAAAGGTTTTCCTTCAAAATCATTTTTAATAAATAAACCACATTTTTATTTGACTAGAATTGGTTTTAAATCAAAGGATCATTCTTTTTCTTCACCAAATACATTTTTGAAACCACAATTGTTTCCTAGGGTTAGTAGGTTCAAAACAAACCATTTTACAAAGATTTTATCCCCAAAATCATTTTAGAATAATTTTTATAACCTAGACAAGCATACACAAGTTTCTGCAAAAACAAACAATTAAACAGAAACTTTTTACTAAACAAAGTGCATGGTTGGATAGGGCTTGCTTTTCTGAATCCATTGATATAAAGTTTGCAAAATTAGGACGTGTAGAACTAAAGTTATGGATTTTTCAAATTTGTAAACAAATCTGATTCTAATTCTGTTTTAAATCAAAAGCTCGGCCACGGGTCGCTTTCCTATTCGTCGGTACCTCTTCGGCCGGATCAGCAACGTGAGGCGTTGGATCAAGTTAAATCGCACGGCACTGGTTGTGTACCCCTTCAGCGTTAAGTGATCTAATCGCATCCACTGGATCGTCATTTAACGGCCATCGTCACCCTGACCAAGTTCTGGCGGCGCTCGACGGCTGAGCGCGGCGGCGACGTTCGACTAGCGGTGGAGCTGGCGCTAGAGGAAGCTAGGAAGAAGAATAGATGGCTCACCGTGATCGTAGTGACGTGGGGATGCTCAACCTGCTCGTGGTTGATGAAGGGGCGCACAAGGTTGCGGTTAATCGCTTGTCCGAGTTGAGTGTGACGACGGCCACGCTCTGTCGTCATCGAGGACGGCGCTACGGGTTACGAGGAAACAAACGGGAAGCATGGTCAGACGCGCAAAGCCATGGCGATGATGTGTGCGTGAAGGAGAAGGAGAGGCACGGCCAGAAACTACCTGTGGAGCTCGTCGGAGTTGGAGCGGACGGCGGCGTCGTTCAGTCGAAGATGAAGTCGACTCTGCAGAGTACGCGCGGTGAGCTGGCGACACGGGAAGGTGCGCCTGGGTCTGGGGAACTCGCTTGTGTGGTCAAGAGGGCGAGGCGCGGTGGAGAATGGCCGGAATCGACGGAAGTGCTCGCCGGAGACTGTGGTGGTTCGGAGAAGATTCCGAGCAGCCTGGTGGCCGAGAGAGGGGAAATGGAGAGGGGACGTGGGCGTTTAAGAGGGCGTAGTTGCAGAGCGGAATCACTGCGGCGTTACGGCGAATTTATGCGAGCATTCAATGGCAGGAACGGCCGGGCATGGTCAGCGGCGGGTGAGGAAGAAGGTGAGCTAGCGGTGGGGCCTAGCGTCAGCGAGATAGAGAGGGGTTTTGTGGGACCTACTCATCAGTGGTTGCGCGGGTTCAGACACGGGTGAGGAAAATGCTTCGGGAGGGGAAAGAGGAGGACACAGAGGCGATTAAAAGGGCATAGACGTTGGAGAGATTAATGCCTCCATTGACGCGAATTGATAGCTGCAATTCAAGATAGAAACGGCGAGGAGTAATCAGCGCGGGTTTGAAGACGATGAACAGGACAGTGTGGGGCAGCCTCGTCAGCGAGAGGGGGAAGTGCCGGTGGGGTCCTGTCGTCAGTGAGGGTGTGGGTGGGTTTTCGGGTGCGAAACGTTTTCCTGCGGGGAGAGAGCTAGTTCGGCTGGACTGGGCTGCTGGGCCTATTGGGTTGGATCCGGTCTGTTTCTATTTTTTTCTTTCTAATTGCTTTATCTTTTTCTATTTTGATTTTCTGTTTCGAAATTCAAACAACAAATCAAACACTCAAATCAAATCAAACTTCCACCAAACTTTGCATTGATTTTAGTTCTATTTAACAACACAATTCCAAGTCCCAAAATAAAATAATATTTTTATTTTAGGCTCTATTTAATAATTAAATAAAATAGTCCTTAGTTATTAATTTAAATAGGATTTGATTTATTTAAAAAATCTCCATTTGAAATTTAAATAAAACCAAAAACACTTCAGTAGGTTTTATTTGAGAATATAAAATACTTGGAAAACTTATTTAAAATAAAATAACATGTTTTGATGTTTAATTAAAATGGTAAAACCTTTATTTTAATAAAATTGGTTTAATAATAAACTCTCCTTATTTTTATTTAAATAAACCTTTACTATTTTAATCAAAACAAAACATTTTATTTCAAAAGCTTGGCCAAGGTTTGGCTCTATAAAATAATCCTTATTTATAAATCTACCTTTTCTTTTGAAAACCAAATCTTTTATTACAAGATCCAAAAATAGTAATTCCAAATATTTTTAGCTTTATTGTTTATTTAACTTTTTAAATCCCTTTAGGATTTTATTTGATCCAAATAGGTTTTTAAAGTTTCCAATTGGATTCAAAAAGTTTCTTCTCACCCTGAAAATCAAAAAAGTTTTATTTTATTCATTTATTTTTCACATTACAAGATTTGGAAAATCTTGGGATGTGACAGGCTACCACCCTTAAAATAAATCTCGTCCCGAGATTTGGGGAGGCTAGGGGTTACAAGTTGGTTCAAAAGCATCTAGGGTACTACCACCTTTAATATATTTTCCAACTAAATTACATCTTGGCTTGCTTGGGATCTTGATGTAACTTTTCTGGACAAACATCTACATAGTGTCCTTTGTTTTCACACTTGAAACATGTGACAAGGCTGAGATCCTTCATATGCTGGTTTATCTTGTGCTTCATCTTTTCTGGACAGTTGCTTGCATAATGTCCTGGTTCTTTGTATTTGAAACACATCACTTGGCTATTATCTTTCTTCTTCTTTTCTGGACATTCATTGGCATAGTGTCCCATTTCTTTGCAAGTGTAACATTGCACATGGCTTTTGTCCTTCTTTTTCTTGGGTTTCTCCAAAGCTAGGAGTGCTTCTAGTTCATGATCTTCATATGTTATCTCATAGGTAGGAATGTCTACTGGTTTCTTTGACCTTCTATTGCTCCTTAGATAATTCATATGTCTCTTCTTTGGTCCTTTAAATTGGGTCATATTGCATGGAGGTACAAGTTGAGATTTTCCTTTGTCCTCATCCTTCTTGGTAGACTTGGCTTGATAGTATGCAATCAGTTGTTGCACTCCACCTTGTTTCCTTTGTTGAATTATGGAATAGATGGGGCATCGGATAGGGACATGACTATTTCCTTCACATAGGAAGCAAGTAGATTGAGATGTGGGGCATTGGCCAACTGGATGTTCCTCTTCACAATTGGGGCATTGATCCCCATGTTCCTTGGAAGTGTGATCCTTGTCTCCACAAATGTTGCAATCTTTGGTCCTTCTAGAATAACATCTTTGTCATCTTTATTGTCATAAACTCCTTTGGAAAAGTTGCTTTCCATGTTGAGCATTTGATCTGCCACCTTATGAAACATTTGGGCTTGGTTCTCCAAAAACTTTTGCAGGGTTGGATCTTCCCCACTAGTGTTGGCTATGAATTGAGCTGTCATTTGGTTCAACTGGTTTTGGTTTGCTATGAGCTCTCCCATGTTGTCCTCTTGGTTGTTATTGGTGTCATCAACCTTGATGTTGGAGTTTCTTGGAGTAGTCATCTGTTTGGGTTGAATTGAGATTAGAATAGGCAAGATATTTCTAAGGAAATAGTTCTAATCACACACATTACAATTCACTCAAGCAATGTGCAAGCAATCACAAACAAACATTTCACTCAAACAATGAAGTTCAAGCACCTTTTTAGGCAACAAAATATTTTTGTTACACCACATAAGTTGGTGTGTTTGACTTATATATGGTGGTCCATCTATATGGTTCACTTGTGATCTTCCCTTCTTTCTTGATTGTTTCTTCTTGCATGAGATCATGGTTTTCTTGGGAAAACTCTTGGTCACAAAAATTCAAAGGTGATGATGGTTCCTTCTGAGTTGTGTTTCTTTAGTCTCCAAATTTTGAGCAAGATTTCTTGTCTCATTTATCCTTAGTGATATCCAAGGTTGAGGTCCTTGGTGAAAATGCTGAAGATGTTGAAGTCATTAGAGTTGATGAAGTCCTTTGCACATGGTGTAGTCTTTGGCTATGGGGTAGGTTTTTCCATCAAGTTGAAATAGATGAGATGTAGAATCAAAACCAAAATGGTTGAGGGAAAGAGTTTACAAGATTGTTTGTAAATAAGTTTTGGAACAAATACAACTCCTATTTTTCTAAGGGTTTTGTCCAATCCTAGGTTTACAAATCCTACAGGCAACACAATGCTCTGATACCATCTGTAAGGTTCCCAACCTTTAATAAGGTAGAGATCCCTGTGTTTACAATGCTAGTCCCTAGATCAATAGCTAGCATCCACAATTAAGATGTAATATCAAGAAAAAAAGGTCATAATACAACTTTATAACCATGAATAACATAATTTATTACATCTTACATAGCTCATTTGGCTATTACATTACATTGCAGCAGAATATCTATAAGCATGGGGTCCTTCCTCTTCAATGTTCCACAGGCAGACATGTTGATTGTAGACTTTCTAATCCTAATCCACACACTTCACTAAAAGCAAACCAACCTGCAACATAACAAGTTACATCCACAAGGGTCAATACATTTGAATTGTATTGGCAAGTGATACTATGGTAGTATAGTGGAGTCTATCATCTATATGCATTTGGCTAAGTGGAGCTTAGGCTTGCTTTGCTCAAGATAGATTTTTCCTTATCATTTGAAAACACTAAGTTTTTCCTTTGACAAAAATCACCCAAGGCATCTACCAATCAAATATTGAAGATCCTTTAACCCTTGTTCAACCACAAGTTTTTAACTTAGAAATTTGGATGATGAGATTCTTGATAGTTTCCATGTCTTGATGCTCAAATTGTCCTTTACCAGGGACATGTCTAAGTACTTAGATTTTACACTCTGCAGAGGTGGTGCACTTTCCCCACAAGACTTGGTTTCACCAAGACAAGATCTTTCAGAAGCCTTCCCTTAGACCAAAATGGACGCGCTCCAACCTATCAAACCCTACCACCAACTGTCCATTTGGCTAAGTTATTGCAACCTATATGATCCAGGCAGATCCCATAATGCCAAGTGGCTGCACTTGAAGCTTCTCAACATTTGACATATCAAATCTCTTTGTTCCTGGGTGGCCATCCACAAGTGAGATACACAAGGTAAACCATAAAAATGGGCCTTGTGAACCACTCAACACAAACCATTCCTTCCATTCCACCCAGGTGATTCATATACTTAGTTGTTTTATTAAACAAAACACAAGTCCTCAGACTTAGAAACTTTTCCATAGTGTGAATATATATTCCACCCTTGTTTTCTACTAGCTAAGTTAAGCATGATAGTAGTAGGTATCTTGACTAAGCAAATTTCTACTAAGGTTTCATCTACTAGGATTTCCCATAGCATAGTTTACACTTAGCAAAATTCCATGCAAGTCCTATACTTAGAAATATCACTAATGCATAGTGAAAATAATGGGACAAAAGTATGAAGCATCACTTGCCTTTTTGGTAGAGGGTATAAGTTCACTCCTTGTCCTTGCAACAATCGCACTCTTCAAGTCACTATAATTCAATCAAGCAAGGCACAATCTCAATCTCCCAATCAAGCCAAACATCACATAAAATAATAAACAAAACAATACATGCAAGCATGCAAAAAGGGTTGTTTTATTTTTAAAAGTGGTTTCGAATGGGTCATAAACATTTGGAAACACCTATTGGTCATTTTATAAAGTGGCAAAGTCATTTGCAAAAGGTTTCACTTTAATAACCATTTTTAAAACAAGTTATCATTTTATGTGGTGTAGAAATGTTTTTTTACTAAGGCATTAATCTATAGGATTCAGAAAATGTATTTTCAAACCATAAAACTTTATGTTTAGGGTCAGAGAGTTTAAAACAAAACCTTTCCCAAAGGTTTTCCTTCAAAATCATTTTTAATAAATAAACCATATTTTTATTTAACTAGAATTGGTTTTAAGTCAAAGGATCATTCTTTTTCCTCACCAAATACATTTTTGAAACCACAATTTGTTTCCTAGGGTCAGTAGGTTCAAAACAAACCATTTTCCAAAGATTTTATCCCCAAAATAATTTTAGAATAATTTTTATAACCTAGACAAGCATACACAAGTTTCTGCAAAAACAAACAATTAAACAGAAACTTTTTACTAAACAAAGTGCATGGTTGGCTAGGGCTTGCTTTTCTGAATCCATTGATATAAAGTTTGCAAAATTTGGACGTGTAGAACTAAAGTTATGGATTTTGCAAATTTGCAAACAAATCTGATTCTAATTATGTTTTAAATCAAAAGCTGGGCCACGCGGCGCTTTCCTATTCGTCGGTACCGCTTCGGCCGGATCAGCAACGTGAGGCGTTGGATCAAGTTAAATCGCACGACACTGGTTGTGTACCCCTTCAGCGTTAAGTGATCTAATCGCATCCATTGGATCGTCATCTAACGGCCATCGTCACCCTAACCAAGTTCTGGCGGCGCTCGACGGCTGCGCGCGGCGGCGACGTTCGGCTAGCGGCGGAGCTGGCGCTAGAAGAAGCTAGGAAGAAGAAGAGATGGCTCACCGTGATTGTAGTGACGTGGGGATTCTCAACCTGCTCGTGGTTGATGAAGGGGCGCACAAGGTTGCGGTTAATCGCTCGTCGGAGTTGAGTCTGACGACAGCCACGCTCTGTCATCGTCGAGGACGGCGCTACGGGTTACGAGGAAACAAACGGGAAGCATGGTCAGACGCGCAAAGCCATGGCGATGATGTGTGCGTGAAGGAGAAGGAGAGGCGCGCCAGAAACTACCTGTGGAGCTTGTCGGAGTTGGAGCGGACGGTGGCGTCGTTCAGTCGAAGACGAAGTCGACTCTGCAAAGTACGCGCGGGTGAGCTGGCGACAAAGGAAGGTGCGCCTGGGTCTGGGGAACTCGCTTGTGTGGTCAAGAGGGCGAGGCACGGTGGAGAATGGCCGGAATCGACGGAAGTGCTCGCCGGAGACTGTGGAGGTTCGGAGAAGATTCCGAGCAGCCTGGTGGCTGAGAGAGCCGGGCGAGAGAGGGGAAATGGAGAGGGGACGTGGGCGTTTAAGAGGGAGCAGTTGCAGAGTGGAATCACTGTGGCGTTACGGCGAATTTACGCGAGCATTCAATGGCAGGAACGGCCGGGCGTGGTCGGCGGCGGGTGAGGAAGAAGGTGAGCTGGCGGTGGGGCCTAGCGTCAGCGAGATAGAGAGGGGTTTGGTGGGACCTACTCATCAGTGGCTGCGCGGGTTCAGACACGGGTGAGGAAAACACTTTGGGAGGGGAAAGAGGAGGAGACAGAGGCGATTAAAAGGGCGTAGACGTTGGAGAGATTAATGCCTCCATTGACGCGAATTGATCGCTACAATTCAAGACAGAAACGGCGAGGAGTAATCAGCGCAGGTTTGAAGACGATGAACAGGACAGTGTGGGGCAGCTTCGTCAGCGAGAGGGGGAAGTGCAGGTGGGGTCCTGTCGTCATTGAGGGTGTGGGTGGGTTTTGGGGTGCGAAACGTTTTCCTGCGGGGAGAGAGCTAGTTCGGCTGGACTGGGCTGCTGGGCCTATTGGGTTGGGTCCGGTCTGTTTCTATTTTTTTCTTTCTAATTGCTTTATCTTTTTCTATTTTCATTTTATGTTTTGAAATTCAAACAACAAATCAAACACTCAAATCAAATCAAACTTCCACCAAACTTTGCATTGATTTTAGTTCTGTTTAACAACACAATTCCAAGTCCCAAAATAAAATAATATTTTTATTTTAGGGTCTATTTAATAATTAAATAAAATAGTCCTTAGTTATTCATTTAAATCGGATTTGATTTATTTAAAAAATCTCCATTTGAAATTTAAATAAAACCAAAAGCACTTCAGTAGGTTTTATTTGTGAATATAAAATACTTGGAAAACTTATTTAAAATAAAATAACATGTTTTGATGTTTAATTAAAATGGTAAAACCTTTATTTTAATAAAATTGGTTTAATAATAAACTCTCCTTATTTTTATTTAAATAAACCTTTACTCTTTTAATCAAAACAAAACATTTTATTTCAAAAGCTTGGCCAAGGTTTAATTTGGCTCTATAAAATAATCCTTATTTATAAATCTACCTTTTCTTTTGAAAACAAAATCTTTTATTACAAGATCCAAAAATAGTAATTCCAATTATTTTTAACTTTATTGTTTATTTAACTTTTTAAACCCCTTTAGGATTTTATTTGATCCAAATAGGTTTTGAAAGTTTCCAATTGGATTCAAAAAGTTTCTTCTCACCCTGAAAATCAACAAAGTTTTATTTTATTCATTTATTTTTCACATTACAAGATTTCGAAAATCTTCGGATGTGACAGAGGATAAGGCCTATAATTGTTGTTATTACCAAAATTATTCCTATGGGCATTGTTGTTGAAATTATTGTTTCTAATGAAGTTCACATCAACTTGCTCTTCTTGAGCAACAAAAGAGGCTAAGGGAACACTATTAGGATCTAAAGGAGCTTTCCCATTAACAAGCATAGCCATAATAACATCAATCTTATCGCTCAAAGAGGAAGTTTCCTCAATAGAATTTACCTTCTTACCATGTGGAGCTCTCTGAACATGCGATTCAGAGTAGTTAAGCATCATATTGTCAAGGAGTATTGTTGCAGCACCCAAGGTGAGGCCCATGAAAGTACCTCCATCAGTTGAATCCAGCAGGTTCCTAGAAGAGTAGTTCAAACCTGCATAAAAAGTCTGGATATCATCCAAGCAGTGAGTCCATGAGTGGGACAATTCTGAACCAAAGTTTTCATTCTTTCCAAAGATTGAGCAACATGTTCATTATCAAGTTGTTTAAATTTCATAATGTCACTTCTCATAGCAATATTCTTAGCAGGAGGATAGTATTTTCCAATAAAATCATCTTTGAACTTAGTCCAAGAATCAATATTATTTTTAGGCAAAGAAAGCAACCATTCTTTTGCTTTTCCTCTCAAGGAGAAAGTAAAAAGCTTGAGCTTAATAATATCTCCATCTACATCCTTATACTTTTGCATTTCACAGAGTTCAACAAAACTATTGAGATGGGCAGCAGGATCATCAGAACTAGCACCAGAAAATTGCTCTCTCATCACAAGATTCAACAAAGAAGGCTTAATTTCATAAAAGGTAGCATCAGGAGAAGATGGAGCAATAGTTATACTAAGGAAATCATTGTGGTTGGTGCTAGTGAAGTCACACAACTTGGTGTTCTCAGCAGAGTTCATTTTGGCAAAGGTGGGCAAGCCAAAAATAGTAGCAGCTGCTAGAGAAGGAACTAATTTTTTTGTGTTTTTGAATAAAGAAAGTAAACCAAACTAGACTAAATTTTTGGGTTTTTTGAAAAGAGGCAAACAAAACCAAGCAAAAGAAACAAAGCAAACTAAAAACAAACTAAAGAAAAAGAAAGTGAAGGACTCCCCTTGTGAAGACGTCCTTTGCCTCCCCGGCAATGGCGCTAGAAAATAGCTTGATGACGCCCCACACTTGTCGTGGAACGCTTCATTGGAAACCCCAAGAGCAAGGTATGAAGTAGCACAGCAGCAAGTTTCCTTCAGTAAGAAACCGTGGTTATCGAACCAGTAGGAGGAAGGAAACGTGACATAGGTGTTGCTGGCACCGTGGAGACCTACACAACACAAACTCAAGACTTTGCCGCAACGGATCAGTGAGGTTGTCAAGCTCACCAGTTTGCTGTAACAAAGGATTAAACGTATGATGTGGAAGGTAATGGTTTGTAGAAAGTAAACAAGTAACAGTGGAGGATGTATCAATGGTAAAGATTGGACCGGGGTCCATAGTTCACAAGAGGTTCTCTCCTTAGATAAACAACATGGCATGAAGGGTAAACAAATTACTATAGGGCAATTGACCGGAACTGAGCAAGGCATAACAATGCAATTACTAGTAAGAAAGATCCTATGAGATTAGATTGGGCAATACAACAAGATACATAGACCGCCATCCAACTGCATCTATTACTAGAAGTCCACCTTCAGGTTATCATCCGACCCCCCTCCAGTATTAAGTTGCAAGCAACAGACAACTTCTTTAAGCAAGGTGTGTAAGGTAAACAGTCCACATGTTCCATGAATAAGAGACCGTTGTTTTCTCCCTAGTAGCAACAGCACATCTACAACCGAAGAGATTTCTGTCACTTCCCTTGGAAAATAGAGGCATGAACCCACTATCGAGCATAAATACCCCCTCTTGGAGTCACTAGCAACTACTTGGCCAAGATAGCTACTAACAACGGAGAGCATGCAAGATCAGAAACAACACATACATGATTAAATCATAAAGACAAAACCATTAATCAAACCAACATAATAATATCAATATCCATCGGATCCCCGCAAACACAACATGTATGATTACAAATAAATTAGATCTTGATCATGAACGGAGCTCACAAGATCTATACATGAAAGCACAAAGGAGGAGATACAACCATCTAGCTACTACATGGACCCATAGTCCAAGGTGGAACTACTCACGCATCATACCGGAGAGAAGGCCTCCGGGATGATCTCCCCTCCGGCAGGTTGCTGGGAAGAGCTTCCGACCCCACGATCTAGGGACGATGGTGGTGGAGGCTACAGACGGTTTCGTGGAATATTGATCGGGTCCTCAGGGTTTGTGCATCGGAGGCTTCTTATATGCGAAGAGGGAGGCTGAGGCAGCGACCAGAGGGGGCAAACCCTACACTGGCACGGGGTAGGGCCCACCCGTGCCTATGGGGGTTTAGCCGCCCTGGCACGCCTCCTCGTTTCCCCTATGGTCTTCTTTTTTCCCACGGAAAGTAATTCACTTTGTCGTTTCTCCCGTCCAATTCCGAGAATATTTCTTTACTAACTTATCTGAAACCAAAAACAGCAGAAAACAGGCATCTGGCACTGTTGAAACTTGTTAATAGGTTAGTACCATAAAACATGTAAAAATCACCTCAAAGTGTAGAAAAGTAAAGCAAAGTAGATACAAAACAAGCATGGAGCATAAAAAATTATAGATACATTTCTGACGTATCAAAGGGAAACTTGGGTTTTCTCCCAAACCATAACTTCATATGGTGTCATTTCAACGGATCATGATGGAGCTCTTTTCAGTGAAAAGCGGTAGTATCTAAATCTTTTAATCTTTAAAATGGAAGTTTTATGAATTACACCTTTGATCTTACCATGTCAAACAAGGTTTCATTGCATATCTTGATTATTCCATACTCATATGGTGTTTCGGGAAACGCAAATCCATGGAATGATTCCTCAAATCTTAGGTGTTATGCTAAACTTGTAACTCAAATATCTTCCTTTATGATCCTATCATAAATTCTTTATTTTCTTGTTACATTGATTTTGCACTTCATCTTGAAAGTCTTTGAACTTTTCAAATGTTTCACACTTCATCCTCATTAATAAAAATATTCATATATTCACTCAAATTTTCGGAGAAAGCATATGAAGTTGAAATCCATCGCACTCGACTACACGTAATGGACTTCATACATCAAATATGTACAAATTCCAATAATCTAGTCATTCGTTCCCTTTTGGCCTATGAACGGAGTTTTAATTATCTCTAGGAAATTTTCACAAGCTTCATTTGATCAAAGATCAAAAGACTCCAAAATTCTATCAACATGGAGTTTATTCATGTTTTCTTTCCAATATAATTTAAATGGCGATGTCACTTCCTAAGTGATCTTTCAATCAATTTGTCTTTCGACATTTTTAGCACTAGTTTTATGGATGTGATTTGTCCAACGAGATTTGTAAATCGTCCATATTTTATGGATTACGACAATTATTTGAACAACCCTTTTGTTCTCATAATACCTGATCGCAATAACAATTATTGAAACAAATCTTGAAGGTAAGTTTTTATTTCAACGAGCAACACAATAACCCTTTATTTGTTCTCGATGAACATCATCACATATTCTTTTGCTAGTTACTTAGGCCATTGTAGTTCGTGAATTGTGTTGTTTCGTATGACGATTCACACCAACAAATTCAGTATCCAATACTCAAGAACTACATTGTTTAACAAGCAAAGATTACAACCATAACATGTATATCCTCTATATACCTAAGCTAAACAATTCTACTATTTTCTCTTCAACCAAATATTTCTTAGATTTCTTTTTTAGTATTTCTTTATCCTTTCAAAAGAATCTATCAACATCAATAGTGGTTCCATACTTATGACACATAGTCCAAAACATGTATAGTTAAATACCAATGTCTTTGGACTTGCACTTTGAAGTAGATCACCATCATCAAATGTTGGTGTTCTTTAAAATTCCATTCTTTGGTAATATTTTAGTGTAGTAAACATTTTACCTACATCAAATATTCATCCTTATCATGGAACTGTTCATGATCAAGCTACTTTAGCTTATAAAGTGAATTGCGAGTATAATGTTGCTCTCCAAAACCTTTTGGAGGATTAGGACGACCATCGTTTCAAACCTTTTGCAAATTCCCATCAAATATGAGAACATGAATTTTTCCATATTATACACCATCATGTTGTAACCAAAACTTTGTTTAAGATATCGCAATATCCTCCACATATGATGGTGTCCGAAACAATTCTTTCAGCTCCTAGATAACCTTGATATTAAAACAATCTTTTGAATATCAAGAATCATGGAGATAAACCTGATACTTATTTACTAACACTGGAATTGTTACTCTTTATTTAATACCAATTATTAAACTTCACGGAGTAACCGGAACTTACTGAAATTTTGGAATAGGACTTTTAAACTTTAGATCAACACTTCAAAACAATATGATACCAGTTCGTCAAGTAACTATCCATAATTCTATAGTTCTATTATCTCAATTATAACTAAGCGCAAGGTGGTAAACGGATGCCTAATACTACAACAACTATGAAAATTCACTTTTATTTAATTTATGATAAATAGTGTTCAACTTTTAATCATATTGCTGTTGAAATCCCACTCAAAACAATATCCCTCACATTGTTTTAGTGATTACATGAACCAAATCTACTCAACAAGTCCGATCATCACGTGACATGATGTAGTTTCGAAGGCGAACAATCATCATGTTCATCATATCATCAATATGATTCATGCTTTACCTTTTGGTATTTCGTGTTCCGAGACCATGTCTGTACATGCTAGGCTCGTCAAGATGTAACCTTAGTTTCCGCATAAAAAAATCTGGCTTGCTCCCGTTGTATATACTCGCAGAATCTAACACACCTGATCATCACGTGGTGCTTCGAAAAAACGAGCTTTGGCAATGGTGCCTACTAAGGATGAAAACTTTATAACTTGATATTTTGTGAGAGGGATCATCTTATAATGCTACCATCGCGATCTAAGGAATACAAGATGCATATAAGGATTAACATCACATGCAATTCATAATATGTGATATAATATGGCCTTTCTTCTTGTCCTTCTGATCTCCATATTCAAGCACGAACATGATCTCCATCATCACCGGCGTGGCGTCAAGGTCAATGGCACCACTCCGTGGTTTGGGGCTTTCAATAAGTGTCGTTCTAACTTACAAACAAGAACCACAACATTGATACTAGTATTGTCAATCACCTTTTGTAAATTGAATCTTCACTACGTTTGGAGAAACAGGCACCCGCAAAGCCACTTATGCAATACAAGTTGCATGTCAAGCGTGGAGCAAGTCTCATGAACAATGTCATGTAAGGTTAGCCCGGGCCACTTCATCCCACCATCCCGCAAGATGCAAAGTACACAAGAAGCAATCGACAACAAAAGCATCAACGCACACAATGACCAGTGTGTTCTACTCGTGCATAATATCTACATATAGACACGGCTCTGATACCGCTATAGGGGTTCGTAGCATGGAAAACAAAAAAATTCTACTACATGAACACAAACAAGCCAAGATATGTCAACTAGATTCTAGCAACGAGTCAATTAGAGTACTCATCCTTGAAGATTCCAAAGAGGTTAAAGAGAGTAGATTATCGCGGGTGATGTAGTCGTACACTTGCCGATCTCAAGATTGTGTAGACGATCCTTCCAGCGCTGTGTTCCGGCAGCGCTTCCGCGGTCGGTCACACATTGGGACTCGATGAAGACCTTCCTCTCCCTTGTTCCAGCAGGCAGCGGAGGTTGGAGTTCTCCCCTCGCGATTCCGGCAGTACGACGACGTGGTGTCGGAAGTAGAGGGAAGATCATATAGGGCTTCGCCAAAGCCGGAGCAGGTTATGGTGGAGAATTAGGGTTTCTGGCGATCTAGGATTTAGAGGGTCGGAGAGGAGGAGGTGGAGTCGGTGGCGGTGGCGACAAACCGGCGGCGGCGCGGGCGCGGTTTGGGGAGGGGCTGGTGTTGTGTGTCTCTTGGGGAACCCCATCCCCTCTATTTATGAGAGGGGCATCTTGGGAGAGGGGAGTTTGAATCCTTCCCCAAGTCCCTCTCATAGATGGCTTGCGGTGGAGGGAAAGAAGGATTCTTTTCTTCCTCCACCAGGATACATTGTCCCAGTTTGACTTTTCAAACTTGCCATTTGACTTTCAATTTGGAGCTTAATTTATTCCTGGAAAATGCCCAACCAAGTGACCTAGGACATGATTCAATCATTCCACTTATCCATGACACATTCATGTACCCTTCCCCTTCTGGTCCGGTGAACCTTCTAGAACCTCTCTGATGAAAACATCGGAATCATTCCCGAACTCCGGAATTGGACTTTCCTTATATGAATCTTATTCTCTGGACCATTTCGGATCTCCTTGTGATATACCAGATCCCATCTGAGACTCCGAAACAACATTCGGTCTCGCTGCTTACATTCCATATCTACTAAACAACATTGACCCCTTAAGTGTGTCCCCCTAAGGTTCGTGAATTACGCGGACATGACCGAGACACTTATCCGATCAATAACCAGTAGAGGAATCTGGAAATTCATATGGCTCCCACATATTTCTACGATTACTTTGCGATCGAATGAACGACTTACATATGATACCAATTTCCCTTTGTCTCACGATAGTTTACTTAACCGAGGTCTGATCGTCAGTATCTCTGCATACCTAGTTCAACCTCGTCACCGATAATTACTCTTTTATCGTTCCCGTGATATGTGATCCCTTGTGAGCCAGTCACATGCTTGGAAGCTAATTGGATGAAATTCCACCGAGAGGGCCTAGAGTTCCTCAACACATACTTTCTGAACACTCAATGCCACCTTTATAGCCACCTAGTTACAGTGTGGTGTTTGATGTCATCAAAGCATCCATCCGGTGATGGTGATTAGCATGATCTCATGGTCGAAGTAATTAGGTTACTATATATCAGATAGCTTATAGCAAACGAACTATTGAAAGGACTTGATCTTTATGCTACGCTTATCTATAGGAGTATGTCCATCACACCATTCTCCTAATGTTATGATATTTTTGTTAATAATATCTTAATGTTCATGATCAGGAAACCATGATCATATATTAACCAACAAGCTAGTTTAAGATGATGCTTTACTATGGACTCTTTTATGTTTACAAATCACATAAGTATTAATGTTTCCGGTTAATACAATTATAGCATGGTATGTAAACATTTATCATAAGCATGAAGATATGATAATAACCTCTTTATTATTGCCTCTTGGCATATATCCATCTGCAGAAGAGAACGAGGTGCAGTCCGACCTCGAAGTTTAGCAGCATGACGTTGATGTCCCCAGCGACGACGAAGATGTCACCGACACCCACCTGCAAGAGCCACCACGACAGAGTAATGAGAAGGAAGAGGGATCAGGCGACGAAACACAGATCTGGTTACGTAAGGAGGCGAGGGGGGCCAGATCGGGGAGGATAGAGGCCTAGCCAACGGTGAGGAGGGGCAGCACCGTGCCTCGATCTGGATGGGGTTAAGGAGGCCGACAGATGATTGACCGACGATGGAGTTCGGTGACGCTCGCCCTCCTCCATGAAGACGGCGCCATCTCCCCGCTGCTCCTCCATGATGACGGATGCGCCTTCCCGATACTCCTCCTCTCTATGAGGGCAGCAAACTAGGGTTCTCCAAGGCTGCGCCAGTGGGAGGCGGAGCTAGGAGAGGGTGGATCGGCTAGAGAAGAGAATCGGCGGCGGGAGAGGGTGGGAAGGAAGGGCGGCGCGAGGGGACGTGGTCTGGAGTTGGTGGGGTTAGGGTTTGTGGGGCTGTGGGCGCGGCGGGGAGTGTGTTGTGCTTCTTCGGGTGAGCCACATGGCGTTGTATTGGTAATGAACGTTCCAGGTCAGGCCGATAAGGCTGATCCGTGAGAGGCTGTTTTGTGTGTTTTGATTGGTTGGTTCACAAAACACCTTATTTTTTCACTCGGAAAAGAAAAAAATATTTTTTTTGTGCAACGAAAATGAAAAGTTTCAGCGATAACATTGTTTTTCATTCCAAGATGCACTTGTGAGTAGAATATTCTCATGTAATCTCGAAAAAACCTTCTCAGAAATGAATTATCATGTCTGAGGTTTCATGGCTTTCGGGCCAAACAACCAATGTTATGGCTAGAATCACGGCATAGTTTGTGATAGTGTTCCCATATTATGCACACATATGTATCATGGAATGGCGAACAATGTTTCAGGAGGAAGTTTTCCTTTTCATCGCAGGAAAAAAGCATTTTCCATTTCCCGAGCGCCAAAAACGGATCGTTTTGCAAAGCAACCACCAAATGAAAGTTTCAAATTGCTACCATCCCATTTTTCAAAAATAATAGTCCACATTACATGCACAAATGTCCCAACCGGGGTATCTCAAACCTTTCCGTCCATCTCTGGCGAAAAAGAGAAATTTCTGCCGAATCAGTAGGAAGTGGGTCCGATTTGAACTACAGGTACATTATCCGATGCCCATGATTTAAAAAAAATGATTTTTAGACTCACAATATGCTATTTATTCAGGGATCCAATGGAATTTTAGCAAGGATCATCACCTATCTAAGAACCTTAATGCCTGCCGTTTTGACCATAGTTTGAAATGGGCATAAAAAATTCAAAAACTGTCCGATCAATGTGAATTCTTCGCATGACTTCTTATTATGTGACATAGTTTCAATTAAAAATACGAAACTTGGTAAATTTCAAGTGTCTCGAAAAAACCTTCTCAGAAATGACCTACCATGTCTGATATTTCATGGTTTTCGGGTCAAACGACCAATATTATGGCTAGAAACGCGGCATACACTACAAGAAAATATGTTTACTTTTGACCTTCTCATAGTGACGGGAAATAAAATCGTCAAGATCTATGACGGTTTCGCACAAGATGGTTGTAGACCGTCTAGAGAGGTCAAAACCCTGTAGAATTACGACGCTGTAGAAATACGAAACTTTGTATCAAATCGTCGTAATTTCTTCATAAAAAATCGTCATAACTACATGACACGGCTAAGAGACTTATTTGTAGCCAATTATGACCAATTTAAATCGGCGTAATGTCTTTGTCAAAATTCATTTAAATGACTAAAAGACCACATCAGCAATTCCGCTTGTCACATCTATGTGTCAATGTTTGATGGAATTTCCAAGAATAAATAGGAGTGGAGGTTTGGACCCGCAACCTCCTAGACTCCATACTCCCTAGCGTTGTAACCACTACACCAAAGGTTCTTCTGTGTTAAATTCACGTGCTGCCAATACTTAACCGTCTTCACTGCTGGGCATGCGTCCCAGTGAGCCAAGTTATTCATGCATTGTTGTTGGACCTATTCCTTGCTATTTTTTAACTCACCACGTTGTTGCACCTGCTGCAACTAATGGGCCAACGTTCCATCAGCAAATAGCGATCTGAATTTACCGTTAATTGGGCTGATTCATTAGAGTTTGAGCCCCAAAATTAGAGGGAGCTTTTTTTATTTGGAATGTCTAAAAAATCAATTATCCATAAATTTTGTGTATCACCTCAGATTGAGATGATTCTAGAATCGATTTGGTAATCTTGAAAATATGTATGACTTTTATGTTGGAAAATATTTTGAAGGTTTCCAATTTTTTTTGAAGTACTTACACTCAAATTGCCCTCAAAACGACGGGCACGAAGTTTCTTAACTACGGGCGGTACCTTGCGAAACCATGATTGGATCTATGATAAAATAGCATATTATAAACCTAAAAATGATTTTTCCAAAAAATGAGGCGCATCAAATCATGTACATGTAGTTTAAATCGGTCCTACATCCTACCTATTCGGATAGGTTTTTAATTATTTAGACCCGTTTCAAACTATGGTCAAAATGTCGAGCATGAATGTTCTTAGCAAGGGAGCCTCGCTAAACTTGCATTGGATGTCTGAATAAACATGATATTGTGAGTCTAAAAATGACTTTTACAAAAAATAAAGAGCATCAGATCATGTACATGTAGTTCAAATCTGACCCACTATCTACCGATTCGTCAGGAATTTGTCATTTTTGCCAGGGGTGGACGGAAAGGTTTGAGATACCCCAATTGGGACATTTGTTTATGTAATGTGGCGTATTATTTTTATAAAATATGGCGGTACCATTCTAAAACTGTAATTTGGTGGTTGATGCATAAAACGCCCTGATTCTGACCATAACATTGGTCGTTTCACCCGGAAGCCACGAAACTTTGGAAATAATAGGTCATTTATGAGAAGCTTTTTTCGAGATGAAATTAATTTACCAAGTTTGATATTTTTCCTTGGAACTATGTCACATAACATGACGCCACGCGAAGGTTTCACATAGTTCGGACAGTTTTTGAAATTTTTATGCCCGTTTCAAACTATGGTCAAAATGGCGGACACGAAGGTTCTTAACTAGGGGCTGAGCCTTGCTAAACTTGCATTGGATCTCTGATGAAACATCATATTGTGAGTCTAAAAATTATTTTTTCCAAAAATCATGAGTATCGGATCATGTACCTGTAGTTCAAACCGGACCCACTTTCTATCGATTCGGCAGGAATTTGTCTTTTTTGCCAAAGGTGAACGGAAAGGTTTGAGATACCCCGGTTGGGACATTTCCCATGTAAGGTGGTCTAATATTTGTACAAAATGTGGTACCAGTCTAAAACTATCATTTGGTGGTTGCTGCACAAAACACCCCCTTTTTTGCGCTCAGAAAATGGAAAATGGATTTTCTGTGCGTCAAAAAGGAAAACTTCCTCCTGGAAAATTGTTCTCCATCCCAAAATTCACACGCATGCACAATACGAGCACATTATCACAAAATATGCCCTGATTCTAACCATAACATTGGTCGTTTAACCCGGGAGCCACGAAACTTCGGACATGATAGGTCATTTATGAGAAGGTTTTTTTGAGACAGCAATCAATTTACCAAGTTTGATATTTTTCCTTGGAACTATGTCACATAACATGACGCCACACGAAGGTTTCACATAGTTCGGACCGTTTTTGAATTTTTTATGCCCGTTTTAAACTATGGTCAAAATGGCGGACACGAAGGTTCTTAGGTAGGGGCTGAGCCTCGCTAAACATGCATTCAATATCTGATGAAATATTATATTGTGAGTCTAAAAATTATTTTTGCCAAAAATCATGATCATCGGATCATGTACCTGTAGTTCAAACCGGACCCACTTCCTATCGATTCGGCAGGTATTTGTCTTTTTTGCCAGGGGTGAACTGAAAGGCTTGAGATACCCCGGTTAGGACATTCCCCATGTAAGGTGGTCTAATATTTTTACGAAATGTGGTGGTACCATTCTCGAACTATCATTTGGTGGTTGCTTCACAAAACACCCAGTTTTTTGCGCTCAGAAAATGGAAAATGTATTTTTCATGAGTCAAAAAGGAAAACTTCCTCCTGCAGCATCGTTCTTCATCCCAAGACGCACACGCATGCACAATACCGCAAATTATCACAAACTATTCCCTCATTCTAACCATAACATTGGTCGTTTGACCCGGAATCCACAAAACTTCGGAAATGATAGGTCATTTATGAGAAGATTTTTTCGACATGAAATCAATTTACAAAGTTTGATATTTTTTCTTGGAACTATGTCACATAACATGACCCCACGTGAAGGTTTCACATAGTTCGGACAATTTTTGAAATTTTTATTCCCGTTTCAAACTATGGTCAAAATGGCGGACACGAAGGTTCTTAGCTAGGGGCTAAGCCTTGCTAAAATTGCACTGGATCTCTGATGAAACATCATATTGTGAGTCTAAAAATTATTTTTGCCAAAAATCATGAGCATCGTATCATGTACCTGTAGTTCAAACCGGACCCACTTCCTATCGACTCGGCAGGAATTTGTCTTTTTTGCCAAAGGTGAACGGAAAGGTTTGAGATACCCCAGTTGGGACATTTCCCATGTAAGGTGGTCTAATATTTGTACAAAATGTGGTACCATTATAAAACTGTCATTTGGTAGGTGCTGCACAAAACACCCCATTTTTTGCCCTCAGAAAATGGATAATGGATTTTCTGTGCGTCGAAAAGGAAAACTTCCTCCTGCAACATTGTTCTCCATCCCCAAATGCACACACATGCACAATACGAGCACATTATCACAAACTATGCCCTGATTCTAACCATAACATTGGTCATTTGTCAACACCCGGATTTTTAATCCCAGATGCCTGTTATGCCATACATCGCAATCCCAGGATTACCATTTTTGCGAGACATAATAGAATTGGATACCACCGTACATCATCCATTACAAACCATACATAAAGTCTTACACAAATAAGGTTCTCATGATCTAGTTCTTAATACAACTCAAGCAGCGGAATAACGTAATAATAACGGTAGCGTAGGCGAAGCTCCATCTTCGGGGTCACAGGCAATGCTGACGATGGGAGATGATCCTAGTTGTCATAACCTTCCTAGGGTCCATCATAATGGTACTCCTCTTCATAGTCTGGCCATGGGAAGAGTCAGGGACAAAGCAATGAGTACTCTTTAAGTACTCGCAAACTAATACTAACAAGTGACGGGGGTTTTTGTAGTAGGACACTAAGCTCTAGGGTTGTTTTGCAAAAAGCCAGATTTACCTCTACTAAGTTCATAAGCAAGAAAAGCTAGTTGAAATTTTATAACACCTAAGTGGGAACTTGAATTTCATATCACAACTCTGTTGTGGTCAAGTTAAAATCTCAATCCAATTCACAAGTCATTTTGAAAACATCTGACGGGGGAACAGTATGGCCACTCCAACTGTCCATAACCGCGGACGCGGCTATTTGAATAGTTTGACACTCTGCAGAGATTGTACACTTTCACCACAACATTCGATACATCCGTCAGGAACAAATCCTGAATTCACCATACCCAGTATGCGGATAATCAATCCTAACCTTTCAATTACACGCCCTATTATAAGCACTTGTCCTATGAGTTTGGCCTCCCAACCATGACCAGCTCTCATCTTGGGTACTGCATAGGTGGACAATCTTCACAAGGTAGCCTCAGCTCAGACCTTGGCCATGAGGAAACCCATACTAAGGTATATAAGTTTCCAGTCAAGCCCTACCAAATTCTCTGTTATTGTGGTTGTACGATAACATTGGAATGGTATCACATCCAGACAACCATTAATTTTATAAAGGACTAAGGCTCATGCCTCAACATTTTCATCACCAAAATCATCTGGTGTTCGGAAACACATGTCAAAACATCTCAATAGAATTATCCATCATTCCAAAGTTTTCATAACCATTTTCACCAAATTTTCCCATCTAAAGTTGATCAAGTTTTATGCTTAGCACTAGCATCTAAAAATGGGAGTGAGTACTAATGAGGGGTGGTAAACTAGTGTAGTTTAACTAAGTTCAATCTCATGCCTTAGGATGACATCAAGATTATCTAGCTTAGGCCAAATTCTATGCTCTTTATGCAACCTTCATTTATCTTTCTAATATCTACAATTTACTCAAGTAAACTCTAAGTAAGAGCTTTGATAAAGAAATAAGGTATAAAGCTTGCAAGTAAAACTAGGATTTGGTATCCTCAAATGTATCTAACCAAGCATGCTTAGTGCATTGCATAGGTTATATAACTTTCATAAGGGTAGAAGGTGGAGACTCAAATAATGGTGGAAGACAAGACATTTTGTAAAGGAAGAAGGGATTACAAGTTTCAAAAAGAGCTTCCAAAAATTATGGTACTTGTTAGCTTTCAGCCCTCATTGCCCCTATCATAAGCATCTTTAAGTGGTTAAGGTTAAAGTGGCAAAGATGGAGTATATGCTTAACGAAGTATAAGTTGGCAATCTCAAGTCCCTTGAATATGAGGGCCACACCTCATGCATACTCAACTTTGGATCCAGGCAAGTTCTTGTCATTGTAAGTATATGCATATCATTGAGAACCGCCAATGGGGTACCCCTTGCACATGGTACATGAGCTTTCCAGAACCAAAATGACAAGGCAAGTAGACAATGAGAATCTCAGCAATCTTTTTATTTACTATATGCATAGGTTTTTATTGAGGATGCTTCATAGATAGCTCACTATGGTGATGCTGCAAGTTTCCACCATGATTAGGCATGGCTTAGGCTAGCGGCCCAGGCATTTCTCTAACACAGAATACAAACTCCATGGACTTGCAAGTTCCCTCTTTATTTCACACCGGTGACATCCATAGACAAAAGAGCATGGTATCAACTGAGTACAAAGTACAAGTGCAATGTTGAAAATGTTCCCTGTGACAGCACGGTTCTTCTAATTCCAACTTATAAGTGCAAGCATATACAACAAAGTTGTCACAATGGTTCAAGTTTATTAGGGGCAAATAATAAAGTATGCCATCAAGTTCGTGAGGGCTTTAATCACTAAGTTTTCACATAATAAAATATTTTTTAATTGGAAGATAGTTGAAAACAAGAATATACTTGGAATGGTGTAACACACCATGCATATGAGTTTATACTGGACACTTTGGAATAACTTGGTTTCTTGGGAGTTGGAAGCATGAGTAGAACTTACTCATAAAAGTGGAGGCTACCAAAAGACTAGGAGAAACCAACTAAGAGAGCATAATGGCCATAATCATGTAGAGCAAGAAAGCATATTAATCAAGGCAAAGAGTGGTACTACAAGTCAAGGACTAAATGATCATAGAGGCTAATGGTGACTTGTCATATTCATAACATTGTGTAAGCATGTGCCAAGTCAACCCAAGCAAAGCATCAAAGGAAAATACCACAATACTATGCTTTTGCATGCTAAAACAACGCATAATTTCTTCAAGGCACACTAAGCAATCCCAATTGTTTGGAACAAGACATGCTACAGTAATAATCACTAAGCATAATGCTAAAACAACACCTAGCATGGCATGCTAAAGTCTAAGTCTCAGTCAATGCAAGCTCATCTGGCACTTCAAGCAAGAACTTACTACTCCTTTCCGACACCAAGCAGACTTGTTTGCAAAACAACACAGCGAGAACGGGGGTCCAAACTTACTTTATTCAAGAAAACTAAACAACTAAGAAAGGCAAATGAAAACTAAGATGCTCCAAGAACAACACAACTTGTGCATGAAACAATAAAAACGAAGTGTCTAGACAGACATGAGCTTTTTATTGATGAAGAAGGGGATGCCTTGGGCATCCCCAAGCTTTCACGCTTGTACCTATTTGATATTTCTTGGGGTGACACCATGGTGGCATCCCCAAGATTGAGCTTTTGTCCATTCTTCATCTCATTCCATCATTTTCTCTCTACACCTGAAATTTTTTCCTTCGTACAAAACTTCACACAATCTTCATTAGCAACATTAGTTTATTAAAAAGATATTTAGACCACTGGCAAAGCTTTGAATAGCAAGGATTTTCACTAAAAACACAAGCTACTGTATCAACTCCTTAAAAAATATCAATTCACCTAAAGAGAACTCAAAAAGGAATCAATAAGAAGCAAATGCAAATAATGGCAGAAATCTGTCAAAACAGACCAGCAGGTAGAAATAGATTTTTTCAAACATCTTCTGTTGCTCAAATCAAAACATGTTGAACTAACTAACGTTATCTAACATACTGGGGGATTTATTTGTAAATTTTGAGCTTAATCAGAGTTACAGAGACTCCTCACGAATTTTTTTGGTGGAGGACAGAAATCTGTTTCGGGACAGCAACTCCCCAAATCTTACTTCCCTCTCATTAGAGGTCATTCTTGGCACAAAAAGCAAATAAAAAGGATAAGGAGAGGTCATTACTGAAGTAATAACTTCCAAGACTCAAGGAAACTCTTGGGTTATCTCCCAACAAGTACTTTTCTTTAACGCCTTTAAGTTAGACACAAGAAGCAAGAAGAATCAAGTATTTTCAAATGAAGAAGCATTAACATCAAATCTTGCTTTCATAGGAGGAGCAAAAAGAAACTTATCTCTCCTCATAGGGAAGTGTTCAATACCTTTCTTTAATGGAAATTGATATTTGATGGTGCCTTCTTTCATATCAATGATGGCGCCAATTGTTCTAAGAAAAAGGTCTTCCCAAAGTAATAGGACAAGAAGCATTGTAATCAACATCCAAAACATAGAAATCCATAGGGACATAAGCATTATTAACTATAATGAGAACATCATTAATACTCCCCATGAATTTCTTCTTAGCATTATCATTGAGTGGGACATCCAAATAACAATCTTCTAATGGTGGCAAATCAAGCATTTCATAAATCTTCCTAGGCATAATAAAGATACTAGAACCAAGATCACATGAAGCTTTGAGATCAAAGTCATTCACTTGCATATTAATAATGGGTTCCCAACTATCTTCTACTTTCCTAGGAATAGAAGCTCTGTGTTTTAGCTTCTCTTCCCTAATCTTAGCAAGAGCATCTATAATGTGTTTGGTAAAGGCAACATGCATATCACTAGCATAAGGACTTCTAGCAAGCTTTTGTAGGAACATAATCACTTCAGAAATATTGTAACCATCAATATCAATGTCAAACTTATCATTACTAGTAGTAGGATCAATAGGCTTAGGCATAGTAGGAGGAGGAATAGGGACTACTTGTGGTTTAGTGGTGATGGTGCACACACTATTGTTTCTATCAATTTCAGCTTACCTTTCCCACTTAGCATGAAGTTGAGCTAACAGCCTAACATTTTCATCAATAGTAACTTGTATGGCATGAGCAGTAGCAAAGGTGTTTTCCATAGTTTTAGGTTTAACAGCCATTTTATTAATCAAGGAACACTGAGCTTCAGACAAAGAGGATATATTTTTCTTAGCACTCAAAATTTTTGATTGTAAACTAGGAATTTCTCTTTACAAATGTTCAAGTTGATGACTAATGTTTTTCAAGATAATAGATTGCTCCTCCATAGTTTTAGCGAAAATCATATTTTGCTCATATTGCATTTGCATAAAATTCTTAGTGGATCTCTCTACTTCTAGAATCCTTTCTTCACTAGGCATTCCAGATCTACAATGATAAACATTTCCACTAGTAGGATGTAAGGTTCCCAACCTTTAATAAAGTAGAGATCCCTGTGCTTATAATGCTAGTCCCTGGATCAATAGCTAGCATCCACATTTAAGATGTAATATTAAGAAACAAAGGTCATAATACAACTTTATAACCATGAATAACATAATTTATTACATCTTACATAGCTCATTTGGCTATTACATTACATTGCAGCAGAATATCTATAAGCATGGGGTCCTTCATCTTCAAAGTGCCACAGGCAGACATGTTGGTTGTAGACTTTGTAATCCTAATCCACACACTTCACTAAAATCAAACCAACCTGCAACATAACAAGTTACAACCATAAGGGTCAATACATTTGAATTGTATTGGCAAGTGATACTATGGTAGTATAGTGGAGTCTATCATCTATATGCATTTGGCTAAGTGGAGCTTAGGCTTGCTTTGCTCAAGATAGATTTTTCCTTATCATTTGAAAACACTAAGTTTTTGCTTTGACAAAAATCACCCAAGGCATCTACCAATCAAAGATTGAAGTTCCTTTAACCCTTGTTCAACCACAAGTTTTTAACTTAGAAATTTGGATGATGAGATTCTTGATAGTTTCCATGTCTTGATGCTCAAATTGTCCTTTACCAGGGACATGGCTAAGTACTTAGATTTTACACTCTGCAGAGGTGGTGCACTTTCCCCACAAGACTTGGTTTCACCAAGACAAGATCTTTCAGAAGCCTTCCCTTAGACCAAAATGGACGCGCTCCAACCTATCAAACCCTACCACCAACTGTCCATTTGGCTAAGTTATTGCAACCTATATGATCCAGGCAGAGCCCATAATGCCAAGTGGCTGCACTTGAAGCTTCTCAACATTTGACATCTCAAATCTCTTTGTTCCTGGGTGGCCATCCACAAGTGAGATACACAAGGTCACCATAAAAATGGGCCTTGTGAACCACTCAACACAAACCATTCCTTCCATTCCACCCAGGTGATTCATTTACTTAGTTGTTTTATTAAACAAAACACAAGTCCTCAGACTTAAAAACTTTTCCATAGTGTGAATATATATTCCACCCTTGTTTTCTACTAGCTAAGTTAAGCATGATAGTAGTAGGTATCTTGACTTAGCAAATTTCTACTAAGGTTTCATCTACTAGGATTTCCCATAGCATAGTTTACACTTAGCAAAATTCCATGCAAGTCCTATACTTAGAAATATCACTAATGCATAGTGAAAATAATGGGACAAAAGTATGAAGCATCACTTGCCTTTTTGGTAGAGGGTATAAGTTCACTCCTTGTCCTTGCAACAATCACACTCTTCAAGTCACTACAATTCAATCAAGCAAGGCACAATCTCAATCTACCAATCAAGCCAAACATCACATAAAATAATAAACAAAACAATACATGCAAGCATGCAAAAAGGGTTGTTTTATTTTTAATAGTGGTTTCTAATGGGTCATAAACATTTGGAAACACCTATTGGTCATTTTATAAAGTGGCAAAGTCATTTGCAAAAGGTTTCACTTTAATAACCATTTTTAAAACAAGTTATCATTTTATGTGGTGTAGAAATGTTTTTTTACTAAGGCATTAATCTATAGGATTCAGAAAATGTGTTTTGAAACCATAAAACTTTGTGTTTAGGGTCAGAGAGTTTAAAACAAAACCTTTCCCAAAGGTTTTCCTTCAAAATCATTTTTAATAAATAAACCACATTTTTATTTGACTAGAATTGGTTTTAAATCAAAGGATCATTCTTTTTCTTCACCAAATACATTTTTGAAACCACAATTGTTTCCTAGGGTCAGTAGGTTCAAAACAAACCATTTTCCAAAGATTTTATCCCCAAAAGCATTTTAGAATAATTTTTATAACCTAGACAAGCATACACAAGTTTCTGCAAAAACAAACAATTAAACAGAAACTTTTTACTAAACAAAGTGCATGGTTGGCTAGGGCTTGCTTTTCTGAATCCATTGATATAAAGTTTGCAAAATTAGGACGTGTAGAACTAAAGTTATGGATTTTTCAAATTTGTAAACAAATCTGATTCTAATTCTGTTTTAAATCAAAAGCTCGGCCACGCGGCGCTTTCCTATTCGTCGGTACCTCTTCGGCCGGATCAGCAACGTGAGGCGTTGGATCAAGTTAAATCGCACGGCACTAGTTGTGTACCCCTTCAGCGTTAAGTGATCTAATCGCATCCACTGGATCGTCATTTAACGGCCATCGTCACCCTGACCAAGTTCTGGCGGCGCTCGACGGCTGAGCGCGGCGGCGACGTTCGGCTAGCGGCGGAGCTGGCGCTAGAGGAAGCTAGGAAGAAGAAGAGATGGCTCACCGTGATCGCAGTGACGTGGGGATGCTCAACCTGCTCGTGGTTGATGAAGGGGCGCACAAGGTTGCGGTTAATCGCTCGTACGAGTTGAGTGTGACGACGGCCACGCTCTGTCGTCGTCGAGGACGGCGCTACGGGTTACGAGGAAACAAACGGGAAGCATGGTCAGACGCGCAAAGCCATGGCGATGATGTGTGCGTGAAGGAGAAGGAGAGGCGCGGCAAGAAACTACCTGTGGAGCTCGTCGGAGTTGGAGCTGACGGCGGCGTCGTTCAGTCGAAGATGAAGTCGACTCTGCAGAGTACGCGCGGTGAGCTGGCGACACGGGAAGGTGCGCCTGGGTCTGCGGAACTCTCTTGTGTGGTCAAGAGGGCGAGGCGCGGTGGAGAATGGCCGGAATCGACGGAAGTGCTCGCCGGAGACTGTGGTGGTTCGGAGAAGATTCCGAGCAGCCTGGTGGCCGAGAGAGGGGAAATGGAGAGGGGACGTGGGCGTTTAAGAGGGCGTAGTTGCAGAGCGGAATCACTGCGGCGTTACGGCGAATTTATGCGAGCATTCAACGGCAGGAACAGCCGGGCGTGGTCAGCGGCGGGTGAGGAAGAAGGTGAGCTAGCGGTGGGGCCTAGCGTCAGCGAGATAGAGAGGGGTTTGGTGGGACCTACTCATCAGTGGCTGCGCGGGTTCAGACACGGGTGAGGAAAATGCTTCGGGAGGGGAAAGAGGAGGACACAGAGGCGATTAAAAGGGCGTAGACGTTGGAGAGATTAATGCCTCCATTGACGCGAATTGATAGCTGCAATTCAAGACAGAAACGGCGAGGAGTAATCAGCGCGGGTTTGAAGACGATGAACAGGACAGTGTGGGGCAGCCTCGTCAGCGAGAGGGGGAAGTGCTGGTGGGGTCCTGTCGTCAGTGAGGGTGTGGGTGGGTTTTCGGGTGCGAAACGTTTTCCTGCGGGGAGAGAGCTAGTTCGGCTGGACTGGGCTGCTGGGCCTATTGGGTTGGATCCGGTCTGTTTCTATTTTTTTCTTTCTAATTGCTTTATCTTTTTCTATTTTGATTTTCTGTTTCGAAATTCAAACAACAAATCAAACACTCAAATTAAATCAAACTTCCACCAAACTTTGCATTGATTTTAGTTCTTTTTAACAACACAATTCCAAGTCCCAAAATAAAATAATATTTTTATATTAGGCTCTATTTAATAATTAAATAAAATAGTCCTTAGTTATTAATTTAAATAGGATTTGATTTATTTAAAAAATCTCCATTTGAAATTTAAATAAAACCAAAAACACTTCAGTAGGTTTTATTTGAGATTATAAAATACTTGGAAAACTTATTTAAAATAAAATAACATGTTTTGATGTTTAATTAAAATGGTAAAACCTTTATTTTAATAAAATTGGTTTAATAATAAACTCTCCTTATTTTTATTTAAATAAACCTTTACTATTTTAATCAAAACAAAACATTTTATTTCAAAAGCTTGGCCAAGGTTTGGCTCTATAAAATAATCCTTATTTATAAATCTACCTTTTCTTTTGAAAACCAAATCTTTTATTACAAGATCCAAAAATAGTAATTCCAAATATTTTTAACTTTATTGTTTATTTAACTTTTTAAATCCCTTTAGGATTTTATTTGATCCAAATAGGTTTTGAAAGTTTCCAATTGGATTCAAAAAGTTTCTTCTCACCCTGAAAATCAACAAAGTTTTATTTTATTCATTTATTTTTCACATTACAAGATTTGGAAAATCTAGGGATGTGACAGGCTACCACCCTTAAAATAAATCTCGTCCCGAGATTTGGGGAGGCTAGGGTTTACAAGTTGGTTCAAAAGCATCTAGGGTACTACCACCTTTAAAATATTTTCCAACTAAATTACATCTTGGCTTGCTTGGGATCTTGATGTAACTTTTCTGGACAAACATCTACATAGTGTCCTTTGTTTTCACACTTGAAACATGTGACAAGGCTGAGATCCTTCATATGCTGGTTTATCTTGTGCTTCATCTTTTCTGGACAGTTGCTTGCATAATGTCCTGGTTCTTTGTATTTGAAACACATCACTTGTCTATTATCTTTCTTCTTATTTTATGGACATTCATTGGCATAGTGTCCCATTTCTTTTCAAGTGTAACATTGCACATGGCTTTTGTCCTTCTTTTTCTTGGGTTTCTCCAAAGCTAGGAGTGCTTCTAGTTCATGATCTTCATATGTTATCTCATAGGTAGGAATGTCTACTGGTTTCTTTGACCTTCTATTGCTCCTTAGATAATTCATATGTCTCTTCTTTGGTCCTTTAAATTGGGTCATATTGCATGGAGGTACAAGTTGAGATTTTCTTTTGTCCTCATCCTTCTTGGTAGACTTGGCTTGATAGTCTGCAATCAGTTGTTGCACTCCACCTTGTTTCCTTTGTTGAATTATGGAATAGATGGGGCATCGGATAGGGACATGACTATTTCCTTCACATAGGAAGCAAGTAGATTGAGATGTGGGGCATTGGCCAACTGGATGTTCCTCTTCACAATTGGGGCATTGATCCCCATGTTCCTTGGAAGTGTGATCCTTGTCTCCACAAATGTTGCAAGCTTTGGTTCCTTCTAGAACAACATCTTTGTCATCTTTATTGTCATAAACTCCTTTGGAAAAGTTGCTTTCCATGTTGAGCATTTGATCTGCCACCTTATGAAACATTTGGGCTTGGTTCTCCAAAAACTTTTGCAGGGTTGGATCTTCCCCACTAGTGTTGGCTATGAATTGAGCTGTCATTTGGTTCAACTGGTTTTGGTTTGCTATGAGCTCTCCCATGTTGTCCTCTTGGTTGTTATTGGTGTCATCAACCTTGATGTTGGAGTTTCTTGGAGTAGTCATCTGTTTGGGTTGAATTGAGATTAGAATAGGCAAGATATTTCTAAGGAAATAGTTCTAATCACACACATTACAATTCACTCAAGCAATGTGCAAGCAATCACAAACAAACATTTCACTCAAACAATGAAGTTCAAGCACCTTTTTAGGCAACAAAATATTTTTGTTACACCACATAAGTTGGTGTGTTTGACTTATATATGGTGGTCCATCTATATGGTTCACTTGTGATCTTCCCTTCTTTCTTGATTGTTTCTTCTTGCATGAGATCATGGTTTTCTTGGGAAAACTCTTGGTCACAAAAATTCAAAGGTGATGATGGTTCCTTCTGAGTTGTGTTTCTTTAGTCTCCAAATCTTGAGCAAGATTTCTTGTCTCATTTATCCTTAGTGATATCCAAGGTTGAGGTCCTTGGTGAAAATGCTGAAGATGTTGAAGTCATTAGAGTTGATGAAGTCCTTTGCACATGGTGTAGTCTTTGGCTATGGGGTAGGTTTTTCCATCAAGTTGAAATAGATGAGATGTAGAATCAAAACCAAAATGGTTGAGGGAAAGAGTTTACAAGATTGTTTGTAAATAAGTTTTGGAACAAATACAACTCCTATTTTTCTAAGGGTTTTGTCCAATCCTAGGTTTACAAATCCTACAGGCAACACAATGCTCTGATACCATCTGTAAGGTTCCCAACCTTTAATAAGGTAGAGATCCCTGTGTTTACAATGCTAGTCCCTAGATCAATAGCTAGCATCCACAATTAAGATGTAATATCAAGAAAAAAAGGTCATAATACAACTTTATAACCATGAATAACATAATTTATTACATCTTACATAGCTCATTTGGCTATTACATTACATTGCAACAGAATATCTATAAGCATGGGGTCCTTCATCTTCAATGTTCCACAGGCAGACATGTTGATTGTAGACTTTCTAATCCTAATCCACACACTTCACTAAAAGCAAACCAACCTGCAACATAACAAGTTACAGCCACAAGGGTCAATACATTTGAATTTTATTGGCAAGTGATACTATGGTAGTATAGTGGAGTCTATCATCTATATGCATTTGGCTAAGTGGAGCTTAGGCTTGCTTTGCTCAAGATAGATTTTTCCTTATCATTTGAAAACACTAAGTTTTTCCTTTGACAAAAATCACCCAAGGCATCTACCAATCAAATATTGAAGATCCTTTAACCCTTGTTCAACCACAAGTTTTTAACTTAGAAATTTGGATGATGAGATTCTTGATAGTTTCCATGTCTTGATGCTCAAATTGTCCTTTACCAGGGACATGGCTAAGTACTTACATTTTACACTCTGCAGAGGTGGTGCACTTTCCCCACAAGACTTGGTTTCACCAAGACAAGATCTTTCAGAAGCCTTCCCTTAGACCAAAATGGACGCGCTCTAACCTATCAAACCCTACCACCAACTGTCCATTTGGCTAAGTTATTGCAACCTATATGATCCAGGCAGATCCCATAATGCCAAGTGGCTGCACTTGAAGCTTCTCAACATTTGACATATCAAATCTCTTTGTTCCTGGGTGGCCGTCCACAAGTGAGATACACAAGGTAAACCATAAAAATGGGCCTTGTGAACCACTCAACACAAACCATTCCTTTCATTCCACCCAGGTGATTCATTTACTTAGTTGTTTTATTAAACAAAACACAAGTCCTCAGACTTAGAAACTTTTCCATAGTGTGAATATATATTCCACCCTTGTTTTCTACTAGCTAAGTTAAGCATGATAGTAGTAGGTATCTTGACTTATCAAATTTCTACTAAGGTTTCATCTACTAGGATTTCCCATAGCATAGTTTACACTTAGCAAAATTCCATGCAAGTCCTATACTTAGAAATATCACTAATGCATAGTGAAAATAATGGGACAAAAGTACGAAGCATCACTTGCCTTTTTGGTAGAGGGTATAAGTTCACTCCTTGTCCTTGCAACAATCACACTTTTCAAGTCACTATAATTCAATCAAGCAAGGCACAATCTCAATCTACCAATCAAGCCAAACATCACATAAAATAATAAACAAAACAATACATGCAAGCATGCAAAAAGGGTTGTTTTATTTTTAAAAGTGGTTTCTAATGGGTCATAAACATTTGGAAACACCTATTGGTCATTTTATAAAGTGGCAAAGTCATTTGCAAAATGTTTCACTTTAATAACCATTTTTAAAACAAGTTATCATTTTATGTGGTGTAGAAATGTTTTTTTACTAAGGCATTAATCTATAGGATTCACAAAATGTATTTTCAAACCATAAAACTTTGTGTTTAGGGTCAGAGAGTTTAAAACAAAACCTTTCCCAAAGGTTTTCCTTCAAAATCATTTTTAATAAATAAACCATATTTTTATTTGACTAGAATTGGTTTTAAATCAAAGGATCATTCTTTTTCTTCACCAAATACATTTTTGAAACCACAATTTGTTTCCTAGGGTCAGTAGGTTCAAAACAAACCATTTTCCAAAGATTTTATCCCCAAAATAATTTTAGAATAATTTTTATAACCTAGACAAGCATACACAAGTTTCTGCAAAAACAAACAATTAAACAGAAACTTTTTACTAAACAAAGTGCATGGTTGGCTAGGGCTTGCTTTTCTGAATCCATTGATATAAAGTTTGCAAAATTTGGACGTGTAGAACTAAAGTTATGGATTTTTCAAATTTGCAAACAAATCTGATTCTAATTCTGTTTTAAATCAAAAGCTGGGCCACGCGGCGCTTTCCTATTCGTCGGTACCGCTTCGGCCGGATCAGCAACGTGAGGCGTTGGATCAAGTTAAATCGCACGGCACTGGTTGTGTACCCCTTCAGCGTTAAGTGATCTAATCGCATCCATTGGATCGTCATCTAACGGCCATCGTCACCCTAACCATGTTCTGGCGGCGATCGACGGCTGCGCGCGGCGGCGACGTTCGGCTAGCGGCGGAGCTGGCGCTAGAGGAAGCTAGGAAGAAGAAGAGATGGCTCACCGTGATTGTAGTGACGTGGGGATGCTCAACCTGCTCGTGGTTGATGAAGGGGCGCACAAGGTTGCGGTTAATCGCTCGTCGGAGTTGAGTCTGACGACAGCCACGCTCTGTCGTCGTCGAGGACGGCGCTACGATTTACGAGGAAACAAACGGGAAGCATGGTCAGACGCGCAAAGCCATGGCGATGATGTGTGCGTGAAGGAGAAGGAGAGGCGCGGCCAGAAACTACCTGTGGAGCTCGTCGGAGTTGGAGCGGACGGTGGCGTCGTTCAGTCGAAGACGAAGTCGATTCTGTAGAGTACGCGCGGGTGAGCTGGCGACACGGGAAGGTGCGCCTGGGTCTAGGGAACTCGCTTGTGTGGTCAAGAGGGCGAGGCGCGGTGGAGAGTGGCCGGAATCGATGGAAGTGCTCGCCGGAGACTGTGGTGGTTCGGAGAAGATTCCGAGCAGCCTGGTGGCCAAGAGAGCCGGGCGAGAGAGGGGAAATGGAGAGGGGACGTGGGCGTTTAAGAGGGAGCAGTTGAAGAGTGGAATCACTGTGGCGTTATGGCGAATTTATGCGAGCATTCAATGGCAGGAACGGACGGGCGTGGTCGGCGGCGGGTGAGGAAGAAGGTGAGCTGGCGGTGGGGCCTAGCGTCAGCGAGATAGAGAGGGGTTTGGTGGGACCTACTCATCAGTGGCTGCGCGGGTTCAGACACGGGTGAGGAAAACACTTTGGGAGGGGAAAGAGGAGGAGACAGAGGCGATTAAAAGGGCGTAGACGTTGGAGAGATTAATGCCTCCATTGACGCGAATTGATCGCTACAATTCAAGACAGAAACGGCGAGGAGTAATCAACGCAGGTTTGAAGACGATGAACAGGACAGTGTGGGGCAGCTTCGTCAGCGAGAGGGGGAAGTGCAGGTGGGGTCCTGTCGTCAGTGAGGGTGTGGGTGGGTTTTGGGGTGCGAAACGTTTTCCTGCGGGGAGAGAGCTAGTTCGGCTGGACTGGGCTGCTGGGCCTATTGGGTTGGGTCCGGTTTGTTTCTATTTTTTTCTTTCTAATTGCTTTATCTTTTTCTATTTTCATTTTATGTTTTGAAATTCAAACAACAAATCAAACACTCAAATCAAATCAAACTTCCACCAAACTTTGCATTGATTTTAGTTCTGTTTAACAACACAATTCCAAGTCCCAAAATAAAATAATATTTTTATTTTAGGGTCTATTTAATAATTAAATAAAATAGTCCTTAGTTATTAATTTAAATAGGATTTGATTTATTTAAAAAATCTCCATTTGAAATTTAAATAAAACCAAAAGCACTTCAGTAGGTTTTATTTGTGAATATAAAATACTTGGAAAACTTATTTAAAATAAAATAACATGTTCTGATGTTTAATTAAAATGGTAAAACCTTTATTTTAATAAAATTGGTTTAATAATAAACTCTCCTTATTTTTATTTAAATAAACCTTTACTCTTTTAATCAAAACAAAACATTTTATTTCAAAAGCTTGGCCAAGGTTTAATTTGGCTCTATAAAATAATCCTTATTTATAAATCTACCTTTTCTTTTGAAAACCAAATATTTTATTACAAGATCCAAAAATAGTAATTCCAAATATTTTTAACTTTATTGTTTATTTAACTTTTTAAATCCCTTTAGGATTTTATTTGATCCAAATAGGTTTTGAAAGTTTCCAATTGGATTCAAAAAGTTTCTTCTCACCCTGAAAATCAACAAAGTTTTATTTTATTCATTTATTTTTCACATTACAAGATTTGGAAAATCTTGGGATGTGACAGAGGATAAGGCCTATAATTGTTGTTATTACCAAAATTATTCCTATGGGCATTGTTGTTGAAATTATTGTTTCTAATGAAGTTCACATCAACTTGCTCTTCTTGAGCAACAAAAGAGGCTAAGGGAACACTATTAGGATCTAAAGGAGCTTTCCCATTAACAAGCATAGCCATAATAACATCAATCTTATCGCTCAAAGAGGAAGTTTCCTCAATAGAATTTACCTTCTTACCATGTGGAGCTCTCTGAACATGCGATTCAGAGTAGTTAAGCATCATATTGTCAAGGAGTATTGTTGCAGCACCCAAGGTGAGGCCCATGAAAGTACCTCCATCAGTTGAATCCAGCAGGTTCCTAGAAGAGTAGTTCAAACCTGCATAAAAAGTCTGGATATCATCCAAGCAGTGAGTCCATGAGTGGGACAATTCTGAACCAAAGTTTTCATTCTTTCCCAAGATTGAGCAACATGTTCATTATCAAGTTGTTTAAATTTCATAATGTCACTTCTCATAGCAATAATCTTAGCAGGAGGATAGTATTTTCCAATAAAATCATCTTTGAACTTAGTCCAAGAATCAATATTATTTTTAGGCAAAGAAAGCAACCATTCTTTTGCTTTTCCTCTCAAGGAGAAAGGAAAAAGCTTGAGCTTAATAATATCTCCATCTACATCCTTATACTTTTGCATTTCACAGAGTTCAACAAAACTATTGAGATGGGCAGCAGGATCATCAGAACTAGCACCAGAAAATTACTCTCTCATCACAAGATTCAACAAAGAAGGCTTAATTTCATAAAAGGTAGCATCAGGAGAAGATGGAGCAATAGTTGTACTAAGGAAATCATTGTGGTTGGTGCTAGTGAAGTCACACAACTTGGTGTTCTCAGCAGAGTTCATTTTGGCAAAGGTGGGCAAGCCAAACATAGTAGCAGCTGCTAGAGCAGGAACTAATTTTTTTGTGTTTTTGAATAAAGAAAGTAAACCAAACTAGACTAAATTTTTGGGTTTTTTGAAAAGAGGCAAACAAAACCAAGCAAAAGAAACAAAGCAAACTAAAAACAAACTAAAGAAAAAGAAAGTGAAGGACTCCCCTTGTGAAGACGTCCTTTGCCTCCCCGGCAATGGCGCTAGAAAATAGCTTGATGACGCCCCACACTTGTCGTGGAACGCTTCATTGGAAACCCCAAGAGCAAGGTATGAAGTAGCACAGCAGCAAGTTTCCTTCAGTAAGAAACCGTGGTTATCGAACCAGTAGGAGGAAGGAAACGTCACATAGGTGTTGCTGGCACCGTGGAGACCTACACAACACAAACTCAAGACTTTGCCGCAACGGATCAGTGAGGTTGTCAAGCTCACCGGTTTGCTGTAACAAAGGATTAAACGTATGATGTGGAAGGTAATGGTTTGTAGAAAGTAAACAAGTAACAGTGGAGGATGTATCAATGGTAAAGATTGGACCGGGGTCCATAGTTCACTAGAGGTTCTCTCCTTAGATAAACAACATGGCATGAAGGGTAAACAAATTACTGTAGGGCAATTGACCGGAACTGAGCAAGGCATAACAATGCAATTACTAGTAAGAAAGATCCTATGAGATTAGATTGGGCAATACAACAAGATACATAGACCGCCATCCAACTGCATCTATTACTAGAAGTCCACCTTCAGGTTATCATCCGACCCCCCTCCAGTATTAAGTTGCAAGCAACAGACAACTGCTTTAAGCAAGGTGTGTAAGGTAAACAGTCCACATGTTCCATGAATAAGAGACCGTTGTTTTATCCCTAGTAGCAACAGCACATCTACAACCGAAGAGATTTCTGTCACTTCCCTTGGAAAATAGAGGCATGAACCCACTATCGAGCATAAATACCCCCTCTTGGAGTCACTAGCAACTACTTGGCCAAGATAGCTACTAACAACGGAGAGCATGCAAGATCAGAAACAACACATACATGATTAAATCATAAAGACAAAACCATTAATCAAACCAACATAATAATCTCAATATCCATCGGATCCCCGCAAACACAACATGTATGATTACAAATAAATTAGATCTTGATCATGAACGGAGCTCACAAGATCTATACATGAAAGCACAAAGGAGGAGATACAACCATCTAGCTACTACATGGACCCATAGTCCAAGGTGGAACTACTCACGCATCATACCGGAGAGAAGGCCTCCGGGATGATCTCCCCTCCGGTAGGGTGCTAGGAAGAGCATCCGACCCCACGATCTAGGGACGATGGTGGTGGAGGCTACAGACGGTTTCGTGGAATATTGATCGGGTCCTCAGGGTTTGTGCATCGGAGGCTTCTTATATGCGAAGAGGGAGGCTGAGGCGGCGACCAGAGGGGGAAAACCCTACACTGGCATGGGGTAGGGCCCACCCGTGCCTATGGGGGTTTAGCCGCCCTGGCACGCCTCCTCGTTTCCCCTATGGTCTTCTTTTTTCCCACGGAAAGTAATTGACTTTGTCGTTTCTCCCGTCCAATTCCGAGAATATTTCTTTACTAAACCAAAAACAGCAGAAAACAGGCATCTGGCACTGTTGAAACTTGTTAATAGGTTAGTACCATAAAACATGTAAAAATCACCTCAAAGTGTAGAAAAGTAAAGCAAAGTAGATACATTTCTGACGTATCAAAGGGAAACTTGGGTTTTCTCCCAAACCATAACTTCATATAGTGTCATTTCAACGGATCATGATGGTGCTCTTTTCAGTGAAAAGCGGTAGTATCTAAATCTTTTAATCTTTAAAATGGAAGTTTTATGAATTACACCTTTGATCTTACCATGTCAAACAAGGTTTCATTGCATATCTTGATTATTCCATACTCATATGGTGTTTCGGGAAACGCAAATCCATGGAACGATTCCTCAAATCTTAGGTGTTATGCTAAACTTGTAACTCAAATATCTTCCTTTATGATCCTATCATAAATTCTTTATTTTCTTGTTACATTGATTTTGCACTTCATCTTGAAAGTCTTTGGACTTTTCAAATGTTTCACACTTCATCCTCATTAATAAAAATATTCATATATTCACTCAAATTTTCGGAGAAAGCATATGAAGTTGAAATACATCGCACTCGACTACACGTAATGGACTTCATACATCAAATATGTACAAATTCCAATAATCTAGTCATTCGTTCCCTTTTGGCCTATGAACGGAGTTTTAATTATCTCTAGGAAATTTTCACAAGCTTCATTTGATCAAAGATCAAAAGACTCCAAAATTCTATCAACATGGAGTTTATTCATGTTTTCTTTCCAATATAATTTAAATGGCGATGTCACTTCCTAAGTGATCTTTCAATCAATTTGTCTTTCGACATTTTTAGCACTAGTTTTATGGATGTGATTTGTCCAACGAGATTTGTAAATCGTCCATATTTTATGGATTACGGCAATTATTTGAACAACCCTTTTGTTCTCATAATACCTGATCGCAATAACAATTATTGAAACAAATCTTGAAGGTAAGTTTTTATTTCAACGAGCAACACAATAACCCTTTATTTGTTCTCGATGAACATCATCACATATTCTTTTGCTAGTTACTTAGGCCATTGTAGTTCGTGAATTGTGTTGTTTCGTATGACGATTCACACCAACAAATTCAGTATCCAATACTCAAGAACTACATTGTTTAACAAGCAAAGATTACAACCATAACATGTATATCCTCTATATACCTAAGCTAAACAATTCTACTCTTTTCTCTTCAGCCAAATATTTCTTAGATTTCTTTTTTAGTATTTCTTTATCCTTTCAAAAGAATCTATCAACATCAATAGTGGTTCCATACTTATGACACATAGTCCAAAACACGTATAGTTAAATACCAATGTCTTTGGACTTGCACTTTGAAGTAGATCACCGTCATCAAATGTTGGTGTTCTTTAAAATTACATTCTTTGGTAATATTTTAGTGTAGTAAACATTTTACCTACATCAAATATTCATCCTTATCATGGAACTGTTCATGATCAAGCTACTTTAGCTTATAAAGTGAATTGCGAGTATAATGTTGCTCTCCAAAACCTTTTGGAGGATTAGGACGACCATCGTTTCAAACCTTTTGCAAATTCCCATCAAATATGAGAACATGAATTTTTCCATATTATACACCATCATGTTGTAACCAAAACTTTTTTTAAGATATCGCAATATCCTCCACATATGATGGTGTCCGAAACAATTCTTTCAGCTCCTAGATAACCTTGATATTAAAACAATCTTTTGAATATCAAGAATCATGGAGATAAACCTGATACTTATTTACTAACACTGGAATTGTTACTCTTTATTTAATACCAATTATTAAACTTCACGGAGTAACCGGAACTTACTGAAATTTTGGAATAGGACTTTTAAACTTTAGATCAACACTTCAAAACAATATGATACCAGTTTGTCAAGTAAATATCCATAATTCTATAGTTCTATTATCTCAATTATAACTAAGCGCAAGGTGGTAAACGGATGCCTAATACTACAACAACTATGAAAATTCACTTTTATTTAATTTATGATAAATAGTGTTCAACTTTTAATCATATTGCTGTTGAAATCCCACTCAAAACAATATCCCTCACATTGTTTTAGTGATTACATGAACCAAATCTACTCAACAAGTCCGATCATCACGTGACATGATGTAGTTTCGAAGGCGAACAATCATCATGTTCATCATATCATCAATATGATTCATGCTTTACCTTTTGGTATTTCGTGTTCCGAGACCATGTCTGTACATGCTAGGCTCGTCAAGATGTAACCTTAGTTTCCGCATAAGAAAATCTGGCTTGCTCCCGTTCTATATACTCGCAGAATCTAACACACCTGATCATCACGTGGTGCTTCGAAACAACGAGCTTTGGCAACGGTGCCTACTAAGGATGAAAACTTTATAACTTGATATTTTGTGAGAGGGATCATCTTATAATGCTACCATCGCGATCTAAGGAATACAAGATGCATAAAAGGATTAACATCACATGCAATTCATAATATGTGATATAATATGGCCTTTCTTCTTGTCCTTCTGATCTCCATATTCAAGCACGAACATGATCTCCATCATCACCGGCGTGGTGTCAAGGTCAATGGCACCGCTCCGTGGTTTGGGGCTTTCAATAAGTGTCGTTCTAACTTACAAACAAGAACCACAACATTGATACTAGTATAGTCAATCACCTTTTGTAAATTGAATCTTCACTACGTTTGGCGAAACAGTCACCCGCAAAGCCACTTATGCAATACAAGTTGCATGTCAAGCGTGGAGCAAGTCTCATGAACAATGTCATGTAAGGTTAGCCCGGGCCACTTCATCCCACCATCCCGCAAGATGCAAAGTACACAAGAAGAAATCGACAACAAAAGCATCAACGCACACAATGACCAGTGTGTTCTACTCGTGCATAATATCTACATATAGACACGGCTCTGATACCGCTATAGGGGTTCGTAGCATGGAAAACAAAAAAATTCTACTACATGAACACAAACAAGCCAAGATATGTCAACTAGATTCTAGCAACGAGTCAATTAGAGTACTCATCCTTGAAGATTCCAAAGAGGTTAAAGAGAGTAGATTATCGCGGGTGATGTAGTCGTACACTTGCCGATCTCAAGATTGTGTAGACTATCCTTCCAGCGCTGTGTTCCGGCAGCGCTTCCGCGGTCGGTCACACGTTGGGACTCGATGAAGACCTTCCTCTCCCTTGTTCCAGCAGGCAGCGGAGGTTGTAGTTCTCCCCTCGCGATTCCGGCAGTACGACGACGTGGTGTCGGAAGTAGAGGGAAGATCCTATAGGGCTTCGCCAAAGCCGGAGCAGGTTATGGTGGAGAATTAGGGTTTCTGGCGATCTAGGATTTAGAGGGTCGGAGAGGAGGAGGTGGAGTCGGTGGCGGGGGCGACAAACCGCCGGCGGCGCGGGCGCGGTTTGGGGAGGGGCTGGTGTTGTGTGTCTCTTGGGGAACCCCCTCCCCTCTATTTATGAGAGGGGCATCTTGGGAGAGGGGATTTTGAATCCTTCCCCAAGTCCCTCTCATAGTTGGCTTGCGGTGGAGGGAAAGAAGGATTCTTTTCTTCCTCCACCAGGATACATTGTCCCAGTTTGACTTTTCAAACTTGCCATTTGACTTTCAATTTGGAGCTTAATTTATTCCTGGAAAATGCCCAACCAAGTGACCTAGGACATGATTCAATCATTCCACTTATCCATGACACATTCATGTACCCTTCCCCTTCTGGTCCGGTGAACCTTCTAGAACCTCTCTGATGAAAATATCGGAATCATTCCCGAACTCCGGAATTGGACTTTCCTTATATGAATCTTATTCTCTGGACCATTCCGGATCTCCTTGTGATATACCAGATCCCATCTGAGACTCCGAAACAACATTCGGTCTCGCTGCTTACATTCCATATCTACTAAACAACATTGAATCCTTAAGTGTGTCCCCCTAAGGTTCGTGAATTACGCGGACATGACCGAGACACTTATCCGATCAATAACCAGTAGAGGAATCTGGAAATTCATATGGCTCCCACATATTTCTACGATTACTTTGCGATCGAATGAACGACTTACATATGATACCAATTTCCCTTTGTCTCACGATAGTTTACTTAACCGAGGTCTGATCGTCAGTATCTCTGCATACCTAGTTCAACCTCATCACCGATAATTACTCTTTTATCGTTCCCGTGATATGTGATCCCTTGTGAGCCAGTCACATGCTTGGAAGCTAATTGGATGAAATTCCACTGAGAGGGCCTAGAGTTCCTCAACACATACTTTCCGAACACTCAGTGCCACCTTTATAGCCACCTAGTTACAGTGTGTTGTTTGATGTCATCAAAGCATCCATCCGGTGATGGTGATTAGCATGATCTCATGGTCGAAGTAATTAGGTTACTATATATCAGATAGCTTATAGCAAATGAACTATTGAAATGACTTGATCTTTATGCTATGCTTATCTATAGGAGTATGTCCATCACACCATTCTCCTAATGTTATGATATTTTTGTTAATAATATCTTAATGTTCATGATCAGGAAACCATGATCATATATTAACCAACAAGCTAGTTTAAGATGATGCTTTACTATGGACTCTTTTATGTTTACAAATCACACAAGTATTAATGTTTCCGGTTAATACAATTATAGCATGGTATGTAAAAATTTATCATAAGCATGAAGATATGATAATAACCTCTTTATTATTGCCTCTTGGCATATATCCATCTGCAGAAGAGAACGAGGTGCAGCCCGACCTCGAAGTTTAGCAGCATGACGTTGATGTCCCCAGTGACGACGAAGATGTCACCGACACCCACCTGCAAGAGCCACCACGACAGAGTAATGAGAAGGAAGAGGGATCAGGCGACGAAACACAGATCTGGTTACGTAAGGAGGCGAGGGGGACCAGATCGGGGAGGATAGAGGCCTAGCCAACGGTGAGGAGGGGCAGCACCGTGCCTCGATCTGGATGGGGTTAAGGAGGCCGACAGATGATTGACCGACGATGGAGTTCGGTGACGCTGGCCCTCCTCCATGAAGACAGCGTCATCTCCCCGCTGCTCCTCCATGATGACGGATGCGCCTTCCCGATACTCCTCCTCTCTATGAGGGCAGCAAACTAGGGTTCTCCAAGGCTGCGCCAGTGGGAGGCGGAGCTGGGAGAGGGTGGATCGGCTAGAGAAGAGAATCGGCGGCGGGAGAGGGTGGGAAGGAAGGGCGGCGCGAGGGGACGTGGTCTGGAGTTGGTGGGGTTAGGGTTTGTGGGGCTGTGGGCGCGACGGGGAGTGTGTTGTGCTTCTTCGGGTGAGCCACATGGCGTTGTATTGGTAAAGAACGTTCCAGGTCAGGCCGATAAGGTTGATCCGTGAGAGGCTGTTTTGTGTGTTTTGATTGGTTGGTTCACAAAACACCTTATTTTTTCACTCGGAAAAGAAAAAATATTTTTTTGTGCAACGAAAATGAAAAGTTTCAGCGATAACATTGTTTTTCATTCCAAGATGCACTTGTGAGTAGAATATTCTCATGTAATCTCGAAAAAACCTTCTCAGAAATGAATTATCATGTCTGAGGTTTCATGGCTTTCGGGCCAAACAACCAATGTTATGACTAGAATCACGGCATAGTTTGTGATAGTGTTCCCATATTATGCACACATATGTATCATGGAATGGCGAACAATGTTTCAGGAGGAAGTTTTCCTTTTCATCGCACGTAAAAAAGCATTTTCCATTTCCCGAGCGCCAAAAACGGACCATTTTGCAAAGCAACCACCAAATGAAAGTTTCAAATTGCTACCATCCCATTTTTCAAAAATAATAGTCCACATTACATGCACAAATGTCCCAACCGGGGTATCTCAAACCTTTCCGTCCATCTCTGGCGAAAAAGACAAATTCCTGCCGAATCAGTAGGAAGTGGGTCCGATTTGAACTACAGGTACATTATCCGATGCCCATGATTTAAAAAAAATGATTTTTAGACTCACAATATGCTATTTATTCAGGGATCTAATGGAATTTTAGCAAGGATCATCACCTATCTAAGAACCTTAATGCCTGCCGTTTTGACCATAGTTTGAAACGGGCATAAAAAATTCAAAAACTGTCCGATCAATGTGAATTCTTCGCATGACGTCTTATTATGTGACATAGTTTCAATTAAAAATACGAAACTTGGTAAATTGCAAGTGTCTCGAAAAAACCTTCTCAGAAATGACCTACCATGTCTGATATTTCATGGTTTTCGGGTCAAACGACCAATATTATGGCTAGAAACGCGGCATACACTACAAGAAAATATGTTTACTTGTGACCTTCTCATAGTGACGGGAAATAAAATCGTCAAGATCTATGACGGTTTCGCACAAGATGGTTGTAGACCGTCTAGAGAGGTCAAAACCCTGTAGAATTACGACGCTTTAGAAATACGAAACTTTGTATCAAATCGTCGTAATTTCTTCATAAAAAATCGTCATAACTACATGTCACGGCTAAGAGACTTATTTGTAGCCAATTATGACCAATTTAAATTGGCCTAATGTCTTTGTCAAAATTCATTTAAATGACTAAAAGACCACATCAGCAATTCCGCTTGTCACATCTATGTGTCAATGTTTGATGGAATTTCCAAGAATAAATAGGAGCGGAGGTTTGGACCCGCAACCTCCTAGACTCCATACTCCCTAGCGTTGTAACCACTACACCAAAGGTTCTTCTGTGTTAAATCCACGTGCTGCCAATACTTAACCGTCTTCGCTGCTGGGCATGCGTCCCAGTGAGCCAAGTTATTCATGCATTGTTGTTGGACCTATTCCTTGCTATTTTTTAACTCACCACGTTGTTGCACCTGCTACAACTAATGGGCCAACATTCCATCAGCAAATAGCGATCTGAATTTACCGTTAATTGGGCTGATTCATTAGAGTTTGAGCCCCAAAATTAGAGGGGGCTTTTTTTATTTGGAATGTCTAAAAAATCAATTATCCATAAATTTTGTGTATCACCTCAGATTGAGATGATTCTAGAATCGATTTGGTAATCTTGAAAATATGTATGACTTTTATGTTGGAAAATATTTTGAAGGTTTCCAATTTTTTTTGAAGTACTTACACTCAAATTGCCCTCAAAACGACGGGCACGAAGTTTCTTGACTACGGGCGGTACCTTGCGAAACCATGATTGGATCTATGATAAAATAGCATATTATGAACCTAAAAATGATTTTTCCAAAAAATGAGGCGCATCAAATCATGTACATGTAGTTTAAATCGGTCCTACATCCTACCTATTCGGATAGGTTTTTAATTATTTAGGCCCGTTTCAAACTATGGTCAAAATGTCGAGCATGAATGTTCTTAGCAAGCAAGCCTCGCTAAACTTGCATTGGATGTCTGAATAAACATGATATTGTGAGTCTAAAAATGACTTTTACAAAAAATAAAGAGCATCAGATCATGTATATGTAGTTCAAATCTGACCCACTATCTACCGATTCGTCAGGAATTTGTCATTTTCACCAGGGGTGGACGGAAAGGTTTGAGATACCCTAATTGGGACATTTGTTTATGTAATGTGGCGTATTATTTTTATAAAATATGGTGGTACCATTCTAAAACTGTAATTTGGTGGTTGATGCATAAAACGCCCTGATTCTGACCATAACATTGGTCGTTTCACCCGGAAGCCACGAAACTTCGGAAATAATAGGTCATTTATGAGAAGCTTTTTTCGAGATGAAATTAATTTACCAAGTTTGATATTTTTCCTTGGAACTATGTCACATAACATGACGCCACGCGAAGGTTTCACATAGTTCGGACAGTTTTTGAAATTTTTATGCCCGTTTCAAACTATGGTCAAAATGGCGGACACGAAGGTTCTTAGCTAGGGGCTGAGCCTTGCTAAACTTCCATTGGATCTCTGATGAAACATCATATTGTGAGTCTAAAAATTATTTTTTCCAAAAATCATGAGTATCGGATCATGTACCTGTAGTTCAAACCGGACCCACTTTCTATCGATTCTGCAGGAATTTGTCTTTTTTGCCAAAGGTGAACGGAAAGGTTTGAGATACCCCGGTTGGGACATTTCCCATGTAAGGTGGTCTAATATTTGTACAAAATGTGGTACCAGTCTAAAACTATCATTTGGTGGTTGCTGCACAAAACACCCCCTTTTTTGCGCGCAGAAAATGGAAAATGGATTTTCTGTGCGTCAAAAAGGAAAACTTCCTCCTGGAAAATTGTTCTCCATCCCAAAATGCACACGCATGCACAATACGAGCACATTATCACAAAATATGCCCTGATTCTAACCATAACATTGGTCGTTTAACCTGGGAGCCATGAAACTTCGGACATGATAGGTCATTTATGAGAAGGTTTTTTTGAGACAGCAATCAATTTACTAAGTTTGATATTTTTCCTTGGAACTATGTCACATAACATGACGCCACACGAAGGTTTCACATAGTTCGGACCGTTTTTGAATTTTTTATGCCCGTTTCAAACTATGGTCAAAATGGCGGACACGAAGGTTCTTAGGTAGGGGCTGAGCCTCGCTAAACATGCATTCAATCTCATATGAAACATTATATTGTGAGTCTAAAAATTATTTTTGCCAAAAATCATGAGCATCGGATCATGTACCTGTAGTTCAAACCGGACCCACTTCCTATCGATTCGGCAGGTATTTGTCTTTTTTGCCAGGGGTGAACTGAAAGGCTTGAGAAACCCCGGTTAGGACATTCCCCATGTAAGGTGGTCTAATATTTTTACGAAATGTAGTGGTACCATTCTCGAACTATCATTTGGTGGTTGCTTCACAAAACACCTAGCTTTCTGCGCTCAGAAAATGGAAAATGTATTTTTCATGAGTCAAAAAGGAAAACTTCCTCCTGCAGCATCGTTCTTCATCCCAAGATGCACACGCATGCACAATACCGCAAATTATCACAAACTATTCCCTCATTCTAACCATAACACTGGTCGTTTGACCCGGAATCCACGAAACTTCGGAAATGCCCCCTCCTTTAACACCGGTTCCTGTGGGGCATTTATTTCATGCATTAAAGGGGCTTTTTTAATTGAAAAAATATGATATGAATTTAGAAAATTCATATCTTTTTCATTTCAACTCAGAAAAATATGAATAATATATCATAATTTTCAGAAAAATAATATCTATCCATTCATGTAAATGATTTTTATTAGATCAAATCATATTTTAATGCCGCATCTTTTGTATTAACATTTTTGAATTGATTGGATATTTAAATGTCGCATCTTTTGTATACACTTGAATCTCACCAAGCCTCTCTCAACTTGCATTGTTTTTTGATCAATGTGTTGGTGGTTTTTTGAATTAGCCATTTGGTGGTTGCTTCACAAAACCGTTCGTTTTTTATGCTCGGAAAATGGAAAATGCCTTTTTGGTGCGATAAAAAGGAAAACTCCTCTTGCAAACTATGCCTTGATTCTAGCCATAACATTGGTCATTTGACCCGAATGAGATAGGTCATTTTGAGACAGTTACATAAAGCCGAACTGGAACTGAAAATTAAGATACATAAAAGAACTGAAAATTAAGATACATAAAAGAACTGAAAATTAAGATACATGGCCAGATTAAGTAACAATCGGCCGAACTGGAACTGAAAATTAAGATATATAAAAGAACTGAAAATTAAGATACATGGCCAGATTAAGTAACAATCGGCCGAACTTGTTTCGGAATGTTGGAGTGATTCAGTCATGCTCCGGCCTACACCTGTAATACTCGCCACTGTAGTCGTCGTACTCGCCGCTGCCGTCATCGCTGTCATCGTCGGGGTCACCGTAATTGAACCTCTGGAGAGTACGCGTGGGCTGGACTTGAGGGTAGCGCGTGGGCTGGACTTGAGGGTAGCGCAGACAGGGGTTAGAGTCGGCGGCAGTGTCATAGGCCATGACGCTCTGGAGAGTCCGACCGCGCCACCATAGCCGACGGCCGGCCTCGTTGAAGTTAGGAGGAGGTGGGCCGTCCTCCTCGTGCCTGGCGAGCGCCCTCTCATGCCGATCCACGAAGAAGGCTTCCCAAGTAGAGAAATAGTCGGGATGCCATCTGGGATTCCTCCGCTGCTCCGGCGTGAGCTCGAAGTAGTAGTGGTTCGTGATGGCCATCCGGCGCGCCACACCTAGAGGGACAGGAGGAACCGGCACACCTCCGACGCTCAGCATCCAGCCGACGGGGACACAGTAGCCCGGCGGGCAGGGGTAGTTCGAGGCGCAAAGCGCCTCCGCCTCCCTGGGGGTTAGTGCTACGGTGGAAGCCATGGGAAAGAGTGATGAAGTTGCAGATATGAGTCTAGAGATGTGCAATGACAATGGAGGCCAACCCCTACATATATATATAGTGAACTAGCGGGAAGAACTGGAGGGAAGAACTGGCGGGAAGAAAAATGGCGGGAAGAAAAATGGCGGGAAAAAATGGCGGGATGAACCTTTAGTCCCGGTTGGAGACACCAAACCGGGACTAAAGATGAACCTTTAGTCCCGGTTGGAGACACCAACCGGGACAAAACACGAGTCAGCACTAATAATAGGGGTGAGTGCATGTCGACATTATGTCGTGCGGCGTGTACCTTGTCCCGGATGGTGTCACCAACCGAGACTAAAGATGAACCTTTAGTCCCGGTTGGAGACACCAACCGGGACTAATAATAGGGGTGAGTGTCGACATTATTTTGTAAGTGTCAACACTATGTCAAGCTGCTTGTACTATAAATAGGCATCCTTGTGAGTCCAGTCCTCCAGCCAGTTTGAGGCAGGGACACCACTACGGCCAGTTTCAGGGAGATGCCGACGGAGCCCAGTCCTCCGGCATCTCCGAGAAACTGGTCATAGAGGCACTCCCTAATATGTGAAATTAGTTAGCTCCCTGGTGTATTGATCTAGTTAGAGAAGTTACAAAGCTGCAAGATGGTTTTCGAGAGCAGGGACACCACTACGGCCAGTTTCAGGGAGATGCCGACGGAGCCCAGTCCTCCGGCATCTCCGAGAAACTGGTCATAGAGGCACTCCCTAATATGTGAAATTAGTTAGCTCCCTGGTGTATTGATCTAGTTAGAGAAGTTACAAAGCTGCAAGATGGTTTTCGAGAGCAGGGACACCACTACGGCCAGTTTCAGGGAGATGCCGACGGAGCCTAGTCCTCCGGCATCTCCAAGAAACTGGTCATAGAGGCACTCCCTAATATGTGACCGCGCGCGTTTGGAGATCAGATCTTAATGGTAAGTACGAATCGGGACAACTTCTTCTCATAGTCCCGGTCCATCCACAAAACATGACTAACACTCAAGACATGTATTAATATTAAAAACATGAACTAGAGTTACATAATATGAGCATGAACTTCTTGGCATATGCCCTCCCTTATGATCGCTTCAGACGTAACCATGGAGCATCTTCTTTACTTAACGGAATGCTTGGGTCAGTTTTCACTGTGAAGGGCGGAATTTCATCAAACTTATTATAATCTTCTGACATGTCTGTCTTGTCCTCGATTCCCACGATGTTTCTTTTCCCTGAAAGAACTATGTGACGCTTTGGCTCATCATATGATGTATTCGTTTGGATATTTTTTCTTTTTTTGGTCTGGAGGACATGTCCTTCACATAGAAAACCTGAGCCACATCATTGGCTAGGACGAATGGTTCGTCTAAGTTCTTCATAAGATTGTTGAGATCCACCGTTGTCATTCCGTACTTCTTGTCTACCTCAACCCCTCCTCCTGTTAGCTTGACCCATTTGCATCGAAACAAGGGGACCTTAAAATTAGGTCCATAGTCAAGTTCCCATATCTCCTCTATGAACCCATAATACGTGGTCTTTTGCCCATTGTCTTCTGCTGCATCGAAGCGGACACCACTGTTTTGGTTGGTGCTCTTTTTATCTTGGCCTATCGTGTAAAATGTATTCCCATTTATCTCGTACCCTTGGAAAGTACATACAGTCGAAGACGGTGTCCTGGCCAACAAGTACAGCTGATCCCCAACAGTGGTGTTATTCGTGAGAAGTTTTTGCAGCCAGCCGCCAAAACTCGCCATGTGTCCACTTATAATCCATTCATTAGACTGCCCCGGGTGTTTGAGGCGTATTAAATTCTTGTGTTCATTGATATACGGGGCAACCAAGATAGATCTTTGTAAAACCGTGTAGTGTGCTTGATTGAGAGAATGCCCGTCCCTACATATCATTGCTTTACATCCTAGGGTGCCTTTTCCATGCAGTCTCCCCTCATGTCGTGATTCTGGAACACCAATCGCCTTAAGGTCAGGAATAAAATCAACACAGAACTCAATGACCTCCTCTGTTACATAGCCCTTGGAGATGCTTCCTTCTGGCCTAGCACGGTTATGAACATATTTCTTTAAGACTCCCATGTACCTCTCAAAGGGGAACATATTGTGTCGAAATACAGGACCGAGAATGGCAATCTCTTCTACTAGGTGAACCAGGAGATGCGTCATAATATTGAAGAAGGATGGTGGGAACACCAACTCAAAGCTGACAAGACATTGGGCCACATCTGTTTGTAACCCTGGTAGGCTTTCTGGATCGATTACCTTCTGAGATATTGCATTGAGGAATGCACATAGCTTCACAATGGGTACTCGAACATTTTCAGGTAGAAGCCCCCTCAATGCAATCGGAAGCAATTGTGTCATAATCACGTGGCAGTCATGAGACTTCGGGTTTTGGAATTTTTTCTCTGCCATATTTATTATTCCCTTTATATTCGACGAGAAGCCAGACGGGACCTTGATACTGCTCAGACATTCAAAAAAGATTTCCTTCTCTTCTTTGGTAAGAGCGTAGCTGGCAGGAGTTAAGTGGCATCGTTTACCCTTCTCGTTCTCAGGATGCATAGGCTCTTCAGGGGCCTTCACACGTTGCTGGTCCTGTCGTGCTTCCGGTGTATCTTTTGTCTTCCCATACACTCCTAGAAAGCCTAGCAGGTTCACGCAAACATTCTTCGTCACGTGCATCACGTCGATTGAAGAGCGGACCTCTAAGACTTTCCAATAGGGTAGGTCCCAAAATATAGATTGCTTCTTCCACATGGGCGCGTGTCTGGCATCGTCATTCGGAACAGATAGACTGCCAGGACCTTTTCCAAAGATTACTTCTAGGTCCGTGACCATACCAAATACCTCCTCACCGGTACGGAGGACAGGCTTCCTCCGGGGTTCTGCCAGACGTTTGAAATGCTTGCCTTTCTTTCTTACTGGATGCAGGTTCGGAAGAAATCGGCTATACCCTAGGTACACAACCTTCTTACATTTATCCAAATATACACTTTCAGTATCATCTAAACAGTGTGTGCATGCATTGTATCCCTTGTTTGTCTGCCCTGAAATGTTACTAAGAGCAGGCCAATCATTGATGGTTACGAAAAGCAATGCTCGTAGGTCAAATGGCTCCCCTTTGTGCTCATCCCACATACGTACACCTGGTTTGGCCCACAGCTATAAAAGTTCTTCAACTAATGGCCTTAGGTACACATCAATGTCGTTGCCGGGTTGCCTCGGGCCTTGGATGAGCACTGGCATCATAATGAACTTCCTCTTCATACACAACCAAGGAGGAAGGTTATAGATACATAGGGTCACAGGCCAGGTGCTGTGACTGCAGCTCTGCTCACCAAAAGGATTCATGTCGTCTGTACTTAGACCAAACCTTAAGTTCCTTGCGTCACGTGCAAAGTCCGGGTAATCTCGCTCGACTTTTCTCCATTGTGACCCATCAACGGGGTGTCTCAACATCGCGTCTTTCTTACGGTCTTCCATGTGCCATCGCAACAACTTGGCATGCTCTTTATTTCTGAAGAGACGTTTTAACCGTGGTATTATAGGAGCATACCACATAACCTTGGCGGGAACCTTCTTCCTAGGGGCCTCGCCCTCAACATCGCTAGGATCGTCTCGTCTGATCTTATATCGCAGTGCAGTGCATACCGGGCATGCATCCAAATTCTCGTACTTCTCACCGCGGTAGAGGATGCAGTCATTAATGCAGGCATGTATCTTCTGCACGTCTAATCCTAGAGGGCGGGCAACCTTCTTTGCTTGGTATGTACTGTCAGGAAACTCATTATTTCTTGGAAGAAGATTCTTCATTTTTACCAACAACTTTGAAAATGCGCTGTCAGTCACACCATTCTCTGCCTTCCATTGCAGCAAATCCAGTGTGGCACCTAGCTTTTTGTGGCCATCTTCGCAAGTTGGATACAACAATGTTTTGTGATCCTTTAACATCTGCTCCAGCTTCTCCTTCTCCTTTTCAGTTTCACATTCTTCCTTTGCATCAGTAATGGCCCGACCAAGATCGTCATCAGCGGGCCCATCTGCTCCCTCTGGATCTTCATTATCTACCTCCGTTGCATTATCATCATATTCAGGATACATATTATGATAGTTTTCATCATCCTCTTCTTCTTCGTTGTCTTCCATAACAACCCCTTTTTCTCCGTGCTTGGTCCAACAATTATAGCTGGGCATGAAACCAGATCGAAGCAGGTGGGCGTGAATGGTTCTGGTATTTGAGTAGTATTTCTTGTTCTGACAGTGAACACACGGACAACACATAAAACCATTGTGACCACGGTTTGCATTAGCCACAATGATGAAATTTTGGAGGCCCGTAATGTACTCGAAAGTGCGGCGGTCACCGTACATCCATTGCCGATTCATCTGCATTAATATGTAGTATATATCAAAAAATAATAGGGAGATGACCATTTATATATATAGTACATCAATGAGACATGAAACTATAGTTGCCTACCTCGACCGAGACGGAAAGAGCAACAAGAAAGCTTATTTTGAGCTCTCGGGCATTTCACCGAACACCTCTAGTGCATATGAAAAAAACACAAACTAGCACTCTTCACACCCTCTTGCTAGGCTCCAAAATGTGAAAGAATGGAAGAGTGGGGTGTGTGTGGGCTGGGGTGGTGTCTTATATAGCCCCCCCCTTTAACACCGGTTCGTGCCACGAACCGGTGTTAAAGGGGGGGCTCCTTTAATGCCGCAGAGGCCACGCTGGTACGGCCCCCCCTTTAACACCGGTTCGTAGAAGAACCGGTGTTAAAGCCCATTTTCGGGATCAAAAAAAGCCCTCGTTTCCACTAGTGCTAGTAGACTCTTGTTAGTGTAATACATACGTTATATATTGAAATGACATGTAGGACTATATGCCCCATCCAAATGAACAAGTCATATGACACATAGGCAAATTGCTTAGGTGTCTCTCCAGTCAGCAATTTGTATATGAATATATGTTGTCATTATATTTTACGACCATCTAGTTTGGTCGTAGTCTGCCAAATAAAGGCTGTAAAACCAGTGGTGTTCGTCTATGACCTTTTCATGTTAGGAAAGTATGACCTTCTTGACCAAATTGGTCGTTATTTTTCAAGGTTTGGACCATTCCAAATTTCCTACGACCAATTATATCAGAATGGTCATAGATCTATGACCAAAAAACCGCATGGTCATTAAGAAAAGGTCACTAGCCAGCAGATTTCTTGTAGTGTCACGTCATCGAGGTCAAAGTCCTCGGGAAAGTGGGAGAGCCCAAGGTTCAATGTCGCAGCCTTCCTGCAATGAAAGGAGGACCGCACCATCCAACCCACCATGGCTGGCGCCATCTCCATATAGTGCCACACGTCCATGAAACGTGTGGGCATAACCTGAGATGAAGTTATGCTCTGGAGAATGGTGCGAACGCAGAATGAAGAATCCTTTGTGGCGTTCATCACGGCGTTCATACATTGCTCTGCGGTGAAATCCTGCGCAGCCGGGTCGCCCTGACTTAAAACATCTGCAAGGTCAGACCAGATCAAAAAACATTGCCACGATCGACTCAACCCACTCAGGGCCAAACCCACTCGGGGACTCCCCAATTACTAAAGAGTGCAGGGAAGAAGACTTACTGAGGAGGCGATGGCAGTTGTCTTTCACATGCTTTTCCAAGTTGGAGAACTCCGTATGCATATCGGTGATAACAGAGTCAAACGCGACGCAATCTGAATTCACGGCGGCAACTGCCACCTTCGCCTTCTCCTCTACCGTGGCAAACGCCTCCTTCATAGACTCTAGCTCTGCGGCCTGCACGAAGCCCTCGCGTGCCTTCGCAAACTTGGCGGCTTCGTTATCTGCAAGTCACAAGTACTCATTGGCACCGATATCACCGGAAATGACTGCGAATGGCTACAACAAAAACACTCACCGACTGAAACTCGCAGTAGTTGCGCCTCCTCCCGCACCACGACCAACTCTTTCACCATCCGCTGCAGCGTGGACTACCGGTCGGCCGCCTCGGTCTGCAAAACAGAGCAAAATCTTACTAAACATGGCTACTAAAGACTCGACCCACCAAATACTTGGCCATTCGAGCCTCAAGGACTGGGGAACACAAGTTCCAAAGTGCCCAATCGTCAAAAATTATGACGGCATGCTCGGGGACTGGTGTTACCTAGATGGAAACGCCCAACAGTTGATGAAGCTCGGTAGCCCCCATGGAAGACATCGGAGTTACCCCACTGCTCGGAGGCCAGGGCGCCGATTCAGCGTGGTCGTTAATCACCTCCGGGACCGCCGGTGATTGCATGTTCGTGCCCTTTGCCACAAACCGAGGCAATGAGGAAGTCTTTGCCGCGGGAGATTCGGTCGCCATTGACTTAGCCTTGGCAGAAAGGTTCACCTCCGCAACCTCGATTTCTTCGGTCGCCGGCTCCGTCGCTTTTGATGAAGCCGTGCCTGTGCCTGTGCCATGTCGGTCGCTTGGACAGCGACCTTCCTCTTCTTAACGCCAGACCCGGGAGCGTTGGCAGTACTGTCCTTCCCTTCCATGAAAGGACCCTCCGCCATAGCAGCCTTGCCTCCGACCTTCACCGCGATCCCCTTCTGGATCCTCTTTGGGCCGCTCCTGTCAGGAATAATGACACTTCAGCAGGCGATCTACCAAGAATGTAGAGAAACATCAAACGGAATAAAAACATCAATGCTTACGTGGTGACTGGGATCTTCCACAACCCGAAAGTAATGTGAGCTGGTGAAGGATCACGGATACCGCCTAGAGGGGGGTGAATAGGAGGTTTAAAACTTTTATGAGATGTGCTTAACATTGGTGGAATAAACTATCGTTTTATTTTGTTAAGTACAAAGCCTATATAGACTAAGGTTCACCTATGTGAACCAACAACTGATGCTAAGAAAGACAAGCAACAAAGTGACAACAAGGTACAAAACTTTAAGAACGAAGGCTATCACAAAGTAAAGTGCATAACTAAAGAGCTCGGGTATAGAGATAACCGAGGCACGCATGGACGACTATATTTTACCAAGTTCCTTCCACAATGGAAGTACGTCTCGTAGGAGGGTTGGGAGGTACTAAGACCACCAAGGCCACAAGAGGCCTCACCCAATTCTCCTGAGCACCCGCAGCATGACAAGCACCCAACCAATTATGCAATGGCCTTAAAGGTGGCGACCGGAACCTTTACAACTTTGTTGAGAAGCCCTCCACAACACTCGGAGTCTTCCAACTTGATCCCGAAGATTTAAAACAAATATCCGAGCTCTGAGACTGACCACATCCACACAACCGGTTGTGTTCCAAGAACACAAGAGGGACAAGCTCCAATGAGTATCACGAACCAAATCCTCCGAGGAGAAATCAAACCTATGCACCGAATGCAAAAGGCAAGAAAATCACAAAGATGATCCAATCCCTCACTCTCAAGATCCAACAAAGATACTAAAGATATTGGGGTAACAAGAGAGGAGGAATCAAAGAGGAACACAAAATCTCCCAAGATCTAGATCCCAAAGAATCACTCACGAAGAGGTGATTTGGTTTGGTAAAAATATAGATCTAGATCTCCTCTACCTTCCACTCAAATATGAGCAACAATCTTTGGAGGGGAAGAAGAGAGTCAAGCTCAACAGATAAAGAAAATGGGGCAAATCTTAGACAAGAGGGAGGAAGGAGAAGCAACAAAAAAAGGAGAAATATCTATTTATAGTAGTCCACCAAATCTGCCTGTTTGGGCTGGAAACGGCCTGGGTCGTCCGATTGTACGGTGGAGGCCCGGTACTACCGGACATGGGACAACCTGCGCCAACCAAAACTAGCAAGAGATCAACCAGCGGGCTAGCTAGCAATAGAGAGCGACCGCGCAGGGGCGAGACAGCTAGCAGTGCAGGTGATCGGGAGCAAGGCAGGCGTGCGGCAGCGAGCGGGGCGGATCGGGAACGCGCGGGATCAACTCGGGATCGAGAGAGCGCGCACGTGCATGATAGGAGGAAAGCAACGACGTGGAGCAGGCTGCGCGGGAGTGGGACAAGGCCCAAGCGGAGCATAGTCAGCGGGGAGCAAGGAAGCTGGGCAGACGGTCCAGTAGTGTTGGCCTGCCTGGGCGGTACTACCGCAAGGGCCCGGTACAACCAGCCTGGGCTACCAGACGAGGCAAAGAGCTGGTGCGCGCACGCAAGGGCGACCAGTAGTACAATTCGGTACTACCGCTCTGCCTAGGAAACATGATTTTATTTTTTTTCTTTTTAAAACCAAATAAGGAAAAATGCAAATTGTGATAACTGTAGATTGGTAACTCCGATTGACCCAAATCGAATTGTGTTGGAAAGAGGAAGACAAGAGCTACCCAATATTGGATACCACCAAGTGGGAATACATCATGTATTTTATAGTGAGATACCTCCCTTTGCGAGAATCTAGAAAACCACCAATATAAAAAATGCGATAAGGTACAAAAGGGAAATCTATTTTTGATGAACTAGAGCTTGTCATGAATATTACCACAAGCTCTAGATCCTCACAAGGATAAGATCCAAATAACAACCAAATACGATGATGCAATAATGCAAAGGTTTGAGCTCTCTCTGAACGATATGATTGAGTTACTCACTCGAGAGCCCCTCTTGATAGAATGGCTATCTAGCCTAAACCTGGTCTCCCAACTAAAAACATGAGACCGGCAAAAGGGAAACCTATCAAGATTATACCTTTCCCTTGAGCATTCCAATTGAGCTTGTTTTAGACGATCTTGCTCTTCTCAAGATGGAATGTCTTTCTTGATTTCTCTTCATCGATCCATGACCACAAAGGTTGGCAAGCATCAAACATGAGATATTCTAGAGATGGCTCATTTTGAGCTTGCAAAACACATCTTCTTCATCATTTCATCAACCTTGGTGCCAACACATGCTCCAAGCGATGCCAAGACAATTCCTACAATTGCAATTTAATACACACATTAGTCCATAAATATTGTCATTAATTACCAAAACCACACATGGGGGCCCACATGCTCTTTCAGCTGGCTTCTCCAGCTCCTTTGGCTCGGCTGCTGGGTTGGATGGCAATGGATCTCGTTTAGAGCTCGCTTCTGCGGTGACCTCGGGGCCACTTTCGCCTTCTCTATGGCTAAGGCTAGCCTCGACTTCACGTTGCATTTGGCCGTGCATTTTGCGAGTCGCTGATAGAGGCTTCCATTCCTCTTTGACGGCTTCTCCTTCTTCCTCCTCCCTGCCGGAGGAATCTCCTTCTTCCTCTTGAAGAAGCTCTTGTGGCACCTCTTCATCCAGAGGAGGGAGCTAGTGTTCCAGGATTTTTAATGTCTACAGAGAGTGACACTCGTTAAAGAGACGGATCAGTGGAGTGCAAATGAAGAGGATAAGGTCGGAGATAATTTACCATGGCGGGTGGGACGCCGTCCGGTTTGTACGGGGCGAGTCCGTCCACCATTCTAGCGTACGGTGCCTCCATGATTTCTTGTGGACCGCGACATATTCCTCCGCATGCCAATAGGTCGGGTTCGCCCTCGATGGATCGGGGAGGCCGATATATTCGCACATCAGTGTCGACCAATTCATCAGCAGAACCAACTTGCGATTGAGCCAACAGTTCAAGCGGTTGAACGTCTTGAACCCCTCGTCCTCCAACTCAGTCATACGGGCGATCATCTACGTAATCACCATTTTCTGCGACCACGGCAGTTCCTGCACCGACAATTGCCGTGGGATACACCATTCGGCTTTATACGCCGGAATCGCGACATCCCCGGACAGGGTCGACTCGTTCATATAAAACCAATACTTTTTCTAGTCGCTGGCCACCTTATTTGGCAACATCAGCTTAAAAAAACTGGCGTCGAGCTTCACCTGGAAGGTGATGCCACCAGCCACCAATAGGGGCCCTTTCTTGACCTCTCGACTGGCACGGTCGTGGAATAGCTTGAGCTAGAGAGGAACATAGGGGCCGAACCCTAGATATGATTTGAAGAACGTGATAAAAACCGTGATTTGCTTGATGCTATGAGGATCCAGATCAAAGGGCTTAATCCGATAGAAGTCGAGAAAGCGTCTAAAGAAGAGGGAGGTGGGGAAACCTGGGTCGTGCTCTAGGTGATTGACGAACGAGATGAACTCACCGGGTCACGGCTTAGGCTCGCTCTAGTCGGCCAGTGAAACTCGTCGGTTACCCTTGGAAAGGTTCTCTGCGTCCTCGAAGGGTTGCATGGCGGATCTCGCGCACTTGGATTTTGACCAAGAAGGAGCCATGACAGTGGACTTGCTGAGATCTGAGATTTGGGTCGGTGGAGAATGCGAGTGTAGAAGAAAGCTAGTGTTGGGAAAATGTAAGGAGATCTCCATTCCCCTCCACCGGTCGCCATTTATAGCGCCATACCTCTAGTAATCACGGGGTTAGACGTTACTCCGCATGGTAAAATCGCCAAAGCTACCATTAGGAGTTAACTAATGGCAAGTTTTGACCATGCTGATGGTCCAGCTTTGGTCAAATTGACCATTTGCTTGCATTATTTTCTTACTCCAACCAATTAAAACAAGAAACCAGATGGAAAATGGTTCGCCAGAGCCACGACTGTAGACTAAAACCTTTGCCCTTTATTGGAGGAGTTCATCACCTATTCGACTAGGAACCCGCCTGGACTCGCTTACTTCGACTGCCAAGCTGACTCCCATGCCGAACCCCCGATCCACTCGGGGACTACTGATGGGGATATAACGATCGGGGTATCCACGAAAGAAATTAAGCGAATGACCCAGGATAATGCCGAGTGGTCCAACCAAGACAGTGACTGGAAAGAATCCTTCGAGAAGACCGGGGATGTCGTGGTATTGTCGACGAGTAGGACATGGAGGGGTCCTCACAGAGCGTGTTTATATACGTGGGGAAGGCGTTGGCGGAATCCTACTCCTGCTATAAATCACTATAATGGCAATACGCCGAGTTACAGAGATTGGTTTGCTATGCAAGGTGTGTATGTTATAGCCTGAGTCATGCCCTAGCTAAAGGCTCCTCTAGGTCCGACTTATAAATATGCCAGAACCTAGGGTTACAGGGAAGATTCCTAGACAGAAAGGTTACAGATACCTACACGGGTACTAACTAGTCTAACGTGTCTTGCACTCCAAGGCTCCGGGTATGTCAGTGACTCCATCGTAGCCTTCCTTTATCCATGGGCCTCCCTTCTGGATTCGTCTAACTGTGCCGCCCAGCAGGCCATAGTCCTTGATACCAACTGTGGGCCACCCGGGTTATCCAGATTAGAGACATGCAATGGTGGTACCCATTTAGCGTATCGCCAATAGTATCCCCCGAAGAACTCCGAGATCTTGCACCGTCTTGCCTCTTTAGGTTGAATACTCCGTCTAGGTTATGTTGGCAAATCGTTGACAGCTATGATATTTGACACATTTTTTATGGTTTCTATCGAAGCTACTAAACCTACACCGAGCTCACCCATGAGTCCCTCGCCTCCTTCTACGATGACTACAAGGAGAAAGGTAATGCATGCATGGTAAATTTCAGCGTTAACCAACAACATATAAAATTACTTTTCAACAATTTTGTGATTCTGATGGATTCCCTCAAGAAGGGGAATCAACTGTTACAAACTTGTATAGCGTCTCAAGTGGAGTAACTTGGGAGGTTATTTCTGTTAATGGTGGCAAGGACTTCTACCAGAAGAAGATGTCTACCATTCAGAACCCAACCATTCGTTACTTTGCTTTGTTTCTTGCTAACACTTTGTTAGGAAGAGGAGATACCAGCTCTATGGCCAATGCAGACATGGCCATGATCACCAAGGAACTCTTCCCTAATGCACCGCAGATTCCTACTCCTGCAACTCTATTCCTCCAGCACCTCCGCCACCAGAGCAACAAAAACAAAGGTGACATTTGCATCGGTGGACTGGTAACCCACCTAGTCCAAGATCATGGAATTTCAATTCCTATTATGCAACATGTTGATGGCTCCATACTAACTACTAGGAAAACGGCTATAGGTAATCCACACATCTGTGGCGCACGTGCTAGTGGTGCCCCACAGGTAAAACAGGCATGGTGCACTGCCCGCAGGTGCCCTACGGCTAACTGCTGTAATCGTGGCGCACATGGGGTGGTGCGCCACGGCTATGTGTGGGCCAGGGCACATGTGGCCACAGACTACATACCCGTAGCGCACTAGATCAACGTGCGCTACTGGTGTGAAACTTAGCCATAGGCACTCCGCCCTAGTGCGCTACGAGGCTGTATGTTGCAGAAGCTGGGTCAACTTAGCCGTAGGGCACTCTTCCCTAGTGCCCTACGGCTAAGTGGCCTGCACCAACTCCACCCCCCCTGGATCGCCTTTTTAGACTTTACAAAAAATAAAATAAAAATGATAAACACTTCAATAAATAAAATCCTTTCATACTTAGGTAGGTAATGTGGTCTAGTTCCTAGGAAAATTAACAAACAATAATTTCGACTTTTTCTGCAAAAAAAAGTCATGCCACGGTAAAATGGCCGTAACTTTTGCATACGATGTCAAAAAAATCGTATAATATACCAAAATGACGAGAATGAGATTTTCAAATTTAGTCACTCATGATGCACTTCGGGGGATTATTTAGATTTTCAAATTTAGTAACTTATGCATACGGTCATTTAGCGATTATTTATATTTTCAAAATTCGAAAAGAGTAAAAAGTTACGGTCAAAAGACCGTTTTTTCCTGCAGAAAAAAAACTAGAGGGCAACTTACCCGTAGCGCACCACCACCTAGTGCGCTACGAGTAAGTTGGGCGGGATTCAAAATTTGAATCCCCACCCCGCCCAGCTACCCCTCTTCCCTCCCCCTTCTCTCTCCTTTTCTTTTTCTCCCTTCTACTTTTCCTTTTCCTTTTCCTCCCTTCTCCTTTCCTTCTTATCCTCCTCCTTCTCTTTCTTTTCCTTCTCCTTATCCTCCTCCTCCTCATCCTCCTTCTCCTTCTCCTCTCCTTCTTCTCCTCCTCCTCCTCCTTGTTGACGAGGTTTAATCTCGTCAATGCCCATTGTTATGGACTTGGGTTTTGGAGAAGATGGGGATGCTGGAGATCGTGGCACGGTTAGCAGACAAGCAACCAGGGGACACGAGATTTACCCAGGTTCAGGCCCCCGGAGGGAAAACCCTACTCCTGCTTGTCTGCTCTTTGATTACGGCGGAACCGAAGGTTACAGGGTGCACAGATTCGATCTGGCGTGGATGTGTGTGCGGAAGTATGAGTCGAGTTGCCCTAGGACGGGCCCTCCTGGTCTTTATATAGACTTAGGCAGGTCCCGGGCGTAGTCCTAGTCGGTTACAAGTTCTAGGTGTTTTACCCCTTTGAATTTCCTATCTCCTCTAGTCTTGCTCTCCAAGGATCCGAAGACGTCATGGGCCTTGGCCACCCGAAAATCTTCATGGGCTAGCGTATGTCTGCCGTGGGCCTTCCTTGGGCTAGACTAGGTATGCTGAAGTTACGTACCCGTAGGGTATAACCATGTCAGTAGCCCCCGAGTGATCAGTCGAATCGTAGATTCGGCTGAGGACTCTTCCATCCTTCGGGAGCAGCTATATGTCAATAGTATATGTGTGTAGGGATTGCTGATGCGTGTGCCTGACTCTCCCGACGGATCAGGGTCAGTTAACTGTCTTAGGACGAAACAACACGATCTTCTTCAGGTTCGGGTCCCTTAACCCGGGCCTGAAACATATGCTGGCGTAATCCAACTCAGGCCGCGGAGGACTTATAGGAGTGGAATTCCAGTGATTTTAATTGATGTACCCAACGCGTCCATCGGGATTTTTCATCGTACCTACTGGTGCGGATTCATACTAGCAGAGCGCAGTCAGGTGCGTTGCCAGGCCATCAGATGATATCTGTAGGTCTTATCTTTGTGTCGCAGACGCAGCATCCGAACATTTATCACCTCGGAGGTGCTTCGGGTGGCCAAGGAGATTGTCGCTCACTCAGCGTTTTGTTGGGGCAGAGTTGCCAAAAAGTTTTTGCGTGCTGATCCGAAAGATCGCAGTCGAAGATTTCATAGGGTGCGCGACTAGCACTCCCTATGGGAGTAGCCCCCAAGTGTCTGTTCGAGTCGTAGACTCGAACGGAGACTTTCAGTTCAAGCATTGTTTCAATCATTAGGTTCGCAGGACTCGAAAATTTTCGAATGGTTAAATCCATCCTCCCTATGGGAGTAGCCTCCGAGTCCGTAGTGGAGTCGTAGACTCGACGTAGGACTCAGATAAGTAATTTTGTCCTCATTTGTCTGTCGGGTGCGCGGCCAGCGCTCCTGATAGGAGTAGCCCCGAGTATTTAGTCGAATCGTAGATTCGAGTGAATACTTTTAGCTGTGGAGCCTAAGTGGTGCTAGTATAGCTTTTGATGACGTCAGTGCTTACGATCGATGACCTCAAGCATCTGCTACGCCAGAGATGACTTGACTGGACGAAGCGTGGGTCCCACTTGCTGACTTTGAATTGACCGGTCACGCGCGGCGTGGAGATGATTACGGCGTCTCCTCGAATTCCGCACGTAGTGGACGGCGTGGTAACGATGATTCTTTTTGGTGCTGACACGTGTACAGCCAGATATACCGTTGGCGTTAGGTCTTCTCGATGGACGGCCAGCGTGCGTCGTCTTCGCTGTTATAATCCCTGGTGAAATCGTGGTTTGTTTTTCACCGCAGCAGTTCATCTATTCACTGCCCCCTCGTTCTTGAGCTATTCTTGCTGCGCTGAGAGTTTCCTCCACATTTCCTTTGTCTTTCTTCGTTGGCAACGCCACCACCGCCGTAGCGCCATGGGTAAAACAAAGAAGTCCTCATCTGCAGTTGGGACCAGCGCCGCCGGAGGCAAGAAGGGCACCGCCACTACTCGCGTCACCGACGGTGGCTGGCGACGATCAGAAACGCGGGAGAGCGATCTCCGCAAACTGCGCGAGCGGAGCCTGATCCCGCAAGACACGACGGCCGTGAGACTCCCCGGCAATGAGGTAATCCCCCGTCCCCCATCTGGGTATCGGGTTATGTTTGTTGCCTTCATGATTCGCGGGTTTTCTTTTCCGGTCCATGACTTCCTTCGTGCACTGCTCTTTTTCTATGGGGTTCAACTCCATTATCTGTCTCCCAACTCCCTTCTCCACATTGCGTGCTTGATCACGCTTTGCAAGTGTTGGCTTGGCATTGAGCCGTACTTTAGCCTCTTCCGGAAGCTTTATTCCGTGAGGAGGCAGTCTGGTTCGGATGGTGTGTATCCCATTGGGGGTTTCATCATCTCCCTCAGTCCCAATGTGCAATTCTTTTCCTTTTCCATGTCCTAATATGTCCAGTACTGGCGGAGGAAATGGTTTTACATCCGTGACTCCATACTGCCTGGGCAAGATTTTGGTCTCGTTCCTTTTGACCCCTCCCAATTGATTGAGAAGAAAAGATCCTGGAAAAACCAAATCTTAGACGGTGAAGTGGCGGAGATAGAGGCCCTGTACCGTCGGGTGGAGGATCTCCAATTTATTCCTGAGAAGGAGGTGAACGGTGTCGACATCATCCGGACGTTTCTTGAGCGTCGGGTGCAGCCCCTCCAAGCGAGGGCGCACCCGATGTTTCTTTACTCTGGGCGACATGATCCGACGAGGGTTTCGAGTGAGAAGATCTCCGAGGTGGAACTTGACAAGGCTCTTCGCGCGCTGTTGAAGTTCAAGGCCGACGAAGAAATCCCGGGGAAGTCGCCGACTTCTCCCTTTTCTTCGACGTTGGTCGTACCGAAGGTGTAGATTTGCGCACGTAGTGCTCCCCTTTTGTTTTTGTCAGTTGTGTACTTTTTCCTTTGTTTGCTAACAAAGTTCCTTTTCCTATTGCAGAGATTCAAAGTGCCGGGCATGGCACCACCGTTGCCCGAGAGGTATCCGAATGCCCCGGATAATGAAGTGGTGGATTCCGTGTCCGAGCTGCCGTCAGCGCGATCCCCAGCGGAGGATGCCGACGAATCGAGTGAGGACCATTCGCGCAAGCGATCACGGAGCTCTAGCGAGTCGTCAGATGCCTCGACTCCTCCGACTCCCAGAAATCCTCTGGGCCTTGAGCGTCATGATGATGTTCATGGGGGTTCTTCCTCTCCCCTTCCTGCCATTCCTGTACGGGCTGTTGCTCCGCACCCGCCAGCAAAGCGGAAGAAGGAAGAAAAGAAGGAGGAGAAGAAGGAAGAAAAAAAGGAGGAGAAGAGGGCCCGGAGGGCTTCTCCTATCTTCGACCTGAGTGCATTGGGCTCGTAAGTTTTCTTGTTGCCACTGTTGTCCTTTGTTCCCTTGTTATTTTTGCACCTGTGTTGATTGGTTCGTATGAAGGCAATCCTCCGATGGCTCTAGTGATGGTGCACTCGAGATGATGGGGAAGTCGAACATTGCGTCGCCTCCTCCTCAGACGGTGGCAACTTCTGGTGACGCTGCGCTAGTTCCTCCTGTGCAGGAGAGGCTGGTGGTTGCGCCTCAGAATAACGCAGGCGGGCCTGCGGGTTCGCCTTCGGAGCACGTAAGTTTTTCTGCTTGATGTTACGGGGGGAGCCCCCGAGTGTCTTCGTATGCTGATGTTGTTTATGCTTCTTTGTGTTGGGCGTAGCCCCCAAGTCCTGATCTTACTACTATTGCCTGTTGCTGCAGCCTTTTGTCCAAGAGGCCAAGCGGCTGGTGGAGGAACGCCTGACGCTGGAGGCGAAACTGCGGTAGCTTCAAGGTATTCGTCTGCCTTGTAGTACTTCTCTTGCTTATCCTGGTCCTGTTCTTTGACACTTGCTTGTTGTAAATGCAAAGGAGCATAACGACTCTCTCCGTGAGGTCGATGCTCTGAAGAAGAGCCTTGGCCAATCGGAGCAGAAGGCCGAAGCAGCCGCTGGTGCGAAAGAGCGCCTTGAGCTGGAGCTGACGAAGGCAGCCAAGCGAAGGAGCGTCTGCAGCAGGAGGCTGCAGATCGTGAGGAGCAGCTGGCCACCGTTGCGGCTGCTCGTGAAAAAGGGGTGGCGGATAAGCTCATGGCTGCTGCCAAGGCTATTTCGGGTGAGTACAAGATTTTGGACTTGTTTCTTTTTCTACGGATCTTCTTCTATGCTGAATTTCTTCATATTTTTCTTCATTTTTGTCTCAGATGCCGCAGGCATCGATTTCGACGCGGTGCTCTGGAGCACGGGAGTGCTCTAGATGATGCCACTGTGGTGGTTGAAGACCGCTGCAGCACCGACGTCAACTCTCTTGCCAAGGCGAAAGAGGTCCTTGGTCGCTTCTACCAGGAGCTTTTCCCGAAGGGCGCATCCCTTGAAGATGTGGATGCCCTGGCAGAGGCTCTGTCAGCCGAAGCGCCTGCAGCGTACAAGCGCAAGCAGAAGGGCATCGGCGCGTCCGTCGGGCTGGCGATGGCCATGGCGGCTGGGGCAGAGCTGGATCTGCCCCAGATTACTTCTCGGATGCCGACGGCTGCAGATGGATCCGAGGTAGCCTTCGCCGCCTACTCCGCTCGCTGCAGACGATATGGGCCCAAGCTCATTGACTTGCTGTCTGAGTACGCATTGCGGCAGCAGGGCGAGGCCAAAGCTAGGCAGTCTGGTTCTGAGGCGACTCAGTGCCCTCCTCCTTAGGCATAGTATACGTAGGTTAGTTTGTAGTCTATTTTTGTTCTAAATATCTTTTGTAGTACCATCCTTGTGCCACGTAGTGGCCTTATATATTTTAATGAATTCCTCCGAGTTGTGCTCTATCCTTGGCTGAATGTCTGTGTGCCTTCTTTTTTCTGCTGCTATAGGTTCCTTCGGGTGCTGACCCAGTTGACACTTCATCCGAAAGGCCCTTGCGAGCATCATTGGATGATTCCTCGCAGCTCGCTTTTCTTCGAGATCGCGTGCGCAGCTTGGAGAGAGATTTGCTTGGGTTACGCGGTCGCGCTAACGTTTGGAAATCCAAAGCAGACCGTGGTGCAGCCAGAGAGGAGTATTTGATGGTGGAGCTGGGTCGGCTGTCCGAGCAGCTGCAATTTAAGTTGATCCTTCTTTCGGGCTGTAGCTCAGTTCTTCGGGTGAGCCTGCTGGCGTTACTCTTGTTTTGTGCGGTTGTCGCAGGTGCCAATCTTGCTCCGAGGGAAGAAAAGGAGCGTATTGCTATTCGAGTCAATTGCTTGACTCAACAGGACATGGAGGCCGGCGGCTTCTTCTGGATGGATGATGATCGCGCCATAGTTCTGGCGACGGTGCAGGATCGTGTCTACCAGGTTTCGCGGGTGCTCCTCCAGGTGCAGACATCACTTTCCTCGGTGCTGCACGTCATGTTTCCGTTGGATGCCGTGCCAACGACCCTTGCAGGTCTTCTGACGAAGTTTTGGAGTGCCAGCAATGTCAAGGAACTGGTGCGGCAGCAGCTCGTCGCAGGGGTGAAGGCTGCCTTGTCTCTTGTCAGGGTGCGCCTCCTCGACCAGATGGTGGCGACTGGGCCACCTCCTCGACCAGATGGTGGCAAGTGGAATATGCGTCCGCATTACGCGGCTGTAAGGCAGTATGCCGAACAGATTGTAGATTTGTTTGAGCAGCGTGCTCAGGTTATTCTTCAGAATAGGTAGGACCTGAAAATAAACAGATAGATGTAAAAATTTTATATTGCGTCTGGGCGTGTATGTGCCCTTTGTTGTAAAGGTTTGCTTGTTTGCGAGCACACAGTGCTTTGATTTAGTACGTGTCCTTTTCGTTTGCCTGACGTGGTCAGCTACTCAGGTGTACATGTTTTGTCCTCAGTCGATGAAATCGTGAGGTGGGGGGAGCCCCCGAGTGCGTATGTAGCATGTAGTAAAGTTGCAGAAAATAGTCAACCGAGGGTTGGGGGCGAGGTACTTAGCTTTATTTATATCGTAATGGAGGAGGTACATGGTTCGGCTGAGTAGCCTTGGCTGAAAGCCTTATTGAAAGTAAAAAGGGGGGTAGGTTGCTATGGGTAGAATCGTCGCAGGTGCGAGACGTTCCACGGGTTGGAGTATGCGACTCGAGACTCCACGTTCTTGGGGCGATAGGCGCCACCTGGATGACCTCGGTGATGGCGTAGGGTCCTTCCCATGGTGAATCGAGTTTGTTCGGTCGCTTTTGCTTGAGTCGCAAGACGAGGTCTCCTTCGACGAAGGACCTTGGGCGCAGCCGGCGGCTGTGATAGTTGCGCAGACACTGCTGGTACACCGCTGATCGAGCGGCTGCTATATCCCCCTCTTCATCCAGTGTGTCGACGGCGTCTTTGAGTGCAGCCGTGGACTCGGCTTCGCTGTAAGCGACGACTCGTGGAGCCTGGTGGCGTACTTCGGCTGGTAGCACGGCCTCAACTCCGTGTACCATGAAGAATGGTGTGTAGCCGGTGGAGCTGTTTGGCGTAGTCCGTAAGCTCCACAGGACAGACGGTAGGTCTTTCCTCCAGTTTCCAGCTTTGTGCTCGAGTGAGCTCATGAGGCGCTTCTTGATGCCGGCGCCGATTAGGCCGTTGGCCTTTTCCACTTGCCCGTTTGTTTGCGGGTGTGCCACTGAAGCATACGTGATATTGATCCCGAGGCCTTCGCAGAAGTCCTGGAATTCTTCGGAGATGAAGTTCGATCCGTTGTCGGTGATGATGCTGTGCGGTACGCCAAACCTGTAGATAATGGATTCGAAGAACTTGACGGTGGTTTTGGCCTTCTGGTTGGTGACTGGCATGACTTCGATCCACTTGGTGAATTTGTCGACTGCGACCAGGAGGAAGACGTGTCCTCCCTTCGAGGATTTTGGCAGTTTGCCGATCATGTCAAGGCCCCATTGGGCAAAAGGCCAGGCTATGGGTATGGGTCGAAGTTCGGACCCAGGTGCGTGCGGTTTGTCGGCGAACCGCTGGCACCCGTTGCATCTTCGGACGATGTCTTTCGCATCGCTCATGGCCGTTGGCCAGTAGAATCCTGCTCGCAGAGCTTTGGCGACGAGGGAGCGACTGCCTGCATGGTGGCCGCAGATGCCGTCATGGATATCTTGGAGTATGGCCTTGCCGTCGTTGATGGTGACGCACCGTTGCAATACACCCGTAATGCTACGTTTGTACAGCTCGCCGTTGATGATGGTGAAGGCTTTCGATCGACGAGATATGCGCCGGGCATCTGTCGGGCTGTCAGGCAATTCTCCATTTGTCAGGAACTGGAGGTATGGACGTGTCCAAGTTTCTTCAACTGCCATGACCTGCATTAGGTTGACCATGGCAACTTCGGTATCCAACTTTTCGGGTCCTTCATGACCTTCGGGTAGCGTAGCCCCCGAGTGTTCTGCTTCTTCGGGTGATCCCTTGGGGAATTTCCGCTTGATGGATGGCACGCAGATCTGTTCGAGGAACACGCCTGGTGGTACCTTTGCACAAGTGGAGCCGATGTTGGCGAGTCTATCGGCCTCCTCGTTGCTCTCTCTTCCAACGTGCCGAAGTTCGCAGCCGTCGAATTCTCCTTCGAGTGCGTTGTATAGCGCGCGGTACGCGATCATGTTTTCGGCGGGTGCGTCACACTCATTCATCGTCTGCTGTACGACAAGGTTGGAGTCACCGTAGATGACCAGGCGCGTTGCGCCACATATTTTTGCCATCTTCATGCCATGGATGAGGGCTTCGTATTCGGCCTCGTTGTTGGAGGCTCTGAATTTCATCCGAAGGACGTACTTCATCTTGTCACCTTGTGGGGAGGTCAGTATGATTCCTGCCCCTGCTCCGGCTTCGCGTTTGGAGCCGTCAAAATGCATTGTCCAGGACTGCGACATGTCTGGGGTGTCAGGCAGCTGCAGCTCCATCCAGTGCACCAGGAAGTCCGGAAGGACTTGAGATTTGATTGCGTGTCGCTTCTTGTAGACGATGTCCAAAGGTGATAATTCGATGCCCCACAGGGCCACGCGTCCTGTGGCCTCTGGGTTATTCAGGATGTTGTTCAGGGGTGCCTCGTTGACGACCATCACCTGATGCTCCTGGAAGTAGTGGCTCAGTCGTCGAGCCGTCATGAACACGCCGTAGGCCAGCTTCTGGTAGTGCGGGTACCGCTGTTTTATTGGAGTGAGAACCTCGCTGAGGTAGTAAATTGGGCGTTGTACCCCGTGGGTCTTTCCTTCTTCGGGTCGTTCGACCACGAGTACTGTGCTGACCACCTGGTGTGTGGCTGCTATGTACAACAGCAGGGGCTCGCGCTCTTTTGGCGTGACCAAAACGGGCGAGGTGGAGAGGAGCCGCTTGAGGCTTTCGAATGCGTCGTTGGATTCTGGTGTCCACTCGAACTTGTCTGTCTTGCGCAGCAGCTGGTAAAATGGTAGGGCCTTCTCGCCCATGCGGCTGATGAACCTGCTTAGTGCCGCTACTCGCCCTGCGACCTGCTGAACGCCCTTGAGGTTTTTCGGCTTCTCCATTGTCATGATAGCTTTGATTTTCTTCGGGTTCGCTTCGATCCCTCGTTGAGAGATGAAGTACCCGAGCAGCTGACCCGAGGGGACGCCGAAGGCGCACTTTTCTGGATTGAGCTTGATCCTATAGCGATCAAGGTTGTCGAACGTCTCGTGGAGATCGTCGATAAGTGTTCTTGCCTCCTTGGTTTTTATGACTATGTCGTCGACGTAGACTTGGACGTTGCGACCGATCTGGTCCTTGAGACAGGCCTGCATGCATCGCTGGTACGTGGCACCCGCGTTCTTTAGCCCGAAGGGCATTGTGTTGTAGCAGAATACTCCGAACGGTGTGATGAACGCCGTTTTCTCTTGATCTTCGACCTTGAGTCGAATCTGGTTATAGCCTGAGTAGGCGTCGAGGAAGGAGAGCTTCTCACAACCTGCAGTCGAATCGATGATCTGGTCGATCCGAGGTATAGGGAAGTGGTCCTTTGGGCAGTGTTTATTTAGTGACGTGAAGTCCACGCACATCCGCAGGATGTCCGTGTCCTTCTTCGGGACCATCACCGTATTTGCCAGCCACTCGCTTTCCTTGATTTCTCGGATGAAGTCTGCTGCGAGTAATCTGTTGATCTCCTTGCCGATAGCTTCGGCTCGTGGCTCCGACAGTCTTCGGATGGACTGCTTGACTGGTTTGGTGTCTGGGAAGACATTGAGTGCGTGCTCGGCGAATTCCCTGGGAACTCCTGTCATGTCCGCATGACACCAGGCGAAGATTTCCGAGCGCTCACGGAGGAATTTGACGAGCGCGCCTTCCTATGCGGTGCTGAGGTCGTTAGCGATCAACGCCGTCTTGGAGGCGTCTGTCGGATGGACCTGCACTTTCTTGGTGTTGACGGTGGAGTCGAAGGACATGTCAGGTGCGTTCTGCCTTGTGACTGGGGGTAGCCCATTGTCCGTCACCTCGCGGAGCCTTACGAGCTCTTCTTGCATGCCGAAGGACTGGGAGATTTTCTTGAAATCCCTGTCGCATTGGTCCGATCGGGTGAAGCTCCCGTGGGCTGTGATGAGGCCCCTTGGTCCTGGCATCTTGAGTAGTAGGTATGCGTAGTGTGGGACGGACAGGAACCTTGAGAATGCTACACGTCCCAGGATGGCATGGTATTGCGACGGCCAGTCCACAACTTCGAATTCTAGGCGCTCCTGCCGAAAGTTGTCCGGCTTCCCGAAGATGACGTCGAGCCCTATTTTGCCCAGGGGAAGATGCCCTTCCCTGGGACAATGCCGTGGAACGTTGTGTCTGATTTTTCCAGGCTGCATTGCGGGATCCGCATAGCTGCTAGAGTGCTTGCGAACATTAGGTTGATGCCGCTGCCGCCGTCCATGAAGACGCGACTCATCTCGAAGCCTCCGATCGGTGCCTCCAGCACCAGGGCAGCATGACCTGGGCGAGGGATCTGGCAAGGGTGATCCGCGCGAGTGAATGTGATGCAGGACTCCGATCCGCTGAGGTACTCAGGGATTGCAGGCAGAGTTGCGACGGCCAAGTTGATTTGTCGGGTGATTTTCTTCTGCACCCTATTTGTTGGGCGTCCCTTCTGTATCATATTGAGTGCTCCTTTTGGTGGGGGGTATGCGACCCCGGTATTGTTTTGCGCTGGTGCGACTGGTTGATTTGGGCCTCCAATAGGCGGCGGTGGAGGAGCTCCGTGTGCTATTTCACCTGGCGTAGGTGTAACACCCTCAGAATCGACCCTATGCAAGTTTTAGCGCTTCCCGCCAAACCCGCATAGAAACAATTCAAAGGTCCCCACCAGGCACTTTCGTGCGGGTGGAAAACGAAGTAATAACATTACACAACAGTCCTCGATGGGACCCACAGAACATATATATATACAACACGACTCCATGAGTCAAAACTACAGATATAATATACAAAGATCCAAATCTCCTTGAAGATGATAGAGCGTCCGACTACGGACAAGATGCAAATGGGGCTAAGAGCCCTGAAGAATAACCAATGGCGTCCATAACCCTGCCCAGGCCAAGCCGGAAGGGTAACCCTACTAACGACGTCGATCTCAGAACCTGCTTGAACAAAAGGGGTGCCGACAAAGGGCAAAGGAAAAAGAGGAGCGTTCAGTACTGAGGCCAGTACACGGCGAGGCTAGAATTCGGCGGTCCTCGCCTACATAGGTATGGTGGACGGAAGCTGCAGCGGCAGCATGCACTAAACAACCTATAGAGACTCGATTCAACTGGCGGCTATCAGAGAGGGGTAAGAATGACCTATTCGGAACCGTCCTGATACTACCTCCAAACATACCCATCCTGGTGTTTCCCCCTTGAGACCAAACGAGGAAGTCAACCGAGGAACTCACACAGTTGGCAGTTTTATTTATTCAGTTATCGTTGCAGCAATTACTAGTCAGGTATAGATAATCATCCTGATAAAATAAGCAGTGGGCCGTTTTAGTTACTCATTCCGTTGTAGTTGCAACACTTACTAGTCAAATACAATTAGCATGAGATAACCCAAAACCCAGCAGTTGTTGGTACTTTTATTTAGCCATTCCGTTATAGTTGCAATAATTACTAGTCAGATACAATGGTCGCAAGCGACAACCAAAACAAGCAATTGTTGGCAGTTTTATTTAGCCATTCCATTATAGTGAAGCTGATTACTAGTCATTATAAAGTCAAATTTATAGCACTACTTTAGTTATAGTTGTCTATGATCGAGATACCGTGCTCCAAGTCGTCCATAACCGCGGACACGGCTTTCATAAAGTTTTACCCTGCAGAGGTGCACAAATAGCAACACACACTCGATCAACCTCGGAAAAACCAAATCAAAACCCAACGAGGCTTTCACGACAAAGCAATCACAGGATTCAGAAATATTTCAGGGGGCCACCCCGTTGAGTACACCCGCAACGAAGCTAGCTGACTCCTAGACGGACTCAAGGTTTGCGCCAGTGGCTGCAAACGACAGGGAAGCCACAACTGGGCTTGTCGATACCGCGAAAACACTCCGCTTACCTAAACAGTACAGGTGCTCCTCGCACAATCGTAATAAAGCAGTAAAGCATGGCATAAGTACAGGATAGTAAATAAAACCTCAAACTTGTTTGTGGCCCCAAGAAATAAGAATGAATCAAGCTCTGGCTCAGGGGGGTCCCATAATCCTCCCGGATGTGGATAGCGCAAATATTCAAGGAACAGGTATCAAGTACTCGGGGTCCTACGGGACACAAGTGGACGGTTAACAACCAAATAACATCTATTGCCCACCTGTGCCTCTGCTTACTTACTTCAATTTTAGTTGTTAAACAGTAATTAAAGTAAACGATAATGAAAGCCAAGATCATCTCCAACTTGAACATGCGGCAATACTCCAACAACTGTGGTACATGGCGACACGCAACAGCACTTGAGCAAGCGACTACGACGAGCAGGTCCATCTATCTACCAAACAACAGGTAATAGGAGGTGTCCAAGGCAATATAAGGCTGCAAGGGATAACACGGGTACGAAAACTAGAGCATCGCAACACAGATAGCAATAGATCAACAGGAGGGAATAAATACTATAGAAGTAAGATAGGTAGAAAGGGGGAGATGCTCGCCTGAAAAACATTGTTGAAGGTTTATCCGAAGATCGGGGCGAAGCTCACATCAACTCAACGGCCTTATCCGCGAAGAAGCAAAACACTAGAATAAACACCGGATGCAATATTTAATACTACGGCAAAAGATCGGGCATGATGCATGTATGATGTATGACATGGCAAAGGTGCGATGCGATTAGGTCATATTAAGCGGAACCGGGGTCCCGACAATTTATTAAACGGTTCAAGTTATTTAGAACCCCCGCAATTAAAATGTTGTCTTAACAAGGCAAGATTATATCATCGGTTCGCTACACAAATTTAAATGAGGCCAATATAAGACTAGATTTGCCCGCATATGGGCCCCATATTTAATTGTAATGTGAATCGGCATAAGGCCCCAGAACCACAGACAAGTATGCATGCATGAACAATTTAATATGCTTCAGATATATCATTTATAAAATAGGGTCTCGGCAAAGAGGTCACACATTAGGGTTCGACGATCTTGGGGTTCCGGGGTTCGGGGTTCGGTCTCAGGGTTCAGGGTTCGACAGGATCGGTCTTCGGATAACAGAGTAGATCTTGGCGTTCCGCGAAGAAGGACTTGGAGTATCCGTGATCTCGACGAGCTTGGCGTCCTTGTCAGAGTTCTCGGGTGACGATGTCGGTCTTGGTTTCCTCGATGGAGAACTCGGTGTATCCGTGTCGTGGTTCTTGTCGGGGTTCTCGGCTTCGGGCGCCGGGATCGGTCTTTGTTCGGGAACGGGTACTTGTCACACCGGGGTTCGGTCTTCGGGGTTTGGACTCTGGTCGAAGTTCTTGGCGTTCCCTGACGAAGATCTTGGTGTGCCATCTCGATCACCTGTGGCCGGCATCGGGTTGGTCTTGTCCGTGAGGAGATCTTGGCGACGGGATCGAAGACTCCGGGAAGGAGATCTTGGAGCGACGCCGGGTTCGGTTGTCGATGACGATCATGGGAGGTGTCGGCACCGGGTGGTCTTGATACGAAAAACACACGGTATAACACAATCTGACGTGCAGCTAGACGAAAAAGACGGCAGGCTGCCTGGAAGCGACGGTTGGCAAACAACACAAAAAGAAACACGGGCAGAGAATCAATCGCTGCACTCTGAACCAGCAGGGAAAACGGCTCCGGTTAGGCGATGACGTCAAGAGGGCACCGGAGGACGAGGGAGCTGGCCCTGGTCGCGTGCGGGCTCGCAGGGCGCTGCAGACGGAAGGCGGAGGCCCGCTGGCCCGGCGACCGGAGATGAACGCGGTCGAGGAGGACGCGCGGGACGCGCAGCTGCAGGGGAAAGCGGCCACGAGCGCGGCGGCGGACCGAGCAGCGATGGCGCCGTCCTGCTGGGGGGTCGAGGAGGAGCCTCCGAGAGGAAACGCAGCGGCGGCGTGGGGGCGCCGGAGCAGGGCTCGGCCGCGGGGAAGGAGGTTGGGGAAGGGCGGCCGCGTGCCGGAGCGGGCATGGCGGCGGGGCTTGCTGGAGAGGCTCGCGGCGGCGGACGACGGTGGAGGAGGCGGCCGGCGAGGGCCGACGGTGGTGAAGCTCGAGGGGGCGCGCGGTGGCGGGGTGGAGAGGAGCCCGGCGGCCGGAGGGAGGTGAGCGTCAGGGAGGAGCTCGATGGAGAGGAGAGGCGGAAGGATCGCCAGGGGCGGCGAGCTCGGGGGAGCTCGACGGGGGAAGCGGACGGAGGTGGTGGCCGAGCTCGACGAGGGGCGCGGGGCCGGCCGAAGGTGGGTGCAGGCGGGGCGGCGCACCGAGCAGAGAGAGGCGACGGTTGGGGGAGGCGGGGCGCGGAGCTCGGAGCCGGGAGGAGGCGAGGGGCGACGCGGCCGGAGGCGGCGGTAGGAGGAGGCGGCGAGGCGGGGAGAGCGCGGGCTCCAGGAGGCGGCGGGGAATCTAGCAGAGGGAGGTTGGGGCGGTGGCGGTTGTCGGGGAGGAAAGCGTGAGGCCGGCGCAGGGTCGCCGGGCGAGGTGGCGGTCCGGCGTCGGGGAGAGGGCGAGCAGGGCGCCAGGGCAGGGGGAGGTGAGGCCGGAGGGAAGGAAGAAAGGGGGCGGGGTCGTGGGCTAGGGAGAGGGAAGGAGGAAGAGGAAGAGAGGAAGGAGACGGGGAGGAGGGAGACGCGGGCGAGGTGGGGCTGGAGTGGGCCAGGAGCGGGGCCAAGGGAGCGGGTCCAGGGGGTGGTGGTTGACCAGGAGGGAGGCAGCAGTGGGGAGTGGGACCCGAGGGCAGGGAGGTGGGGAGCTGGAAAGTGGCGTGCGTGTGTGGTGAGGGAGTGGGGCTGGCTCGGTGGGGGAGAGAGAGAGGAGGCTGGGGTGACGTGGCAGCTGGGGGTTGGCTAGAGGGAAGGGAGAGGGTGAGGTGGCGTCTCGCGATAGGAGGGGGTGATGTGGCTGGTTGGGTGGGTAGACTAGGTTTAGCTAGAAAAGGGATTTTGGGTGGTCCGGTTTTTAAACTGGAGGTGGCCAGCCGGGCTTTCGGGCCTAGCGGCTGCCTCCCAAAAAATATTATAAAACTTTATTTAATTTAAAATAACTTTTTGTAAATAGTTTTCAGACAAGTAAAAGATCCGGAAAAGCCCGGCGCTATAATTTGAAATTGAGATGGGGAATATTTAGAAACCAAACTAGGCTTTTAGAAAATAGGTTTCGACAAACAAATGCATGATGACTCGACGATGCACAAATGCAATGTGGCATGATGACATGAGCATGCGGTCATGATGATGCAATGCACAAAAACAACGCGATTTTCTAGTAGTGGTTTTGCGGGATGCCACAATTCGACACCACTAACAATGGATCTCGCCCTCGAGATCCGCCTCATGGTACCGGAAAGAAGGGCGGCGGTCTGTATCTTCTTGCTTCGTGTAGATCGTCGCGACACCACTAACAAGAGGTCTTTGTCCGTGACCGTCGAGGGAAACACTCCGGAAACAAAAGGTCGAAGGTAGAGGTATCAACAAATAAAGCCACCTCTAGCTTCCGTGGACGGAGTAAATTGCTGGATCCACTGATTCGTTGTACAAGAGCGAATGATAAGAGTAGTCGGATAGTGATCAGTCCATCGCGCACCCAAACCATTACTCTGCACACGAATAGGCGGATTATGCAACCAACTCTCGGAATTAGACTGAAGATCTCGACAAACGAGGGTCGGAACAAAGGAGTGATGCAGACTCTGCATCGGATCTGGCGTAGATGATGTCGTCGCGTCGGAAAACACCGGAAAGCACAAACAAGGAACAAAGCATGGTACCACAGTAGACGGATTCCTCAGATAGCATGAACACCGGATGGTAGGACACCGTTATCAAAGGAGGAAGCGAAACCCTGAAGGTACGACGGAACCCAACCACGAGAAATCCTGGACTCGAAGAGAGAGAGAAGAGAGCGGATTCAAAACACGCAGAGGTGAGAGGAGAGCAGCAGAGGGGTAAGGAGTAAAATCAGACCTAATCAGAACTATCCAACCGATTTTGCAAAAATAGTTTTGACACTCTACTTCGGCCGTTAGCTAGGTTATCCTACAGGCTGGACTTGTGGGGTATCGCAACTGCTGAGCTCTGATACCACTCTGTAACACCCTCAGAATCGACCCTATGCAAGTTTTAGCACTTCCCGCCAAACCCGCATAGAAACGATTCAAAGGTGCCCACCAGGCACTTTCGTGCGGGCGGAAAACGAAGTAATAACATTACACAACAGTCCTCGATGGGACCCACAGAACAGATATATATACAACACGACTCCATGAGTCAAGAATACAGATATAATATACAAAGATACAAATCACCTTGAAAATGATAGAGCGTCCGACTACGGACAAGATGCAAATGGGGCTAAGAGCCCTGAAGAATAACCAATGGCGTCCATAACCCTGCCCAGGCCAAGCCGGAAGGGTAACCCTACTAACGACGTCGATCTCAGAACCTGCTTGAACAAAAGGGGTGCCGACAAAGGGCAAAGGAAAAAGAGGAGCGGTCAGTACTGAGGCCAGTACACGGCGAGGCTAGAATTCGGCGGTCCTCGCCTACATAGGTATGGTGGACGGAAGCGGCAGCGGCAGCATGCACTAAACAACCTATAGAGACTCGATTCAACTGGCGGCTATCAGAGAGGGGTATGAAAGACCTATTCGGAACCGTCCTGATACTACCTCCAAACATACCCATCCTGGTGTTTCCCCCTCGAGACCAAACGAGGAAGTCAACCGAGGAACTCACACAGTTGGCAGTTTTATTTATTCAGTTATCGTTGCGGCAATTACTAGTCAGGTATAGATAATCATCCTGATAAAATAAGCAGTGGGCCGTTTTAGTTAATCATTCCGTTGTAGTTGCAACACTTACTAGTCAAATACAATTAGCATGAGATAACCCAAAACCCAGCAGTTGTTGGTACTTTTATTTAGACATTCCGTTATTGTTGCAATACTTACTAGTCAGATACAATGGCCGCAAGCGACAACCAAAACAAGCAATTGTTGGCAGTTTTATTTAGCCATTCCATTATAGTGAAGCTGATTACTAGTCATTATAAAGTCAAATTTATAGCACTACTTTAGTTATAGTTGTCTATGATCGAGATACTGTGCTCCAAGTCATCCATAACCGCGGACACGGCTTTCAGAAAGTTTTATCCTGCAGGGGTGCACAAATAGCAACACACACTCGATCAACCTCGGAAAAACCAAATCAAAACCCAACGAGGCTTTCACGACAAAGCAATCACAGGATTCAGAAATATTTCAGGGGGCCACCCTGTTGAGTACACCCGCAACGAAGCTAGTTGACTCCGAGATGGACTCAAGGTTTGCGCCAGTGGCTGCAAACGACTGGGAACCCAAAACTAGGCTTGTCGATACCGCGAAAACACTCCGCTTACCTAAACAGTACAGGTGCTCCTCGCACAATCGTAATAAAGCAGTAAAGCATGGCATAAGTACAGGATAGTACATAAAACCTCAAACTAGTTTGTGGCCCCAAGAAATAAGAATGAATCAAGCTCTGGCTCAGGGGGGTCCCATAATCCTCCCGGATGTGGATAGCACGAATATTCAAGGAACAGGTATCAAGTACTCGGGGTCCTACGGGACACAAGTGGACGGTTAACAACCAAATAACATCTATTTCCCACCTGTTCCTCTGCTTACTTACTTCAATTTTAGTTGTTAAACAGTAATTAAAGTAAACGATAATGAAAGCCAAGATCATCTCCAACTTGAACATGCGGCAATACTCCAACAACTGTGGTACATGGCGACACGCAACAGCACTTGAGCAAGCGACTACGACGCGCAGGTCCATCTATCTACCAAACAACAGGTAATAGGAGGTGTCCAAGGCAATATAAGGATGCAAGGGATAAAACGGGTATGAAAACTAGAGCATCGCAACACAGATAGAAATAGATCAACAGGAGGGAATAAATACTATAAAAGTAAGATAGGTAGAAAGGGGGAGATGCTCGCCTGAAAAACATTGTTGAAGGTTTATCCGAAGATCAGGGCGAAGCTCACATCAACTCAACGGCCTTATCCGCGAAGAAGCAAAACACTAGAATAAACATCGGATGCAATATTTAATACTACGACAAAAGATCGGGCATGATGCATGTATGATGTATGACATGGCAAAGGTGCGATGCGATTAGGTAATATTAAGCGGAACCTGGGTCCCGACAATTAATTAAACGGTTCAAGTTATTTAGAACCCCTGCAATTAAAATGTTGTCTTAACAAGGCAAGATTATATCATCGGTTCGCTACACAAATTTAAATGAGGCCAATATAAGACTAGATTTGCCCGCATATGGGCCCCATATTTAATTATAATGTGAATCGGCATAAGGCCCCCAAACCACAGACAAGTATGCATGCATGAACAATTTAATATGCTTCATATATATCATTTATAAAATAGGGTCTTGGCAAAGAGGTCACACATTAGGGTTCGACGATCTTGGGGTTCCGGGGTTCGGGGTTCGGTCTCAGGGTTCAGGATTCGACGGGATCGGTCTTCGGATAACAGAGTAGATCTTGGCGTTCCGCGAAGAAGGACTTGGCGTATCCGTGATCTCGACGAGCTTGGCGTCCTTGTCAGAGTTCTCGGGTGACGATGTCGGTCTTGGTTTCCTCGATGGAGAACTCGGTGTATCCGTGTCGTGGTTCTTGTCGGGGTTCTCGGCTTCGGGCGCCGGGATCGGTCTTTGTTCGGGAACGGGTACTTGTCACACCGGGGTTCGGTCTTCGGGGTTTGGACTCTGGTCGAAGTTCTTGGCGTTCCCTGACGAAGATCTTGGTGTGCCATCTCGATCACCTGTGGCCGGCATCGGGTTGGTCTTGTCCGTGAGGAGATCTTGGCGACGGGATCGAAGACTCCGGGAAGGAGATCTTGGAGCGACGCCGGGTTCGGTTGTCGATGACGATCATGGGAGGTGTCGGCACCGGGTGGTCTTGATACGAAAAACACACGGTATAACACAATCTGACGTGCAGCTAGACGAAAAAGACGGCAGGCTGCCTGGAAGCGACGGTTGGCAAACAACACAAAAAGAAACACGGGCAGAGAATCAATCGCTGCACTCTGAACCAGCAGGGAAAACGGCTCCGGTTAGGCGATGACGTCAAGAGGGCACCGGAGGACGAGGGAGCTGGCCCTGGTCGCGTGCGGGCTCGCAGGGCGCTGCAGACGGAAGGCGGAGGCCCGCTGGCCCGGCGACCGGAGATGAACGCGGTCGAGGAGGACGCACGGGACGCGCAGCTGCAGGGGAAAGCGGCCACGAGCGCGGCGGCGGACCGAGCGGCGACGGCGCCGTCCTGCTGGGGGGTCGAGGAGGAGCCTCCGAGAGGAAACGCAGCGGCGGCGTGGGGGCGCCGGAGCAGGGCTCGGCCGCGGGGAAGGAGGTTGGGGAAGGGCGGCCACGCGCCGGAGCGGGCATGGCGGCGGGGCTTGGTGGAGAGGCTCGTGGCGGCAGACGACGGAGGAGGAGGCGGCCGGCGAGGGTCGACGGTGGTGAAGCTCGAGGGGGCGCGCGGTGGCAGGGTGGAGAGGAGCCCGGCGGCCGGAGGGAGGTGAGCGTCGGGGGGGAGCTCGGTGGAGAGGAGAGGCGGAAGGAGCGCCAGGGGCGGCGAGCTCGGGGGAGCTCGACGGGGGAAGCGGACGGAGGTGGTGGCCGAGCTCGACGAGGGGCGCGGGTCCGGCCGAAGGTGGGTGCAGGAGGCGCGGCGCACCGAGCAGAGAGAGGCGGCGCTTGGGGGAGGCGGGGCGCGGAGCTCGGAGCCGGGAGGAGGCGAGGGGCGGCGCGGCCGGAGGCGGCGGTAGGAGGAGGAGGCGAGGCGGGGAGAGCGCAGGCTCCAGGAGGAGGCGGGGAATCTAGCAGAGGGAGGTTGGGGCGGTGGCGGTTGTCGGGGAGGAAAGCGTGAGGCCGGCGCGGGGTCGCCGGGCGAGGTGGCGGTCCGGCGTCGGGGAGAGGGCGAGCAGGGCGCCAGGGCAGGGGGAGGTGAGGCCGGAGGGAATGAAGAAAGGGGGCGGGGTCATGGGCTAGGGAGAGGGAAGGAGGAAGAGGAAGAGAGGAAGGAGACGGGGAGGAGAGAGACGCGGGCGAGGTGGGGCCGGAGTGGGCCAGGAGCGGGGCCAAGGGAGCGGGTCCAGGGGGTGGTGGTTGACCAGGAGGGAGGCAGGAGTGGGGAGTGGGACCCGAGGGCAGGGAGGTGGGGAGCTGGCAAGTGGCGTGCGTGTGTGGTGAGGGAGTGGGTTGGCTCGGTGGTGGAGAGAGAGAGGAGGATGGGGTGACGTGGCAGCTGGGGGTTGGCTGGAGGGAAGGGAGAGGGTGAGGTGGCGTCTCGCGATAGGAGGGGGTGATGTGGCTGGTTGGGTGGGTAGACTAGGTTTAGGTAGAAAAGGGATTTTGGGTGGTCCGGTTTTTAAACTGGAGGTGGCCAGCCGGGCTTTCGGGCCTAGCGGCTGCCTCCCAAAAAATATTATAAAACTTTATTTAATTTAAAATAACTTTTTGTAAATAGTTTTTAGACAAATAAAAGATCCGGAAAAGCCCGGCGCTATAATTTGAAATTGAGACGGGGAATATTTAGAAACCAAACTAGGCTTTTAGAAAATAGGTTTTGACAAACAAATGCATGATGACTCGACGATGCACAAATGCAATGTGGCATGATGACATGAGCATGCGGTCATGATGATGCAATGCACAAAAACAACGCGATTTTCTAGTAGTGGTTTTGCGGGATGCCACAGTAGGTGTGTTTCCGAACGCAGGGATTGGAGCTTGTTGCCTCATCTGCATCATGCCTTCGCTGAGTTTATGGAACTCGCGGCAGTCCTTGAGCATGTGGCTAGCTTTCTTTTTGCCATCTTGTTTGTCGATGTAGAAGTGGATGGTACATGGACCCGAAAGTTTGTCGAATGCTGAGGGTCCGTTCTCGCGGTCGCGGCGTTGCCACGACTGTGTTGGTCGTCCGTTGTCGCAGAAGTTTCCGCTGCGGTATCCTCCGCTGTTGCGGCTGTTGTCATTACGGCGGTCGGCGTAGCCGGCTGCGACCATGTCGGGTCCGTCGCGGTCCTCTTTAGACACGCGATCTCCTCTTGCTGCGGCGTTCGCGTCTTCGTCCGTAGTCGTCCTCTTCATCTGATTGCGCCCGCTGGATGCAATCTTCGCCGTCTGCCAACTGCTGGCGATTTCCATGAGCTGGTCGAGTGTCTTGGGCTTTACACGTCCAAGTTTCTCCTTGAAGTCTGGGCGTTTGACGCCGTCCCTGAAGGCGTCGATGGCCCGCTCTTCGGAGATGTGTGCTGCGGAGTTCTTTGTTGTAGACCAGCGTAGTATGTACGAGCGAATAGATTCACCCGTTCTCTGAGTGCAGGCTCGCAATTCTTCGATTGAGGCGGGCCTCTTGCTGGTGCCTTTGAAGTTTCGGATGAAGCTTTAAGCGAGCTCCTCCCAGCTCGGGATGGATCCTGATGATAGGCTGCTAAGCCAGACCCGCGCTGCGCCTGTTAGCTGCAGCTGAAGGCATTGCATGGCTGTTTCTTTGTTGCCTCCGTTAAGCTTGACGGATGACAGATGGTCACTGAGCCAGGACTTTGGATCTTGAGTGCCGTTGAACTTCGGAGTATCCGAAGGAAGCTTGAAGTTGCGTGGCATCTGTGTTCGTCGGACGGATCTGCTGAAGCATTGAGCCCCGCAGAGTTCTCCTTCGTCTTCATCCATCTCAGATTCAGACGAGCATGCGCGTTTAGCGCGTGCTTTATCGATCTTGCGCTGTGTAAGCTTGTCTCTGGCGTCGTAGTCGCTTTTATGGCGGTGAGAGCTCTTCTTCCTTTGAGGAAGATCGTGCTCCTCTTCCTCTTCGGATGAGGGGGTGGGACTCCGGTCGCGCCTGGCCGGAGCTTTCTTCTTCGGTTCCGCAGGAGCGTCTTCGTTGAGCGCAGCTCCAATTAGTCCTAGTCCGGTGAGTGCGGACCTATGCATGGCCCTTTTCGGGTCCCCCTCCGGAGGTGGGTGAGCCGCGAGATACGCAGTGGCTGCCATGATCGCAGCTTGTGGCGTCTTCGGGATGATGTTGCCGTCAGCGTCCATATCCATGAACGATGTATGGAGAGTTCGGGTCACGTCACGCCGCTCCTTGGGGTCCATGCTTTCCACCCGAGAGCGGTGCTTGTTTCCCTGATTTCCGTTTGTGCTAGAGCCGGGTCCCATGGCGGAGAGCGCAGCTCGTCGCGCACTGGACTCAGAGGCTGCTTGCTTGCGTTTATCGAGCGTCTCCTGCATCTTGACTTGCTTCTTGTGCTCCTCGATGAGGAGGTAGTGGTATGCCCTCAGCAGATCACGTGGGGAGTCCAGAGGTAGGACTATTTCGCCTGCGACGGCGCGGCGTGCTTCGACCCATCCTTCTTTGCTAAGTTGGATGAGGTGGCCATTGTTTTCCCCGTTTTCGCCGTTTCCACCGTTTTCGCCGTTTCTGTCCTGCGGGTTGGGGTTGGGCGGCGGGTTAGGCGTTTCCTCGTCGGTTTGGATGACTGCGGCGCACAGATAGCGCCTGCAGATTGGTTGGCTGCTGCCGCAGCTTTTGGATCCGGAACCGTAGGTCCCTTCATCCGAAGGTGGATCGCATAGATCGGAGTTGCAGCTGCTGCTACTGTAGAACTCATCTGCGTGCAACCGTAGGTCCCTTCATCCGAAGGTGAATCCCTTGGTCGCCTCCATCCCGAGCAGGGAGCCCCTCTGCGTGCCGCCTCCCGACGACGACCGTCCCTCCCGAGCGCCCGTCCGCACCTCCTCGACCCCATGCTGCCCCGCCGCCAGAGCCCAACTCCAGCACGCCGCCGCCGCTTTCGCTCGCTAGCCCGGCCACCAGCGTAGCGCCGCCGCCCAGCTTCCCCTCCCCCTGCTGCCTCCCTCGGTCGCTTCTGCAGTGTCCTGCTACTCGCTGATTACCCGCCTCCTCACCGGGAGCGTCTCCCCGTGCCGCCGCCTCTCTCCGCCGGCAGAGCACCACACGCCTCCTTTTTCTCTTTTCATCTCACTTGGCGGTGGTAGGTTAGGTTATTACCACGAATAGTCAAAGGTAAAACGGTTCAATATAAAAGCGGACGGAAAATTTGCGAGAGGACTAATCTACCGCAGACAAAATTAGTAGATAGATAGATATTATGGACCCAGCACATGCCTCCAAGCTCTAATCTCCCTAGAAATAAATCAACGAGGAGTGTATAGCAAGTGCGTGTCCGAAATACCTTATGTGTACTACTCTTTACGATCCGTAATAACCATCGCTCGTTTTGTACTAAGCTAGTAGTACATACTTTCTCCGTTTCAGGGCTTAAGGCGTTCTCGTTTTGCGTATTTTTTCTTTGACCAAGAATTACTCTAAATATGTAAAGAGTTTTGGTATAAAAATAGTATCACTGGAAAGTATTTTTCAATACTAATTATATACAATATAATCAAGATTTTGTTGTTCAATTCTTTTGATCAAACTTTGCTTTGAAAAGCGTGTGTGTCTTAAACCTTGAAACGGAGGTAGTACGTTGTAATAGATAAGCTGCACTTATTATGGATGAGAGGTAGTAGTTTCTTTCAATCTTGCACGTATTAAGCTTACGCAAGATCGGTTTCATGCTTAACATGCAATTTGTATTGCATAAGTGGCTAGCGGGTATTTGTCTTTTCTAATATAGTTGATATTGCTTTTAGAACAGAGAGTCCAAAAGGGTATAGTAGAGATAGAATAATTATCTTTTTTTTTGAACGAGAGACGGGTGCAGAGTACCAACTTCTTGACGTTTTACAACATGGACCTCACATAAAACAAAAATTGCAACTAGGTCCTTCACTTTTACACTGCTCACTAGAAAACAAATCGCTAAAACTCAATCGAGACTTTGGAATCCGCCACTAAAGCATAGCCTGCTGGTGCAGCCAGCCTAGTCGCAACCACTGTACCTTCCATGAACTTAATTTAGAAAAACCGGAAGTGGCGTCTAAAAGTAGGTAAACATCGTTAGTGTACAAGGTACTGGTGTGACACGCAGATCCCCGCCAACGATTCGCTCGCCCGTTGAAACGATCAGCATGATCGCAATTTTTTTTGCCCCTCCACGATACTTCGCCCCCTTGTCCACGCGCGCGGTGAAAGCGAGCAGCCCCAAAACCATAGTCCAAAACTACGAGTGCACGTACAAATAGCAACTAGGCCCATCTACATCTACACTAATCTAAAAAGAGCCAGAGCAGCAGATCCGAACAATCGCAACCCTCTAATCGTCCAAACTACCGGCTCAGATTAGCACTAAAACGTGGTTAGACGTCTAACCATGCGTGCCAAATCCACCAGCCCGCAATTATATAAAAATAAAGGCCGCCCCTCGCACAGTAACGCCCTCCACACCGACGCCGCAGTTTGCTAGCCACCACGATGCACGCATCCGGCCGCGCTACCCTGGCCGCTGACACATCGCCGTTCCTCACGCCGCTCCGTCCGACGGTTTGGGACGCCGCCACGCCTTCGCACTGACGCCACCGCTCCTCACGCCGCTCTTCCCGCTGGATCCCGCCTTTGCCGCCGCCGCCATAGATGCCGCTCTGTCCGTCTAACAAGTGACGACCATGACCGGGTGAGTACCGCCGAGACCCCATTCAAATCCTCACGATTTTTGTTGTTTCGATCTATCCCAGGTTATGATTTGTGTCTTCATGTGGTCTACATGACGGAGCAATAGAGTCAGATCGTGTGAAACTATGTCCTCACGTCTTTGGAATTGCAGATTGTTGCTTATAGGTAGATTGTCATACACGGCCTACCAGATGCAATCTATTAATATGGCATACCAGGGAAAAAAAATAAATTAAGGGAAACTCAATTCTATATTGGTGCGTGAGGAAAGTGGTGCTGGCAATCCCCGAAGATTCATATGAGATATCTTGCACGCTTTGGCGAGCGATCTGGAATTGAAACGCGAAAGTGTAGAGAAACAAGTTCTAGAGGCAAGATCATTTAACCTTTTCTTTTATTTGCTTAATAATTGTAGCGCTCTCAAATGAAAACATATGCATTGGCGATTTTCTTATAGCCAATAATATTCCAGTCAAACACAGTTTTTGAAGCCTTTGGTAACGCAAAAACTTTGAGGAACAATAAGTCGATGTAATTGTTTCCTCAATTGATTTATATTTCTTCTACTTAAGATGAACTGTCCGTTCCCCTTTTCGGGATATCCCTAGCTGGTTGTTTTGGCATTCTCATTGGTTTGTAATTTATGGCGAAGTCCCTTTGGCAAGTTTTTGGAAATGAAATTTGACAAGACTGGACGAATCGATCAGCTGCACCACCTGAGGTTGGTGTTCATAGGGTTTAGGGTTACTACTTGACTATCTTCATGTTGGATATATTAGTCAATGTAGTCTAAGAGGTCCATCCCTTACAATGGATTACTATAAGTTGCAAATGTATAATTTGGCTGATGCTAGATCTTTTCCTTACTGTATGAATCAAGCTATACCGTGGTCAAAGAAGTAGTTGATGCATAAGAGTATTATAAGCAACAAGGAGGGACATGGAAATAGTTGGAACCAATGAGGAAAAACAACTTTATGTCACTGTTATACTAAATCTATGGAGAATACTAACTTCAAGAAACATTATTGAGTTTACAGGAAGTTAAATTCAGGGTTGTAGCAATAATACTTCGTAATGGAAATATAAATATTGCCAAGGGAACATAACTTGATTCATCCGTGGTTAGGGATGATAACTCTAGGTTCACCACACTGCGACATGGCTATGGGAGTGAGTTTCATTTTTCTCCTTCCAAAGGTCATTTTGTACCTTTAATTTCTACATTTTTTGTGTGACCATAGATCAAAATGCTGACTGCTGAAGTTTCTAGCACGTGTCATTACAATAATTTGGAGAAGACACCGATTACACGACTAATAGTTACCCTTGAAGAATTTTCTTGAAGGTTAATAGGGAACATTTTATGTAAAGTATGAAACAATGTTTATATTAGTGATAGATGCCAGAATAAGAGCGAGGATGATTGCAGAAAAGCTCTCACAAGCTTGAGAATATGTTTTTCATTTGGTGGATTCTTAAATTTTCTTCACGAATTTATATGGCTTCATTGCACTCATATATATTGTATAATTTTTTTGAGAAAGGAATTTTTTGACTACGAAGAAAGAAAATTTGCATTTCGACATTGTTTTTGGAGACAGATTGGGATGTATGGTATGAAATGTAAGATATTCTGTGCACGCCAGACTGGTGTACATATACTATGGGTGAATAGACTGTCCTCCATAGAGCTAACAAAGGGGAAGATAAGAGGACAAAGGGTGTTACAATGCGTTGATCTTTCCTTCATATATTCTTTGTAACATATGTCTCTGTTCTCACCCTCATGTTGGCTCGCCTGTGATCCATTTATCCAATTTTGGGGATCATTATTCTTGAAGGTAGATGCATCACACTAAGAATCCATGATAAGAATGTAGACGCCTAAATCAACGGGGACAAAGAATTTTAAGCCTTACTGTTGTGAGTATGGCATAAATGGTGGGGTGTTCCCTTATGCTCTATTTGACCGACTCTCCCCATGTTAATGTGTTAATCTATTCATGAAACCTATTGTCTTGAAAGTAAAAAAGAATACACGTGCAATGCACGTGCCCAATTACTAGTCAATTCAAAAAGCCCATTCAGAAGACAAGGTGTTGATGATGGATCATCGTCACGCACGCACGACGCACCATCAGAACCAGATCGGTTCGTCTCTAGCTTCCTGTTGCGCCTCTGTTGAGGCCTGTTTGCCGGCGCCCGGCGGTGACCAAGCTAGAAACTAATTAGACTAAACTCAGTTGCTAACCATGTTGTTAGTCCGTTTTAAACTGCGTTCATGCAAAAAAGAAATATCCTAAATGGTGTTGTAATTCTGCATGAAACAATCCATAAACTACACTCAAAAAAATTAAATGGTGTATTGTTTAAGATTAACTTTGAAAAGGCTTACAATAAAGTTAATTGGTTTTTCCTCAAGCAAACGCTCCACATAAAAGGTTTTTCTGAGAAGTGACGCGCTCTTATTCAGTCATTTGTGTCTAAAGATAGTGTTGCCATTAAAGTAAATGAAGTTACTGACAAACACTTCCAAACCAAGAAAGGACTGAGACAAGAGGATCCATTATCGCCTTTACTATTTAATATAGTGGTTGATATGTTGACTATCCTTAATAAGAGAGCAAAGGCTGATGGTTAAATTGAAGGATTAGTTCCACATCTTATTGATGGTGGACTCTCTATTCTTTAATACGCTGATGACACAATCTTTTTTATGGAACATGATCTGGAGAAGGCTAAGAATCTGATATTAAATTTATCAGCATTCGAGCAATTATCTGGGCTTAAAATAAACTTTTATAAGAGCGATTTGTATTGTTTTAGCGAGGCCCAAAACGAGGCCCACCTATATGCTGAACTTTTCGGCTGTGGTGAGGGCAATTTTCAATCAATTATTTGGGAATACCGATTTATTATCGGCGTCTCACAATTGCTGAATGGAAACTTGTTGAGGAAAGGCTACAAAAACGTCTTAATAGTTGGAAAGGCAAATTGTTATCCCTTGGTAGAAGACTAGTACTCATAAATTCAGTACTTACTAACATGGTACTGTATATGATCTCGTTTTTCCAATTATCCAAAGAGGTCTTGAACAAAGTGGATTATTTCCGTTCAAGATTCTTTTGGCAAGGGGATAGTGAGAAAAGAAGTATCGACTGGCCATATGGAATATGGTTTGCCGACTGAAGGAGTTTGGTGGACTGGACATACACGATTTGCAAGTCAAAAACACCGCGTTTCTGGCAAATGGCTTTTTAAACTACTTACAGAAGATGGTGTTTGGTGATACGTCGGAAACGTATCTATAATTTTTGATGCTACATGCTTGTTTAGTATCTACTTTGCTTTGCTTTGCCTACACTTTGAGGTGTTTTTATATCTTTTCTGGAACTAACCTATTAACAAGTTGCCACAGTGCCAGTTGCCCGTTTTCTTCTGTTTTTGGTTTCAGAAAGGCAGAAAATCAATATTCTCGGTATTGGACGGGACAAAAGCCAAAGTCAATATTTTACCGTGGGCGACACGAAGTCCATAGGAGAGACAGAGAAGCGGACCAGGGCGGCCAGACCCCCCTAGGCATGGGTGGGCCCACCCCTTGCCTGGGTAGGGTGTGGGGCCCCTGGCCGCCTCCCAGCCTCGCCTCTTCGCCTATAAGAAGCCCCCGATGCAGAAACCCTAGGCACCCGATCAAAACTCCACGAAACCTTCTGTGGCCACCGCCACCGTCATCCCTAGAACGAGGGAGGGATCTGGAGTTCTTCCCGGCACTCTGTCGGAGGGGAGATCATCCCAGAGGCCTTCTTCTCCGGTATGATGCGTGAGTAGTTCCACCTTGGACTATGGGTCCATGTAGTAGCTAGATGGTTATATCTCCTCCTTGTGCTTTCATGTATAGATCTTGTGAGATCCGTTCATGATCAAGATCTAATCTATTTGTAATCATGCATGTTGTATTTGCGGGGATATGATGGATATTGAGATTACCATGTCAGATTGATTAATGGTTTTGTCTATTCGATACTATCATGTCTGTGTTGTTTGTGATCTTGCATGCTCTCCGTTATTAGTAGCTATCTTGGCCGATTAGTTGCTAGTGACTCCAAGAGGGGGTATTTATGCTCGATAGTGGGTTCATGCTTCTAGTTTCCAAGGGAAGTGACAGAAATCTCTTCGGTTGTAGATGTGCTGTTGCTACTAGGGGGAAAACAACGGTCTCTTGTTCATGAAACAAGTGGATTGTTTACCTTACACACTTTGCTTAAAGCAGTTGTCTGTTGCTTGCAACTTAATACTGGAGGGGGTTCGTATGATAACCTGAAGGTGGACTTGTAGTCATAGATGCAGTTGGATGACGGTCTATGTATATTGTTGTATTGCCCAATCGAATCTCATAGGATCTTTTTGACTGGTATTGCATTGTTATGCCTTGCTCAGTTCCTGTCAATTGCCCTTCATGCCATGTTGTTTATCTTAGGAGAGCACCTCTAGTGAACTATGGACCCCGGTTCAATCTTTACCATTGTTACTTGTTTACTTGCTGCAAACCATTACCTTCCACACCATACGTTTAATCCTTTGTTACAGCAAACCGGTGAGCTTGACAACCTCACTAATTCGTTGGGGCAAAGTCTTGAGTCTGTGTTGTGCAGGTTTCCGCGTTGATTGCAACACCTGTGTGACGTTTCCTTACTCCTGCTGGTTTGATAACCTCAGTTTCATACTCAGGGAAAACTTGATGTTGTGCTGCTTCACACCCTGCTCTTGGGGTTCCCAACAGGCTCCATGTCAGCCATCAAGTTCTCTGGTGCTGTTGCCGAGGAGACTAAGGACGTCTTCACAAGGGGAGTCCTTCACTTACTTTCTCTTTACTTTGTTTTTAGTTTGCTTAGTTTCTTTTGCTTGATTTTGTTTGCCTCTTTTCAAAAACTAAAAAAATTTAGTTTCGTTTGGTTTTCTTTCCCTATTCAAAAGCACACACAAATCTACTCTAGTTGTTGGTTTGTTGCCTTGCTTGGTCATGCTTTCTATCAATGGATGGTTTCTTTGAAACTAGTTCTTATTGGCAAGGTGGGTTCACAGAAGAACAAAAGTATTATTATAAGGAACACCATTTGTCATAAAAAGGGAAACACTTATAGGAACAAATTGATAAGTTGAATACTGTTGCTAGAGAGGTGTGCTCTACTTATAATGTTACTTATTGCTTTGATAAAGCTTGTTGCTATAGGAGGTATAAACACCTGCCTTTTCAGTGTGAGTATAATGATAATGTTACCATATCCTCTTATGTTAAAGGAAATTATGAATTTTATGATGTGGAACAAATTGAAGAATTTATTGCCTTCAAGGGTGCATTTGAACTTGCCAGTTTGCTTGAAAATACTGATGATGCACCTTATGAATCTGAGTTATGAGATACTTAAATTTTTCTCTGATAATTACAGGAAAGAAAATGGATATATTCTTGAATATTTTAATAGGCGTTTTCCACAAATAGAAGAGACTAATGCCTTGCAGGAGCCTATGGAAGAAGAAATTGTTGAAACTGGAAGGTCATTAGATGAAAAAGAGGGGGAGAGTGATGAACAAAAGGAGGAAGAATGGACCTACCCATGCCTACCTTCTAATGAGAGTAACTCTTTATTCCTTACATTGTTTGATTGTCCCCCATGCTTACCAAAGGAGGATGAATGTTATGTTCCTGTGGATCCTTTTGAAATATTGATACGTCGAAAACGTATCTACTTTCCCGAAAACTTTTGCTATTGTTTTTCCTCTAAACTTGTGTGATTTGGATACAACTAACACGGACTAACGCTGTTTTTACCAAAATTATCTTGGTGCCTAGTTTTTGTGCAGAAAATCAATTATCAGGAAAAATCCCAGAAAATATGCCAAAAATTATATTTCACCAGAAGATCCATGGAGCCAACGAGATGGAGAAGGGGCCTAGGGGGCCGACTCCCCTACCAGGCGCGGGCCCACCTCTGGCCATGCCTAGGGGGGTGCAGCCACCCCAGGCACCCCCTCGGCCTTCCTCTGCGCCTATAAGTTGCCTCTCGACCTAAAAACCGAGGGGGGTTCGATAGTTTTCCAGAAAGAGTCCCGCTCCGCCACCACCACCAGAAACCAAGATTCGGATCCAGAAACTCCGTTCTGGCACCCTGCCGGGACGGGGAATTTGGAGAGGATCATCGCCATCATCATCACCAATCATCTCCATCAACCATCGATGTTTCCCTCATCCATGAGTGAGTAATCCCCCGCTGTAGGCTTGGGGATGGTAGGGATTTGATGAGTTCTATCATGTAATCGAATAAGATTGTTAGGGCATAGTGCCTAGTATCTCTATTAGTTCTATTTGACTTTGATGCAACTTGTTATGCTTAATGCTTTTCACTAGGGCCCAATTGCCATGATCTCAGATCTGAACTTATTATTGAATCATTATAATAGTATTGTTTGTGGTCTTATCTGCAAGTTGTGTACACATATCATTGTCCGGATCCAAAGGCACCGAAGTGACAGAAATTGGGACAACCGGAGGGGATGGCTATGGTATGAGGATCACATGTGTTCACGGAGTGTTAATGTTTTGCTCTGGTGCTCTATTAAAAGGAGCACCTTAATTGCCAGTAGTTCCCTAGACGCCCCGCTGCCACGAGCTGGCTGGACAGAAGATGTTGTGCAAGTTATCATTGCGAGCACGTATGACTATATTTGGAGCACATGCCTAGAATTGTTTAGTAGTTGGATGCTTGTTATTATTTATCTACAATACCCTAGATCTTGAAGTTACATGTTTAGACTCGTCCATGCAATGCTCGTCCATCCATCCTTATGCCTACCACGCTCATATCCCACTGTTTACTATTGTTGTTACAATTGCTCCTGTTCTGCTGCTACTGTTGCTTTGTTGTTGCTACTACCCAACTGTTGCTACTGATAAACTTCTGTGAGCAAGAACTATTTCCAGGTGCAGCTGAATTGACAACTCAGTTGTTAAGGCTTGCAAGTATTCTTTGGCTCCCCTTGGGTCGAATCAATAAATTGGGTAATACTACCCGCGAAGATTGTTGCGATCCCCTACACTTGTGGGTCATGACGACTATTTTCTGGCACCGTTGCCGGGGAGCATAGCTTTATTTGTAAGTTCACTTGGATCTATTATTGTTCACTGCTACTCCTTTCATCATGGGGAAGTCTCGTGATGGAATGTTTCCTATTTTACCATCCACTACAAGAAGAGGTACAATCCTAAACACCTGTGTTTCACTTGATTCACCGTCTGTTATAAGTAAGCTTGTCACACCACCACTACATACTTATGCTACACACACTGCTACTACTGCTGAGTCTGAAACTGCTTTTGATGCTCATGATGTTACTTCTATTGTGCTTGATGCGAGTGTTTCATTAGGTCCTTTCCTAGAAGCTACTATGGCTAGTCTAGGAAATACCAAAACTCCTAGTGAAGACACAGTTACACCTGTTAGCTAACCTGAGTCTAGTGAGAGTTATGATATTAATTATGGTTACATTGAGTTCACTGATGAATTTGTTGAAGAGTGGCAAAACACACATGGTACTAGTGCTATTAAGAGTCTCCTTGCTAGACGTACTATTATGCCTAAACTGTCCCCTAATCCTAAGTTTGCCACCTCTCCCGTAAATATTAAAGATCAAGATTATGATTTATCTCTTGATTTGTCCTATTTAGATATTGTTGAAAGAACCTTTCTGTGGGACTGAAATGAGAGTGTTGTGGCTCATATGAATGAGCTTTCTACTATGAGTTATTTATTCTATGATGATTTTAAGATGTACAAGTACTTTGTTACTAAGATCTTCCCTTTTTCACTAAAAGGAGAAGTTAGGGCATGGTTTAATAGATTACCTCCTGGTTCCATTGATAGCCCTGATTGCTTGATTGCTTCTTTCTTCCAGAAATATTGTCCTCCCAGTGGTAGAGATGCTTCTTTGCAGAGACTTTTTGATTTTAAACAGGGAGAAGAAGAGAAATTACCGAAGTCATGGACAAGGTTCTGTGCCTTGATTCATGCACATCCTAGATGTCCATTGCCTAAGAATGAGCTTCTTGATATTCATTATAATGGACTAGCGGATGATTCTAGGCCATACCTAGATAGCTTTGCTGATTGTGTTTTCAGGAAAAGAACTCCTACAGATGCTGAAGAATTCATGGCTAAGATAAGCAAAAATTATGATGATTGGACTTGAACTGAGCTAAATACACCTGAGCCTATTACTCCTGAACCAGGTGTGCCTGAACTAGTTCCAACACCAACGCCAAAGAAGAGGGGAGTTATTGCATTAAATGATGAAGTGATGAAAGAAGCTAAGAAATGTCTAAAGGAGAAAGGTATTAGAGCTGAAGATGTGAAGAATCTACCTCCTATAGAAGAATTATGTAAGCCAATTCCCCACTCATCCTCTATTGAGGTACACTCTCTCCAACACTTTGATGAGGGTGATATTCCTTATGGTAAGCCTTCTGATCAACGCTTAGAGGAACTTGACACATTTATTGTTAAGCAAGGTAATTTTAATAAACAAGTTCAGAATCATTTATTGGAAAACTCTAGAGCTATCAATGAGTTGAAATATATTGTGGAAAGAACTTCTAATGATATTAACATGCTTTGTAAACACATTCAAATGGTTCAAACCCAACTTGATCAACGTGCTAAGGTACAAATGGATATGCTAGTTAATGCCTCAGGAGATAAACATGTTTATGGAATTAGAACTAGGAGTGGTATAGCTACTCAAGATCCTTTATATCCTGAAGGACACCCTAAAAGAGTTGAGCAGGACTCTTAGCAAGGTGAGAGTAGTGGTAGTCCTCTTAAGAGAAAGAAAAAGAAACACAAAATAGTTGAGGAAACGCTTGAACCTGCTGTAGATCCTAATAGTATATCTGTCTCTAATGCTAAAACTGAGAGTGGTAATGATAAAAATGATGCTCCTGATAAGGAGTAAGGTGAGGAAGAACCTAAGAAGCACACTAAGAACACTAGGTACACAAAGTAAGTTTTTATTGCTAATAAACATGGTAAAGAGAGAGAACCTTGGGTGCAGAAACCTATGCCTTTTCCAGGTAAGAAACACAATTCAAAGGAGGAAGAACACTACAACAAGTTTTATGAGTGGACGAAACCTTTATTTTTGCAAATTCCTTTGACTGATGCTATTAAATTGCCTCCTTATTCAAAGTATATGAATGATATTTGTCTCTAATAAAAGGAAGATTCCCAATGAGGAGATTTCTACTTTGCTTGCTAATTATTCCGTCAATGGTAAGGTTCCTAAGAAACTTGGTGATCCAGGTATACCAACTATTCCTTGCTCTATTAAGAACAATTATGTTAGAACTGCTTTATGTGATTTGGGAGATGGAGTTAGTGTTATGCCTTTTTCTCTACAAGAGACTCCATCTAGAAAAGTTGATACCAACTGATATATCTTTGCAAATGGCTGATAAGTCAACTACTATTCCTGTTGGTATATGTGAGGATGTTCCTGTTCAAGTGGCTCATAATTGCTTGGTTTTGACTGATTTTGTTGTGCTTGAAATGCCTGAAGATGATAATATGTCTATTATTCTTGGGAGACCTTTTCTTAATACTGCAGGTGCTGTCATCAATTGTAATCAAGGAGAAGTAAAAGTCAATATTGATGACAAAGAACATACTGTTTATTTCCCCAAGAAGGTTGTTAAGAGCTATTCCCTGAATTCCATTGAAAATATTGAGACCATCAAGGTTGGAGAAATATATTGTCCCATTCCACAAGAAAATTTTGAAACTATTATGATTGGGACCATTGCTATCAAGTATGAGGTAACATACTAACCTTATGGAATGCAAAGTTTTTTTTCATATAAGATTGTTTTGGTAACAAGACTTGATCAACCTCGTTAACAAAAGGGTTTTAATGAACAAAATAATGTTTTCACTTTGGTTATACTCGCTTTCTTTTACTTTTGTCCTTCCTAGTCTTTGCCTTTCTTTTGCTAGCTTTGGTTTTTCTAGTTGTTTGCTGGTTAGTTTGTCTTAGAGATTCTGTAGTTTGGCTTTTGTTTTTATTTTGCTTCTTCTGAATAAACTGTTTCTGCGAGAAAATCAATTTTCATACCCTGAAAATTGGCCAAAAATAAAGTTTCCCGAAAAATCCCAAAAAATTCAAATTAATTTTTTCCTCGAAAAGAGGGGTAGGGGGATACTTGAAGTGACCTAGGGGGCCACCCCAGGCCACAACACCCATGGTAGGCGCGGCCTACCTATGGGTGGCGCCTAGGAGGGTCTGGCCCACCTGGGCCCCTTCAAGGTGCCCCTCATAGCTATCTTCTTTCTCTCTCCCGAAAAACACCAGAAAAATAGCTCAAGCTCGAGTTCTTGATGTTCTTTCTCGTGATTTTTGATCTCCTTGCTCATCCCATATTTGCTGCTGATTTTTGGAGAGATTGCTCCTTGGTATGTGCCTCCTCCACTTGTCAAATTAGATTTGTGATTGGTAGATTGTATCTTGAGTATTTTGCTGCTATAGGTGACAGGTTGTTTGAGCTTGCATGTATAGTCCTCTAGCAAGTTCCTATAGTAGTTTCTCATCATTTATCAACTTGGAAATCACTTGGTTTGATGTTTGTCTAAAAATTTCCGAAATAAGGTGGTCATGGACAACCACACATTTGGAGAGATATTTGAGAGTGTTGCACTTAGAAGGGCAAGGCTTTCAAGATCATCCACCCGTGCTAGGCCCTCATACAATGAGGATCTTATTACTTTGAGATTCGGCGATGAGGAAGATGAAGGGGATGCACACACCTCCACCTTTCCTTGCCAAACCTTCTTGCGGGCTGCTAGGATTCTTGATGATTTTATGACCTTGGTTCGGAGGGATGGACTAACAAGCCTTACGCAGGATGAGAGCGCGCAATATGCTACGCTCACTAAAACATTTGTGGAGAGCTTCTCCTTTACTAACAGCATGTTCCATCCAGATGTTTCTTTCAAAGATTATGGCAGCTCTTACCATATGTCATTGAAGAAATTTTGTGAAGCTCTAGGACTTGGTACAGCTGGCTCAGCAAAGAAGATTCCAGCTCAACCCGCTGATTTATTGGAGCTCTATCGCGGAATAACCAATGATGATAACCGTAGAGCTCAACAGGGAAAGATAAGAAACATTCAGCTTCCAGCCATCAGGTACTTCACTTATTATCTTGCCACTAGTTTTCTTGGTAGGGAGAACACTAGTAATATTTCCATCTATCATTTGGACTTCTTAGCTGCTGCGCTCAACAATGAAACTAAGTATAATCTTGGTTCTCTCATTGCTCGTCGCTTAACTGCTAAGGGACCCATTTATGGGGGAATTATTGCTATGCGTGTTGCTACTTCCGTGTACATTGCGGTTGATCCAAATGATATAGTTTTGGCTCCTCAGAGGCTTGATCTTGCTGCCATGAAGGCGCACCACTTTGTCACCACTAGCTCTACCCTTGAGAACTTGGTCTATAAAATGTTGTTTATTGACGAGGACTGTCACATCCCAAATTTTAGATTTGGTTCTGCATATCATTCATGTCATTGCATCATGGTCTTCCATACAAAACTTCGGTTTGAAAAGTTTCCGGCGAAACGATAATTGCAAACCCTATTTTGATTTGCTCCTACATGAGGGTATGCTAGGTTTGTATTTCCACCTCCCTTTGGAAGCTAGTGGTGTCGATACAAAGGACCCTATGATGACCCTCTTGATTTTACAAAATTTTAGAGACAAATTTCGTCCGATTCGGAGTTCGTATGAAAAAGTTACGGAGGAAATACTAAATAGGAAATTAGAAAAAAATAAAAGAACAAAAAAAAGAGCAGTGCGCCGCGCCAGCCTGCTGGGCCGCGCCGGCCTAGCCAGCACCCACAGCGCACGCGCGCGCGCCTGCAGCCCGCCGCCCGCGCCGTCACCACCTCGGGCCCGCGTGGACCCCACTTAACACGCGCCGCCCCCGCCTCTCTCTCCCCATCGCGTCCCGCACCCTCGCGAGCCGCCGCCGCCGCTCGCAAATCTCGCCGCCGCCGCCGCCCGATTCCGCTGCCCGCTGCCGCCCGGTGAGTCCGCCGCCGCGCCTCCCTCTCTCTCTCCCCGCGACCCCGCCGCCCCACGACCTCGCCACGGCCCTGACCGCCGCCACCTTTTTCCCGCAGATCGCCGCCGCCGACCGACGACCTCGCCCCGAGCTCGCCGCCACCGCGCTCCAGCGGCCCGCCGCCGTTGCCTCCCCACGCGCCCGACCCCGCCGCCGACTCGACGGGCTCCACTCGCCGTCGTCGCCTCGAGCTCGCCGCCGCCGCCTCCGGTGAGTCCGCCGACGCCACCCCTCCTAGCCATTGGATCTTCGATCCACGGCTCAGATCGGCCGGAGACCGCGCGGTTGACTGGTCAACAGCCAGTCAACCCGCGCCGAGTCAGCGCTGAGTCAGCAGGGAATATTCCCAGAATATTCCCTTTTGATTTAAATCGATTTAGAAAATTGCAGAAATTGTAGAATCTTGTAAATTGCATAGAAAATAATCTACTGGGCCAAAAATTGCAAATAAAATATGTGTAGATTAAGTAAGTCGTGTAGAATCTTGCTGTACCATTGTTTTACACTTTTGCAGAAATATTTTGTCCAGATTATTTAAATGAGTTAATGCCCTTTTTGGAGTAATTAATTCGTATAAAAAGATCTGTAACTCCAAAAATTGCAAATAATATGTCCCTGGATTCAGTAGAACAAGGGGAATCTCAAAGTGAATTAAAAGGATAGGCTTACAGTAAAAACTTTGCCAGAAACTATTTAGTGGCCTTCTGTAGTGTTTTATTTACTCAGGGAGTTTTATAATTCCTTTTTGAGTAATTACAATTGGTACTGTTTCTAAATAACAATGCCTATACAGTAGTTTTTTCCCAAGATTTTACAAACAGTATGTTTTCAGTAGTGATTTATTTGGTTTCTAGCTCTAGTTTCGAGCATTATATTTTGCATAATAGTTCTCCTTGCGCTAAAACTATTTTCCATGCATGCATTCAGTAGCTTTACTGAATAGGATTATGTGGTGCTGCTGTAGCATCAATCCACTTGTCATGCATGCATTCATGCATCATCCTTGTTTGCATATGCTTGTGGATGGTTTGTTTATGAATGCAATTATATCGTGTAGATTGTGACGAGTGCAACGCTTGCTCGTGTGTGGATTGTTCTTCCGACCGCTACAACCAAGGCAAGTAGATGCTACTTTGTTCATAATACTGTCCTACTATTTTCAATGCATTGTCGTGTATTTTGTAGATGCATGTGTAGGATGATACTATCGCTATGCTATGTCCTATTATGTGGTAGGGTTTTCCTTGTAGATGAACCACCGTTGGTAGATGTGCTTAGCCATGCTATGATGAACGAGGGCTGGGTTACATCACTGGAAGTTGTTTCTAAATGTGTTGGTTTGGGAAAACTAAAACAACTTAATCAATGAATCTCCTAGGTGTGATGGGATTGATAAATTTTGGTGGTATCATTGCGGAAAGGCACCCAGGTATCAAGAGAAAATGATTGGCTTCTTTATTTTGTAGCTTACATGTACAACCATGTGCCAATAATGAAATGGGCAGTTGGTTGGACTTAGTAGGTTGTGGTAACTCGAACCCGCATATCCAGAGATGTAGAATTTTGGTAGGTTGGACCGGTGCGCGTCGGGATTGGGGGGCTACTTCCTGAACGGTCTCTTCTTGGACTTCTCCCTATCATCACCCAAAATGAGAGTGATGGTACGAGGTGGGCTGGCCAAGTCACATGGGTAAAGTGTACTAACCCCTGCAGGGTGTATAATCTAATCGGTTAGCCGTGTCCCCGGTTATGGACTTCTGAGTTGCTTGATATTGATTCCATGACATGTTTCTCGCTCATTCTAATTTCATAATTGCTTTAATGTTGTTGGGTTAACTTAATTGGGATCTTTTCAAAGAAAATCAAAAACTGTTTATGAAAGTAGGATAAAGATATTTGCAAACGCAAGCTAGCCACAGCTCCACTGGCCAAATATGAATGTAGATGTTAGCGTTATTGTCTCCTTTACTAGCTCTACTTGCCATACATTCCATGTATTGACCCTTCGGGGCTGCTACGTTTCATGTTGCAGGATACTCCGATTCTGAGTAATCGATATAGGCCACGGTACTCCACTCGGCACTTGTTCACTTGTGGGCAATTTGAAGAATGGAGGATTTACTTTATTTATGTTGCTACCTGAATAATTTGAGCTAGCCTTGGGCTAAGCTTTTATTGTAATAATGGTACTCTGGATCTTCGTTATTTATGATACACGGATATTTTGCTATGTTATTCATCTTATTCTATTGTGGGCCAATGAACCGATCCAGGGATTGGCATGTCACATAGAAGCCACGGTCTTTTCAGAACCGTGGTTTTACAAGATGGTATCAGAGCCCGTGTGTCGACTGAAGGATCGTGACCTAGGATTGGATTAGGAAGCCCTAGAATTACTAAAGCTTATATTAACTCTGTCTTTCATCTTATGCCCTTCACTCTCGTAAGATTCTTACCATATGCTATTCTCACACTTTCCTCTTTTAATTGATAGATGGGAGAAGTCAGAACTGAGTATGCAACCATGGAGTCACCAAGGCCCTTTGCAAGACAGTTAGAACAGCTCTCGCAGTCATTGGGACTGCCACTGCCCATGTTCAAGGGAAGAAGGTTGTACACCTATGGATATTGTGAGGATGCATGGGGGATCACCACCTACATATTCAGAGATGCCGCCTTGCCAAACCCTGTGCATCTAATCTACACCAAGACATACTGCAACTGGGGACTTGGAATCAACTTGGCCATACATGAAGCCCTGTCTCGCCAGTGCCATCATGTCCGACACCTACTACCAGCAGACTCACCCTACCGTGACTATGGGAGGCGTGATGAAGATGGACACATTGTGGTTATCCCGGGCGACAGGAACAACATGCCGCCCCGTCGGAGGCACATAGAGGACATGGAAAGGGAGAATGGAGCTCTAGCTGAGAAAGTGATGATGATAAAGGAGATTGCAGATTTTGCCAGCAATGGTATGGTGGTCCAAGGACAGGAGATTGACACCTTGCATGAAGCTGTGGGAGTTCTGGAGAATGCCCTGATATCCAGAGATGCAACCATAGCTCATCTTCATGGTACTGTGCAGGAGAACACCCAGAACATACAACAGTTGCAAGGGACCGTCCAGGAAAGGGATCAAACTATTGAAGCTATGGCAGCCCAGATTGTCGCTCTCCAAGCACAGCTGAATCCACCCTCTGATGATGACAATGGAGATGGTGGCAACGATGACGATGATGATGACAGTGGGAACGATGATGATGATGAGGACGAGGATGATGATGATGGAGACGATGATGGTGGAGGAGATGAAGCTGTTGCAGTTGCAGCTGAAAGTGAAGAAGAAGAGGAGGATCCAGAAGAGGTGGAGTTTGAGATCTCAAGTGATGACTCAGGAGAGGTGTACACTCCGCCGCCATGGTTGAACCGTGGACAGAAGCGCCAACGCATGAGTGCAAGGACCTACCGCAACCTCTTCAAGAAGTAGATAGAAGTCCACCAATTAGTCCTCGTTAGGTAAAATCGTTAGGATTAGTCTCGATCGATGTAAAACTTAATTACTGTTAGCTTAAGAGTGTTTAGTTGCTTATTTTTGTACTCCAATATCCTAGGAATTATTTGTGTGAATTTTATGAAAGAGTTATGGCAAGTTTGGTTAACATCTGTGTTATTTTCGCTGCAGTTTTCTGCTGATACAACAGTACTGTACGATTTTTCATATTTTAGTGGTATCTGGGAAAAATCTGAAAACAATAGGGCTGGGGCAAAACTCTCTGTACTGTATGCAAAAAAATCAGCAAAAATTCCTGACGAGATTAAGTCAGGTAGAAAAATTCGTGAACACTGCTGGACTGTTCTGGCAAATTGCTGTTTTTAATGCTTTGTTGATCAACTGCTTAGTTAACCATTGCCAACTCTTGTAAAACTATTTCAGTAGGTATATACTGCTAGGATAACCCTTGGGATGTTGCTGGATCACTTGTTTGTTGATGTGTTGCTTGCTTGAGATTGTCTGCTATTGTTTGTTGTTTCTTGATCATAATGCATGGGTAGAATCCTATTATCTTAGTTGATTCTTTCTAAGCTTACCTGTGCTGAACCGCATATGCCTCCCCGCCGTTAACCCACTGAGTTGGAGCAGCTCAGGCACAACTGACCCAAGTTATGACCCAGTTCATGGAAGCTCAGAACAACAACAACAACAATGGGAACAACCAGCCTCAGGGAGATGCTCTCACCAGGTTTCTGAGGTTAAGGCCAGCTAAGTTCTCTACTGCAATGGAACCAATGGTTGCTCTCGACTGGTTGCGTTCAGTCAAAAAGGATCTGGTAACTGTTGGATGCACTGATGCTAAGAAGGTGAGGTTTTCCGCTCACCTACTGGAGGGACCAGCCGCTTCTTGGTGGGACACTTTTCAGATCACCCACCCGCTGGACACTATGACTTGGGAAATGTTAGAGGAAGGTTTCAGGACCAACCACGTGTCTTCAGGAGTTCTGAGCCTGAAGAGGAAGGAGTTCCGCAACTTGCGCCAAACCAACCGCATCGTGGCTGAGTACATTGAGGAGTTCAACAACCTGTTCCGTTATGCACCTGAGGATGTTGACACTGATGCAAAAAGGAGGGAGAGATTCCTGGATGGCCTCAGTGATGAGCTTTCAGTGCAGCTACTGGTGGTTTATTGCCCCACTTTCCAGGAGCTTATGGACAAGGCCAGGATCTTGGAAAGGGAAGCACAAGCAGGTGGAAAGCCGCAAGAGGAAGAGCAACAATCACCACTCTGGTTCACATCACAAGTCTCGCACATCATATGATGGGTACTCCAAGCATGGAGGGAGTGACCATGGGACCCATGATCGCCATCACCATGGAGGGGATGGACATCGCCATGACAACCACAAGAGCAGCCACCACAGCCACAAGGGAGGACACTCTCACCATTCTGGAGGACATAGTGGACATGACCGCAACCGTGATCGCAGCTTTGTGAAGAAGGATCTGAGTGAGGTGACATGCTTCAAGTGTGGCCAGAAGGGACATTATGCTGAAAACTGTCCGGAGAGGAAGGGACTGAAGCCAACCAACAACCAGAAGGCCACAGTGAACCACATGAATGTGGAGGAGATCCCAGATGAGCCTAATCTTGTGATTGGTAAGTTCCCAATCAACACTCACCCTGCACTTATACTTTTCGATACTGGTGCATCGCATTCATTCATATCAAGGGCATTTGTGGATAAGTATAAGCTACCTACTGAGTCTATGAAAGAGTCTATTAGAGTAAGCTCACCTGGAGGAGATATGATAGCTAGCGCGGGATGCCGCGGCTTAACTGTGAGGATTGGAACACACAACTTCATTGCACATTTGGTAGTGTTGGAATCACAAGGGTTAGATGTTATTCTGGGTATGGATTGGATGTCTATGCATGGGGGACACATAGATTGTGCACAGCGAGCTGTTTCACTCAAAACCCCGGATGGTAAGAGAATTAGGTTCAAGTCGGCAGTGCGACCGGGAAGGTGTAAGCTGAATTCTCTTAAGGGGGTTAGCATGGATACTGTGCCTGTGATTAGGGATTACCCCGACGTGTTTCCGGAAAAAGACCATATAAGATGGATGTGGATGAGCTGAAGGAATTGAAGAAGCAGCTGAAAGAGCAGTTGGACAAGGGATTCATTCAGCCTAGTTCGTCGTCATGGGGTGCACCTGTTCTGTTTGTGGAGAAGAAAGACAGCAGCAAGAGATTAGTGGTAGACTATCGCTCGCTGAATGAAGTAACCATCAAGAACAAGTACCCTCTGCCGAACATAAATGATTTGTTTAATCAACTGGAAGGAGCAAAGGTGTTTAGCAAGATTGATCTGCGGTCGGGCTACTTCCAATTAAAGATCCGGGAGGAGGACATACCAAAAACCGCTTTCACCACTAGGTATGGCTTATATGAGTATACAGTTATGTCTTTTGGACTAACAAATGCCCCGGCATATTTCATGACCATGATGAACAAGGTGATTATGGAGTACTTGGACAAGTTCGTGGTGGTGTTTATTGATGACATACTGATATATTCCAAGGATGATGCTGAGCATGAGAAACATCTGCGACTGATTTTGGAGAAGCTGAGGGAACACAAGCTGTATGCCAAATTCAGCAAGTGTGAATTCTGGCTTAACACTGTTGGATTTCTTGGACACGTGGTGTCAGGAGAAGGAGTCGCTGTTGATCCAAGCAAAGTGACTACAGTAACTGAGTGGGAAGCGCCCAAGAATGCTGGAGAGATACGAAGCTTTTGGGACTTGCTAGATATTACAGGAGATTCATTGAAAACTTCTCCAAGATTGCAAAGCCGATGACTGGACTTCTGAAGAAGGAGAGGAAGTTTGAATAGACGGATGTGTGTGAAGCCAGCTTTCAGGAACTGAAGCGTCGACTAGTGACTGCACCTGTTCTGTGTTTACCAGATCTTCAAAAGGATTTCCAAGTGTACTGTGATGCTTCTCGACAGGGACTTGGGAGTGTGCTAATGCAAGATGGGAGAGTGGTGTCATATGCCTCACGACAACTTAAACACCATGAACGGAATTACCCCACACACGACTTGGAGTTAGCGTCAGTGGTTCATGCGCTCAAGGTATGGAGGCACTACTTGATGGGGAAACACTGTGATGTGTACACCGACCACAAGAGCCTGAATTACATATTTACACAAAAGGAACTGAATATGAGGCAAAGGAGATGGTTGGAACTTATCAAGGACTATGATATGAATCTGCAATACCACCCGGGAAAGGCCAATGTAGTAGTAGATGCTCTGAGCCGGAAGGTTTATGCCAATGGATTGACAATTGGGGAATTTCCCAAGGATTTGTGCAAGCAATTCAAGGACCTTAGACTGGAGGTAGTATCAGAAGGATACTTGGCAACAATGGAAGTCCAACCAACGCTACAGGACAGAATCAGGAAGGCTCAAGTGGTAGACAAGGAGATTGATGAAGTAAAGGAAAAGATGAAGGAGGATGGAGCAAGGGAATTCCGTGAGGATGAGCAAGGAACCTTGTGGTATGGAGATCGTTTGTGCGTTCCCAACGATCCAGAGATAAGGAAGTTGATTCTGCAGGAAGCTCATGACTCGCCGTATTCCATACAACCGGGCAATACAAAGATGTATATGGACCTAAAGGACAGATTCTGGTGGAACAACATGAAGGGAGACATCGCGGAGCATATTGCCCTATGTGATGTATGTAGCCGAGTGAAGGCGGAACACCAGAAGCCAACAGGACTGCTACAGCCGTTGCCCGTGCCAGATTGGAAGTGGGATAGAGTGGGAATGGATTTTATCACAGGATTGCCTAGGACCAGGTCAGGATATGACTCCATTTGGGTAGTGGTCGACCATTTGACCAAGGTAGCCCACTTTATACCGGTGAAGACGACCTATACGAGTGCAAAGTTGGCCAAGATTTATATGGACAGAATTGTGTGCCTACATGGAGTTCCCAAGAGTATTGTATCTGATAGAGGCACCCAATTTACCTCACACTTCTGGCGCCAGCTGCATAAGTCACTTGGTACTATATTGGAGTTTAGCACAACGTTTCACCCATAGACTGATGGACAGACCGAGAGGGTGAATCAGATTTTGGGAGACATGCTGAGAGCTTGCGCCTTGGCTCATGGTTCTAGTTGGGATGAGAATTTGCCATATGCTGAGTTTTCCTACAACAACTATCAAACCAGCATCAAGACGTCACTGTTTGATGTACTGTATGGGAAACGGTGCCAGACACCATTGCTATGGGATGGAGTAGGAGAACGTCAGTTGTTTGGACCTGATTTGATCAAGGACGCTGAGGAGAAGGTCGCCTTGATTAGGGACAGGCTGAAGGTAGCACAATCAAGGCAGAAGAGCTACGCTGACGCCAAGCGCAAGGAAGTGGTGTATGAGATAGGTGATAGAGCATACCTCAGAGTGTCGCCACTTCGTGGAATCAAGAGATTTGGAATTAAGGGTAAGCTGGCACCTCGGTTTATAGGACCATATCGGGTCTTAGCACGCAAAGGAGAATTTGCTTATCAGTTGGAGTTGCCAGAGGCTCTGTCCGCTGTTCACAATGTGTTCCACGTATCCCAGCTGAAGAAATGCCATCCGGAGATGGTGGATACACCATTAAGAGACACTGTGCCACTGGAGGAGGTTCAGCTTGAGAATGACTTGATGTCACATCCCAAGATTTTCCAAATCTTGTAATGTGAAAAATAAATGAATAAAATAAAACTTTGTTGATTTTCAGGGTGAGAAGATTTTTTTTGATTCCAATTGGAAACTTTCAAAAACCTATTTAGATCAAATAAAATCCTAAAGGGATTTAAAAAGATAAATAAACAATAAAGTTAAAAATATTTGGAATTACTATTTTGGAACTTTTAATAAAAAGATTTGGTTTTCAAATGAAAAGGTAGAATTATAAATAAGGATTAATTTATAGAGCCAAATTAAACCTTGGCCAAGCTTTTGAAATAAAACATTTTTTTTTGATTAAAAGAATAAAGGTTTATTTAAAGAAAATAATGGGGATTTATTAATACCCAATTTTGTTAAAGTAAAGACTTTTCCATTTTAATAAAACATTAAAACTTATTAATTTATTTTAAATAAGTTTTCCAAGTATTTTATATTCTCAAATAAAACCTACCGAAGTGTTTTTGGTTTTATTTAAATTCAAATGGAGATTTTTAAATAAATCAAATCCTATTTTGAATTTATAACTAAGGACTATTTTATTTAATTATTAAATAGATCCTAAAAAGAATAAAAATATTATTTTATTTTGGGACTTGGAATATTTCTGTTAAACAGAACTAAAATCAATGCAAAGTTTGGTGGAAGTTTGATTTGATTTGAGTGTTTGATTTGTTGTTTGAATTTCAAAACAGAAAATCAAAATAGAAAAGGATAAAGCAATTAGAAAGAAAAAAATAGAATCAGGCCTGACCAAACTCACCTGGCCCAGGAAGCCCAACTCCAGCCCAGCTCCCCCCCCCCGCGCGAAACATTTTTCACCCACAGACAGACCTACTCAGTGACTGACTGGTGGACCCTCCCCCTATCTCACTCCGTCGCTGACGCCCAGACCCCACTGCCACCTCAGCGTCGTCTTCAACCCCCAGACCCCGCCCTGCCGTTGCAGACAAGAAACGCCGGCGTTGATTGCGCGTTGATGAAGCCTTGATTCCACACAGTAACAGCGCCCATTTAACCGCCAGCATCTCCTCTCCCTTTCCCCTCTGTCGCCCCCCTTAGCGCGCCCCCAGGCTGCCGAATTCTGCCTCCACCTCCACTGTCTCCGGCGAAACACTGCCGCCCCTTGCCTCCTCGAGCACACAGCCGTGATCTCCACCCCCAGGCGCATCTGCCAGTGTCTCGGACTCGTCCCCTCACGCCCAGAACACTCGGCAACAACGACGACCACCGTCACCGCGTCTGTTTCTTTCTCCGGCGACCTCCCCTGGTAAGACAGACCGCCCCGAAGCCGTTCATTGATGCTCACATGTTTCCTGGTACCATGCACGTCTAACGAACCCCTTATTTTGATCTGGCACGCCTTGTAGCCCCGCCTCCGTGGACGACCGTACGAACCCGAGGCGCAGCTCCACTCCGGCGAGCGATTACTCCCGCTCCAGTGCGCCCCTCGCTAGACCAGCACCACCTCGAGCTTCACCTCGACCTCGCGAGCACGGTGAGCACCCCCGTTTCCTCCTTTGCTTCCTATAGCCACCGCTAGCACACCGTCTGACCGTGCGCTGCCGCCAGCCACCGTCGGCGCCGCTCGAGTTTGGTCAATCAGATTTACACCGTTAGATCTTGATCCTATGGCTAAGATTAGAACCTGAGCGAAAGGGTACGAGCATGTCTGAGCCGCACGATCTGTTTAGATCCAACGCCTCACAGAGGCCTATCCGTGCGAACCGGTACCGACCAGTAGTATTGCGCCGCGTGGCCAGCCTTTGATTTAAAATAGAATTAGAATCTGATTTAGATGCAAATTTGTAAACCTCATAACTTTTGATCCACACGTCCAAAATTTGCAAATTTTATATCAATGGAATCAGCAAGACAAGCCCTAGCCAACCATGCAATTTGTTTAGTAAAAAGCTTCTGGTAAAATGTTTGTTTTTGCAGAAACATTTGTATGCTTGTTTAGGTTATAAAAATTATTCCAAAATGATTTTTGGGTTGAAATCTTTGCAAATTGGATTGTTGTGAACCTACTGACCTTAGGAACCATCTTATGGATTTAAAAATGTATTTTGTGAAGTTTAGGATTGAATAATTGTATTAGCTCATTTCTAGCCAAATAGAAATGTTGATTTTGATATGGAAATGATTTTTTGAGAAAAACCTTTGTAAAATGTTTTGATTCAAACCTACTGACCCTAAACACCAAGTTTTGTGAATTAACAACTTATTTGGTGAACAATATAAAATTGTGGCTTTGCTAAAGACATTTTCCACCACATAAAATAATGATTGGATTTGAAAAATGGTTTTTAGATAAAACCCCTTTGCAAATGACTTTGCCACTTTAGAAAATGACCACTTTGAGCCTTACAAAGTTTAGAGCCTAGTAGAAACCACTTTTACAAATAAAACTATCTTTTGCATGCTTGCATGCATGACTTAGTTTCTATTATTTCATGTGTGTTGAATTGTTTGAATATTTGGTTGGAATGCTAGTTGAATTTGTGTTTGCTTGATTTACTTGTAGTGAAGTTAGAAGAGCGTGAGATTAGCAAGATCAATAAGTGAACCAACATTCCGTACCAAAAAGGCAAGTGGCACTATCATCCAAAGTCCTACTATTTTTCATTATACTTAGTGGATTTTGAAACATGCATGAAAAGGATTTCTATACTTTATGCTATGCTAAATCCTATTAGGATACCCTTATATATTCCTTAGTGAAAACAATGTAGTTGTAAAATGCTTAGCCATGCTTTATATTTTGAGAAGAGATACATGTTGAGATTTTATGAAGTTGAGAAAAGACTTATGTTTTATATAATAAAACATGTACTCAATGAACCACCTGGGTGGACAAGGATACTCAAGTTTTGTAAAAGGTGGCAACAAGAGGAACCATGTTTATATGGCAATCTCTTTTTGTTGTGCACTAAAAGAAAACCACCCAGGGATAGGGGTAATGAGGGATGAAAGCTAACAAGTACCATAATTTTTGGAAGATCGTTTTGAAACTTGAAATCCCTGCTTCCCTTTATAAAAAGAATTTCTTCCACCATTATTTGAGTCTCCACCTTCTACTTTTAGGCACCATTAAGAGAGCATAGTTGCCTTTCTGTGTGCAGTGTCCCAAAACTTATTGATTGATGCATATTGTGATATTACTTGTTTTTGTGCTACTTGTTTCTAGTCACCCTTGTGAACTTTGAAGGTGTCCTATGCATCTATTTGCTACTCTATGAGGGACGAGCTGATTGCCACTATGCCATGTTTGTTGTATGTGAAACAAACAAACGTTTTTCAATGCATGTTATTCATGATATTTGTTTGTAGCCTTTCATGTTGCATCCATAGTTACTATGTCCTATTGTTAGAACTCCATCTTTCATGCACATGTTTAGAGTTCTTTTTTCCAAGCTTTCAATGCTTGCAAATGGTTTGATCTTGGTTTTGATGGTGCATGTCACCTAAAAAATATTATTTTTATCACTTACCTACTCGAGGACGAGTAGGAGTTAAGCTTGGGGATGCTTGATACAGTGGAAACGTATCTATAAATTTTGATGCTCAATGCTTGTTTAGTATCTACTTTGCTTTGCTTTGCCTACATTTTGAGGTGTTTTTATATCTTTTCTGGAACTAACCTATTAACAAGTTACCACAGTGTCAGTTGCCCGTTTTCTTCTATTTTTGGTTCCAAAAAGGAAGAAAATCAATATTCTCGGAATTGGACGGGACAAAAGCCAAAGTCAATATTTACCGTGGCGACAAGAAGTCCAGAGGAGAGATGGAGAAGCGAACCAGGGCGACCAGACCCCTCTAGGAGCGGGTAGGTCCACCCTGCACCTGGGTAGGGTGTGGGCCCCCTCACCGCCTCCCAACATCGCCTCTTCGCCTATAAGAAGCCGCGATGCAGAAACCCTAGGCACCCGATCAAAACTCCATGAAACCTTCTATAGCCGTTGCCACCGTCATCCCTAGATCGGGGGGATCTGAAATTCTTCCCGGCACCCTGCCAGAGGGGAGATCATCCCGGAGGCCTTCTTCTCCAGTATGATGCGTGAGTAGTTCCACCTTGGAGTATGGGTCCATGTAGTAGCTACATGGTTGTATATCCTCCTTGTGCTTTCATGTATAGATCTTGTGATCTCCTTTCATGATCAAGATCTAATCTATTTGTAATCATGCATGTTGTGTTTGCCGGGATCCGATGGATATTGAGATTACTATGTCAGATTGATTCATGGTTTTGTCTATTTGATACTATCATATCTGTGTTGTTTGTGATCTTGCATGCTCTCCGTTGTTAGTATCTATCTTGGCCGAGTACTTTCTAGTGACTCCAAGAGGGGGTATTTATGCTCGATACTGGGTTCATGCCTTTAGTTTCCAAGGGAAGTGACAGAAATATCTTCGGTTCTAGATGTGATGTTGCTACTAGAGAGAAAACAACGGTCTCTTGTTCATGGAACAAGTGGATTGTTTACCTTACATGCTTTGCTAAAGCAGTTGTCTGTTGCTTGCAACTTAATACTGGAGGGGTTCGGATGATAACCTAAAGGTGGACTTCTAGTCACATATGCAGTTGGATGGCGGTCTATGTATATTGTTGTATTGCCTAATCGAATCTCATAGGATCTTTTGTATGGTAATGCATTGTTATGCTTTGCTTAGTTCCTGTCAATTGCCCTGCTGTAATTTGTTTACCCTTCATGCCATGTTGTTTACCTTAGGAGAGCACCTCTAGTGAACTATGGACCTCAGTACAATCTTTACCATTGATACATCTTCCACTGTTACTTTTTTACTTGCTGCAAACCATTACCTTCCACACCATATGTTTAATCCTTTATTATAGAAAACCGGTGAGCTTGACAACTTCACTGATTCGTTGGGGCAAAGTCTTGAGTCTGTGTTGTGTAGGTTTCCGTGTTGCTTGCAGCACCTGTGTGACATTTCCTTCCCCCTGCTCGTTCGATAAACTCGGTTTCTTACTGAGGGAAAACTTGCTGTTGTGCTGCTTCACACCCTGCTCTTGGGGTTCCCAATAGGCTCCACGTCAGCCATTATTTGGCAAACCATGTTATGGAGGAAATATGTGGGGTCCAAATTTGTGTCTCAAGTGGTTTGGAAACCCGGTGATTCACGTTTTTGGGTGGGTCTTATGGCCACCAAAAAACATTTCTTTTGTTTTGGTGCTTTCGAGAGTAAGGATGGATCACAAGTTAGGTTTTGGGAAGATAAGTGGCTTGGCCAAACTACTCTTCGCGAAAAATATCCAACTCTATATTCGATTATTAGACACAAAGGGGATACAATTTCCACAGTGATGGAAGACAATCCTCCTAATGTGTCTTTGAGAAGGAGTCTCATTGGGCCTCGACTGGTATCTTGAAAGAATCTACTATTACGATTATCCACGATACAGTTGTCGGACGGTGTTGACATGTTCAAATGGAAATTAATAGAAAGTGGTAAATTTTCTGTTGGCTCACTATATAGAGCTCTGGTCCAACCTGATATCCCAGTCGATGATAATAGTAAAATTTGGAAAATGAAAATACCCCTTAAGAGAAAGATATTTGCATGGTATCTACGGAAAGGGGTAATTCGAACAAAAGATAATCTTGCAAAGAGGAATTGGCATGGAAGCACACAATGCATTTTTTGTCATCAAGATGAGACAATTCGACATTTATTCTTCCATTGTAAATTTGCTCGCTCTATATGGTCATTCATTCAAATAGCTTCTGGTTTATCTCCTCCACATTTTGTAACCAATATTTTTGGTAATTGGTTGTAAAGAATTGTTGATAAGTACAGAACTTTGTTTAGGGTGAGAAAGCTTGCTATTATATGGTCGCTATGGCTTTGTAGATTTGACATATTTTTTAATAACATTGTGTCTTCTCCTCTACAGGTTATTTATCGAGCCACGTCTATCCTCCGATCATGGATTATTCTCCAACGCATGGAGTTTCGTGACTTATTTGTGGAGGGATGTACGCGATTGAAGGACACGGCGAGGGATATTTTCTCCCGACATGAATGGTCGCGTGATTTGAGGATTGATCTATCTTTGATTGAAGACTTTTTTTGATACTGCCTTTTTTAATGCTTGTCTACTTTTTTCACTAGTTCTTTCGTTCATTTGGCTGTGTGCATCTTGGTTATCCAGAGGCCGGGTGTAAACATTAAACATTTATGTTAATAAATGCGCCCATTTTCAAAAAAAGTGCTAATTTGTTGCATGTAAAAATTTTGTAGCTTGCAACTAATATAAACCATAGTAAAAATGTATTATCTCGACCCAAACATAAATAGTCTAATATAAAAATGAAAACAAATAAATCACTCACATGTTGAAGAAAAACAGGTAAGAGACTTTCACACAGGAACAATAAGGAGTAGGAGTAGTAGGATCGAGTTTAGCAACGGAGAGTGCATACAATGGACCTATGGACATGCGGGCTATGTGGGAATTGATTTTGAAGGAACAAGGGCAGTTTCAAGGTAATATTGTATCCTCTCTATTCCAAAATACTCCCTCCATCCCAAAATAACTGATCGCAGGGAGGATTTTATTTGAACTATACTCCATTTTACAAGAAACCCCTTTTAATTTTGAATCAGAACCCGCAGGTCCTGCAATCAGCTCCCGATTGCTGGAGATCCCACGATCCCACCCCTGCTTGCGATCCCACGATCCCTCCCCTGCTCGCCGGCCTCCCTGCACCGCCTCAGCTCGCCGACGCCCCTGCTCGTCGGAGTTCCCGCACCTCCCCTGCTCGCCGGCGCCCCTACTCGCCGGAGTTCCTGCACCTCCCTTGCTTGCCGGCGCCCCTGCTCGCCGGAGTTCTTGCACCTCCCCTGATCGCCGGAGCTCCTGCACCTCCCCTGCACGTCGGCGCCCCTGCTCACCGGAGTTCTTGCACCTCCCCTGCTCAGCGGAGTTCCTGCACCACCCCTGATAGGCTGCTCGTCGTCGGCGCCCCTGCACCGCCCTGCACCACCCAGCCACCCCTCGCTTCGCCGGCCGCCGGTCCCAACAACACCTCGCCGGCAATCTTAGTCTCCTTAGACAGGAGGAGCTCCACCCGCTCCCTGCAAAGCAGGAGCCCGGTGCCCCTCGACATCTCTTCCGCCGCTGCTGCCAACGCCGAACGGGGAGCCAAGCATCCTCCAGCCAGCCTGCTAGCCGAGATCTCCTGCTAGTCGGATCTCGACAGAGGTGACGGGCAGGGCTCCATGGAGGCGATGTGCACATCCGCGACCTCTCCTTCAAGCCCACGGTGAGCAGGAGCACATCCCTGGCCTCTTCGACCTCTCCTCGAGCATGGACCGTATGCATCAGTGATATCGTTTGTACTCCTGAAAAATGGACAATTGTTGAATAGTTACACACTTCAACGCTTGTACAAATTAATTGGACAACTTTATAAAACCAACAGGCAAAAATAAGTAGACTATTATAGCAATAGCAAAGTTACGCTGTCTCTAACTAGGACAATGCATAACTTGTATTGGAGACTATTACTAACAGTAGCAAGTAGACTATTTAAGCAGTAGCAAAGTAGCTTATCAGCATGTTGTGTCAAGCCTGTGTGACTGAGAGTAACCAGAGAAACAGTAAAATGTGGTCTAGATATATTGGTAATTAACACAATGCAAGAAACAATTCAATATGAAAACCACTCACTGCTGGTTCAGTTCATCTATCATGTATACTAGTAGATCGTAATATATTTTCAGTTCATAATGATTTCAATTAGAAAACATAATATAATTGCACATAATAATGCTAGTGATCTGACTATGCACAAGAGACCCAGTTTGTCTGAAGACAAGCTTGCCACCCTCCACAACTACTTCATAGTGCTGCCTTTAGAACAGAAAAATACAAAAGTAATGATCAGATATATAACTTACTGAAACTCTCATATTTGTTCATGTTAGAGTAGAGGAACATACCGGTCCAAGGTACTTGATGCACTGGCTCTGAAGTTTACTCTTGGGGCACTTATCAAGATTTATTCCTTGCCCTCCCTAATGTCAAACCTGTTGATTATGTTAAATAAGTCACATATAACTAGTTCTAGGTTCTTACACTGCCACTAATTTCAAGCCTATACAGTAGGTATAGTAAGCTCAATTCTACATTGATGGGGATATGCCTACCGGGGTATACACAGCAGGACGTTTCCGACTGGCCCAAAGAACCGGCGAGTGGGCCTACAGGACGGCGAATGGATTGAAGCCCAGCAAGGAACCAAGCGACTGAAAGCTGAAGGCCTAGGCGAGTAGATAGGCTCAGTCGGATTAGGTTAAACGACTACCGAAGCTTTAACTGAATCGGTTGAGATATGTAAACCCTAGGGAGGTGAGCCTATATAAACCTCCCTATAGGGCGAGTAGAGGTACGTTCCCTCATACACCCAAGCGACTCGCTGCCTAGCCGCCGAGCTCGCCCATTGTAACACCTCCATAATACAATCTAGCAGGAGTAGGTCTTTACCCTCCGGGGGGCCGAACCTAGGTAAAAACCCCGTGTCTTTGCCCTCATCTCGCACCGCAGATGGCTGGCCGCCCTTGCCCCTCGTTCTACTACTCGCTGCCGATTGCAGCATCTGCCGTGACTATTCCCACGACAGTGGCGCCCACCGTGGGGCCTGGCCGGTCCGACCGGTGTTCTGCGGCGAGATCCAATCTGCCCATCAACGAGACGGTCGCCACCAGACGCATGATAGCGATCGGCGAGATGCTCCAAATCTTGCCGAGCAGCTACGTCCCGGCAGCGCGACCCGTCACACACAGCGTGATCCTGCCTATCGGCACGATCAGCCTCTTCGTCGGCCTCGCCGACGTCATCGTCTCGGAGCACTCGGCTCGCATCCGCGAGTCGCCGCCACGCGATCGGCTCTCCGAGAGCCAGATCCGCACGATCCACCGCCTCGCCTCCGGGTACAATTCGGCCCACGGCAACGTGGCCGAAAACTCAGCGGCCGCAGAGGACGCGGCCCTCAATGACGACGCCGACTCAGCGACCCCGGCGTCGCTCGCCGGATCCATCACCGCGGCTTCATCCGCGGGCTCCATCGCCCAGTTCTCCAATGTGGGAGACTTCGAGGACCCCTCCATCCTTCGGATCTTCGAATTCGACTCCGGGTCGGAGAACTCCGCCGACCTCCGCGATGGAACTGGTCGCCACGCCGCGACCTACATGGCAACCGGCACCGATCCGCCGGAGGATCCATTCTCCACCCCAATCCCTCCTAACGCCACGGCAACGGAGGTCGAGGAACTCCGCCTGAAACTGGCGGAGGCGGTGCGCAAGGAGCAAGCCGAGCGCGAAAAATTTCGCCTCGAGCAGGTGACGGCGCAGGAGCTATCACGCTACCACCAGCAGCGGATCAGGTCACGCCTGAACCCCACCATTCAAGGGCGTGCCCTGAACTTCGACGACGAAAACGACCCGGCCCGCGTGGCCGAGCGCGCGATCTGCGAGAACGCGCCACCAGGAGGAAGCGCCCGGCCCCCGCCAGGATCAACGGCGAGGGGCGCCCCACCTCCACCCAACCGCACCCCTCCCAGGGACCAGCCGCGGATAGTAGTCTCCTCACGGGAGCGAGACGCAAACGGCCTCCCACTATTCTCCACCCCAATGGTCAACCTCGTGGCAGGCCAAGCAGCAGCCGACAGCATCACAGCCACCGGCGACGGCGCCCTACAGATCCAATACGTCAGGGCCCTGCTCGCGAAGGCCGTCAAGCAGCAAAGAGCGGGCGCCGACTCGGCAGGTCGAGTATACTCGCGTTCCTCAGGAATCAGAGCGGCCTCCAGCGGCCGCCCAGCGGCGGCAAACACCCTGAACTGCCCGCCACCAGAGCCACTGCAGCTCCAACACCGACCCGCGAACGCGGCACTCTCCACCAACGACCCCAGGCCGGCAACTAACCTCGTCGCTGCCAACGGGCAACCCATCGACGCCCGCACCCACATCATCAACAACCAAAGTTGGCGCGCATGCCAGCCCGACGACTTGCGACATACCCTAACTAATCGCCGCGACGGCGAGCCCATGGGGTCGCTCAGTCGACTCGGACCCAAGTGCTTCAGACCAATGATCCGAGGCAAGAAGTACCCGCCAAACTTCAAGGCGCCGAAAGATATAGAAAAGTACGACTCTTCGTACGACCCCGCCGTCTGGCTCGACACATACCTCATGGCGATGGGGATCGCAGGTCACACTGACCTGCTAGCCGGCCGTTACCTCCCCCTGATGATGGAGGGGACGTGCAGGCAGTGGATCAACACCCTCCCCCAGGACAGTATCGACTCCTGGGAGGATATGCGCGATGCCTTCGTCAGGCACTTCGAGTGCTCCTACACCCGCGCCACCACCATCGAGGACCTGGAGCGATGCGTCCAGGGACCCCGCGAGTCGACCCGCAATTGGGTCCAACGATGGCAAGAACTTTGGTACAACGCGGCCGGCATCCACCAAGACAACGCGATCCATTGCTGCAAGACCTCGTGCCGTTACGAGCCCCTGGTCGCCAAGCTTAAGCGACACTCCCGCACACTCGACAACATCCCAGACCTCCTCGAGTTCGCCAAACGGTACACCGAGGAAGATCCAAATCAGGAAACGGACGACGAGTCAGGAGGTCAACATCGCACGAGTGGCAACGACGGCGGACGCCGATCTGACCTACGCTACGGCAGCACTCGCCTCACCGGCAAGCGCCGCAGTGACGGGTGAGTCGAGTTCGTTGCCAACGCCGGGCACGCACAACGCGAGCCCAAGAGCTTCCGCCGCGACGGAGGACAACGCCGCGACGGCGGCAACTACAAGGCCAAGCCAAGGTTCGACCCCGCGGCTCTCCTTAACCAACCATGTGCGTTTCATAGCAGGGAAGGGAAGCCCGCAACGCACACCACAGCCGACTGCCACACCCTCAGGGAAATCGAGAAGGCACGGTGAGCGCGGGAGGACCCCGACAACGACCCGCCAAACGGCGGAAAATTCGGCAAAGTAGCCGGCTCGCTCCACACCTTCACAGGCTTCAATACGAAGCGCGAGAAGAAGGTCATCGCCCGCGCTGTCGCCGTCAACGCGGTGGCCCAGGTGGACGTTCCCCAGTTCCTAAACTGGTCGGAGCAGCCCATCACTTGGAGCCGCCAAGACCACTCGCCACGAATCGAGTACCCAGGACGAGTCGCCCTGGTGGTCAAGCCCAAGGTCGGCGACTACTGGCTCCCCAAGACACTGATGGACGGCGGCAGCTCCATCAACATCCTGTACCTCGACACCTTCAGGCGGCTGCGACTCCCGCAGTCGATGATCGAGACGACCCATACCACATTCCACGGCATCGTCCCCGGTCGGAAGGCGTATCCGATCGGCAAGGTCACGCTGCCAGTCACTTTCGGCACACCGGCAAACTTCCGCACCGAGCGGATCGTCTTCGAGCTGGTGCCCTTCGACAGCCCCTACCACTGCGTCCTGGGGCGCCAGGCGTTCGCTAAATTCATGGCAGCGCCCCACTACGCGTATAACACAATGAAGCTCCCCGGGCCGTGCGGCGTCATCACCATCCACGGCGACCCCGACATGGCCGCCGAGTGCGAGGCCAAAGGAGCCGAGCTCGCTGACGCCGTCATCGCGGCGGAGACCAACCACGCCGATGAGCTCGCCAAGTACGCGAGCGGAGTCAACAACGATGACCCCACCATACTCAAGAAGCCCAACTCAGATGGCGCAAATACCTCAACCTTTGAGGCCACGACGCACACCCGCACCGTCGAGCTGGTCCCAGGCGACTCCAGCCAGAGGGTGACGATCGGGACGGGCATGAGCCCAGCATAGGAAGGCGCGCTCATCGAGTTCCTCCGTGAGAACAGGGACATCTTCGCATGGAAACCCTTTGACATGCCCGGTGTCCCTAGGGAGCTCGCTGAGCACAAGCTAAACGCCGACCCCAAAGTGCGACCTGTCAAGCAGTCGCTGCGGCCTTTCAATGAAGAACGCCGTCGAGCAATCGCCGAGGAGGTGCAGCGTCTACTCGCTGCCGGCTTCATCCGGCCAATCAAGTACTCCAAGTGGCTGGCAAACCCAGTCCTGGTCGAGAAGAAGAACGGGACCTGGAGAATGTGTATCGACTACACAAACCTGAACAGCGCCTGCCCCAAAGAGCAGTTCGTCCTCCCGCGGATCGACCAGATAATCGATTCAACCGTGGGCTCGGAGTCGCTATGTTTCCTCGACGCCTACTCTGGGTACAACCAGATCAAAATGGCAGTCAAAGACGAGGAGAAGACGGCGTTCATCACGCCGTTCGGTGCCTTCTGCTACACCGCCATGACCTTCGGCCTCAAGAACGCCGGAGCGACCTACCAGCGGTGCATGCAAGAATGCCTCGCGAGCCAAATTGTCCGCAACATCCACGTCTACATCGACGACGTGGTCGTAAAATCCGCTCGCCAAGGCGACCTACTCGCCGACCAGGCGGAAACATTCGCCAACCTGCGAAGATATAAGATAAAGCTCAACCCAGGCAAATGCACCTTCGGTGTACCTGCCGGACAACTACTAGGGTACGTCGTCTCCAAACGAGGGATCGAGGCGAACCCCACGAAGATCGACACGATCGCCTGGCTCGGCAAACCCGAGTGCCTGCGCGACGTCCAGAAGCTGGCCGGACGAGTAGCGGCTCTCAGTCGCTTCATCCCCCGACTGGGCGAAAAGGCGATGCCCCTATACCGCCTGATGCGCAAGAACCCCACCTTCCAGTGGGACAAGGAGGCGGACGACGCGCTCCGCGACCTCAAAAAGGTGCTACTCGCCGCACCATTACTCGCTACCCCCGCCGACAAAGAACCCATGCTGGTTTACGTCGTGGCTTCCGAGCGCGTCGTCAGCGCCGTGATGGTCGTCGAGCGACCAGAGGAAGGAAAGGAGCGCCCAGTCCAGCGGCCGGTGTACTACATCAGCGAGGGCCTCACCGAGTCGCGCCAGCGGTACCCACAGTACCAAAAGCTAGATACGCGGTCTTCAGAGCTCAGCGGCGCCTGCCGCACTACTTCCAGGAGCACCCGGTCACGGTCGTTTCCTCAGCTCCACTGCAAGACATCATCCGCAACCGCGAGGCGACCGGGCGGGTCGCCAAGTGGGCCGTCGAGATCGGCGTCCACAACATCAAGTACGAGCCACGAAAAGCGATCAAGTCACAGGCACTGGCAGACTTCATCGCCGACTGGGAAGAAGCCCAGCAGCCAGAGAAGCTGATGTACATCCATTACTGGAGCCTGCACTTCGACGGCTCCAAGAACGCGGACGGTGCAGGCGCAGGGATAGTGCTAACCTCACCAAAGGGCGACAATCTCCGCTACATCCTCTACCTCGACTTCACACCCTGTACCAACAACATGGCTGAATACGAGGCCCTACTCCACGGCATGCGAGCCGCCAAGGAAATGAACGTCAATCGCCTCCGCTGCTACGGAGATTCCGACCTTGTCGCGGGGCAAGTCGCTGGCACCTGCGACGCCGTCTCCCCTACCATGGCGGCGTACCGCCAAGCAGTGGACAAGTTGGGCGGATACTTCACTGGCTACTCCGTCGAGTGGATCGACAGGCGGAAGAAGAGGAGGCCGACGCACTCTGTCGCATCGGGTCGGCTCGACTCGCACCACCCGCCGGCATTTTCCTCGACACGATCTCCAAGCCATCAGTCTCTCCCTCGAGGGAGATCGACATCGGAGTTCCACTCCAACCAGAGGCAGCCTTGGTCGCACTCGTCCACGAGCCAGACGACTGGACCAAGCCCTACATCGCCTACCTGGAAGCCGGCACCCTTCCTGTGGCATCCCGCAAAAACCACTACTAGAAAATCGCGTTGTTTTTGTGCATTGCATCATCATGACCGCATGCTCATGTCATCATGCCACATCGCATTTGAGCATAGTCATCGTCTTGCATTTGCTTGCATCAAACTATTTCGGAAAAACCTAATTAGTTTTCTAAACGCCCCGTCTTTGTTCAACACGCAAACCCGGGTCGTCGGAATATTTTGTTTGGACTAAACATGTTTTGCAAACGGTCCGTTTAAATAAATAAAATATTGCATTATTTTTAGCGGGGCAGTCGAACGGGCCGTATGACCCGAACGACCACCCCAGAAAAATACAAACGGCCCACCCCATTAATCCTACAGCTACCAACCTATCTACCCACACACCCCCTCCACCTCAATCACTCCAATCAGCTCTCGCCACGTCACCTCTCCCCTCATCCCCTCCAATCCCCTTTTGCCACTTGGCCTCTCTCCCACTCCCTCTCAACCCTGCCCCCACACAGCCACACACACTACACGCCACCACCCACCCAACACACGACGCACACACGCACACAGGGCCACACACGCCACACCCACCCTGACGCGACCCCACGCGGGCCCCACCCGACTCGGCCCCTCCTCCCGCACGTCTCTCTCTCCCCCGCGTTCCCTTATCCCTCCTCTGGCTCCCCCCACACGCGAGCACCTCCCCGCCGCTCCTCCCCGCTTCCTCTCCAGCGCCGCCCCAGGCCTCCTCCCCGCCGGTCCTTCCCCCCTCTCTGCAAGCCGCCGGCCGCGCCCCGCATCTCCGCTCGCCCCTCGTCAGCCCCGGCTCGCCCTCCCCGCTCACCTCGCCGCCGCCCACGCATCCCTCTCTGCCGGCCCACGCTCCGGCCATCGCCCGTCCCTCCTCCTCCTCCTCCTCCCACCGGCCTCGCCCCCGTCGCCCCGCTCCACCACCCTCCGCCCTCCTCTCTGCTCCAGCGCGCCGCCAGGAGCCCGCCGCTCCGCGCCCCTCCCCGCTCACGCGCTCCCTCCTCCTGCCCCGCGAGCTCGCCCCCGTCCGGCCGGGCTCCTCCCCTCCGCCTCCGCGCCGGCTGCGCCGCCTCGCCGGCCCGCCAGAGCGCTCGCCCTCGACCTCCCCAGCGCCGGCTCGGCCTCGTTCTCCGCCGTCCGCGCGCCATGGTCCGGCCAGGCCCCGCCTCCCTCGACGCCCGCCCCGCTCGCCCTCGACCTCCCCAAGCGCTGCCTCTGGCCGGGCCAGCCCCGCCCCCGACGCCGGTCGCCGCCGTCGCCATCTTCTCCGCCACCGCAGGCCCTTTCCGCAGGCGCCCGTCCGCCATACCCCGTCGGTCTCCGGCCTTCCTCCCGCGCGTCGCAGCCGTAGCCTGTGAGCGCCATGCCCGCGTCCGTGCGTGTGCTAGCTCGTGTTTTTGTGTTGTTGTATCAAGGCAGTGTGCTCACCCCTCACTCTTGGTACCCGGGCCTCTCGAGATCGCCTCGGAACAACACCGACACATCGCCAACTTTCCTTCGAAGGCCGACCATATCAACGAACCCCAACTAAACCTCAAGATCGCCATCTACGAGCAAGCCGGAAACCTCCAGGGCTCCTTCCAGGAACCACCAACATCTTCATCACGGACCCGGCGCTCTCCTTCATGGACGCCGAGATCTTCCTCCTGGAATTCGAAGACTGAACCCTTCGGACGCTTACACGGGATGGCAAGATCGCCACACGGACGCGAATCCCAAGACCCTGAGACCCCGAACCGAAGACCGACCCGAAGCGCCAAGGCCTTCGACAGGGAATGGACAAGATCATCGCGGAACTCCAAGATCTACTTCACGGAGCCGAAGACCCCGATGCCCGAACCACTCAAGTTCGCCATCGACGACAAGATCGGCACCGACTAGGGCGGATCCGATGCGCCCCGACGCCAACCAAGTCCGGCTTCCCGGTTGCGACAAGTACCTCATCCCGAACGCCATGACCGTCGACATGACCCGAAGACACGGATGCGCCAAGATCTACCCCGTTACCGAGAACGTTCCCGCGAGACCGTTCCGTCGAACCCTGAACCCTGAGACCAACCCCGAACCCCGGAACACCAAGATCTGCCGAACCCTAAATGTGTGGACCCCTTCCCGAAACCCTATTTTATAACATAATACAACTTGTTGCATATTAATCATTCAACTCGCATACATATTTCTGTGGTTTGGGGGCCTTATGCCGATTCACCTCTAATTAAATATGGGGCCCATGTGCGGGCAAATCTAGTCTCATATTGTCCTCATTTAAATTGGTGTAGCGAACCCGGTACTATCTTCTGCCATGTTTTTACAACATTTAAATTGCGGGGGTTCTAAATAACTTGAACCTTTTAATTAATTGTCGGGACCCCGATTCCGCTTAATATGACCTAATTGCATCGCACTTTTGCCATGTCATACATCATACATGCATCATGCTCGATCTTTTGCCGTAGTATTAAATATTGCATCCGGTGTTTCTTCTAGTGTTTTGCTTCTTCGCGGATAAGGCCGTTGAGTTGATGTGAGCTTCGCCCCGATCTTTGGATGAACCTTCGGCAATGTTTTCAGGCGAGCATCTCCCCCTTTCTACCTATCTTACTTTTATAGTCTTTATTTCCTCCTGTTGATCCATTGCTATCGGTGTTGCGATGCTTTAGTTTCCGTACCTGTGATATACCGTGCAGTCCTATATTGCCTTGGACACATCCTATTACCTGTTGTTTGGTAGATAGTTGGACCTGCGCGTCGTAGTCGCCTGCTCAAGTGCTGTTGCGTGTCGTCATGAACCACAGTTGTTGTAGTATTGCCGCATGTTGATGTTGGAGATGATCATAGTTTTACTTACCGTCCACTTTAATTCCTGTTTAACAACTAAAATTGAAATAAGCAGAGGCATCGGTGGGTGATAGATAATATTTGGTTTCCGAACGCCCACTTGTGTCCCGTAGGACCCCGAGTACTTGATACTTGTTCCTTGTTTTATCGCGCTATCCACATCCGGGAGGTATATGGGACCCCCTTGAGCCAGAGCTTGATTCGGTCTTATTTCTTGGGGCCACAAACTAGTTTGAGGTTTTATTTACGATCCTGTACTTATGCCATGCTTACTGTTTTATTTAAATTGTGCGACAGATAGCACCTGTACTGTTTAGGATCGGGACACGATTCCGCGGTGTCGACAAGCCCAGTTTTGGGTTCCCAGTCGTTCACAGCCGTCTACCCAAACCTTGAGTCCGTCTCGGAGCTTGCTTACTTCGTTGCGGGTCTACTCAATGGGGTGGCCCCCTGAAATATTTCTGAATCCTGTGATTGCTTTGTCGTGAAATCCTCGTTGGGTTTTGATTTGGTTTTTCCGAGGTTGATCGAGTGTGTGTTGCTATTGGTGCACCCCGGCCGGGTAAAACTTTCTGAAAGCCGTGTCCGCGGTTATGGACGACTTGGAGCACAGTATCTCGACCATAGACAAGCATAACTAAAGTTTATTGCTATAAATTTGACTTTATAATGACTAGTAATCAGCTTCACTATAATGGAATGGCTAAATAATACTGCCCACCATTGCTTGTTTGGAGTGTCGCTTGCGACAATTGTACCTGACTAGTAAGTATTGCAACTACAACGGAATGGCTGAATAAAAGTACCAACAACTGCTGGGTTTTGTGTTATCTCATGCTATCTTTATCTGATTAGTAAGTGTTGTAACTATAACGGAATGGTTAACTAAAAGTGCCCACTGTTTTCTTTATCAGGATGATTATCTAAACCTGACTAGTAATTGCTGCAACGCTAACCGAATAAGTAAAACTGCCAACGGTGTGAGTTCCTCGGTTGACTTCCTCGATCGGTTTCGAGGGGGAAACACCAGGATGGGTTTGTTTGATGGTAGAATCAGGTTGGATCCGGATAGGTCTTTCTTACCCCTCTCTGATATCCGCTAGTTGTATCGAGTCTCTATAGGGTGTTTAGTGCATGCTGCCGCTGTCGCTTCAGTCCACCATACCTATGTAGGCGAGCACCGCCGAATTCTAGTCTCGCCGTGTACTGGCCTCAGTACCGACGCTCCTCTTTTTCCTTTGCCCTTTGTCGGCACCCCTTTTGTTTAAGCAGGTTTGAGATCGACGTCGTTAGCAGGGTTACCCTTCCGGCTTGGCCTGGGCAGGGTTATGGACGCCATTGGTTATTCTTCAGGGCTCTTAGCCCCATTTGCATCTTGTCCGTAGCTGGACGCTATATCGTTCTCAAGGTGATTTGGATCTTTGTATATTATATCTGTATTCTTGACTCGTGGAGTCGCTGTTATATATATCTGTTCTGTGGGTCCCATCGAGGACTGTTGTGTAATGTTATTACTTCGTTTTCCACCCGCACGAAAGTGCCTGGTGGGCACCTTTGAATCGTTTCTATGCGGGTTTGGCGGGTTTCGCTAAAACTTGCATAGGTCCGATTCTGAGGGTGTTATAGAGTGGTATCAGAGCTCAGCAGTTGCGATACCCCACAAGTCCAGCCTGTAGGATAACCTAGCTAACGGCCGAAGTAGAGTGTCAAAACTATTTTGCAAAATCGGTTGGATAGTTCTGGTTAGGTCTGATTTTACTCCTTACCCCTCTGCTATTCTCCTCTTACCTCTACGTGTTTTGAATCCGCTCTCTTCTTTCTCTTCGAGTCCAGAATTTCTCGTGGTTGGGTTCCGTCGTACCTTCAGGGTTTCGCTTCCTTCTTTGATAACGGTGTTGCTACATCTGGTCTTCATGCTATCCGAGGAATCCTTCGTCTGGTGGTCTTCTCCTTCTTCCTTCTCGTGCCTTCCGGTGTTTTCTGACGCGACGACATCATCTACGCCAGATCCGATGCAGAGTATGCATCACTCCTTTGTTCCGAACCTCGCTTGTCGAGATCTTCAGTCTGATTCCGAGAATGGTTGCACGCTTTTCCACTGATTGTGCGGAGTAATAGTTTGGGTGCGTGATGGATTGGCCCCCATGCCGACTACCCCTTCTATTCGCTTTTGTAAATTGAAGTGGATGAGAATGCATCGGTTCCCTCTTTCTACCGGAGTTAGGGGTGGCTTTATTTGTTGATACCTCTGCCTTCGACCTTTTGATACCGGAGAGTTCTCTCGACGATCACGGACAACGACCTCTTGTTAGTGGTGTCGCGAAGCTCTACACTAAGTGAGAAGACGCAGATCGCCGACCTTCCTTCCGGTACCATGAGGCGGATCTCGAGGTTGAGATCCATTGTTAGTGGTGTCGAATTGTGGCATCCCGCAAAAACCACTATTAGAAAATCGCGTTGTTTTTGTGCATTGCATCATCATGACCGCATGATCATGTCATCATGCCACATTGCATTTGAGCATAGTCATTGTCTTGCATTTGCTTGCATCAAACTATTTCGGAAAAACCTAATTAGTTTTCTAAACGCCCCGTGTTTGTTCAACACGCAAACCCGGGTCGCCGGAATATTTTGTTTGGACTAAACATGTTTTGCAAACGGTCCGTTTAAATAAATAAAATATTGCATTATTTTTAGCGGGGCAGTCGAACGGGCCGTATGACCCGAACGACCACCCCAGAAAAATACAAACGGCCCACCCCATTAATCCTACAGCTACCAACCTATCTACCCACACACCCCCTCCACCTCACTCCCTCGAATCAGCTCTCGCCACGTCACCTCTCCCCTCATCCCCTCCAATCCCCTTTTGCCACTTGGCCTCTCTCCCACTCCCTCTCAACCCTGCCCCCACACAGCCACACACACTACACGCCACCACCCACCCAACACACGACGCACACACGCACACAGGGCCACACACGCCACACCCACCCTGACGCGACCCCACGCGGGCCCCACCCGACTCGGCCCCTCCTCCCGCACGTCTCTCTCTCCCCCGCGTTCCCTTCTCCCTCCTCTGGCTCCCCCCACACGCGAGCACCTCCCCGCCGCTCCTCCCCACTTCCTCTCCAGCGCCGCCCCAGGCCTCCTCCCCGCCGGTCCTTCCCCCCTCTCTGCAAGCCGCCGGCCGCGCCCTGCATCTCCGCTCGCCCCTCGTCAGCCCCGGCTCGCCCTCCCCGCTCACCTCGCCGCCGCCCACGCATCCCTCTCCGCCGGCCCACGCTCCGGCCATCGCCCGTCCCTCCTCCTCCTCCTCCCACCGGCCTCGCCCCCGTCGCCCCGCTCCACCACCCTCCGCCCTCCTCTCTACTCCAGCGCGCCGCCAGGAGCCCGCCGCTCCGCGCCCCTCCCCGCTCACGCGCTCCCTCCTCCTGCCCCGCGAGCTCGCCCCCGTTCGGCCGGGCTCCTCCCCTTCGCCTCCGCGCCGGCTGCGCCGCCTCGCCGGCCCGCCAGAGCGCTCGCCCTCGACCTCCCCAGCGCCGGCTCGGCCTCGTTCTCCGCCGTCCGCGCGCCATGGTCCGGCCAGGCCCCGCCTCCCTCGACGCCCGCCCCGCTCGCCCTCGACCTCCCCAAGCGCTGCCTCTGGCCGGGCCAGCCCCGCCCCCGACGCCGGTCGCCGCCGTCGCCATCGTCTCCGCCACCGCAGGCCCTTTCCGCAGGCGCCCGTCCGCCATACCCCGTCGGTCTCCGGCCTTCCTCCCGCGCGTCGCAGCCGTAGCCTGTGAGCGCCATGCCCGCGTCCGTGCGTGTGCTAGCTCGTGTTTTTGTGTTGTTGTATCAAGGCAGTGTGCTCACCCCTCACTCTTGGTACCCGGGCCTCTCGAGATCGCCTCGGAACAACACCGACACATCGCCAACTATCCTTCGAAGGCCGACCATATCAACGAACCCCAACTAAACCTCAATATCGCCATCTACGAGCAAGCCGGAAACCTCCAGGGCTCCTTCCAGGAACCACCAAGATCTTCATCACGGACCCGACGCTCTCCTTCATGGACGCCGAGATCTTCCTCCTGGAATTCGAAGACTGAACCCTTCGGACGCTTACACGGGATGGCAAGATCGCCACACGGACGCGAATCCCAAGACCCTGAGACCCCGAACCGAAGACCGACCCGAAGCGCCAAGGCCTTTGACAGGGAATGGACAAGATCATCGCGGAACTCCAAGATCTACTTCACGGAGCCGAAGACCCCGATGCCCGAACCACTCAAGTTCGCCATCGACGACAAGATCGGCACCGACTAGGGCGGATCCGATGCGCCCCGACGCCAACCAAGTCCGGCTTCCCGGTTGCGACAAGTACCTCATCCCGAACGCCATGACCGTCGACATGACCCGAAGACACGGATGCGCCAAGATCTACCCCGTTACCGAGAACGTTCCCGCGAGACCGTTCCGTCGAATCCTGAACCCTGAGACCAACCCCGAACCCCGGAACACCAAGATCTGCCGAACCCTAAATGTGTGGACCCCTTCCCGAAACCCTATTTTATAACATAATACAACTTGTTGCATATTAATCATTCAACTCGCATACATATTTCTGTGGTTTGGGGGCCTTATGCCGATTCACCTCTAATTAAATATGGGGCCCATATGCGGGCAAATCTAGTCTCATATTGGCCTCATTTAAATTGGTGTAGCGAACCCGGTACTATCTTCTGCCATGTTTTTACAACATTTAAATTGCGGGGGTTCTAAATAACTTGAACCTTTTAATTAATTGTCGGGACCCCGATTCCGCTTAATATGACCTAATTGCATCGCACTTTTGCCATGTCATACATCATACATGCATCATGCTCGATCTTTTGCCGTAGTATTAAATATTGCATCCGGTGTTTCTTCTAGTGTTTTGCTTCTTCGCGGATAAGGCCGTTGAGTTGATGTGAGCTTCGCCCCGATCTTCGGATGAACCTTCGGCAATGTTTTCAGGCGAGCATCTCCCCCTTTCTACCTATCTTACTTTTATAGTCTTTATTTCCTCCTGTTGATCCATTGCTATCGGTGTTGCGATGCTTTAGTTTCCGTACCTGTGATATACCGTGCAGTCCTATATTGCCTTGGACACATCCTATTACCTGTTGTTTGGTAGATAGTTGGACCTGCGCGTCGTAGTCGCCTGCTCAAGTGCTGTTGCGTGTCGTCATGAACCACAGTTGTTGTAGTATTGCCGCATGTTGATGTTGGAGATGATCATAGTTTTACTTACCGTCCACTTTAATTCCTGTTTAACAACTAAAATTGAAATAAGCAGAGGCATCGGTGGGTGATAGATAATATTTGGTTTCCGAACGCCCACTTGTGTCCCGTAGGACCCCGAGTACTTGATACCTGTTCCTTGTTTTATCGCGCTATCCACATCCGGGAGGTATATGGGACCCCTCTGAGCCAGAGCTTGATTCAGTCTTATTTCTTGGGGCCACAAACTAGTTTGAGGTTTTATTTACGATCCTGTACTTATGCCATGCTTACTTTTTTATTTAAATTGTGCGACAGATAGCACCTGTACTGTTTAGGATCGGGACACGATTCCGCAGTGTCGACAAGCCCAGTTTTGGGTTCCCAGTCGTTCACAGCCATCTACCCAAACCTTGAGTCCGTCTCGGAGCTTGCTTACTTTGTTGCGGGTCTACTCAATGGGGTGGCCCCCTGAAATATTTCTGAATCCTGTGATTGCTTTGTCGTGAAAGCCTCGTTGGGTTTTGATTTGGTTTTTCCGAGGTTGATCGAGTGTGTGTTGCTATTGGTGCACCCCGGCCGGGTAAAACTTTCTGAAAGCCGTGTCCGCGGTTATGGACGACTTGGAGCACAGTATCTCGACCATAGACAAGCATAACTAAAGTTTATTGCTATAAATTTGACTTTATAATGACTAGTAATCAGCTTCACTATAATGGAATGGCTAAATAATACTGCCCACCATTGCTTGTTTGGAGTGTCGCTTGCGACAATTGTACCTGACTAGTAAGTATTGCAACTACAATGGAATGGCTGAATAAAAGTACCAACAACTGCTGGGTTTTGGGTTATCTCATGCTATCTTTATCTGATTAGTAAGTGTTGTAACTATAACGGAATGGTTAACTAAAAGTGCCCACTGTTTTCTTTATCAGGATGATTATCTAAACCTGACTAGTAATTGCTGCAACGCTAACCGAATAAGTAAAACTGCCAACGGTGTGAGTTCCTCGGTTGACTTCCTCGATCGGTTTCGAGGGGGAAACACCAGGATGGGTTTGTTTGATGGTAGAATCAGGTTGGATCTGGATAGGTCTTTCTTACCCCTCTCTGATATCCGCTAGTTGTATCGAGTCTCTATAGGGTGTTTAGTGCATGCTGCCGCTGCCGCTTCAGTCCACCATACCTATGTAGGCGAGGACCGCCGAATTCTAGTCTCGCCGTGTACTGGCCTCAGTACTGACGCTCCTCTTTTTCCTTTGCCCTTTGTCGGCACCCCTTTTGTTTAAGCAGGTTTGAGATCGACGTCATTAGCAGGGTTACCCTTCCGGCTTGGCCTGGGCAGGGTTATGGACGCCATTGGTTATTCTTCAGGGCTCTTAGCCCCATTTGCATCTTGTCCGTAGCTGGACGCTATATCGTTCTCAAGGTGATTTGGATCTTTGTATATTATATCTGTATTCTTGACTCGTGGAGTCGCTGTTATATATATCTGTTCTGCGGGTCCCATCGAGGACTGTTGTGTAATGTTATTACTTCGTTTTCCACCCGCACGAAAGTGCCTGGTGGGCACCTTTGAATCGTTTCTATGCGGGTTTGGCGGGTTTCGCTAAAACTTGCATAGGTCCGATTTTGAGGGTGTTACACTTCCGGCAGACGAGACGGACGCTCGGATGATCGCTCGCCGATGCAAGTCCTACACCATCATCGACGGCGAGATCCACAAGCGTAGCGTCACCGGCGTATTCCAACGCTGCGTCCAACTAGCTGAGGGACGCAAGATCCTCCACGACATTCACTCCGGTGACTGTGGCCACCACGTCGCCGCCCGTTCCCTGGTCGCCAAGGCTATGCGACATGGCTTTTACTGGCCCACCGCACACGCCGATGCTGTCGATATCGTCCAACGGTGCGCCGGGTGCCAGAAGTATGCCAACCAGACGCACGTACCGAGCTCGGCGCTCAAAACAATCCCCATCACCTGGCCATTCGCTGTGTGGGGCATGGATATGGTAGGCCCCTTCAAGAAGGCCCCCTCCGGCTACACCCACCTGCTAGTCGCCGTCGACAAATTCACGAAATGGGTGGAGGCCAAGCCAGTCCGGAAATGCGACGGGAAGACCGCCACTAAATTCCTACGCGAGCTCATATATCGCTACGGGTTCCCAAACAGCATCATCACGGACAACGGCACGAACTTCGCCAAGGGAGCCATGGCCGAATTCTGCGAAGAGCACCACATCCGGCTCGACCTTGCATCAGTCGCCCACCCGGAATCCAACGGCCAGGCGGAACGGGCCAACCAAAGCAATCTCCACGGCCTGAAGCCGCGCCTCCAGGTACCACTCGAGCGCACCGCCGGGTGCTGGGTCGAGGAGTTGCCCTCTGTCATCTGGGGAATCCGCACCTCAGTCAACAGATCGAAAGGGTTCACTCCCTTCTTTATGGTCTACGGCGCCGAGGCAGTCATGCCTACCGACCTCAAGCACGACTCGCCGCGGGTCGTCCACTATACGGAGGCTGCGAACGAACTTGCCCGCCAAGACGGGATTGACCAACTCGACGAAGCACGTGACCTCGCTCGGTCACGCACCGCCATCTACCAGCAGGGACTCCGCCGCTACCACAGCCGGCGAGTGAAAACTCGCACCTTCCAAGAAGGCGACCTGGTGTTACGCCTCATCCAGGATAAGAAGGGCATGCACAAGCTCTCCCCTCCGTGGGAAGGCCCATTCGCCATCAGGCGCGTACTTGGCAACGACGCCTACTACCTCATCGACGTCCGCGGGGACGGCGAACTTGACGTCAAGCGACCATGGAATGTAAACCTCCTACGGAAGTTCTACTCCTAGAATCCCACACATGTACTCTCCAGCTGCTATGAAATAAAAAGAAACGGTTACCGCAAATTGCGCCTACTCTCCATGACTTGTGCCACTCGCACTCGTAATAACAGCGTTACGCTAACCGCAGAAGTCAACCTTTGGCACAGCGATCGGCACGGCTAAGTAGTGCGGTGTAGGGGCACTGAGTCACCTCAGGTCCTGCATCGTCCAAGAAAAACGCCCACCCGGAGCCCCATTGGAGTCGCCTAGCTCGACTGGTTCTACGAGCCAAGACAACTGCCCTCGCTTCTCACAGCGACCTTGGTCCTCTGCATCCTCGGCATAGCGACTCGAACGGCTAAGTACCACGCCCGGGGACTGAAGACCAGTTCATCGCGAGCGGTCAGGGAAAACGCCAAGTAAGAGAGCATGCCAGGACTCGCCACGCGACTGACCCCACGGGCCAGGCAGGAGTGACGCGCCCAAACAAACGCGCTAAGTCCTCAACGACCCTCGAGTCGCGCCTAGAACAACCAAGTACCACGCTCGGGGACTCGGCCACCCGACCTCGTTCGCACAAGGGAAAACGGTAAAGTACAGAGCACTCAAGGGAATCGCCTAGCGACTGGCTCTTCGAGCTCGGGCGAGTCGACCAAAATAACAAAACATATAAACCAACACATATATCACACACGAGGTAAACCCCACAAAAAGAGTGGACGCGCTCGGGGACTCGTTCAAAATCAATCACAAGCACACAACAAATACCAAAATAGACACGATGTCTCATTCAATTGCATATTGCATTGTGTTACAAAATACGCCAGCATGCCAGACCTGCTGCTAACGCCAAAAGGCCAACTATCCTACTCCGCAGGCTTTGATGACGACTCGCCAACCTCCCGGCGATTGCGGATGAACGGCGTATACGGGTTCGACGGATACGTCGTCAGTTCACCCGCCATTGCCGCGTGAAAAGGTTGCTCGACCTTGAAGTCACGATGTGGCGGCTCGGGGTCGTTCGGTGCGACGACCGTCTCCTGGTACGGAAGAAGGTCGCCCATTGCCCAGACACGTTCTGAGTACGTGGCGGTGCGATCCTGCAACTTGAGAACCTCGGACAGCTCCACCGCGCCAGTCGACGACGGATACCCACTCGTCACATCGTCGATGTCGAAATCCTCGGGGAAGTGGGCAAGTCCAAGACTAAGTGCCGTCGACGCTCCGCGCCGAAACGCCGACCGCGTCATGAACTCAACGACCACGGGCACCTTCTCCAAATACTTCCATACCTCAACGAGGTCGCTGGGAATCACCTCCGTGGGCGATATCTCTTGGAGATAGGCGCGGATGCACGTCGCCAACAACGTTGCCGAATCGACGAGCATGCTTACACACTGCCTCGCGTCGAATGAGCTCGCCTCTTCCTCGCTATCGATGATGCGACCTGCGAGCAGAGGACAAAAATGAGTGCGACGGATACCACAAAGGACACAACCATCAGAAGGGGCAGATGTACTCACCAATCAGCGGGCGGGCGAGTTCCGTGATGAAGTATTGAAGCGACGTATGGTCGTCCTGAAGCCCAGCAATAAGGACTTCCGACACCTTGCGATCCTCTTCAGCAGCTGCAATGGCGGCCTTAGCTCGCCCGTCAGTAGAGCTCGCTTCTTCCTTTGCCTCCCACAGCTCGCGCTCGAGGTTGGCGATCCGCTGTTCAGCGGCACTCAAAGCCGATTGCGCCGCCGCCAAATCACCAGCAGGGACAAGCCCCTGGCGAGCTTCCTCGGCCTTCGCGGCAACAGCCTGAAACCCTTTGTTCGCTTCCTGGACGATGGCCAGCTCCTTCTCCGCGCGCTGACTTGCGACCAATTGGTCAGCCGACTCAAGCTGCAGACCCTGCACATCACCAAAAAAGTTAATCAAAGCGAAATTCCTAAGTGCCCACCCGCTGAAATTCAGCAAGTGCGCACTCGGGGACTGGCGATCAAGAAGTTCCTAAGTGCCCACCCGCTAAAATTTAGCGCGTGCGCACTCGGGGACTGGCGATCAAGAAGTTCCTCAGTGCCCACCCGCTAAAATTTAGCGAGTGCGCACTCGGGGACTGGATGCGAAAAACAAAGGTAAAACATTAAAAGAATCAGGCCGCTGCAAAGCACCGACCTGATCCTCGGTGACTGGACGTACCTGGATGGCTGCGCCAAGCATGCTGTGGAGTTGTATCGCGTCCACGGACGCGAGGAGAGCCGGCGTGTGCCCACGACGTTGGTCGACTTCAGCATCGGCGGTCCCGTGAGCGTGGCTCGAGGGCGAAGCCCCACTAGCCGCGGCCGCCTTGGTCACGAAGCGCGGGAACGTGGCGATAGAGGCACCTGCTCCAAAGGAGGTCGGTTCCGCCGGTCCAGGCAAGGGAGCACCTTCCTTCGTAGACGCGGCTGCCTCCATCGCGGGTCCGGATGGCGCGACTGCTGTGTCGTCAGAAATAGTGACCGTGTCGTTGCCCTTGGCCTTCTTGCTGCCATCCACCGAGGCAATGACCTCGTCCGCCTTCCTCTTGCGGGAAGGATCTTCCTCGCTAACGACGGGCGGCACCTTAGCCACGGTCGGATGGCCCATCCTTTTCACTACGGTCCTGTGCATCAATCGTATAAGCAAAAACAATTGAAATAGTTATGAGAGACAAGGAAGGGTGAATGCACTCACTTGGCGACTGGAATAAAGCGTAGCCCCGTACGGAGGCCGGCTGGTTTTTCTAGTTCAGGGCCAAGTCGGCGACTGAGCCCCATCTCCAAGACGTCGCGTGCCCAAGACACAGACGGCTTCTTTGTCGTTGAGGCCGCAGCTGGGGCCTCTGGGATATCTTCGACAGGAGCCTCCTGGTGAGGCGAAGCCGCCGCAGCCGGAACATCCCCCAGCCCAGAGACAGGGGCGAATGGCGGAGGCATTGAAGCCAGCGGCACTTCCTCGGTCGCTGCGTCCAGTGCGGCGGCCACTGGTGGTGCGTCCTTACCGTCCGGGCTGGGAGCATCAGAGCTGCTCGCCGAGTGTGGTGGCGAGGCCGGCTTCGATGGCTTCGTCTTCTTCTTTGGGGGGGCCCTTGCCTCCTTTTCTTTCTTCTTCTTCTTCTTCGACGGAGTGGCTTGACGGCGCGAGGTGGTTTCTGGGATCTCGTCATCGTCGTCGTGACGCTCGAGGCTTCTGCTTGCTTCAATTTCGCGCTGTCGTTGTCCGCGGGTCTTTCGGACTAGCGGGGCGACCTCCTCCTCGGACTCGTCATCGTCGTCCTTGTCGCCCTTAACGGGCGGCGACTCGCCTGCGTCCTGGGCGGACGAGATCGAGTTCTCGTCGTCCGAAGGTGGGAGCCACCCTTCCACCACTTGGAATAGCTGCGATGAATACAAAGTAAAATCAGAATTACCGCGACTGCATAAACTGCGACTGCGAGCGAAGTAAAGTGGTTACCGTTGGAGCTGGACGCTTTACGGTATAGGGGGCGACCCCAGCCTGCGCATCCAGGTACACCGCCTGGGTAATATTCTTCAGTGCTGGGAGATAGTCTTCCAGCTTCCACTCGTCGAGGCAGGCCTTCGTCGAGTCTCCCCGGCCATTGTACTGGTACATGTAGTGGTTGCGCTGGGCGAGCGGGACGAGCCGCCGCCCGAGCCAGCAGTTGTACAGATTTATCGTCTGGAGGCCCTTCTTTTTCAGCCCGCGGATGGTCCGGAGCATCTCGTCGACGACCATCCGCTGATCGTTGGGGAGTTTGCCGATTTGGAGATGGCGCGGCTCGGACCGATTGGCGGAATACCGTGGGATCGCCGCCTCGTCCTCCGGGGTCGCCTCGGTCACGTAGAACCACGACTTCTTCCAGTCGCTCGCTGCCTTGGCGGGCAGCATCAGATCGAAGAATGAGGCTTTCGACTTGAGTTGGAATGTCAGGCCGCCCGCGGCTAGCATTGGGCCACCTGCTTCCTCGCGGCTGATCCGTCCGTGGAACAGATCTTGCCACAAGGGGAAGTAGGGCCGGCAGCCCAAATAGCATTCGCAGAACGCCACGAAGATGGCGAGCTGCTCGATGCTGTGGGGACCCAGATCTGAAGGCTGGATCCCGTAGTAGGCGCAGAAGCGCCGGAAGAACAGGGACGTAGGAAACCCTAGCCCCCGCTCGAGGTGACTGGTGAAACAGATGAATTCCCTCTCTCGCGGGTTCGGGGTCGTTTCTCTGGCTGCGGGAATACGCCAACAGCCGGCTCGCAGGATCCCGGCCTCCTCGAAGGAGGCCAGTTGCGCGCTTGTGCACTTGGACCTACCCCACGGTTCGGTGAAAAGGGCCATGGCCGAGAGGTTGTTGGGGGTCGGGGGATTTCGGGTCGGCTGGATCGCGATGCGAGGGAAGGAAAATGCGTGCAGCCGGAAGAAGTGTAGAGAAGGTGGCTCTCCGTTCGCCTATCATTCCCCTTATATAGGGGATGTTACCCGCCAAATCTGGGAACCGTTACCGCGCGATGATTACGCCAAAAGTTACCGTTGGATTACCCCAACGGCTAGTTTGACCACGCTTGACGGTCCAACTACGGCCATTCGGCTCGCCGACCAAATCACTATGACAGTGTTTCGCCAACTTGAGTCGCCAAAGCTGCGACCTGGATCACTGGTTTCCTCCTTTATGCAGGAGTCCGCCGACGATTCGACTGGATGCCTACTCTGAAGCCGTACACTCCGACTGCCAGCAGCCACCTACGCCTAATCGCCGACGGCCTCGGGGACTACTGATGGGGATATGCCTACCGGGGTATACCCAGCAGGACGTTTCCGACTGGCCCAAAGAACCGGCGAGTAGGCCTGCAGGACGGCGAATGGATTGAAGCCCAGCGAGGAACCAAGCGACTGAAAGCTGAAGGCCTAGGCGAGTAGATAGGCCCAGTCGGATTAGGTTAAACGACTACCGAAGCTTTAACTGAATCGGTTGAGATATGTAAACCCTAGGGAGGTGAGCCTATATAAACCTCCCTATAGGGCGAGTAGAGGTACGTTCCCTCATACACCCAAGCGACTCGCTGCCTAGCCTCCGAGCTCGCCCATTGTAACACCTCCATAATACAATCTAGCAGGAGTAGGTCTTTACCCTCCGGGGGGCCGAACCTGGGTAAAAACCCCGTGTCTTTGCCCTCATCTCGCACCGCAGATGGCTGGCCGCCCTTGCCCCTCGTTCTACTACTCGCTGCCGATTGCAGCATCTGCCATGACTATTCCCACGACATACATACCAATAGAAAAAATGGTTCTGTACTCTCACTCTTGGCAACATTTCTACTATCAATTCAGCTAGTTATACTCTACAATTTTAGACAAATGTTAGTTTAGTTACTTGCACTGTACAAGTTCCACAGTTAGTTCCTGAAAACTGTTACTTGCAGGGTTCAGTTTCACTAGTACTTGAATAATCAATTTGGTGAACCATCTCCACCTCAAGTACTCACATGCTGGAAATACAAGAGAACCAAAGAAACAAAATGCTAGGAGTACAAAAGAAAAAGAGAAGGTCGAAATTTGATAAGAAATTAGTGCTCTCCAATGCGTAAGTTTCAATGAGTAAGTTTCATACCTTTTTTTCTCTTGAGCAATGTCTAATTCATACTTTTGGACAGCTATCTAAAGAAACATTTTGATGGCGAAGAACTATATAAGCTGGTTTCCAAGAGAAAGAAAGTACCTAAGACAAGGCTGGATTTGTGGAAATATAAAACGATATGCCAAAAGGACAGCATGTTCTCTCAACCTTTGGTACACGGTAAGATAGTATGCTGGATTGATCTGTTGTTATTCGTGTTCTCAAAATAAACCATGTCATGCCCCCGTTCTCGCTCTTTCACAGGAATGTGTTCTGACCTAGAAAATATCTACGAGGCTGAATTCCCTCCAACCAGTGACTCTGATGTTGTACAACCTAACCACCACCTCATCCCAATATATCCAGAAAATGATGCTAAATTGAATTTGTTACCCGATGAAGAAGATGATACTGAATTGAATTGGTTACCCGAGGAAGAAGATGAAGCTGAAGTTGATGAGAAGGAACCGCCTAAGTTGGACTTGATAACTGAGGAAGATGATGCTGAAGTCGATCAAGTAGGACTACCAGATTTGAACTTGATACCCGAGGAAGATGATACTGAAGTTGATCAAGTAGGACTACCTGATCAAGAAAATGGTGATGAAGTTGATGAGGAAGGACCACCTGAGATGAACTTGATACCCGAGGAAGAAAATGATGATGAACATGATGAGGAAGGACAGTTTGATTTGAACTTGACCCCAGAAGAAGAAATAAGAAGAAATGCGGTAAACTTGACAGATGAGCAAAGGTTTGGTGCTTATTTTGCTCTAACAGTAATCGAAAGCAAAGATGGAGTAGTATTGAAAAAAGACAAACAACTCGTTGCAAGTCTCCTGAAAACAAGTCTAAGCACTATTGACAGGATATGGAAAGAAGCAAATGATCAGATTGAAGCAGGTCAAGAAGTCGATGTCTCTAGCAAAAAGAAAGGTAGAGTTGTCCGTACGAAGAAAACCTGGGCTTCTGAGCTCAACGTGGACAGATCGAAGCCTTGCAGGATGCCCTCCATCTCTAGCGGTAGATTCATCTTCATCCCCTGCCGCTTCTACCGCCTTGTCGTCGCCGTCCACAAAAATTCCATCATTGTGACCTGCAGCGAAGCTAGGGGACGGTGGCAGTGATACTGGGGGACGGAGGCCGTGAGGATAGACTGCGGCGGCAAGGCGAGGAGGCGGAGGCGAGGCGAGGAGGCGGCAGCGGCAGAAAGGTGAGGGGACCGGGGCGACGAGGCGAAGGGACGGAGGCAGCGGAGGCTGTGTGTCGCGATGGGGAGAGGAACGAGAGGAGGAGAGGTAGGCGATGGGTCTTCGGGTCTAGGTGAAAAAACATAGGGGTCTTTTTGAAAAACAACCGCTGTGTCAGTTATTTTGGGACGGAGGGAGTAAGTGATAGTATGTCTTTTTCTATGTGCGTATCTAATCAAGACCGCATCACTTATTTTGATACTTTAAAATAGGGGTATATTAAAATTATTTCTTAGGTGAATGGTATTTAATATTTTTAGAAGAGCGGGAGTTGTGCCTAAAGAGGAGGACGAAGCTAAAACTGCTGCTAGTGATGCCAATCTACCACGAGACCACACTTTCTCCTGCGTATAGGACTGTCGCAGATAGCGTGCATGCAAGATTCTCCGGTCGGCCCAGTGATGCTAATGGCCTGAATTACCATAAGCGAATCCCTTGCGTAAGTTTGTTGGAATCGGAGCTCCGCCCCTGCGTGCCGGCCGCCACCGGGGCCAAAATGGTATAATACGAGACCGATTTTTTTAAGAGAATTTAGGACTTTATTGATTACAAATCATAATGTCATTACAAAGGGTTACAATCCGGAGGCACACCCCGCCACACAACACAGCCTAAAGACTCACTCAACCTAGCTACTGTATGAGCAGCAACATTCAGACCCCGAGGGGTATGCTTGACAGTGTAAGAACTAAACCAGGCCAATACATTTCTAATATCATGGATTATAGGGCCACAAATGGAGTGATCATCCTATTCGGCATTCACCCGATTCACAACTGAGAGGCAGTCGGAATGGATAATGATTTTGTGAAAACCTTCATCCTTGGCTAGGGTACACGCACGCCTCAGAGACATCGCCTCAGCAATCTCCGGAGAAGTGACATCGTCCTGTACCTCGCTGCAGGCAGCCAAGCACTTACCTGTGTGGTCCCGGATCAGGGCTCCCATTCGACGAGAAGCCGAGAAGATCGCTCCATCAACATTCACCACAACCGTACCAACTGGCGGCGGAGACCATCTGAGCACTGATGATTTGGTCTCACGACTATGGTTAGCAATCGGCTTGTACAGATGCGCAGCAATCATCTAGATATAGGCTAGAGCTTTCTTGGCGATTGATCTGGGGTGGAAAAGTGGATCACCTTCCCGGATTTTATTCCTCGCATCCCAGATATGCCACACCGCGACCACCATGGCGGACGCCTCCATGTCAGTACACCGCTCCAGAAAATCAAGAGTCCAGACGCTGACCGATGTAAAGCTCTTCCTCCGAAGACTGATCTGGTGGACAGCCCGCACTTCCTCCCAGACTTCCCGAGCAAACTGACAGAACAAAATGGAATACTCGATTGTTTCATGTCGTCCACAGAAAATCCAGCTCGAGCAAGTCGGTATGTGCCTTCTGTGCATTTGGTGTCCACAGGGTAAGAAGTCATGTGCAAACCACCATAGATTAACCTTCATCTTCCCCAGCGCTTTGATTGCCCATAGATTTTTTCCAAAGCTTGGAGTTCTTAACTGAAAGGATCATATGGGCACCTAGAGGGGGGGGGGGGGGGGGGTGAATAGGTGCTACTTCAAATTTTCTTCTTTTTTAAATTAGGGTTTGACAATAAGTTAAATTCTCTAGATAATGCAACTAAGGTGAATTTACCTATATGACAAATATGCACTAGCTAACACAATACTAAGCAAGAACAAGTAAGTAAAGTGCGATAAAAGATAGAAGTAACCAAAGAGGTGGATGCAGAGACACAGGGATTTGTTTCCCGTAGTTCCTTCCTTTTGAGGGGAAGTACGTCTACGTTTGGAGAGGGAGTGGTTTCAAACCACAAACGCCACGAGAGGCCTCCCTTGTTCTCCGATGAATCTCACCCCAACGGGATCGATCCACCTTCCACTGTATCGGCAACCTTCAAGGTGGAAGCCGGCACCTTTACAAGTTTGGGGCACACATCCACAACTTAATTGGAGGCTCCCAAATACAAGCAAGCTGTCAAAACAATCAAAGACAAGCTTGTAAGAACCAAATCAAAGTTAGGGTTTCCAATGAAACACTAGAGCTTGGGGGCCCTCAAGTGAATGAGGGGGAAATGAAGATCTCTCTTGGTGAAGTTGTAGATCAAGGCCTCGTCCTTCGATTCTCCAAAGATGAATGACTTTGGATGGTTGGATGGAGGGATCTTGTAGATTTGGTGGCTCTAATGGAGTTTGTGTTCTTGAGCAGCTCGAGCAAATGGAGGAACAAGATAAGGGTCCCCTTTTATAGGAAGCTCCCTCCACGAACCATTTTCTGACCGTTGGAGAAAAGTCAGACCGGAGACTCCGGTCTTTACACCGGAGACTCCGGTCTAAACCGGAGATTCCGGTCTATCTCTGGACTAGCCTGCCGACCGCCCATCTGGATGTCCTGGACCTGCCATGACCCAACTTGACCGGAGACTCCAGTCCTTCAACACCGGAGACTCCGGATAGAGTCAGGACCAGAGATTCTGGTGTAGCCTCCGGACCATGCTCCAGACCCCATTCAGAATGTCCCAGCCAAGATTCTGAAGCCTCCACCGGGGACAAATCCGGAAACTCCAAACCACACCGGAGACTCCGGTCTGGAATTTCCATAACATTGTCACTCTTGCAGGAAACTTTCTCAAGTGTGAGGGTACTTTCCACTTATCATAATACCAACCTGTGGATAGTGACAAACTGTAAAATGATCTACTTGTTGTTAACGAACACCAAAAGTGATTATGATAGTAAATATCCTTTCAATCTCCATCTTTTTGGTGTTCGATGACAACAAGTGATTTTGCATGGAATAAATATATGGGGCTCCCCCTAACTATATGCAATAAGGTGAATAAGTAAATCATGCAAGGTAGATAGTATCAACGATAGCACGCATAAATCTCACATGAGTTACAATAGATAGTGCACACAAGCACATAATCACACACATGAACAACAAATAACACACATGAAGTTCAAAGTTCGAATATGGCAAATGAAAGCAGATAGTAGAAAATCCAAAGCCCAAACCCATGTAAAACGAACGATGAGAATGTCTTCTCCCCCTTTGGCGTCGGAACGCCAAAAAAGGGAAGAAGACCTAAGCTAGCGCCCCAACAACTCAGTAGTCATCGTCATCCTCATCCTCCTCCTCCTCATCCTGGTCATCACCACCCTCATCATAGTCATCATCATCTTCAGGGACAGAAGGCCCTTTGTCGTGAGGGCGAGAAGAGGAGGTATCCTGGTACCCGAAACCGGAGGTGACATCAGCAAAGGTCTTCCAATCCACCAGGCTATCCTGTTGGGCATTCCATTCCCCAAATGAGAGTGTGTGGTCAGACTCTGTGGACTGCTGAGCACCATGCTCATCATTGTATTCATCCTCACCTTCCTCATTATCCCCAACACCTTGTTACTTGATCTCATTGAGGAGCTTCTCAATGCGACGGTTGCTTTGGTAGGATGCATGCTGCTGCTTACGGATGTCAACGTTCATGCAACAAAGGGTCCTCTCCCAAAAACTGGCCTTCTTGACCCGCTCATGTACATAGTCTCGAGTCATAGTAGGCATAGGGGCATTGGAGGCATTCTTCCTCTAAACTCTAGGTGGAGAGGGAGCCCTCTCAGTCTCAATCTCCTCCTCCTCATCATCATCATCATCCCCATAGCGACGCCTCGGAGCAGGACCCATACGCCCCTTCTGCTGCAGTGAGACCATAGTGTGCTCAGTGAGGTGTGGTGGTATGCCAAGTGGAGAATTATGCTCCTGGTAGTTGATGAGCCTCATAACCAAGGGTGCATATGGAGGAGATATCTTGTAAAAAATAGCATGGAACATCTCTTCGAAAATAAAATCCATCACACCAATAGGTTCAGCATCTGCCCTGGTCCAGCATTGTAGATCCGGTGAAAGTGGTATAGAAGGTTGACAAGCCCACCCCAAATAGCATCGCCATTCCCAGCACTTGGTGCAATGGTATGACGGAAAATCCTCAACATAAGGTTGTAGAGAGTCTTGAGTACCTTGGACCCCCTACAACATCCTCGTCATACAGAGGTGCCAGCTTCATCTTTTTCTGACCCAGAGATGCAGAGTGCATACGCAGCCCAACGGGAGTGGATACTCCATGAAAGATCTCAAAGATGACATTGGCAAAGTCATGGAATGTAGATGTGCAGCGAGTGGTACCAGACATCCAAACCATGGTCCTGTACTGATCAGACCCGAACACAACGATGACATAGAACTGCTGTATAAGGTAGACATTGTAGTCTTCACGCAGCTCCATCAAGTTATACAGTTCCAGCTTCTCACAGATCCACAAAGCATCATTGAAATAGGGGATGGGGCGCATCTTCTCAACACTCATGAACTTCTGAGGGCAGACAGGTGATTTGGTGAGCACACCATACACATCCTTCATGAACACAGCATGTTCCTTCCTCCAGAAACGAGGGTCATCGCAGGTACGAGGTAGTGCATAAAAATCCGTCTTTCTCAGTTCACGGTATTCCTATTTTGACATTTTGGCCAAGGACTGAAGGTTGTCATATTTGGCCTTCTTGGCACGGTCCTCTCATTCAGCCCTCTCCTGGTCCCTCTTCAAATAAGCTGCATCACGTGCCTGCTGTCTATGGTTGGAAGGAGGCATGATAAACTGACCCTGAGCCTCATCATAGCGAGGATTTCCCCTTTGGGACTTGGCCTTGGTACGACGAGGACGACTAGAACCATCACCTGTGAACATCAGTGAGGGAGATAGCATGGAGATGAGTATATATGTCCCAATAATGTAGTACAAGAGCTTTGATGCAATTCTGGTCTGTTTTGATTCACCCAACACCGGAGTCTCCGCACCTCATACCGGAGTCTCCGGTCCTTGGGACCGGAGTCTCCGGCCTGGACCGGAGTCTCCGGCCTGGACCGGAGTCTCCGGACCTAGGTCCGGAATCTCCGGCCGGGAGGCTCAAGTGTGAGATGGGGAGATGCTGGTGGGGGTGAATCTAGTAGATCGAGCAATGCAACAAGGCAAAAGTACTAGAGTGCACGCAAACAAGTGATTCCAATGGACAAATCAACACCAATCCTCAAAAACACATCTAGAGATGAACCTAGGAGAAAAAGATGAGGAGAGGTACCAGATCTGTCCATGGGATCAATTCCTCTAGTGGGAATGACCCAATGGAGGAGAGGGGAAGGTTGGCCGGCGGCACGGCGGATCCCGGGGGCTTCTTGACATCCGGGGAGGAGTGTTGGATGGGTTAGGAGGAGGGGGACGAGGTGAAGAATGAGGAACTGCTGTACCAGTTCACGCCTTCCCCTTGCTATAAGTGGCAGAAACCGTCTAGACCGGAGACTCCGGTCTACACCGGAGACTCCAGTCCTCCTCGACCAAAACCTCCAGGATATGTGTTTGGGGACACATATGAGAGATAAATAGGTTAAAGACAGGTTAGGAGGAGGGGGACGAGGTGAAGAATGAGGAACTGCTGTACTAGTTCACGCCTTCCCCTTGCTATAAGTGGCAGAAACCGTCTACACCGGAGACTCCGGTCTACACCGGAGACTCCAGTCCTCCTCGACCAAAACCTCCAGGATATGTGTTTGGGGACACATATGAGAGATAAATAGGTTAAAGACAGGAAATAGGCTTGGGTTGATATATCAAAACCGTGAAGAACCAATAAGAGCCATAGAGATCCATAAAAATGTTCGGAAAGGCTCAAAGCAACACGGATCAAGAAAATGACAAACATGAGTAAGCACAAACCTCTCTAATGAGAGAGGGCGGTGGCCTTGGCCACCATATTTGAGTATACTCGGATTGGCACCACGAAGATATATCTTGGGTCCATTACCGAAACTCGTCATTTAACATCACATATCACAAAATGATATTAAGAGGAATGATTTTGATTGCTTTGGGCATAATGGGGGGAGGGATGGTCCAATCAATTAGGACCGCACTCCCCCTATATCCATGCCTACACCCAAACCAAATATGGGTCAAGTCATAGGTGAGAATGCAAGATAATCAAGTCAAGCTCCTTGCATCTACGATATTTAGTTCATTCCTCAAATAGAAAAACTTTGCTTCATCAAGTGGCTTCGTGAAGATGTCGGCAAGTTGATCTTTGGTTGACACATATGATAGATCAATATCTCCTCGAGCAACATGATCTCTAATAAAGTGATGGAGAATCTCAATATGCTTGGTCCTTGTGTGATCCACCGTGTTGTAGGCAATCTTGATAGCACTTTCATTGTCACATAGAAGAGGCACTCTGTCACAATGGACACCGTATTCCTTTAAAGTTTGCCTCATCCATAGCAATTGGGTGCAAGCACTAGCAGATGCCACATACTCGGCTTCGGCGGTGGAGAGATATATACTTTTGTTTCTTAGAAGACCAACATACCAAGGACCTACCAAGGAATTGGCAAGCCCCGGATGTTGATTTTCTATCATCCTTATCACTTGCCCAATCTGAATTCGTGTATCCACAAAGAGCAAATGTGGACCCTCGAGGATACCAAAGACCATAAAATGGGGTATGAACTAAATATCGAAAGATTATCTTGACCGCCATTAAATGGCTTTCTTTAGGAGCCGCTTGATATCTTGCACACACACCTACACTCAACACAATATCGGGTCTAGATGCAGAAAGGTAAAGCAAAGAACCAATCATAGACCGGTATACCTTTTGATCCACATCTTTATCATTTGGATTTTGTTCTAGATGAGTCTTTGTAGCCATGGGAGTTGGAGCTCCATTTATATCTTGCATATTGAATCTCTTGAGCATATCTTGAGTATACTTGGCTTGGTTAAAGAATTTCCCTCCTCTAACTTGCTTGATATCAAAACCAAGAAATACTCTCAACTCCCCCATCAAAGACATCCGGAACCTACTAGTCATAAGCTTGGAGAATTCATCATTAAATGCTTTGTTAGATGAGCCAAAGTTAATATCATCAACATATATTTGTCATACAAAAAGCTCCCCATTGAACTTCTTAGTAAAAAGAGTGGGATCGATTTCCCAACCTCAAAACCACGGTCAAACAACAACTCTCTAAGGTTCTCATACCACGTGCGTGGGGCTTGCTTGTGCCCATAGAGCGCCTTATCAAGTTTGTAGACATGTTTTAGGAAGTTGGGATCCTCAAATCCCGGGGGTTGCTTAACATATACCAACTCACTTAATGAACCATAAAGAAATGCACTTTCTACATCCATGTGTTGCAACTTAAAGTTATTATGTGCCACATAAGCAAGAAGGATACGGATGGACTCAAGGCGAGCCACGGGTGCATAAATCTCTCCATAGTCAATGCCTTCAATTTGAGAGAACCCTTGTGCCACCAATATAGCATTGTTCCTTATTATAATTCCATGGTCATCTTGCTTGTTCTTGAATATCCACTTTGTGCCAATAACATTGTGGCAATCCTTTGGCTTCTCAACTAACTTCCATACTTTGTTTCTCTCAAAGTTGTTGAGATCTTTGTACATAGCTTCCAACCAATCCGAATCCTCAAGAGATTCCCACACTTTCTTTGGTTCAATCATGGAGATGTGTGTGCTTGGTGTTCACTAAACCTCTTCAATTGTGCTCTTGTGGTAATGCCTCTCCTAACATCACCAACCACATTTTGGAGAGAGTGGTCTCTTAATTCATACATCTTCTCTTTTCTAGCTTCGCGACGAGTGTGGATCTCCTCATTGTTCCTAGGGGAACCTCTTCATCATTTTGGTCCTCATCTTGACCATTCACTTGACCTTGATCATCGTCGGTATCATTCTCCTAATTAAGGGGCAAAGATTGACCTTGGTCTTGATCAAGTACTCTTCTAGCATCGATTTGAGCTTGTCTCAAAGGTAGTTTGTACGGATCTTCCTTGAGTAATTTCCTTGGCACCACTTGACATCCTGGAGAATGAATGAAGCTCCCCTTGACTAGAGTTGTCACTATGATCATCATGTTGAGGGTCCACATCTTGTCTTTGGCTTGAGTCATTGACCTCCTCGGTGGTTGGAGCTTGTTGATGTTGTGAAGATGAGGGCTCCACTTGAGTGGAGCATAGTTCTTCTCGATCTGCCATAAGTGGTTCCTCAACGGGCGGATATATCCCACAACCATTCTTCCTATGGCATCCTGAGGCATTTCACCATCTGCATCACAAGCATCAACATGCTCCAAGATTCTTCGAAGGTCACACTACAAGATTCTATGACGGCTCTGGAGAGCTTATCATAGATTCTATAAGTGTGAGATTCGAGACCATAGCCAACAAAAATACCCCCTAATGCTTTAGACTCAAGTTTGGACAAACGACACCTTTTATGAGATAGAAACACTTACAACCGAACACTCGGAAGTAAGATATGTTGGGCTTGTTACCGGTAAGTATTTCATGTGGAGTCTTGTTGATTTCTTTGCGGAGGTAGATCCGGTTTGATGCATGGCAAGAGGTAGAGATGGCTTTGGCCCAAAAGTTGTATGGAGATTTAAAATCCGCCAACATGGTCCTAGCCATCTCAATAAGGGTCCGGTTCTTCCTCTCGGCCACACCATTTTGTTGAGGGGTATATGCAGCGGAATATTGGTGTTTTATCCCCTCATCACTAATAAAATCATTCAAGGTGTAGTTCTTGAACTCGGTGCCGTTTTCACTTCTTATAATCAACACGGAAACATTGTATTGCCGTTGGACCAAGTTGATGAAGTCGATGAAGGTCTTTTGGGTCTCACTTTTTAACTTGAATAAATAAACCCAAGAGTATCTTGAAAAGTCATCAACAATCACCAAGCAATATTTCTTCCCACCAAGACTTGCATGAGATGGAGGACCAAAGAGGTCCACATGAAGGAGATACAAGATCTTGGTTTACTTGATGCGGTTCTTTGGCTTGTGGGGAGCATCATGCATTTTTCCTAGAACACACGCCCTGCAAACACGATATTTGGCAAAGGAAACATTTTATTTTAGTCCAACAATATGGCCCTCCTTGTGGAGACTTTGGAAAGTTCTCATATTGACATGGGCTAGCCGGCGATGCCATAACCAACCCACATCGGCCTTTTAGAATAAGCACATCGCACTTGTAGTGGTTTGCCCTGAAAAGTCCACCACATACAAGTCATGTTCGATATACCCAACGAAAGCGACCTTGAGAGACTTGCTACACATGAGGACCACAATATAATCATCTATAAAGACGGCAAAGCCCATCTTTCCAAGAGCACAGACATAAAGTAAATTGTAACCAAGGGTTTCAACAAGCATGATGTTCATGAGTGTAATGTCGTGAGCAACCACAACCTTGCCAAAACCCATTACCTTAGACTTTGACTTGTCGGTGTATGTAACAGATATTTGATCATCATTTGGCCTTAGATCTTGGACAATAGAAGAGCTTCCGGTCATATGACTTGTGCAACCACTATCAAGCACCCACTTTGACCCTCCGGAAGCATATGTCTACAAAAGGTGAAGCTAAATTTTAGGTACCCATTTTTCAATGGGTCCTCTTTTGTTAGCAACAAGGGTCTTGGGAACCCAAATAGACCAAGCAATATAACCATCATATGGGCCAACATATTGTGCATACACATCACCATAATAATCACGCATTAGAACATAGTGAGGGTTATCACTTCCCGCAAAGTCATCATGAGACATAGTTTTACCACTTGTGGTCTTACTTCCACAATGGCCTTGTTGGTCTCTTGTGTGGGCTTGGCCTTCTTCTTGTTGTTCTTTTTCTTATTTTTGGAGACAAAGACAATGCCCCCCTTTTCACCACTAGGACTTTGTTTACTCAAAAGATCATTAATGGAGTTGTTGCCTTGTGGGAATGTGGCCTTGGCTAGCTCCCCCTTCAACATAGCATTTTCTTCAAGAATAGTTGTACTACTAGATGGAATGAAGTTACTAGGTGAGGGAATATTGCCCAATTGAGTTTGAAGCGTTTCATGGGACTTTGTGAGTGACAAGAATTCACTTTTCAAACCCTTGTGAGCCTTGTCTAGTAAATTAAAGTCCTCGGCAAGTTTTTCATGAACCACACCAAACTCAATCTTGTACTTTTTAGCCCTTTTGCATTTAGCAATAGAATGATCATGTTCTCTGATGAGTTTATTAACAATAATGTCATTGGCATCATCAAGCCCTTCAAGTTTTAATTAAAGTGACATCCTAGTCTCTTGTTCTTCTTCTAGAGCATTGTTTAACGCCTCTAACTCAATCATGTGTTCATGCCCAAGTTTACATCTTACATCTAGGAGCTCTTGAGTGTGGGAAAGTTGATCTAAGATGTTTCCAAAATGTATCTTAGCATCCCCTTGAAGGTTAGTCATAAATTCATCAAAAGCAATTAATTCCCTTTTGACATCAAGAGACATCTCATCATCAATTTCATCATTAGCTAGGGGAGTGGAGTGGGATGATGAGGATACCTCCGTTCCTCTTGCCATAAGACAAGTGATGTTCTTGATGGGAGAATTCTCATTTAGAGAATCAAAGAGTGAGAATGTCGGAGTAGAAGTAGTGGTTAGGGCCGCCACACCATTAGAAGTTTCCTCTTCCTCATCTTCATCATCTTCATTGTCGGAGGAGTATTCTTCATGAGTGATCAAGACAATTTCTCCCGACTTCTTGTTGATGGGATTCTTCTTGATGAAGGGTTTCTTGTAAGGTGCTTTGAGAGTCTTCTTCAACACAAGCTTACCCCCGTGATCTTCTCTCTTCTCATAGGGGCAACTTGCCACAAAGTGATAGCGGTCACCACAATTGAAGCAAGTTCTCAATCTAGTGGTATTATCTCGTTTCCCATTTGGGTTGCTTCTTCGTTGCATTTCCATCTTGGCCTTGGCGGGGTTCTTCCAAAAGTTCTTTGCATAGAAAGACATATATTGACTATGAGCAATCTTGACTTCATCGGGGTGGTCCATGGAGAGGCCTTCATCACTATTGTCTTCATCCCCATGGTCCACAACTTTGGCCTTCAAAGCAACATTGACAACATTGCTCATACCAAGGGCACGAGCACGTGCATCTTTGGCATTCTTGGAGGCAACTTTGAAAGCGGCCATCTCTTGCATAACTTCATTGGAGGTCATGTGATGGTAGTTGTGTCTTCCTTGTAGGCTCTTCAAATCGGTGGGCTCAAAGGGCATGAGTGCACTCACATATTTCCTTTTTATCCACGCATCATCCACATGTGAGGTGCCACATTTCTAAAAGCGGTGGCGGTGGTCTTGAGTCTTCGGTACATGTCTTCATGATTTTCACCTTCCATCATGTAGAAGCCTTCGGCTTCATTGCTTAGTGAATCATATCGGTTCCTCCACATGCTCTCATTTCCAACAAACAAAACGGTGAGAGTATCCGAAGCTTCCTTGGCAATGCTAAAGTGCTGAGTGTGTGGGTAATCCTTTGTACCTAACCCTTGTTGAATCATATGCAAAGTAGTGGCATTGAGTTGACTATTGACAACTTCTCTTCTTGTCAAGTTGTTTGGATCCCCAATAAAGATTCCATGCTCGATGATGTTCCATAGTTCAATGCAAGAGCTGCGCATATGAGTTCTCATTAGAGATTGCCATTGAGAAAAAGTAGCAGATTCTTCAAGCTTGGGTGGGTCACCTCTATTGTAAACATGAGGGCGAAGGATTGGAGGGTCGGGAGAGTACCATGAGTCATGGTGCTCACCCTTCCTACCATCATTTTGTGTGGAGGAATTAGGGTTGTCTTGTTTACCCCCCAACATCATACTCTCGGGGGATACCGAAGCATTCCCTTTAGGTAAAACGGATGGAGGTTCCTCTTGAGGAGAGGGGGATGATGAGCCATCTTTGTCTTTAAGAAGTTGCTCAAGCATCTTCTTGACTTCGTTGACCAAGGAAGAGCTCAATCTTGTTTCCAAGTTTTTGAGATCTTCCATGGTCACCGTGGTGGGATCACCATCACCATCCCCTTCGCTGCAACCCATATTCTCTTAGGCGGTAAAGCCCAAATAAAGATCCTAGGCTCTGATACCAATTGAAAGGATCGTATGGGCACCTAGAGGGGGGTGAATAGGTGCTACTTCAAATTTTCTTATTTTTCAAATTAGGGTTTGACAATAAGGTAAATTCTCTAGATAATGCAACTAAGGTGAATTTACCTATATGACAAATATGCACTAGCTAACACAATACTAAGAAAGAACAAGTAAGTAAAGTGCGGTAAAGGATAGAAGTAACCAAAGAGGTGGACGCGGAGACACAAGGATTTGTTTCCCGTAGTTCCTTCCTTTTTAGGGGAAGTACGTCTACGTTTGGAGAGGGGGTGGTTTCAAACCACCAACACCACGAGAGGCCTCCCTTGTTCTCCGATGAACCTCACCCCAACAGGATCGATCCACCTTCCACTATATCAACAACCTTCAAGGTGGAAGCCGACACCTTTACAAGTTTGGGGAACAAATCCACAACTTAATTGGAGGCTCCCAAATACAAGGAAGCTATCAAAACAATCAAAGACAAGCTTGTAAGAACCAAATCAAAGTTAGGGTTTCCAATGAAACACTAGAGCTTGGGGGACCTCAAGTGAATGAGGGGGAAATGAAGATCTCTCTTGGTGAAGCTGTAGATCAAGGCCTCCTTCGATTCTCCAAAGATCAATGACTTTGGATGGTTGGATGGAGAGATCTTGTAGATTTGGTGGCTCTAATGGAGTTTGTGTTCTTGAGAAGCTCGATCAACTTGAGGAAGAAGATACGGGTCCCCTTTTATAGGCAGCTCCCTCCACGAACCGTTTTTTGACAGTTGGAGAAAAGTCAGACCGGAGACTCCGGTCTGTACACCGGAGACTCCGGTCTACACCGGATATTCTGGTCTATCTACGGACTAGCCTCCGGACCGCCCATCTGGATGTCCTGGACCTGCCATGACCCAACTTGACCGGAGACTCCGGTCCTTCAACACCCGAGCGGACAGAGTCAGGACCGGAGATTCTGGTGTAGCCTCCGGACCATGCTCCGGACCCCTATTAAGAATGTCCCAGCCAAGATTCTGAAGCCTCCACCGGGGACAAATCCAGAAACTCCAGACCACACTAGAGACTCCGGTCTTTGCAGACCGGAGACTCCGGTGTGGAATTTCCATAACACTGTGACTCTTGCAGGAAACTTTCTCAAGTGTGAGGGTACTTTTCACTTATCATAATACCAACCTGTGGACAGTGACAAACTGTAAAATGATCTACTTGTTGTTAACAAACACCAAAAGTGATTATGACAGTAAATGTCCTTTCATAAATAGTACTGGACGATGATCTAGAGCCCCTTGCACTACTTTGCTCATTGAAAAGACAGGTCCGTGCAAGATTATACCCTGGTCTTGCTGTAGAAAGACCAAAGCGTGTAAAAGGCCAAGAAGCAAAATCCTCCCCACCGTGCCTACTAATGGGGATCTGCAGCACCCGGTCGGCCACTTCCTCGTCAAAAATGGTCCTCACCAAATCCACATCCCAGGTCCGGGTATCCTCCAGAATCAAAGAACTGACACGCTGATCCTCCAACAGGTCTGCCACAGGTCTTAACAATGCAGGGGTCACACCTGGTATCTAGTTGTCAGACTCAATTCTTGTCGATTCGCCGTTTCCAATACCCCTCCGGACACCAGTTTTCAGTAGCCCACGCCCAGACAGAATGCTTTGCCATGTATAGGACGCCGACTGTGGAGCAGGCGCATCCCAGAAAGAACAGTTCGGGTGGTACCGCCCCTTCAGGACCCGGGCACACAGAGAGGAAGGGTCCTTGAGCAAGCGCCAACCCTGGCAGGCCAGAATTGCCTGGTTAAACAGCTCCATGTCGTGGAAACCCAGTCCCCCCAAGGCCTTAGGAGTGGGAAGCCATTGCCAGGATCTCCAATGCATTTTGTTCTTCCCCTTTTCTATACCCCACCAATGGTTCGAGATAATTTTCCTCATGTCCTCACATAAGGATTTAGGGAATTGGAAGCAGCTCATAAAAAAGGCGGGGATGGCTTGAATAACCGATTTGAGAAACACCTCTTTGCCCGCCCGAGACATGGGTCTATCAGAGAAGCCATTCATTCTTTTCCACATGCGATCATACAAGAATCTAAAGACACTCACCGGTGAGCGACCAACATCGGTGGGCATACCCAAATATGTGTCGTTGAGTGCTTCAGTTTGAATCTCCATCTTGTGCATAACCGCAGTTTTGACAGCAGCAGTACAACGAGCACGAAAGAAAATAGACGACTTGTCCCTATTGATCTTCTGTCCCGATCCTTGGCAGAAAGTCTCAAGGGCACTATGTAAAGCCTCAACACTTCTTCCATCGCTACGCGGGAAGAATATACTGTCATCTGCGAACAGTAAGTGGGAGATAGGAGGTCCAAGTCGGCCATTTTTGATACCTTGTAGCTCACCCTGGCGTTCCTTTTGTTACAGAAGACAAGACAATCCTTCAGTTCAGAGAAGAAAGAGGTAGGGACTTATAGGGTCCCCTTGCCTAATGCCCCTTGTCGGAATCACAGGTTCTGTTAGCTCCCCATTAACACGAACAGCATATCTAACAGTGGTTACACATCGCGTAACAGTGGAAACCCAAACAGCCGAGAAACCCATCTTCAGAAGACATCCCTCCAAATAATTCCACTCAACGCGGTCATATGCTTTCATCATATCCACCTTCAAAGCAAAAAAGGGCCTCTTCGATTGTTATTGTTTAATGGTGTGCAGGCACTCGTATGCAATCAAGGCATTATCAGTAATGAGTCTGCCCAGCACAAAGGCACTCTGATTTTCAGAAACAATCGATGGCAGAATAATCTTCAGCCTATTAGCCAATACTTTGGAAGCAATCTTATAAAGAACATTGCATAGGCTAATTGGTCTGAATTTTTTTAGAAGATCAGGATTGGTTAACTTGGGAATTAGAACAATGATTTAATCGCATAAACCCTCTGGAATATCCCCTCCTTCTAGAAAATTCCGAACAGCATGGCAAATCTCATCCCCAAAGAACTCCCAGTGTGTCTGGTAGAACAAAGCAGGAAAACCATTCGGGACCGGCGCCTTTGTTGGTCCCATTTGGAATAGAGCCGCCTTGATCTCCTGATTGGTGTACTCGCTCAACAACTCGTCATTCATTTCTTGGCTAACCTTGCACGGGACAGCATCCAACACATTATCAATAGAGGCTGATGGTTCAGTTGTGAAATGGTCCCCATAAAAACTCTGAACCATTCCCTTTATCCTCTCTAAATTGTCACGGAGAGAGCCATCCTCCCTTGTTAGTAATTTAATCATGTTCGTTCTCTTGCGGGCCGAAGCTCTAGCATGAAAGAAGGCGGTGTTTCTGTCTCCATCCCGCAGCCAATCCACTCGAGATCGTTGTCGGGCCATAATTTCTTCTCTTTCGAACAACTCACAGATCTCAGCCTCCGTCGACCTAATATCCACATCGGTACCCTCAGTTTCCCCAAGCCGCAAGGATCTGAGCCGTTGTTCAAGCTTATTGATCTTTGTTTTAACCGCGCCAAAAGATTCCCGGCCCCATTTCTTCAGAGAGGCCGCAACAACATGCAGGGTAGACCAAGTCGAGGTCAGTCCCATACCAGACATTCCATCAGTCCAATCTTTCTCCAAAGTGTCTCGTTAATCTGGCGCTCGAACCCACGCAACTTCAAAGAGAAAACCATGTTGCACCGGCCATTTGTTGTCAACGTCCGAGCATCCCGATAGAGTGATGTTAATGGCAAGATGGTCAGACGCCGTAGTGATCACGTTCTCAACCCAAGCACCTCTGAACAAATTCATGAACGTACTATTGGCCACGGCCCGATCGAGTCTAACCTTAACATGGTGCTCTTCGTCCTGGCGATTGTTCCACGTGAATTTCGGCCCAGTATAGCCAATATCAACCAACCCACAATCATCAAGGCAGTCTCGAAACTGAACCATTTGTGACACAGTTCTTTCAGCTACGCCACAGTGTTCGTCCTGGTGCAGAACCTCATTAAAATCACCACAGCAAATCCATGGTCCTTCCCACTCAGGCCTCAATCTTCTAAGCAGGGACCAAAACTCATGTCGCATATCTCGTCTCGCTTCACCATATACAAAGGTTGTTAGGAATAGTAATCCCGATAGGACACGGAACGGTGTCGTGTACGTGTGTGTTCCGAGTAGGACTAGTGGTCCAACACCTATTCGTATTGACGTTGCGTCTTGCCGGGTATATATACACTCATATAGTAGCCTTGTAAGACAACCATGAGATTCAATACAAACAACAGGACCGAGAGGTCCCTGTAGCCATCAACATTGTTTTTCCCCGTACGTACTTGTGTGAGTTGAGAGAGCTAGTTCTTTTGATCAGGCTAGATAGCTAGCTTGTTGATTGTTGTTAGCTGGTTCTTATACGTGCGCGCAACTTGCCGGAATACTTCGTTGTCGTCACGCCGGACTGTACTCGGCGTTTGGGGCTGGGCCAACAATTGGTATCAGAGCCTCGCGGAGGATCTCCTAGTAACGGGAGGTCATGACGGGCAAGGATCAAGGCGAGTACTCCGGTGCGGCTGCGGGTGCATCGGTACCGTCGCAGTACCCGCGGTATGATCGCGGCAACTACACGACGTGGGCGAAACGGATGGAGTGGGCCATGGAGGGCAACGACATCTGGGAGGCTGTCGATCCCGGCGGCGACGAGTTCAAGAAGGGCGCGCCGAAGTACCGTAAGGACCGACAGGCACTCACGGCCATCGGCTCCGTGGTGCCGGCGGACGTGATGCAGCACCTGATCTCGAAGGATTCTGCAAAGGCGGCGTGGGAGACACTCAAGACGTTGAATCTTGGGCACGAGCGCGTCCGCAGGGCGACCCTACAAACCTTGCAGAAGAAGTACGAGAACCTGGAGATGGAAGGAGATGAGACGCTGGACGCTTTTGCCTCGAGGGTAGCCACAATTGTCAACGGGATTCGCGCGCAAGGTGAGAAGCTGGAAGATATCTCAGTCGTAATGCGTTTCCTTCGCGCGGCGCCGCCGCGGTACATATCTGTGGTGTCGGCAATCGAGCAATGCGTTGATCTCACCACCCTCACGATGGATGACCTGGTTGGACGGTTCAAGGCGCATGACGAGCGGATGAAGATCACCTACGGCGACGCGAATCAAGATGAGCACCTCATGCTTACATGTGCCCAGTGGCAGGCAATGGTCGCCAAGGAGAGGAGCGATAAGGCATCTGGTAGTGGCGATGGTTCGGTTCCGGCGAAGAAGTCGGACAGCAAGCCGAAGAAGCCAAAGAAGAAATTCGACAAGAAGAATCTTCGCTGCCATAAGTGTAATCATCTCGGGCACTTCAAATCGGAGTGTCCTAACCGTTCAAAGGAGAAGGCTCTCATGGGGAAGGAAGGAGATGATGGACCGATGATGCTCATTCTCGAAGCTTGCGAGTTAATGACCACCAAGGAATCAACTCCTCAGGAGTCTCCTATGGAGATCGTCACGCTCGTGGAAGAGAAGGTCTTCCCGCGGAGGATGCAGACGGCTCACGACGTTTGGTACCTCGACACAGGCGCTAGCAACCACATGACCGGCGACAAGGCTCAGTTTTCTGAGTTGAACCTCACGGTTGGAGGCTCCGTCCGATTCGGCGATGGGTCGAAGGTGGAGATTGCAGGACGAGGCACTGTCCTGTTTGAGTTGAAGGATGGAGGTCACAAGATACTCACTGACGTGTACTATATTCCCAAGCTTAAGACCAACATTATCAGTCTTGGTCAGCTCGCGGAGCGTGGATGCAAGATCGTGTTGGAGGACGAGTTCCTGTGGGGATATGACCGCCAAAGGCAGCTCATAATGAAGGTGGAGAGGTCGAAGAATAGACTCTACATCCTCAATCTCAATCGGGCGGATCCAGTATGTTTGATGACAAGCATGGAAGACTCGGCGTGGAAGTGGCATGCACGCTACGGACATCTAAATTTCCAAGCTCTACGACAACTTGGACAGAAGGAGATGGTATGTGGCTTACCGTGTGTTGATCATGTTGAGCAGGTGTGCGACGGTTGTCTCATTGGGAAGCAAAGGCGAGCCCCGTTTCCAAGGGAGGGACAATATCGAGCAAGTAAGGTTCTTGAGTTGGTGCATGGAGACTTATGCGGACCAATCACGCCGGCGACCCCCGCCGGGAAAAAGTACTTTTTGCTCATCGTCGACGACTTCAGTAGATACATGTGGGTTGTGTTGCTGAAGAGTAAGGATCAAGCCTTGCAAGCGTTCAGGATTGTGAAGATGGCAGCCGAGGTGGAGTCCGAGGCAAAGTTGAAGGCCCTCCGTACCGATCGGGGTGGGGAGTTCAAATCCAATGAATTCAAGGCGTTTTGTGAAGCTCATGGGATCCGGCGGTATCTCACTGCACCATATTCACCGCAGCAAAACGGTGTTGTGGAAAGAAGGAACCAAACCGTGGTGGCCATAGCACGCAGCATGATGAAGAGCAAAGGCATGCCAGGCAGGTTTTGGGGTGAGGCGGTTAGTACAGTTGTCTATTTTCTGAACAGGGCGCCAACTAAGAGTGTAGTTGGTATGACTCCGTACGAAGCATGGTCCGGGCGCAAGCCCTCGGTTGATCATCTTCGCACTTTCAGGTGCGTGGCGCATGTGAAGACGATGACCGGGCATACTAGCAAGTTGGCAGATCGAAGTACTCCAATGGTCATGATCGGCTATGAATACGGTTCGAATGCGTATCGCGCGTACAATCCAGTGAACAAAAAGTTGGTGGTGACACGTGACGTCGTCTTCGAGGAGGAGAAATCATGGAATTGGGGCTCTGCGTAACCGGTACAATCAATTTCTGATGAAATATTTACTGTAGTCTACAGTGATTCGCATGCAGATGATCAAGAAACAGCGTCCCGTGGCGTTACGGATTTAGGCGCTGGTTCAGAAGATGGAGGTCTGGAAGTGAGCAGCAGCAGCGCTACGCCTGGAGAGGTATCTCCGCGTGGGAGTCCCGGCACGAGCAGCGGCTCACGCGCTGCACCTGGAGGCTCGACGTCGCCATCCAGTCCACGCGCAGACGAGAGCCCTGGCGCAAGTGGCCCATCAGCTGCACACTCCCATCCAGGAGGGACTAGCGGTAGTCCAGAAGTGGACGCGGGCGACGATGTCACGTCGCCAACATGCAGTACACCGACAGAAACTGCAGGAAATTCAGTAGACGCTGAAACATGTACTACGTCAGCTTCCACGTCTCCTCCAAGTGCACGGGAAGAAAGGAGACGGCCACCTACTCCAGAAAAATTCCGAAGTGTACTGGAGTTGTATCCGCCGCAGACCCTTCGTACAGCGCGTGCGCGAGGGAGAGGACAAGGTCGGTGTTTATTCACCGAGGAGCCGACGAAATTCGAGGATGCTAATACGGAGGAGTGTTGGCGTCGGGCTATGGATGAGGAGTTGGGGTCGATCCGCGACAACGATACATGGGAGCTTGTCGATCTACCCAACAATCACAAGGCCATAGGGCTCAAGTGGGTGTACAAGATCAAGAAGGATGCCGAAGGGAAGTTGGTGAAACACAGAGTTCGGCTAGTGGCCAAGGGCTACGTGCAAGAGCAAGGTGTGGATTTCGAAGAAGTGTTTGCTCCCGTTGCAAGGATGGAATCGGTGAGATTACTTATTGCTCTCGCAGCTCAAGAATCTTGGAAATTGCATCACATGGATGTGAAATCCGCGTTTTTGAATGGGGAGTTAGAAGATGAAGTTTATGTGAAGCAACTACCAGGATACATCAAAGAGGGAGAAGAACACAAGGTTTTGAAGCTACACAAGGCGTTGTACGGGCTACGGCAAGCCCCTCGGGCGTGGAACATCAAGCTTGATCGTACATTGATCTCTCTCGGATTCGAGAAGAGCCCACTGGAGCATGCGATGTGTGGCATCCCGCAAAACCACTACTAGAAAATCGCGTTGAATTTGTGCATTGCATCGTCATCCTCATGCATTGTTTGCTTAAAACATTTTCGCAAAGCCCGATTTGTTTTCCAAACGCCCCATCTTAACTCAAATGTAAAACCCGGTCTCCGGATTATTTTTGTTTGAGTGCTATCGGTTTGCAAACGGTGTTAACAAAACAAATAAAAACTTATATTATTTTTTTAGTGGGGGCAGTCGAAAAGGCCAACCCGACCCGAACGACCACCCCCAGTTTAAAATCGGTCCAACCTCTAAATCCTATAGCTACCCAGCTATCTACCCCAACCCAGCCTCCACATCACCTCAACCACTCAGACCCTGCCACCTCACCTCTCCCCTCTCCCTCACCCAATCACACGTCGCCACGTCACTCCCTCTCTCCCTTCCCTCTCTCTCCCTCCCAGGCACGCGCCTCCCCCACCACGCAAACACACGCACGCCACGCACGCTGCAGGCACCGCCTGCCCCGCCCTGGGCCCCACCCGCGCGCAGCCGCTCTCCCTCTCTCTCTCCGGCGCGGCACCGTCGCGTCCTCTGCTCGCCAGCAGCGCGCCCGAGCCGCGGCCCCCGCCTCGCCGCCGCCTCCACCGCTCCCTCGTCCCGCGCGCTCACCGCCTCCGGCCACCCTCCACCCCCGCGCCGACGAGCTCCTCCTCCCCACCTCCCCGGCGTCGCCGCCCCTCGCCGTCCGCCGTGACCCCGTCGACCCCGCCCTGCGCGCCCCTCCGTCGGCCGACCTCGCCAGCGCCTCCCCATCGCTGCTTCGGCGCGAGCCCGTGACGCCCTCGCGGACCGCCGCCTCGCCCCTGCCGCGGCGTCGCCCTCCGCTCGCCGCCGGTCCCGGCCTGCGTGCCTCTGGCCGCGGCCGCCCGCCCCAGCTCCTCCCGCCGGCGACCTCCGAGCCTGCCACCGCCTCTACCCGACCGCCTGTGGACCCTGCGTCCCGAGCCGCCGCAGTACCCGACCTCGTTGCGCAACCGCTGACGCCATCGGCCTCCTCCTCGGGATCCCGCGTCCCCTGTGCCCCGCCTGGTCTACCTCGCCTCGAGCTCGTCCCTTCTGGAGATGCACCGTCGACACGCCAAGATCGTCCACCAAGACGCACAAATCCCGAACCGATGACCGAAGGGAACCATCTCGGAACGCCATGAGCTCCCACCCGACCACCGAAGACGGAACTCCAAGTACGCCTTTTCGGACACCGAGACCCGCGAAGACCGAACCCGGATGTCGATACCCCGAAGGCCGATCTCGCCGAACCCGAGAACTCCGCCGCGGTACCCGAGAGTCTCCTACACGGAACCATCGACGCCACACACGAGCTCGACACCGACAAACGAGTGGAACCCCGAGTACTTCGTCGTGGAACTTAGGGGCGATGACGCCGAATCGACAAGCTCTCCTTCACGGAATTCGAGAAGCCTGTTCGGGTGCCTGAAGACCAAACTCCGTCGAACCCTAACCAAGTACGTCGAGACCCTGAAGACCCCGAAGCCGAAGGTCAACTACAAGGGCCGTCAAGCTCGTCGAGATTGCGGAACGACAAGCACTTCACCCCGGATGTCGAGATCGACCCGACCCGCGAATGCGACAAGATCCGCATGCGACAAGATCCGCATGCGACAAGAACGACAGCGACCGGGAGAATCCGAGGCGCCCTGACAGCGACCCAAGTCCTGCTTTCCGGACGCGACAAGGACTACCTCCGATGTTCGAGAACGAGCCCGCCGAGAACGCTTCCGTCGAACCCCAGATCCGAGCCCTGAGACCGACCCCGAACCCCGGAACCCAAGATCTGCCGAACCCTAATGTGTGAACCCCTTCCCGAAACCCTATTTTATAACATAATAACAACTTGTTGCATATTGAATTGTCATACTCGCATGCATATCTGTGGTTTGGGGGCCTTATGCCGATTCACCTCATAATTAAATATGGGGCCATATGCGGGCAAATCTAGCCTTATATTGGCCTCATTTAAACTTGTGTAGCGAACCGGTATCTTATCTTGCCTTGTTAAAACAACATTTAAATTGCGGGGAATCTAAACAACATGAACCTATTAATTAATTGTCGGGACCCCGGTTCCACTTAATAGGACCTAATCGCAGCGCATCCTTGCCATGCCATACATCATACATGCATCATGCCGATCTTCTGCCGTTGTATTAAATATTGCATCCGGTGTTCCTTCTAGTGATTTGCTTCTTCGCGGATAAGGCCGTTGAGTTGATGTGAGCTTCGCCCCGATCTTCGGTTGAACCTTCGACAATGTTTTCAGGCGAGCATCTCCCCCTTTCTACCTATCTTACTTTTATAGTATTTACTTCCCTCCATTTGATCTATTGCTATCTGTGTTGCGATGCTCTAGTTTTCCGTACCCGTGATATCCCTTGCAGCCCTATATTGCCTCGGACACATCCTATTACCTATTGTTTGGTAGATAGATGGACTTGCGCGTCGTAGTCGCTTGCTCAAGTGCTGTTGCGTGTCGTCAAGTGCCACAGTTGTTGATGTATTGCCGCATGTCGATGTTGGAGATGATCATAGTTTTACTTATTGTTCACTTTAATTCCTGTTTAACAACTAAAATTGAAGTAAGCAGAGGCATCGGTGGGTGATAGATAACATTTGGTTTCCGAACTCCCACTTGTGTCCCGTAGGACCTCGAGTACTTGATACCTGTTCCTTGATTTATCGCGCTATCCACATATGGGGAGTATGGGCCCCCCTTAGCCAGAGCTTGATTCCGTCTTATTTCTTGGGGCCACAAACTAGTTTGAGGTTTTATTTACGATCCTGTACTTATGCCATGCTTTACTGCTTTATTTAAATTGTGCGACAGATAGCACACTGTAATGTTTAGGTAAGCGGAGTGATTACGCGGTATCGACACCCCCGAGTTTTCGGGTTCCCAGTCGCTTACAGCCATTGACGCAAACCTTGAGTCCGTCTCGGAGCTAGCTTACTTCGTTGCGGATCTACTCAATGGGGTGGCCCCCTGAAATATTTCTGAATCTTGTGATTGCTCTGTCGTGAAGACCTCGTTGGGTTTTGATTTGCTTTTTCCGAGGTTGATCGTGTGTGTGTTGCTATTTGTGCACCCCGGCCGGGTTAAAACTTTCTGAAAGCCGTGTCCGCGGTTATGGACGACTTGGAGCACAGTATCTCGACCATAGACAAGCATAACTAAAGTTTATTGCTATAAATTTGACTTATAATGACTAGTAATCAGCTTCACTATAATGGAATGGCTAATTAATACTGCCCACAATTGCCTGTTTGGAGTGTCTCTTGCGACCATTGTACCTGACTAGTAATTATGGCAACTACAACGGAATGGCTGAATAAAAGTACCAACAACTGCTGGGTGTTGGGTTATCTCATGCTAACTATATCTGATTAGTAAGTGTTGTAACTATAACGAAATGGTTAGCTAAAAATGACCCACTACTTATTTGATCAGGACGACTATCTTTACCTGACTAGTAATTTGCCGCAACTATAACTGAGTAAGTAAAAACTGCCAACTGTGTGAGTTCCTCGGTTGACTTCCTCGTTTGGTCTCGAGGGGGAAACGCCGGGATGGGTTTGATTGGTGGTAGTATCAGGTTGGTTCCGAATAGGTCTTTCTCACCCCTCTCTGATTGCTGCTAGTTGTATCGAGTCTCTATAGGTTGTTTAGTGCATGCTGCCGCTGCCGCTCAGTCCACCATACCTATGTAGGCGAGGACCGCCGAATTCTAGCCTCGCCGTGTACTGGCCTCAGTACTGACGCTCCTCTTGTCCTTTGCCTTTGTCGGCACCCCTTTTGTTTAAGCAGGTTTGAGATACGACGTCGTTAGCAGGGTTACCCTTCCGGCTTGGCCTGGGCAGGGTTATGGACGCCATTGGTTATTCTTCAGGGCTCTTAGCCCCATTTGCATCTTGTCCGTAGTCGGACGCTCGATCATTTTCAAGGTTATTTGGATCTTTGTACATTATATTTGTATTCTTGACTCATGGAGTCGCCGTTATATATGTCTGTTCTGTGGGTCCCATCGAGGGCTGTTGTGTAATGTTATTACTTCGTTTTCCACCCGCACGAAAGTGCCTGGTGGGCACCTTTGAATCGTTTCTATGCGGGGTTGGCGAATTTTGCTCAAACTTGCATAGGTCCGATTCTGAGGGTGTTACAGAGTGGTATCAGAGCTCAGCAGTTGCGATACCCCACAAGTCCAGCCTGTAGGATAACCTAGCTAACGGCCGAAGTAGAGTGTCAAAACTATTTTTGCAAAACCGGTTGGATAGTTCTGAGTAGGTCTGATTTTACTCCTTACCCCTCTGCTGCTCTCCTCTCGCCTCTGCGTGTTTTGAATCCGCTCTCTTCTCTTTCTTCGAGTCCAGGAATTCTCGTGGTTGGGTTTTCGTCGTACCTTCAGGGTTTCGCTTCCCCCTCTGATAACGGTGTTCTGCCATCCGGTGTTCAAGCTGCCCGAGGAATCCGTCTACTGTGGTACCATTCTTTGTTCCTTGTTTGTGTCTTCCGGTGTTTTCCGACGCGACGACATCATCTACGCCAGATCCGATGCAGAGTCTGCATCCCTCCTTTGTTTCCGAACCTCGCTTGTCGAGATCTTCCGTCTGATTCCGAGAATGGATGCACTCCCTTCTACTGATTGTGCAGAGTAATAGTTTGGGTGCGTGATGGATTGGCCCCCATGCCGACTACTCACTCTATTTGCTCGCGTACATTGAAGTGGACGAGAATGCATCGGTTCCGTTTTCCCATCGAAGTTAGGGGTGGCTTTATTTGTTGATACCTCTACCTTTGACCTTTTGTTTCCCGGAGTGTTCTCTCGACGATCACGGACAACGACCTCTTGTTAGTGGTGTCGGGAGGATCTACACGAAGCGAGAAGACGCAGTTCGCCGACCTTCCTTCCGGTACCATGAGGCGGATCTCGAGGGCGAGATCCATTGTTAGTGGTGTCGAATTGTGGCATCCCGCAAAACCACTACTAGAAAATCGCGTTGAATTTGTGCATTGCATCATCATCCTCATGCATTGTTTGCTTAAAACATTTTCGCAAAGCCCGATTTGTTTTCCAAACGCCCCATCTTAACTCAAATGTAAAACCCGGTCTCCGGATTATTTTTGTTTGAGTGCTATCGGTTTGCAAACGGTGTTAACAAAACAAATAAAAACTTATATTATTTTTTTAGTGGGGGCAGTCGAACAGGCCAACCCGACCCGAACGACCACCCCCAGTTTAAAATCGGTCCAACCTCTAAATTCTATAGCTACCCAGCTATCTACCCCAACCCAGCCTCCACATCACCTCAACCACTCAGACCCTGCCACCTCACCTCTCCCCTCTCCCTCACCCAATCACACGTCGCCACGTCACTCCCTCTCTCCCTTCCCTCTCTCTCCCTCTCAGGCACGCGCCTCCCCCACCACGCAAACACACGCACGCCATGCACGCTGCAGCCACCGCCTGCCCCGCCCTGGGCCCCACCCGCGCGCAGCCGCTCTCCCTCTCTCTCTCCGGCGCGGCGCCGCCGCGTCCTCTGCTCGCCAGCAGCGCGCCCGAGCCGCGGCCCCCGCCTCGCCGCCGCCTCCACCGCTCCCTCGTCCCGCGCGCTCACCGCCTCCAGCCACCCTCCACCCCCGCGCCGACGAGCTCCCCCTCCCCACCTCCCCGGCGTCGCCGCCCCTCGCCGTCCGCCGTGACCCCGTCGACCCCGCCCTGCGCGCCCCTCCGTCGGCCGACCTCGCCAGCGCCTCCCCATCGCTGCTCCGCCGCGAGCCCGTGACGCCCTCGCGGACCGCCGCCTCGCCCCTGCCGCGGCGTCGCCCTCCGCTCGCCGCCGGTCCCGGCCTGCGTGCCTCTGGCCGCGGCCGCCCGCCCCAGCTCCTCCCGCCGGCGACCTCCGAGCCTGCCACCGCCTCTACCCGACCGCCTGTGGACCCCGCGTCCCGAGCCGCCGCAGTACCCGACCTCGTTGCGCAACCGCTGACGCCATCGGCCTCCTCCTCGGGATCCCGCGTCCCCTGTGCCCCGCCTGGTCCACCTCGCCTCGAGCTCGTCCCTTCTGGAGATACACCGTCGACACGCCAAGATCGTCCACCAAGACGCACAAATCCCGAACCGATGATCGAAGGGAACCATCTCGGAACGCCATGAGCTCCCACCCCGACCACCGAAGACGGAACTCCAAGTACGCCTTTTCGGACACCGAGACCCGCGAAGACCGAACCCAGATGTCGATACCCCGAAGGCCGATCTCGCCGAACCCGAGAACTCCACCGCGGTACCCGAGAGTCTCCTACACGGAACCATCGACGCCACACACGAGCTCGACACCGACAAACGAGTGGAACCCCGAGTACTTCGTCGTGGAACTTAGGGGCGATGACGCCGAATCGACAAGCTCTCCTTCACGGAATTCGAGAAGCCTTCGGGTGCCTGAAGACCAAACTCCGTCGAACCCTAACCAAGTACGTCGAGACCCTGAAGACCCCGAAGCCGAAGGTCAACTACAAGGGCCGTCAAGCTCGTCGAGATTGCGGAACGACAAGCACTTCACCCCGGATGTCGAGATCGACCCGACCCGCGAATGCGACAAGATCCGCATGCGACAAGAACGACAGCGACCGGGAGAATCCGAGGCGCCCCGACAGTGACCCAAGTCCTGCTTTCCGGACGCGACAAGGACTACCTCCGATGTTCGAGAACGAGCCCGCCGAGAACGCTTCCGTCGAACCCCAGATCCGAGCCCTGAGACCGACCCCGAACCTCGGAACCCAAGATCTGCCGAACCCTAATGTGTGAACCCCTTCCCGAAACCCTATTTTATAACATAATAACAACTTATTGCATATTGAATTGTCATACTCGCATGCATATCTGTGGTTTGGGGGCCTTATGCCGATTCACCTCATAATTAAATATGGGGCCATATGCGGGCAAATCTAGCCTTATATTGTCCTCATTTAAACTTGTGTAGCGAACCGGTATCTTATCTTGCCTTGTTAAAACAACATTTAAATTGCGGGGAATCTAAACAACATGAACCTATTAATTAATTGTCGGGACCCCGCTTCCACTTAATAGGACCTAATCGCAGCGCATCCTTGCCATGCCATACATCATACATGCATCATGCCGATCTTCTGCCGTTGTATTAAATATTGCATCCGGTGTTCCTTCTAGTGATTTGCTTCTTCGCGGATAAGGCCGTTGAGTTGATGTGAGCTTCGCCCCGATCTTCGGTTGAACCTTCGACAATGTTTTCAGGCGAGCATCTCCCCCTTTCTACCTATCTTACTTTTATAGTATTTACTTCCCTCCATTTGATCTATTGCTATCTGTGTTGCGATGCTCTAGTTTTCCGTACCCGTGATATCCCTTGCAACCCTATATTGCCTCGGACACATCCTATTACCTATTGTTTGGTAGATAGTTGGACTTGCGCGTCGTAGTCGCTTGCTCAAGTGCTGTTGCGTGTCGTCAAGTGCCACAGTTGTTGATGTATTGCCGCATGTCGATGTTGGAGATGATCATAGTTTTACTTATTGTTCACTTTAATTCCTGTTTAACAACTAAAATTGAAGTAAGCAGAGGCATCGGTGGGTGATAGATAACATTTGGTTTCCGAACGCCCACTTGTGTCCCGTAGGACCCCGAGTACTTGATACATGTTCCTTGATTTATCGCGCTATCCACATATGGGGAGTATGGGCCCCCCTTAGCCAGAGCTTGATTCCGTCTTATTTCTTGGGGCCACAAACTAGTTTGAGGTTTTATTTACGATCCTGTACTTATGCCATGCTTTACTGCTTTATTTAAATTGTGCGACAGATAGCACACTGTAATGTTTAGGTAAGCGGAGTGATTACGCGGTATCGACACCCCCGAGTTTTCGGGTTCCCAGTCGCTTACAGCCATTGACGCAAACCTTGAGTCCGTCTCGGAGCTAGCTTACTTCGTTGCGGATCTACTCAATGGGGTGGCCCCCTGAAATATTTCTGAATCTTGTGATTGCTCTGTCGTGAAGACCTCGTTGGGTTTTGATTTGGTTTTTCCGAGGTTGATCGTGTGTGTGTTGCTATTTGTGCACCCCGGCTGGGTTAAAACTTTCTGAAAGCCGTGTCCGCGGTTATGGACGACTTGGAGCACAGTATCTCGACCATAGACAAGCATAACTAAAGTTTATTGCTATAAATTTGACTTATAATGACTAGTAATCAGCTTCACTATAATGGAATGGCTAATTAATACTGCCCACAATTGCCTGTTTGGAGTGTCTCTTGCGACCATTGTACCTGACTAGTAATTATGGCAACTACAACGGAATGGCTGAATAAAAGTACCAACAACTGCTGGGTGTTGGGTTATCTCATGCTAACTATATCTGATTAGTAAGTGTTGTAACTATAACGAAATGGTTAGCTAAAAATGACCCACTGCTTATTTGATCAGGACGACTATCTTTACCTGACTAGTAATTTGCCGCAACTATAACTGAGTAAGTAAAAACTGCCAACTGTGTGAGTTCCTCGGTTGACTTCCTCGTTTGGTCTCGAGGGGGAAACGCCAGGATGGGTTTGATTGGTGGTAGTATCAGGTTGGTTCCGAATAGGTCTTTCTCACCCCTCTCTGATTGCCGCTAGTTGTATCGAGTCTCTATAGGTTGTTTAGTGCATGCTGCCGCTGCCGCTCAGTCCACCATACCTATGTAGGCGAGGACCGCCGAATTCTAGCCTCGCCGTGTACTGGCCTCAGTACTAACGCTCCTCTTTTCCTTTGCCTTTGTCGGCACCCCTTTTGTTTAAGCAGGTTTGAGATGCGACGTCGTTAGCAGGGTTACCCTTCCGGCTTGGCCTGGGCAGGGTTATGGACGCCATTGGTTATTCTTCAGGGCTCTTAGCCCCATTTGCATCTTGTCCGTAGTCGGACGCTCGATCATTTTCAAGGTGATTTGGATCTTTGTACATTATATTTGTATTCTTGACTCATGGAGTCGCCGTTATATATGTCTGTTCTGTGGGTCCCATCGAGGACTGTTGTGTAATGTTATTACTTCGTTTTCCACCCGCACGAAAGTGCCTGGTGGGCACCTTTGAATCGTTTCTATGCGGGTTTGGCGAATTTTGCTCAAACTTGCATAGGTCCGATTCTGAGGGTGTTACACGATGTATAAGCGAGGTAAAGGAAGGGATCATCTACTAGTTGGCATCTATGTTGATGATCTATTAATAACAGGAGCGGATGAGAAGGAGATTGCAAAGTTCAAGCTACAGATGAAGGAGTTATTCAAGATGAGTGATCTAGGCTTGTTGAGCTACTACCTTGGGATCGAGGTACATCAAAAGCTGGGTGAGATCACGCTATGCCAAGTGGCATATGCAAAGAAGATACTCGAGAAGTGTGGCATGGAAGAATGCAATCCAACTCATGTTCCGATGGAACCTCGTCTTAAACTGAGCAAAAGGAGTGAAGCACCTGCGGTTGATGCAACGGAGTATAGGAGCGTTGTCGGAAGTTTGAGGTATCTCATCAATACAAGACCCGACTTGGCCTATTCCGTTGGCTATGTGAGTCGCTTCATGGAAGCACCCACAATGGAGCATTGGACAGCCATGAAACATATACTCAGGTATATCAAAGGTACTACAAACTTTGGTATTGTCTACTCGAAAGAGAAGGAGGAGGTGAAGCTACTTGGCTACAGTGATAGTGACATGGCAGGAGATATTGACGACCGTAAGAGTACCTCGGGCGTGACATATTTCTTGGGAAGAAGCATAGTAAGTTGGCTATCACAAAAGCAAAAGGTGGTGGCACAGTCATCCTGTGAAGCTGAGTATATTGCGGCTGCAACTGCAGCGTGTCAAGGTGTGTGGCTAAGAAGTCTACTTGGTGATCTCACCAATCCGGAGGCGGAACAGTGGTGCTCAATATTGACAACAAGTCTGCAATTTCATTGTGCAAGAATCCGGTGCATCATGACAGGAGTAAGCACATTGATACGAAGTATCACTACATACGGCAGTGTGTAGAGGAGAGCAAGATTGAAGTCAACTATGTTTGCACCAATGATCAGCTTGCGGATCTCCTAACTAAATCTTTGGGACGAGTGAAGTTTGCGGAGATGCGAGAAAGGATCGGCGTCCAAGCTGTGAAGATGGGCACATCGTGCTTAGGGGGGGGGGGGTGATTGTTAGGAATAGTAATCCCGATAGGACACGGAACGGTGTCGTGTGCGTGTGTGTTCCGAGTAGGACTAGTGGTCCAACACCTATTCGTATTGACGTTGCATCTTGCCGGGTATATATACACCCATATAGTAGCCTTGTAAGACAACCGTGAGATTCAATACAAACAACAGGACCGAGAGGGTTCTGTAGCCATCAACATTGTTTTTCCCCGTACGTACTCGTGTGAGTTGAGAGAGCTAGTTCTTTTGATCAGGCTAGATAGCTAGCTTGTTGATTGTTGTTAGCTGGTTCTTATACGTGCGCGCAACTTGTCGGAATACTTCGTTGTCGTCATGCCGGACTGTACTCGGCGTTTGGGGCTGGGCCAACAAAGGTTGCCCTCCAAGGAACGGAGTCTTCAGAGGAGATTTTAATATCGATGCAGTGTGCATTATAGCCCTTCAAATCTACTGTATACCGCGGTAGCCAGAAAAGAGTGAGCCCCCCACTGAGGCCCTCACTACTTACAGCAAAACTGCCAGAGAAACCCAGCGACCACATAAGATTCTGGGCCCTAGTGCCCTTCATCTTTGTCTCTGATAAGAAGAAGAAAGCGGGGCGATGTGATTTAACCAACTACCGAGTTCAACCCCAAGCCTCGGCAGTTGTAGCACAGGATACTGATTGCGTCTGGCGGGGCTGCATCGCAGCCTCCGCCTGATCCGCCGATCGAAAGTGCCCATTAGGAGTATCCTTCTTTTGCTTCTTGTTTGAGTCTGCCACTACAGCAACTCCACCATCCCCCGTGGCATCGGAAATGGTGGTCGGAACGCTAGAAGGCGCTTCAGTAAGTAGCAGGCGAGGGATTCTCTCCCCCGCAGGAGTCACCGGCTCTTTTGGCTTGTAAACCTTGCGTTTCTGCCCACTGATTCTCACCTCCATAGCAGGGTTAACCGAATCCTTTTTTCCCATCCGCACCATTAGTCTCTTTAGACTTTTTAGCCCTTGGCTTCTTCTGTTTTGACGGTGAGTTGACGTCACTCGTATCCTTGTCATGATCCTGACGATCAGGCGTCCTACGCGCCTGGTTGGCATGGCCCGCACGGCCAGCTCCCGGCCACGACCCCTGTCCACTAGAGAAGGAGTGTTGGCTCGAACTTGTCCCGGACTGCTTTTTCTTCCTCTCATCCGGTACACCAATGTAATGCTCAGGTTTGTCCTTCCTCCATTATGATTCTAGTATCTTTTTGATTTCTTTTTTTTTGAATAGGGGTATAGCCCCAGCCTCTGCATCGACAAATGTATATAGCCTTTATTAACTTATTCAGTTTATTACAGTAGTCTTACAAACCCGCTCATGGATCACAAAGAGTTGGAACATGAATGAGCAATCTAAAAAGAGCTATTAGGAATACCATCTGATGCATCAACACTGAATTCTAATATCAAAACGCCAGCCGCACCGGTTGAATAAATCATGTACAACCGTTTCCAAACGGGTGCATCCAATAGCCATGGCCGGTTTGCGCTCCTCTAACCGAAGATATGATCACATACGGATCCAGTAGGTAGTTAATGGAATAGCCTGCATAAAAGAAGAAGTCTGTGGCTTATTAAAAAATAATGTCATTCCTTATATGCCATATAGCCCAGAGTAAAGCACAAATAGCCACTCGTATTTGAACCTTCTCAAGTTTATCTACACCACATAGCCAGTTCCAAATAAATCTTTGATATTTTTTGGGGGGCTAAATTAAAGGCCATATGCATAATGCGCCAAATTATTTTTGCAAAAGGACATTCAAAAAATAAATGTTGTATAGTTTTATCTTTGTCACAAAAACAACATTTTTTATTTTCTTGCTAGTTTCTTTTAGCAACGTTATCTTTTGTGAGAAGAACCTTACGATTTAGGAACCACATAAAAATTCTTATCTTTAGTGGTACCTTGATTTTTCAAATATACTTACATAGGAACCTTGTGTGTCCATTGAGTAAGTCGAAATACATTGAGTTAACACTGAAGGATCCCAATAAAGTTAGATCCCATCTAAACTGATCTTCTCCATCTGCTAAATTAACCTCCATCAATCTGTTTACCAAATTAAGACATCTTAACCATTTAGTTCTCGTTAGAGCTCTACGGAAGGTGATATTGAGTGGAGTGTTAGACATCACTTATGCAACTGAAACTTCCTTTCGTTGCACAATATTAAAAATATATGGGTATTGAGAAGCTAAAGGAGAATCTCCCAGCCACGTGTCTTCCCAAAATCTAGTATTCTGACCATTTTTTACAATGAAAGATCCTCTAGCAAAGAAATCCTCTTTTACACGCATTAAGCCTTTCCAAAAGGCAGAATCTGCATGTTTTGCTTGCACTTTTGATAGTGTCTTAGAATGAAGATATTTATTTTTTAATAGCTCTTGCCATACACCCTCTTTATTCAAAAGTTTAAATAACCACTTGCCAAGTAAAAATTTGTTCTTAATATCTAATACCTCGACTCCCAGACCACCTTGGTCCTTTGGTCTGCATATGATATTCCACTTGGTTAGCTGGTATTTCTTTTTATGTTCATCACTTTGCCAAAAGAAACGAGATCTAAAAAAGTCCAATCTTTTGCGGACCCCTTTTGGGATCTCCATGAAGGATAGCATAAACATTGGCAAACTTGTTAGAACTGAGTTAATTAGTACCAAACGATCTCCGTATGATAAAAATTTCGCTAACCAACATGCCAATTTCTTTTCAAAACGATCTTCAACAAGTTTCCATTCCCAAATAACGAAATGGGAAAGACCAGCCTCACAACCAAATAGTTCCTTATAATCATCTTCCATTTATTTTGCTTTCCTGAAACAAAAGATCTCACTTTTATGACAGTTGATTTTGAGACCCGACAATTGTTCAAAAATACATAATATTAATTTCATGTTTAGAGCTTTCTGCAAGTCATGTTCCATGAAAATTATTGTATCATCGGCGTATTGTAGAATAGATACTCCTCCCTTAACTAGATGGGGTATGAGTCCCTCTACTTGGCTATGTTCCTTTGCTCTAGCAATTAAAATGGCCAAAAAATCAGGGATGATGTAAAAAAGAATAGGAGATAGCGGATCTCCTTATCTTAAACCTTTCTTAGTTTGAAAATAGTGTCCAATATCATCATTAACATGAATACCCACACTGCCTCTTCTCACAAAATCGTTTATCCATTGACACCAGACCGGACCAAAACCTTTCATTCATAACGCTTTTTGTAAAAAAGACCATTTAACCTTATCATAAGATTTTTCAAAATCTATCTTAAGAAGCACACCATCCATCTTCTTCCTATGAAGTTCATGAATGGTCCCATGTAGAACAACCCCTTCCAGAATATGTCGCCCTAGCATAAACGCCGTTTGAGTTGGTCGAATCACTTTGTGGGCAATGGACGTAATACGGTTGGTGCCCACTTTTGTAAAAAAAATTAAACTCACATTTAATAGACATATGGGGCGGTACTGCTAAATCTGAATAGAATTTTCTTTTTTTGGTAGTAAAATGATTTTCCTAAAGTTTAGATGAAACAATGGAAGTTCCCCTTGGTGAAAATTTTCAAACATAGCCATCAAATCACATTTTATGATGCTTGAAATTTGTTGGTAGAACTCAGCTGGGAAACCGTCTGCCCTATGCTTTATTTCTTTCCATTTGCATAATTGCATCGCATACCTCCTTCTCTATGAAGTTGGATCTGAGAATCGCGTTCTCCTCCGTTGAAATTTGAGGTATATCATTTGTTTCAGATTCAATCATTGAAAAGTTATTCTGAACCTGTTCTCCAAATAAGTTCTTATAATATTACGAGATATACACTTTTAATTTGTCTTGTCCTACGATAGTACCTTCATCTTGTTCTAGTTGGAAGATCTTCATCCTCCTGTGTTTACCATTAGCAATGAGATGAAATTATTTTGTGTTATTTCCCCCTTCCTGGATGTGCTTAAATTTCGCCCGTTGAGCCCACTTGGACTCTTCGTTGCATCTAAGCTTTGATAAATCATCATTAGCCTTATTCATCGTATCTCTTTGAGAAAGTGTTAAAGGACTAGTTTCGGCTTTTTGATCTAGAAGATCGATTAGATCGGAGAGACGCTCTTTTTTCTTCTTATAAACGCTGCTAAGATTTTTGGCCCAACCCCTCAGAAAATTACGAAGATGGCACAACTTGTTTTGCCATAACTCTATTGGTGTGTTACCATATGAAATAGAAGCCCACTCATGAGCAACCATCTCATAGAAGCCTTCTTGGCGCAACCATGATAGCTCAAAAGACAAACGCGCTTTGTTTCCCAGGTGAGCTTGTTCATCGGAATCAAGTAAAAGTGGAGTATGATCCGAACCTGATCTTGTTGAAGCCCGAACACTGACAAGAGGGTATTTCTGTTCCCATTCAACTGTTGCTAGAATTCTGTCTAGCTTTTGGTAAGTAGGATTTTCTCTACGATTTGCCCATGTGAATTGTCTACCTGATAGAGCTATTTATCTAAGGTTTAGACTCTCAATTATTACATTAAATATAAAGGGTTATCTTGCATTGAAATTATCATTATTTTCTCGTCATGACGATGGATGATATTGAAATATCCTCCAACTAGCATAGGAAGCCTTTCAGACTCACATGTGCGGACCAACTCTGCCAAAAAATCATGCTTTTTGGAATCTTGATCTGCCCCATAAATTGGTACTAAGAACCACCCAAAGCCATCTATCTTGGATACCATGTGTAATTTAACACATCTATCTCCAGATACCACGTTTTTAACATTAAAGGAAGCCATGTTAATACCAATGAGCATGCCCCCGGATCTCCCATCTGGTGGTAAACAATACCAAGCAAAGTCTAAACCTCCAGAAATATGCTTAAGAAATTGGCTTGAAAATTTTGATCTACCGGTTTTCATGATTGCAAAAAAATCTAGCTTGTGCTCTATTATTGATTCATTGACAAAAAAAATGTTTCGCAGTGTCCCCAAAACCATCACTATTCCAGAAGCACCCTTTCATCTTGAAACAACTTTTACTGTTTTATTAATTCTCGCACTTCGACGAATCGCAAGCAAATCCTTAGATTTCTTACTCTTAGGTTTCTTTACTGTAAAATCACGGAGTAGAAGATCCTGATGATCTTTAGAGCCTATTTGCTCTTCCTCCTCGAGATCCTCCGCTAGGCAAGAAGCATTATGCAGAATTAAACTATGAGTAGTATCGTCAATTGATTTTGCTTTCTCTTTATTTTTCTTTAGAGTTATAAGTGTACGCTCCAAGTCAAGTTTATTTAATAACTAAACAGATTAAGAAATTTGTGATGGTGACTGACCCATCGACACACCTAATTTGGTAGCCCTAGAAAAAACCTCATCATTTGAAAACTTTGACAAAGAAAATTTAGTTGTAAGTTTTGTACTTGAGCAAGAAGGACGGTCGCGTGCCATTGCGCGCTGCTGAGCTCGCTGTAGCTGGGACGCGTCGGCGTTCGGCTGAGCACGAATTCGATCACTTGATCGCACATCCGCACTCACCGCCGGAATGCCACCGAAAGCCACCACCTCCTCCTGGGTGTAGAGGCCTCCAAGGAAAACACCAGTACCGGCGCGTGGCTTTGTGCTCGACGTAATACTCCCTCCTGGAGTTTTAGGCGAGTCAATAACCAGCTCGTTCCCCTTACAAGAAGTGCTCGACGGCGACTGTATGGACAACATGGCCTCCCGCCCCTCTTCCATGTCGCAATGAAACCCATCAGTAGCTACGGTGCAGTCGATCGTCGAGGGAACCATCATATTGTCCTCCTATGTAAGTGACCTCGACTGCGAACGCAAGGAAGGCGTGGCCTCATGCACCACCTCCTTTGCGAAAAGGACTTCCTCTGTAGCTACAGTGTTACAGTTTGGTAGCGAGCTCCTTTTTTCCGTAACATTCTGACTGATCTGCATTGTGTCCGTCAAGGGCGCACCTATTGTAGGCATAGACAAACTTGGTGAGAGGACATCTAGTCCCGTGTTACGCTGCAGCTGAACAGATATAGTAGGTTTTCCGCTCAGTCGAGGGCATGCATGTACAGAATGAGAGATCGGAGAAGGCAGGGAGTCATCCTCATCTTCTACACGGTCACCCCACAACAAAGAACGATGAGCAGTCTTAGTTTTCACGGCAGAAAGGCTAAGGAAAGGTTTGTCAAAAGAACCAAAGCTGATTGAAACTTCACGTGCTGGAGCCTTATTACCATCATGAGACGTCGAGGAGGTTTCAGAAGTTGAATTACTAGTCTTTGGTTCAGATTCCTTCGGTTCCTGATCTCTATTTGTTGCATTCTCTTTAGAAATATCTCCTCCATCTGCACTCTCTCGGTTCCTCTCGTGAAAACATCATTAGCAAAATCATCGGCCCCCTCAACTTGAAAGGTGATGCCATACCCTTCTCCATCATACATATGTCTGTCCCTTTAGGAATATATTTAACCGCTGTAACATGGAGACGCATTCTTACGACGCCGTGCTCTCTAGTATAGGCCATATCAACCTCCTGTGTTTTCCCAATCAAGTACCCATTGCAAACAAAGCTAAATAGTCGCAGTGTAGCTTATACGGACAGCCAGAAACCCTTACCCACGCCTCCTCTAGCTGGACGACCACTCCTCAAAATGTAACAAAAAAGGAGTATTCTCAATTGGAATATCGGGCATCTTATTAACTCAAGCAAGATCTGCTTTCGTAGGGAATACCACCTTGAAAACTCCCTGACCAGCAGGTCTAAGATCCCATTGATGATCCCCAGGGATAATCCACTCTAGTTCCTTGATGATTTCTTTTACCGAAAGCAAACCATCCACTACTGAAATTCTTCCCACTTTACCACTGTCATGTTTGAAACAAATTTCTGGCGAACCGGGACCTCATGGAACATCAATTCAGTGCGACAAGGCCCATAAGTAACCACTGTTGGTTTTGGCAATGTTAGGAGCGGACAGTCCTTAGCCTCGTTTGTGGCTTTCGCACAGATAATACACAGTACCACAGTACAGTCACCAGAAAAATGGCCGGTGCCTTGACACCTATAAAACAAAGAATCTTGTCTTTTTAGACCATTTCCCTACAGTTGATAACCCCTCTATCGCATTCAACGGAGCAACAAGATCTGGATTTTGTTGAGGATGAGGCTGCGACGCACCCGCTACCCCTCCTGGTGGGGTTGCAGCAACAGACCCTGTGTTAGTCGGCTGATCAGATGTGGGGCGAACAATGCCCCCTCCTATTGGATGATTATATTTGTTACGATCCCTGCCATAATTCCTGAGATTGTAATTTTGCTGCTGATATGGTCGTTGGTATTGGTAGTTGCACGGTTGTTGTTGTTATATCTCTGATTTGGTCCTTGATTTCCCTCATAAAAACCTTGATCAAAATCGCCAAACTCTCCATTGAAACCTTGACTATCAAAACCATTCCTTTCAACACCTTACCTAGAATTGTAAGAACATGAAACTTGGTTTGAGCTGGAACCGAACTCAAACCTGTAGTTGGCTTCATTACGGACTTGTTGTGAAGGGCCTGTACTACGGGCATCATAGCTCCCATCACCACCACGGCTACTAGACTCACCCTGACGACCATTGTTACCTTCAAAATGCGGAGCAGATTCATTGCGAAGCATATGAGGAGGAAGCCCTTGTGTTCCGCGCGACACAAAACCGCCAACACCAGCACGGCCAAAGGCATCACTATGTCTAGCATTGTTACTATCAAAGCGATTAGAAACATCATTGCGAAGCATATGAGGAGGGGCTCCTTGTGATCCCCTAGCATCAAAGCCTCCAGCACCTCCACGGACATTGGCTGCCCCAAAACCACCATTACCAATTGTTGGCAGAATTTGACGAGGAGGCTGCTGCTGATTCCCTTCATCAGCACCACGCTGAACCGGATACCTATCTCGACCTGCCATTGCCGAACGGCGATCTGGATCACCCTCGGTTGCGGATGACAGCGACGGGAGAACAATCCTCTGACGATACAAAGCAATGGGTAACCCTAGGTGAACGCGCATAAGATGCAGACCGATGCGACCACCAGCTCGAACGACATGCACTGAGCCCGTTTGGCCTGTTGCCTGGGTTGACAGTGTAACACGGCCAAGGGCCTTATGCCCATCAGGCCCAGATTTTTGAAACACTCCTGATCGGGACCTATGGCCAATAGTGGATTGTTGTGTATTTGGGGGTTTTGACTATCGAGATTGTGAAACTATGGCCAGTGACGGAGCCGGGATTTTACCAGGAGGGGCCGAAGAGGATAAAGGTTGTATGTGAGGATTTTTTTTTGGGGGGTCAAGTGGCTCCTTAATTCGTGTTGTTTTGTATTAAAAGGAAAATTATGTGGATAAAATGTCATAACAAAGAAAGTATAAATGTAGCATTTCTACCAAAACATAGCAATGACGTTTGGCAATACAAAAACAAAACCTCAATTTCTAAATTAGCCCTCGGACTGTAATGATTATCGAATGATTCGATAACCTCATCGTAGTTCGCCGCCGTCACAATTTTCTTTATAATCTATCAGTTACATAATGAGTCATCTTTCAACAAACAAAAGACACATCAGAGTTAATAAATTAATCACTTGGCCTATGATCAAATTGAAAATTTCCGAATTGATTTACATAATGATCCGGCTCACTTCTTCATCATGTCTACACAAGCCCGAGTAGGTAATCAACATATTCCTAATTAATATTTACACAAATTGATCTGATGTTGAGAGATGATCAAAGGACCAAATCAGACACAGTCGAAATTAGAGACACGAGTGAAATACCTCTCTTTCTTGCATGGACGTCGCTCATGCTTGCCCCTTCTTAGTTCTTATCATCTTGGTTCGATCAATTTCGATTGGAGCTTTGGCCAGTGGCCGGCATGTAAAGAAAAATGAAGCGTCCAAAGCCGATCTGATCCACCCCCACGCTTGCCTAGGTATGGCTGGTCTCCAAGTCAGTCGCTAGTCCAAAGCCAATTAGATGCCACGTTTGGGCCTGGTAATGCTAGTGTTGAGCTAATCTGTTGGCTGGCCAGTGCATATATGTACGTGGGCTCATAACACATGGATCTGAGGAGCATCGGATGGCTGATCTCATGTGCGTTACACCCAGACAGGGGGTGGGGGGAATTGTTTGCAACAAGCGAGATTAGTTGCCTCCATCCCTACCTACGGCTAGATCAAATCCAACAATGACAAACTGAACCGATTTGTGTATTATCTATCCATCTATAACTAGTGGAAAAGAGGCCATGCGTCCCGGTTGGTAAGGGGCTTAAGCCCCCAACCTTTAGTCCCGGTTGTTCCACCAACCGGGACAAAACAGCGTACACGTGGCCGCTGCTCTGCGCGCGACAGAGATTTGGCACGACAGAGAATTCATTTTGGCAACTTTTTTTGCCGCGACAGCATTTTGGCACAGAGAATTCATTTATGTTATTTTATTTTTTTATTAAGTATTTTGCATTCATCAATGAAGGAACCATTATATTACACAAGATCATCATGATAATATAGATCCAAATGTCGAACATATTACATTCGATACGCGAACATATTACATTCGAAAAATATAGATCCAAGTGTCGAACCATTATATTACATAAGCTCTTTGTATAATTCCTATTGCCTATTCCCCACATAGTATTCTCATTTTGGGTTTAGAACTTTTGCATCCAAGAATCCCGTCAATTCCTCCTGAATTGCTCGTACGCTACCATTTGATAGAAGACCGTCTCGTAGACGTTCGAGCTGATTTAAAAAAGGATTCAACCTATATGAATAAAACTAAACACAATTTGATGGTAATAAAAACTATAGAAATCTTTTACGTACGTTAAGTTGCTTTAAATTTCTGCCCTTCTCACAGCACGTATGATGGATGAACTTGCAAACATAGTATCCACACAAATTGTTCTCTGGTTCCTGCGTCAGGCACTTTACGAGAACAGAGTTTAATCAAAATAATAATCAAGCATGATAATACCGGTATCAAAACTAGAATCAAAGAGATGCGCGGATATAGCTAGTGGTGCTTACATCTAGTGGTTTAAATATAAGCTCCTCTTTCCAAACACCCCTAGCCTTCTGGGTGAACCGTTTCCAAGCGCTGTCCGACGAAAAAAACGAATAAAGAAAGTTATTAATTACTTGATATCATAAAATTTACGAACGTTGTCGATATAGTGTCATAATGATTAGAATTACCGCTGGAGAATCATTTGCATGTCCTTCCACGTCTCAAGGGGTTTATGTTTCGAGTCCATGACTAATACCCGCCCTTTCAGGTTGAATGATTAACAAAATATAGTGTAAGTTGCGCATGCATAACTCATCAATTATATAATTAACGTCGAGTAAGAGAAATAGAAAGTGTATACAAGACAATAACACTCACTCGAAGTTGTAAGAAAATAGTATTTCCCTTCTGGTTTCTTGAAACATTAACGCGTGTACAATATTATCCTCCGTATCCTGGTGGTTTGTTTTGAGATTAGATTGATGAACCCAATATGGGTCAACGAACCCTATGTCATAGATTTGTCCTCCACTGCATTCGAGAATCTTCATTATGCATATTATAGTATGATTATATACATGCAATAAACAAAGTGAGATAGCTAGAGACTAAATTAATTACAGAATTAGTACTTACAGACAATATGCACTGATGATCGATTTGTCCAAGGCGTCTTAATTGAATAATTGAAAAATTTTAATAAATTCAATGGCTATCATGTCATCTACTTCTTTCCCATAATGCTTTTTTGTAACCTTCAGCATTATCTAGTTAGCCCCGGCCTTTGTGGCATGCATATACCAGTTATGCAATTTTCGCATTTTTGTTGGAAGATTCTTTACCTCCTCAGGTTTGACGAGAGGTTTGCTGTACTGGTATTTATATGCTACTTCACCCACGGGGAAGTACCGTAACTGGGATAAGTAGTGGGAAATACACATACCTTGAACAGCGGCCGCTTCTCCGTATAATGCAACTACCTCTGGATCATACTGCTCTTCGGCCGCATATTTGCTCGACCCCACATTGGTATGGGAAATCACCTTGAGAGGGGCGCAAGATTGTTTTGTTTGTTCTCCGAGCTGGGCAACAGATTTCCCGCTTGCGCCAGTACTGATCTTCGACAGTTGTTGTGCCGCATGTGACTTGAGAATAGAACGCTCATAGTCTGATGATAGCTTTGGCTCGGGTTGGTGAAGGCCCTTTAGCATTTTGAACACTCGGGATTTTTCTTCTTCGGTGCTGGGGAACTCTGGCTCTTTAGGCCGCCTCAGCTTAGCAAAAAACGATGTCGTTTCCGCCTCAACGATCGCCGTAGTCACCTCTTTAGTACAGTCATAAGCTCTCTTGGGAGGAACCTTTGGTACTTTTGGAAGAGGATCATGTTTACGTGTCGGCGATCGCTTACTACTCCGCAGAGTAGCGTTGGTACGCTTATGCTTTTTTTCCTGAGGCGTCGACGATGGCTGCCGCGGCGGCGACGTCTGCGCCGGAGACTGGTGAGGCGACGGAGATGGGTGAGCCGACGGAGATGGGTGAGGCGACGAAGACGGCTGCCGCGGCGGCGATGACCGCGCTGGAGATGGGTGAGGCGGCGGCGAAGATGGCCTTGGCATGTGATTTGGAAGCACGATACATTCCTTTGGCCATAGAATGGTGACGTTTGTTGCTTCTCCCAGTTTAGTCACATCCCCTTCACCTGCAGGGTAGTCAAGCTTCAAACCTTGAAATGTGGGCATGATTTCATCCACCCCGACAATAGCGTAGCCCTCTGGAAGCGGATGACAATGGTAAGTTGGTGCAGGTCCAATTGGTAAGGCATAGCCGACTGCCACCTTCATTGATATGTTCACAACTTTGACATGTAGCTCGCAGTGTGTCATCTGTGTGATATCATCCACTGGGTATCCAACACGAGCCATCTTCGGTGCACCATCGTCATCGTCATTGTCATCACCCGGGACCTCGGTGGAAGCCACACTGCTTTTTCGATTATTTGATAGGCCCGTAGCATCGAATGCAGGTTCTACCACCATGTGCTGCTGAGATGGGCCGGTAGTACCTTGCTGGATAAGTGCGTTAATTTGATCTTGTTGTTGCTTTATTCGTTCTTCAATTATATGCATTCGCTCTTTCTGAATATCTGCTTCAACTTCCGCCTTGTCCTTTCTCCTCTTACGGCTTCTATCAGGATATTTCTTCCTCTCTTCGGGAAACCCAGTGCTCCATGGTTGGGAGCCTATTGTGCCTCGTTTTCGTCCATCATGTTCCTTATTCCCAAGGGCGAGTGTGAGCTCATCATTTTCTCTATCGGGAATGAAGTACCCATCTTTAACAGCCTTTACTGCTTTTCTAATATTCTCGATTGGCAAGGGGTCTTCTTTATGTCGTATGTTATATATACACTTCCCTTCCGAGTCCAACGTGCCCGTAAAACCAATTCTTTGCACGTTCGATCCAATCGTCTGTCTCTGGGATGATCTTTTTAGCACGCAGTTCATCCTCAAGTTTCTTCCACTTAGGAATGCCAGCCCTGTAGCCACCTTGGCCCATAGTATGGTGATACTTCTTGTTAGCAGCATTCATCTTATTCGTTGCAGACATTTTCTTAGCTTTTTCTGATGTCTTGTAATTCACAAACTCAGCATAGAATGGTTTTAACTTCTGATACTGAATCTTCTCAAAATCCGGAGTCTTCTCTTTCATGACATAGTCAAGGTGCAATCTTTTTTTCCAGTTGGTGAAACACTGGGCCATCTTCTTCAAAGCCCACTCCCTGACCTTCATCGCCATGGCTTTGGCATGTTGCCTGGCGTCCTCAACTGGATCCTCCGCATTTGGATCCAGCTCTACCTTCGGTAGGGTGAAATTAAGCATGAGCCTCTTCCACAGTAAATATTTGGCCATGTTAGGGACATATAAACATGTTCACTTTTCTTCCTCATCAACAGGAATATTCCAATTTCGCATGGTGATCGGGACGAAGTCCCTAACGATTACTCTGCATTGTGCCACAAATTTGTTTGCGACAACAACAGGAGCCGTCAGTTTGTCGTCGTCACCGATTTCTTCGATCCTGGACCTCTCATGGTCTTCTAACTTTTTGGTTGGTCCTCGTCCGCTCTTTTTAGTAGATTTGTTCGATCCGGAGGGCTAAAAGAAGAAAGATCGTCGTTAATATTTCTATATAGACAGCAGATGGTTAATTAATGAATTAATTATATTATATGCACCTCGCCGGATCGGTCGTCTTCTCGATCACATAAGGCATCGCCTTCTCCCTCGCGGAAGGCATCACCTTCAACCTCAAAGAAGTCGTCTCTTCCGGCAAAAAGAAGATCACCCTCACCGGAGTTGTTCAGAAACGTCGATACATCTATATTTTCTTCCCCGCGGATCACACCTTGGATCAACTCTTCCTTTTCTTCGTCTCTGCTGTGTGGTTCCATATTTTCTGCATAGGTGGAAAAGCGAATAAGTCAAAGCGTCTAAGGGAGAAGGTTTGGTAAGCGAGATTTGAGGGGCTAGGGCCGGGTGCCGAGAGATATGAACCCTAATTTGGAGAAACCCTAATATATACATACACAATAATAAAAATGAATTTACAATATTTATAATAATAAAAATCAAGCAAAATCAATATTCTGGAGTTCCGAGGGGTGTAAACCCTAGTTCAAAGAAACCTTAGATGCATATGAGAGGGGTCACTTTGTTCTCTAATTAAACTTGTAATGTAAATTGTTTAACAATGCATCATTATATCTTTAAAAGATAGATCTCATTTTTCTGAACATTTTGATATATTATACAAATTTTTATGACTTATAATGAATTACTTATGAATTTTACAAGAAATAAACCATTGTGAAATTATTAAACCAATTTAGAAACAAACCATTCTAAAATAACACCCTCGTTATTTTTCACCAGTGCACAGGGGCTGACCGGTGGGTCAGGGGCTAGGCTGACCTGTGGGGCAGGGCCAAGGGCAAGGCTGACCTGTGGGCTAGGGCCATGGCCACCTTGGCGCCCGCTCGGCTCGCCGCTGAGCAATGTGTGGTGGCCGGCGACGTCGCTAGAGGGCTCGGGAGGGGGCATTCTAGAGTTTGTTCGAAAGAGGGCGTCGAGGCGAACCTAACAATGATAGCACCGCCCGTATTTGGTCACCGGAAGAGGCACGTGACGACATGCAGCGGCGGCGGACGGCGGCACACGACGCGAGAGAAGGACAGAGCGAGAAGGGAGGAAAGAAGGGGTCCCGGAGAATTACAAGCTCACCCTCGACGCGTGTGTATCCTTGGCGGGGGCGGAGGAGATCAGCAGCAACGGTGATGGCAACAGCGGAGCTCGTCGGTGACGGGGAAGACGCGGTCGATTCCAGTCGCGCGGCTTCGATTCCTTTGGCAAGGAGGATAAACACAGCGAGGCGGCGCGTGGAGGCCGACGGCGAGGCGATGGTTGGGCAGCCTAACGGCGTACGAGCGCTTGTCCTCGCGGCGGCGATCTCTGTTGTGGGTGAGTGAGAAAGAGGAACAGGGAAGAAGGAGAAGGGGCGTGGTTAACTAGTAGGGCTTCTTTTGTCCCGGTTGGTGGCTCCAACCAAGACTAAAGGGTCATAAGTCCCGGTTGGAGCCACCAACTGGGACGTATTCTCCAATTTTTTTTTCATATTTTGGGCTGAGTCCAAGCGACGCGCGCAGGGGGCCATTAGTCCCGGTTGGAGCAAAAAATCGGGACTAAAGGTCCTGTTTTCAATTTTTTCACAAATTATCTCTCTCATCCCACCTTATTTTTTATTTTGGGGTTTTAATTTGTAATTTTTTTAAATGATAATTAATTTAGAATTTAGAAAAACTTTAAACATAAAAAGTGCTTGAATGTGAATAAATAATTCAAAACCATTTTCTGTTTTTAAAAATAATTAATGTAACCATTTAAACTATGAACCATTTAAGATTAAAAATGAATTAACTTATATTTTTTGCATATTAATTTGAAATTTAGAAAACTTTAAACATAAAAAGTGTTTGAATTTGAATAACTAATTCAAAACCATTTTTTGTTTTTAAAAATAATTAATGTAACCATTTAAACTATGAACCATTTAAAATTAAAAATGAATTAACTTATATTTTTTATATATTAATTTGGAATTTAGAAAAACTTTAAACATAAAAAGTGTTTGAATTTGAATAACTAATTCAAAACCATTTTCTATTTTTAAAAATAATTAATGTAACCATTTAAACTATGTACCATTTAAAATTAAAAATGAATTAACTTATATTTTTTTATATTAATTTGGAATTTAGAAAAACTTTAAACATAAAAAGTGTTTGAATTTGAATAAATAATTCAAAACCATTTTCTATTTTTAAAAATAATTAATGTAACCATTTAAAATATGAACCATTTAAAATTAAAAATGAATTTACTTATATTTTTTGCATATTAATTTGGAATTTAGAAAAACTTTAAACATAAAAAGTGTTTGAATTTGAATAACTAATTCAAAACCATTTTCTGTTTTTTAAAATAATTAATGTAACCATTTAAACTATAAGACATTTAAACTATGAATCATTTAAAAAGTGTTTGAATTTGAATAACTATGAACCATTTAAAATTCTCCGAGCTGGGCAGAATGCGCGAGAGGAAAAGGGCGGGAAGAAAATTTTATTACGATAGAACTAGAATTAAAGTACATAACGCAACTAACACTAAGTTACATAAAGCACGACCAAAAATTAAGATACATAGAAGAACTGAAAATTAAGATACATGGCTAGATTAAGTCACAATTGGCCAAACTTGTTTTGAAATGTTGGAGTGATTCAGTCATGCTCCTGCCTACACGTGTAATACTAGCCACTATAGTCGTCGTACTCGGCGTGGCCGCCGTCGCTGTCATCGTCGGGGTCGCCGTAGTTGAACCTTGAAGGCAGAGTACGAATGGGCTGGACTGTTAACACCCGGATTTTTAATCCCAGATGCCTGTTATGCCATACATCGCAATCCTAGGATTACCATTTTTGCGAGACATAACAGAATTGGATACCATAGTACATTATCCATTACAAATCGTACATAAGTTCTTACAAAAATAGGGATCTCATGATCCAGTTCTTAATACAACTTCAAGCAGCGGAATACGTAATAATAACGGTAGCATAGGCGAAGCTCCATCTTCGGGGGTCACAGGCAATGCTGACGATGGGAGATGATCCTAGTTGTCGTAACCTTCCTGGGGACCATCCTCCAGATACTCCTCTTCATAGTCTGGCCATGGGAATAGCCAGGGACAAAGCCATCAGTACTCTTTAAGTACTCGCAAACTAGTACTAACAAGTAAAAGGGTTTTTGGGGTAACAGGACACTAGGCTCTAGGGTTGTTTTGCAAAAGCCAGATTTATTTCTACTAAGTTTGGAAGCAACGAATGCTAGTTGAAGTTTCATAACACCTAAGTGGGAACTTGTATCTTATGCCACAACTCTGTTGTGGTCAAGTCAAAGTCTCAGTTCATTTCACAAGTCATTTTGAAAAGTCTGACGGGAATACAGTATGGCCACTCCAACTGTTCATAACCGCGAACGCGGCTATTCGAATAGTTTGACACTCTGCAGAAATTGTACACTTTCACCATAACATTCGATATATCCGTCAGGAACAAATCCTGAATTCACCATACTCAGTATGCGGATAATCAATCCTAACCATCAGTTTTATAAAAGGGCTAAGGCTCATGCCTCAACATTTTCATCACCAAAATCATCAGGTGTTCGGAAACACATGTCCAAAACATTTCAATAGAATGATCCATCATTCCAAGGTTTTCATAACCATGAGGGGTGGTAACTAAGTGAAGTTTGAACCAAGTTCAATCTTAGGCCAGGGTGACATCAAGATTACCTAGCTTAGGCCAAATTTTATGCTCTTTATGCAACCTTCAATTATCCTTCTAGTATCTTCCATTTATTCCAGTAACTCTAAGTAGGATCTTTGATAAAGAAATAAGGTAATAAGCTTGCAAGTAAAACTAGGATTGGGTATCATCAAATGTATCTAACCAAGCATGCTTAGTGCATTGCATAGGTTATTTACTCTCATAATTGCAAGTGTTAGCTTGCACATTCAACTAGTAGTATTAGGCTTGATAAAGTAGAGTATCTTGCAAGTGTTAGCTTGCATTGGTCCACTTAGTTAGTAAAGCTTGCCTTGTGCAGAGCAGTGGTTGAAGTTCTCCTCGGCTTCTTCTTCGTAGAATCCTTCTTCCTCCTTGTATCCTTGGTCGGTACTAGCGTTTATAAATAAATACGATGTACACAATCACCAAACAATACTTAACTACTTGCAATCATCACACACAAGGGTCCTATAGATGATCTAGCATCATCACTAACATTACAAAGTTAAAGCTTGGTTTAATTCCTTTTATTTTTAGAAAATTAATTTCTACTCATTGAAAAACTACTTAAGATTTAATATTCTCCAAGCCAAACATGGGATCATGTTGACACATGTCATCACCACATGTTTTGGTCCATGGGAATACGATTTAAAGTGGTGTCACAATTTAATAAGGTTTCACCCTTTTATTTTAATTAAATAAAGTGACTAGAAATGCCTATGGGGCATTCTTTTATTGCTTGAACATTATTTCTGTAAGTAAACCTATATATTTTTATATATTCTGAAAGGTATGGTTGAGTGTGATTTTTGAGAGTTGGAATCAACTCAAATGCTATTATGGTTTTAATTTGAAAAATGTTTGAATACAGGAAAGCTTCTGCCTTGTTATTTTTACCATGGATGATCTACAGATCCAAATGACTTGAATCCAACGGGCTTGGATTCAGCATTCTCAGACCTTTCTAACAAAATTAGTTTCATTTAATTTGGTTCACTGAATCGACCTGGGTTGATTTTTGAAACTGGGTACAGAAGTGTGTTTGAAATAAAATGAAAAAGGTTAAATTCAAATAACTGGGCTGCGCGGGAAGAGATACTGGGCCGGCCTGCTAAGCGCAGCGCTTCCGCGGGCTGTTTAAGTGGCTGTCCCCACACGTCAGTGGGACAGGGGGTGCGAAACGGTACGGGGCGATATGGGACGTTCGATCTGGTCCTAATCCAACGGCTGAGAGTCATCGTCGACGTTGAGCAACGCGGGCGAGACAGAATCCTAGCGCGGCTAGTGGGGGTTGCTGGGGGCTCATCGGGGTTCGGGCGAGGGTCGGCGAGGCGGGCGAACGACGAAGTCGATGACGACGAATCTCCTGGTACCGGTGGCTCCTCCTGGGGCGGCTCCAATCGCTGGCTCCCTTCTGCTCCAGAGGCGGTAGGCTCCGGTGAAATTCCGGCGAAGTGCTGCTCGCCTTGCTTCGGGAACGGGGTGGAATGGTCAGTGAGGAGAGGGGAGTGGAATGGTGTGAAGAATTCGACTAGGGGTGGCTTCTATTTATAGTCTCGACGACGAGACAGAACGACATGGGCAGGCGACGGTGGCGACATGGCTACGGGCTGCTAGAGGCATGGCTGGCGGTGGCGATCGCTTGGTGGTCTCCTGGCGATGTTGTACGGCTTTAATGCGCTTGCAGGGGCGGTGCAGTTTGGTCTGGAACATGCGACGCTCTGCGCGGCAGAGGCGGCGTCTTCGACGGCGAGCGGTGGCTGTGCGGCATGGGGCGGCGAACGGGGATGTCTGGCTGTCTGCTGGGTCGGTGGCGATCATGTATGCACGCGGCGGGGGCGGCGCACGGCTGTGGGCTTCGGTCGAGGGTGGCGCTCTGGCGCACGCTCGGCATGGTTGACAGAGGCACGGGCGCGGCATTCCTGGGTGCTGTGTTCGATGTCTTCGAGGCAGGGCTTGTCGAGAGGGGGAGGTGAGGCATGGGTGATCTCCCAGACAAGGTAGGCACGGCTAGTTTCTTTCCTAGCTTGTTGTCTACACTGGGGTGGCAAGGATGCACTCGGCTGTTCACCATTGATGATATTGGCAAGCTCACAGTGGTGCTAGTGCTTGGTTAATCTTTCTAGGTGATCTCCTGAGATGGTTGTGAGCTAGATAGGGAACCAGTTAGGCTCAAAACACTGCACACTATAGTGTTTTGATTTTGTTTGATTTGTGTCTGCCAAGTGTTTGATGAAATGGCCGCAAGAATTCAAGTTTTGAATTTTGAAAAGATTTTTGGTGGGTGTGCTAGGTTGGTGCTGGTGAGTCTGCAGATGCCTGGGTTTTGACAGTTGAGCTTGTTTGTGTGGTTTTTGAAAAAGTGGGATCTTTCCATATGATCAAGATTCAATTTTGAATTGTCATTTAAACTATGCATTTGAAAGTTTCTAGATGATCACAAAGTGGGCCTTGATACTTTGTTATGAGTACAATCAAGGGGTGCAAAGATCCATAAAAGTTTCTGTTGGTTTCTGAAAGTTTGAGACACCCAAAGTAGGCATGGGAGTTAAATTGGTCAAAATGACCATTCACTCATTTAGCTTTGTTTTGATTTATTTGTCTTTGAGAAAAGTGTGGGAAATGTTTAGATGATGTTTATTTCACCTAAGCATCCATTTACAAGCAAAGGAACACACAAACAAGTTGGTTCAAAAGAGATTCAAATTAAATGCATAAACATATGTATGCTTTCATATTTTTATTTAGTAAAGTTTTTGTTAACCCTACATTTGATGATTAGAGTTTGATGATCCAAGTTAATATTTTTGGGATGTTACAAACCTTCCCACCTTAAACAAAATCTCATCCCGAGATTTGAAAAAGGACAAAAAAGATTACCTAGGATTTGAAGAGATCGGGAAACTCTGTCCTGATGTGATCTTCGCGCTCCCAGGTAGCTTACTCTTCTGTGTGGTTGCTCCACTAAATCTTGAGAAACTTGATGCTTATGGTTCAGGTAGTTCAAAAAGCTTCTTCCAAAATACGGATGGGTACTTCGGGATAGGTGAGGTCATCGTTGATCTCTATGGTCTAGTGATCGATGTTCTTGAACACTTCGGTCTTATCTGGGACTTCGAAACACTTGTGAAGTAACGAGATATGGAACACATTGTGCATGGCTGACATCTCTTCGGGTAATTCCAATTGATACGACACTTCTCCTCGACGGTTCAAAATCTTGAAAGATCCGATATATCTGGGGGCTAACTTTCCTTTGAGTTGGAAACGCTGCATTCCCTTCAATGGCGACACTTTCAGATAAACAAAATCTCCTATGTTGAAGGCGAGGTCTCGACGTCTCTTGTCGGCGTAACTCTTTTGTCTGGATTGGTCGGTCTCGAGGTGCTCACGAATCTTGTGAACCTTCTCTTCTGCTTCTCGTAGGATGTCGGGTCCGAAAATCTGACTCTCTCCTACTTCCGACCAGTTCAAAGGGGTGCGGCACTTTCTTCCGTACATGAATTCAAATGGGGCCATTTGCAAACTAGCCTGATAACTATTGTTGTAAGAAAATTCTGCAAACGGCAGACAGTCTTCCCACTTGGATCCATATTCTAACACACATGCTCTCAGCATATCTTCGAGTATTTGGTTTACTCGCTCCGTTTGTCCATCGGTCTGAGGGTGATACGCGGTACTGAAATCTAGGCGGGTTCCTAAACCTTCTTGAACTTTCTTCCAGAATCTCCAGGTAAACTGAGTTCCTCGATCCGATACGATGTTCTTGGGGACTCCATGCAAACTAACTATCCTAGCGATGTACAACTCCGCTAGCTTCGAACTCTGATATGTGGTCTTGACAGGCAAAAAATGGGCGACTTTGGACAATTTGTCCACTATGACCCAGATAGAGTCATTTCCCCTACTAGAAGTAGGCAGTCCAGTGATAAAGTCCATTCCAACGGAATCCCATTTCCATTCAGGAATCTGCAAGGGTTGCAACAATCCAGCGGGTCTTTGATGTCCTTCTTTGACTCGCTGGCAAATATCACATTTGGCGATATAGCTTCCGATTTCTCGCTTCATCTTATGCCACCAAAATTGCTCCTTCAAATATTGATACATCTTAGTTCCTCCCGGATGGATAGAATAAAGAATATCATGAGCCTCCTTCAGAATAACTTCTTTCAACTCAGAATCTGCTGGTACACAAAGGCGTCCTTTGTACCACAGAACTCCTTCTTCGTCTTCGGTGAATCCAGGTACTTTGCCTATACCGATACGACGCTTGATTCCGTTGATACTAGCATTTCCTTTCTGCGCCTCTTTGATCTGACTGATCAAAGTGGGTTGAAGTTCTATGCTAGCCAAAAATCCTTCACTTACTAATTCCATTCGAAAATCTTCCATCTCTTTGTGCAAACTTGGTTGCTCCTTCAAAATCATGGAGTTCAAGCGGCACGGCAATCTGCTAAGGGCATCTGCTACCACGTTGGCTTTACCAGGGTGATAGTGAATGTCCAGATCATAATCCTTGATTAGCTCAATCCATCTTCTCTGTCTCATATTCAGCTCCTTCCGAGTGAATATATACTTCAGACTCTTGTGATCTGTATAGATCTCACAACGGTTTCCCATCAGGTAATGCCTCCATGTCTTCAGGGCTAGAACTATGGCTGCGAGTTCGAGGTCATGGGTTGGGTAAGTTTGCTCATGTTGCTTCAATTGTCGAGATAGATAAGATATAACTTTGCCTTTTTGCATTAGCACACATCCGAGACCGATCTTGGATGCATCACAATACACATCGAAGGGCTTCGTGATATCCGACGTGATCAAGATTGGGGCTGAAATCAATCTCGTATTGAGTTCTTGAAAACTCGCTTCACATTTGTCGGACCATTCAAACTGGTTGTCCTTCTTCAGCAATTGGGTCATGGGTCTGGCGATACTAGAGAATCCTTCTACGAACTTGGAGTAATATCCCGCCAATCCGAGAAATGCACGAACTTGGGTTTGAGTGGTTGGGGCTTGCCAATCTTCTACATCCTTCACTTTGGCAGGGTCAACGGCAATTCCTCCGGCTGATACAATGTGGCCGAGGAATCCTACCTCCTGTAACCAGAATTCACACTTGCTAAACTTTGCATACAGATGATGCTCTCTAAGGGTTCCAAGAATGGTCCTTAGGTGTAGCTCATGTTCTTCTTCTGATTTGGAATAAATCAGACTGTCATTGATGAAAACAACGACAAACTTATCCAGGAAGTCCATAAATATCTTATTCATGAGATTCATGAAATAAGCGGGGGCATTGGTTAATCCAAAAGACATGACTGTATACTCGTACAATCCATATCTGGTGGTAAAGGCAGTCTTTGGAATATCCTCTGCGCGAATTTTGAGTTGATGATAGCCAGTCCTAAGATCTATCTTAGAAAACACTTTGGCTCCGGTCAACTGATCAAACAATTCTTCTATCATGGGCAAGGGGTACTTGTTCTTGATGGTGACTTCATTCAACTTCCGGTAATCCGTACACAAATGGTTACCTCCATCCTTCTTGTCCACAAATAAGACAGGTGATCTCCATGGTGACGCACTTGGTTGAATCAATCCAATTTCCAACATGGAATCCAGTTGCTTCTTCAGTTCTTCTAGTTCCAACGGGTTCATACTATATGGTCTCTGGGCTATGGGTCCTGTTCCGGGGATTAGTTCGATGATAAACTCGATATCCCGATCTGGGGGCATACCGGGCAAAATATCTGGAAATACATCGGGGTATTCACAGACTATCCGGACTTGGTCAACGGTAGGTTGGGCTATACTCTTATTGCACTTGAATTGACGAGGTAAGGTTTCAGATATATGCTCGACTGATATTCCGGCTGTACTGGTCATGGTTATGGCTTTCTTGGCACAGTCAATCAATCCTTTATGTTTGGACATCCAATCCATTCCTAGTAATACTTCCAAACCATTAGTTCCGAGTACTATCAGATTTGCATAAAAATCTATGCCATGGATTCGGATAGGGATGGCTTTGCAAATTTGCCTAGCCTTGGTGGTTGATCCGGGAATTTGAACAATCATAACATGCTTCAGTTTGGTTGGTTGAATTTTACTAGTGCATGCAAATTCTCCAGTGACAAATGAATGCGATGCACCAGAATCAAACAACACTCTTGCAAGTACTGAATTAACAGAAAACATACCCAGCACGACGTCTGGCGCTTCCTGAGCTTCTTCAGCATGCATGATAAAAAGACGGCCGTTGCAGTTGAGCGAATTCCCTGGGGCAAACCTTCTTCCGGGCTGAACACGACGCTGCTGCTGAGCTAGGGCATTGGTATTGGGTGCTGCGGCATTCTTCTTGTTGGGGCACTCGTTAGAGTAGTGGCCTTTATTTCCACAGTCATAACAAGTCACTTGCGACTTATCCTTTGCTGCTACAGGCACAACATTGCTTACGGTCCTCGGGGCAGTGTTGGTGTTGGCGGTAGCAGTGCTGTTGTTGAACATAGGTGGGGCACGGTTGAAATTGCTAGAGTTGTCGGGGTTTTTGTGATTTACTCTGGGCCTAGGGTTTCCACGGTTGGGATAGGTCGGACGGTTCATCGGGGGTCTGTTGGTTCTTGGGGCAAATCCTGGAGATGGGTTAGGGCGATACTTTGGGGTCTCATGGGTTCCAGGCTGGTGCATCATACGATGCTTGCGGTTCTCGTTGGCTTGGTTGATCTTTCCTTCCATTTGGATGGCAGAGTCGACAAGGGCTTCAATATCAGCAAAGGGGATATTGACTAACACTGTCTGCATCTCATCATGCAGACCATTCAAGAATCTCTCCTTCTTCTTGGCTTCGGTGTCAATTTCATCCGGGGCATACCTAGCTAATGACAAGAATTTGTCACGGTATTCCACTACAGTCATCCTTCCTTGCTTCAGCTCTCTGAACGTGTCTCTCATTCTCTTGATCAAACCCGGCGGCACATGGGTTCTAAACTTGACCTTGAATTCCTCCCAGGTCATCATCTGGCCTCCGGTCATTGCGCGAACACTGTTCCACCATGCCCTGGCATCTCCGGCTAAATAATGGGTGGCGAACAGAACTTTCTCGTTGGCTTCCACTCTGGCGACTTCTAGGTTATTTTCCATGGTTTGCAACCAATCGTCGGCGTCTAAGGGCTCTTCTGACTTAGTGAAAATAGGTGGGTTTGTATTCTGGAAATTCTTGAGCTTAGATCCATGGTTGTCCTGATTTCCGTGGCCTTGGTTGTTGTGGGCTAGCTGAGCTATCTGTTGCAGGGTGGCTAGGTTGGCTTGACGTTCCGCTCTTTCAGCTTCGCGGTCAGAAGTCAAGATTTGCAGAATCTGCAACATCGGGTCCGGGGATGAACCACTTCCTCCACGTGGCATCTGAAGATTGAGATAGATCGTGAGAAAAGAGGGAAATTTCTAAGGTTATGGGGCTTTGAAAAGTTTTTAAAGTTTGACTCAGATTTTTCTAGCAACTTGCTTTTCCATTCATTCATATCACACGGTACAACACACACCACAACAAAGAAAAGCAGATGGTTTTAAGAACCATTCTGAAAATTACGATACAGGGGGACCGAATACTACTCCCTACGCTAGTGCTCAAGTGCTACTACTCCTCGGAATTGGTGGCTTCATCATCTTCATCATCATCGATGAAGGCGAAATCATCCTCATCGGTGAAGAAGTCCATAGCCTGATCTTCCAAAGAATCATCATCATCGCTGATATAGGAGTAGGGGTATCCACGAAGATCCTCTCATGCATTCTCCCTTTCCTCCAACTGCATGTCTCTCTCATGGATGGTCTTCTCCAAAGATGAGATGCAGTGGCGAAGACGGGCAATGATGCGCTCCTTCTTGTCGAGCTGACGGTGGCGAGACTTGCGATCCTTTGCTAGCATGGCGATGGTTTGGTCCTTCGTCTTGATGATGGCAGACTTGTGGTTGGAGTAGTCACAGCTGTTACCCAACTCCTGCTGACGATCGTACATCATGAAGCTAAGGTGGTCCAATTGAGTCTTCAGCTCAGGGTGGTATGGGGCTTCCAGTGGTTGTCCATTTGCATCACGCCTCGGGCAAAACTCAAAGCGAGTTCCCTTGATCTGATTGATGCTCTGCCCACACAGATAGGAAAGAGCTTCCTACATGGCCCTGGCAAGTCCATCGAGCCATTTGTTCTCTCTTAAGGTAAACTGAATTCCCTCAGCAGTGGGGGGTTCAATTTTTCCTCGGAGACTTGCAACAATTAGCCACTTCAGATCTTATCCTCCTTGATCATTGAGCTGAGCTCCGAAGAACTCGGGGTGCGGACGCTCCAGAAGTTCCGAAAGCTGGTCCAGATCCCTCTCAAAGATAAGGTCTCCTCCATTCCCCAATTGATAAAACTTGATGTACTTCACGTCCATCTATAAGAATATATGATGAGTAAGTTAGTAGATGATCCAGTGTGTCAAAATTTTATGTATTTTGCAAGAATTTTTGAGGAACATGAATTTTCATGATAGAATCAAAGGGGTAAGAATGAGAATAAGTTTTTGTAAATATTTGTTTTCTTTTGTATTGAAACTAAGTTTTTGATTCAAACGTCCAGTTTAACTAGGGTCTCCTATGGTCAGGATGGCTCTGGTACCAACTTGTCAACACCCTGATTTTTAATCCCAGATGCATGTTATGCCATACATCGCAATCCCAGGATTACCATTTTTGCGAGACATAACAGAATTGGATACCATAGTACATCATCCATTACAAATCGTACATAAGTTCTTACACAAATAGGGATCTCATGACCCAGTTCTTAATACAACTTCAGGCAACAGAATACGTAATAATAACGGTAGCGTAGGCGAAGCTCCATCTTCGGGGGTCACAGGCAATGCTGACGATGGGAGATGATCCTAGTTGTCGTAACCTTCCTGGGGTCCATCCTCCAGATACTCCTCTTCATAGTCTGGCCATGGGAATAGCCAGGGACAAAGCCATGAGTACTCTTTAAGTACTCGCAAACTAGTACTAACAAGTAAAAGGGTTTTTGGGGTAATAGTACACTAGGCTCTAGGGTTGTTTTGCAAAAGCCAGATTTATTTCTACTAAGTTTGGAAGCAACGAATGCTAGTTGAAGTTTTATAACACCTAAGTGGGAACTTGTATCTTATGCCACAACTCTGTTGTGGTGAAGTCAAAGTCTCAGTTCATTTCACAAGTCATTTTGAAAAGTCTGACGGGGGAACAGTATGGCCACTCCTACTGTCCATAACCGCGGACGCGGCTATTTGAATAGTTTGACACTCTGCAGAGATTGTACACTTTCACCACAACTTTCGATACATCCGTCAGGAACAAATCCTGAATTCACCATACTCAGTATGCGTATAATCAATCCTATCCTTTCAATCACACGCCCTAGTATAAGCACCTCTCCTGTGAGTTTGGCCTCCCAACCATGACCAACTGTCATCTTGGGTACTGCACAGGTGGACAATCTTCACAAGGTAGTCTCAGCTCAGACCTTGGCCGCGAGGGAACCAATACTAAGGTATATAATTTTCCATTCAAGCCCTACCCAATCTTCGGGTATTGTGGTTGTACGATAAAATTGGAATGGTATCGCATCCAGACAACCATCAGTTTTATAAAAGGGCTAAGGCTCATGCCTCAACATTTTCATCACCAAAATCATCAGGTTTTCGGAAACACATGTCCAAAACATTTCAATAGAATGATCCATCATTCCAACGTTTTCATAACCATTTTCACCAAGTATACCCATCTAAAGTTGATCAAGTTTTAGGCTTAGCACTAGCATCTACAAGTGGGGGTAAGCACTAATGAGGGGTGGTAACTAAGTGAAGTTTGAACCAAGTTCAATCTTAGGCCTTAGGGTGACATCAAGATTATCTAGCTTAGGCCAAATTTTATGCTCTTTATGCAACCTTCAATTATCCTTCTAGTATCTTCCATTTATTCCAGTAACTCTAAGTAGGAGCTTTGATAAAGAAATAAAGTAATAAGTTTGCAAGTAAAACTAGGATTGGGTATCATCAAATGTATCTAACCAAGCATGCTTAGTGCATTGCATAGGTTATTAACTCTCATAATTGCAAGTGTTAGCTTGCACATTCAACTAGTAGTATTAGGCTTGCTAAAGTAGAGTATCTTGCAAGTGTCAGTTTTCCACTTAGTTAGTAAAGCTTGCCTTATGCAGAGCAGTGGTTGAAGTTCTCCTCGGCTTCTTCTTCGTAGAATCCTCCTTCCTCCTCGTATCCTTGGTCGGTACTAGCGTCTATAAATAAATACGATGTACACAATCACCAAACAATACTTAACTACTTGCAATCATCACACACAAGGGTCCTATAGATGATCTAGCATCATCACTAACATTACAAAGTTAAAGCTTGGTTTAATTCCTTTTATTTTTAGAAAAGTAATTTCTACTCATTGAAAAACTACTTAAGATTTAATATTCTCCAAACCAAACAGGGGATCATGTTTACACATGTCATCACCACATGTTTTGGTCCATGGGAATATGATTTAAAGTGGTGTCACAATTTAATAAGGTTTTACCCTTTTATTTTAATTAAATAAAGTGACTAGAAATGCCTATGGGGCATTCTTTCATTGCTTGAACATTATTTCTGTAAGTAAACCTATATATTTTTATATATTCTGAAAGGTATGGTTGAATGTGATTTTTGAGAGTTGGAATCAACTCAAAAGCTATTATGGTTTTAATTTGAAAAATGTTTGAATACAGAAAAGCTTCTGCCTTGTTATTTTTACCATGGATGATCTACAAATCCAAATGACTTGAATCGAACGGGCTTGGATTCAGCATTCTCAGTCCTTTCTAACAAAATTATTTTCATTCAATTTGGTTCACTGAATCGACCTGGGTTGATTTTTGAAACTGGGTACAGAAGTGTGTTTGAAATAAAATGAAAAAGGTTAAATTCAAATAACTGGGCTGCGCGGGAAGAGATACTGGGCCGGCCTGCTAAGCGCAGCGCTTCCGCGGGCTGTTTAAGTGGCTGTCCCCACACGTCAGTGGGACAGGGGGTGCGAAACGGTACGGGGCGATATGGGACGTTCGATCTGGTCCTAATCCAACGGCTGAGAGTCATCGTCGACGTTGAGCAACGCGGGCGAGACAGAATCCTAGCGCGGCTAGTGGGGGTTGCTGGGGGCTCATCGGGGTTCGGGCGAGGGTCGGCGAGGCGGGCGAACGACGAAGTCGATGACGACGAATCTCCTGGTACCGGTGGCTCCTCCTGGGGCGGCTCCAATCGCTGGCTCCCTTCTGCTCCAGAGGCGGTAGGCTCCGGTGAAATTCCGGCGAAGTGCTGCTCGCCTTGCTTCGGAAACGGGGTGGAATGGTCAGTAAGGAGAGGGGAGTGGAATGGTGTGAAGAATTCGACTAGGGGTGGCTTCTATTTATAGTCTCGACGACGAGACAGAACGACATGGGCAGGCGACGGTGGCGACATGGCTACGGGCTGCTAGAGGCATGGCTGGCGGTGGCGATCACTTGGTGGTCTCCTGGCGATGCTCTACGGCTTTAATGCGCTTGCAGGGGCGGTGCAGTTTGGTCTGGAACATGTGATGCTCTGCGCGGCAGAGGCGGCGTCTTCGACGGCGAGCGGTGGCTGTGCGGCATGGGGCGGCGAACGGGGATGTCTGGCTGTCTGCTGGGTCGGTGGCGATCATGTATGCACGCGGCGGGGGCGGCGCACGGCTGTGGGCTTCGGTCGAGGGTGGCGCTCTGGCGCACGCTCGGCATGGTTGACAGAGGCACGGGCGCGGCATTCCTGGGTGCTGTGTTCGATGTCTTCGAGGCAGGGCTTGTCGAGAGGGGGCGGTGAGGCATGGGTGATCTCCCAGACAAGGTAGGCACGGCTAGTTTCTTTCCTAGCTTGTTGTCTACACTGGGGTGGCAAGGATGCACTCGGCTGTTCACCATTGATGATATTGGCAAGCTCACAGTGGTGCTAGTGCTTGGTTAATCTTTCTAGGTGATCTCCTGAGATGGTTGTGAGCTAGATAGGGAACCAGTTAGGCTCAAAACACTGCACACTATAGTGTTTTGATTTTGTTTGATTTGTGTCTGCCAAGTGTTTGATGAAATGGCCGCAAGAATTCAAGTTTTGAATTTTGAAAAGATTTTTGGTGGGTGTGCTAGGTTGGTGCTGGTGAGTCTGCAGATGCCTGGGTTTTGACAGTTGAGCTTGTTTGTGTGGTTTTTGAAAAAGTGGGATCTTTCCATATGATCAAGATTCAATTTTGAATTGTCATTTAAACTATGCATTTGAAAGTTTCTAGATGATCACAAAGTGGGCCTTGATACTTTGTTATGAGTACAATCAAGGGGTGCAAAGATCCATAAAAGTTTCTGTTGGTTTCTGAAAGTTTGAGACACCCAAAGTAGGCATGGGAGTTAAATTGGTCAAAATGACCATTCACTCATTTAGCTTTGTTTTGATTTATTTGTCTTTGAGAAAAGTGTGGGAAATGTTTAGATGATGTTTATTTCACCTAAGCATCCATTTACAAGCAAAGGAACACACAAACAAGTTGGTTCAAAAGAGATTCAAATTAAATGCATAAACATATGTATGCTTTCATATTTTTATTTAGTAAAGTTTTTGTTAACCCTACATTTGATGATTAGAGTTTGATGATCCAAGTTAATATTTTTGGGATGTTACAAACCTTCCCACCTTAAACAAAATCTCATCCCGAGATTTGAAAAAGGACAAAAAAGATTACCTAGGATTTGAAGAGATCGGGAAACTCTGTCCTGATGTGATCTTCGCGCTCCCAGGTAGCTTACTCTTCTGTGTGGTTGCTCCACTAAATCTTGAGAAACTTGATGCTTATGGTTCAGGTAGTTCAAAAAGCTTCTTCCAAAATACGGATGGGTACTTCGGGATAGGTGAGGTCATCGTTGATCTCTATGGTCTAGTGATCGATGTTCTTGAACACTTCGGTCTTATCTGGGACTTCGAAACACTTGTGAAGTAACGAGATATGGAACACATTGTGCATGGCTGACATCTCTTCGGGTAATTCCAATTGATACGACACTTCTCCTCGACGGTTCAAAATTTTGAAAGATCCGATATATCTGGGGGCTAACTTTCCTTTGAGTTGGAAACGCTGCATTCCCTTCAATGGCGACACTTTCAGATAAACAAAATCTCCTATGTTGAAGGCGAGGTCTCGACGTCTCTTGTCGGCGTAACTCTTTTGTCTGGATTGGTCGGTCTCGAGGTGCTCACGAATCTTGTGAACCTTCTCTTCTGCTTCTCGTAGGATGTCGGGTCCGAAAATCTGACTCTCTCCTACTTCCGACCAGTTCAAAGGGGTGCGGCACTTTCTTCCGTACATGAATTCAAATGGGGCCATTTGCAAACTAGCCTGATAACTATTGTTGTAAGAAAATTCTGCAAACGGCAGACAGTCTTCCCACTTGGATCCATATTCTAACACACATGCTCTCAGCATATCTTCGAGTATTTGGTTTACTCGCTCCGTTTGTCCATCGGTCTGAGGGTGATACGCGGTACTGAAATCTAGGCGGGTTCCTAAACCTTCTTGAACTTTCTTCCAGAATCTCCAGGTAAACTGAGTTCCTCGATCCGATACGATGTTCTTGGGGACTCCATGCAAACTAACTATCCTAGCGATGTACAACTCCGCTAGCTTCGAACTCTGATATGTGGTCTTGACAGGCAAAAAATGGGCGACTTTGGACAATTTGTCCACTATGACCCAGATAGAGTCATTTCCCCTACTAGAAGTAGGCAGTCCAGTGATAAAGTCCATTCCAACGGAATCCCATTTCCATTCAGGAATCTGCAAGGGTTGCAACAATCCAGCGGGTCTTTGATGTCCTTCTTTGACTCGCTGGCAAATATCACATTTGGCGATATAGCTTCCGATTTCTCGCTTCATCTTATGCCACCAAAATTGCTCCTTCAAATATTGATACATCTTAGTTCCTCCCGGATGGATAGAATAAAGAATATCATGAGCCTCCTTCAGAATAACTTCTTTCAACTCAGAATCTGCTGGTACACAAAGGCGTCCTTTGTACCACAGAACTCCTTCTTCGTCTTCGGTGAATCCAGGTACTTTGCCTATACCGATACGACGCTTGATTCCGTCGATACTAGCATTTCCTTTCTGCGCCTCTTTGATCTGACTGATCAAAGTGGGTTGAAGTTCTATGCTAGCCAAAAATCCTTCACTTACTAATTCCATTCGAAAATCTTCCATCTCTTTGTGCAAACTTGGTTGCTCCTTCAAAATCATGGAGTTCAAGCGGCACGGCAATCTGCTAAGGGCATCTGCTACCACGTTGGCTTTACCAGGGTGATAGTGAATGTCCAGATCATAATCCTTGATTAGCTCAATCCATCTTCTCTGTCTCATATTCAGCTCCTTCCGAGTGAATATATACTTCAGACTCTTGTGATCTGTATAGATCTCACAACGGTTTCCCATCAGGTAATGCCTCCATGTCTTCAGGGCTAGAACTATGGCTGCGAGTTCGAGGTCATGGGTTGGGTAAGTTTGCTCATGTTGCTTCAATTGTCGAGATAGATAAGATATAACTTTGCCTTTTTGCATTAGCACACATCCGAGACCGATCTTGGATGCATCACAATACACATCGAAGGGCTTCGTGATATCCGACGTGATCAAGATTGGGGCTGAAATCAATCTCGTATTGAGTTCTTGAAAACTCGCTTCACATTTGTCGGACCATTCAAACTGGTTGTCCTTCTTCAGCAATTGGGTCATGGGTCTGGCGATACTAGAGAATCCTTCTACGAACTTGGAGTAATATCCCGCCAATCCGAGAAATGCACGAACTTGGGTTTGAGTGGTTGGGGCTTGCCAATCTTCTACATCCTTCACTTTGGCAGGGTCAACGGCAATTCCTCCGGCTGATACAATGTGGCCGAGGAATCCTACCTCCTGTAACCAGAATTCACACTTGCTAAACTTTGCATACAGATGATGCTCTCTAAGGGTTCCAAGAATGGTCCTTAGGTGTAGCTCATGTTCTTCTTCTGATTTGGAATAAATCAGACTGTCATTGATGAAAACAACGACAAACTTATCCAGGAAGTCCATAAATATCTTATTCATGAGATTCATGAAATAAGCGGGGGCATTGGTTAATCCAAAAGACATGACTGTATACTCGTACAATCCATATCTGGTGGTAAAGGCAGTCTTTGGAATATCCTCTGCGCGAATTTTGAGTTGATGATAGCCAGTCCTAAGATCTATCTTAGAAAACACTTTGGCTCCGGTCAACTGATCAAACAATTCTTCTATCATGGGCAAGGGGTACTTGTTCTTGATGGTGACTTCATTCAACTTCCGGTAATCCGTACACAAATGGTTACCTCCATCCTTCTTGTCCACAAATAAGACAGGTGATCTCCATGGTGACGCACTTGGTTGAATCAATCCAATTTCCAACATGGAATCCAGTTGCTTCTTCAGTTCTTCTAGTTCCAACGGGTTCATACTATATGGTCTCTGGGCTATGGGTCCTGTTCCGGGGATTAGTTCGATGATAAACTCGATATCCCGATCTGGGGGCATACCGGGCAAAATATCTGGAAATACATCGGGGTATTCACAGACTATCCGGACTTGGTCAACGGTAGGTTGGGCTATACTCTTATTGCACTTGAATTGACGAGGTAAGGTTTCAGATATATGCTCGACTGATATTCCGGCTGTACTGGTCATGGTTATGGCTTTCTTGGCACAGTCAATCAATCCTTTATGTTTGGACATCCAATCCATTCCTAGTAATACTTCCAAACTATTAGTTCCGAGTACTATCAGATTTGCATAAAAATCTATGCCATGGATTCGGATAGGGATGGCTTTGCAAATTTGCCTAGCCTTGGTGGTTGATCCGGGAATTTGAACAATCATAACATGCTTCAGTTTGGTTGGTTGAATTTTACTAGTGCATGCAAATTCTCCAGTGACAAATGAATGCGATGCACCAGAATCAAACAACACTCTTGCAAGTACTGAATTAACAGAAAACATACCCAGCACGACGTCTGGCGCTTCCTGAGCTTCTTCAGCATGCATGATAAAAAGACGGCCGTTGCAGTTGAGCGAATTCCCTGGGGCAAACCTTCTTCCGGGCTGAACACGACGCTGCTGCTGAGCTAGGGCATTGGTATTGGGTGCTGCGGCATTCTTCTTGTTGGGGCACTCGTTAGAGTAGTGGCCTTTATTTCCACAGTCATAACAAGTCACTTGCGACTTATCCTTTGCTGCTACAGGCGCAACATTGCTTACGGTCCTCGGGGCAGTGTTGGTGTTGGCGGTAGCAGTGCTGTTGTTGAACATAGGTGGGGCACGGTTGAAATTGCTAGAGTTGTCGGGGTTTTTTTGATTTACTCTGGGCCTAGGGTTTCCACGGTTGGGATAGGTCGGACGGTTCATCGGGGGTCTGTTGGTTCTTGGGGCAAATCCTAGAGATGGGTTAGGGCGATACTTTGGGGTCTCATGGGTTCCAGGCTGGTGCATCATACGATGCTTGCGGTTCTCGTTGGCTTGGTTGATCTTTCCTTCCATTTGGATGGCAGAGTCGACAAGGGCTTCAATATCAGCAAAGGGGATATTGACTAACACTGTCTGCATCTCATCATGCAGACCATTCAAGAATCTCTCCTTCTTCTTGGCTTCGGTGTCAATTTCATCCGGGGCATACCTAGCTAATGACAAGAATTTGTCACGGTATTCCACTACAGTCATCCTTCCTTGCTTCAGCTCTCTGAACGTGTCTCTCATTCTCTTGATCAAACCCGGCGGCACATGGGTTCTAAACTTGACCTTGAATTCCTCCCAGGTCATCATCTGGCCTCCGGTCATTGCGCGAACACTATTCCACCATGCCCTGGCATCTCCGGCTAAATAATGGGTGGCGAACAGAACTTTCTCGTTGGCTTCCACTCTGGCGACTTCTAGGTTATTTTCCATGGTTTGCAACCAATCGTCGGCGTCTAAGGGCTCTTCTGACTTAGTGAAAATAGGTGGGTTTGTATTCTGGAAATTCTTGAGCTTAGATCCATGGTTGTCCTGATTTCCGTGGCCTTGGTTGTTGTGGGCTAGCTGAGCTATCTGTTGCAGGGTGGCTAGGTTGGCTTGACGTTCCGCTCTTTCAGCTTCGCGGTCAGAAGTCAAGATTTGCAGAATCTGCAACATCGGGTCCGGGGATGAACCACTTCCTCCACGTGGCATCTGAAGATTGAGATAGATCGTGAGAAAAGAGGGAAATTTCTAAGGTTATGGGGCTTTGAAAAGTTTTTAAAGTTTGACTCAGATTTTTCTAGCAACTTGCTTTTCCATTCATTCATATCACACGGTACAACACACACCACAACAAAGAAAAGCAGATGGTTTTAAGAACCATTCTGAAAATTACGATACAGGGGGACCGAATACTACTCCCTACGCTAGTGCTCAAGTGCTACTACTCCTCGGAATTGGTGGCTTCATCATCTTCATCATCATCGATGAAGGCGAAATCATCCTCATCGGTGAAGAAGTCCATAGCCTGATCTTCCAAAGAATCATCATCATCGCTGATATAGGAGTAGGGGTATCCACGAAGATCCTCTCATGCATTCTCCCTTTCCTCCAACTGCATGTCTCTCTCATGGATGGTCTTCTCCAAAGATGAGATGCAGTGGCGAAGACGGGCAATGATGCGCTCCTTCTTGTCGAGCTGACGGTGGCGAGACTTGCGATCCTTTGCTAGCATGGCGATGGTTTGGTCCTTCGTCTTGATGATGGCAGACTTGTGGTTGGAGTAGTCACAGCTGTTACCCAACTCCTGCTGACGATCGTACATCATGAAGCTAAGGTGGTCCAATTGAGTCTTCAGCTCAGGGTGGTATGGGGCTTCCAGTGGTTGTCCATTTGCATCACGCCTCGGGCAAAACTCAAAGCGAGTTCCCTTGATCTGATTGATGCTCTGCCCACACAGATAGGAAAGAGCTTCCTACATGGCCCTGGCAAGTCCATCGAGCCATTTGTTCTCTCTTAAGGTAAACTGAATTCCCTCAGCAGTGGGGGGTTCAATTTTTCCTCGGAGACTTGCAACAATTAGCCACTTCAGATCTTATCCTCCTTGATCATTGAGCTGAGCTCCGAAGAACTCGGGGTGCGGACGCTCCAGAAGTTCCGAAAGCTGGTCCAGATCCCTCTCAAAGATAAGGTCTCCTCCATTCCCCAATTGATAAAACTTGATGTACTTCACGTCCATCTATAAGAATATATGATGAGTAAGTTAGTAGATGATCCAGTGTGTCAAAATTTTATGTATTTTGCAAGAATTTTTGAGGAACATGAATTTTCATGATAGAATCAAAGGGGTAAGAATGAGAATAAGTTTTTGTAAATATTTGTTTTCTTTTGTATTGAAACTAAGTTTTTGATTCAAACGTCCAGTTTAACTAGGGTCTCCTATGGTCAGGATGGCTCTGGTACCAACTTGTCAACACCCTGATTTTTAATCCCAGATGCATGTTATGCCATACATCGCAATCCCAGGATTACCATTTTTGCGAGACATAACAGAATTGGATACCATAGTACATCATCCATTACAAATCGTACATAAGTTCTTACACAAATAGGGATCTCATGACCCAGTTCTTAATACAACTTCAGGCAACAGAATACGTAATAATAACGGTAGCGTAGGCGAAGCTCCATCTTCGGGGGTCACAGGCAATGCTGACGATGGGAGATGATCCTAGTTGTCGTAACCTTCCTGGGGTCCATCCTCCAGATACTCCTCTTCATAGTCTGGCCATGGGAATAGCCAGGGACAAAGCCATGAGTACTCTTTAAGTACTCGCAAACTAGTACTAACAAGTAAAAGGGTTTTTGGGGTAATAGTACACTAGGCTCTAGGGTTGTTTTGCAAAAGCCAGATTTATTTCTACTAAGTTTGGAAGCAACGAATGCTAGTTGAAGTTTTATAACACCTAAGTGGGAACTTGTATCTTATGCCACAACTCTGTTGTGGTGAAGTCAAAGTCTCAGTTCATTTCACAAGTCATTTTGAAAAGTCTGACGGGGGAACAGTATGGCCACTCCTACTGTCCATAACCGCGGACGCGGCTATTTGAATAGTTTGACACTCTGCAGAGATTGTACACTTTCACCACAACTTTCGATACATCCGTCAGGAACAAATCCTGAATTCACCATACTCAGTATGCGTATAATCAATCCTATCCTTTCAATCACACGCCCTAGTATAAGCACCTCTCCTGTGAGTTTGGCCTCCCAACCATGACCAACTGTCATCTTGGGTACTGCACAGGTGGACAATCTTCACAAGGTAGCCTCAGCTCAGACCTTGGCCGCGAGGGAACCAATACTAAGGTATATAATTTTCCATTCAAGCCCTACCCAATCTTCGGGTATTGTGGTTGTACGATAAAATTGGAATGGTATCGCATCCAGACAACCATCAGTTTTATAAAAGGGCTAAGGCTCATGCCTCAACATTTTCATCACCAAAATCATCAGGTTTTCGGAAACACATGTCCAAAACATTTCAATAGAATGATCCATCATTCCAACGTTTTCATAACCATTTTCACCAAGTATACCCATCTAAAGTTGATCAAGTTTTAGGCTTAGCACTAGCATCTACAAGTGGGGGTAAGCACTAATGAGGGGTGGTAACTAAGTGAAGTTTGAACCAAGTTCAATCTTAGGCCTTAGGGTGACATCAAGATTATCTAGCTTAGGCCAAATTTTATGCTCTTTATGCAACCTTCAATTATCCTTCTAGTATCTTCCATTTATTCCAGTAACTCTAAGTAGGAGCTTTGATAAAGAAATAAAGTAATAAGTTTGCAAGTAAAACTAGGATTGGGTATCATCAAATGTATCTAACCAAGCATGCTTAGTGCATTGCATAGGTTATTAACTCTCATAATTGCAAGTGTTAGCTTGCACATTCAACTAGTAGTATTAGGCTTGCTAAAGTAGAGTATCTTGCAAGTGTCAGTTTTCCACTTAGTTAGTAAAGCTTGCCTTATGCAGAGCAGTGGTTGAAGTTCTCCTCGGCTTCTTCTTCGTAGAATCCTCCTTCCTCCTCGTATCCTTGGTCGGTACTAGCGTCTATAAATAAATACGATGTACACAATCACCAAACAATACTTAACTACTTGCAATCATCACACACAAGGGTCCTATAGATGATCTAGCATCATCACTAACATTACAAAGTTAAAGCTTGGTTTAATTCCTTTTATTTTTAGAAAAGTAATTTCTACTCATTGAAAAACTACTTAAGATTTAATATTCTCCAAACCAAACAGGGGATCATGTTTACACATGTCATCACCACATGTTTTGGTCCATGGGAATATGATTTAAAGTGGTGTCACAATTTAATAAGGTTTTACCCTTTTATTTTAATTAAATAAAGTGACTAGAAATGCCTATGGGGCATTCTTTCATTGCTTGAACATTATTTCTGTAAGTAAACCTATATATTTTTATATATTCTGAAAGGTATGGTTGAATGTGATTTTTGAGAGTTGGAATCAACTCAAAAGCTATTATGGTTTTAATTTGAAAAATGTTTGAATACAGAAAAGCTTCTGCCTTGTTATTTTTACCATGGATGATCTACAAATCCAAATGACTTGAATCGAACGGGCTTGGATTCAGCATTCTCAGTCCTTTCTAACAAAATTATTTTCATTCAATTTGGTTCACTGAATCGACCTGGGTTGATTTTTGAAACTGGGTACAGAAGTGTGTTTGAAATAAAATGAAAAAGGTTAAATTCAAATAACTGGGCTGCGCGGGAAGCGATACTGGGCCGGCCTGCTAAGCGCAGCGCTTCCGCGGGCTGTTTAAGTGGCTGTCCCCACACGTCAGTGGGACAGGGGGGTGCGAAACGGTACGGGGCGATATGGGACGTTCGATCTGGTCCTAATCCAACGGCTGAGAGTCATCATCGACGTTGAGCAACGCCGGCGAGACAGAAACCTAGCACGGCCAGTGGGGGTTGCTGGGGGCTCACCGGGGTTCGGGCGAGGGTCGGCGAGGCGGGCGAACGACGAAGTCGACGACAGCGAATCTCCTGGTACCGGTGGCTCCTCCTGGGGCGGCTCCAATCGCTGGCTCCCTTCTGCTCCAGAGGCGGCAGGCTCCGGTGAAATTCCGGCGAAGTGCTGCTCGCCTTGCTTCTAGAACGGGGTGGAATGGTCAGTGAGGGGAGGGGAGTGGAATGGTGTGAAGAATTCGACTGGGAGTGGCCTCTATTTATAGTCTCGACGACGAGACCGAACGGCATGGGCAGGCGACGGTGGCGACATGGCTACGGGCTGCTAGAGGCATGGCTGGCGGTGGCGATCGCTTGGTGGTCTCCTGGCGATGCTCTACGGCTTTAATGCGCTTGCAGGGGCGGTGCGGTTTGGTCTGGAACACGCGATGCTCTGCGCGGCAGAGGCGGCGTCTTCGATGGCGAGCGGTGGCTGTGCGGCATGGGGCGGCGAACGGGGATGTTTGGCTGTCTCCTGGGTCGGTGGCGATCATGTATGCATGCGTCGGGGGCGGCGCGCGGTCTGTGGGCTTTGGTCGAGGGTGGCGCTCTGGCGCACGCTCGGCACGGTTGGCAGAGGCACGGGCACGGCGTTCCTGGGTGCTGTGTTCGATGTCTTCGAGGCAGGGCTGGTCAAGAGGGGGCGGTGAGGCATGGGTGATCTCCCAGACAAGGTGGGCACGGCTAGTTTCTTTCCTAGCTTGTTGTCTACACTGGGGTGGCAAGGATGCACTCGGCTGTTCACCATTGATGATATTGGCAAGCTCACAGTGGTGCTAGTGCTTGGTTAATCTTGCTAGGTGATCTCCTGAGATGGTTGTGAGCTATATAGGGAACCAGTTAGGCTCAAAACACTGCACACTATAGTGTTTTGATTTTGTTTGATTTGTGTCTGCCAAGTGTTTGATGAAATGGCCGCAAGAATTCAAGTTTTGAATTTTGAAAAGATTTTTGGTGGGTGTGCTAGGTAGGTGCTGATGAGTCTGCAGATGCCTGGGTTTTGACAGTTGAGCTTGTTTGTGTGGTTTTTGAAAAAGTGGGATCTTCCCATATGATAAAGATTCAATTTTGAATTGTCATTTAAACTATGGATTTGAAAGTTTCTGGATGATCACAAAGTGGGCCTTGATACTTTGTTATGAGTACAATCAAGGGGTGCAAAGATCCAGAAAAGTTTCTGTTGGTTCCTGAAAGTTTGAGACAGCCAAAGTAGGCATGGGAGTTAAATTGGTCAAAATGACCATTCACTCATTTAGCTTTGTTTTGATTTATTTGTCTTTGAGAAAAGTGTGGGAAATGTTTAGATGATGTTTATTTCACCTAAGCATCCATTTACAAGCAAAGGAACACACAAACAAGTTGGTTCAAAAGAGTTTCAAGTTAAATGCATACACATATGCATGCTTTCATATTTTTATTTAGCAAAGTTTTTGTTAAACCTACATTGATGATTAGAGTTTGATGATCCAAGTTTAGTATTTTTGGGATGTTACATGGACTTGAGGGTAGCGCAAGCGGGGGTTAGAGTCGGCGGCCGTGTCGTAGGCCATGACGCTCTAGAGTCCGGTCACGCCACCACAGCCGATTGCCGACCTCGTTGAAGTTCGGAGGAGGTGGGCCATCTTCCTCATTCCTGGCGAGCGTCCTCTCACGCCGATCCCCGAGGAAGGCTTCCCAAGTCGGGAAATAGTCGGGATGCCAGTTGGGATTCCTCCGCAGCTCCGTCCTGAGCTCGAAGTAGTAGTGGTTCGTGGTGGCCATCCGACGCGCCACACCTAGAGGGACAGGAGGAACCGGCACGCCTCCGGCGCTCCGCATCCAGCCGACGGGGACGCAGTAGCCCGGCGGACAGGGGTAGTTCGAGGCGCAAAGCGCCTCCGCCTCCCTGGGGGTTAGTCGTACGGTGGAAGCCATGGGAAAGAGTGATGTGGTTGCAGATATGAGTCTAGCGATGTGCAATGACAATGGAGGCCAATCCTACATATATATAGTGAAAAATGGAGGGAAGAAAACTGCGGGAAGAAATGGCGGGAAGAAATTGCGGTAAGAAATGGCGGGAAGATTGAGGCGCGGATTTTTTACCAACCGGGACTAAAGGGGCTTATTTTTTACCAAGTCTGGTATTTTTCCTTGATTGGTCATTTTGACTGAAAGCCATGAAACCTCGAACTAAGGTCGAACCTGCGTGCATGAAGATAGGGGCGAGCATCGTTAGAACTTGCATTGGATCTCTGAAGAAACCACATATTGCGAGTCTAAAAATAATTTTTTCAAAAAATCACGGGCATTAGATCATGTACATGTAGTATAAACCGGACCCACTTCCTATCGATTCGGCAGATATTTGTCCTTTTTACCCGGGATGGACGGAAATGTTTGAGATATCCCGGTTGGGAGATAGTCCATTTAAGGTGGTCTAGTATTTTACAAAAATGGGACGGTAGCATTCTGAAACAGCATTTTGGTGTTTGCTTCACAAAACGACCCATTTTTTACGCTCGGGAAATGAAAAATGGCTTTTCCGTTCCATGAAAAGGAAAACTTCCTCCTGCAACATTGTTCTCCATCCCAATATCCACATGCATGCATAATATGGTCACAGCATCACAAACTATGTCGCGATTCAGCACATAACATCGGTCATTTGGACAGAAAGCCATGAAACCTCGAACATGATAGGTCATTTTATGAAGGTTTTTTCGAGACATGATCAATATATCAAGTCTGGTATTTTTCCTTGTAACTATGTCACATAATATGACACCACGTGAAGGATTTATATTGTTCGGACTTTTTTTGAATTTCTTATGCCCGTTTTGAATTTTTCCCTTTTCGAACTAAGGTCGAACCTACGTGCATGAAGATAGGGGACGAGCATCGTTAGAAATTGCATTGGATCTCTAAAGAAACCATGTATTGCGAGTCTAAAAATGATTTTTTCAAAAAATCACGGGCCTTAGATCATGTACCTGTAGTCAAATCGGACCCACTTCCTACCGATTCGGCAGACATTTGTCCTTTTTACCAGGGATGGACGGAAATGTTAGAGATATCCCGGTTGGGAGATAGTCCATTTAAGGTGGTCTAGTGTTTTAAAAAATGGAACGGTAGTATTCTGAAACAGCATTTTGGTGTTTGCTTCACAAAACGACCCATTTTTTGCGCTCGGAAAATGGAAAATGGCTTTTCCGTGCGACGAAAAGGAAAACTTCCTCGTGCAACATTGTTATCCATCCCAATGTCCACATGCATGCATAATATAGGCACACCATCACAAACTATGCCGCGATTCAGCACATAACATCGGTCATTTGGACCGAAAGCAATGAAACCTCGAACATGATAGGTCATTTTATGAAGGTTTTTTCGAGACATGATCAATATATCAAGTCTGGTATTTTTCCCTGTAACTATGTCACATAATATGACACCACGTGAAGGATTTATATTGTTCGGACTTTTTTTGAATTTCTTATGCCCGTTTTGAATTTTTCCCTTTTCGAACTAAGGTCGAACCTACGTGCATGAAGATAGGGGACAAGCATCGTTAGAAATTGCATTGGATCTCTAAAGAAACCATGTATTGCGAGTCTAAAAATGATTTTTTTCAAAAAATCACGGGCCTTAGATCATGTACCTGTAGTCAAATCGGACCCACTTCCTACCGATTCGGCAGACATTTGTCCTTTTTACCAGGGATGGACGGAAATGTTAGAGATATCCCGGTTGGGAGATAGTCCATTTAAGGTGGTCTAGTGTTTTAAAAAATGGAACGGTAGTATTCTGAAACAGCATTTTGGTGTTTGCTTCACAAAACGACCCATTTTTTGCGCTCGGAAAATGGAAAATGGCTTTTCCGTGCGACGAAAAGGAAAACTTCCTCATGCAACATTGTTATCCATCCCAATGTCCACATGCATGCATAATATAGGCACACCATCACAAACTATGCCGCGATTCAGCACATAACATCGGTCATTTGGACCGAAAGCAATGAAACCTCGAACATGATAGGTCATTTTATGAAGGTTTTTTCGAGACATGATGAATATACCAAGTCTTTTATTTTTCCTTGCAACTATGTCATATAATATGACACCACGTGAAGGATTTACATTGATCGGACTTTTTTTGAATTTCTTATGCCCGTTTTAAATTTTTTCCTTTTTCGAACTAAGGTCGAACCTACGTGCATGAAGATAGGGGACGAGCATCGTTAGAACTTGCATTGGATCTCTAAAGAAACCATGTATTGCGAGTCTAAAAATGATTTTTCCAAAAAATCACGGGCATTAAATCATGTACCTGTAGTACAAGCCGGATCCACTTCCTACCAATTCGGCAGACATTTGTCCTTTTTACCCGGGATGGACGGAAATGTTAGAGATATCCTGGTTGGGAGATAGTCCATTTTCTTTGTTTGACGTAGCCACATCGATAAATTTATCCACGCCTTTAATGTACCCGGGTTAACGTCGGTCACGTACATACATTCCCGACCGTTCATCTGCATCATATAATTAAGTTCATCAAAAACAGAACATCGGTGAAATAATCAATTCACATCGACACATGCATTGTATCAATGATAGAGAAAAGATAAGGTTGGTACCCTCGATTGAGGGAAATAAAGAGGAGAAATCTCAAGTGCGTCTCGAGCACCTCCTATAGTTTTGTTCTGTGAAAAATTGAACGGGATCATCACTTAAACATTTCATCAAACACCTCGCATGCATGCATAGGAAAAAAATAAACTAGCACACCTCTCACACCTTCCACCAAGAAAAAACAGAGGGGAGGCAGAGGACCGGGGCGTCATATTTATAGAAGGATGGATCTCACGTCCCGGTTTGTAACACAAACCGGGACTAAAAGTGTGTAGGAGGCCACGTGTCTGGAGCCCACACTTTAGTCCCGGTTTGTGTTACAAAACGAGACGTATGAGCTCCTACCAACCGGAACGCATGCCTCTGGCCCCGTGCCCGCTCGAACCGGGACGCATGTCAGCTGTTGGAGGGTGCGACAGATAGCCTATTTTCTACTAGTGATCGTATAAAAGAGCATAAAAAATTATTACCTACATACTAGGATATGGTTAAACTCCCTCCCCCACTGCCACCTAGTGGGTTTAAGTCTTGTTCCCTTGCTCCAAAGTAACACGGTTTTTCCAACACAAACTTTGTTGAGATCTTCAGAAATCGGGATGCGTGATGTATTGTCATCTGGATGCTCTCCAGTCTAGTGGGTTTAAGTTCAAACATTTAAACATGCCATATCAAACGTGGTGCACATTGCATTGATGCCATATATTGAATGTGTTCTTTCTTCTTGGTGTTCTCTTCTTTTCGGTAGAATTCAAGACCGAGTATGCGAATGAGATCGAGATCAACTGTATCGAAGATCAATACTTTTACATTGTTCGGAGGCCCATTATTGGCAACACCATCGAGATTGATATGGACCTCCGCGGCGACGTCGTCCTACCGAAGAAGCAGCAACAACCGGTCTGTCTAACATCCAGCGAGACACTCGTCTTGTAGATGGTAATTGTACAATATAGGCTTATCCACATGCTAATTTGGCCATTCGAATAGTATTCGCAAATGTAACAGGTCTCGTTGATACATGAGTTCTCAAATTATTTTTTTTCTTGAAGTTTACTCAAGAAAATTACGAAAAACCACCACATTACAGGCTAGGGTTTCAAAAAACCACCACATTAAAGGCTAGGGTTTCAAAAAACTACCACTTCAGAGTTGGTTCGTTTCAGAAAGCACTGATACCGGTTTGACCCTGGTTTAATGACAAAAATGATAGGATGGTCCCACCTGTCAGGATCACGTGTGGCTCACTCAGACGGCTGCGGGCAGACGGTCGTTAACGGCGCGGTCGGAACCCTACACAAAAGTGGTTGCCCATTTCCTTTCTCTCTCCTGCGCCTCAGTCCTCTGCGTCTTCTCCCTCTCAGCTCGCCTGACGCCGCCTCTAGTGCACACTCCATTTATCTACCTAAACACACCATCACACCTCACAAATTGCTTCGATTCTCTTCACCTTGTCCTTGTTAGCATCAATAACTTTGAAAATATCAAAAAAGGAGTACACTAACTTTTTCTTTTCAGCCTTAAGAGTAGCTCTTTCATCATCCCACTTCTGTTGTTTCCCCTTGAAGACATCTGCTTGGGATTTGAGCACATTCGTCATTTCTTCCTTAGCATTCTTCAACACCTCTACTTCATTTTTTAATGCAGCTATGTGTTTATCTATCTGCTCAACATCATGTACTCCACTGTTTATATTGGCAAGGATATCTGCTTCCACGTTCCTTTTAGTCTCATATATCCACCTATTACCTTCCTCTAATATGGATGTATGTTTCTTCTCCAATTTCTCCTTCTCAGATAGATCCTTCATCATCTTACTACTCTCATACTCCCTCCGTTTAGAATTATAGGTCCTATGTGTATACCTAGGTTGTTAATTTGACTAATAAAATATAATTTATATATCACAAAAGTTATATCATTAGAAAATATAACCTCTAAAGCTTCTAATGGTATAATTTTTATGTTATACTATTTATATTTTGTTGTTTAAATTGATAATCTAGTTATTCGCGCGTGACTTATAATCGCAAACAGAGGGAGTACCTCCCTTGAATTCTGAGTTATGGCTGTCAATGTATATTCCCCATAACTTAGACAATGTATGCTGCAAACTATCATCCAAATCTGGATTTATCCACCTTTGAAAGCCATAATTCAGGACATGCCGCACATGTATATGTTTGGAATATAATCAATACTCACAATTTATCTAAATGCGGGTTCGGTACATCATTATGGTTCCAATAGAATATAAATGATGCATGATCTCTCCACACGTTCAGTACATCATTGTTCTAATAGGTTCAGGCCATTACAAATGGAGTGCACACTCCATTTATCTACCTAAACACACCATTAGGACTATGAATGATTCAGGAACATATATGTTGAGAACAACTACTCATTATTTATCTAAATATAGAGATTCAGTGCACGTGATTACAATAGACTCAATAATCAGAAATTACGTAAATAAAGATAAGGAGTACATGTATATGAATCAAGAACAACTACTTATTTTTTAAAACAACATTTCAGTTAATCAAATTACCAAGCCATTATAAATGTAGTGAGGGAAACAAGGACCTGAGTACTCACATTTTCGACTGAGCGTAGGTAGAACTTCCTCCCTATATCTTTGCCCTCAAATGCAACACATCAACGCGGCTTCAGATTGTGACCGGAGCAAACAATCAATGATGTAATATCCCGCATCCAAGAGACGAGCTGTTGCGTAGTCTAGCGGACACAAGTACAAATCGAACGGATCACCCACAAATCAGAGCTCAAATAAAACGATTCAAAAAAAATCCCAAGTCGGTAACCCTAACCCGAACTAACTAGAGGAGAAAATTACTCACATCGCCGAGGAGAGATTCACCGGAAGTTTCGCTGTCGTTCCAGCTCGGCATGGTCTACAACGGCGGCGGCGGCGAGCGAGCTAAGAGGGAGAAGAAGTAGAGGACTGAGGCACGGAAGAGAGAAAGGAAACGGGCAACCGCTTTTGTGTAGGGTTCCAACTGCGCCGTTAACGGACGTCTGCCCGCAGTCGTCTGAGTGAGCCACATCGTCCTGACAGGTGGGACCATCCTGTTAGTTTTATCAATAGACCAGCGTCAAACCGGTATCGGTGCTTTCTGAATCGAACCAACTCTGAAGTGTTGATTTTTTTTTAAAACCCTAGCCTTTAATGTGGTGTTTTTTTTTGAATTTTTCTCAGTTTACTCCTTTGTTGGTAAGCTCGATTTGGACAGATGAGTTGTTTGTCTTTGCAATTTCAAAGGCGACGGGACGAACCAATTGTCCACTAGTAGGACTGATGTAAACCTTCCATCTTTAAACTGGCCGCAACAGTCCAAAGAGCTGCACCGGTCGAACTCCACTGCAACATATAAATCATGTCTTTCGTACGAGCGGCAAAAGTCGGGTGCTACGGACATCAATGAGTTCGAGAGTTTGTGAAAGCAAATATGCACATGAACACGGCAGTTAGCTAAGCCGTCATACCAGAGTTGTACAGTACTACGCACATGTGATCGGACGACAACATGACCAGGTATCTAGATAGCTTGCAAACCAGCTGATAACCACTTGTATTATCGACCAAATTCCAGGAAATTCGGTACACTATTATCTACCGAGTTCCAAAGAGTATGAAAAGAAAAGAAAAAATGACCTGTCGGCTGGACCTTTTATTGCTGGGTCAAGGATATCGTGCCCATAGGCATCGAGGCATGCAATGTGTCGGCCAAACATTTGGACAGCCACGCCGCACACACGCGCCTGTTGTTCAAACATTTTTACCACATACTACAATTCATGTTGAAAACAAAGTTGGTCTCTCACAACATACATAGTCCATTAGTCTCACCATAGATAAGCAAGGTGAGCTCCCTGGAGTTCTTCGTCGTTTGCGAGATCTAGACGGCGATCGCATCGACAACAATATATATCATCAAATCCTTGTGCACGTAGGAACATTAGTCCTCTGTAACACGAGACCACGCTCGGTTGCATGACATCGGCACCGTCGACCTGATCTCTGCGGGAAGTTTGCCTTGCACTAGGGGACAAACGTAGTCGCCGAGGGGAACACTCGGGTGCACCCTGGTTTTATTTTGGTGCATTAGATATGTGTACCACCACCATGCTACAATGAGCTTAGTGCCTCCGCGCGACAAGTGTACCAACAACTTTAGAATGGTCTCATTGCCGGTGTGAGCCTATGCGGCCTCTCGTGTTTCGTCCGTCGAGCATAGACGAGTAACCAGGCATGCTTCAGTCTCAGCCGGTTGAATATGCATCTTTGTAAAATAAAAAAAAACTGAAGGAATACTAAACTTCAAACTTGAATACAATTTGAACCATAATTGAATTGATTATTTTTCCTAAATTAGTAGATATCCTCCACTCTCAAGTAAAATTTTGGTAACTCACACATTAACTGCTTGTGACGTTTTGAACTTGAAAAAAACATGCAAATGTAACATAGGGACCTGTATTGTCAAACACCAAAAACCGATACAAAGTCAGTTTTACCTACACAAAAAATGAGGAAGAAGATGCATTGCGGTAGCATGGGACCTTTGAATTATGTATACTAGTATGATCCATATGATACTATTCTATACAATTTCTATAATGTAAGGCATTATGTAATAGTATAATAGTTTTATCATATTTATTGATTAATAGAAACTTAAAATAAAATAGGGTATACGATCTACTTTATACTAAATTTTCTAATTCTACGTGCTATGATACCATAATCATCTCTCAGCATTAATATTTATGAAATCCATAATACTACAATATTTACAGTATAAAATAATGTACACAATCTATACTTGACATTAACAGATGTAATTCTATACCTTAATCATCTCTCTTGTCATTAATTATGGTGACACTACAATATTTTGCATGTAGTGTCACCATACTAAAAAACATGCAAAATATTTTATACTGGATTTCATACATGCAAAATATTGTAGAGATAGCCCTACTTATGCGCGAAGAGAAACTCAAATGGTATCAACGCTCTAAAGCAAACTTCATTCTAAAAGGTGATGCGGATACAGGTACTTTCATGCTGTTGCCAATGGCAAGCATAAAAAGAAACTTATTCACGCTCTGATTCAGGATGAAGATATGATTGAGGAATATGAGCAACTGAAGTCATATATTACATCTTATTATAAATCCTTGTTTGAGGATCCAGTGGAAAATTCATTCTCTCTGGATGAGTCCCAAACGGCCGATATCCCCCATGTTTCTGCTAAAAAAATAGCTTTCTAAATGCCTCATATACCAAGGAAGAGCTTAAGAAAGCTGTTTTTCAAATGGAACATAACAAAGTGCCAGGGCCTGATGGTTTCCCTGCGGAATTTTACCAAAAATTCTGGTACTTTATCAAGGATGACCTGATGAATTTGTTTTGGTTTTTACAAGATGGTCAATTGGATCTCTTTAGACTAAACTTTGGCAACATAATTTTACTGCTCAAGGTTAACAATACAGAACGTATACAACAGTATCACCCAATCTGCTTGCTTAACGTTAGCTTTAAGATTTTTTATTAAAGTTGCCACGATTAGACTAAACTCAGTTCCTGACCATGTTGTTAGTCTGTTTCAAACTGCGTTCATGCAAGGAAGAAATATCCTAGATGGTGTTGTAATTCTGCATGAAACAATCTATGAACTATACTAAAAAAAATGAAATGGTGTACTATTCAAGATTGACTTTGAGAAAGCATACGATAAAGTTAATTGGTCTTCCCTCCCGCAAACACTCCGCATGAAAGGTTTTTCTATGGAGTGGCGCTCTCTTATTCAGTCCTTTGTGACTGGGGGTAGTGTTGCCATTAAAGTAAATGAATATAGTGACAAATACTTCCAGACCAAGAAAGGATTGAGACAAGAGGATCGATTATCGTTTTTACTATTTAATATAGTGGCTGATATGTTGGCCATCCTTATTGAGAGAGCAAAGGCTGATGGTGAAATTGAAGGATTAGTTCCACATATTATTCATGGTGGACTCTCTATTCTTCAATGCGTCGATGACACAATCCTTTTTATGGACCATGATCTAGAGAAGGCTAAGAATCTGAAATTAATTTTATCAGCATTCGAGCAGCTATCTAGACTTAAAATTAACTTCCATAAGAGTGATTTGTATCGTTTTGGCGAGGCCCAAAACGAGGCACACCTATATGCTGAACTTTTCGGCTGCGGTCAGGGGCAATTTCCAATAAACTATTTGGGAATACGGATTCATTATCAGCGTCTCACAATGGCTGAATGGAAACTTGTTGAGGAAAGGCTACAAAAACGTCTTAATAGTTGAAAAGGAAAATTGTTATCCCTTGGTGGAAGACTCGTACTCATAAATCCAGTACTTACTAACATGCTACTATATATGATCTCCTTTTTCCAATTACCAAAAGGTGTCTTGAACAAAGTGGATTATTTCCGTTCAAATTCTTTTGGCAAGGGGATAGTGAGAAAAAGAAGTATCGATTGGCCAGATGGAAGAGTATGGTGTACTGGGCATACACGAGTTGCAAGTCAAAAACACCGTGCTTCTGGGAAAATGGCTTTTTAAAACTACTTATAGAAGTGAGGGGAATTAACCCGAGAGGCAATAATAAAGTGGTTATTATATTATTCCGTATTTATGAGAAATATTTATTTTGCATGCTATAATTGTATTAATACGGAAACGTTAATACATGTGTGTTTAATAAACAAATAGAAGGTTCCTAGTTATCCCTCTCTTATAAACTAGCTCATTGATTAACAATATGATCAAAGGTTTCCTGATCATGGACATTGGATGTTGTTAATAACGAGGTCACAACATTGTTGAAATGTTGTGATAAATATTCATCCGAAGTATAGCACTACAATCAAAGTCATTGTGTTTATATTGCTATAACGTCATATGAAGTAATTCTAGTCCTTAGACCATGAGATCATGTCAATCACTAACACTGGAAGAGTATCTTGATAACATCAAATGTCACACCGTAGCAGGGTGACTATAAAGGTGGGTTTAGTTCTACGAATGTGTTATGTAGAGGCTCAGGATCAAGAGTAGAATTTGTCCATCCTGATGACATATAGATATACTCTAGGCCCTCTCGGTGATATCACATTAGTTAGCTTGCAAGCAAGTGATGTGATCACTAGAATGTTATATCACGGAAACGAGAAAAGAGTGCATGTAGGTAACGATATCAAACTAGGTATGAAGATACCGATGATCGAACCTCAAACATGTAATATATCGCGAGACAAAGGCATTGAGTTACCTGCGTAAAAGGTTGACACGATCACAGAAGTCATCGTTGAATGTGTGGGAGTCAGTACGGATCTCCAGGTCCTGTTGCTGATTATTGATCGGAGAGGGGTCTCGATCATGTCTGCATTATTCACGAACCATAGGATGACACACTTAAGGGATACCGACACCATTTGGAGCAAATAAGATGCCAGATAAAGAACATCAAAGTGCTGGAATTATTTCAATGGAAACCGAAATTGTTTGAGGTGAAATTGCTAAAACTGATTCTGCATGTGAAATTGAAATGTTGCAAGTGGTTTTATGTGAATGTTTGAGGATTAATATAATTAAAAAAATTCTGAATAAAATAAATAAAATAGTTTTATTAAATGAGAGCTTGTATTAAATTTTGTGAAAATTTAATGGATGTGAGTGGCTTTTTGAGTGGAGGCATATTTATGTGAGTTGAGGCTTTTCATTTTGAGTGGGAGATCCACCCACATAAATGTGGAAGAGGTGGGGGCAGCCGCCATGTCTGCCACGCCATGCCCCTTGGTTGCCCCCTCTCTCTATAAAAGTCCCCCTCCTACTTTCATATCACACCTCCTCGCGAAGGATCTCTCTCCCTGCTTTAGAATTTCCCCATGGTCTTAGATCAGCGAGATACATGTTCTCGGTGGCTTTTTCTACAAGGATTTGTTGCTTTCGCTGCTTCACTAGAGCGAGGGCGCGGAGGTTGTCGGGATACTCGAACGTGTGTGCGATCACAGATGCACCACTGCTTTGCGGTGCTGGACTTCATGGTGCTAGACCAGATTGACTTCATCACGATCTTGAGATCGACAAGAGATCGACTACATCACCAATGAGTTCATACTTTGAAAAATCTTTCAGTCTTCGAGGGTATGTATTCTATGGATGTATATCCATCCATTGCTTGTATCTAGATAGATGGATCTTGGTGCACATAGTTCCCATCGTAGGAAATTTTTTGTTTTCTATGCTGCGAACCCTTCAAAAAGATAGTGTTTGGCAAACCTTGTTATGGAGGAAATATGTGAGGTCCAAAGTTGTGTCTCAAATGTTTTGGAAACATGGTGATTCACACTTTTGGGCGGGCCTTATGGGCACCAAAAAATATTTCTTTCGTTTTGGTGCTTTTGAGACTAAGGATGAATCACATGTTAGGTTTTGGAAAGATAAGTGGCCTGGCCAAACTACTCTTCGTGAACAATATCCAGCTCTATATTCTATTAATAGACTCCAAGGGGATACAATTTCCACGGTGATAAAAGACAACCTTCCTATGTGTCTTTCAGAACAAGTCTCATTGGTCCTAGACTGGTATCTTGGAATAATCTACTATTAGGATTGTCCACTATACAATTGTTGAATGGTGTTGACGTGTTCAAATGGAAATTTCTAGAAAGTGGTAAATTTTCTGTTGGCTCACTATATAAAGCTTTGGTCCAACCTGATATCCCGGTCGATGATAATAGTAAAATTTGGAAAATGAAAATACCCCTTAAGACGAAGATATTTGCATGCTATTTACGTAAAGGTGTGATTCTAACAAAAAATAATCTTGCAAAGAGGAATTGGCATGAAAGTACACAATGCGTTTTTGTCATCACGATGAGACAATTCGTCATTTATTCTTCCATTGCAAATTTGCTCGCTCTATATGGTCATTCATCCAAATAGCTTCTGGTTTACCTCCTCCACATTCGGTAACCAATGTTTTTGGTAATTGGTTGCATGTAATTGTTGATAAGTGCAGAACTTTGTTTAGTATGGGAGCACTTGCCATTATATGGTCGCTATGACTTTGTAGAAATGAAAATATTTTTAATAATATTGTGTGTTCTCCTCTGCAAGTTATTTATCGAGCCACGACTAACCTTCGATCATGGACTATTCTCCAACGCATAGAGTTCCGCGACTTATTTGTGGAGGGATGTACGCGATTGAATGACACGGCGAGGGTTATTTTCTCTCGAGATGGATGGCCGCGTGATTTGAGGATTGATCTATCTTAGATTGAAGACAATTATTTCATAGTGCTTTTTTGTAATGCCTGTCTACTTTTTTTTCCTAGTTCTATTGTTCGTGTGGCTGTGTGCATCTTAGTTATGCAGAGGCCGAGTGTAAACATTAAACATTTTATGTTAATAAATACGCCTATCTATTATATATTAAAAACAATGTAAGGATGTTTTTCGAGACACCACATTGATCCACATCACCTAAATTATTTGGGATAGTTAAATAAAAAATTAAAGGTTGAGTTTAATCTGAGATTAAAATATAAGTAGCGTTGAATGTACGTGTACAAAGAAAATAGCCTGTCACGTTAACTTGCTTCCCCGGAAAAAAACTTGATTACCTAGCTACGGCGGGTCAACAGCCCCTAACCGGACCATGTCAAAGAAAATACTAACCGGGCTACTATGTTACATCCTATAATAAATTCACCGTACCTCTAGTGCTCCACGGTACAGCTATTTCTCTCTCCAATCTTGTAGTCGTGTATGGGATTTTCATTGTTTTTCTCTAGACAAAATAAATTCATCGTCTCTCTCAAACTGAAGGAAAGTGCCTCTGGCAGGAATCCGGTGTTGTCAAAAAGTTTATAAATCAATTTGTTTTGGAAAAAAAGAGAGTATATAAATCTATTTTGCTCATCCCATATAGATTAAATAATATGATCAGCTAATTTTACATAGCGTTTGAAATTAATAGTGCAGATTTAACAGTAATATGTATATAAATACGAACAGGGCCGAGCCGGCAAAATCCGGGCCCTGTGCGGAACTCTAAAATAGGCCCTATGACACTAATCTTTTTAAATATTCAACAATTATAATGTATATTCCATAGTATCTTACATAGCAATTGGATAGAAGAAACATACCTATTAAACTCATGTTGTATATGTTTATTTAAACAAAATCATTCTTTGAGTGTTCTTTGAAATTAAATTTTCAATAATATCCTCATGATCATCTTCTCCAACACTTCACTCTCAAGTGCTACTGTGACTAAATTATTTTCCTCTACACCAACGTTATTTTCATTTTCATGTACTTCAATAGTATCTTTCTCTACCTCAGCATTATTTTCTGTCTCAGTCTAACCATCTCTAAGATCGATGTAAGGAATAATAGCAAGTGGAAGGGTTGAAGAATTAACTGACTGATTATCGGAGGACACTTGCAGTTTTTTTTATACACCCTGTCCATTTCCTTTCTTTGGGATTGAATTAATTCCTCTTTGTTTTCTTTTCTCTTAAGATTTTGATATCTGGATTCTTGCTCTCTGTCTCATGTTGACTCCTAAATAAGAGATGGACAACACGATTAGAAATTTTTGAAATTGAAGTAAACCTAAGGGGCAAAGACAGGACAAGGAAAAATGGACAGATTGAGGTAGATGGACGCACGTATGTACCCGCTGACTAACGGACTCTGATCCAATAAATCAGATTTTAGGGATGATCAGAAAGAACGGAAAACGGGAGACACCGCGGTGACTCAAAGCGTCAAAGGAAGAGCGGAAAAAGGCGGCGTAGCTGCTAATGAACGTACGCGTGACGGCTGATGCTCCTGGAATCATGGTGCTTTGATCGATCGATTGACTATGCGGGAGCTGGCTCTGATCGATCGATTGGCCCATGTAAAGCTGGCATATTTTCTTCACGGTCTGGAATCGGCGTACACAGGCAGGAAAAGAAAGGATTTTTTTGCCGTATATCAATATCAGGCTGTGCCAAAAATTTGGGCCCCTAAACTTTATGGGCCTTGTGCGGGTGCACAGTGTGCACTCCTGCCGGCCCGGGCCTGAATACGAACACAGTTGGTCAAAGTCGTGCACTAGCGGAACGAGATGGAGAAGTCAGGACTAAGAAAAAAATACCCAAGGCTCTAATCTTCCGTAATCGCTTCTTATATTGGGTCATATTGGGCGATGGAAATCCTCCTGAACATGCTATACATAATGCAAATATTCTATGACCTGATTTCAATAGGCACAAAAAGATTATGCCTTCGACCGAAACTAGCTACTTCCTTGGTTTTATAATAACTGTAGCTGATTTAGTATAAAATTATACTAAATCACTGATAGTTATTATGGATGCGGAGGGGTACAAAATTCAAAGTGATTAATTGTAAGATAAAAATTATAGCTAGGGAAGAAGCGAAGTGTCGTATATGCATATGAGACATGGGGTCGAGTATATCGTTGAATGAGTTTTATTGTATAATACAAGAGTTGTGTATTAATATAATATATGTATATTATACGACTGTAAACTTTCATGAATATAGGGACATGACGTGATACGATGAAGTAGTAATAGATTAACAATATGAATGTTGTGTGTGGGAAGGAGTGCATCATAGAGTCTATTGTGTCCATAAGTGACTTAGGTTGTGCTAAAGAATGATCGAGGTCGTGATGAACATGTTTAGAGGAATCTAGATATGATGGCAATCACCAACCAAACAAGTTAACTAGACATTTTCAATGATGTGGCGGGTCAAAGAATAGAAGAGGGAAGAAACAAATCTTATAAGGCCGTCCATGTATATGTGATATATGCCATGTGGAAGAAAAATATCGGATCTAAGAAATGCAAGCTCGACCATATCCGGAATAAAAATTTTGTCCGAGATGCACAAATCATTTATAGCATGTGTCTTTAGCGGGGAAATTTAAAAAGAAACTCACCTATTAAAATATTGAGGGAGACATATTGTATTAGCAATATGTGATTACCTAACACCAGTTATTACTATAGTGACATGGGTAGACAAAAGGCTGATGTGATTAGTATAGGATAAACATATAATGATATGATGGAATCATATTGCACAAATAAAAAAAAGACTACAACGTGACCGTTTATAGATCATCTAGAGGATCGCGACAGAATGTATGTAAAAGACATCACTTTCCTTCTTAATTATTAGTGTTAAATATCACAAAAAATTTGATGGAAATAGGATGAAAATGAAACATTAGTATGAAATATGAAATGTATAGTTCTTACGAATGAGCCTCGAAAAGCTATGTCTTTTGTCTTCTTTTGTCCCTTAATTTACTTAATGGAAATATGTCTACCAAGATTCATAAATGTTTGATCAAAATGTACAAATCGGCCACCCCTCATTTTTATCTTCATTATGACAAATTTATATAAAAAAATGAACCAACCAACTATACAATTTTTTTTGTGCGTTATCTAGAAAAAATATCCAAAACACCGTGAAATATGTTTTTGTGTGGAGACTTTATCGCCATATTTTACCACATATGAAAATTTTAAAATGTAATATAATATGTACATGAGAATACAAGTATATAAACACAAAATATATCTAGCACGCAAATGCGTGGGTCACCCTGTGTGTACTTTTTAACTTTAAGAATTTTTTCCAAACAACATTGTTTGCTTTGTATGATGAGATATATATGATGTGATGGATTAAACTTAAGAGCACATGGCATGTAACAAAAAAAAGAGCATATGTCATTTTAATCACATAATAAAATTTATTGTTGATTAAGAGATTGGAACTATGCCATCCAAGCCACGTGATCTTACATGACACATCAAATACATGTGATCGAGCATGTAGACCACCGGATATAATATTGATATATTTTCAAATAGGACATTTTAGAAAACCTCACATCGATCTAACATCACATCAATAATAATTATATTTACTGATCTATATCACTTACAAACAAAACAAATGTGTGTTCTAACAAATAACTAAGAATCTTAAAGATTTTACTCGCTTTTGTGATATTTTATTTTTCTTAACATTTTATAGTTATAATATATTAACTTTATTTCAACCGACTAGATGATGTCCTCGCATTTGCGAGGGCCTCTGTGCTAGTTTCCAAAAAAAAAAAAATTGCATGATACTACGACCAGTATGGGTAGTCTAACTAGTTGTTCCCTAGCTAGTTGTTGGCAAAGAAAAAGGATTGAATCAACTAGTCGTAGCCTGCATCTCAGGCCGCCCCTTATATATAGATATCCTGCAATTTCGCTGGAAAAGGAAGAATCAATCTGATTCCCAATGGAGGTTTCGCCATGGGCATCCTTCCTGGCTATCTTGGTTGCCACAGCGCTCTTGGTGAAAATGGCCTTCCAACGCCGACGACGCAGCCGCATGTACAACCTCCCGCCGGGCCCCAAGCCGTGGCCCATCGTTGGCAGCCTCCATCTCATCGGAAAGCTCCCACACCACTCCACCCACGAGCTCTCCAAGCGATACGGCTCTCTGATGTACCTTCGTTTCGGCTCCTTCCCTGCCGTGGTGGGGTCTTCCGTGGAGATGGCCAAATTCTTCCTCAAGACACACGACGTCCTGTTCATCGATCGCCCCAGGATGGCCGCCGGGAGGCACACCGGCTACAACTACCACAGCATAACCTGGAGCCCCTACAGCGCCCGCTGGCGGCTGGCGCGCAAGATTGTCCTCAGCGAGCTCTTCAACGCCAAGCGGCTAGAGTCGTACGAGTACATCCGCCGCGAGGAGATGGGCTCCTTCTTGTGCGGCCTGTATGAGACTTCCGGGCGCGTTGTGAACCTCAAGGACAAGCTGGGCACCATGACCCTGAACATCATCATGCGCAAGGCGCTGGGAAAAAAGTACCTGGACAAGGTGGCGACGGACAAGGTGGCGACGGAGGAGAGGGGCACGGTGATCACGACCGCGGAGGAGTTCAAGTGGATGATTGTCGAGTTCTTCTACCTTAATGGCGTGCCCGATATCGGCGACTCCCTCCCATGGCTCGCCTGGCTGGACATGCAGGGGTACATCAAGAGGATGAAGAAGTTGGGAAAGATGTTTGACCGGTTCCTGGAACACGTGGTCGAAGAGCATAGCAGGAGGCGGCGCGAGAATAAGAACTGGGTGGCGATAGACATGGTCGACGTTCTGCTACAATTAGAAAGCGACCCTAGTCTAGAGGTGAAGCTCAAGCGGGAAGACATAAAGGGCATCACTCTGGTTAGTGGTCTTTCTCTATCCTTTTTCCTGTATAAAAAACAAATCTCTCTATCGTTTTCAAATGGCGACGCGTGCATGCAGGATATGATCGTCGGCTCCACTGATACCTCGGCGCTCACGGTGGAATGGGCCATGTCGGAGATCCTCAAGAGGAGGTCCGACGTGTTTGCGAAAGCCACCGAGGAGCTGGACCGTGTAATCGGCCGAGGGCGGTGGGTGAGTGAGAAGGACATCCCGAGCCTCCCCTACATAGAGGCCATCGTGAAGGAGACGATGCGAATGCACCCAGGGACACCCATGCTGGCGCCCCGCCTGTCCCGGGAGGACGCTTCTGTGGGAGGCTACGACATCCCTGCCGGCACGCGCGTCTTCGTCAACGTCTGGAGCATTGGCCGCGACCCCAAGCTGTGGGACGTGCCCGAGGAGTTCATGCCGGAGCGGTTCCTCGGCAGCAAGATGGACATAAAGGGACAGGACTACGAGCTGCTGCCGTTCGGGGCAGGCAGGCGGATGTGCCCTGGGTACAGCCTCGGTCTCAGGGTGGTCCAGCTCGCCCTCGCCAACCTGCTGCACGGCTTCACCTGGAGGCTTCCCGGAGGCATGACCAAGGATGAGCTGAACATGGAGGAGATCTTTGGGCTCACCACGCCGCGCAGGTTCCCGTTAGAGGTCGTCTTCGACCCCAAGCTCCCAGCTCACCTCTACGCCGGCTAAGTATAATTACTCGCTCCGTTTGTTCATTTCCACTTATATATTCTTTTGAATCGTGGCAGTCAGTTGTACTCCAACTTAATTTGCAGCATGAGCGTGTAGTGTAGCTAGTCTAGTGTGTGTGCCACGTAATATGGGATGCTCATCAATAAGATGCTTCGCTCCTTATTATGAGCCAGCTAGCTGTATTCGTAAATATACACACTCGATCGGTGCTTTGTGTGTTTGATTTTTGGCGCTTTATCTATAAACAATTAATGCACTTACCTACGACACCAAAACTTACATGAACAAGTACTCTTTTCTTCTATTACACATCCATCATTGTCTTGCTGAATTACAACGGAAAAACAAAATATAAAGAGAAAGATTCAAGAATTTTCCATAAAGACGATGCCTCAAAATAATAGAGAAATTACATGACAAAGTGTCCAATACTAAACAGAAGGTTCAAGAATTTTCCATTACAACGACATTGCCTCAAAATACTAGAGAAAGTTAACGACAGATAAACTCACACTACGGGATGTGACGGCTAGGCCGACGGCAAAAAGCTCTCGGCGTAGCCCGTTTCGCCGTCGGCATACGCTACGCCGAGGGTTGCCGTCGGCGTAGCCCCCTCGGCGGAGATCTCTCCCGGCGGAGCAAAAACAGTTGTCGGTGTATGCGATAACCGTCGACGTAGTCCTACGCCGATGGCCGTGGCGGGCCCGTCGGCGTATTAGCCATCGGCGAAAGGCGACCTCTCCGTTACACGGACGGCTAACGGCGCGACATGTACGCCGATGGCCGTGCCCTCGGCGTAGGTGTGCCACGTGGCTGGTGCTGGACCTCCCCAGGAGAGGGGATACGCCGACGGCCGCGCCCCTCGGCGTAGGGCCAGGAGTACGCCGACGGCAAAGCCCTCAGCGTATGAGGGACACGCGTCCAGCGCCTGGGCCTCCCCAGGCCGACGCTAGGCCGACGGCTGAGGCCCTCGGCGTATCGGCCACGCATACGCACATAGCAGGGCCCTACGCCGACGGCAAGGCCCTCGGCGTAGCAAGTGCACATATTTTTTTTTGCTGTTTCACATATTTCATTCCTGCAGTTTTGTTTCACATCAATATTTACCAAATTTCACAGAAATACTCACAGCAATATGGGGAAATATATTCCACAACAATTCACACAAGATCACATATGCCATACATGTATCAAACAAAGATCACATCATTCATACATGTATCAAACAAGATCACATCATTCATACAGGGGTATCAACATCGTCACACATGGATAGACAATAAAAATCTACAAGTCTGGAGGAGACGGGGTGTAACCGAGATCTCCCCTGGTGAAATGAGGCGACCTCTGGCGAGGGTTGCATCCAGTAGAAGCATCAGAAGAGACACCTGGCGAGGGAGTAGAAGTGTGAAGCTCGGGAGAACCACCAGCAGAATGACCAGGAGAAGGACCATTGTCATGGAGCAGTGTGATCTGACGCCCATCCGACGAGGCGTGGCCAAAGTGCCGGTTCCCAAAAGCTCCAGTTCCCTACATGTTGCCTACATGTTAGCAACTTGCGAGGCAAAGTAAGCGATAACCAGTGGGTTAGCAAAGAACTTACCGGTGTCGATGCGTAGTATGTCCTAGCGAAGCTGTCTCTCGATGGCATGGGAGGCACAGGACCTAAATCAGTATTCTGTCCGGTTTGAATATTTACCAACATGGCCTGCAAGATAGTTTAGATGTCAGGCCGTAATACAACAAACTATGGGAAGTGGGACTTGTATCTTTTGCAAAAATAAAGGTTTGGACTTACATTTACGTATTCCATGTAGGTCGCATTCGCCTCCTGATACTGCCAAAAGGCCACCTAATATTCATCATGAGCGGCATCGTAGGCCACGTCGAACTTAGGCTACAATTTCAAATACAAGGAATCTCGTCAGCGGTTAGCCATGAAAACGAGTAAAACTTACATTAGAGCTGGAGGTGGATCGACGAGGCTGGCGACGAGACAGGATAGGGGGGCCGTTGGCGGGGTGGGTAGCCTTGAGACGGCTAAAGCTCATGCTGTGGATAGGCTTGACCTTCTTATTTAGAATCTTGAGACGTCCATGCTGCAATCCTTGCCCCGACAGGATCAACGACTCCTCGTCGATCTCCGTGTGAATGGGGTCATCTACATGGGGGTGACGAGCCTTCACCATCGTGCTATAGTTCCTCAAGTCGTTCTGGGAAGTGTCGAAGTACACGGGCAATAAGGGTTGGAGGTGGATCGACGAGGCTGGCCACGAGGGCTGGCGAAGGGGGCTGGCCTGGTTCGGTACTACGCCGACGGCCCCAACATTTGACCGTCGGCGTAGCGGCTGGCCGTCGGCGCACCGCGCCATTCTGTAGTGTCGTAAAACGTACCTGCAAAAAAACTCATAGAATACGATATGATTGCATCATCCTTAACTTGGAAAAAGAATTCCTTCTCAAGATATATAACCAAGCAATCATTCTAGTATTGGCTACCCATCCTGTTTCTCAGGTTACTTTTCATATAGTTCAATAAAGAAAAAATAGTCACCTGTACGTATACACATAGTTGTCGAATAATTGGGTATATATCATACAGATAGTCACCTATACTTATATTTTACGTATATATGTAGTAATTCATTTTGGCCAGAAAAATGGGTATTCAGCTAACCATAAGTCTATTTATGCTCGCCAACTTCAACCCGTAAAACTAACTCGTCTTCTACTGAAAGTCTCCTCTGAGACCGAGCCGCCGCTGCCTCCCGGGATGTACAGAGTAGTAGTAGTAGGGTGTTTGGCTGTGTGCCGGCAGTGGCTATATCTATGCGTGGACGTTGAACTTGGGCCAGAAAGCTTGGTCCGAGCTTTTTGGGATCGGAGTGAGCTGGGCTCGGCTCGCTTCACTGCCGAGCTTGAGCCGAGTTAGGAAACTTGGCCCGCCGCAAGATCGGGTTGCCTCGTAATTTTTTTATTAATTAATGGTTGAATTGGGCTAATTTATTATTTTAGACTGGCCCATTCTAGCTCTATCGCTACGAGGAACTGCTCATTCGTAGTTCATGTTCGTCTTCCCCGAGCTAGGGCGAGCCACCGCCACCGTCGCTGCCTCCGCCTAGATGCCGCCGTCATTGCGCTGACCCCCTTCTCCACCGTCGCTGCCTCCGCCACGCATATCCACCCATAGCCACCGCTACATCCTCCACGCCGCCCCGCATATCCACCCATAACCACCGCTACATCCTCCACGCCACCCATCACGACCACCACTGCCTCCAACCCGTTGCACCGCTACTGTTGAAGAGGGCCCGTCCTCTAGTGACCTAGTCGCGCTAGGGTCACGAGCTGCACCGAGCTAGAATGAGCTCGCCAGAAGCTCACGCTGAGCTCCATTTCATGGCTCGCCGACGGCGTCAAGCTGGCTCGGGCTCGGCAATTCCGGACCGAGCTCTTATCTGGCTTGGCCCGAGCTAGACCGAGCTGCATCGCATCCAGGTATATCTATATCCTCGTAGTTTGGAGCAATGTTAGGGATCTTGGTGACCAGATCTTGAGATCCTTGGGGTTCTTCTTTTATGTTCCTGTGCTCCTCTTGTCGGAGCAGGATGTGATGGAGAAGACCACTGCATCCCTCAAATATGGTTGCACACATGTATTGTTGCTTGGAATGGAGCGACAGAGCTGGTGAGCTTTCCTTGGGCGGCCTTTGAGGAGAGTGGGGAGGGGGTAGCCTACTGCCGTTTCTTTTAGTGCGCCATGGCGATGGTGGGGAAGGTTCGCAACACCATGGAGAACATCACACGGCAGCCAGCCTTACTGTCATGATCTGAGGTCGCATCCGCGACCTTTGTAGACGCCACAACTGCATTTGTTCAACCTCCAATATGGATGCCTCTATTGGAAATCCTCGCCAGCATCCAACGTCCTCTCGTCGCAAGTGGATCGCTGATACGTCGAAAACGTACCTATAATTTTGATGTTCTATGCTTGTTTATTATCTACTTTGCTTTGCTTTGTCTTCACTTTGAGGTATTTTTATATTTTTTGGGACTAACCTATTATCAAGATGCCATAGTGCCAGTTGCCTGTTTTTTTCTGTTTTTGGTTCCAGAAAAGGCAGAAAATCAATATTCTCGGAGTTGAACGGGACAAAATCCAAAGTCAATATTTTACTGTGGGGTACGCGGATCCAGAAGACGAGACGGAGAAGGGCCTCGAGGGGGCCACACCCCCTGGCCGTGCGGCTAGGCCTGGCACGCGCCTAGGGGGGTGCAACCGCCTCGGGCACATCCTCGGCCTCCCTCTTCGCCTATAAGAAGCTCCCGAAACCTAAACCCTAAGGACCCGATCAATATTCCACAAAACAGTCCATAGCCAGCGCCACCATCGTACCTAGATCGGGGGAATCTGAATCTCTTCCTGGCACCCTGCTAGAGGGGAGAGATCATCCAGGAGGCCTTCTTCATCACCATGCCAGCCTCTGGTATGATGCGTGAGTAGATCCACCTTGGACTACGGGTCCATGTAGTAGCTAGATGGTTGTTCTCCTCCTGCGTGCTACCATGTTTAGATCTTGTGAGCTCTGTTCATGATCAAAATCATCTATTTGTAATCATGCATGTTGTGTTTGCGGGAATCTGATGCATATTGAGATTAATATGTGAGATTGGTTAATGATTCTATCATGTATGTGTTGTTTAAGATCTTGCATGATCTCCGTTTCTAGTAGCTATCTTGGCCAAGTAGATGCTAGTGACTCCAAGAGGGAGTATTTATGCTCGATAGTGGGTTCATGCCTCTATTTAATCTGGGGAAGTGATAGAAATATCTAAGGTTGTATATGTGTTGTTGCTACTAGAGAGAAAATAACGATCTCTTGTTCATGGAACAAGTGGATTGTTTACCTTACATACTTTCCTTAAAGCAGTTATCCGTTGCTTGCAACTTAATACTAGAGGGGGTTCGGATGATAACCTGAAGGTGGATTACTAGTCATAGATGAAGTTGGATGGCGGTTGATGTATCTTGTTGTATTTCCCAATCAAATTGTAGGGGTTCGTAGCATGGAAAACAAAAAGTTTCTACCGCATGCAAACAAACAAGCCAAGATCTATCTACTAGATTGTAGCAACGAGTCGATAGAGGAACTCACCCTCGAAGATTCCAATGCGGTTAACGAGAGAAGATTCTCGTGGGTGATGTAGTCGTACTCTTGCCGATCTCAAGATCGTGTAGACGATCCTTCCGGCGCTGCGTTCCGGCAGCGCTTCCGCAGTCGGTCACACGTTCGGTACTCGATGAAGACCTTCATCTCCCTTGTTCCAGCATGCAGCGTATGTTGTAGCACTCTTGTAACATCCCAGCATTAGAGCTTAGAAATAAGCTGAACACAGTTGTGTGCATTGCATTCATGCATAGAAAATCTGAATAATTTTTGCGCTTTTAAATAAAAACTTGTCAAAGTGATTGAAGCTTCTCTCAACTTGATGGAATTGAAGAAGATCATCAAGTTGACTGCGATAAGTTTCAATATGACCTTTGCTAAAACCTTATTTTGGATAAACATGATTTGATCTAAGGGTAGATCAAATAGAATAAAATTAAACCCTAATACATTACTTAATGATTTATATTTGATCCTTAGGTGATCATATCATGGTATTCATTTTAATCACTCATGAATACCACATTATAAATGTAAAACAAATAATAAGAATGTAACAACTATATCTTAATCTCATCTACTTATACCTTGGGTATCATTGAAATATCTAACTCTAAATCTCTAGTGAGATTAAGTAGGAAAGAAACCTAAGTTAAGATCATCCACCATGCATCTTTCTTTCCATATCAATATTTATCATCTCTATTGAATCAGATCTCAATATCTATTGTTCATCAATGTTTAGTAATCAACTATTGATTCACCAATTCTTAACCTATCAATTCTTGTCCTTATTATAGTATTCACTCAAGGCTTATAAAGAAAGAAGTAAGAAGAGATAAGTAGTGATGCTAGTTTTAGATATCATCTATAGGATGGGAGTGATTTGTGGAAATCAAATCAATATGGTAACAAAGAAGATTACAAGAATGAAGTCTAAAGAAAGTTACCAGGAGTAGTCCTATTGGATCAAGTAGGTATAGTCAATGAATTATATCTCTTAATCAAATATAGCTAAACATAAGATAATTAGAATACAACTGTAGTGTTTGTTGGGGTTCGTAGCATGGAAAACAAAAAATTTCTATCGCATACAAACAAACAAGCCAAGATCTACCTACTAGATTGTAGCAACGAGTCGATGGAATAACTCACCCTCGAAGATCCAAAGTGTTTAACAAGAGCGGATTCTCGTGGGTGATGTAGGCCTACTTGTTGCCGATCACAAGATCGCTTAGACGATCCCTTCGCGCTGCGTTCCGGCAGCGCTTCCGCAGTCGGTCACACGTTTGGTACTCGACGAAGACCTTCCTCTCCCTTGTTCCAGCAGGCAGCAGAGGTTGTAGCACTCTCCTCGCGATTCCGGCAGCACGACGACGTGGTACCGGAAGTAGAGGGGAGATCTCGTAGGGCTTCGCCTTAAGCCGGAGCGATTATGGTGGACTATGAGAGAGCCCTCGGTGATCTAGGGTTTAGACACACCAAGGAGAGGGGTCTAGGCCGGAGGCTAGGGCTTGGGGAAGCCCAAGTCGGCGTCTACGGTTTTCCCTAGGCGGCGGCGACATCAGGAGGTGGCGGGGCCGGCGGCTTGGAGCTAGGGTTTGCGGGGTATAGGTGGAGGGCGGCGGCCAAGGGAAGGGGAGTCCCTCCCCAACTCGGCTTCCAAGGCCGGCGGTGGAGGGAGAGGGACTTCCTCCCCAAGTAGGTTTCCTACTCTCCCTCCACCAAACAAAATAGCCGTTTGACTTTTCAAATTGGCGTTTGACTTTTTCAAACTAGGATTTGATTTATCCCTTTATTTTGTTCAGCGATGACACCTAGTACATGATGCAACCATTCCAAATTTTTATGACACATTCATGTACCCTTCCCCTCCGGAGTGCCGGACATTCCGGAACCTTCTAGAACATTCCCGATGAAAACACCGAAACCATTCTCCAACCCCGAAACATGACTTTCCTTATATGAATCTTATTCTCCAGAACATTCCGGATCTCCTCGTGATATCCCGGATCCCATCCGAGACTCCGAACAACATTCGGTCTCTTACTCATCATTCCATAACTACTCAACAACGGCAAATCCTTAAGTGTGTCTCCCTACGGTTCGTGAATTATGCGGACATGATCGAGACACTTCTCCAAACAATAACCAATAGAGGAATCTGGAAATTCATATGGCTCCCACATATTTCTATGATTACTTTGCGATTGAATGAACCACTTACATACGATACCAATTTCCCTTTGTCTCACGATAGTTTACTTATCCGAGGTTTTGACCGTCGGTATCTATGCATACCTAGTTTAACCTCGTTACTGATAAGTACTCTTTTCTCGTTCCCGTGATATGTGATCCCTTGTGAGCCAGTCACATGCTTGCAAGCTAATTGGATGACATTCCACCGAGAGGTCCTAGAGTATATCTATCCGTCATATGGATGGACATATCCCACTCTTGATCCATGTGTCTCAACCAATACTTTCCGAACACTCAATGCCACCTTTATAGCCACCCAGTTATGATGTGGTGTTTGATGTCATCAAAGCATCCTTCCGGTGATGCTGATAAGAATGATCTCATGGTCGAAGGAATTAGGTTACTATGTATCAGAAAGCATATAGCAACTGAACTATTAAAAATGACTTGACATTATGCTACGCTTATCTATAGGAGTATGTCCATCATATCATTCTCCTAACGATATGATCTTGTTGTTTATAACATCTCAATGTTCATGACAGGGAAACCACAATCATTTATTAACCAACAAGCTAGTATTATAAAGAGGCTTTACTAGGGACTCTAATTTAGTTTACAAATCACACAAGTATTAATGTTTCCTTGTTAATACTGTTATAGCATGAATGTAAACATTTATCATAAACACAAAGATATAATAATAACTACATTTATTATTGCCTCTAGGGCATATCTCCAACAGTGTTGTATTGAAGAAGCCTTGCTTAGTCAACTGGAAACTTGAACCATAAAGGATCAAAGGATCATAATGATCATGCCTTACTCACCAATATTGAATGCTTATACCAAGTATAGGTGACATTGGTGGATAAAACATGATTGAACCTAGTATGGGTATATTATCCTAGATTAGTCATTACAAGTCACAGTAAAATAATGTGAGGTTGGAATGTTAGATATTGGAGTTAAGAAGAGACAAGATAGTATGAATAAGATGATGTTGAAATAACATTGGATTATAGGAGTAGTATTTTCCTCTTGGGAAATACTAAACACTAAAGGAGAGTAGAACTTGATATAAACCTCTACTAGAGTAGTATTTGTGATGGATGATTTAGGAAGGGTATGCATGGATTTAGAGGTAACCACTTGTTGGGTTAGAGATTATTAATAGTAGAATAGTTGTTAGAGCCAGGTATAAATATTAGGATGTTATGAAAGCTTTAGTGTTAAGCATATTGCTTTTATAAATGGATTTAGAATAATAAAGGGTGGATAAGAAGTTTCTATAAAGCAAAGCTCATCAGGTTAACACATGATGATGGATATAGAGAAGTAATATATCTAGGAAAGGAATTCCTTAATTAGAAGTCCAGACTTATGAAGTATACAATATAGGAATCTTTGTTAAACACCCAAATCCTAAATCTAAGACCAAACCTAGTATCCATTTACTATGGTTGATCTATCATCTTGTTTTCACAATGCTTCATAGGAATAATTTCATATATCAAAACACTTAAGCACATCTTTATCATTTTTAATTATCATCATCATATGTGCTTAAGAAAGAACTTTATCAATTTTTTCTCATAAGTTATCCTAGAAAATAATTCCACTATTTTACTTTGAATGGTGATGTTATTAAAAATCACAAACACAAAAACAATGTGATTAACCATTAATATTTACACACATCAATTAAATAAACTTGTGAATATTAAATCTTCTAAGAACTTATGGTAAAGTATTTTCAATTCAAACATTAATTCATTATTAGCAGTAATACATTCTATGACAAGTTTATGAATTTATGCACAATTAAATTCATATTAAATGATCTCACAAATAATAATAGAAAAGGTATCTATATAATGAAAATAAAGAAAACCTATACAATATATAACAAAAGCTCACTAATTGATTCTTAATAACTTCAATATTACTACAATTATTCAGAAAATGAATTCCATAAAGACATTTAAATCAAATGTGTAATATACAAATCTTAAAACAAAACAGAAAATGAAAAAAGAATTAAACCAGGAAAAAATAGAGGGAAAACCAATCTGGCCCATGGCCCATTTTCCCGTCTCCCTATCTGCTACTCGCTAGCAGCCGATCCCAGCCCAACTGGCCCAACTCCTCGGCCCATACCGCTTCGCCCCTTCTTTCTCTTTTCTGCCTCCTCTCGCCAGCCAGCACGCCGGCGAAGCAGCTGCATGGCGTCGCCGGAGCCGTCCACCGTCACCGTGATGCTCGCTGCGAAGAGATCCGCGCTACCGTCCTAGACATCGTCTACAAAATCCCCTCCTGCGCTGAGAATGAACCCTAATCCCTTTCTCTCTCGTTTTCCCTTATCCACTGAAAATCGAGCTCGCCAGAGCCACCTGTCGTCGTCGTTTCCGAGCTCCCCTGGCCATTCTGAAACCACCATGATGACCGCGACACTCGACTTCGTCGTTTACCCCAAGGAGCGCTGGTCGGGGTGATCCCTAGCCGTAGGATTTTGGCCGTCTTCCTCAACACCGACACCGTCGCCGACGTCAATCGCCGCCGTCTCCAGCTGCACCTCGCCTATACGACCACTTCCCTTCATTCCGGGTGAGCTACTGAACACGCCGCCGTCTTCCTTTGCTTCGTTTGCTTCCTGAATCAAGCCATCGTCGTGCGTCACCGTGCTTAGCCGTCAGACGCCGTCGTGCTCCCCTCGCTGGTGACCATTTCTTGGCGGCGCCACCACAGCTAGGCTCCTCGTGTCGTTCTCGTTCCAACCAACACCACCGCAGCCACGCGCGCGTTCGGGATCGATCGATTGAACTTCGATCTGAAGGTGAGATTCTGTATGACGTCATGATGACGTCTTGCTGGCGTCATCCCTAACCTAGTCCACCCTGTTAACTGGTCTTTGCCTATGTGGCAGGTGACGTGGCCTAGGGCCCATGGGTCAGTGTCTGTGGCTAGGTAGAGTTGCGGTATAAAAAGTCCTTGCATGTTTTGAAAATAAATAAATAATATGAATTCAAATTTCAAATATTCTAGAAATAAAATAAAATGATTAAATTTTGTAAATTTAATATCTTTTGTTTTATAAATCATAAAAATACATATAATATATGAAAATGTTTAGAAAAATAAATTCTACAACTTAAAACTATTATTAAATATTGTTATGATAATTATTTGAATAAATATTATTTAATAAATACCTTATAAAGTTTCAATACTTTGATAATTAATATTTTAATAATGGTAAATGTTAAAAATATAAATAAAATACCAAAAATCTTAGAAAAATAAGAATTAGAGTTTTAAACTATAATCATGCATTATTATTCCTCTTAATTAAATATTTATTATTTATTTAAGTAATTATAAAGTAATAAACCTTATTGAAATCATATCTTATTATTTATAAATCACAAAAAATAATGTAATATACCAAAATAATACCTATATGTTAAAAATGTGATATTCCACTTTTGAGTTAAATAAAAATTGAAACACATTTATAACTTGAAATTAAACCTATTTCCTTAATTAATAATTCATATTAAGGTAAATAAAACTTGTAAATAATTCTATAAATTAACTAATTAAGTCTAATAACTAGTATTAGTCTTAAATATTGATACTATGAAGTTAAAATGCTTCAAAACATTTTAAATACAATTTTATTAAATTAATTCTCAACCATTAATGTAGAGTACTTTATAAAATGATTCTTATTTAATATAAAATCTCAAGAATAATTGTAATGAAATAAAACCTATTCCTTTACTTTAACCACAAGTTTATAAACAAATCAAAACAATATAAGTGAGTCCATAAGTAGTAAATAATATTGTTTACTTATCCATAAACCTTAACCATATCTATATATCAGAAGGTAAATCCCTTATTACCATTATAATATAAATAAATCACTACTCCGATAGAAGTAATACCATTCTTAAGTAACTCTAAGGGAACAATATAAAATGAACAAGATACAAGTATCATAAGTAATACACCTTAAGTCTATCTACACTCTCAAAGCTACCTTTAGTTTGCAAAACTTTAAGTATGGTACTAAAAACTTAATTATATACTTTATAGTTTACTTTGGTCTGTATAAATAAGTTATAAAACATATCAAGTCCAAACTATTCAAACAAGTACAAACAACATCAACCACATCTGATTAACCACAAAGATTGTTTAAACCTTTATTAAGGAATCTTTTCTTCAAAAGTTATTCGTTTTGCCACTTCAATCAACATATGAGGATTAATGGAAAACACCTTACTTTATACTTTACTTGTATAATAAGATTGTTCATACTCAAATTCTTAATAAGTGACATTACTTGTAAAGTAAAACTTGAAGATAAACAATTAAGATGTAAGCAACCTTGAGTAGCATTCCATATGTGTGTATGTTGTTGTTATATAAATACATGTTGTATTCCACACACTCACAAGCCTTAATAAGAAGCACATGTGTGAAACCTAATCTAAAAGGGGAACACATTCCAAGGAAACCAATTCCAGAATCCAAACCCTAGACCAACGTTATTCTCAGGATTCGCGTTTCTCAACTTGCATTACATTACATATGCATAAAAGCATATTACTTCTTTAAACATAGTCCTTACCGGACCAATGATGAAGATTTCCGCTATTGGATTTTATATTGTCTTGAAGACCGTGAGTGCATAATCTTGCAATCACAAAAGGCAAGTTCACACTTGCTCATGTCCTTTGATTATTTTCTATAAAGTATTTTACAAATCCAGTGTTGTCATCACCTGCATTTGAAAAAGGTCCGAAAACACTATTTTCATAATAATATGATTATAGGTTTATTACCATGAGGTAATAACCTACTATGAAAGTTCCGGTGGTAAAGAAACATATTACCTAGGACTTAACAACCAATGTCGCCAGTGATTCTTGCGTCGTATATCACGCGTTAACCATGAGATTTGGAATGGGACGGAGAAGTCAGCTGTATCTTCTTCATCTCGCATGTAGCCGGATGTGCAGGTCGTGGCTGTTATCACTCGTAGCGTGCATATTAATTGGTAATTCGTAGAGGATATGCAGCATATGGTTGGGAACCCTCAACGTCCCACGATTGTTCTGGCATCTAACGGTTTGCACAAACCATTGCCATAATTCATTATGTGGGCATGGTGTACACTAAGGAGGCATGCGAGGTCGCGAAGGGGGAAGTGATTGGCTTGGATCATCTACTGGGCCCCACACCATAGAAAGTGTGGACGGGAAAGATCGCCCGGTTGTGCAACAAGGATTTGATCTCTCATGGGAAAAGTAACGCACCTCTGCAAAGTGTATGAACTGTAACTTGTTACTCCCTGTTCCGGGAAGGAGCTGCGAACGCGGTAGGAAAGGAACCCCATGAAGGTTCTAGTAAACCCGTGAAGGCTGACGGACATAGCTTTTCAGAATAAAAGCAACCTTTGAAGAAATGTTTAAGAAAACTTGCATTGCCTACGACCTACGGTCTGTGGCTGTAGATATAGTGTATCAAACACTCCTTTTCTAGTGGACTTGCTGAGTACGCTCGTACTCAAAGTATCTTCTTAACCCTTGCTAGGTTCTAAAGCCAGTACAGACGACGTCCACCTCAAGATATGCTCCAGGAATCATCATCAAAAGCTAACGCTCTTCAATGAAGTCAAATAAGTCAACATATACATCAACTCAAGTGAAGACGAAATTGCTGATTAGATAAGAATAGAATTTCTAACCATAGAACCTACTTCTGTAGAGAATTGCAATAGCAACAATGCAAGCCTCATAGTTCAGTTACTAGTTTTATAAGTAGGGTACTTATGAGTTATTGATTCTTGATTCTTCTTCGTAAGAAGGTTTTCTCTCTCTCTTTAACCTAGAGTGTTCTCTGGATCTTGTGTAAACAGTTGAGTTGTAACCTATAGTCATGTCTTGGACCTGCTATGTTTCTGTTGTACTACTCTGAGGGATGTAATACTAGTGAACGGTGTTTCATTGGTGTTATGTCAACTACTATAGTGTACTACATCATGAAGTGGTATTCTGGGTCACCGCAGTTGGTATCAGAGCATATGCTTTGACCTTAGGATGGAAACCCTTTTAGGAAGATCTGTAGGTTGGATAGTGACTATAGGAGCCATCTTATCTAAACCAAGTATTCTTATGACTCGTGATGAGTATCCACTTGAGGATAACCTTGTCACACCTAAGTCATATGCTTAAGTCATTCTTTCTTAGGAGTAATTATTTATCTTTTCTCAAGTATAGTTCTCTTTAGTGTTTTCCGAGGGAGACATAAACCACCAAGATACTGTAGGAAAGTGTAAGACATCATATTAAAGTAGTCTTAATGGTGTAGATATCCCAGCATTAGAGCTTAGAAATAAGCTGAACATAGATGTGTGCATTGCATTCCTGCATAGAAAATCTGAATAATTTTCGCGCTTTTAAATAAAAACTTGTCAAAGTGATTGAAGCTTCTCTCAACTTGATGGAATTGAAGTAGATCATCAAGTTGACAACGATAAGTTTCAATATGACCTTTGCTAAAACCTTATTTTGGATAAACATGATTTGATCTAAGGGTAGATCAAATAAAATAAAATTAAACCCTAATACATTACTTAATGATTTATAGTTGATCCTTAGGTGATCATATCATGGTATTCATTTTAATCACTCATGAATACCACATTATAAATGTAAAACAAATAATAAGAATGTAACAACTATATCTTAATCTCATCTACTTATACCATGGGTATCATTGAAATATCTAGCTCTAAATATCTAGTGAGATTAAGTAGGAAAGAAACCTAAGTTAAGATCATTCAACATGCATCTTTCTTTCCATATCAATCTTTATCATCTCTATTGAATCCTAGTTCAATATCTATTGTTCATCAATGTTGAGTAATCAACTATTGATTCACCAATTCTTAACCTATCAACTCTTGTCCTTATTATAGCATTCACTTAAGGCTTATAAAGAAAGAAGTAAGAAGAAATAAGTAGTGATGCTATTTTTAGATATCATCTATAGGATGGGAGTGATTTGAGCAAATCAAATCAATATGGTAACAAAGAAGATTACAAGAATGAAGTCTAAAGATAGTTACCAGGAGTAGTCCTATTGGATCAAGTAGGTATAGTCAATGAATTATATCTCTTAATCCAATAGAGCTAAACAGAAGATAATTAGAATACAACTGTAGTTTTGTATTCAAGAAACCTTGTTTAGTCAACTAGAAAACTTGAACCATAAAGGATCAAAGGATAATAATGATCATGCCTTACTCACCAATATTGAATGCTTATACCAAGTATAAGTGACATTGGTCGATAAAACATGATTGAACCTAGTATGGGTATATTATCCTAGATTAGTCATTACAAGTGACATTAATATAATGTGAGGTTGGAATGTTAGATATTGGAGTTAAGAAGAGACAAGATAGTATGAATAAGATGATGTTAAAATAATATTGGATTATAGGAGTAGTATTTTCCTCTTGGGAAATACTAAACACTAGAGGAGAGTAGAACTTGATATAAACCTCTACTAGAGTAGTATTTGTGATGGATGATTTAGGAAGGGTATGAATGGAGTTAGAGGTAACCACTTGTTGGGTTAGAGATTATTAATATTAGAATAGTTGTTAGAGCCAGGTATAAATATTAGGATGTTATGAAAGCTTTAGTGTTAAGCATATTGCTTTTTTAAATGGATTTAGAATAATAAAGGGTGGAATGAAGTTTCTATAAAGCAAAGCTCATCAGGTTAAGACATGATGATGGATATATAGAAGTAATATATATAGGAAAGGAATTCCTTAATTAGAAGTCCATACTTGTGAAGTATGGAATATAGGAATCTTTGTTAAACACCCAAATCCTAAATCTAAGACCAAACCTAGTATCCATTTACTATGGTTGATATATCATCTTGTTTTCACAATGCTTCATAGGAATAATTTCATATATCAAAACACATAAGAACATCTTTATCATTTTTAATTATCATCATCATATGTGCTTAAGGAAGAACTTTATCAATTTTTTCTCATAAGTTATCCTAGAAAATAATTCAACTATTTTACTTAGAATGGTAATGTTATTAAAAATCACCAACAGAAAAACAATGTGATTAACCATTAATATTTATACACATCAATAAAATAAACTTGTGAATATTAAATCTTCTATGAACTTATGGTAATGTATTTTCAATTCAAACTTTAATTCATTATTAGTAGTAATACATTCTATAACAAGTTGATGAATTTATGCCCAATTAAATTCATATTAAATTCTCTCATAAATAATTATAGAAAATGTATCTATATACATGATGCAACCAAGCAAACTTGGTTTGGACGGAGGGTGGAGGGAGAGGAACTCCTCCCCAAGTAGGTTTCCTACTCTCCCTCCACCAAGCAAACTTGCCGTTTGACTTTTTCAAATTGGCATTTGACTTTCAAACTAGGATTTGATTTCTCCCTTTATTTTGTCCAGCCAAGTGACCTAGTACATGATGCAACCATTCCATATTGTTATGACACATTCATGTACCCTTCCCCTCCGGAGTTTGGACCTTCCGGACCCTTCTAGAACATTCCCGATGAAAACACCGAAATCATTCCCCAACTCCAAAACAGGACTTTCCTTATATGAATCTTATTCTCCGGACCATTCCGGATCTCCTCGTGATATCTCGGATCCCATCCGAGACTCCGAACAACATTTGGTCTCTTTCTCATCATTCCATAACTACTCAACAACATCGAATCCTTAAGTGTGTCTCCCTACGGTTCGTGAATTATGAGGACAAGATCGAGACACTTCTCCGATCAATAACCAATAGAGGAATCTGGAAATTCATATGGCTCCCACATATTTCTACGATTACTTTGCGATTGAATGAACCACTTAAATACGATACCAATTTCCCTTTGTCTCACGATAGTTTACTTATTCGAGGTTTTGATCGTCGGTATCTCTGCATACCTAGTTCAACCTCGTTATCGATAAGTACTCTTTTCTCGTTCCTGTGGTATGTGATCCCGTGCGAGCCAGTCACATGCTTGCAAGCCAATTGGATGACATTCCACCGTGAGGGCCCAGAGTATATCTATCCGTCATATGGATGGACAAATCCCACTCTTGATCTATGTGTCTCAAACCATACTTTCTGAACACTCAATGCCACCTTTATAGCCACCCAGTTACGGTGTGGTGTTTGATGTCATCAAAGCATACTTCCGGTGATGGTGATAAGCATGATCTCATGGTCGAAGGAATTAGGTTACTATGTATCAGAAAGCTTATAGCAATTTGACTATTAAAATGACTTGATCTTTATGCTACACTTATCTATAGGAGTATGTCCATCATATCATTCTCCTAATGATATGACCTTGTTATTAAAAACATCTCAAATTGTCACATCCCAAATTTTAGATTAGGTCTTGCATATCATTCATATCATTGCATCATGCTTTTCCATACAAAACCGTTGAGTAGAAAGTTCGGCGAAACACTATTTGCAAAACCCTATTCTATTTTGCTACGAGGCTCATACGGGAGGCTTTAGTAGGACTAGCTTTGTCCACCCTTGTAGTCCAGTGGTTTCGCCCGAACCTTGACCCTAGATTGTTCCCCTCGACTTCAAAAAACCGTAGGAGCAAGAATCGCTCGATTCGGAGCTCGTACGGAGAAGTTACGGCCGTTTGTTTAATAGATCGAAAAACGGTCCGAATTTTGGACCGATTTCCGATTCCGAAAACAAATCCGAACCGAATCAGTTTTGATTTCCACGTGGGGCCCCACAAATAAGAGGCCACCCGGCCTCGGGAACCGTGCCCTACCCTACCGCGATCGCCGCCCCTCCTCGTTCCGCGCGCCCGCGTCGCCCTCGGGAACCGCCCGCGCCGCCGCCTCCTGGAGCCGCCGCCGCGCCGCCATCTCCCCGCCGCCACCAGGTACCCCGCCACCCGCCTACCTACCGCCGCCGCCGAGCCGCTGCCCCGCCGCCAGCAAGCCGCCTCCCCGCAGCTGCGCAGCGCCGCCGCCAGCGCGCCTCGCCACCGAGCCGCTCCCGCCGACGAGCCGCCCTCGCGCGCGCGCTTGGCGCCGCCTCGCTGCAGCGCGCTGCGCCGCTTGCTACAGCCGCCGCTGCCGCTGCATGCCGCTGCGCGCACACGCACACACGCACGCGCACGCGCGCTGCCTCCGTGCCGCTGCCGCTTGCCGCATACGCTGCTGCGCCTTCGCGCGCGCGCTTGCATGCACGCGTGCCGCACGCCCGCGCGCCGTTTTTCATGCCTAGTTGTCTAATCTTGGACCGTACGCTGACCGTCACCCCCCTCGCGCAGGTCACCGTTGTCGCCGGAATCGATCGCCGCACCGTCCGGAGTCCGTTTCGCCGGTTGTTCCCGGTAAGCCTGCAGCCACCGTCAGATTTCGGATCAACGGTTCAGATCGGTAGTTGACTGGTCAGACTCAGGCGTTGACTAGTCAGACGCCCAGTCAGCAGACGCTTTGACCAGTCAACAGACACAGTTGACTGGTTAATTTCGTTAATCCTTTTAGTTGACAGATTTCGGTAGAAATTTGTAAATTGCGTAGTAATTAAACCGCTTGGCCAAACATTGCAAATAAAATATGTGTAGATTCAGTGAGTCGTGTAGAATCTTGCTGTACCTTTGGTTCAGGCTTTTGCAGCAAGGTTTAGTACAGTTTAATCAAACTAGTTAATGGCCTTTTCGGAGTAATAAATTCGTAGAAAAAGATCCATAGCTCCAAAAATTGCGTATGATATGTCCCTGGATTCAGTGGAACGAGGGGAATCTCATCGTGAATTAAAAAGATAGGCTTACAGTAAAAACTTCTGCAGAAACTGTCTAGTGGCTTTCTGCAGTGTTTTAATTACTCGGGGAGTTCTATAATTCCTTTTTGAGTAATTCCAGTTGGTACTGTTTCTAATCAGCGATGCCTTGCGGTAGAATTTTTCCAAGATTTTACAAACAGTATACTAACGGTAGTGAATTATTTAAGTTCTAGCTCTAGTTTTGAGCATTACTTTTTGCGTATTAGTTTTTCTTGCGCTAAAATTATTTTCCATGCATGCAATCAGTAGTATTAATGAATGGGATTATGTGGTGCAGCTGTAGCACCAATTCACTTGCCTTGCATACCTTCATGCATCATCTTTGTTGCATATGCTTGTGGAATTGTTTGTTTATGAATGCAATTGTATCGTGTAGATTGTGACGAGTGCAACGCTTGCTCGTATGTGGATTGTTCTTCCGACCGCTACAACCAAGGCAAGTAGATGCTACTTTGTTCATGATATCGTGCTACTATTTTCAATGCATTGTCGTGTATTTTGTAGATGCATGTGTAGGATGATACTATCGCTATGCTATGTCCTATTATGTGGTAGGACCCTCTTTGTAGATGAACCACCGTTGGTAGATGTGCTTAGCCATGCTATGTTGAACGAGGGCTGGGTTACATCACTGAGACTTGTTTCTAAAAGTATTGGTTTGTGAAAACTAAAACAACTTAATCAATGAATCTCCTGGGTGTGATGGGATTGATAATTTTTGGTGGTTTATTGCGGAAAGACACCCAGGTATCGAGAGAAATTGATTGGCTTCTTTATTGTGTAGCTTACGTGTACAACCATGTGCCAATAATGGAATGGGCGGTTGGTTGGACTTAGTAGGTTGTGGTAACTCGAACCTTGGTAGGTTGGACCGGTGCGCGTCGGGATTGAGAAGCTAGTTCCCGAACAGTCTCTTCTTGGTCGTCTCCCTATCATCACCCAAAATGAGAGTGATGGTACGAGCTGGGCTGGCCAAGTCACATGGGTAAAGTGTACTAACCTCTGCAGGGTGTATAATCTAATCGATTAGCCGTGTCCCCGGTTATGGACAACTAAGTTGCTTGATATTGATTCCATGACATGTTTCTCGCTCATTCTAATTTCATAATTGCTTTAATATTGTTGGGTTAACTTAATTGGGATCTTTTCAAAGAAAATCAAAAACTGTTTATGAAAGTAGGACAAATGTATTTGCAAATGCAAGCCAGACACAGCTCCACTTGTCAAATATGCATGTAGATGTTAGCACTATTGTCTCCATTACTAGCTCTACTTGCCATACATTCCATGTATTGACCCTTCGGGGCTGCTACGTTTCATGTTGCAGGTTATTCCGATTCTGAGTAATCGATATAGGCCACGGTACTCCACTCGGCACTTGTTCACTTGTGGGCAATTTGAAGAATGGAGGATTTACTTTATTTATGTTGCTACCTGAATAATTTGAGCTAGCTTTGTGCTAAGCTTTTATTGTAATAATGGTACTCTGGATCTTCGTTATCTATGATACACAGATATTTTGCTATGTTATCTATCTTACTCTATTGTGGTCCAATGAACCGATCCAGGGATTGGCATGTCACATAGAGGCCACGGTCTTTTCAGAACCGGGGTGTTACATGATGGTATCAAAGCCCGTGTGTCGACTGTAGGATCGTGACCTAGGATTGGATTAGGAAGCCATAGAATTACTAAAGCCTATATTAACTCTGTCTTTCATCTTATGCCTTTCACCCTCGTAAATTCTTACCATATGCTATTCTCACACTTTCCTCTTTTACTTGATAGATGGGAGACGTCAGGACTGAGTATGTCACCATGGAGTCACCAAGGCCCTTTGCAAGGCAGTTAGCTCAGCTCTCGCAGTCATTGGGATTGCCACTGCCCATGTTCAAGGGAAGAAGGTTGTACACCTATGGATATGGAGAGGATGCATGGGAGATCACTACCTTCATATTTAGAGATGCCGCCTTGCCAAACCCCGTGCACTTGATCTACACCAAGACATACTGCAACTGGGGACTTGGAATCAACTTGGCCATACATGAAGCCCTGTCTCGCCAGTGCCATTATGTCCGACACCTACTGCCAGCAGATTCACCCTACCGTGACTATGGAAGGCGTGATGAAGATGGGAACATTGTGGTTACCCCGGGCGACAGGAACAACATGCCGCCCCTTTGGAGGCACATAGAGGACATGGAAAGGGAGAATGGAGCTCTAGCAGAGAAGGTGAGGATGATAAAGGAGATTGCAGATTTTACTAGCAATGGTATGGTGGTCCAAGGACAAGAGATTGACACTTTGCATGAAGCTGTGGGAGTTCTGGAGAATGCCCTGATAGCCAGAGATGCAACCATAGCTCATCTTCATGGTACGGTGCAGGAGAACACCCAGAACATACAACAGTTGCAAGGGACCGTCCAGGAAAGGGATCAGACTATTGAAGCTATGACAGCCCAGATTGCCGCTCTCCAAGCACAGCTGAATACACCCTCTGATGATGACAATGGAGATGATGGCAACAATGGGGATGATGATGATAGTGGAGACGATGATGATGATGAGGACGAGGATGATGATGATGGAGACGATGATGGTGGAGGAGATGAAGCTGTTGTAGTTGCAGCTGAGAGTGAAGAAGAAGAGGAGGATCCAGAAGAGGTGGAGTTTGAGATCTCAAGTGATGATTCAGGAGAAGTGTACACTCCACCGCCATGGTTGTACCGCGAGCCGAAGCGCCAACGCATGACAGCAAGGACCTACCTCAACCTCTTCAAGAAGTAGATAGAAGTCCACCAATTAGTTCACGTTAGGCAAATTCGTTAGGATTAGTCTCGGTCGATGTGAAACTTAGTTCGTGTTAGTTTAAGAGTGTTTAGTTGCTTATTTGTGTACTCCAATATCCCAGGAATTATTTGTGCGAATTTTTATGAAAGAGTTATGGCAATTTTGGTTACTATCTGTGTTATTTTCGCTGCAGTTTTCTGCTGATACAGCAGTACTGCGCTATTTTTCATATTTTTCTGGTAACTCGGAAAAATCTGAAAAAAATTGGGCTGATGCTAAACTCTCTGTACTATATGTAAAAAAATCAGCTAAATTTTCTGACTAGTTTAAGTCAGGCGGAAAAATTCGTGAACGCTGCTGGACTGTTCTGGCAGATTGCTGTTTTTGCTGTTTAGTTGATCAACTGTTTAGTTAACCATTGCCAACTCTTGTAAAACTATATCAGTAGTTATATACTGCTAGGATAACCCCTGGGATGTTGCTGGATCACTTGTTTGTTGATGTGTTGCTTGCTTGTGATTGTCTGCTATTGTTTGTTGTTGATTGATCATATGCATGGGTAGAATCCTATTATCGTAGTTGATTCTTTCTAAACTTACCTGTGCTGAACCGCAGATGCCTCCCCGCCGTCAACCCACTGAGTTGGAGCAGCTCATGGCAGCTCAGGCACAGCTTACCCAAGTGATGACTCAGTTCATGGCAAATCAGAACAACAACAATGGAAACAATCAGCCTCAGGGAGATGCTCTCACCAGATTTCTGAGGTTAAGGCCAGCTAAGTTCTCTACTGCAACGGAACCAATGGTTGCTCTCGACTGGTTGTGTTCAGTAAACAAGGATCTAGTAACTGTCGGATGCACTGAAGCTGAGAAGGTGAGGTTTGCCGCTCACCTACTGGAGGGACCAACCGCTTCTTGGTGGGACACTTTTCAGATCACCCACCCGCTGGATACCGTGATTTGGGCAATGTTTGAGGAAGGTTTCAGGACCAACCACGTGTCTTCAGGAGTTCTGAGCCTGAAGAGGAAGGAGTTCCGCAACTTGCGCCAAACCAATCGCACCGTGGCCGAGTACATTGAGGAGTTCAACAACCTGTCTCGTTATGCACCTGAGGATGTTGACACTGATGCCAAAAGGAGGGAGAGATTCCTGGATGGCCTCAGTGATGAGCTTTCAGTACAACTACTTGTGGTTTATTGCCCCACTTTCCAGGAGCTTATGGACAAGGCCAGGATCTTGGAAGGGAAGCACAAACAGGTGGAGAACCGCAAGAGAAAGACCAATAATCACCACTCTGGTTCGCATCACAAGTCTCGCACTTCATATGATGGATACTCCAAGCATGGAGGGAGTGACCATGGGAGCCATGACAGCCACCACCATGGAGGCGATGGGCATCGTCATGACAACCATAGGAGCAACCACCACAGCCACAAGGGAGGACACTCTCACCATTCTGGAGGACACGGTGGACATGACCGCAACCGTGATCGCAACTTTGTGAAGAAGGATCTGAGTGAGGTGACATGCTTCAAGTGTAAGCAGAAGGGACACTATGCTGACAACTGTCCGGAGAGGAAAGGACTGAAGCCAAACAACAACGAGAAGGCCACAGTGAACCACATGAATGTGGAGGAGATTCCAGATGAGCTTGACCTTGTGATTGGTAAGTTCCCAATCAACACTTACCTGCACTTATACTTTTTGATACTGGTGCATCGCATTCATTCATATCAAGGTCATATGTGGATAAGTATAAGTTACCTACTGAGTCTATGAAAAGGTCTATTAGAGTGAGTTCACCTGGAGGAGATATGATAGCTAGCGCGGGATGCCGCGATTTAACTGTGAGGATTGGAACACACAACTTCATTGCACACTTGGTAGTGTTGGATTCACAGGGATTAGATGTTATTCTGGGTATGGATTGGATGTCTATGCATGGTGGACACATAGATTGTGCACAGCGAGCTGTTTCACTAAAAACCCCGGATGGTAAGAGGATTAGATTCAAGTCGTCTGCACGACCGAGAAGGTGTAAGTTGAATTCTCTTAAGGGGGTTAGCATGGATACTGTGCCAGTGATTAGGGATTACCCCGACGTGTTTCCGGAAGAGCTGCCAGGGATGCCACCTGACAGGGATGTAGAGTTTCTTATCGACCTGCTTCCGGGAACAGGACCTATAGCAAAGAAACCATATAAGATGGATGTGGATGAGCTGAAGGAATTGAAGAAGCAGTTGAAAGAGAAGCTGGAAAAGGGATTCATTCAGCCTAGTTCGTCGTCATGGGGTGCACCTGTTCTGTTTGTGGATAAGAAAGATAGCAGCAAGAGATTAGTGGTGGACTATCGCTCGCTGAATGAAGTAACCATCAAGAACAAGTACCCTCTGCCGAACATAAATGATTTGTTTGATCAACTGGAAGGAGCAAAGGTGTTCAGCAAGATTGATCTGTGATCAGGCTACTTCCAATTGAAGATCCGGGAGGAGGACGTACCAAAAACCGCCTTCACCACTAGGTATGGTTTATATGAGTATACGGTTATGTCTTTTGGACTAATGAATGCCCCGGCATACTTCATGACCATGATGAACAAGGTATTTATGGAGTACTTGGACAAGTTCTGGTGGTATTTATTGACGACATACTGATATATTCCAAGGATGATGTCGAGCATGAGAAACATCTGCGACTGATTATGGAGAAGCTGAGGGAACACAAGCTGTATGCCAAATTCAGCAAGTGTGAATTCTGGCTTAACACTGTTGGATTTCTTGGACACGTAGTGTCAGGAGAAGGAATTGCTGTTGATCCAAGCAAAGTGACTGCAGTAACTGAGTGGGAAGCACCCAAGAATGCAGGAGATATTCGAAGCTTTTTGGGACTTGCTGGATATTACAGGAGGTTCATTGAAAACTTTTCCAAGATTGCTAAGCCGATGACTAAACTTCTGAAGAAGGACAGGAAGTTTGAATGGTCAGACGTATGTGCAGCCAGCTTTTAGGAACTGAAGCGTCGACTAGTGACCGCGCCTGTTCTATGTTTACCAGATCTTCAGAAGGATTTCCAAGTGTACTGCGATGCTTCTCGACAGGATATGACTCTATATGGGTAGTGGTCGACCATTTGACCAAGGTAGCCCACTTTATACCGGTGAAGACGACTTATACGAGTGCAAAGTTGGCCAAGATTTACATGGACAGGATTGTGTGCCTACACGGAGTTCCCAAGAGTATCGTATCTGATAGAGGCACCCAATTTACCTCACACTTCTGGCGCCAGCTACACGAGTCACTTGGTACTAGATTGGAGTTTAGCACAGCGTTTCACCCACAGACTGATGGACAGACCGAGAGGGTGAATCAGATTTTGGAGGACATGCTGAGAGCTTGCGCCTTGTCTCATGGCTCTAGTTGGGATGAGAATTTACCATATGCGGAGTTTTCCTACAACAACAGCTATCAGACAAGCATCAAGACGTCACCGTTCGATGTGCTATATGGGAAACGGTGCCGGACACAATTGCTATGGGATGGAGTAGGAGAAAGTCAGTTTTTTGGACCTGATTTGATTAAGGATGCTGAGGAGAAGGTCGCCCTGATTAGGGACAGACTGAAGGTAGCACAATCAAGGCAGAAGAGCTACGCTGACGCCAAGCGTAAGGAAGTGGTGTATGAGATTGGTGATAGAGCATACCTCAGAGTATCGCCACTTCGTGGAATCAAGAGATTTGGAATTAAGGGTAAGCTGGCACCTCGATTTATTGGACCGTATCGAGTCTTAGCACGCAAAGGGGAAGTTGCTTATAATTTGGAGTTGCCAGAAGCTCTGTCCGCTGTTCACAATGTGTTCCACGTATCCCAGCTGAAGAAGTGCCATCCGGAGATGGTGGATACACCATTGAGAGACACTGTACCGCTAGAGGAGGTTCAGCTTGAGAATGATTTGACCTATGAGGAGAGACCGGTCAAGATTATGGAGACAGCGGAGAGGATTACCCGTACCAAGACGATCAAGTTTTGCAAGGTGCAGTGGAGCCACCACACCGAAGAGGAAGCCACGTGGGAGCGTGAGGATGACATCCGAGAGGACTACCCACACCTATTTGCTAGCCGCGCCGAATCTCGAGGACGAGATTCATCTTAAGGGGGTTAGTCTTGTCACATCCCAAATTTTAGATTTGGTCATGCATATCATTCATATCATTGCATCATGCTTTTCCATGCAAAACCGTTGAGTAGAAAGTTCGGCGAAACACTATTTGCAAAACCCTATTCTATTTTGCTACGAGGCTCCTGCGGGAGGCTTTAGTAGGACTAGCGTTGTCTACCCTTGTAGTCTAGTGGTTTCGCCCGAACCTTGACCCTAGATTGTTCCCCTCGACTTTACAAAACCGTAGGAGCAAGAATCGCTCGATTTGGAGCTCGTACGGAGAAGTTACGGCCGTTTGTTTAATAGATCGGAAAACGGTCCGAATTTTGGAGCGATTTCCGATTCCGAAAACAACTCCGAACCGAATCAGTTTTGATTTCCACGTGGGGCCCCATAAATAAGAGGCCACCCGGCCTCGGGAATCGTGCCCTACCCTGCCGCGATCGCCGCCCCTCCTCATTCCGCGCGCCCGCGCCGCCGCCTCCTGGAGCCGCCACCGCGCCGCCATCTCCCCGCCGCCGCCAGGTACCCCGCCACCCGCCTACCCGCCGCCGCCGCCGAGCCGCTGCCCCGCCGCCAGCGCGCCGCCTCCCCGTAGTTGCGCAGCGCCGCCGCCAGCGCGCCTCGCCACCGAGCCGCTCCCGCCGCCGAGCCGCCCTCGCGCGCGCGCTCGCCGCCACCTCGCCGTAGCCGCCGCTGCGCGCACACGCACACACGCACGCGCACGCGCGCTGCCGCTGTGCCGCTTCCGCTTGCCGCATGCGCTGCTGCGCCTTCGCGCGCGCGCTTGCATGCACGCGTGCCGCACGTCAGCGCGCCGTTTTGCACGCCGAGTTGTCTAATCTTGGACCGTACGCTGACCGTCACCCCCCACGCGCAGGTCACCGTTGTCGCCGGAATCGATCGCCGCACCGTCCGGAGTCCGTTTCGCCGGTTGTTCCCGATAAGCCTGCAGCCACCGTCAGATTTCGGATCAACGGTTCAAATCGGTAGTTGACTGGTCAGACTCAGGCGTTGAGTAGTCAGACGCCCAGTCAGCGCCCAGTCAGCAGACGCTTTGACCAGTCAACAGACACAGTTGACTGGTTAATTTCGTTAATCCTTTTAGTTGACAGATTTCGGTAGAAACTTGTAAATTGCGTAGAAATTAAACCGCTTGGCCAAAAATTGCAAATAAAATATGTGTAGATTCAGTGAGTCGTGTAGAATCTTGCTGTACCTTTGGTTCAGGCTTTTGCAGCAAGGTTTAGTACAGTTTAATCAAACTAGTTAATGGCCTTTTCGGAGTAATAAATTCGTAGAAAAAGATCCGTAGCTCCAAAAATCACGTATGATATGTCCTTGGATTCAGTGGAACGAGAGGAATCTCATTGTGAATTAAAAAGATAGGCTTACTGTAAAAACTTCTGCAGAAACTGTCTAGTGGTTTTCTGCAGTCTTTTAATTACTCGGGGAGTTCTATAATTCCTTTTTGAGTAATTCCAGTTGGTACTGTTTCTAACCAGCGATGCCTATGTGGTAGAATTTTTCCAAGATTTTACAAACAGTATACTACTGGTAGTGAATTATTTAAGTTCTAGCTCTAGTTTTGAGCATTACTTTTTGCGTATTAGTTTTTCTTGCGCTAAAACTATTTTCCATCCATGCAATCAGTAGTATTAATGAATGGCATTATGTGGTGCAGCTGTAGCACCAATTCACTTGCCTTGCATACCTTCATGCATCATCTTTGTTGCATATGCTTGTGGAATTGTTTGTTTATGAATGCAATTGTATCATGTAGATTGTAACGAGTGCAACGCTTGCTCGTGTGTGGATTGTTCTTCCGACCGCTACAACCATGGCAAGTAGATGCTACTTTGTTCATGATATCGTCCTACTATTTTCAATGCATTGTCGTATATTTTGTAGATGCATGTGTAGGATGATACTATCGTTATGCTATGTCCTATTATGTGGTAGGACCCTCTTTGTAGATGAACCATCGTTGGTAGATGTGCTTAGCCATGCTATGTTGAACGAGGGCTGGGTTACATTACTGAGACTTGTTTCTAAAAGTATTGGTTTGTGAAAACTAAAACAACTTAATCAATGAATCTCCTGGGTGTGATGGGATTGATAATTTTTGGTGGTTTATTGCGGAAAGGCACCCAGGTATCGAGAGAAATTGATTGGCTTATTTATTGTGTAGCTTACGTGTACAACCATGTGCCAATAATGGAATGGGCGGTTGGTTGGACTTAGTAGGTTGTGGTAACTCGAACCCGCTTATCCAGAGATGTAGAATTTTGGTAGGTTGGACCGGTGCGCGTCGGGATTGAGAAGTTACTTCCCGAACAGTATCTTCTTGGTATTCTCCCTATCATCACCCAAAATGAGAGTGATGGTACGAGCTGGGCTGGCCAAGTCACATGGGTAAAGTGTACTAACCTCTGCAGGGTGTATAATCTAATCTATTACCCGTGTCCCCGGTTATGGACAACTGAGTTGCTTGATATTGATTCCATGACATGTTTCTCGCTCATTATAATTTCATAATTGCTTTAATATTGTTGGGTTTACTTAATTGGGATCTTTTCAAAGAAAATCAAAAACTGTATGCATGTAGATGTTAGCACTATTGTCTCCATTACTAGATCTACTTGCCATACATTCCATGTATTGACCCTTCGGGGCTGCTATGTTTCATGTTGTAGGTTATTCCGGTTCCGAGTAATCGATAAAGGCCACGGTACTCCACTCGGCACTTGTTCACTTGTGGGCAATTTGAAGAATGGAGGATTTACTTTATTTATGTTGCTACCTGAATAATTTGAGCTAGCTTTGTGCTAAGCTTTTATTGTAATAATGGTACTCTGGATCTTCGTTATCTATGATACACGGATATTTTGCTATGTTATCTATCTTACTCTATTGTGGGCCAATGAACCGATCCAGGGATTGGCATGTCACATAGAGGCCACGGTCTTTTCAGAACCGGGGTGTTACACAAATGTTCATGATCAAGAAACCATGATCATATATTAATCAACAAGCTAGTATTATAAAGAGGCTTTTCTAGGGACTCTAATTTAGTTTACAAATCACACAAGTATTAATATTTCTGGTTAATACTGTTATAGCATGAATGTAAACATTTATCATAAACACAAAGATATAATAATAACTACATTTATTATTGCCTCTAGGGCATATCTCGAACAGTCTCCCACTTGCAATAGAGTCAACTAATCTAGATTACATGGTAATATACCGAACACCCATGGTAGTTTGGTGTTGGTCATGTTTTTCCCTCGGGAGAGTTTTAGGCAACATATCCGCCATATTCAGATATGTGTGTACTTTTCAAATCTTTATGTCACCATCTTGGACATGTTCTCGAATAGCGTGAAAACCTAGCTTGATGTGCTTCAGCTTCTTGTGTGACCTTGGTTCTTGCGCATTGGCTATGGCGCTCATGTTATCACAGTAGATAGACATTGGGTCCAGCGCACTTGGAACCACACCGAGCTCTGTAATGAACTCTTTCATCCATATCGCTTCTTGTGAAGCCTCCGAAGCAGCTATGTATTCCGATTCAGTTGAAGATCTCGCCACGACGCTTTGCTTTGCAATCCTCCAGCTAACTGCTGCACCACAAAGCATGGCATACATTAGAGATCCTATGGCTGAGGCATAGGGAGTATTACTCATCCTTTCTTTATATTCTGTCGTTGCTGGACTTTGAGTTTTACTCAAGGTCGTATTGGGCAATATGGGCAAGAACCCTTTATTGCTATCTTCCATTCCAAACCTCTTTAGAACTTTGTCCAAATATGTACTTTGTGACAATGATATTAGGCGTCTCGATCTATCTCTATAAATTTTTATGCCTAGTATGTAAGCTGCTTCGCCAAGATCTTTCATTGAAAAACTATTATTCAAATATTCCTTGACACTATTAAGAAGGTCTACATCATTCCAAATGAAAAATATGTCATCTACATATAGTATTAAGAATGCTACAAAGCTCCCACTCACTTTCTTGTAAATACAGGCTTCTCCATAAGTTTGTATAAAACCAAAGCTTTTGATTACTTTATCAAAACGTTGATTCCAACTTCGGGATGCTTGCTTCAATCCATATATGGACTGTTGAAGGTTGCATACCTTGTTAGCATCTTTAGGATCGACAAAACCTTTGGGTTGGATCATATACAACTCTTCATCAATGTCTCCATTGAGGAACGCTGTTTTGACATCCATATGCCATATCTCATAATCATAATATGCAGCGATTGCTAACATAATCCTCACAAACTTTAGCTTCGCTACTGGTGATAAAGTCTCATCGTAGTCAACTCCTTGAATTTGTCAAAACACTTTTGCGACAAGTCGAGATTTATAGGCAGTAACATTACCATCAGCATCTGTTTTCTTCTTGAAAATCCATTTGTTCTTGATAGCCTTTCGGCCATCCGGTAAGTTCACCAAAGTCCATACTTGGTTTTCGTCCATGGATCCAATCTCGGATTTCATGGATTCTTGCCATTTATTGGAATCTGGGCTCATCATCGCTTCCTCATATGTCGCAGGATCATCGGTGTTGTCCACCAACATGACACTCATAACAGGATCATACCAATGAGGAGTGGTACGAGTTCTCGTTGACCTGCGAGGTTCTGTAGCAACTTCAACCGAAGTTTCAAGATCATCATCATTAGCTTCCTCTCTTATTGGTGTAGGCGCCACATGGACTACTTCCGGTGCTGCGCTACTCGCAAGTTCGAGAGAAGGTTCAACAACCTCGTCGAGTTCTACTTTCCTTCCAGTCACTTCTTTCAAGAGAAATTCCTTCTCTAGAAAGGATCCATTCTTAGCAACGAAGATTTTGCCCTCGGATCTATGATAGAAGGTATACCCAATAGTTTCCTTCGGGTATCCTATGAAGATGCATTTTTACGCTTTGGGTTCAAGCTTGTCCGGCTGTAACCTTTTTACATAGGCTTCGCAACCCCAAACTTTAAGGAACGACAATTTAGGTTTCTTCCCAAACCATAATTCATACGGTGTCGTTTCAACGGATTTAGATGGTGCCCTATTTAAAGTGAATGCGGCTGTTTCTAATGCATAACCCCAAAACGATAGCGGTAAATCTGTAAGTGACATCATAGAGCGAACCATATCTAAGAGAGTTTGATTATGACGTTCGGACACACCATTACGCTGTGGTGTTCCCGACGGTGTCAATTGTGAATGTATTCCGCATTTCTTCAAATGCTCTCCAAACTCGTAACTTAGATATTCACCTCCACGACAAGATCATAGAAATTTAATCTTCTTGTTACATTGATTCTCTACCTCACTTTGAAATTCCTTAAATTTCTCAAAACTTTCGGACTTATGTTTCATGAAATAGATATACCCATATCTACTCAAGTCATCCGTGAAGGTGAGAACATAACAATAACCACCGCGCGATGCTACACTCATTGGACCACACACATCGGTACGTATGATTTCCAACAAGTCCGTAGCTCGCTCCATCATACCAGAAAATGGAGTCTTAGTCATTTTACCCATCAGACATGCTTCGCATCTTTCAAGTGATTCGAAATCAAGTGATTTAAGAAGTCCATCAGAATGGAGTTTCTTCATAGGCTTCACTCCAATGTGACCAAGACGACAGTGCCACATATAGGTCGAGTTATCGCTCAATTTCAAACGTTTAGCTTCAATGTTATTTATATGTGTATTTCCACTATCGAGATTCAATAAGAATAGATTATCTATCAAAGGTGCATGCGCATAAAACATATTACTCATATAAATCGAACAACAATTATTCTCGGACTTAAACAAGTAACCTTCTCGCAATAAACATAATCCCGATATAATGTCCATGCTCAACGCAGGCACCAAATAACAATTATTTAAGTATAAAACTAATCCCGATGGTAGATGAAGAGGTAGCGTGCCGACCGCGATCACATCAACCTTTGATCCATTTCCAACGCGCATCATCACCTAGTTCTTCGCTAGCTTCCGTTTATTCTGCAGCACCTGTTTCGAGTTACAAATATGAGAAACCGAACCAGTATCAAATACCCAGGCACTACTACGTGTATTAGTGAGATAAACATCAATAGCATGTATATCGGATATACCTTTCTTCTTGATGTTGCCGTTCTTCAAATCCGCCAAGTACTTTGGGCAATTCCGCTTCCAGTGACCCTCTCCCTTGCAGTAAAAGCACTCAGTATCAGGCATAGGTCCAGCCTTGGTCTTCTTCGCTGGTGTGGCAACTTTCTTACCCTCTTCTTGAAGTTTCCCTTTTGCTTAGAATTTCCTTTCTTGAATTTGGTGGTCTTATTGACCAACAACACTTGATGCTCTTTCTTGATCTCCACTTCTGCAGATTTCAACATGGAGAAGAGTTCTGACAACGTCTTGTTCATGTTTTGCATATTGTAGTTCATCACAAAGTTCTTGTAACTTGGTGGTATGATTGGAGGACACGGTAAATCCCCAAAGCATTAGGAATCACTATACCCAAGCTTTGGAGTTTGTTTGCGTGCCCAGACATCTTAAGCATGTGCTCACTGACAGAGCTGCCTCTTCCATCTTGCAGTTAAAGAACTTTTCAGAAGCCTCATAACTCTCAACTGCCGTGTGAGCCTCAAATATCATTTTGAGTTCACGAACAATATCATGTGGGTCATGGTTCTCAAACCTTTTCTGAAGCTCCGATTCCAAACCATACAAGATAGCACACTGAACTGTGGAGTACTGATTCTTCCGAGTGAGGTAAACATTCTTTACTTCATCCATAGCATCAGCTGCAGGCGGGTCACCCAGCGGTGCGTCCAGCACATAGGTCAAATTACCAGCATTGAGGACAATCCTCAAATTGCAGAACCAATCCGCGAAGTTGCTTCCATTGTTTTTCAACTTTTCTTTCTCTAGGAATGCATTAAAATTGATGGTAGGGGCCGCCATTGATCTACAACATATTTGCAATAGCTTAGACTAAGTTTATGACAAATTGAGTTCTAATTAATAGTTAAATTAATCTAGGTGAACTCCCACTCAAAACAATATCCCTCACATTGTTTTAGTGATCACACGAACCAAATCCACCACATCAAAACCGACAATCACGAGAGTTGATGTAACTTCAATGGCGAACAATCAACATGTTCATCATATCTACTATATGACTCATGCTTTACCTTTCGGTGATTCGTGTTCCGAGACCATGTCTGTACATGCTAGGCTCGTCAAGATCAAACCTTAGCTTCCGCATGAGAAAATCTGAATTTCTCACGTTGTATACACTCGCAGAATCTAACACACCCGATCATCACGTGGTGCTTCGAAACAACGAGCTTTAGCAACGGTGCTTACTAAGGATGAACACTTTAAAACTTGAAATTTATGTGCTTGAGAGATCATCTTATAATGCTACCGTCATTAACTAAGCAATACAAGATGCATAAAGGATTAACTTCACATGCAATTCATAATATGTGATATGATATGGCCTTTCTTCTTGTGATTCCGATCTTGTAACATCCCTAAAATCATGTTTTCAAAGCTTTGCATATCATCCATGCATGCATATTCATTTAGAGTTCAATTTCAAACTCTTTTGAAAGAAACAGAAACTTTGGGGTGCTATTATTTCATGTGAACAACCTTTGATCCAATGTTACTCTCTAGTGAGAGAATTATTGTTTTAAAACCTTTGTCGTGTGATCATAGGATTGTTTGATGAGTTTCAAAGCTTGAACAAAATTTCCAAAAATAAAATATGGTTTTAAACCATTTATATGTCTTTATCAAATCATGTGCTGAGGCACTGTTTATTTTTGAGTTTTCAAAAGGACCAAGCAAGTCTAATGAGACAGCAAGGTTTTATGCCCAAAAATATGAAGTTTACACTTTACAAAAATCTAGAAAAGTTTGGAATTCAAATGCTTTTTATTTCAATTGAAAAAGATTCCTGAAAATCAATTTAGAAAAAGAAAAGATATTAGAAATCAGAACTGGGCCTGGCGCCCGCTTTTCGGCCCAACAGACGAAGCATCCCACCCGGGCCACCCCTCTCTCTGCCTTTTCCCACCCGCGCAGAACCTACCCCCTCGCTGACCACTGGGCCCCGTAGCCACGTCAACTCATCGTCCTCAAATCACGCCTGCGACCAGCGCCACCGCGACCATTTCCTCCTGACGCAAATGCTCTTAAATCTCATTGATGCCGTGCGTGATTATCGCCCCTGCTCCGGCTATTTAACCCCCACCCCTCTGCGACCATTTCCCCTCACTCAGCGCCCCCACTCCACCACCAGGCTGCCCACAATCTCACTTGCACCGCCGCAGTACCGAGCCACTCTGGCGTGCGATTCCGGTAAGCATCGTCCGCCCCCTGTCTCTGATTCATACAAGCGTGATCAGTGTGTCCTTGCGCATCTTCTCATGCCTTTATTTTGCTCTGTATCGTCCTAGAGCATCGTCATCATCCACCTCTGGAAGCAATCGAAGCTCAATGCAACTCCGACGGCCTCTCCTGGTTAGTACTGACCGCGCCTCCCCCTCTCGTTCATACCCACACACTCGCCTCGTCCGCACGCATCTAACGCAACCTTTCTCGTTCCTTAGCGTGACCCATAGTGTCGCCACCGTTTCTCAGCAGCACACGCCCGACGACAGAAGCGACTCCGGCGAGTAATAAATGTCAACCTCGAGCGCCCCTTCACCAGCCAAGCACACCTTTAGCATCAGCAACGCACGGCGAACTCGGTGAGCTATCTCTCCCTCTCCCGCGCGACCTAAATCGCCGGCAACGTCTCTGACAGAGCCGCCGCCGCCACTTGCCGCCGCTGGCGCCGCCAGACTTTGGTCGCTTGATCCATAGCTGTTAGATCCAGATCCAACGCGTATGATAGATCACTTAACGAAACGTTTTCTTTAGATCTGAGCCACACAGCGTCACTTAAATCCAACGGCCCGCATCAATCGATCCGTGCGAATCGGTATCAGCCAATCATAACACGCTGCGTGGCTAGGGTTTAGAATTAAAACATAATTTAGATCTATTTGTGTTTCAAACTTGTAAAATTCATAACTTTTAATTCCCACGTTCAAATTTTGCAAACTTTATATCATTGGAATCATGAGAGAAAATCCTATCTATTTATGCAATGTGTTTAATGTTTTGCCTCTGTAAAAATGGTTGTTTTTACAAAAACTTGTGTAGGCTTATTTTGGTTATATAAATAATTTGAAAAATGTTTTAAGGATCAAATAAAGTTTATTTTGAGAATCTTGGACATGTTTATGTTTTAGTACTGTACACTTGTCTTGTTTGGTGTAGAAAAATCATCACATGGCATTTGCATGCATTCATATATTTTTGTTTGTATATATTTTGTTATGTGATTTTGGTGCCTTATTTTATGTGTAGATTTTGGTGCTAATAGTGATTGTGGTTGTGAAGATTGTTGAAACTCCCCAAACTACCAAGGCAAGTGGTGCTTCATTATTTTATTCCCATATTTTTCAACTATGCACTAGAAATATTTTGTATAGGACTTGCATGAATATTTTGGGTAAGTATCTATATGCTATGCTTGGGAAATCCTAGTAGTTGTAGAATTGTTAGAAATTTATCTAAGTTAAGATGCTTACCATTGCCATGCTTAGCCTAGCTATTAGCAACCAAGGGTGGTTATATATTCATGCTATGAGAAATATTTCTAAGTCTTTGGACTTAAGTTTTGCTTAATAAAACAACTAAGTGAATGAAACACCTGGGTGGAATGGAAAGATTGGTTTGTGTTGAGTGGTTACACAAGGCCCATTTCTATGGTTTACCTTGTGGAAAGCCACCCAAGAACAAAGGGATTTGAGATGCCATATGTTAAGAAGCTTCTAGTGCAGCCACATGGCAATATGGGCTCTGCCTGTATCATATAGGTTGCAATAACTTAGCCATTTGGACAGTTGGTGGTAGTGGGATGATAGGTTGGAACTCGTCCATTTGGTCTAAGGGAAGGCTTCTGAAAGGTCCTGTCTTGGTGAAAATTAAGTCTTGTGGGGAAAGTGCACAACCTCTGCAGATGGAAGAATCTAAGTACTTAGCCGTGTCCCTGGTATTGGACAACTTGAGCATCAAGACATGGAAGCTATCAAGAATCTCCTCATCCCAATTTCTAAGTTAAAACTTGTGGTTGAACAAGGGTGAAGGTTCACCAATTTCTATTGGTGATTCCTTGGGAAAGTTTTGTCAAAGAAAAACTTAGTGTTTTCAACTAATAGGTAAAACCTATTTTGAGCAAAGCAAGCCTAAGCTACACTTAGCCAAATTCATGTAGTATCTAGATGCTAATATTCTACTAAGGTATCACTTGCCAATACTATTCCAATGTATTGACCCACTGTGGTTGTAACTTGTGATGTTGCAGGTTATTCTGATGATGATTAGGGGTTATGAGCCTACACTCAACATGCTTGCCTGTGGCACTGTCACATCCCAAGATTTTCCAAATCTTGTAATGTGAAAAATAAATGAATAAATAAAAACTTTGTTGATTTTCAGAGTGAGAAGAAACTTTTTGAATCCAGTTGGAAATCTTCAAACCATTTTGGATCAAATAAAATCCTAAAAGGGATTTAAAAAGATTTGATAAAGGAAAATAAAATATTTCGAACATACTATTTTGGATCTTTTAATAAAAGATTTGGTTTTCAAAACAAAAGGTAGATTTATAAATAAAGATTATTTATAAAGCCAAATTAAACCTTGGCCAAGTTTTTTAAATAAAACATTTTGTTTTGATCAAAAGAACAAAGTTTTATTTAAAGATAATAATAGGGAATTATTATTACCCAATTTTGTTAAGTAAAGACTTTCCCTTTTAAATAAAACATTAAAACTTATTATTTTATTTTTAAAAATAAGTTTCCAAGTATTTTATATTCTCAAATAAAACCTTTTGAAGTGTTTTTGGTTTTATTTTAGATTTCAAAATAAAGTTTTTAATAAAACAAATCCTATTTGATATAATGACTAAGGTCCATTGGATTTAATTATTAATGGAACCTAAAATAAAAAGTTTTTATTTTAAACAAGTATTTCAAGTATCTTATATTTTCAAATAAAACCTACTGATTTAGTTTTGAAAATATTTAGTTTTCAAATGGAGTTTTTAATAAATTAAAACCCATTTGATTTACTAACTAGTGTCCATTTTATTTAATTATAAATGGACTCTAACTAGTGACCCACTCAGACGATGACAAGTGGACCCCGTTCCCTCTCCTCTCTCTCCTGACCTGCCGACCCCACCCCTCCTGTTCATCGTTCTCACCCGCAGCGACTCATTCTTCCCCGCTCCTGCCGTTGATTCCTCTGGCTTCAATTCGCCTTAATGTGGCCACATTTACTCGCTCTGATCACGCAAGCTTAAACGCATACCACTCCTCTCCATTTCCCCTCTGTCACCCCGCATTAGCACGCCCCCAGGCCGCCCTAATTACTCCCCAAGCACCTCTGACTCCGACGACCCTCCTTGCCGATTCCGGCCGGTACTCGCCACTTCTTGCCTCACCAAGTACACAGACACACTCCCCAAACCCAGGCGCACCTTTCTGCAGCCGCAGCTCGCTCACGCGCGTCCCTGAGCGTCGGCAACGTCTTCCTCGAGCCAGCATCGCCGTCTGCTCCAACTACGGCGACGTCTCCCCGGTAAACCAGACCTCCCCTCTCTTCCCCGTGGACACGATGATGATCGCCATGCCTTTTCGAACCTAATTGTGCCTCCCGTTTGTCCTAGCGTGCCCTCCATCCTCACCCTCGACGACCTCCAGAACCACCCGACGCCGGAAGCTCCTCCGACGAGCAATCACCGTCGCCCCCGTGCACCCCCTGCTCTCCTACGACCACGTTGAGCACCAGAATACCACGGCAGACCCGGTGAGCATATCCGTTCCCTCCTTCGCTTCCTGTAGCCGCCGTAGCACCGCCAGCAGCGCGTCTCCGCCGCCAGCCACCGTTGAGCGCCGCCGGATTTTGGTTAGTGAGTCAGGAGCCGTAGGATGCGAAACATCCGGCTAGGATTAGATCCAATCGAAAAGGTACGCGACCATCTGCGCCGCACGTTTCCATTTAGATCCAACGCACCCTGTAGCCGATCCGAGCGAACCGTTATTGACCAATAAGAAACAGCCACGTGGCCTGTAGTTGATTTAAAAGACAGATTTGATCTATTAGATTTCCAATTTTGTAAATTGCACAACTTTTAAACCACACGTCCAAAAATTACAAGTTTTATACCAATGGAATCAGTGGAACAAGCCCTAGCCGACCATGCCATTTGTTTAGTAAAAAGCTTCTGGAAAAATGGTTGTTTTTACAGAAACTTTTGTATGCTTGTTAAGGATGTGAAAATTGTTTAAAAATGAATTTGGAGATAAAATCTTTGGCAAATGGTGTGATTTGAACCTACTAACATTAGTAAACACTTTTGTGGTTTCAAAAATGAATTTGGTGAAATAAAAGAATGATTCTTTGATTTAAAACCATTTCTAGTCAAATAGAAATGTGGTTTATTTATTAAAAATGTTTTTGGAAAGGAACTTTTGGGAAAGGTTTTGTTTTAAACTCTCTGACCCCAAACACCAAGTTTTGTGGTTTGAAAACATATTTGGTGAACCCTATAGATTAATGCCTTAGTAAAAATATTTCTACACCACATAAAATGATACTTTGTTTTGAAAATGGTTTTTGAAGTGAAACTTTTTGCAAATGACTTTGCCACTTTATAAAATGACCATTAGGTGTTTTCAAATGTTTATGACCCATTAGGAACCACTTTTTCAAACAAAACAAAGCTTGGCATGCTTGCATGCATTACTTTGATTTTGTTATTTTATGTGTTGTTTTGCTTGATTGGTAGATTAAGATTGTGCCTTGCTTGATTGATTTGTAGTGACTTGAAGAGTGTGATTGTTGCAAGGACAAGGAGTGAACCCATACTCTACCAAAAAGGCAAGTGATGCTTCATACTTTGTCCCATTACTTTCGCTATGCATTAGTGATTTTCTCTAAGTAAAACTTGCATGAATTTTTGCTAAGTATAAACCTTGCTATAGAAATCCTAGTAGATGAAACCTTAGTGGAAATCTTCCTAAGTTAAGATTCCTATTACTATCATGCTTAGCTTAGCTAATAGAAAACAAGTGTGGAAATATATTCACACTATGGAAAATTTCTAAGTCTGAGGACTTGTGTTTTTGTTTAATAAAACAACTAAGTTAATGAATCACCTGGGTGGAATGGTAATTGCTTGGTGGATTTTGTTTGAGTGGTTCACAAGGCCCATGTCTATGGTTTACCTTGTGTATCTCACTTGTGGATGGCCACCCAGGAACAAAGAGATTTGAGATGTCAAATGTTGAGAAGCTTCAAGTGCAACCACTTGGCATTATGGGCTCTGCCTAGATCATATAGGTTGCAAGAACTTAGCCATATGGACAGTGGGTGGTAGAGTTTGATAGGTTCGAGCGCGTCCATTTTGGTCTAAGGGAAGGCTTCTAAAAGATCTTGTCTTGGGAAACCAAGTCTTGTGGGGAAAGTGCACCACCTCTGTAGAGTGTAAAATCTAAGTACTTAGCCATGTCCCTGGTAAAGGATAATTTGAGCATCAAGACATGGAAACAATCAAGAATCTCATCATTCAAATTTCAAAGTTAAAAACTTATGGTTGAACCAGGGTTAAAGGATATTCAATCTTTGATTGGTAGATGCCTTGCAAAAAGATGATTTTTGTCAAGCTAAAACTTAGTATTTTCAAAATGATAAGGAAAATCTATTTTGAGCAATGCAAGCCTCAACTCCACTTAGCCAAATGCATATAGATGATAGACTCCACTATACTACCATAGTATCACTTGCCAATACAATTCAAATGTATTGACCCTTGTGGTTGTAACTTGTTATGTTGCAGGATTGATTGATTTAGTGAGGTTTAAGTCATTAGGATTACAAGTCTACAACCAACATGTCTGCCCGTGGCACTTTGAAGATGAAGGACCCCATGCTTATAGATATTCTGCTGCAATGTAATGTAATAGCCAAAAGAGCTATCTATGATGTAATAAAACTATGTTATTCCTGGTTATAAAGTATTATTATGACCTTTGTTTCTTGATATTACATCTTAACTGTGGATGCTAGCTATTGATCCAGGGACTAGCATTATAAACACAGGGGACTCCACCTTATGTTAAATAAAGGTTGGGACACTCCCTCTTCAGATGGTATCAGAGCATTGTGTTGCCTTAGGATTTGTAAACCTAGGATTGGACAAAAACCCTTAGAAAAATAGGAGTTATATTTGTTCCAAAAACTTATTTACAAAACAATCTTGTAAACTCTTCCCTTAACCATTTTGGATTTGATTCTACATCACATCTATTTCAACTTGATGGAAAAACCTACCCCATGACCAAAGACTCCACCATGTGCAAAGGACTTCTTCAACTCTAATGACTTCAACATCTTCAGCATATTCACCCAAGGACTTCAATCTTGGATATCACTAAGGACTACAAGTGAGACAAAGAAATCTTTCTCAAAATGTGGAGACTGAGGAAATGCAAAATTAGAAGGAGTTCACTTCACTTGAAGTATTGTGACCAAAAGTTTTTCCAAGGAAACCAAGATCTCATGCAAGAAGAATCAACCAAGAAGGATGGAAAGATCGCAAGTGAACCAGATAGATGGACCACCATATTTAGTTAAGTCAAACACACCAACTTATGTGGTGTAACAAAATTATTTTTGTTTGCCTAAAAAATGCTTGAAACTTGTTGTTGAGTGGAATGTTTGTTTGTGATTGCTTGCACATTGCTTGAGGGAATTGTGATGTGTGTGACAAGAACTATTCCCTTAGAAATATCTTGCCTATTCTAATCCTTATCCAACCCAAACAGATGACTTCTCCAAGAGACTCCAACATCAAGGTTGATGAAACCAACAATAACCAAGAGGACAACATGAGAGAACTTATAGCAACCCAAAACCAGTTGAGCCAAGAGACAACCCAGCTTTTAGCCAACAACAATGGACTAGACCCAGCCATACAAAGGATTTTGAAACTTCAATCCCAATTGTTGCAAGGATTGGTTACTCAAATGATCAACATGGGAGAAAACTTTTCCCAAAGAGCTAATGACAACAAGGATGACAAAGATGCTAATCTAGAAGGAACCCAAGCTAGCAATATTTTTAGAGACAAGGATCATGCATCCAAGGAGCATGAAGATCAATGCCCCAAGAAGAGAGAAAGATTTCCCACCTATGAAGAACATGAACTAGAAGAACTCCTAGCTTTGGAGGGACCCAAGAAGAAGAAGAAATGCCCCAACCCTAACAAGAAGGATATTACTCAAGTGCAATGTTACAATTGCAAAGAGATGGGACACTATGCCAATGAATGCCCAGAAAAGAAGAAGAATCAAAGAAACAAACAAGAGGCAATGATACCAAAGGAAAAGAAAGATATCAGCCAAGTGATGTGTTTCAAATGCAAGGAACTAGGCCACTATGTAAACTTCTGTCTAGGAAAGAGGAAGCCCAAGATAAACCAACTTATAAAAGATCTCAACCTTGGCCCATGAGTCAAGTGTGGAAACAAAGCACACTATGCAGAAGGTTGCCCAGAGAAGTTGCCCCAGGATCCCAAGCAAGCCAAGATGTAATTTAGTTTGAAAATTTTTAAGGGTGGTAGTACCCTAGTTGCTTTGATCCAACTTGTAACCCCTAGCCTCCCCAAATCTCGGGACGAGATTTATTTTAAGGGTGGTAGCCTGTCACATCCCAAGATTTTCCAAATCTTGTAATGTGAAAAATAAATGAATAAATAAAAACTTTGTTGATTTTCAGAGTGAGAAGAAACTTTTTGAATCCAGTTGGAAATTTTCAAACCAATTTGGATCAAATAAAATCCTAAAAGGGATTTAAAAAGATTTGATAAAGGAAAATAAAATATTTTGAAATTACTATTTTGGATCTTTTAATAAAAGATTTGGTTTTCAAAAGAAAAGGTAGATTTATAAATAAAGATTATTTATAAAGCCAAATTAAATCTTGGCCAAGTTTTTTAAATAAAACATTTTGTTTTGATCAAAATAACAAAGTTTTATTTAAAGATAATAATAGGGAATTATTATTATCCAATTTTGCTAAGTAAAGACTTTCCCTTTTAAATAAAACATTAAAACTTATTATTTTATTTTTAAAAATAAGTTTCCAAGTATTTTATATTCTCAAATAAAACCTTTTGAAGTGTTTTTGGTTTTATTTTAGATTTCAAAATAAAGTTTTTAATAAAACAAATCCTATTTGATTTAATGACTAAGATCCATTTGATTTAATTATTAATGGAACCTAAAATAAAATGTTTTTATTTTAAACAAGTATTTCAAGTATCTTATATTTTCAAATAAAACCTACTGATTTGGTTTTGAAAATATTTAGTTTTCAAATGGAGTTTTTAATAAATTAAAACCCATTTGATTTACTAACTAGTGTCCATTTTATTTAATTATAAATGGACTCTAAAATAAAAATATTATCTTATTTTGGGATTTGGTTTATGTAGATAAACAGAACCAAAAAATCATTACAATTGTTTGAATTGTTTGAATAGTTGATTGAAATTCAAAACATAAATTGATTTGGAAAAAGAAAAAGGTTTCAGACAGAAAAAAAATGTGAATTGGACCTGACCCAACTGAGCCAGCCCAATAAGCCCACTCGCAGCCCAGTTTCTCTCCCTCCCGAAGAAAGCGGTTGGCACCAACTTACTGACCCACTCAGACGATGACAAGTGGACCCCGTTCCCTCTCCTCTCTCTCACTGACCTGTCGACCCCACCCCTCCTGTTCATCGTTCTCACCCGCAGCGACTCGTTCTTCCCCGCTCCTTCCGTTGATTCCTCCGGCTTCAATTCGCCTTAACGCGGCCACATTTACTCGCTCTGATCACGCAAGGTTAAACGCATACCACTCCTCTCCATTTCCTTTCTGTCACCCCGCATTAGCACGCCCCCAGGCCGCCCCAATTCCTCCCCGAGCACCTCTGACTCTGACGACCCTCCTTGCCGATTCCGGCCAGTACTCGCCACTTCTTGCCTCACCAAGTACACAGACACACTCCCCAAACCCAGGCGCACCTTTCTGCAGCCGCAGCTCGCTCGCGCGCGTCGCTGAGCGTCGACAACGTCTTCCCCGAGTCAGCGCCGCCGTCTGCTCCAACTGCGGCGACGTCTCCCCGGTAAATCAGACCTCCCCTCTCTTCCCCGTGGACACGATGATGATCGCGATGCCTTTGCGAACCTAACTGTGCCTCCCTTTTGTCCTAGGGTGCCCTCCATCCTCGCCCTCGACGACCTCCAGAACCACCCGACGCCGGAAGCTCCTCCGACGAGCAATCACCGTCGCCCCCGTGCACCCCGTGCTCTCCTACGACCACGTTGAGCACCAGAATACCACGGCGGACCCGGTGAGCATATCCGTTCCCTCCTTTGCTTCCTGTAGCCGCCGTAGCACCGCCAGCAGCGCGTCGCCGCCGCCAGCCACCGTTGAGCGCCGCCGGATTTTGGTTAGTGAGTCAGGAGCCGTAGGATGCTAAACATCCGGCTAGGATTAGATCCAATCGAAAAGGTACGCGACCATCTGCGCCGCATGTTTCCAGTTAGATCCAACGCACCCCGTAGCCAATCCGAGCGAACCGTTATTGACCAATAAGAAACAGCCACGTGTCCTGTAGTTGATTTAAAAGACAGATTTGATCTATTAGATTTCCAATTTTGTAAATTGCACAACTTTTAAACCACACGTCCAAAAATTAAAAATTTTATACCAATGGAATCAGTGGAACAAGCCCTAGCCAACCATGCCATTTGTTTAGTAAAAAGCTTCTGGAAAAATAGTTGTTTTTACAGAAACTTTTGTATGCTTGTTAAGGATGTGAAAATTGTTTAAAAATGAATTTGGAGATAAAATCTTTGGCAAATGGTGTGATTTGAACCTACTAACATTAGGAAACACTTTTGTGGTTTCAAAAATGAATTTGGTGAAAGAAAAGAATGATTCTTTGATTTAAAACCATTTCTAGTCAAATAGAAATGTGGTTTATTTATTAAAAATGTTTTTTGAAAGAAAATTTTGGGAAAGGTTTTGTTTTAAACTCTCTGACCCCAAACACCAAGTTTAGTGGTTTGAAAACATATTTGGTGAACCCTATATATTAATGCCTTAGTAAAAATATTTCTACACCACATAAAATGCTTGTTAAGGATGTGAAAATTGTTTAAAAATGAATTTGGAGATAAAATCTTTGGCAAATGGTGTGATTTGAACCTACTAACATTAGGAAACACTTTTGTGGTTTCAAAAATGAATTTGGTGAAAGAAAAGAATGATTCTTTGATTTAAAACCATTTCTAGTCAAATAGAAATGTGGTTTATTTATTAAAAATGTTTTTGGAAAGAAACTTTTGGGAAAGGTTTTGTTTTAAACTCTCAGACCCCAAACACCAAGTTTTGTGGTTTTAAAACATATTTGGTGAACCCTATAGATTAATGCCTTAGTAAAAATATTTCTACACCACATAAAATGATACTTTGTTTTGAAAATGGTTTTTGAAGTGAAACTTTTTGCAAATGACTTTTCCACTTTATAAAATGACCATTAGGTGTTTTCAAATGTTTATGACCCATTAGGAACCGCTTTTTCAAACAAAACAAAGCTTGGCATGCTTGCATGCACTACTTTGATTTTGTTATTTTATATGTTGTTTTGCTTGATTGGTAGATTAAGATTGTGCCTTGCTTGATTGATTTGTAGTGACTTGAAGAGTGTGATTGTTGCAAGGACAAGGAGTGAACCCATACTCTACCAAAAGGCAAGTGATGCTTCATACTTTGTCCCATTACTTTCGCTATGCATTAGTGATTTTCTCTAAGTAAAACTTGCATGAATTTTTGCTAAGTATAAACCTTGCTATAGAAATCCTAGTAGATGAAACCTTAGTGGAAATCTTCCTAAGTTAAGATTACTATTACTATCATGCTTAACTTAGCTAATAGAAAACAAGGGTGGAAATATATTCACACTATGGAAAATTTCTAAGTCTGAGGACTTGTGTTTTTGTTTAATAAAACAACTAAGTTAATGAATCACCTGGGTGGAATGGTAATTGCTTGGTGGATTTTGGTTGAGTGGTTCACAAGGCCCATGTCTATGGTTTACCTTGTGTATCTCACTTGTGGATGGCCACCCAGGAACAAAGAGATTTGAGATGTCAAATGTTGAGAAGCTTCAAGTGCAACCACTTGGCATTATGGGCTCTGCCTAGATCATATAGGTTGCAAGAACTTAGCCATATGGACAGTGGGTGGTAGAGTTTGATAGGTTGGAGCGCGTCCATTTTGGTCTAAGGGAAGGCTTCTGAAATATCTTGTCTTGGGAAACCAAGTCTTGTGGGGAAAGTGCACCACCTCTGTAGAGTGTAAAATCTAAGTACTTAGCCATGTCCCTGGTAAAGGACAATTTGAGCATCAAGACATGGAAACAATCAAGAATCTCATCATTCAAATTTCAAAGTTAAAAACTTATGGTTGAACCAGGGTTAAAGGATATTCAATCTTTGATTGGTAGATGCCTTGCAAAAAGATGATTTTTGTCAAGCAAAAACTTAGTATTTTCAAAATGATAAGGAAAATCTATTTTGAGCAATGCAAGACTCAACTCCACTTAGCCAAATGCATATAGATGATAGACTCCACTATACTACCAAAGTATCACTTGCTAATACAATTCAAATGTATTGACCCTTGTGGTTGTAACTTGTTATGTTGCAGGTTTGATTGATTTAGTGAGGTTTAAGTGATTAGGATTACAAGTCTACAACCAACATGTCTACTTGTGGCACTTTGAAGATGAAGGACCCCATGCTTATAGATATTCTGCTGCAATTTAATGTAATAGCCAAAAGAGCTATGTATGATGTAATAAAACTATGTTATTCCTGGTTATAAAGTTATATTATGACCTTTTTTTCTTGATATTACATCTTAACTGTGGATGCTAGCTATTGATCCAGGGACTAGCATTGTAAACACAGGGGACTCCACCTTATGTTAAATAAAGGTTGGGACACTCCCTCTACAGGCACATGAAGATGAAGACTTATTTATCTTATTATATATTTGAACTCTTCTTTTAGGCCTATGGCCATGGAGTTTGTAAAAGACTATGTTTGTCTCTGGAATGATATGTAATAATGACCTTTGTTTCTGTGTACTTCATCTTAAACTGTGGATGCTAGCATTGATCTAGGGACTAGCATTGCAATCACAGGGATCCTTACCTTTATAAAGGGAGGGATCTTACAGATGGTATCAGAGCACTGTGTTGCATGTAGGATTATAACCCTAGGATTGGAAACCACTAAGGAGAAATTTTCAACAATTTCCACACTTGTCTTTTCTTCTCGTAAACATTTCTAATCTTCTTTCTCATCTCTATTTTTAGATGAACTCCATCAACGAAGCTGTGAGGAAAGGACCACTCATGACTATGACCTTGGAGTGTGAGATAGAATTCCACAAGGCTCTCAAAGACCTCATGGTTGCCATGGGAATACATGGTTCAGCTATGTACAAAGGTTTTCCCGTGATGGATGAAGGAGTTGAGTACTGGTGGGTGCAACTTCACTTGTATAAAAACAAGGAAGACAACCACAAGGAATCATGATTCTGCATGGTCACCAACTCAGTGATGCACACCACATTCTTTGAATTTGCAAGGGATGCAGCTTGGAAGGCCATCAAGGAGCTTGGTGATAGACTCAAGTGCAGAATGCTAAACACCGAAAAAGACCTTAGGGAAGAAAAGAAGCATACCTAAGAGTTAGAGGCTACCAACCAACGTTTAAGAGAGGACATCATAGACTTAGCAATGGAGTCATGTGATCAGGATCGACATATTGCCTCTAGGGATGCCCTGTTAGCCAACTTGGCAAGTGAGATGGGATTCTAACGTACTTCGTTAGTTGGACCACCACACTTGTCATTTTATTTTCCAAAAATGTTGTCTAAAATAAGTTGAACCTTGGATGCTTGTAATGGGTTTATGTATGCCATGACTTGTGTGTTTTCACTGCCAAAGATATGCATGTGATGCCTTGTCTTGTGATATATATTTAATTATTTTGATTCTAACTTTTTCTATCTTATAAAATAGATGCCTAATGTTACTATCAGCACGGCTGAAGAGTTCAAGGGAACTCGTTTTGGCACTCGTCTTATTGAGCTCACTAGTCTGCTCAATCTTCCGCTTCCTAGCATCATGGTGCTTCCCCTAACCAAGTTTGAGAGGAAAGACCTTTGGGGCTTCAAGGTTAATCAGCCAGGACGCCAGACTGAGCCTACCACGGAGGCAATCATCTTCAAGTTTATGCATGACGACATGGAGAGAGGCCTAGAGGTAGTCATGCAGGATTCACTTGCACGTCTGTTAGGGAGACACTCTCGGGAGATTAGAGGTACTCACTTCCACGCCTTCGGGAGACGTGACGAGGATGGTGAGGCTATTGAGTTCGAGGATGCTGCTAGAGACGGCAGAGCCGATTCGTCTGTACCTCCATGACCTAGAGGTTCTTATTAGGCACCTAGATACTGATAGGACCAACATCATTCTTAGCAATGACGAGCTCCAGGTGCACTTCGTGAGATGGACAAGCTCTTCGCGGAGCAAGATGAGATAGTCAAGGAAATGGAGGCCAAGTTTGAGAGTCAAGATAGAAAGTTCAAGAGTCAAGAGAAAAGAGTCCAAGATAGGAACAAGAGGATTCGAGAGATGACTGCAGAACTAGAGACCAAGGACTTCGAGCTCGATCATCAGCTGTCACATCCCAAGATTTTCCAAATCTTGTAGTGAAAAATAAATGAATAAAATAAAACTTTGTTGATTTTCAGGGTGAGAAGAAACTTTTGGTTCCAATTGGAAACCTTCAAAACCTATTTGGATCAAATAAAATCCTATAGGGATTTAAAAAGTTAAATAAACAATAAACTTCAAAATATTTAAAATTACTATTTTTTGGATCTTTTTATAAAAGATTTGGTTTTCAAAGGAAAAGGTAGATTTATAAATAAAGACTATTTTATAGAGCCAAATTAAACCTTGACCAAGTTTTTGAAATAAAATATTTTGTTTTGATTAAAAGAGTAAAGTTTTATTTAAATAAAATAATAAGGATTTAATATCCAAATTTTATTTAAGTAAAGGCTTGTCCCATTTTAAATAAACACTAAAAACTTATTTATTTATTTTAAATAAGTTTTCCAAGCATTTTATATTCTCAAATAAAACCTACTGAAGTGTTTTTGGATTTATTTTAGATTTCATAACAAAGATTTTAATAAAACAAATCCTATTTGATTTAATGACTAAGGTCCATTTGATTTAATTATTAATGGACCCTAAAATAAATGTTATTTTATTTTAAACCAGTTTTCCAAGTATCTTTTATTTTCAAATAAAACCTACTGATTTGGTTTTGAAAATACTTAGTTTCCAAATGGAGATTTTATTAAATATATCAAAACCTATTTGAATTAATAATTAAAGGTCTATTTTATTTAATTATTAAATAGATCCTAAAAAGAATAGAAATATTATTTTATTTTGGATTTTGGTTTATGTTGTTAAACAGAACCAAATTCAATTGCAAAGTGTGTTGAATGTTTGAATGTGATTTGAATGTATGAATGTTGTTTGAATTTTAAAACAGAAATAGGAAATAGAAAAAGAAAAGCTTGTTGTACAAAAAATATATGAGAAGGAGCCAGCCCAGTCGACCCAACCCAGCAGCCCACAAGGCCCAACCAGCCCAGCTTCTCTCCCTCCCGAAGAAAACGTTTGGCACCAACTTACTGACCCGCACAGAAGCTGACCGGTGGACCCTCCCCCTCACTCCCTTTCTCGCTGACACTAGGCCCCACAACCACGCTCCCTTCTTCCCCACCCGCGGACTACGCCCTCCCCCTCGCCAGCCATTGCAGGTGAATAAAGTCCGGCGTAATACGCGTTAACCATGCCGTTAATCAGCCCCTTGACCACGCACGTTAAAGCGCCTGCCCCTCCTCTCCACTTCCCCTCTGTCGCCTCATCTCAACATGCCCCCAGGCTGTCGAATTTCGCTCAACACTCCCTCTGTTCCAACGACGCTCCGGTGCAAATTCCGGCGACCCAGCGCTGCCCCTTTCCTCATCGACCACGCACACATACTCCACACGTCCTGGCGCATCTCCCCGTGCCACTGGTTCGCCCGCGAGTGCCCTGTAGCCTCGACTTCGTCGACACCGAGCGTGCGCCGCCGTCTGCCATTACTCCATCGAGCACCCCAGGTGAACTCCGACCGCCCTAAGCTCTCTCGGTGATGCACACATCTTCCCCAGATCATCCTGCGTCTAACCATGCCTCCACTTTTTCTTAACGTGGTTCCAAACGACACCAGCGACGACGACCTGAGAACACCGCCACCCAAACCAACTCCGGCGAGCGATTCGGGACTACCCCGTGCACCCCTCGTCGAACCAACAACACGTTGAGCATCAGCAAGCGCCGACGATTCCGTTGAGCCACCCCACTCCTCTAGCTCCCTGTATCGCCGGCAACCTCACCGCCAGAGCGCCGCCGCCGCGTAGTCGCCGCTAGCGCCGCCACTAGTTGGCAAGCGTGCTGCGCACCGTAGGATCTTGATCCGACGCTCACAATATATCCTTAGCCGAAGGGGTAAGTATCCACCTGTGCCGCACGATCTGACTTGATCCAACGCACCAGCGCAGTCGATCCAACCGAAAGGGTATTGACGAATCAGAAACAGCCACGTGGACTGGATTCGATTTAAAACAGATTTTTGATATGATTAGAATACAAATTTGTAATTGGTATAACTTTTGATCCACACGTCCAAAAATTACAAACTTTATATCAATGGAATCAGCAAGACAAGCCCTAGCCAACCATGCAATTTGTTTAGCAAAAAGCTTCTGTTAAAATGTTTGTTTTTGCAGAAACATTTGTATGCTTGTTTAGGTTATAAAAATTGTTCAAAAATGATTTTGGGGATAAAATCTTTGGCAAATGGTGTCATTTGAACCTACTGACCATAAGAATCACTTTGTGGTTTCAAAAATGTACTTGGTGAAACAAAAGAATGATTCTTTGATTTAAAAACATTTCTAGTCAAATAAAAATATAGTTTAATTGTTAAAAATGGTTTTGGAAGAAAACCTTTGGGAAATGTTTTGTTTTAAACTCTCTGACCCTAAACACCAAGTTTTATGATTTGAAAATGTATTTGGTGAACCCTATAGATTAATGCCTTAGTAAAAATATTTCTACACCACATAAAATGATACTTTGTTTTGAAAATGGTTTATGAAGTGAAACCTTTTGCAAATGATTTTTCCACTTTATAAAAAGACCATTAGGTGTACCCAAATGTTTAAAACCCAATAGGAACCACTTTTACAAATAAAACAACCCTTTTTGCATGCTTGCATGTGTTGTTTGTTTTATTATTTTATGTGATGTTTTGCTTGATTGGTAGATTGAGTTTGTGCCTTGCTTGATTGAATTGTAGTGAATTGAAGAGTGTGATTGTTGCAAGGACAAGGAGTGAACCTATACCCTCTACCAAAAAGGCAAGTGATGCTTCATACTTTTGACCCATTACTTTCACTATGCATTAGTGATTTTCTCTAAGTAAACTTGCATGGAATTTTGCTAAGTATAAACTTTGCTATAGGAAAACCTAGTAGATGAAACCTTAGTAGAAAATTCCTAAGTTAAGAATCCTACTACTATCAAGCTTAGCTTAGCTAATAGAAAACAAGGGTGGAATATACATTCATACTATGGAAAATTTCTAAGTCTGAGGACTTATGTTTTTCTTAATAAAACAACTAAGTCAATGAATCACCTGGGTGGAATGGTAATTGCTTGGTGGTTTTTGGTTGAGTGCTTCACAAGGCCCATGTCTATGGTTGACCTTGTGTATCTTACTTGTGGATTGCCACCCAGGAACAAAGAGATTTGAGATGTCAAATGTTGAGAAGCTTCAAGTGCAGCCACTTGGCATTATGGGCTCTGCCTGGATCATATAGGTTGCAAGAACTTAGCCATATGGACCGTTGGTGGTAGAGTTTGATAGGTTGGAGCGCGTACATTTTGGTCTAAGGGAAGGCTTCTGAAAGATCTTGTCTTGGGAAACCAAGTCTTGTGGGGAAAGTGACCACCTCTATAGAGTGTAAAATCTAAGTACTTAGCCATGTCCCTGGTAAAGGAAAATTTGAGCATCAAGACATGGAAGCAATCAAGAATCTCATCATTCAAATTTCTATGTTAAAAACTTGTGGTTGAACAAAGGTTAAAGGATCTTCAATCTTTGATTGAGAAAAATGTTTTTGTCAAGCAAAAACTTAGTGTTTTCAAAATGATAAGGAAAATCTATTTTGAGAAATGCAAGCCTCAACTCCACTTAGCCAAATGCATATAGATGATAGACTCCACTATACTACCATAGTATCACTTGCCAATACAATTCAAATGTATTGACCCTTGTGGCTGTAACTTGTTATGTTGCAGGATTGATTGATTTAGTGAAGTGTGTTGATTAGGATTACAAAGTCTACAACCAACATGTCTGCCTGTGGCACTTTGAAGATGAAGGACCCCATGCTATGGATATTCTGCTGCAATGTAATGTAATAGCCAAATGAGCTATGTAAGATGTAATAAAATTATGTTATTCCTGGTTATAAAGTTGTATTATGACCTTTGTTTCTTGATATTACATCTTAACTGTGGATGCTAGCTATTGATCCAGGGACTAGCATTGTAAACACAGGGGACTCCACCTTATTCAAAGGTTGGGACCCTTACATCAGCAAACTGTGATTGAGAGACTTCGTTCACAGAAGAGGGCTCTCAAAGCCAAGGTAGAGGCCTTGACTACCAATGTCAAGGAATACAAGACCGCTATGGAGAATGCAGGTCTTACACTTGTTGATGAGGAGCTTGATGAAGAGGAGTAGTGATGACTATTCATTTACCTTTCATTTACCATGCTTTTGATTATTGAGTCGCATTGACCATCCAACATGTGGATGGCTTGCTATTGGTGTGTTTGATTTTCAAAACTTGTTGTCTATGTTGTTGAACTTTTGTTATTTTGATGCATGTTTGGTGATTGTTTATGTGATGTATTGTGCATGTTAAACATCTATGGGTATCTCATTCTTATCCTTATGAAAACCACAGATGCCTCCTCGACGTGCCAACCCCAACCCGAACAACAACAATGTCACCCCAGAGATGCAGCAGCTGATGACAGCTCAGACACAACTGATGCAGATGATGAACACCTTTATGCAGAATCAGAACAACAACAACAACAACAACAACAACAATCAGAACAATCCACCAGGTTTTGACATGGTTACCAGATTCTTAAGACTGAGGCCTGTTAAGTTCTCAGGAACTACTGACCCTATGGTTGCCAATGATTGGATACACTCAGTAAATAAGGATATGGTAACTGTTGGCTGTACTGATGAGGAGAAAGTCAGGTTTGCAGCACACTTGTTGGAAGGACCAGCAGCTACATGGTGGGATAACTTCCAGATCACCAATCCCATTGAAGATGTGACAAGGGCTATCTTTGAATATAGTTTCCGTACTGCTCACATCTCATCCGGAGTGATGAGTTTGAAGAAGAAGGAATTTGATAACTTGAAGCAACGCCACCGTAGAGTGGCTGAATATATTGAGGAGTTTGACAATCTGGCGCGTTATGCACCGGATGAAGTTAACACTGATGCTAAGAGGAAGGAGAAGTTCCTCGAAGGATTGAACGATGAACTGAACCTGCAGCTATCTGTGGCCTATGTCCCCACATATCAGTATCTTTGCGACAAGGCTTCCATCTTGGAGAGCAAGATGAAACAGGTTGAAAGCAGGAAGAGGAAACACTCTGACAAGCACAACTCGGGATCGTCTCACAAGCGTTCCCATTATGATGATAGTGGGAGTTCTGGATCCCACAAGCATGGAAAGTACAACAGCCACCACAACCACAACCATCATCATGACAACAAGCATCACCGTAGTCATGACAATGACAAGTACAAGAATCACAAGGGAGGATACAAGAACCACCACAATGGAAGTGGAAGTGGTAGTGGAAGCCAGCCTGTCAAGAACGATCTTAGTCAGGTTGAATGTTTTAAGTGCAAGAAGATGGGGCATTATGCAAATGAATGCCCAGAAAAGAAAGTTGAAGGACCCAACAAGCCCAACCCTATCCAGAAGGGACAGGTGAACCACATCAATGTGGAAGAGATCTATGAGGAACCTGATGCTGTTGCTGGTAAGTTCAAACTCAATTCTATTCTAGCATTTGTTCTCTTTGATACTGGTGCATCTCATTCATTCATATCAAGAGCATTTGTTGGAAGAAATGAACTACAGGTAGAAAATATTGGGTGTCCTATAAAAGTAAGTTCTCCTGGCGGAGAAATGATAGTGAACTCAGGATGTCATGATCTAGTCATAGAGTTCGGGAAGTACAAGTTTCCCGTTAATCTGATAATCCTAAATTCCCAAGGATTGGATGTCATTTTGGGAATGGACTGGATGACCAAGCACAAGGGAGTGCTAGATTGTGCCAACCATACCATCTCACTCACAACTCCGGAAAACAAAAGGATTAGATTCAAGACCAACTTTGAACCAAAAGGGAGTAAGCTAAATTCTCTTAAGGGGTTAGCATAGACAGTGTGCCAATTGTGAGTGAATATCCGGATGTGTTTCCGGAAGAATTACCAGGAATGCCACCAGATAGAGATGTGGAGTTTCTGATTGATTTGCTACCAGGATCGGGACCAATAGCAAAGAGACCTTACAAGATGTTAGTTGATGAGTTGAAAGAACTCAAGAAACAACTTGGAGAACAGTTGCAGAAAGGATTTATTCAACCAAGTTTTTCATCCCGGGGAGCACCAGTTTTGTTTGTGGAAAAGAAAGATACAAGTCAAAGGTTATGCATAGATTACCGTTCACTCAATGAGGTAACTATTAAGAACAAATACCCTTTGCCTAGAATCAATGACTTGTTTGATCATCTAGAAGGAGCCTGTGTGTTCTCAAAGATTGATCTCCGGTCAGGTTATTTCCAGCTCAAGATAAGAGAACAAGACATACCTAAGACAACTTTTACCACTAGGTATGGATTGTATGAGTATACCGTGATGCCATTTGGTTTGACCAATGCACCAGCTTACTTCATGAATATGATGAACAAGGTGTTCATGGAGTTCCTTGACAAGTTTGTTGTCATATTCATCGATGACAGTTTGATCTACTCCAAGAGCAAAGAAGAGCATGAAGGACATTTGCGTTTGATACTTGAGAAGCTTAGAGAGCATAAGATGTATGCCAAATTCAGCAAGTGTGAATTTTGGTTGAATGAAGTTGGATTTCTTGGACACATTGTGTCAGGAGATGGTGTAGCAGTTGATCCCGCAAAAGTGTCAGCTGTAACTGAGTGGGAATCTCCTAAGTCAGTAAAAGAGGTTCGTAGTTTCCTTGGCTTGGCAGGATACTACAGAAGGTTCATTGAGAATTTCTGCAAGATAGCTAAGCCAATGACAGAGTTGCTAAAGAAAGACAAGAAATTTTCTTGGTCTGAAGGATGTGAACTCAGTTTTCGAAGAATTGAAGAAGAGACTAGTGACATCACCAGTCTTATGTTTGCCAGATTTGGAAAAAGATTTCCAAGTATATTGTGATACATCTCATCATGGATTAGGTGCAGTTCTAATGCAAGAAGGGAAAGTTGTGGCTTATGCGTCGAGACAACTCAAAACTCATGAGGTAAATTACCCTACTCATGATTTAGAGTTAGCCTCTGTTGTCCATGCACTCAAAACATCGAGACATTATCTTTTGGGAAAGCGATGTGAAGTGTTCACCGATCACAAAAGTTTGAAGTATATCTTCACCCAGAAAGAAATCAAAATGAGACAAATAAGATGGCTAGAACTCATCAAGGACTTTGCAATACCATCCCGGTAAAGCAAATGTTGTAGCAGATGCTCTAAGCCGTAAGGTTTTTGTGAATGGCCTTACTAAGGGAGAGTTGCCAGATGATCGGTGTGCCCAATTTAGAGATCTCAGATTGGAAATTTTGCCTGAGGGACATCTCATGTCATTGGATGTTCAACCCACTTTGTTGAACAAAATCAAAGAATCCCAAAAGACAGATAAGGAAATTGAAGAGATTAAGGAAAAGATTGGCAAAGGAAAAGCCAAAGGATTCCATGAAGACGAACAGGGTACTTTATGGTATGAAAATGTATCTGTGTTCCACAAGATCCGGAGCTTCGGAAACTGATTTTACAAGAAGCACATAACTCACCATATTCCATTCATCCGGGTAACACCAAAATGTACATAGATATGAAAGAAATATTTTGGTGGAATAATCTCAAGAAGGACATCGCTGAACATATTGCTTTGTTTGATGTATGTAGTAGAGTGAAAGCGGAACATCAGAAACAAGCAGGATTGCTACAACCACTACCTATTCCTGATTGGAAGTGGGACAAGATTGATATGGATTTCATCACTGGATTGCCAAGGACCAGGTCAGGATATGATACTATTTGGGTAGTAGTGGATCGCCTAACTAAAGTGGCTCATTTCATACCCGTGAAGACAACCTATACAAGTGCTAAGTTAGCCAAGATCTATATGAGTACGATTGTATGTCTACATGGAGTACCCAACAATATTGTGCCTGATAGGGGAACTCAATTCACTTCTCATTTTTGGAAGAAACTACATGAGTCATTGGGAACGAGGTTGGAATTCAGCACTGCTTTTCATCCTCAGACGGATGGACAAACAGAAAGGACCATCTAGATTCTTGAAGATATGTTGAGGGCATCTGCCCTAGTCTATGGAGCCAGTTGGGATGAAAGTCTGCCTTACGCAGAATTCTCTTACAATAACAGCTATCAAGCCAGTATTGAGATGGCACCATTTGAATTCCTCTATGGAAGAAAGTGTACCACCCCATTGTTATGGAATGGTGTGGGGGAAATAAATTTGTTCGGACCAGAACTAATCAAAGAGGCTGAAGAGAAAGTCAAGCTAGTTAAGGACAGATTGAAGATAGCACAGTCTCGACAGAAGAGCTACGCAGATCCTAAGCGTAGAGAAGTCACCTATGAAGTGGGTGATTGATCTTATCTTAGAGTGTCACCACTTCATGGAGTGAAAAGATTTCGAGTCAAAGGAAAATTGGCCCCGAGATATGTTGGTCCATTAAAGATTCTGAGTCGTAAAGGAGAAGTAGCTCATGAGATTGAATTGCCAGAGTCATTTTCTGTCGTTCACAATGTGTTTCATGTGAGTCAGCTTAAGAAATGCCATCTAGAGATGGAAGAGACTTCTTTGAAGGATACTATACCTTTGGAGGAGGTTCAATTGGAGAGTGACCTCACTTATGAGGAAAAACCTATCAAGATTCTTGAGACTCCAGAAAGAGTTACTCCGACTAAGACTATCAAATTCTGCAAAGTTCAATGGAACCATCATTCCAAAGAAGAAGCAACATGGGAAAGAGAAGATGATCTTCGGAAAGACCACCCTCACCTATTTGCTAGCCAATCCGAATCTCTAGGGCGAGATTCACCTTAAGGGGGTTATATTTGTGACATCCCTAAAATCATGTTTTCAAAGATTTGGATATCATCTATGCATGCATATTCATTTAGAGTTCAATTTCAAACTCTTTTGAAAGAAACAGAAACTTTCGGTGCTATTATTTCATGTGAACAAGCTTTGATCAAATGTTACTCTCTAGTGAGAGAATGATTGTTTTAAAACCTTTGTTGTGTTATCATAGGATTGTTTGATGAGTTTCAAAGCTTGAATTTTTTTTCTAAAAACAAAATATGGTTTTAAACCATTTATATGTCTTTATCAAATCATGTGCTGAGGCACTGTTTATTTTTGAGTTTTCAAAAGGACCAAGCAAGTCTAATGAGACGGCAAGGTTTTATGCCCAAAAATATGAAGCTTACACTTTACAAAAATCCAGAAAAGTTTGGAATTCAAATGCTTTTGATTTCAATTGAAAAACATTCCTGAAAATCAATTTAGAAAAAGTAAAGAGATTAGAAATCAGAACTGGGCCTGGCGCCAACTTTCCGGCCCAACAGACGAAGCAGCCCACCCAGGCCACCCCTCTCTCTGCCTTTCCCCACCCGCGCAGAACCTACCCCCTCGTTGACCACTGGGCCACGTAGCCACGTCACCTCGTCATCCTCAAATCACGCCTACAACCAGCGCCGCCGCGGCCGTTTCCTCCCAACGCAAATGCTCTTAAATCCCATTGATACCGTGCGTGATTCTCGCCCCTTCTCCGGCTATTTAACCCCCACCCCTCTGCGAACATTTCCCCTCACTCGGCGCCCCCACTCCGCCACCAGGCTGCCCACAATCTCACTTGCACCACCGCAATACCGAGCCACTCCGGCGTGCGATTACGGTAAGCATCGTCCGCCCCCTGTCTCTGATTCATACAAGCGTGATCAGTTTGTCCTTGCGCATCTTCTCATGAATTTCTTTTGCTCTTTATCGTCCTAGAACGTCGTCATCGTCCACCTATAGAAGCAACCGAAGCTCAACGCAACTCCGGCGACCTATCCTGGTTAGTACTGACAGCGCTTCCCCCTCTCGTTCATACCCACACACTCGCCTCATCCGCACGCATCTAACGCAACCTTTCTCGTGCCTTAGCGTGACCCGTAGCATCACCACCGTCTTCAGCAGCACACGCCCGACGACAGAAGTGACTCTGGCGAGTAATACCTGTCAACCTCGAGCGCCCCTTCGCCAGCCAAGCACACCTTGAGCATCAGAAACGCACGGTGAACTCGGTGAGCTATCTCTCCCTCTCCCGCGCGACCTAAATCGCCGGCAACGTCTCTGACAGAGCCGCCGCCGCCACTCGCCGCCGCTGGCGCTGCCAGACTTTGGTCGCTTGATCCATAGCCGTTAGATCCAGATCCAACGCGTACGATAGATCACTTAACGAAACGTTTTCTTTAGATCTGAGCCGCACAGCGTCACTTAAATCCTATGGCCCGCATCGATCGATCTGTGTGAATCGGTATCAGCCAATCAGAACACGCCGCGTGGCTAGGGTTTAGAATTAAAACAGAATTTAGATCTATTTGTGTTTCAAACTTGTAAAATTCATAACTTTTGATTCCCACGTTCAAATTTTGCAAACTTTATATCATTGGAATCAGGAGAGAAAATCCTATCTATTTATGCAATATTTTTAATGTTTTGCCTCTGTAAAAATGGTTGTTTTTACAGAAACTTGTGTAGGCTTATTTTGGTTATATAAATAATTTGAAAAATGTTTTAAGGATAAAATAAAGTTTATTTTGAGAATCTTGGACTTGTTTATGTTTTAGTACTGTACACTTGTCTTGTTTGGTGTAAAAAAATCATCACATGGCATTTGCATGCATTCATATATTTTTGTTTGTATATATTTTGTTATGTGATTTTGGTGCCTTATTTTATGTGTAGATTTTGGTGCTAATAGTGATTGTGGTTGTGAAGATTGTTGCAACTCCCCAAACTACCAAGGCAAGTGGTGCTTCATGATTTTATTCCCATATTTTTCAACTATGCACTAAAAATATTTTGTATAGGACTTGCATGAATATTTTGGATAAGTATCTATATGCTATGCTTGGGAAATCCTAGTAGTTGTAGAATTGTTAGAAATTTCTCTAAGTTAAGATGCTTACCATTGCCATGCTTATCCTAGCTAGTAGCACCCAAGGGTGGTTATATATTCATGCTATGAGAAATATTTCTAAGTCTATGGACTTAAGTTATGCTTAATAAAACAACCTGGGTGGAATGGAAAGATTGGTTTGTGTTGAGTGGTTACACAAGGCCCATTTCTATGGTTTACCTTGTGTATCTCACTTGTGGAAAGCCACCCAGGAACAAAGGGTTTGAGATGCCATATGTTAAGAAGCTTCTAGTGCAGCCACATGGCAATATGGGCTCTGCCTGGATCATATAGGTTGCAATAACTTAGCCATTTGGACAGTTGGTGGTAGTGGGATGATAGGTTCGAACGCGTCCATTTGGTCTAAGGGAAGGCTTCTGAAAGGTCCTGTCTTTGTGAAAATCAAGTCTTGAGGGGAAAGTGCACAACCTCTGCAGATGGAAGAATCTAATTACTTAGCCATGTCCCTGGTATTGGACAACTTGAGCATCAAGACATGGAAGCTATCAAGAATCTCCTCATCCCAATTTCTAATTTAAAACTTGTGGTTGAACAAGGGTGAAGGTTCACCAATTTCTATTGGTGATTCCTTGGGAAAGTTTTGTCAAAGAAAAACTTAGTGTTTTCAACTGATAGGTAAAACCTATTTTGAGCAAAGCAAGCCTAAGCTACGCTTAGCCAAATTCATGTAGTATCTAGATGCTAATATTCTACTAAGGTATCACTTGTCAATACTATTCCAATCTATTGACCCACTGTGGCTGTAACTTGTGATGTTGCAGTTTATTCTGATGATGATTAGGGGTTATGAGTCTACACTCAACATGCTTTCCTGTGGCACATGAAGATGAAGACTTATTTAACTTATTATATATTTGAACTCTTGTATTAGGCCTGTGGCCATGGAGTTTGTAAAAGACTATGTTTGTCTCCGGAATGATATGTAATAATGACCTTTGTTTCTGTGTACTTCATCTTAAACTGTGGAAGCTAGCATTGATCTAGGGACTAGCATTGCAATCACAGGGATCCTTACCTTTATAAAGGGAGGGATCTTATAGATCTCCATCTTCAAGCACAAACATGATCTCCATCATCACCGGTATAGCATCAAGGTCAATGGCGCCGTTTCATGGTTGTCGTCCACCAGCTCCAACTGTTACAACTACTTTGAATAGACACGCGGGTATTAACAGAATTTAAAGATAACCATATGGCTCCTGCCGGTTGCCAACTTACAATAAGGAACATTGCATACATCAAATATAATCACAATCATGGCCATATCACATCACAGCACACCCCTGCAAAACAAAGTTAGACGCCTCTAATTTTCTTTGCATATTTTACGTGGTTTGGGGCTTTCAATAAGTGTCGCTCTAACTTACGAACAAGAACCACAACATTGATGCTTGAACTATCAAGTGCCCGTTTTAAATTGGATCTATACTATGATGGGAGAGACAGGCACCCGCAAAGCCACTTATGCAATACAAGTTGCATGTTTAGCGTGGAGCAAGTCTCAGGAACGATGTCATGTAAGGTTAGCCCGGGCCGCTTCATCCCATCATACCGCAAGATGCAAAGTACACAAAAAGCAATTGATAATAAAAGCACCACCGCCCACAATGACCATTGTGTTCTACTCGTGCAACAGATCTACATATAGACACGTCTCTGATACCACTGTAGGGGTTCATAGCATGGAAAACAAAAAAAATCTACCGCATGCGAACAAACACGGCAAGATCTATCTACTAGATTGTAGCAACGAGTCGATAGAGGAACTCACCCTCGAAGATTCCAAAGCGGTTAAGGAGAGCAGATTCTCATGGGTTATGTAGTCGTACTCTTACCGATCTCAAGATCGTGTAGACGATCCTTCCGGCGCTTCGTTCCGGCAGCGCTTCCGCAGTCGGTCACACGTTCGGTACTCGATGAAGACCTTCCTCTCCCTTGTTCCAGAAGGCAACGGAGGTTGTAGCACTATCCTCGTGATTCCGGCAGCACGACGGCGTGGTACACGAAGTAGAGGGGAGATCTCGCAGGGTTTCGCCTTAAGCCGGAGCGAGTATGGTGGACTATGAGAGAAGCCTTGGTGATCTAGGGTTTAGAGGCACCAAGGGGAAGTGTAGCCGGCGGCTAGGGTTAGGGGATCACCCCAACTCGCCGAGTTGGAGGTGCCCTAGGTGGCGGCGGTAGCAGGAGGTGGTGGCGCCGGCGGCTTGGGGTTAGGTTTTTGGGTGTGTTGGCTGTGTGGAAGAGGGGCAGCCCTGCCCCTCCTAATATAGGTGGGAGGGCGCGGCTTGGGAGGAGGGAGTCCTCCCCCAAGTCGGCCTCCTTGGCCGGTGGGTGGAGGGAGAGGAACTCCTCCCCAAGTAGGTTTCCTACTCTCCCTCCACCAAGCAAACTTGCCGTTTGACTTTTTCAAATTGGCGTTTGACTTTCAAACTAGGATTTGATTTCTCCCTTTATTTTGCCTAGCCAAGTGACCTAGTACATGATGCAACCATTCCATATTGTTATGACACATTCATGTACCGTTCCCCTCCGGAGTGCCGGACCTTCCGGACCCTTCTAGAACATTCCCGATGAAAACACCGGAATCATTCCCCAACTCCGAAACATGACTTTCTTATATGAATCTTATTCTCCGGACCATTCTGGATCTCCTCATGATATCTCGGATCCCATCCGATACTCCGAACAACATTTAGTCTCTTTCTAATCATTCCATAACTACTCAACAACATCGAATCCGTAAGTGTGTCTCCCTACGGTTCGTGAATTATGCGGACATGATCGAGACACTTCTCCGATCAATAACCAATAGAGGAATCTAGAAATTCATATGGCTCCCACATATTTCTACGATTACTTTGCGATCGAATTAACCACTTACATACAATACCAATTTCCCTTTGTCTCACAATAGTTTACTTATCCGAGGTTTTGATCGTCGGTATCTCTACATACCTAGTTCAACCTCGTTACCGATAAGTACTCTTTTCTCGTTCCCGTGGTATGTGATCCCTTGTGAGCCAGTCACATTCTTGCAAGCCAATTGATGACATTCCACCGAGAGGGCCCAGAGTATATCTATCCGTCATATGGATGGACAAATCCCACTCTTGATCCATGTGTCTCAACCCATACTTTCCGAACACTCAATGCCACATTTATAGCCACCCAGTTACGTGTGTGGTGTTTGATATCATCAAAGCATCCTTCCGGTGATGGTGATAAGCATGATCTCATGGTCGAAGGAATTAGGTTACTATGTATCAGAAAGCTTATAGCAATTGAACTATTAAAATGACTTGATCTTTATGCTACGCTTATCTATAGGAGTATGTCCATCATATCATTCTTCTAATGATATGACCTTGTTATTAACAACATCTCAAATGTTCATGATCAAGAAACCATGATCAACTATTAATCAACAAGCTAGTATTATAAAGAGGCTTTACTAGGGACTCTAATTTAGTTTACAAATCACACAATTATTAATGTTTTTGGTTAATACTGTTATAGCATGAATGTAAACATTTATCATAAACACAAAGATATAATAATAACTACATTTATTATCGCCTCTAGGGCATATCTCCAATACAAATCTCATAGGATCATGAATGTCTAGTATTGCAATGTGATGCCTTGCTTTGTCTTGTCAATTACCCCACTGTAATTTGTTTACCTAGCATGTTATGTTGTTTATTTTTAGGAGAACACCTCTAGTGAATATGGACCCCGGTCCAATTTTTACCATTGATACATCTTCCATTGTTCCTGTTTACTTTCTGCAAACCACCATTACCATTCACACCATACAGTTAATGCTTTGTTTTCAGCAAACCGGTGAGATTGACAACCTCACTGTTTGTTGGGAAAAGTATTGAGTTTGTGTTGTGCAGGTTTCCATGTTGCTAGCAACACCTTTGAGTCATTTCCTTCCTCCTACTGGTTTGATAACCTTGGTTTCTTACTGAGGGAAAACTTGCTATTGTGCTCATCATACCTTCATCTTGGGGTTTCCCAACGAAGCTCTACAGTGATCTGAGTGCATCAAACTATTTTTTGGCGCTATTGCCGCGGTGGCTAAGGACGGCTTCACAAGGGGAGTCTGTCACATCCCAAGATTTTCCAAATCTTGTTATGTGAAAAATGAATGAATGAAATAAAACTTTGTTTGATTTTCAGAGTGAGAAGAAACTTTTTGAATCCAATTGGAAATCTTCAAACCAATTTGGATCAGATAAATCCTAAAGGTATTTAAAAAAAGATAAATATTTAATAAAGAAAAATAAAATATTTTGAATTACTATTTTGGATTTTTTAAATAAAAGGAATTGGTTTTCAAAAGAAATATAAATTTTACAAATATGGATTATTTTATAGAGCCAAATTAAACCTTGGCCAAGCTTTGGAAATAAAACATTTTGTTTTGATAAAATTAGTAAAGGGTTATTTAATAAATTAATAAGGATTTAATATACAAGTTTTATTAATAAAGGTTTTACTATTTCCAAAACATCAAAACTTATTTATTTATTTAAAATAAGTTTTCCCAAGTATTTTATAAAAAACCTACTGATTTGGTTTTGAAAATAATTAGATTTCAAAAGGAGTATTTAAATAAAACAAATCCTATTTGTTTTAATAACAATGGTCTATTTATTTAATTAATAATGGACCCTAAAATAAAATTATTATTTGGGTTTTGGAATTTGGTTATGTTGTTAAACAGAACCAAGTTCATTTGATTGGTGATTGTTGAATTGCTAAAATGAGATTTGATTGTTGGTTTGTTTGTTTGAAATTCAAAATAGAAATTAGAAATAGAAAAGAAAAAGGTTTAAGACAGAAAAAAATGGAATCTGGACCAGCCCAGCCGGCCAAGCCCAACAAGGCCCAGAACCAGCCCAGTTTTCCCTCCCCGAAGAAAAAGCTTCGCACTCGTTTCCTGACCCGTGCAGTGAATGACTGGTGGCCCCAAACCCCTCTCTCTTCCCTCACTGCCAGGTAAGCTCCACAAACTCTGTCGTCGTTTCCACCCGCGCGACCTGTTCTTCCACCCCTCGTCGCCGTTTCCTGCAGTGATTCCGCGGCCTTAATTCGACTTAACGCGGCCACCGTTACTCGCTGTGATCACGCAGACTTAAATGCTCATACCTCCTCTACATTTCCCCTCTATCACCCCGCATTTTCACGCCCCTAGGCTGCCGAATTTCACTCAAAACCATCCTCTGCTCCGACGAGGTCCGGTGCCGATTCCGACGACTCAACACCGCCCCGTGGCTCCCTGAGCACACTAGGAGATTCCCCACCTCCTGACACATCTGTCCGTGCCCCTCGTTTGACCACGGGCGTCCCTGAGCGTCGACTCCGACCAAGCTCTGAGTGTCGCCGTCTGTCTTCAACTGCGACGACGACTCCCAGGTAAACCAGACCGCCCCGCGCCTCCTCGTTCACGCTCCCTCACTCGCCTCAACCATGCACATCTAACCCTACTCTTGGTTTGCCCCCTTGTGACCTGCAGCGTCGCCCTCGACAGCAACCAGAGCCACCTGACGTTTTTCTCCACTCCGGCGAGCAATTGCTGCAGTCCTCGAGCGCCCCTTGTCAAGCCAACCACACGTCGAGCATCACAACTCCCTTGCGACCTCGGTGAGCACTTCCCCTCACCTCTTTTCTTCCTGAAACTGCCGTAGTGCCACCGCCTGGCCGTGCGCCGCCGCTAGCCACCGTCGGCACCGCTCACATTTCGTCAAGCAGACCAGCGCCGTAGGATCTAGATCGGGTGAGCAAGATTAGATCACTTAACCGCGAAGGGGTATGCGTCCTGTGCCGCACGATCTGATTAGATCCAATGGCTGCAACACGCGATCCACCCGAACCGGTATCGGCGAATAGAAAAGTGCCGCGTGTCCCCTGTTCTGTTTAAAAACAGATTTGAAATCAGATTAGTTTGTGATTTTCAAACCTTTGTAACTTTTGATCCCCACGTCCAAAATTTACAAACTTTATATCGTTGGAATCAGTGGAACAAACCCTAGCCAACCATGCCATTAGTTTAGTAAATAGTAACTGTTAGATTGCTTGTTTTTGCAAAAACGTTTGATTGCTTGTTTAGATTAGAAAAATGTTTCAAGAATGTTTTTGAGTTTGAAACCTTGGAAAATTGGTTTGTTGTGAACCTACTGACCCTAGGAACCAACCCATGGTTTTTAAAATGAATTTGGTGAAGTTTGGGATGGATTAATTGATTTAGCCCATTTCTAGCCAATTAAAAATATTGATTTTGCTATGAAAATGTTTTGAAGTAAAAAAAAACTTTGGGAAAATGTTTTGGATTAAACCTACTGACCCTAAGCACCATGTTTTGGGAAACAACAACTTATTTGGTGAACCACTTAGAGTGGTTGCTTTTATAAAAATGTTTTCCACCACATAAAATAATGAATGGATTTTAAAATGGTTTTTGAAGCAAAGCCCTTTTGCAAATGACTTTGCCACTTTGGAAAAATGACCACTTTGAACCTTACAAAGTTTAGAGGCCTAGTGGAGACCACCTTTGCAAATAGAACCATCTCTTGCATGCTTACATGCATAACTTAGAACTCATGGTTTTATGTGTGTGTGAAATGTTTGATTGATTATTGGTTTGGAATGCTAGTTGATATTGTGTTTGCTTGATTGATTGTAGTGAAGTTAGAAAGTGTGAGACTATCAAGATCAAGAAGTGAACCATCATTCCCTACCAAAAAGGAAAGTGACACTATCATCTAAAGTCCTACTATTTTCATTATACTTAGTGGATTTTGAAACATGCATGAAAAGAATTTTATACTTATGCTATGCTAAATCCTAATAGGATTCCCTATATATTCCTTAGTGAAAACAATGTAGTTGTTACATGCTTAGCCATGCTATATTTTGAAAAGAGATAGATGTTGAGATTTTATGAAGTTGAGAAAAGGACTTGTGATTTTATATAATAAAACAAGGACTCAATGAACTACCTGGGTGGCCAAGGATACTTTGAGTTTTGGAGAAGGTGGCAACAAAAGGGTACAATGTCTATGGCAATCACTTTGTGTTGTGCTCCAAAGGAAACCACCCAGGAAACTTAGAGATTGAACATGTTTCTCCAATTGTGGCTTTCGTGTGCAACCACATGCTATTATGGCTCTGTCTTAGTCAACTACATTGGGGAGACCCATACATTGTCTTCAGTTTACTGGACATGGGGACCTGGAATCCTACATGGGTGTTGTTGACAAAGCTAGCAATGATGTATGGGAGGACCCTCTGGAAAGACTTCGTCACATTCTCAATCTGCCAGTACTCCATCTTGGTGAGCACTAATCCAGCGGCCACTGGTGGCAAAAGGATGGGATTGTGACATGTGGGTAAAGTGTACTACTTCTGCAGAAGATAATAAAAATCTAAGTACTTAGCCGTGTCCCCGGTTATGGACAATACTGAGCAACTAAAGTTTGAAGCTATGGGAGATCTCGACATTCTAATTTCTAAAAAGAAAACTTTTAAGGACTTGATGCACTTGGGGTTACCAAGGAGCTCAAGAGACTTTGACAAAACTTGATGTACTTGGGGTTACCAAGGAATTCAAGAGATTTTGTTGAAAACATGAACACTTGGGGTTACCAAGGAACTCATGAGATTTTTATAAAACTTGATACACTTGGGGTTACCAAGGAGCTCAAGGGATTTTGACAAGGACTTGAACACTTGAGTTTCTACCAAGGAGTTCAAGGAACTTGGAAAAAAGAGATTTGACAAAGGACCAAAACCATTTTGAAAAGATAGGATAAAATTATTGCTTTATGCAAAAGAGCCTAAAACTCTACTTAACCAAAGATGCATGTAATGATAGGATCCACTTATATTCCACATAGTAGTGAAACTTGCCGATACAATTCAAATGTATTGACCCTTGTGGCTGTAACTTGTAATGTTGCAGGTTTGATTGATTTTAGTGAAGATTGATATATTAGGATTACAAAATCTACAACCAATGTAATAGCCAAATGAGCTATGTAAGATGTGATAAAATTATGTTATTCCTGGTTATAAAGTTATAATATGACCTTTGTTTCTTGATATTACATCTTGACTGTGGATGCTAGCTATTGATCCAGGGACTAGCATTGTAAACACAGGGGACTCCACCTTATATTGTTGTAAGGTTGGGATACTCCCTCTACAGAGTCTTTCACAACCATTCTCTTTGCTTTGTTTTTGTTTTTCTTAGTACTTTTACCTTTTTTTTTTGACTCTCTTTAGCAAAAACTCCAAAAAATTAGTTTTGTTTTGTTTGCTTTCTCTTATCAAAAACACAAAAAAATTAGCTCCTACCCTAGTTGTCACCTTGCTCTAGCTCACCATGTTGATCCGTAAGTTCACTCTGAAAGACCTTTCAATAGGTAGTGGGTCAATAATTGGAAAAGGAAATATTGAAGAGTTCTTTAATCATGTTAGCAAACATGAGGATATTGAGGATATATGCTTAGCAGAACTTGCTCCTAATTATGAAATTGCTGCATCTTCTTTAGTTCACATGTTGGAGGCTAGGTTTGTTAACCTGAACCCATGATGCAAATAATGTTTCTTAAACTAAAATAAGAGGAGGATGCTGAGAAGAGAGATTTTATCCTAGAAACTTTGCTAAAAGAGTTCAATGATATTGCTAAGGAAGCCAAAAAGATCTTTGAACATTTTAATATGCTAGGCTCATGTGTAGATGTTATCGGTACTTTATAAAAGTTGGCTAAAACCAAACCCAATAAAGAGGAAATTAATACCCATACCCTTTAAACTTGTAGGAATGCATGAAGCCCTAGAAAAGAATTTTGATTGGATTGTTCCTAAAAACCCATTTGATGAAAGTAGTGAACCTAAGAGAGATGAGAAAGGATCCTATAGAACTATTTTGGATGAGATACCTTTCCTAGTTGAAGAGATTTCGAGTATTGATCTTAATGCTTCTTCATTTGAAAATACTTGATTCTTGCTTCTTGTGCCTAACTTAAAGCGTTAAAGAAAAGTACTTCTTGGGAGATAACCCAATAGTTTTCTTGAGTCTTGGAAGTTATTACTTCTGTAATTACCTCTCCTTATCCTTTTTATTTGATTTTTGTGCCAAGAATAACCTCTAATGAGAGGGAAGTATGATTTGGGGAGTTGCTGTTCTGAAACATATTTTTGTGCTCCACTGTAAAAATTTGTGTAAAATCTCTGTAAGTCGGATTGAGCTGTAATTTTCGGAATAAATCCCCCAGGTTGTTAGCTAGCGTTCTATAGTCCAACACTTTTTGATTTGAGCAACATAATGTCTTCGAAAAAATCGATATTTACCCGCTGGTCTGTTTTGACAGATTTCTACCATTATTTGCATTTGCTTCTTATTGGTTCCTTTTTGGGTTCTTTTTGGGAAATTGAGCCTTTTGAGGGAATTGCTACAGTAGATTGTGCCTTAGTGAAAGTTTTTCTATTTTAAAACTAAACCCCAAAGGTCTATTATCTTTTGAATACACTAATGTTGCTAATGAAGATTGTGTGATGTTTTGTTTTAAGGAAAATTTTCAGGTGTAAGGAAAGAATGATGTAATGAGATTAAGAATGGACAAAAGCTCAAGCTTGGGGATTCCACCCCATTTCACCCCAAGAAATATTAAGGAGGTACAAGCGTAAAAGCTTGGGGATGCCCAAGGCATCCCCTTCTTCATCAATAAAAATCTCAGGTCTTTCTAGATACTTTGTTTTTATTGTTTCATGCACAGTTATATTGTTCTTGGAGAATCTTAGTTTTTGTTTTTAGTTTTTGTTTGCTGAGTTTGCTTGAATAAAGTAGTTGGACCCCCGTTATCGCTGTGTCGCTTTAAATAAGTTGATTGGTGTTGGAAAGGAGTAGGAAGTTCTTGCTTAGTAGTACAAGAGGAGCTTGCTTGGACTGTGACTTAGACTTTATCATGTCATGCTAGGTGTTGTTTTGACCTTATAATTAGTGATTATTGCTTTATAATGACTTGTTACAAACAATAAGGATTGCTTAATGTGCCTTTTGAAAGAATCATGCGTTGTTTTAGCATACAAAAGCATAGTATTGTGGTACTCTCCTTTCATGCTTTGTTTGGGTTGACTTGGCACATGCTCACACCATGCTATGACTATGAACAAGTCACCTTAGCCTCTATCATCATTTAGTTTTTGACTTGTGGTACCACTTTATGCTTTGATTAGTAATGTTTTGTCGCTCTGCATGATTATGGCCATTATTGCTCTCTTAGTTGGTCGCTCCCAGTATTTTGCTAGCCTCCACTTGTATGAGTAAGCTCTACTCATGCACCCAACTCCCAAGAAACAATGTTATTCCAAAGTGTCCACTATAAGTTCCTATGCATGGTGTGTTGATACTTTGGAAACGTATCTATAATTTTTGATGTTCCATGCTTGTTTAGTATCTACTTTGTTTTGTCTACACATTGAGGTGTTTTTATATGTTTTCTCGTACTAACCTATTAACAAGATGCCACAGTGCTAGTTGCCTGTTTTCTTATATTTTTGGTTCCAGAAAGGCAGAAAATGAATATTCTCGGAACTGGACGGGACAAAAGCCAAATTCAATATTTTACCGTGGGGAACACGAAGCTGGAATACAGGACGGAGGAGAATCACCAGGGGGCCACACTACCTGATACGTTGGAAACGTATCTATAATTTTTTATGCTCCATGCTTGTTTAGTATCTACTTTGCTTTACTTGTCCACACTTTGAGGTGATTTTTACATGTTTTCTGGTAGTAACCTACTAACAAGTTGCAACAGTGCCAATGCCCGTTTTCTGCTGTTTTTGGTTTCAGAAAAGTTAGTAAAGAAATATTCTTGGAATTGGACGGAACAAACGGCAAAGTCAATTACTTTCCTTGGGGAACAAGAAGTCCAGAGGGGATACGAGGAGGCATGCCAGGGCGGCTAAGCCCCTCCTAGGCGCGGGTGGGCCCTCCCCCGCGCCTGGGTAGGGTTTGCCCCCTATGGATGCCGCCTTGGCCTCCCCCTTCGCCTATAAGAAGCCCCCGATGCAGAAACCCAAAGCACCCAATCAGATCTCCATGAAACCGTCTGTAGCCTCCGCGACCATCGTCCCTAGATGGGGGGGGGGGGATCGGAAGTTCTTCCCGGCACCCTGCCAGAGGGGAGATCATCCCGGAGGCCTTGTCTCTGGTATGATGTGTGAGTAGTTCCACCTTGGACTAAGGGTCCATGTAGTATCTAGATGGTTGTATCTCCTCCTTTGTGCTTTCATGTATAGATCTTGTGAGCTCCGTTCATGATCAAGATATAATCTATTTGTAATCATGCATGTTGTGTTTGCGGGGATCTGATGGATATTGACATTATTATGTTGGTTTGATTAATGGTTTTGTCTTTATGATTCTATCATGTCTGTGTTGTTTGTGATCTTGTATGCTCTCCGTTGTTAGTAGCTATCTTGGCCAAGTAGTTGCTAGTGACTCCAAGAGGCGGTATTTATGCTCGATAGTGGGTTCATGCCTCTAGTTTCCAAAGGAAGTGACAGAAATATCTTCGGTTGTAGATGTGATGTTACCACTAGGGAGAAAACAACGGTCTCTTGTTCATGGAACATGTGGACTGTTTACCTTACACACTTTGCTTAAAGCAGTTGTCTGTTGCTTGTAACTTAATACTGGAGGGGGTTCAGATGTTAACCTGAAGGTGGACTTCTAGTCATAGATGCACTTGGATGGCGGTCTATGTATCTTGTTGCATTGCCCAATCTAATATCATAGGATCTTTCTGACTAGTAATTGCATTGTTATGCCTTTCTTAGTTCCTGTCAATTGCCCTGCTGTAATTTTTTTATCCTGCATGCCTTGTTGTTTATCTAAGAAGAGAACCTCTAGTGAACTATGGAACCCTATCCAATATTTACCATTGATACATCTTCCACTATTACTTGTTGCAAACCATTACCTTCCACACCATTCGTTTAATCCTTTGTTACAGCAACCAGTGAGATTGACAACCTCACTGTTAGTTGGGGCAAAGTCTTGAGTTTGTGTTGTGCAGGTCTCCGCGTTGCTTGCAACACCTGTGTGACGTTTCCTTCCTCCTACTGGTTCGATAACCTCGGTTTCTTACTGAGGGAAGACTTGCTGCTGTAGTGCTTCACACCCTGCTCTTGGGGTTCCCAACAGGATTCACATAAGTTGTGCAAACCACCAAGCTTTCTGGCGCCGTTGCCGGGGAGGCTAGGGACGTCTTCACTACGGGAGTCCTTCACTTACTTTCTCTTTACTTTGTTTTTTGTTTGCTTTGTTTCTTTTGTTTGGTTTTGTTTGCCTCTTTCCAAAAAACCCAAAAAAATATAGTCTAGTTTGGTTTGCTTGCTTTATTAAAAAACACAAAAAAATTAGTTCCTGCTCTAGTTGCCACCTTGCTCTAGCTCACCATGTTGATCCCCAAGTTCGCCCTAAAAGATCTTGCAATAGGTAGTGGCTCCATAATTGGGAAAGATAATATTGAAGAATTTTTTAATCATGTTAGCAAGCATGAGGACATTGGGGATAAATCTATAGCAGCTTCTTTAGTTCATATGTTGGAGGCTAGGTTTGTTAGCCTTAACCCCTTCATACAATTCTTGTTCCTAAAACTAAAAGAAGAAAAGAATGCTGAAAAGAGAGAATTCATCCTTGAAAAGTTATCAAAAGAATTTCATGATGTTGTTAGGGAAGCCAAAAAGGTCTTTGAGCGTTTCAATATGCTAGGCTCAAGTGTAGATGTTGTGGGTATTTCTGATAAAACTAAGCCTAGAGAAGAATTTAAGATACCCATACCCTTTAAACTTGTTGGAATGCATGAAGCCTTTGAAAAGAATTTTGATTGGATTGCTCCTGAAAATCTTTTTGATGAAAGTATTAGACCAAAGATATATGAGAAGGGATCCTCCAAAACCCATTTGGATGAGATACCTTTCATAGTTGAAGACTTTGCAAGTATGGATGTTAATGCTTCCTCATTTGAAAATACTTGATTCTTCTTGCTTCTTGTGCCTAACTTAAAGGCATTAAAGAAAAGTAATGACCTCTCCTTATCCTTTTTGTTTGCTTTTTGTGCCAAGAATGACCTCTAATGAGAGGGAAGTAAGATTTGGGGAGTTGTTGTCCCAAAACAGATTTCTTTCCTCCACAAAAAAAATTCGTGACGAGTCTATGTAACTCGGATTGAGATCAAAATTTACGGATAAATCCCCCAGTATGTTATATAACTTTCGTTAGTTCAACACTTTTTGATTGGATCAACAGAAGATGTTCGAACAAATCGGTTTCTACCTTCTGGTCTGTTTTGACAGATTTCTGCCATTATTTGCATTTGCTTGTTATCGATTCCTTTTTGAGTTCTCTTTAGGTGAATTGAGCTTTTTGAAGGAGTTACTTCAGTAGCTTGTGATTTTAGTGAAAAGCCTTGCTGTTCCAAAGCTTTGCCAGAGGTCTAATATCTTTTGAATACACTAATGTTGCTAATGAAGATTGTGTGAAGTTTTGTATGAAGGAAAAAATTTTGGTGTAAAGAAAGAATGATGCAATGAGATGAAGAATGGACAAAATCTCAAGCTTGGGGATGCCACTATGGTGTCACCCCAAGAAATATCCAAGAGGTACAAGAGTCAAAGCTTGGGGAAGCCCAAGGCATCCCCTTCTTCATTAATAAAAAGCTCAGGTCTATCTAGACACTTCATTTTGATTGTTTCATGCACATTTGTGTTGTTCTTGGAGCTTCTTAGTTTTCGTTTGCTTGAATAAAGTAGTTTGGACCCCCATTCTTGATGTGTTGTTTTACAAATAAGTTGCTTGGTGTTGGAAAGGAGTAGTAAGTTCTTGCTTGAAGTGCAAGACGAGCTTGCATTGACTGTGACTTAGACTTTAGCATGACATGCTAGGTGTTGTTTTGACCTTATGGTTAGTAATTATTGATGTAGCATGTCTTGTTCCAAACAATTGGGATTGCTTAGTGTGCCTTGAAAAAATTATGCATTGTTTTAGCATGCAAAAGCATAGTATTGTGGTATTCTCCTTTGATGTTTTGCTTGGGTTGACTTGGCACATGCTTACACCATGTTATGACTCTCACAAGTCACCATTAGACTCTATGATCATTTAGTCCTTGACTTGTAGTACCACTCTTTGCTTTGATTAGTATGCTTTGTTGCACTGCATGATTATGGCCATTATGCTCTCTTAGTTGATTGCTCCTAGTTTTTTGCTAGCCTCCACTTGTATGAGTAAGTTCTACTCATGCCCCCAACTCCCAAAAAAACCAAGTTATTCCAAAGTGTCCACTATAAACTCCTATGCATGGTGTGTTGCAACATTCCAAGTATATTATTGTTTTCATCTATCTTCCAATTAAAAACTATTTTCTTATGTGAAAACTTAGTGATTAAAGCCCTCACGAACATGAAGGCACACTTTATATTCTTTGCCCCTAATAAACTTGAACCATTGTGACAAATTTGTTGTATATGCTTGCACTTATAAGTTGGAATTAGAAGAACCATGCTGTCACGGGGAATGTTTTCAACATTACACTTGTACTTTGTACTCAGTTGATATCATGCTTTTTTATCTATGGATGTCACCGGTGTGAAATAAAGAGGGAACTTGTAAGTCCATGTAGTTTGTATCCTGTGTTAGAGAAACGCCTGTGACGCTAGCCTAAGCCATGCCTAATCATGTTGGAAACTTGCAACATCACCATAGTGAGCTATCTATGAAGCATCCTCAATAAAAATCTATGCATATGGTAAATAAAAAGATTGCTGAGATACTCATTCTCTGCTTGCCTTGTCATTTTGGTTATGGGAAAGCTCCTGTACCATGTGCAAGGGGTACCCTTTTGGGGGTTCTCAATGATATGCAAATACTTACAATGACAAGAACTTACCTGGACCCAAAGTTGAGTATGCATGAGGTGTGGCCCTCGTATTCAAGGGAGTTGAGATTGCCAACTTATACTTTATCAAGCATATACTCCATCTTTGCCACTTTAACCTTAACCACTTCAAGATACTTATGATAGGGGCAATGAGGGATGAAAGGTAACTAGTACCATAATTTTTGGAAGCTCTTTTTGAAACTTGTAACCCCTTCTTCCTTTACAAAAAGGCCTTTCTTCCACCACTATTGAGCCTCCACCTTCTACCTTTAGGCACCATTAAGAGAGCATAGTTGTCATTCTGTGTGTAGTGTTCCAAAGCTTATTGATTGATGCATATTGTGTTATTACTTGTTCCTGTGCTATTTGTTTCTAGTCACCCTTGTGAACTTTGAAGGTGTCCTATGCATCTATATTGCTACTCTATGAGGGACAAGCTGATTGCCACTATGTTATGTTTTCTATATGTGAAACAAACAAACATTTTTCAATGCATGTTATTCATGATCTTTGTTTGTAGCTTGTCATGTTGCATGCATAGTTACTATGTCCTATTGTTAGAACTCCATCTTTCATGCACATGTTTAGAGTTCTTTGATCCCAGCTTTCAATGCTTACAAATGGTTGGATCTTTATTGTGAGGGTGCATGTCACCTTAAAAATTATTCCTTTTATCACTTACCTACTCGAGGACGAGCAGGAGTTAAGCTTGGGGATGCTGATATGTTGGAAACATATCTATAATATTTGATTCTCCATTCTTGTTTAGTATCTACTTTGCTTTACTTGTCCACACTTTGAGGTCCTTTTTACATGTTTTCTGGTACTAACCTACTAACAAGTTGCAACAGTGCCAGATGCCTGTTTTCTGCTGTTTTTGGTTTCAGAAAAGTTAGTAAAGAAATATTCTCGGAATTGGACGGGACAAATGTCAAAGTAAATTACTTTCCGTGGGGAACAACAAGTCCAGAGGGGAGATGAGGAGGCGTGCCAGGGCGGCTAAACCCCCTAGGCGCGGGTGGGCCCTACCCCACGCCTGGGTAGGGTTTGCCCCCTCAGGCCGCCCACTACTAGGAAAAGGCCTATCACTGGCGCACCATTTTGGGACTTCTATGGAGCATATGGGATACGCCACTGTTATCTCACCACTAAAGTGCAGTTCTGTGGCGCATATTGAAAAGCGCCACAGAAGTCTGAAAAACTTCGGTGGCGCATATTGCCAAAATTCCCCATAGAAGTCCCGAACCAGATCTCAAACTTCTGTGGCGCATTTGGCCAATATGCGCCACAAAAGTTTTTTTCAAATTTCAAAAAAAACCTGGCCAGATATGGCCGGAGGTGGTGCTCGCCGGAGGTGGGGGTCGCCGATGGAGGAGAGAAGGAGGTCGCTGGTGGAGGAGGTTAGGTCATCGGTGGAGGAGAGGAGGAGGCCATCGGAGGAGGAGGAGGAGGAGGAGGAGAAGGTCGCCGAAGGAGGAGCTCGCCGGGGTGGAGGAGGAGGGAGGTGGGAGGAGGAGGAGGACCTCACCGGGATGGAGGAGGGAAGAGTTCATCAGAGTGGAGGAGGAAGGAGCTCACCGGGGTGGTGGTGGAGGAGGAGGAGGAGAAGCTCACCGGGGTGGAGGAGGAGGAGGATCTCACCGGGGTGGAGGAGGAGGAGGAGGAGAAGGTGAGGAGAATGAGAGAAGAAGGCGAGGAGGGGAAGGGTGGAGGAGTGGTAGAGTATAAGAGAGGGAGAAGTGGCGGGATTCAAATTTCGAATTTTGGCCAAGACTTCTGTGGCGCATATGGAATGCGCCACAGAAGTTTGTCCTCCTTTTTTATTTTTTTGCAGGAAAAACGATCTTTTGGCCATAACTTTTTACTCTTTCGAATTTTGAAAATCTAAATAATCGCTAAACGACCGTAGGTGGTTGCGAGCGGATGCGAAATCTCGTTCTCGTCATTTTGGTATATTATACGTATTTTTCCGACATCGTATGCAAAAGTTACGGCCGTTTTACCGTGGCATAAATTTTTTTTGCATAAAAACTCGAAATGCATGTTTGTTAATTTTACTACAAACTAGACCATATTACGAATCACTATGTGAAAGGATTTTATTTTTTGAAGTGTTTTTCATTTTCTATTATTTTTTGCAAGGATAAAAAGGCGATCCACAGGGGGGGAGGGTAGAATCTGTTTTTCCTACTCCAACTTCTGTCGTGTGCCTCTATATGCGCCATAGAAGATGAACTTCTGTGGCGCATATGGTCATATGCGCCACAGAATGTTGGTCAGAGTACAGTCAATGAGATTCCGTGGTAGGGTCCACCCGAGCTTTCTTTGGCGCATGTGGACATATGCGCCACAGAAGTTCCAACTTCTGTGGTGCATTTTTCCTATATGCGCCACAGAAGTGTGAAGACTTCTGTGGCGCATTTGCTAAAATGCGCCACTGGACAACTTTTGTGGCGCATGGTCAGAATCATGCTCCCCAGAAGGTCTGTCTATCTATAGCTAGTTTCCTAGTAGTGGCCGCCTCGGCCTCCCCCTTCGCCTATAAGAAGCCCCCGATGCAGAAACCCTAAGCACCCGATCCGCCACCATCGTCCCTAGATCGGCGGGGATCTGAAGTTCTTCCCAGCATCCTGCCAGAGGGGAGATCATCCCGGAGGCCTTCTCTCCGGTATGATGCGTGAGTAGTTCCACCTTGGACTAAGGGTCCATGTAGTAGCTAGATGGTTGTATCTCCTCCTTTGTGTTTTAATGTATAGATCTTGTGAGCTCCGTTCAAGATCAAGATCTAATCTATTTGTAATCATGCATGTTGTGTTTGCGGGGATCCGATGGATATTGAGATTATTTTGTTGGTTTGATTAATGGTTTTGTATTTACGATTCTATCATGTCTATGTTGTTTGTTATCTTGCATGCTCTCCGTTGTTAGTAGCTATCTTGGAAAGGTAGTTGCTAGTGACTCCAAGAGGGGGTATTTATGATCGATAGTGGGTTCATGCCTCTAGTTTCCATGGGAAGTGACAGAAATCTCTTCGGTTGTAGATGTGCTGTTGCCACTAGGGAGAAAACAACGGTCTCTTGTTCATGGAACATGTGGACTGTTTACCTTACACACTTTGCTTAAAGCAGTTGTCTGTTGCTTGTAACTTAATACTAGAGGGGTTCGGATGATAACCTGAAGGTGGACTTCTAGTCATAGATCTAGTTGGATGGCGGTCTATGTATCTTGTTGTATTGCCCAATCGAATCTCATAGGATCTTTCTGACTTGTAATTCCATTGTTATGCCTTTCTCAGTTCCTGTCAATTGCCCTGCTGTAATTTGTTTACCCTTCAAGCCATGTTGTTTATCTAGGGAGAGCACCTCTAGTGAACTATGGACCCTGGTCAAATCTTTCCCATTGATACATATTGTACTGTTACTTGTTTACTTGCTGCAAACCATTACCTTCCACACCATACGTTTAATCCTTTGTTACAGCAACCGATGAGATTGACAACCTCACTGTTAGTTGGGGAAAAGTATTGAGTTTGTGTTGTGCAGGTCTCCGCGTTGCTTGCAACACCTGTGTGACATTTCCTTCCTCCTACTGGTTCGATAACCTCGGTTTCTTACTGAGGGAAGACTTGCTGATGTACTGCTTCACAGCCTGCTCTTGGTGTTCCCAACAGGCTCCACATAAGCTGTGCAAGCCATCACCCCCTGGCCGCGTGGGTGGGCCCACACCACGCCTGGGGCGTTGCAGCCGCCCTGGCGACCCCCCTGCCTCCCCTCTTCGCCTATAAAGACCCCCCGATGCATAAACCCTAAGTACCCGATCAATATTCCACAAAACCGTCTCTAGCAAACACCACCATCGTCCCTAGATCGGGGGATCTAAAGCTCTTACAGGCACCCTGCCGAAGGGGAGATCATCTCGGAGGCCTTCTTCTTCATCATGCCAGCCTACGGTATGAAGCATGAGTAGTTCCACCTTGGACTACGGGTCCATGTAGTAGCTAGATGGTTGTATCTATCCTTTGTGATTTAATGTCTAGATCTTGTGAGCTCCTTTCATGATCAAGATCTCATCTATTTGTAAGCATGCATGTTGTGTTTGCGGGGATCCGATGGATATTGAGATTACTATGTCAGATTGATTAATGGTTTTGTCTTATTGATTCTATCATGTCTGTGTTGTTTGTGATCTTGCATGCTCTCCATTGTTAGTAGCTATCTTGGCCAAGTAGTTAATAGTGACTCCAAGAGGGGGTATTTATGCTCGATAGTGGGGTCATGCCTCTATTTAATCTAAGGGAAGTGACAGAAATCTCTAAGGTTGTACATGTGCTGTTGCCACTAGGGAGAAAACAACGGTCTCTTTTTTTGACACAAAGACAGTGGGGAAGTCCCCCACTGTGTCATTTTCATTTTATAAATAGGGCACTGTACATGGTGTGAATCACAGAAAGTGAATAAGAAAATTACAAAGTGTCTAACCAAGCCTGCATGCCTTCAAGTAAGATGGGTTTGATTCTATGTCTAATATCAACCAATAACAATTTGAATATGCCATAACAATTATCCATGCACCTAGTATGTTGCTCGAAGATGATGTTGTTCCTGTGATTCCATAAGCTCCAGCATCCTGTCATCATAGTGATGTTGAAGAACTGATTTAATGTTCTATCATGTGCCTCTTGGATCATAGTAATCAATGGATAATCAGTGTTCCATTCAATTCCATGTTTCCACCAGAAATTTTGACTAAAGTCACATCTAAAGAAGAGATGATCAAGTGATTCAATAGTGCTTTCCTCACAAAGGACACAAGTGTCCTCCCCAATGTTGAAATTTTTTCTGACAAGAAGTTCTCTGGCATTTAATCTATCATTTAGTAATAGCCAGAAGAAAAACTTGTGCTTGGGAAGACATGGGGATTTCCAAATCCATTCAAAAGGCTTTGGTGCATCAGGTGCTTTGACAAGAAGGTCATATACCTTTTTAGTAGAGAATCTGTCACCTCCCCATGGGAATGTCCATTTGTCTTTCTCAATATCATTTGAATTCTAGAGGATTGTTCATCTGGTTTTTAGCAATAAGTGAAAGTGGCAATTGAAACATACCGAGTAACTCCCCTGCAAGCTGGTATTGTTTGGCTTCCTGGGTTCTGATTTTTGTTTTTTTGGCAAAAGAAAATAATTCAGGAAACTTGTTGCATAGTTCAGTGTCATGCCATTTGTCCTGCCAAAACATAGTGCTATTCCCCTAACCAGGCACAATAGTGGTCATATTCTTGAAGTCAGCCAGAAATGAGAGGCAATTTCTCCACTAGAAAGATCCCTTGTATGTATTGCAATCTGGCAGGGAACCATTCTGATAATATGCTTGCCAGATAAGGTTGACCCAAGGTATATCCAGACAGTTGAAGAATTTGTAAAGATTTTTTATCATCATTGCTTTATTGTGTTGCCTCAAGTTTAAAATTCCTAGTCCACCTGCTTTTTTGGATAAGCAAACTTTGTCCCAGGCCACCAGACATTTTCCTTTTTTTTCAATGTCATTCCCATACCTTAGAAAAGTTCTTGTAGATTTGTTCACATGGTAAATATGTGAGTATTGCAATTTCATGGCACACATAATATGATTGGGCATAGCAGATATTACTGATTTGATGAGAACAACTCTTGAGCAGTGTGATAGTAAATTGGAGATTCCAGCCAACCTTTTATCAACCTTGCTGATCAAGGGTGTAAGGTCACCTACACTTGGTTTAGTGGTTCCCATTGTAAGACCCAGGTATGTGAAGGGTAGAGACTCTACTATGCATCCAAAACTATTAGCAAATGTTCTGCATCTATCAGCTATCATATATTATGTCCAATTGATTTGGAGAAGTCCATAAGCAGATTCTTCAGATAGATGAGTTGCTCCTGAACTGCAGGCAAGATGAGTAGTGTGTCATCTGCATACTAGAGAATTGGGTAATTCTTCCCATATGCATGATCAACAGGGAGATCTAACTCATTAATATGCCAAGCATGATTAACAATAATTTGTAGAAGTTCAGCAGTGGCAACAAATAATAATGGTGATAGTGGGTCACCCTGTCTTACACCTCTCTTACATCTTATATTTTTTCCAGGTACTCCATTTAGTATCACAGAAGTGTTAGCACTATTAAGTATCTTGCTGATCCATCCAATAATTTTGTCTCCAAATCCAAAGTGCTTGAGCATAGTGATGATAGTATTGTATTCTATCATGTCAAATGCCTTCTCAAAGTCAAGTTTTAAAATGATGATCTCTCTCTTAGATATGTGACAAATATGCAAGTATTCAAATGCCCAGGCCAGACAGTCTTGCATTGATATGGATTTGATAAACCCATATTGATTTTTGCTGAAAATTGGAATAATAATTTTCTATATTCTATTGGCAATAAGCTTTGTCAGAATCTTGAGTGCCATGCTAACAAGTGAGATGTGCCTAAAATCAGATGGTTTCATGGGGTTTTAAATGTTTGGAATGAGTGCAATGTATGCAATATTGATACTGTCAATGTCCAGCTCCCCACTGTGAAATCTGTTGCATAGATTATAGAATTGGACTTTGATGATATTCCAATATTTCTTCATGAAGTAACCATTAAAACCATCAGGTCCAGGTGATTTATCATTTGGCATGTATTTGACAATATCATCAATTTCCAAATGGGTAAATGGTTCTTCCAGTGATGTGAGGTCATGTGAGGTAATGAGATTCTGCAGATCAAACCTCATCTTAGTTTCAGATGTTTTCCCAAGTCTATCTCTGAATGCAGTCCATAAAAGTGCAGCTTTGTGATCATGGTCAGTAATTTCATTGCCTTGTTCATCAAGCAGAGCAGCAATATAATTGTTTCTGTAGTTCCTAGTGGCAATAGAGTGAAAAAACTTGGTGTTTTCATTACCATGCTTAGCCCACATAATATTAGCCCTTTTCCTCCAATATTTTATTTTAGCTTCCAAAAATTCGGCCAAATGAGATTTTATGATATTGTCTGAAATCCAACTCAGGTACAGACAATGCCCTTTGCTCCTCAAGACCATCCAAAAGAGATAAAACAAAGTTGCAGTTATCAATGACAATGTTGAGGTTAGAGTTGGATTTACTCCATTTTTTGATAGCATGCCTCATGTTTTTAAATCTGGCAGACATATCATGTGCATCATTCTTGAACCTTCCTTTGTTTACCCAATTTTTTTGCACAATATCTGACAGTCCTTCAAATTCCAACCAATAATCTTCAAATCTGAATAATTGTGATTTTGGTATGTCAGTACTGATTTGTATCAAAATAGGGATGTGATCAGAGCCCAATATAGCCAATGGTGTGGCCATGGTATTGGGGAAGGAGGTGGTCCATTCATGGGATGTAAATATCCAATCTAGTTTCTCAAGTAGAGGTTGCTGCTGCATATTTGACCATGTAAATGCTCTTCCTTTTAGTGGTATTTCCTCCAGATCATGTTCTTGAATGATGGAGTTGAAAGAGTGGATGTTTGATATGTTCCCCCCTACTCTAATTCTATCTTTAGAGCTCCTGATCATATTGAAGTCTTCCATTATTATCCATAATTTGAAGATGGATGAATCAATGTGTAAGAACCAGTCAATAAAATCAACCCTTCCATCACGTGTGCATGGAGCATATATGTTGGTGACGTAGAACTCCTCATTAGTTAGATTGCAATGCAGCTTAACAGTAAGGTGGAAAGATGATTGGCTGATCACAGTGCCATCATACATATTACCATTTCAAATGGTAATCAAACCACCAGATTTTCCAATGGATGGTTGGTATGCAAACTGTCCTAATCTTCTAGGACAGAATTTTTTGATGTATATACTGTCAAATATTTATCTCTTAGTCTCCTGTATACATAAGATATTGCAATTGCTCTGATTGATTTTGTCAGCAAGGTCATCCAATATTTCCTGAGAGTTAATGCCTCTAATATTCCAGTCAAGAATTTTGATTTGTGTACTCATTGGAAACAAAGTTATGTTTGTTGCAACAGATACACATGAACTGTATATCATAGATGATAATGCATGAGGAGTGAGATTTGTTCTTGTATCTATGATGATCAGTACATTGTTTGTACAAAGATAACCAGCTGACATATATCATACTATTCATGCAGATAAGAAGAGGGCAAAAACAAGTACTAAGTTGGTGATCCATGCAAGCCAGATATGATAAAACCACCTCAAACAGTGGAGAGTACAACCCAGATAAGATAAGGTAAATGTTTTGCTCTACACACACCAGAGACTTTGGATGATAAATAAAAGGAGTCTGATATAGTGACCTTACATGATAAAAACTAGAATAAAATCCTAGGATAACAGAGAATCTACTATCCATGTTCTTGGACACAGTGTAGTAGTGATTAAGCACTATCATTGGAACTGTCATAGTTCAGGTTGGCAGCAGAGACCTCCCCAGGAGGAATCTGACAGAAGCTGGTACCAATGGCCTGAATTGTGTCAATTGGAAGAACTGGTGGGGGTGCACTATTATTGTCCATGACAATAGCTTCAAAGTGTCCAGACAGATTCATGAGGGTGACTTGTGCATTTGAGGCATGTTCATCAGCACTTGCTTTGTTCTTGAAACCTGCACTGAGACTTGCAATCCTGCAGCTTCTCCTAACATATTTGACAGAGCTAGGCTCAGGTTTCTTCCTTTTACTCTTAGGGAAGTTGTCAGGCTTGGGAATTACAGTAACACTGTCAGAGCTATCCATAGGTACAGGAATGTAGCTTGGGCCAGCTCCATACAATGCAGCATTGTTGTTGTCAACCACCTGTGAAACATTGTTTGCCTCCAACTGAATATCATTCTGCAGGGTGATTTGCAGATTGGGGGGGGGGGGACAGTGTTGATACCATTGTTGACAGACTCATTCATCTGAACTGTAGCACCAGTAATAGTGCTTCCTACAATATTTGGGAAGTTTGCATGCTCTTCACCACCCATCATGCTAACAAGCAGACTGGATAGGGTGGCAATTGGGTCCAGTTCAGCAGCAGGTATATTCTGGTTATCTTGAATCTCAGGCTGCAGTGGTGGGGTTGCAGGCTCCAAGTTGACAGCAACCTCATTCTGGGCATTAGCTGCTGGTGCTGCATTTCCAACTGCAGCATGTACAGGTGCAAAATTTTTATTTTTGGCAATATTTTCCTCCATCACATGATCATGCTATGCATCATGCCAAAAACCCTGATGGATCATGGGAAGGGGGTGTGGGTTACCACCATCAGGAGGCAGGGGATCTTCATCACCAGCATTAGCACCAAGGAGAGTAGAAGATAGCAAGATCATGGGGCATGTCCAGGAGTCATCATTGGCATCATCAGCAACATTCTTTCCAATCACCACACTCAGAGGAAGAGTGCCAATGTCATATGCATGAAATTTAACCAGAATTCTAGCTTTGTTTGATAGATCCTTATTCCAGACAGGAAATCTACCAAAGGGGATAAATGTTTTCATCATAGATTCAGGATCCCATAGCTGATGAGGGTAATTATGTAACATGCACCAGATATCATGAGTGAAAACAATAGCCCTACGATTGATACCAGAATCCTCATTAACAATCCTCAAAGTACTTTCTCCTATCTGGTATGGACTACCCAGAACTGCAGCATCACTATCAGTGACAGTAGCAAACTGAAACAGAGCAGTACCCATTGCGCTCTTAGATGTGTTGCGAACTTGCATGCCAAGTCCATGGAGAAACTCACCGATCATCGCAACAGAGCCGATGAAGTCAGCAGCATCAAGGTTGGGGGTGAGGGTGGCGACAGCCCAATCATCAGCATAGATGGCAGAGTCCCCTCCCAGGAACACATAGCTTCTTTGGGTGTGTAGCGGACCAGGTGGGATAGCAGACATGCCAGGGGGGACGTGGGGGGCAGGGTCGACTGGGTAGTTCGCCATTGTCGCCGCTGATGAGCACACTGGGGTTTAAGGGAGAGGAGATTGAGAGGATAGTGGCTGCGGAGTTATGTATGAGCTTTTCTCCGGAGAAGTCGATGCGGCAGGGTTAGGTGTAACAGTAGCTCGAGATATTCTCCGATAAAATGTTTTTCTTTTTAGGGATGATAGACATGATCGGGAGATGTGTCCATAATTGTAGCATTTATGACAACGAACACGGTTACGACAAACTGCATGTAGATGATCATTTACTGCCAGGCAACGTGTGCATTTAAATGGCCTATTGGCGTGATCATAAATAGACAAATCCAAATTATTCGGCTGTTCAGGTGAAACCCCAACGTGTGGTACGTGACGATGAGATAATCCAGTCCTAGATAATGGGATCTCACTCCATGATGTATGATCATGTGCATGCTCAAAATTTAAAAGTGGTGCACCGTTGTGTGATCGAGCCACATCAACATATGAATCTCTACTACCAACAGGAACAAGATTTGCACTAGATAGAGGATTTTGAAAATTTGTAGAGGATGAGATAGTAGTTGTACCTTGATGGTTGTGCGATTCATAGATGGATCCATAAGAATTCCTTTTCCTCTCGTGTTGCCCGAGTGTCCATTGTCTATCTTCTTCCTCACTCCAGAGTTTAAATTCACGTTTCCAATTTGGTCCACCGTTGCTCCAGCGATCAAAGTAGCATGTGAAATCTCTTGATATGTAATACCTCATTTTGATGATCATGATCCCAATAGCCTTCGAACAAACATCGAATATGAATACCCTACCCTGCAAGGGGGAGATTTGGAGTTTGTCCCAATCAGCACCAAGACATGCCGAGAGAGCCATTCCAACATTGGCACAAGAGAGATCAAACTTTGCATTGCCAAAAGAAACCATCAGAGAAAAGCCAAATTCAGCAAAGATTGGATGAAACGGGGTGGAATAAAGGTTCATCACTTTTTTTGAAAAAGCCAAACCAGATTCATGATCTAGGGGGAAGGAGATTGTAGGTGTAGCCATGTTGGCCAGCAGATGGGTTTTAGAGTGAGTAGAGTTGATTGCACGACTCAGATTTGGGTTTAGATAGCCGGGGTTGAGAGATCGCCGGAGAGGGGGTGGGTGTCACGGTGGGGGTAAAAAAAGCTTTTAAAAAAAACGGTCTCTTGTTCTTGAAACAAGTGGATTGTTTACCTTACACACTTTGCTTAAAGTAGTTATATGTTGCTTGTAACTTAATATTTGATACGTCCAATTTGCATCACCATTCTATATCATAATTTGCCTCTATTCATTGATATATTTCATATTAAGAGGATGTTACTTATGTCTTTTCATCTGTTTTTGCATGTTGGATGATTCTTGGTGGATGAAATGCCCGAGTCGGGATTCTGATGGAAAAAGAGGTGTTTTGATGCAATTTCGTGAAGATCAGAAAAATACGAGAAAAACTACGGAAAATCCTATTTTCCCAGAAGACGAAGAATGCCAGAAGGGGAGGCACAGATGGGCCATAGGGGGCCCACACCCTGTAAGATCCCTCTTTTATAAAGGAAAAGGATCCCTGTGATTGCAATGCTAGTCCCTGGATCAATGCTAGCATCCACAGTTTAAGATGAAGTACACAGAAACAAAGATCATTATTACAGTCATTCTAGAGACAAACATAGTCTTTACAACTCCAAGGCCACAGGCCTAGTACAAGAGTTTGAATAATTAAATAAAAAAAAGTCTTCTTCATGTGCCACAGGCAAACATGTTGAGTGTAGACTCATGACTCCTAATCCTCATTAGAGTAACCTGCAACATCACAAGTTACAGCCACAGTGGGTCAATACATTGGAATAGTATTGGCAAGTGATACCTTAGTATAATTTTGGTGGACTAGTTACTATATGCAATTTGGCTAAGTGTAGCTTGGCTTGCTTTGCTCAAAATAGGTTTTTCCTATTAGTTGAAATCACTATGTTTTTTTTATCAAAACTTTTCCCAAGGAACCACCAATAGACATTGAGGTCCTTCACCCTTGTTCACCCACAAGTTTTTACTTAGAAATTAGGATGAGGAGATTCTTGATAGCTTCCATGTCTTGATGCTCAAGTTGTCCTTTTCCAGGGACATGGCTAAGTACTTAGATTCTTCCATCTGCAGAGGTGGTGCACTTTCCCCACAAGCCTTGATTTTCACCAAGACAGGACCTTTCAGAAGCCTTCCCTTAGACCAAATGGACGCGTTCCAACCTATCATCCCACTACCACCAACTGTCCAAATGGCTAAGTTCTAGCAACCTATGTGATCTTGGCAGAGACCATATTGCCAAGTGGCTGCACTAGAAGCTTCTTAACATTGGGCCTCTAAAATCTCTTTGTTCCTGGGTGGCTTTCCACAAGTGAGATACACAAGGTAAACCATAGAAATGGGCCTTGTGTAACCACTCAACATAAACCATTCCTTCCATTCCACCCAGGTGTTTCATTTACTTAGTTGTTTTATTAGGCAAAACACAAGTCCAAAGACTTAGAAATATTTTCATCATAGCATGTATATTTCACCACCCTTGTTTGCTACTAGCTAGGCTAATCATGGCATAGATAATCATTCTTAACTTAGAAATTTCCTAGCAATTCTACAACTACTAGGATTTCCCATCATGGCATATAAGCAAAATATAGCATGCAAGACTAGCAAAATATTTCTAATGCTTAGTATAAAACATAGGGATAAAAATATCATGAAGCACCACTTGCCTTGGGAGTTTGGAGAGTAGCTACACTCCTCACAATCACAATCACTATTGGCACCAAAATCTACACATGAAATCATAACAACAAATCACATACAAAACATATATAAACAAAAATATATGCATGCATGCAATATGATATGTGATGATTTTTATAACTCAACAAAGCAAGTGTAAAGTTCTGGTTCATAAACAAGTTCAAAACTTGCCAAACAACATTTATTTATACCTTAAAACATTTCTTAAACAATTCATAAACTCAAATTTGCCCTATACATGTTTCTGTAATTAAAACCATTTTAACAGAAGAAAAAGGGCTTGTTCTCCTGATTCCAATGATATAAAATTTGTCAAATTCTAACGTGGGAATCAAAAGTTATAGCTAAAACAAATTCAAACATCTAATAGATTCAAATCCTGTTTTTAAATCTAAACTGCTGCCACGCGTCTTAATCTGATTGGCCGGTACCGTTTCGCGTTGGATCACGCTTCTGAGCCGCTGGATCTAACTTAATCGTGCGGCTCAGATCCAATCTTACCGCTTCGTCTATGTTCTATCGTATCCGCACGATCTAGATCTAACCATCCTAAGCACCTGACCATCCAGTGGCGGCACTAGCGGCGGCGACAGGCGGAGGCGCGCTCGGTCAGTGGCGGAGCCCGTGAACTAGGTCGCCCGGGGAGGTGGGAGGATGCTCACCAGATTCACAGTGACGAGGAGAAGCTCAACGTGTCCTTGGTTGGCGAAGGGGCGCTCGGAGTCGTCAGGGATTCCTCACCAGAGTTCGCGAAGGCATTGGGTACGGCTGCTCGTTGACGTTGGCGAAGATACAGATCATGCCAGGGCAAAATAGACAGTGCGTCAGATGCGCAGAGTGATGCTGGTCATGCGAGTGTCAAGGAGAGGGCAAGGTGCGGTCAGAACTAACCAGGAAAGCTTGCCGGAGTTGATGGTGTCGTCGGACTCGTGCTGTCGTCGATGTTGACAAGGCTCTGAATGATCATAGCATGTACCAGAGGGGTTAGGAGATGCGCATGGTTGCAGGGAATGTACTGGCAAGGTTAGAAGTCAAGGGGCGCGGGGAGCTCACCAGAATTTGCTGCCGAAGTTCGTCGGGACCGCGGCAGAGTTCGGCAAATTGTGGGCAGCCTGGTGGCGTGGCGTCTGTGCTAGGTGAGGGGAAATGAGCGGCGAGGGGAGGTGGTCTTACAGCCAGAGCGGGGGCGGAAATCTCTCGCCGTATCAACGCAATTTAAGTGCGACATCAGTGCGAGGAAATGGCAGCGGCGAGGTGGTCGTCGGCGTTGATTAAGGACGAAGGGTGACACGGCAGTGAGGTCCCAGTCGTCAGCGAGTGGGTACACGCGCGCGGGGTGAGAAACAGAGGGAGAGGGGGAAACCCGGGTGGGCTGGCTAACGGGCTGCTTCGCTTGTTGGGCCAAAATCCTGGCGCCGGCCCTTTTCCTTTTCTCTATTCCTTTTCTTTTTCTGTTTTCAATTTCAGGAACCAAATTCAAATGATTTCAAAACCCATTTGAATTCAAACCTTTTCAGGATTTTTGTAGTGTGCAACAGTCACATTTCTGGGCATAAAACCAAGTGGTCACTTTGAATTGGCTTGGTCACTTGGAAATAAATAAAATAAGCAGTGGCATAGCACTAGTTTGAGTAGTTTTTGAAATTGGTTTTCAAATCATATTTGTTTTGAAACTTTGGTTTAAATCTTAGCAATCTAGCAATACAACCTGAGAGCAATAAAACAACAAAGTTTGGTTTCATGAACAACAATCTCTTATTGGAGAGTAGCATTTGTTTCAAATGTTGATCACATAAAATAATGAGCTCATATGCTCCTGTTTTTGAAGTGATTTGTTTGAAATGAAATTCATATGATCATGAAAGCATGGATGATATGCATGAGTTTGAAACATGATTTTAGGGATGTTACAAATCTAACCCCCTTAAGGTGAATCTCTCCCTCGAGATTCAGATTGCCTAGCAAATAGGTGAGGGTGGTCTTTCCGAAGATCATCTTCTCTTTCCCATGTTGCTTCCTCCTCGGAATGATGGTTCCACTGAACTTTGCAAAACTTGATAGTTTTAGTCCGTGTGACTCTTTCTGCAGTCTCAAGAATCTTGATAGGTTTCTCCTCATAAATAAGTTCACTTTCCAACTGAACCTCTCAAAGGTATAGTATCCTTCAAAGAAGTTTCTTCCATTTCTGGATGACATTTCTTAAGCTGACTCACATGAAACACATTATGAACAGCTGACAAAGACTCTGACAGTTCGATTTCATAAGCAACTTCTCCTTTATGACTCAGAATCTTGAATGGTCCAACATATCTTGGGGCCAACTTTCCTTTGACTCCAAACCTCTTCACTCCACGAAGTGGTGACACTCTAAGATAAGCTCTATCACCCACTTCATAGCTGACTTCTCTACGCTTAGGATCTGCGTAGCTTTTCTGTCGGGACTGTGCTATCTTCAATCTGTCCTTAACCAACTTGACCTTCTCTTCGGCTTCTTTGATAAGTTCTGGTCCGAACAAACTTCTTTCTCCCACACCATTCCATAACAATGGGGTGGTACATTTTCTCCCGTAGAGAAACTCAAATGGTGCCATCTCAATGCTGGCTTGGTAGCTGTTGTTATAAGAAAATTCTGCGTAAGGCAGACTTTCATCCCAACTGGCTCCATAGTCTAGGGCACATGCTCTCAACATGTCTTCAAGAATCTGATTAGTCCTTTCTGTTTGTCCATCAGTTTGAGGATGAAAAGCAGTGCTGAATTCCAACCTCGTTCCCAATGACTCATGTAGCTGTCTCCAAAAATGGGAAGTGAATTGAGTTCCCCTATCAGACACAATACTCTTGGGCACTCCATGTAGACATACAATTCTACTCATATAGATTTTGGCCAACTTAGCACTTGTATAGGTTGTCTTCACGGGTATAAAATGAGCCACTTTATTTAGGCGATCCACTACTACCCAAATAGAATCGTATCCTGACGGGGTCCTTGGTAATCCGGTAATGAAATCCATACCAATCTTGTACCACTTCCAATCAGGAATAGGTAGTGGTTGAAGCAAACCTGCTGGTTTCTGATGTTCCTCTTTCACTCTACTACACACATCACACAAAGCAATATGTTCGGCGATGTCCTTCTTGAGATTATTCCACCAAAATCTTTCCTTCATATCCATGTACATTTTGGTGTTACCCAGATGAATGGAATACGGTGAGTTGTGTGCTTCTTGCAAAATCAGTTTCCGAAGCTCCGGATCTTGTGGAACACAGATACGTTTCCCATGCCATAAAGTTCCCTGTTCATCTTCATGGAATCCTTTGGCTTTTCCTTTGCCAATCGTTTCCTTAATTTCTTCAACTTCCTTATCAATCTTCTGGGCTTCTTTGATCTTGTCCAACAAAGTAGGTTGAACATCCAAAGACATGAGATGTCCTTCAGGCACAATCTCCAATCTGAGATCTCTAAATTGGGCGCACAAATCATCTGGCAATTCCCCTTTAGTAAGGCCATTCACAAAAACCTTACGACTTAGAGCATCTGCTACAACATTCGCTTTACCGGGGTGGTATTGCAAACTCAAGTCATAGTCCTTGATGAGTTCTAGCCATCTCCTTTGTCTCATGTTAATTTCTTTATGGGTGAAGATATACTTCAAACTCTTGTGATCTGTGAACACTTCACATCGCTTTCCCAAAAGATAGTGTCTCCATGTTTTGAGTGCATGGACAACACAGGCTAACTCCAAATCATGAGTAGGATAGTTCACTTCATGAGTTTTGAGTTGTCTCGAGGCATAAGCCACAACTTTCCCTTCTTGCATAAGTACTGCACCCAAACAATGATGAGATGCATCACAATATACTTGGAAATCTTTTTCCAAGTCTGGCAAACACAAGACTGGTGCTGACACAAGTATCTTCTTCAATTCTTGAAAACTGAGTTCACAACCTTCAGACCAAGCAAATTTCTTGTCCTTCTTTAGCAATTCTGTCATAGGCTTAGCTACCTTGTTGAAATTCTCAATGAACCTTCTGTAGTAACCTGCTAAGCCAAGGAAACTACAAACTTCTTTAACTGACTTGGGAGATTCCCATTCAGTTATAGCTGAAACTTTAGCAGGATCAACCGCTACACCATCTCCTGACACAACATGTCCAAGAAATCCAACTTCATTTAGCCAAAATTCACACTTGCTGAATTTGGCATACAGTTTATGCTCTCTAATCTTCTCAAGTATCAAACGCAAATGTCCTTCATGCTCTTCTTTGCTCTTGGAGTAGACTAAAATGTCATCGATGAAAACGACAACAAACTTATCAAGGAATTCCATGAACACCTTGTTCATCATATTCATAAAGTATGCTGGTGCATTGGTCAAACCAAATGGCATCACGGTACACTCATACAATCCATACCTTGTGGTGAAAGCTGTCTTAGGTATGTCTTGTTCTCTTATCTTGAGTTGGAAATATCCTGACCGGAGATCAATCTTTGAGAACACACAAGCTCCTTCTAGCTGATCAAACAAATCATTGATTCTAGGCAAAGGGTATTTGTTCTTGATAGTCACCTCATTGAGTGAACGGTAATCTATGCATAACCTTTGACTTCTATCTTTCTTCTCCACGAACAAAACTAGGGCTCCCCAAGATGAAGAACTTGGTTGAATAAATCCTTTCTGCAACTGTTCTCCAAGTTGTTTCTTGAGTTCTTTCAGTTCATCGACTGACATCTTGTATGGTCTCTTTGCTATTGGTCCAGATCCTGGTAGCAAATCAATAAGGAACTCCACATCTCTATCGGGTGGCATTCCCGACAATTCTTCCGGAAACACATCCGGATATTCACTCACAATTGGCACACTGTCTATGCTAACCCCCTTAAGAGAATTTAGCTTACTCCTTTTTGCTTCAAAATTGGTCTTGAATCTAATCCTTTTATTTTCTGGAGTTGTGAGTGAGACAGTATGGTTGGCACAATCTATCACTCCCTTGTGCTTAGTAATCCAGTCCATTCCCAAAATGACATCCAATCCTTGGGAGTTTAGGATTATCAAGTTAACGGGAAACTTATACTTCCCAAACTCTATGACTAGATCATGACATCCTGAATTTACTATCATTTCTCCGCCAGGAGAACTTACTTTCATAGGACACCCAATAGTTTCTACCGGTAGTTCATTTCTTTCAACAAATTCTCTTGATATGAATGAATGAGATGCACCAGTATCAAAGAGAACAAATGCTGGAACAGAATTGAGTTTGAACTTACCAGCAACAGCATCAGGCTCCTCATAGATTTCCTCCACATTGATGTGGTTCACTTGTCCCTTATGAAAAGGGTTGGGATTGTTGGGTCCTTCAACTTTCTTTTCTGGGCATTCATTTGCATAATGCCCCATTTTCTTGCACTTGAAACAGTCAACCTGACTAATGTCTTTCTTGACAGGCTGACTTCCACTACCACTGTGGTGGATCTTATATCCACCCTTGTGGTTCTTGTACTTGTCATTGTCATGACTACGGTGATGCTTGTTGTCATGATGACGGTTGTGGTTGTGGTGCTTGTTGAATTTCCCATGCTTGTGGGATCCTGAGCTTCCACTATCATCATAATGGGAACGTTTGTGAGACGGTCCCGAGCTATGCTTGTCTGAGTGCTTTCTTTTCCTGCTTTCATCTTGCTTCATTTTGTTCTCCAAAATAGCAGCCTTATCACAAAGAGATTGGTATGTGGGAACATATGCCACAGCTAACTCCAGGTTCAGTTCATCATTCAACCCTTCGAGGAACTTTTCCTTCCTCTTAGCATCAGTGTCAACTTCATCTGGTGCATAATGCGCCAGATTGTTGAATTCCTCAATATATTCAGCCACGCTGCGGTGGCGCTGCTTCAGATTATGGAACTCTTTCTTTTTCAGAATCATCACTCCAGATGAGATATGAGCATTACGAAAGCCATCCTCAAAGATAGCCCATGTCACATATTCTATGGGAGTGGTGATCTGGAACTTATCCCACCAAGTGGCGGCTGGTCCTTCCAGCAAATGTGCTGCAAATATGACTTTTTCTGCATCAGTATAGCCCACAGTTACCAAGTCCTTGTTCACAGAGCGTAGCCAATCATTGGCCACCATGGGATCAGTTGTTCGTGAGAACTTTGTTGGCCTCAATCTCAAGAACCTGGTAAGCATGTCAAAACCCGGTGGGTTGTTGTTGTTGTTGTTGTTGTTATTATTGTTATTGTTGTTGTTGTTGTTTTGGTTCTGGATGAACGTCGTCATCATTTGCATCAACTAAGTCTGAGCTGTCATCATTTGCTGCATCTCAGGAGTGATGTTGTTGTTGTTGTTGGGGTTGGGATTGGCACGACGAGGACGCACCTGTGGTTTGTTCAATAGAGGTAAGAATGAGATACCCATAGATGCTTTCATGCACAATACATCACATAAACAATCACAAAACATGGATCACAATAATAAAGGTTCAACAACAAGATAACAAGTTTGCAAAGTAAACACACCAATAACAAGCCATCCACATGTTGGATGGTCATTGTGACACAAATAAAGTATGATAAATAAATGATAAATGAGTAGTCAAATCTACTCCTCGGCATCAACCTCCTCCTCAACAAAGGTAAGACCTGCATTCTCCATTGCGGTCTTGTATTCCTCGACATTGGCGGTCTAGGTCTCTACTTTGGCTTTCAGATCCCTCTTCTGAGAACGAAGCCTCTCAATCACGGACTGTTGATGCTCGAGCTCGAAGTCCTTGGCCTGCAGTTCTTCAGTCATGTCCCGAATCCTCTTGTTTCTATCCTGGCCTCGCTTCTCCTGACTCTTGAACTTTCTGTCCTGGCTCTCGAACTTTGCCTCCATCTCCTTGACTATCTCATCTTGCTCCGCAAAGAGCTTGTCCTTCTCACGAAGCTGCACCTGGAGTTCGTCATTGTTGAGAATGACGTTGGTCCTATCAGTGTCGACGTGCCTAATGAGAGCCTCTAAGTCCTGGAGGTATAGACGAATCGGCTCAGCTGTATCCCTCTAAGTGTCCTCGAAGTCGATGGCCTCTCCATCCTCATCACATCTACCGAAGACGTGGAAGTGAGTACCTCTAACCTGTCAAGAGTGTCTCCCTAGCAGACGTCCTATCAGATCCTGCATGACTACCTCAAGGCCTCTCTCCTTGTCATCGTGCATGAGCTTGAAGATGATAGCCTCCGTGGTAGGCTCAGTCTGGCGTCCGGGCTGATTGACCTTGAAACCCCAAAGGTCTTTCCTCTCAAACTTGGTGAGGGGAAGCACCATGATGGTAGGAAGAGGGAGATTGAGCAAAGTAGTGAGCTCAACAATACGAGGACCAAAGTGACTTCCCTGGAACTCCTCAACAGTGCTGATGGTAACATTAGGCATCTATTTATAAGATAGAAAAACTTAGAACAACACAATTTAAGATAAACACAAGGCAAAGCATCACATACATATCCTTGGAAATCAAAACACACAAGTCATGGCATACATGGATCCATTACAGCAACCAAGGTTCAACTTATTTTAAGCAACATTTGGAAACTAAGGTGAATATGGTGGTCCCACTAACGAAGTACTCTTACAATCCTATATCACTAGATATGTTGGCTAACACAATATTTCTAGAAGCAATAACTCTTTCTTGAGCACATGACTCCATCAAGTCTATAATGTCTCCTCTTAAGGTTTGGTTGGTAGTATCCAACTCTTGGGTATGTTTCTTCTCTTCTTTTAGGCTATTTTGGATGTTGAACATTCTGCACTTGACTCTTTCACCAAGTTCTTTGATGGTCTTCCAAGATGCATCCCTTGCTGAGTCAAAGAATGTAGGGTGCATCACTGAATTGGTGAACATGCAGAATCCTGATTCCTTGTGCTTGTCTTCCTTGTTTTTATACAAGTGAAGTTGCACCCACCAGTACTCAATTCCTTCATCCATCACTGGAAAGCCTTTGTACACACTTGCACCATGTATTTCCATTGCAACCATGAGGTCCTTGAGAGCCTTGGGGAATACTGTCTCACACTCCAAAGTCATTGTCATGAGTGGTCCCTTCCTTACGGCTTCGTTGATGGAGTTCATCTACAAGTAGAGATGAGAAAGAAGATTAGAAAAGTTTACGAGAAGAATAGACAAGTGTAGAAGTTGTTGAAAATTTTTCCTTAGTGGTTTCCAATCCTAGGGTCATAATCCTACAGGTAACACAGTGCTCTGATACCATCTGTAAGATCCCTCCTTTATAAAGGAAAAGGATCCCTGTGATTGCAATGCTAGTCCCTGGATCAATGATAGCATCCACAGTTTAAGATAAAGTACACAGAAACAAAGGTCATTATTACAGTCATTCCAGAGACAAACATAATCTTTACAACTCCAAGGCCACAGGCCTAGTACAAGAGTTTGAATAATTAAATAATAAAAGTCTTCTTCATGTGCCACAGGCAAACATGTTGTGTGTATACTCATGACTCCTAATCCTCATTAGAGTAACCTGCAACATCACAAGTTACAGCCACAGTGGGTCAATACATTGGAATAGTATTGGCAAGTGATACCTTAGTATAATTTTGGTGGACTACTTACTATATGCAATTTGGCTAAGTGTAGCTTGGCTTGCTTTGCTCAAAATAGGTTTTGCCTATTAGTTGAAATCACTTAGTTTTTCTTTATCAAAACTTTTCCCAAGGAACCACCAATAGACATTGAGGTCCTTCACCCTTGTTCACCCACAAGTTTTTACTTAGAAATTAGGATGAGGAGATTCTTGATAGCTTCCATGTCTTGATGCTCAAGTTGTCCTTTTCCAGGGACATGGCTAAGTACTTAGATTCTTCCATCTGCAGAGGTGGTGCACTTTCCCCACAAGCCTTGATTTTCACCAAGACAGGACCTTTCAGAAGTCTTCCCTTAGACCAAATGGACGCGTTCCAACCTATCATCCCACTACCACCAACTGTCCAAATGGCTAAGTTCTAGCAACCTATGTGATCTTGGCAGAGCCCATATTGCCAAGTGGCTGCACTAGAAGCTTCTTAACATTGGGCCTCTAAAATCTCTTTGTTCCTGGGTGGCTTTCCACAAGTGAGATACACAAGGTAAACCATAGAAATGGGCCTTGTGTAACCACTCAACATAAACCATTCCTTCCATTCCACCCAGGTGTTTCATTTACTTAGTTGTTTTATTAGGCAAAACACAAGTCCAAAGACATAGAAATATTTTCATCATAGCATGTATATTTCACCACCCTTGTTTGCTACTAGCTAGTCTAAGCATGGCATAGATAATCATTCTTAACTTAGAAATTTCCTAGCAATTCTACAACTACTAGGATTTCCCATCATGGCATATAAGCAAAATATAGCATGCAAGACTAGCAAAATATTTCTAATGCTTAGTAGAAAACATAGGGATAAAAATATCATGAAGCACCACTTGCCTTGGGAGTTTGGAGAGTAGCTACACTCCTCACAATCACAATCACTATTGGCACCAAAATCTACACATGAAATCATAACAACAAATCACATACAAAACATATACAAACAAAAATATATGCATGCATGCAATATGATATGTGATGATTTTTAAAACTCAACAAAGCAAGTGTACAGTACTGGTTCATAAACAAGTTCAAAACTTGCCAAACAACATTCATTTATACCTTAAAACATTTCTTAAACAATTCATAAACTCAAATTAGCCCTATACATGTTTCTGTAATTAAAACCATTTTAACAGAAGCAAAACATTAAACACATTACATAATTAGAAAGGGCTTGTTCTCCTGATTCCAATGATATAAAATTTGTCAAATTCTAATGTGGGAATCAAAAGTTATAGCTAAAACAAATTCAAACATCTAATAGATTCAAATCCTGTTTTTAAATCTAAACTGCTGCCACGCATCTTAATCTGATTGGCCGGTACCGTTTCACGTTGGATCACGCTTATGAGCCGCTGGATCTAACTTAATCGCGCGGCTCAGATCCAATCTTACCGCTTCGTCTATGTTCTATCGTATCCGCACGATCTAGATCTAACGATCCTAAGCACCTGACCATCCAGTGGCGGCGCTAGCGGCGGCGACAGGTGGCGACCCACTCTGTCAGTGGCGGAGCCGGTGAACTAGGTCACCCGGGGAGGTGGGAGGATGATCACCAGATTCGCAGTAACGAGGAGAAGCTCAACGTGTCCTTGGTTGGCGAAGGGGCGCTCGGAGTCGTTAGGGATTCCTCGCCGGAGTTCGCGAAGGCGTCCGGTACGGATGCTCGTTGACGTTGGCGAAGATACAGATCATGCCAGGGCAAAATAGATAGTGCGTCAGATGTGCGGAGTGATGCTGGTCATGCGAGTGTCAAGGAGAGGGCAAGGTGCGGTCAGAACTAACCAGGAAAGCTTGCCGGAGTTGATGGTGTCGTCGGACTCGTGCTGTCGTTGATGTTGACGAGGCTCTGAATGATCATAGCATGTACCAGAGGGGTTAGGAGATGCGCATGGTTGCACAGAATGTACTGGCAAGGTTAGAAGTCAAGGGGCGCAGGGAGCTCACCGGAATTTGCTGCTGAAGTTCGTCGGGACCGCGGCAGAGTTCGGCGAATTATGGGCAGCCTGGTGGCGTGGCGTCTGTGCTAGATGAGGGGAAATGAGTGGCGAGGGGAGGTGGTCTTATAGCCAGAGCGGGGGCAGAAATCTCTCGCCGTATCAACACAATTTAAGTGCGGCATCAGTGCGAGGAAAAGGCAGCGGCGAGGTGGTCGTCAGCGTTGATTGAGGACGAAGGGTGACGCGGTAGTGAGGTCCCAGTCGTCAGCGAGTGGGTACACGCGCGCGGGGTGAGAAACAGAGGGAGAGGGGGAAACCCGGGTGGGCTGGCTAACTGGATGCTTCGCTTGTTGGGCCAAAATCCTGGCGCCGACCCTTTTCCTTTTCTCTATTCCATTTCTTTTTCTGTTTTCAATTTCAGGAACCAAATTCAAATGATTTCAAAACCCATTTGAATTCAAATATTTTCAGTATTTTTGTAGTGTGCAACAGTCACATTTCTGGGCATAAAACCAAGTGGTCACTTTGAATTGTCTTGGTCAATTGGAAATAAATAAAATAAGCAGTGGCATAGCACTAGTTTGAGTAGGTTTTGAAATTGGTTTTCAAATCATATTTGGTTTGAAACTTTGGTTTAAATCTTAGCAATCAAGCAATACAACCTGAGAGCAATAAGACAACAAAGTTTGGTTTCATGAACAACAATCTCTTATTGGAGAGTAGCATTTGTTTCAAATGCTGATCACATAAAATAATGAGCTCATATGCTCCTGTTTTTGAAGTGATTTGTTTGAAATGAAATTCATATGATCATGAAAGCATGGATGATATGCATGAGTTTGAAACATGATTTTAGGGATGTTACACACCCCCAGGCGCAGGCCACCCCTAGGCCGCGTGTCACATCCCAAGATTTTCCAAATCTTGTAATGTGAAAAATATTGAATAAAATAAAATTTTGTTTGATTTTCAGGGCCAGAAGAAACTTTTTGAATTCAATTGGAACTTCAAACCTATTTGGATTAAATAAAATCCTAAAGGGATTTAAAAAGATAAACATTTTAAATAAAGGAAAATAAAATATTTTGGAAATACTATTTTGGATCTTTTAAATAAAAGGATTTGGTTTTCAAAAGAAATAGAAGTTTTATAAATAAGGATTATTTTATAGAGCCAAATTAAACCTTGGACAAGCTTTTGAAATAAAACATTTTGATTTGATAAAAATTGTAAAGGTTTATTTAAAATAAATTAATAAGGATTTAATATCCAAGTTTTATTAATAAAGATTTTACTATTTCCAAAATATCAAAACTTATTTATTTATTTAAAAATAAGTTTTCCAAGTATTTTATATTCCCAAATAAAACCTACTGATTTGGTTTTGAAAATAATTGGATTTCAAAATGGAGTTTTAAAATAAACGTCAAATTCTATTTTGATTTAATAACAATGGTCTATTTATTTAATTAATAATGGACCTAAAATAAAATTATTATTTGGGTTTTGGAATTTTGGTTTATGTTACTGAACAGAACCAAATTCATAGTTGCAAAGTTTGGTGATTGTTTGAATTGATTTTAGTGTGATTTGTTTGCTTGAAATTCAAAAACAGAAATTAGTTTTGGAAAAAGAAAAGGATCCAGGAAGAAAAAAATGGAATCTGGACTCAGCCCAACCGGCCAAGCCCACTAAGCCCAGCAAACAGCCTCACTCCCCCTCCCCGAAGAAAAATGCTTCACACTTGTTTCCTGACCCGTGCAGTGAATGACTGGTGGACCCTCCCCTCACTCCTTTTTCTCACTGACCAGCCGACCCCACTGCCGCGTCATCGTCTTCCTCACCCCGCGACCAGTTCCTCCCCCTCGTCGCCGTTGCTGCCTCTAATTACTCGCATCAATTCGAGTAAATGGCTGAATGAATTCTCCCAGTAACCTCACACATTTAATCGCCCACGCTCCCTCCTCCTTTCCCCTCAGAACTCATTCGACCAGAGCCACCAGGCTGCTCGGAATTTCTCTGACACCACCCTCTGCTCCGACGAGGTCCGGTGCCGATTACGGCGACACAACACCGCCCCGTGCCTCCCTGAGCACACTAGGAGACTCCCCACTCCCAGACGCTTCTTCACGTACCACCCATACGACCGCGGGCGCCCTAGAGCAACGTCTTCAACAAGCTCTGAACGACGCCGCCGTCCGCTCCAACTCCGACGAGCCCCACAGGTAGTTTCCGGCCGCCCCTCTTCCTCTCGTTCACGCACACACCTACACCATGTCCTAGCGCGTCTAACGGTACCCTCGGTTTGCTTCCTTGCGATCTGTAGCACCCACCCCGACCACGAGCAGGACCATCTGATGCCAGGAGCAACTCCGGCGAGCGATTCAAGACTACCCCGAGCGCCCCTTCGACAGAGACAACCACGTTGAGCACCAGCATTCCACGGCGAATCTGGTGAGCATTTCCCCACTCCTCTCGCTTCCTGTTCTCGCCGTTACGCCGTAGCCAGAGCACCGCCGCCTCGCGCCACCGTCGTCGCGCCGCCAGTTCTTGGCCAGGCATTAGCAGTCGTCCGATCCAGATCCGAGGCATGCGATTGAATGACTTATCGAAAGGGTAAGATCGATCCTGTGCCGCATGATACGCTTCAGATCCTGCGGTCCACGTTGCCGATCCGGCCGAACCGGTATCATCCAACCAGAACGCGCTGCGTGGCCAGGTTTCGTTTTAAAAACAGATTTGAATCTGTTATAGATTCAATTTTCAAACCGTTGTAACTTTTGATCCACACGTTCAAAATTCACAAATTTGATATCGTTGGAATCAGTGGAACAAGCCCTAGCCAACCATGCCATTTGTTTGGTAAATAGTATCTGTTAGATTAGTTGTTTTTGCAGAAACATTTGAATGCTTGTTAAGACTAGAAAAATGATTCAAAAATGTTTTTAAGTTTGAAACCTTGGCAAACTAGTTTTTGGTGAACTTACTGACCCTAGGAACCAACCCATGGTTTTGAAATTGGATTTGGTGAAGTTTAGGATAGATTAATTGGTTTAGCCCATTTCTAGCCAAATAAAATTATTGATTTTATTATGAAAATGTTTTTGGAGTAAAAACTTTGGGAAAATGTTGTGGACCAATCCTACTGACCATAAACACCAAGTTTTGTGAAACAACAACTTATTTGATGAACAACCTAGAGTTATTGCTTTGATAAAAATATTTTCCACCACATAAAATAATGAAAGGATTTAAAAATGGTTTTTGGACAAAACCCTTTTTGCAAATGACTTTGCCACTTAGGAAAATGACCACCTTGGATCTTACAAAGTTTAGAGACCTAGTGGATACCATCTTTGCAAATAAACCTATCTCTTGCATGCTTACATGCATGACTTAGATCCCATTGTTTTGTGTGTGTGAATTGTTGATTGATTATTGGTTTGGAATGCTTGTTGATATTGTGTTTGCTTGATTGATTATAGTGAAGTTAGAAAAGTGTGAGACTAGCAAGATCAAGGAGTGAACCATCATTCCCTACCAAAAAGGCAAGTGACACTATCATCCAAGTCCTACTATTTTCATTATACTTAGTGGATTTTGAAACATGCATGATAAAGTTTACTATATTTTATATGCTAAAATCCTAATAGGATACCCCTATATATTCCTTAGTGAAAACAATGTAGTTGTAGTATGCTTAGCCCAGCTATATATTGGGATGGGATACATGTTATGATTATATGAAGTATTGAAAAGACCTATGTTTTATATAATAAAACAAGTACTCTATGAACCACCCGGGTGGACAAGGATACTCAAGCTTTTGGACAAGGTGGCAACAAAAGGAACCATGTTTATATGGAAATCTCTTTTTGTTGTGCACTAGAAGAAAACCACCCAGGGACTTAGAGATTGAACATGTTTCTCGTTCAGTGGCTTCCGTGTACAGCCACATGCTAAATGGGTTCTGGCTTAGTGAACTACATAGTGGAAGACCCATGCATTAGCATCTTCGGGTTAACTAGATTTGTGTAAGGGAACATGAAACCCTACATTGGTGCCTGGTAGACAAGCTAGCATTGTGTATTGGGAGGACTTCTATGGAAAGACTTTGTCACATTCTCAATCTGCCAGTACTCCATCTTGGTGAATACTTATCCAGCGGCCACTGGTGGCATCAAGATAAGATTGTGTCATGTGGGTAAAGTGTACAACTTCTGCAGAAGATAATAAAATCTAAGTACTTAGCCGTGTCCCCGGTTATGGACAATACTGAGCAACTAAGGCCTGAAGCTATGGAAGATCTCGACATTCCAATTTCTCAAAGTTAAAACTTGAGGGTGACAACAAGGGATTTTGAAGCACTTGGAGTTTTCCAAGAAGTTCAGAAAGATTTGACAAAAGATCAAAACTATTTTGAAAAGATAGGATAAAACTATATTGCTTTCTGCAAATGAGCCTAAACCCCACTTAGCCAAATATGCATGTAATGATAGGATCCACTTATTTCTACTTAGTAGTGAAACTTGCCAATACAATTCAAATGTATTGACCCTTGTGGCTGCAACTTATTATGTTGCAGGTTTGTTTGATGATTAGTGAAGTTTATTGATTAGGATTACAAGTCTACAACCAACATTACTGCCTGTGGCACTTTGAAGATGAAGGACCCCATGCTTATAGATTTTCTGCTGCAATGTAATGTGATAGCCAAATGAGCTATGTAAGATGTAATGAATTATTTTATTCCTGGTTATAAAGTTGTATTATGACCTTTGTTTCTTGATATTACATCTTAACTGTGGATGCTAGGTATTGATCCAGGGACTAGCATTGTAAACACAGGGGACACCACCTTATGTTAATAAAGGTTGGGACACTCCCTCTACAGATGGTATCAGAGCATTGTGTTGCCTGTAGGATTTGTAAACCCTAGGATTGGACAAAAACCCTTAGAAGAATAGGAGTTATATTTTGATCCAAAACTTATTTACAAAAACACTTGTAAACTCTTTCCTCAACCATTTTGGTTTCAACTCTACATCTCTTCTATTTCAACTTGATGGAAAAACCTACCCGATGGCCAAAGACTACACAATGTGCAAAGGACTTCTTCAACTTCTTCAACTCTAATGACTTCAACATTTTCAGCATGTTCACCAAGGACTTCCAACTTGGATATCACTAAGGACTACTAGTGAAAACCAAGAAGACATTAGATTGCCGACCAAAGACATTGATATCAAGTTAGAGTATGGATCATATTGTCCTATGAGGTATGATCATACTAAGTTGTTATTTTCAAGGAAACTTGTTGTTTCCTTCAACTCATGAGTTAAGCTCATAAGTTGTTAAGTGATTGCTTGCTTGTTGAATGTTTGATGATTTGATTGTTTGATTGAACTTGATTGTTTTGAGTTGTGTGTTAGGACTTTTTAAAAACCTATCCACCAATACTTATCCCTATCAAACCAACAGATGCCTCCCCGTCGTGCCAACGCCAACCAAAACAACAACATCACCCCTGAGATGCAGCAGATGATGGCAGCTCAGACACAGTTGATGCAGCAGATGACCACATTCATACAGAATTTGAATGACAACAACAACAACTATCAGCATAATCCTCCAGCACTTGACATGCTCACCAAGTTTCTGAAACTTAGGCCTGCAAGATTCTCTGGAACAACTGATCCAATGGAAGCTGATGATTGGTTACGTTCAGTGAACAAAGACCTAGTGACTGTTGGCTGCACCGATGAAGAGAAAGTTAGGTTTGCAGCATTTCTGCTTGAAGGACCAGCAGCAACATGGTGGGACAACTTTCAGATCACCACTCCCCTTGAAGATGTAACAATTGTGAAAGTATTCCGCATTTCTTCAAATGCTCGCCAAACTCGTAACTTAGATATTCACCTCCACGATCAGAACGTAGAAATTTAATCTTCTTGTTACGTTGATTCTCTACCTCACTTTGAAATTCCTTAAACTTCTCGAAAGTTTCGGACTTATGTTTCATGAAATAGATATACTCATATCTACTCAAGTCATCCGTGAAGGTAAGAACATAACGGTAACCACCGCGCGATGCTACACTCATTGGGCCACACACATCGGTATGTATGATTTCCAATAAGTCTGTAGCTCGCTCCATCATACCAGAAAATGGAGTCTTAGTCATTTTACCCATCAGACATGCTTCGCATCTTTCAAGTGATTCGAAATCAAGTGATTCAAGAAGTCCATCGGAATGGAGGTTCTTCATACACTTCATTCCAATGTGACCAAGACGATAGTGCCACATATAGGTCGAGTTATCGCTTGATTTCAAACGTTTAGCCTCAATGTTATTAATAAGTGTATTTCCACTATCGAGATTCAATAAGAAGAGACCATCTATCAAAGGTGCATGTGCATAAAACATATTACTCATATAAATCGAACAACCATTATTCTCGGACTTAAACAAGTAACCGTCTCACAATAAACAAGATCCCGATATAATGTTCATGCTTAACGCAGGCACCAACTAACAATTATGTAAGTATAAAACTAATACCGATGGTAGATGAAGAGGTAGCGTGCCGACCGCGATCACATCAACCTTTGATCCATTTCCCACGCGCATCGTCACCTAGTTCTTCGCTAGCTTCCGTTTATTCTGCAGCACCTGTTTCGAGTTACAAATATGAGCAACCGAACCAATATCAAATACCCAGGCACTACTACGAGTACTAGTGAGATACACATCAATAACATGTATATCGGATATACCTTTCTTCTTGATGTTGCCGTTCTTCAAATCCGCCAAGTACTTTGGGCAATTCCGCTTCGAGTGACCTTCTCCCTTGCAGTAAAAGAACTCAGTATCAGGCTTAGGTCCAGCCTTGGTCTCCTTCGTCGGCGCAGTAACTTTCTTACCACCCTTCTTGAAGTGTCCCATTTGCTTAGACTTGCCTTTTTTGAACTTGGTGGTCTTATTAACCATCAACACTTGGTGCTCTTTCTTGATCTCCACTTTTGCAGATTTTAACATGGCAAAGAGTTCTGGCAACTGCTTGTTCATGTTTTGCATATTTTAGTTCATCACAAAGTTCTTGTAACTTGGTGGTAGTGATTGGAGGACATGATAAATCCCCAAAGCATTAGGAATCACTATACCCAAGCTTTGAAGTTTGTTTGCGTGCCCAGACATCTTAAGCACATGCTCACTGATGGAGCTGCCCTCTTCCATCTTGCAGTTAAAGAACTTTTCAGAAGCCTCATAGCTCTCAATTGCCGCATGAGTCTCAAAGATCAATTTGAGATCACGGACAATATCATGTGGGTCTGAATTCTCAAACCTTTTCTGAAGCTCCGATTATGAACCATACAAGATAGCACACTGAACTGTGGAGTACTGAGTCTTCCGAGCGAGGTAAACATTCTTTACTTCATCGGTAGCAGTAGCTGCAGGTGGGTCACCCAGTGGTGCATCCAGCACATAGGTCAAATTACCAGCAGTGAGGACAATCCTCAAAATGCGGAACCAATCCGCGAAGTTGCTTCCATTGTTTTTCAACTTTTCTTTCGCTAGGAACGCATTAAAATTGATGGTAGGGGCCGCCATTGATCTACAACATATTTGCAATAGTTTAGACTAAGTTTATGACAAATTGAGTTCTAATTAATAGTTAAATTAATCTAGGTGAACTCCCACTCAAAACAATATCCCTCGCATTGTTTTAGTGATCACACGAACCAAATCCACCACATCAACACCGATCATCACGAGAGTTGATGTAGCTTCAATGGCGAACAATCGACATGTTCATCATATCTACTATATGATGCATGCTTTACCTTTCGGTGATCCGTGTTCCGAGACCATGTCTGTACATGCTAGGCTCATCAAGATCAAACCTTAGCTTTCGCATGAGAAAATCTGGCTTGCCCATGTTGTATACACTTGCGGAATCTAACACACCCGATCATCACGTGGTGCTTCGAAACAACAAGCTTTAGCAACGGTGCTTACTAAGGATGAACACTTAAGAACTGGAAATTCATGTGCATGAGGGATCATCTTATAATGCTACCGTCGTTAACTAAGCAATACAAGATGCATAAAGGATTAACATCACATGCAATTCATAATATGTGATATGATATGGCCTTTCTTCTTTGTGCTTCTGATCTCCATCTTCAAGCACGAACATGATCTCCATCATCACCGGCATTGCATAAAGGTCCATGACGCTACTCCATGGTTGTCGTCCACCAGCTTCAACTATTACAACTACTTTGAATAGACACGCGGGTCTTAACAGAAATTAAAGACAACCATATGGCTCCTGCCGGTTGCCAACTTACAATGAGGAACATTGCATACATCAAATATAATCACAATCATGGCCATATCACATCACAGCACACCCCTGCAAAACAAAGTTAGACGCCTCTACTTTCTTTGCATGTTTTACGTGGTTTGGGGCTTTCAATAAGTGTCGTTCTAACTTACGAACAAGAACCACAACATTGATACTAATATTGTCAATCACCCGTTGTAAATTGAATCTTAACTATGTTGGGAGAAACAGGCACCCGCAAAGCCACTTATGCAATAAAAGTTGCATGATAAGCATGGAGCATGTCTCATGAACGATGTCATGTAAGGTTAGCCCGAGCCGCTTCATCCCACCATCCCGCAAGATTCAAAGTACACAAGAAGCAATCAACAACAAAAGCATCAACGCCCACAATGACCACTGTGTTCTACTCGTGCAACAGATCTACATATAGACACGGCTCTGATACCACTGTAGGGTTTCGTAGCATGGAAAACAAAAATTTTCTACCACATACAAACAAACAAACAAGCCAAGATCTATCTACTAGATTGTAGCAACGAGTCGATGGAATAACTCACCCTCGAAGATTCGAAAGTGTTTAACGAGAGCGGATTCTCGTGGGTGATGTAGTCGTACTCTTGCCGATCTCAAGATCGCGTAGACGATCCTTCCGGCGCTGTGTTCCGGCAGCGCTCCGCAGTCGGTCACACGTTCGGTACTCGACGAATACCTTCCTCTCCCTTGTTCCAGCAGGCAGCGGAGGTTGTAGCACTCTCCTCGCGATTCCGGCAGCACAACGGTGTGGTACCGGAAGTAGAGGGGAGATCTCGCAGGGCTTCGCCTTAAGCCGGAGCGAGTATGGTCGACTATGAGAGAGATCCTCGGCGATCTAGGGTTTAGACGCACCAAGGAGGGGGCAAGGCCGGCGGCTAGGGTTAGTCCTAGGCGGCGGCGGCTATGGTGGGAGGCGGCGGCTAGGGTTAGGGTTTAGAGGGCGTGGTGTTGTGTACTTGGAGGGGCAGCCCTGCCCCTCCTTATATAGGTGAAGGGGGCGCGCCAAGGGGAGGGGAGTCCTTCCCCAACTCGGTATCCAAGTGGTCCGGCGGTGGAGGGAGGGAACTCCTCCCCAAGTAGGTTTCCTACTCTCCCTCCACCTCACAAAATAGCCGTTTGACTTTTCAAATTGGCCTTTGACTTTTCAAACTAGGATTTGATTTAACCCTTTATTTTGTTCAGCGATGACACCTAGTACATGATGCAATCATTCCAACTTGTTATGACACATTCATGTACCCTTCCCCTCCTGAGTGCCGGACATTCCGGAACCTTCTAGAACATTCCCGAAGAAAACACCGGAACCATTCTCCAACCCCGAAACATGACTTTCCTTATATGAATCTTATTCTCCGGACAATTCCGGATCTCCTCGTGATATCCCGGATCCCATCCGAGACTCCAAACAACATTCGGTCTCTTACTCATCATTCCATAAGTACTCAAACAACGTCGAATCCTTAAGTGTGTCTCCCTACGGTTCGTGAATTATGCGGACATGATCGAGACACTTCTCCGATCAATAACCAATAGAGGAATCTGGAAATTCATATGGCTCCCACATATTTCTACGATTACTTTGCGATCGAATGGACCACTTACATACGATGCCAATTTCCCTTTGTCTCACGATAGTTTACTTATCTGAGGTTGTGATTGTCGGTATCTCTGCATACCTAGTTCAACCTCGTTACTGACAAGTACTCTTTTCTCGTTCCTGTGATATGTGATCCCTTGTAAGCCCGTCACATGCTTGCAATCTAATTGGATGACATTCCACCGAGAGGGACCAGAGTATATCTATCCGTCATATGGATGGACAAATCTCACTCTTGATCCATGTGTCTCAACCAATACTTTCCGAACACTCAATGCCACCTTTATAGCCACCCAATTACGGTGTGGTGTTTGATGTCATCAAAGCATCCTTCCGGTGAAGGTGATTTGCATGATCTCATGGTCGAAGGAATTAGGTTACTATGTATGAGAAAGCATATAGCAATTGAACTATTAAAATGACTTGATCTTTATGCTACGCTTATCTATAGGAGTATGTCCACCATATCATTCTCCTAACGATATGGTCTTGTTGTTAATAACATCTCAATGTTCATGATAGGGAAACCACAATCATTTATTAACCAACAAGCTAGTATTATAAAGAGGCTTTACTAGGGACTCTATTTTAGTTTACAAATCACACAAGTATTAATGTTTCCTTGTTAATACTATTACAGCATGAATGTAAACATTTATCATAAACACAAAGATATAATAATAACTATATTTATTATTGCCTCTAGGGCATATCTCCAACACTTTTTAGGGTCTATTATTTATTTTAAAAATAGACATTTGTCTTTATTTCAAATAGGATTTAAATATGTTTTAAAACTCTATTTGAAATCTAAATTTTACTAAATCTTTTTCACTAGGTTTTATTTGAAAATAATTCACTTTGAATTATTATTTAAAATTATTTATTATGTTTTAATGTTCATTTAAAATGGGAAATGTCTTTACCTAAATGAAATTGGATAATAATAAATCCTCATGATTTTATTTAAATAATCCTTTACTCTTTTTATTAAATAAAAATATTTTATTTTATTTTTTTAGTCAAGATTTAACTTAGCTTTTTTTAAAAAGTCCTTATTTATTTATTTATTTATTTCTTCCTTTGCTTATAAAATATATATCTTTTTATTTATAGATCCAAAAATGGTGATTCCAACTTTTATAATTTTATTTACTATTTGTTTATCTTTTTAAACCCCTTTAGGATTATTTAGAATGAAATCAATTTCTATGGTTTTATAATACTTTTATTTATCAATCTTGATCATTTATAAATGTTTGTTGATAAATTTTTATATGGATCAAATCTTTAGTCTTTGAGATAACTTGGAAATGTTTTTCTTCCATCAGGGTCTTAGGGATTTGGTTTATTTTCCAAGTGTTTAAATCTCAAGATGCCTTTATGAAGAATGCAATTTCATTTGATTTGAATTTTTGTTGGATTCAAATCTTAGTCAAAGTTTGTTCAAGATGGGTTTTGATGTTTCCACTTTGAAACCAAAAGTTTCTTTTCACCCTAATTTTCAACAAATATTTATTTTGTTGATTTATTTTTTTCAAATTTCAAAATTTTTGGAAAATTTTGGGATGTGAGATGTTGCAAGCTAAGTTATATAATAGTGAGTTGCTTTCTTCTATGAGTTGTGTAATGGTAAGTGTGATGCTTCTTGTCCATATTCTTTTATTGACACTTCACTCCATAAACCTGTGAACATGTTTACTGAGCTCCGCTTTCCATTGGGGACAAGCGAAGGTCTATGCTTGGGGGGAGTTGATACGTCCAATTTTCATCACCATTCTATACCATAATTTGCCTCTATTAATTGATATATTTCATATTAAGAGGTGTTACTTATGTCTTTTCATCTGTTTTTGCATGTTGGATGATTCTTGGAGGACGAACTGCCGGAGTCAGGATTCTGATGGAAAAAGAGGTGTTTTGATGCAATTTCACAAAGATCAGAAAAATACGAGAAAAACTACGGAAAGTCCTATTTTTCTAGAAGATGAAGAATGCCAGAAGGGGAGGCAGAGATGGGCCACAGGGGGCCCACACCCCCCCAGGCGCGGTACACCCCTAGGTCGCGCCTACAGGGGGTATGTCCCACCTGGCGCACCTCTGGCTCCGCCCTCTCGCCTATATCTTCTCCTCGAAATCCTAATACATGGGGAGCAACCATAGAAAGATTCCACCGCCTCTACGGGGCGGAAAACACTGAGAGAGAAAGAGCTCTCCGGCAGACAGATTTCTGCTGGGGAAATTCCTTCCCGGAGAGGGGAGATCGTCGCCATGAACACCATCATCAAGATAGACTTCATCGGGATCATCATCATCATCATCTACACGATCATCTCCACCAGCACCATCATCATCGCTCCATCCCTCTATAACAATTGTGTTGAATCTTGCATAGTTCTTAGGGGAAACTTTCCCAGTGTTGATTACTATTATAGTCGATGCTTGTGAGTGGAACCATTGGCTACTAATTGTGGGGTTGCCGGAGTGGTAGAAACCTGAACCCCCATTAGGACACCATTGCACAAGGGAGCGTAGGATCTCAGAGTTTAAGGCTGTGGTTAGGTTTAGACCTTAATTGCTTTCTTTTAGTTGCGGATGCTTGCAAGGGATGTAATCACAAGTATGTATTAGTCCAAGTAAGGTCGGTACATTAGCACATGTTCACCCACACAACACTTACAAAACTAAAGAAGACTACTTAGCTATTTGAAGCAAAATCACTTGACAGAATTCCCATGTGTCCTCGAGAACATTTGGTCCTCATTAGTATTTTCACCGGCTTGTACTTTTATAAGAAAGGATTGGGCCACTTGCTGCAATTGTTTGTTGTTTTATTTACTTGCACTTTTATTTCTTTGCTTTATTAGAAAACCCGTAAAAATCTGTTTACTAAGTATTTACAGAGATTTCCTGCTCCATACCACCAGTCAACACCTTCTGCTCCTCGTTGGGATCCACACTCGTATTTATCGAAAGTAATATGATACACCCCCAATACTTGTGGGTCATCAATACTGGAGGGGGTTCGGATGATAACCCAAAGGTGGATTTCTAGTCATAGATGCAGTTGGATGGCGGTCTATGTATCTTGTTGTATTTCCCAATCAAATCTCATAGGATCTTGATGTCTAGTATTGCATTGTTATGCCTTGCTCTGTCCTGTCAATTGCCCTGCTGTAATTTGTTTACCCAGCATGCCATGTTTGTTTATCTAAGGAGAACACCTCTAGTGAACTATGGACCCCGGTCCAATCTTTACCATTGATACATCTTTCACTGTTTCACGGTTACTTGTTGCAAACCACTATTACCTTCCACACCATATGGTTAATACTTTGTTACAGCAAACCGGTGAGATTGACAACCTCACTGTTCGTTGGGGCAAAGTCTTGAGTTTGAGTTGTGTAGGTCTCCAAGTTGCTAGCAACACCTTTGAGTCGTTTCCTTCCTCCTACTTGTTCGATAACCTCGGTTTCTTACTGAGGGAAAACTTGCTGCTGTGCTCATCACACCTTGCTCTTGGGGTTTCCCAACGGGGCGTTGATAACACGCCAATCAAGCATTTTCTGGCGCCGTTGCTGGGAAGGCTAAGGACTTCTTCACAAGGATAGTGCTTCTCAACCTTTCTCTTTACTTTGTTTTTGTTTTTCTTAGTTTCTTTTGCTTGGTCTTGTTTGCGTCTCTTTAGCAAAAACTCCAAAAAAAATAGTTTAGGTTGGTTTGCTTTCCCTTATCAAAAACACAAAAATATTAGTTCCTACTCTAGTTGTCACCTTGCTCTAGCTCACCATGTTGATCCCCATGTTCACCCTGGAAGACCTTTTATTAGGTAGTGGCTCTATAATTGGGAAAGAAAATATTGAATAATTCTTTAATCATGTTAGCAAACATGAGGATATTGAGGATAGATCTATAGTAGAACTTGCTCCTAATTATGATATTTCTGCATCTTGTTTAGTTCATATGTTGGAGGCTAGGTTTGTTAACCTTAACCCCATGATACAAATTTTGTTTCTCGAACTAAAAAAGAAGAAGAGGATGCTGAAAAGAGAGAATTTATCCTAGAAACTTTAGTAAAAGAATTCAGTGATGTTGCTAAGGAAGCCAAAAAGGTATTTTTTAAGTTTTAATATGCTAGGCTCATGTGTAGATGTTATGGGTACTTTAGATAAAACCAAACCTAGAGAGGAAATTAAGATACCCATACCCTTTAAACTTGTTGGAATGCATGAAACCATAGAAAATAATTTTGATTGGATTGTCCCTGAAAATCCTTTTGATGAAAGTATTGAACCAAGCAGAGATGAGAAGGGATACTCGAAAACCCATTTGGACGAGATACCTTTCCTAGTGGAAGAGATTCCAAGTATTGATCTTAATTCTTCATTTGAAAATACTTGATTCTTTCTTCTTGTGCCTAACGTAAAGGCGTTAAAGAAAAGTACTTGTTGGTAGATAACCAAGATTTTCTTGAGTCTTGGAAGTTATTACTTCAGTAATGAAATATTATCCTTTTTGTTTCCTTTTTGTGCCAAGAATAACTTTAAATGAGAGGGAAGTAAGATTTGGGGAGTTGCTGTCCAGAAACAGATTTTTGTGCTCCACCATAAATATTCGTGAGGAATATCTGTAAGTCTTATTAACCTGATATTTTCCGAATACGTCCCCCAGTATGTTAGCTAACGTTCGTTAGTTCAACACTTTTTGATTTGAGCAATAGAAGTTCTTCGAAAAAATAGGTTTCTACCTGCTGGTCTGTTTTGACAGGTTTCTGCCATTATTTGCATTTGCTTCTTATTTATTCCTTTTTGGGAAATTGAAATTTCTAAGGGTATTGATATAGTAGATTGTGTTTTTAGTGAATGTTTTCCTGTTCTAAAGCTAAGCCTAAAGGTCTATTATCCTTTGAATACACTAATGTTGCTAATGAAGATTGTGTGAAGTTTTGTATGAAGGAAAATTTTCAGGTGTAGAGAGAGAATGATGTAATGGGATGTAGAATGGACAAATTCTCAAGCTTGGGGATGCCACCCAGTGTCACCCCAAGAAATATTCAAGAGTTACAAGCATCAAAGCTTGGGGATGCCCAAGGCATCCCCTTCTTCATCAATAAAAATCTCAGGTCTTTGTAGACACTTCGTTTTTATTGTTTCATGCACTGTTGTGTTGTTCTTGGAACGTCTTAGTTTTCGTTTAGTTTTCTTGAATAAAGTATCTTGGACCCCCATTATCGTTGTGTTGTTTCAAATAAGTTTATTGGTGTTGGAGAGGAGTAGAAAGTTCTTGCTTGAGTAGTACAAGAGGAGCTTGCTTTGATTGTGACTTAGACTTTAGCATGTCATTCTAGGTGTTGTTTTGACCTTATGCTTAGTGATTATTATTTTAGCATGACTTGTTCCAAATAATTGGGTTTGCTTAGTGTGCCTTGAAGGAATCATGCGTTGTTTTAGCATACAAAAGCATACTATTGTGGTATTCTCCTTTGATGCTTTGTTTGGGTTGACTTGGCACATGCTCACAATATGTTATGACTATGAACAAGTCACCATAGCCTCTATGATCATTTATTACTTGACTTGTAGTACCACTTTATGCTTTGATTAGTAATGTTTTGTCGCTCTGCATGATTATGACCATTATTGCTCTCTTAGTTAGTCGCTCCCAGTCTTTTGCTAGCCTCCACTTGTATGAGTAAGCTCTACTCATGCATCCAACTCCCAAGAAACCAAGTTATTCCAAAGGGTCCACTATAAATTCCTATGCATGGTGTGTTACACCATTCAAGTATATTCTTGTTTTCATATATCTTCCAATTAAAAAGTATTTTTTATGTGAAAACTTAGTGACCAGAGCTCTCACAAACTTGATGGCACACTTTATATTTCGTTCCCCTAATAAACTTGAACCATTGTGTCATCTATGTTGTATATGCTTGCACTTATATGTTGGAATTAGCAGAACCGTGCTATCACGGGGAACGCTTTCAACATTGCACTTGTAATTTGTACACAGTTGATATCATGCTCTTTTGTCTAAGGATGTCGCTGGTGTGAAATAAAAGGGGAGCTTGTAAGTCCATGGAGTTATGTATGTGTGTTAGAGAAATGCCTGGGCCACTAGCCTAATCCATGCCTAATCATGGTGCAAACTTGCAACATCACCATACTGACATCTATGAAGCTTTCTTCTTATAAAAAAGATACACATTGAAAAGAGGAAAGAGATAAAAAAGTCAAAAACACCATATTCCCATGGTAAATAAGAAGATTGTTGAGATGCTCATTGTCTGCTTGCCTTGTCATTTTGGTTATGGGATAGCCGATGTACCATGCGCAAGGGGTATCCCGTTGGCGGCTATGATACACATGTACTTACTATAACAAGAACTTAAAGGTGACTAAAGTTGAGTAGCATGAGGAGCGGCCCTCGTATTCAAGGGACATTAGATTGCCAAATTATACTTTGTCAAGCAAATACTCCACAATTTGTTCACTTTAACCTTAATCACTTCAAGATGCTTATGATAGGGGCAATGAGAGCTAAAAGCTAACAAGTACCATAATTTTTGTAAGCTCTTTTTGAGACTTGGAATCCCTGCTTCCCTTTATGAAGGGCCTTTCTTCCACCACTATATTGAGTCTCCACCTTCTACCTTTAGGCACCAGTTAAGAGAGAGTAGTTACCATTCTTAGTTCTATGAGCATTGTCCCAAAATTTATTGATTGGTGCATATTATTGATATTACTTGTTCGTGTGCTATTTGTATCTAGTCACTCTTATGAACTTTGAAGGTGTCCTATGCATCTATTTGCTACTCCATGAGGGATAAGCTGAATGCCACTATGCCATGTTTTCTGTATGTGAAACAAACAAACGTTTTTCAATGCATGTTATTCATGATCTTTGTTTGTAGCCTTTCATGTTGCATGCATATTTACTTTGTCTTACTGTTAGAACTCCATCTTTCATGCTCATGTTTAGAGTTCTTTGATCCCAGCTTCCAATGCTTGTAAATGGTTTGATCTTGATTTTGATGGTGCATGTCACCTAAAAAATTATTTTTTTATCACTTACCTACTCGAGGACGAGTAGGAGTTAAGCTTGGGGATGCTTGATATGTCGGAAACGTATCTATAATTTTTGATGTTCCATGCTTGTTTAGTATCTACTTTTCTTTTCTTTGTCTACACTTTGAGGTGTTTTTATATGTTTTCTGGTACTAACCTATTAACAAGATGCCACAGTGCCAGTTGCCCGTTTTCTTCCGTTTTTGGTTCCAGAAAGCAAGAAAATGAATATTCTCGGAATTGGACGGGACAAAAGCCAAAGTCAACATTTTACCATGGGGAACACGGAGCCAGAGTAGGAGACAGAGGGGATGTACCAGGGGGCCACACTCCCTGGCGGTGTGGGCTAGGGTTAGCCGTGCTTGGGGGATTGTGACCACCCTGGCCACCCCCTGCCTCGCCTTTCGCCTATGAACACCCCTCGATGCCAAAACCCTAAGTACCTGATCAATATTCCATGAAACTGTTTGTAGCCGCCGCCACCATCGTCCCTAGATCGGGGGGGATATGAAGCTCTTCCCGGCACCCTGCCGGAGGGGAGATCATCCTGGAGGCCTTCTCCTTCATCATGCCATCCTCCGGTATGAAGCGTGAGTAGTTCCACCTTGGACTGTAGGTCCATGTAGTAGCTATATGGTTGTATCTCCTCCTTTGTGCTACCATGTTTAGATCTTGTGACCTCCGTTCACGATCAAAATCATCTATTTGTAATCGTGCATGTTGTGTTTGCGGGGATCCGATGGATATTGAGATTACTATGTCAGATTGATTAATGGTTTTGTCTTTTTGATTCTACCATGTCTGTGTTGTTTGTGATCATGCATGCTCTCCGTTTCTAGTAGCTATCTTGGCCAAGTAGATGCTAGTGACTCCAAGAGGTGGTATTTATGCTAGATAGTGGGTTCATGCCTCTATTTAATCTAAGGGAAGTGACATAAATCTCTTCGGTTGTAGATGTGTTGTTGCCACTAGGGAGAAAACAACGGTCTCTTGTTCATGGAACATTTGGATTGTTTACCTTACACACTTGGCTTAAAACAGTTATCTGTTGCTTGCAACTTAATACTGGAGGGGGTTCGGATGATAACCTCAAGGTGGATTTTTAGTCCTACATGCAATTGTATGGAGGTCTATGTATCTTGTTGTATTTCCCAGTCGAATATCATAGGATCATGAATGTCTAGTATTGCCTTTTTATACCTTGCTCGGTCCTGTCAATTGACCTGCTGTAATTTTTTTACCCAGCATTCCATGTTTGTTTATCTTAAGGAGAACACCTCTAGTGAACTATGGACCCCAGTCCAATCTTTACCATTGATACATCTTCCATTGTTACTGTTTACTTTCTGCAAACCACTATTACCTTCCGCACCATATATTTAATCCTTTGTTATAGCAACCGGCGAGATTGATAACCTCAATGTTCGTTGCGCCAAAGTCTTGAGTTTGTGTTGTGCAGGTCTCCAAGTTGCTAGCAACACCTTTGACATGTTTCCTTCCTCCTACCGGTTCGATAACCTCGGTTTCTTACTGAGGGAAGACTTGCTGCTATGCTCATGACACCTTGCTCTTGGGGTCTCCCAACGAAGCTCTAACACACGACATCATCTGTTACACCATTCCAAGTATATTCTTGTTTTATATATTTTTCCAAATTAAACTTGTTATGTGAAAATTAGTGATTAAAGATCTCACAAACTTGATGGCACACTTTATTTTTCTTGCCTGTAATAAACTTGAACCATTGTGTCATCTATGTTGTATATGCTTGCACTTATACGTTGGAATAAGTAGAACCATGCTGTCATGGGTAACACTTTCAACATTGCACTTGTACATTGTACCCAGTTGATATCATGCTCTTTTGTTTATGGATGTCGTCGGTGTCAAATGAAAGGGGAGATTGTAAGTCCATGGAGTTATGTATGTGTGTTAGAGAAACGCCTGGGCCGCTAGCCTACGCCATGCCTAATCATGGTGGAAACTTGTAGCATCACCATAGTGAGCTATCTATGAAGCATTCTTCTTATAAAAAAAGAGATAGAGATTGAGAAAAAGAAAAAAAGACACATATTGAAAAGAGGAAAGAGAGAAAAAAGCAACATTTTCCCATGGTAAATAAGAAGATTGCTGAGATGCTCATTTTTGCTTGCCTTGTCATTTTGATTATGGGATAGCTCATGTATTGTCAACACCTGGATTTTTAATCCGAGATGCCTGTTATGCCATACATCGCAATCCTAGGATTACCATTTTTGCGAGACATAACAGATTTGGATACCACAGTACATCATCCATTACAAACCATACATAAGGTCTTACACAAATAAGGATCTCATGATCCAGTTCTTAATACAACTCAAGCAGCGGAAATACGTAATAATAACAGTAGCGTAGGCGAAGCTCCATCTTTGGGGTCATAGGCAATGCTCACGATGGGAGATGATCCTAGTTGTCGTAACCTTCCTGGGGTCCATCCTCCTGGTACTCCTCTTCATAGTCTGGCCACGGGAATAGCCAGGGACAAAGCCATGAGTACTCTTGAAGTACTCGCAAACTAAGACTAACAAGTGCAGGGGGGTTTTGTAATAGGACACTAGGCTCTAGGGTTGTTTTGCAAAAAGCCAGATTTACCTCTACTAAGTTCAGAAGCAAGAAAATCTAGTCGAAATTTTATAACACCTAAGTGGGAACTTGTATTTCATATCACAACTCTATTGTGGTCAAGTCAAAATCTCAATCCATTTCACAAGTCATTTTGAAAACATCTAACGGGGGAACAATATGGCCACTCCAACTGTCCATAACCGCGGACGCGGCTATTCGAATAGTTTGACACTCTGCAGAGATTGTACACTTTCACCACAACATTCGATACATCCGTCAGGAACAAATCCTGAATTCACCATACTCAGTATGCGGATAATCAATCCTAACCTTATACGCCCTAGTATAAGCACCTCTCCTGTGAGTTTGGCCTCCAACCATGACCAACTGTCATCTTGGGTACTGCACAGGTGGACAATCTTCACAAGGTAGCCTCAGCTCAGACCTTGGCCGTGAGGGAACCAATACTAAGGTATATAAGTTTCCAGTCAAGATGTAACATCCCAATAATACTAAACTTGGATCATCAGACTCTAATCATCAAAATTAGGGTTAACAAAAACTTTTCTAAATAAAAATATGAAAGCATGCATGTGTGTATGCATCCCATTTTGAATTCTTTTGAATTGCCTTGTTTATGTGTTTCTTTACTTTTAAAATGATTCTTAGGTGAAATAAACATCATCTAAACAATCCCCACAATTTTTCCAAAGACAAATAAATCAAAATAAGCCAAATTGAGTGAATGGTCATTTTGCCCAATTTAACTCCCATTCCTACTTTGGCTGCCCCAAACTTTCAGAACTTAACAGAAACTTATTTCGATATTTACACCCCTTGATAGTACTCATAACAAAGTATCAAGGCCAACCTTGTGATCATCTAGAAACTTTCAAATGCATAGTTCAAATGACAATTCAAAAAATAATCTTTATCATATGGGAAGATCCCACTTTTTCAAAAACCACTCAAACAAGCTCAACTTTCAAAACCCAAGCATCTGCAGACTCACCAGCACCAACCTAGCACACACACCAACAATCTTTTCAAAATTCAAAACTTGAATTCTTGCGGCCATTTCATCAAACACCTTGCAGATACAAATCAAACAAAATCCAAACACTATTGTGAGCAGTGATTCTTGCCTAACTTGTTCCCTCTCTAGCTCACAGCAACCTCAGTAGATCATCTAGCTAACTAAACCAAGCACTAGCCCCACTGTAAGCTTGGCAATGCCATCAATGGTGAACAGCCGAAGCTCACCATGCCTCCCAAGTGTAGACAGCAAGCTAGGAGAGAAACTAGCCGTGCCAACCTTGTCTGGAAGATCACCCATGCCTCACCGTCCCCTCTCGACCAGCCCTGCCTCAAAGACATCGACCAGAGCACCCAGGAACAGCGCGCCCGTGCCTCTGTCAACCATGCCGAGCATGCGCCAGAGCGCCACCCTCGACCGAAGCCCACAGACCGCACGCCGCCCTCGCCGTGTGCATACACGATCGCCACCGACCCAGGAGACCGCCAGACATCCCCGTTTGTCGGCCCATGCCTCACAGCCACCGCTCGCCGTCGAAAACGCCGCCTCTGCCGTGCAGAGCATCGCACGTTCTAGACCATTTGCCACCGCCCCTACATGCGCATTAAAGCCGTAGAGCATCGCCAGGAGACCACCAAGCGATCTCTACCGCTGGCCATTCCTCTAGCAACCCGTAGCCATGTTGCCACCGTCGCCTGCCCATGCCGTTCGGTCTCATCGTCGCGACTATAAATAGAAGCCACCCTAGCCGAATTGAGCACACAATCTCACTCCCCTCTCCTCACTGATCGTTCCACCCTGTGCCCGAAGCAAGAAGAGCAGCACTTCGCAGGAATTTCACCGAAGCCCGCCGCCTCTGGAGAAGAAGGGAGCCAGCGATTGGAGCCGCCCCAGGAGAAGCTGCCGGTACCAGGAGGTTCTCCGTTGTCGACTTCATCGTTCGCCCGCCTCGCCGACCCTCACATGAACCCCGGTGAGCCCCCGACGACCCCCACCTGCCGCGTTAGGTTTCTGTCTCGCCGGCGTTGCCCAACGTCGACGATGACCCTCAGCCATTATATTAGAACAAGATCCCATGGCTCACATCGCCCCATACCGCTTCGCACCCCCTCGTCTCACTGACGCGTAGGGACAGCCACTTAACCAGCCCGCGTAAGCTCTGTGCTTAGCAGGCCGGCCCCGCGCAGCCTAGTCATTTGAAATTAACCTTTTCTATTTTATTTTAAACACACTTCAGCACCTAGATTCAAAAATCAACCCAGATCGATTCAGTGAACCAAATTGAATGGAACCAACTTTGTTAGAAAGGTCTGGAAATGCTGAATCCAAGCCCGTTGGATTCAAGTCATTTGGATGTGTAGATCATCCTTGGTAAAAATAACAAGGCGGAAGCTTTTCTGCATTAAAACATTTTTCAAATTTAAACCATGATAGCTTTTGAGTTGATTCCAACTCTCAAAAATCACATTTAACCATACCTTTCAGAATATATAAAAATATATAGGTTTACTTACAGAAATAATGACCAAGTAATAAAAGGATGCCACATAGGCATTTCTAGTCACTTTATTTAATTAAAATAAAAGGTTAAGCCTTATTAAATTGTGACACCACTTTAAATCACATTCCCATGGACTAAAATATGTGGTGATGACATGTGTCAACATGATGCCATGTTTGGTTTGGAGAATATTAAATCTTAAGTAGTTTTTTCAATGAGTAGAAATTACTTCTCTAAAACAAAAATCATTAAGTCAAGTGCCTTAGACTTGTAATGTTAGTGATGATGCTAGATCATCTATAAAACCCATTTGTGTGATGATTGAAAGTAGTTAAGTATTTTTGGTGATTGTGTACCTCGTATTTATTTATAGACGCTAGTACTGACCAAGTATACGAGGAGGAAGGAGGATACTACGAAGAAGAAGCCGAGGAGAACTTCAACCACTACTCTGCATAAGGCAAGCCAATACTTGCAAGCTAACACTTGCAATTTAGCAAGCTTATACTGATAATGATGCAAGCCTAATACTACTAGTTGAATGTGCAAGCCAATACTTGCAAGCTATTAACCTGGCAAGCTAACACTTGCAAAATACTATACCCATGCAAGCAAATACTTGCTTGTTACCATGCCAACTATATGCCTTAAGCATATATGATCATAACCACTTGATAAACCAATCCTAGTTTTAGTTACAAGCTTTATATTTTATTTCTTTATCAAAGCTAGTACTTAGAGCTTACTTAAGTGAATGGTAGATTCTAGAGAGATAATTGAAGGTTGCATAAAGAGCATGAAACTTGGCCTAAACTAGATAATCTTTATGTCATACTAAGGCATGAGATTGAACTTAGTTAAACTCCACTAGTTTACCATCCCTCATTAGTACTTACCCCCACTTATAGATGCTAGTGCTAAGCATAAAACTTGATCAACATTAGATGGGAATACTTGGTAAAAATGGTTAAGAAAACCTTGGAATGATGGATCATTCTATTGACATGTTTTGGACATGTGTTTCCGAACACCAGATGATTTATGGTGATGAAAATGTTGAGGCATGAGCCTTACTCCTTTATAAAACTAATGGTTGTCTGGATGCGATACCATTACAATTTTACCGTACAACCACAATACCCGAGAATTGGGTAGGGCTTGACTGGAAACTTATATACCTTAGTATTAGTTCCCTCACGACCAAGGTCTGAGCTGAGGCTACCTTGTGAAGATTGTCCACCTGTTCAGTACCCAAGATGACAGTTGGTCATGGTTGGGAGGCCAAACTCACAGGAGAGGTGCTTATACTAGGGCGTGTAATTGAAAGGTTAGGATTGATTATCCGCATACTGAGTATGGTGAATTCAGGATTTGTTCCTGACGGATGTATCGAATGTTGTGGTGAAAGTGTACAATCTCCGCAGAGTGTCAAACTATTCGAATAGCCGCGTCCGCGGTTATGGACACTTGGAGTGGCCATACCGTTCCCCCGTTAGAGGTTTTCAAAATGACTTGTGAAATGAATTGAGACTTTGACTTGACCACAACAGGGTTGTGATATGAAATACAAGTTCTCACTTAGGGTTATAAAGCTTTAACTAGCATACTTTGCTTCTGAATTTAGTAGATGTAAATCTGGCTTTTTGCAAAAAAAACCTAGAGCCTAGTGTCCTATTACAAAAACCCCTTTCACTTGTTAGTATTAGTTTGCGAGTACTTAAAGAGTACTCATGGCTTTGTCCCTAGCTATTCCCATGGCCAGACTATGAAGAGGAGTACCTGGAGGATGGACCCCAGGAAGGTTACGACAACTAGGATCATCTCCCATCGTCAGCATTGCCTGTGACCCCGAAGATGGAGCTTCGCCTACGCTACCGTTATTATTACGTATTCTGCTGCTTGTTTTATATTAAGACTGGATCGTGAGATCCTTATTTGTGTAAGACCTTATGTATGGTTTGTAATGGATGATGTACTGTGATATCCAATTCTGTTATGTCTCACAAAAATGGTAATCCTGGGATTGCGATGTATGGCATAATAGGCATCCGGGATTAAAAATCCGGGAGTTGACAAGTTGGTATCAGAGCCATCCTGACCATAGGAGACCCTAGTTAGACTGGACGTTTAAGTCAAAAAAAAACTTAGTTTCAAAACCCAAAAGAAACAGATATTTACAAAAACTTATTCCCATTCTTATCTCTTACTTCTTTCATGAAAATTCATGTTCCTCAATAACTCTTGCAAAATACATAAAAATTTGACACACTTGATCACTCTACTAACTTACTCATCTTATATTCTTCTAGATGGACGTGAAGTACAGCAAGTTTTACCAATTGGGAAATGGCGGAGACCTTATCTTCGAGAGGGATTTGGACCAGCTTTCGGAACTTTTGGAGCGTCCTCACCTCGAGTTCTTCAGAGCTCAGCTCAATGATCAAGGAGGAGAAGATCTGTAGTGGCTAATTGTTGCAAGTCTCTGAGTAAAGATTGAACCCCCCACTGCTGAGGGAATTCAGTTTACCTTAAGAGAGAACAACTGGCTCGATGGACTTGTCAGGGCCATGCAGGAAGGTCTTGCCCGTCTGTGTGGGCAGAGTATCAACCAGATCAAGGGTACTTGTTTTGAGTTTTGCCCAAGGCGTGATGCTAATGGACAACCCCTGGAAGCCCCATACCACCACGAGTTGAAGACCCAATTGGATCACCTTAGCTTCATGATGTACGATCGTCAGCAGGAGTTGGATAATTGCCGTGACTACTCCAACCACAAGTCCGCCATCATCAAGACGAAGGATCAGACCATCACCATGCTAGCAAAGGATCGCAAGTCTCCCCGTCGTTAGCTCGACAAGAAGGAGCGCATCTTTGCCCGTCTTCGCCACCGTATCTCGTCTTTGGAGGAGACAATCCACGAGAGAGATATGGAGTTAGAGGAAAGGGAGAATACATGAGAGGATCTTCGTGGAGACCCCTACTCCTATCTCAGTGATGATTATGATTTCCTGGAAGATCAGGCTATGGATTTCTTCACCGATGAGGATGATTACGCCTTCATCGATGACGATGAGGATGATGATGATGATGACTACACCGACTCCGAGGAGTAGTAGCACTTGAGCACTAGCGTAGTGAGTAGTATTCGGTCCCACTGTATCGTAGTTTCCAGAATGGTTCTTAAAACAATCTGTTTCCCTTTGTTGTGGTGTGTGTTGTACCGGGTGCTATGAATGAATGAAAAGCAAGTTGCTAGAAAAATCCGAGTCAAACTTTAAAAACTTCTCAATGTCCCAGAACCTTAGAAATTTCCATCTTTTCTCATGATCTATATCAATCTTCAGATGCCACGTGGAGGAAGTAGTTCATCCCCGGACCCGATGTTGCAGATACTGCAAATGTTGACTTCTGACCGTGAAGCTGAAAGATCCGAACGTCAAGCCAACCTAGCAACCCTGCAATAGATAGCTCAGATTGCCCACAACAACCAAGTCCACGGAAATCAGGACAAGCATGGATCTAATCTCAAGAATTTCCAGAACACCAACCCACCTGTTTTCACTAAGTCGAAAGAGCCCTTAGACGATGATGATTGGCTGCAAACCATGGAAAATAACCTAGAAGTCACCGGAGTGGAAGCTAACGAGAAAATTGTGTTTGCCACCCACTATCTAGCCGGAGATGCGAGGGCATGGTGGAACAGTGTTTGTGCAATGACCGGAGGACAAATGCTGACCTGGGAAGAATTCAAGGTCAAGTTCAGCAGAACCCATGTACCACCGGGTTTAATCAAGAGGATGAGACACGAGTTCAGAGAACTAAAGCAAGGAAGGATGACTGTAGTGGAATACCGTGACAAATTCCTATCGTTAGCTAGGTATGCCCCTGATGAGATCGACACCGAAGCCAAGAAGAAATAAAGATTCTTGAATGGTCTGCATGATGAGATGCAGACTGTGTTAGTCAATATCCCCTTTGCCGATATTGAAGCCCTGGTCGACTCTGCCATCCAAATGGAAGGAAACATCAACCAAGCCAATGAGAACTGCAAGCGTTGCATGATGCATCAACCAGGAACCCATCTGACCCCAAAGTATCGCCCTAACCCATCTCCAGGATTTGCCCCAAGAACCAACAGACCCCCGATGAACCGTCCAACCTACCCCAACCGTGGAAACCCTAGGCTAGGAGGAAATCACAACAACCCCGGGAACTCTAGAAATTTCAACCGTGCCCCACCCAAGTTCAACAACAATGCTACCACCAACCCCAACACTTCCCCGAGGACTGGAAGCAATGCTGTGCCTGTTGCAGCAAAGGACAAGTCGCAAGTAACTTGTTATGACTGTGGAAATAAGGGCCACTACTCCAACGAGTGCCCCAACAAGAAGAATGCCACAGCCCCCAATGCAAATGCCCCAGCTTAGCAGCACCGTCGTGTTCATCCAGGAAGAAGGTTTGCCCCAGGGAATACACTGAACCGCAACGGACGTCTTTTCCTCATGCATGCTGAAGAAGCTCAGGAAGCGCCAGACGTCGTGCTAGGTATGTTTTCTATTAATTCAGTACTTGCAAGAGTGTTGTTTGATTCTGGTGCATCGCATTCATTTGTCACCGAAGAATTTGCATGCACTAGTAAAATTCAACCAACAAAACTGAAGCATGTCATGATCGTCCAAATTCCCGGTTCAACCACCAAAGCAAGGAAAATTTGCAAAGCCGTCCCTATTCGAATCCATGGCATAGATTTTTATGCTAATCTGATAGTACTCAGAACTAAAGGTTTGGAAGTAGTACTAGGAATGGATTGGATGTCAAAACATAAAGGATTGATTGACTGTGCAAAGAAAGCCATCACCATGACAAGTACAACCGGAGTATCAGTCGAGCATATATCTAAAACCATACCTCGCCAATTCAAGTGCAACAAGAGTATAGCCCAACCTACCATTGACCAAGTCCGGATAGTCTGTGAATACCCTGATGTATTTCTAGATGTTTTGCCCGGTATGCCCCTAGATCGGGATATCGAGTTTATCATTGAACTAATCCCCGGAACATGACCCATAGCCCAGAGACCCTATAGTATGAACCCATCCGAACTAGCAGAACTAAAGAAGCAATTGGATTCCATGTTGGAAATTGGAATGATTCAACCAAGTGCGTCACCTTGGAGATCACATGTCTTGTTTGTGCAGAAGAAGGATGGAGGTAACCGTTTTCGTACGGATTATCGGAAGTTGAATGATGTCACCATCAAAAACAAGTACCCCTTGCCCAAGATAGAAGATTTGTTTGATCAGTTGACCGGTGCCAAAGTGTTTTCTAAGATTGATCTTAGAACTGGCTATCATCAACTCAAGATTCGTGCAGAAGATATTCCCAAGACTGCCTTTACCACCCGATATGGATTGTACGAGTATACAGTCATGTCTTTTGATTAACCAATGCCCCCGCTTATTTCATGAATCTCATGAATAAGATTTTTATGGACTTCCTGGATAAGTTTGTCATTATTTTCATCGATGACATTTTGATTTATTCCAAATCGGAAGAAGAACATGAGCTACACCTAAGGACCATTCTTGGAACCCTTAGAGAGCATCAGCTGTATGCCAAGTTTAGCAAATGTGAATTCTGTTTACAAGAGGTAGGATTCCTCGGTCACATTGTATCAGCTGGAGGAATTGCCGCTGACCCTGCCAAAGTGAAAGATGTCGAAGATTGGCAAGCCCCAACCACTCAAACCCAAGTTCGTAAATTTCTCGGATTGGCGGGATACTACCGCAAGTTCGTAGAAGTATTCTCGAGTATCGCCAGACCCATGACCCAATTGCTGAAGAAGGACAATAAGTTTGAATGGACCGACAAATGTGAAGCGAGTTTTCAAGAACTCAAGAGGAGATTGATTTCAGCCCCAATCTTAATCATGCCGGATATCACGAAGCCCTTCGACGTGTATTGTGATGCATCCAAGATCGGTCTCGGATGTGTGCTAATGCAAGAAGGCAAAGTCATATCTTATCTATCTCGACAATTGAAACAACATGAGAAAAATTACTCAACCCATGACCTCGAACTCGCAACCGTAGTTCTAGCCCTGAAGACATGGAGGCATTACCTAATGGGAAACCGTTGTGAGATTTATTCGGATCACAAGAGTCTGAAGTATATATTCAGTCAGAAGGAGCTGAATATGAGGCAGAGAAGATGGATTTGAGCTAATCAAGGATTACGATCTGGACATTCACTATCACCCCGGTAAAGCCAACGTGGTAGCCAATTCCCTTAGCATATTGCCGTGCCGCTTGAACTCCATGATTTTAAAGGAGCAACCAAGCTTGCACAAAGAGATGGAAGATTTTCGAATGGAATTAGTAAGTGAAGGATTTTTGGCTAGCATAGAACTTCAACCCACTTTGATAAGTCAGATCAAAGAGGCGCAGAACGGAAATGCTAATATCGACGGAATCAAGCGTCGTATTGGTACAGGCAAAGTACCCGGATTCACCGAAGACGAAGAAGGAGTTTTGTGGTACAAAGGACGCCTTTGTGTACCAGCAGATTCTGAGTTGAAAGAAGTGATTCTGAAGGAAGCTCATGATACTCTTTAATCTATCCATCTCGGAGGAACTAAGATGTATCAAGATTTGAAAGAGCAATTTTGGTGGCATAAGATGAAGAGAGAAATCGGAAGCTATATCGCCAAGTGTGATATATGTCAGCGAGTCAAGGCAGGACATCAAAGACCCGCTGGACTGTTGCAACCCATACAGATTCTGGAATGGAAATAGGATTCCGTTGGAATGGACTTTAGCACCGGATTGCCTACTTCTAGTAGGGGAAATGACTCTATCTGGGTCATAGTGGACAGATTGTCCAAAGTCGTCCATTTCTTACCCGTCAAGACCACATATCAGAGTTCGAAGCTAGCGGAGTTATACATCGCTAGAATCGTTAGTTTGCACGGAGTCCCCAAGAACATCGTATCGGATCGAGGAACTCAATTTACCTGGAGATTCTGGAAGAAACTCCAAGAAGGTTTAGGAACCCTCTTAGATTTCAGCACCTCATATCATCCCCAAACCGATGGACAAACAAAGCGAGTAAACCAAATACTCGAAGATATGCTGAGAGCATGTGTGTTAGAATATGGATCCAAGTGGGAAGACTATCTGCCGTTTGCAGAATTTTCATACAACAATAGTTATCAAGCCAGTTTGCAAATGGCCCCATTTGAATTCATGTACAGAAGAAAGTTTCGCACCCCTTTGAACTGGTCGGAAGTAGGAGAGAGTTAGATTTTCGGACCCGACATCCTAGGAGGAGCAGAAGAGAAGGTTCACAAGATTCGTGAGCACCTCAAGACAGCCCAGTCCCGACAGAAGAGTTACAGCGTCAAGAGACGTCGAGACCTCACCTTCAACATAGGAGATTTTGTATATCTGAAGTACCCATCCGTATTTTGGAAGAAGCTTTCTGAACTACCCGAACCCGAAGCATCAAGTTTCTCAAGATTCAGTGGAGCAACCACACAGAGGAGGAAGCTACCTAGGAGCGCGAAGATCACATCAGGACGGAGTTTCCCGATCTCTTCAAATCCTAGGTAATCTTTTTCGTCCTTTTTCAAATCTCGGGACGAGATTTTTTTTAAGGGGGGAAGGTTTGTAACATCCCAAAAATACTAAACTTGGATCATCAAACTCTAATCACCAAAATTAGGGTTAACAAAAACTTTTCTAAATAAAAATATGAAAGCATGCATGTGTGTATGCATCCCATTTTGAATTCTTTTGAATTGCCTTGTTTATGTGTTTCTTTACTTGTAAAGTGATTCTTAGGTGAAATAAACATCATCTAAACAATCCCCACACTTTTCCCAAAGACAAATAAATCAAAATAAGCCAAATTGAGTGAATGGTCATTTTGCCCAATTTAACTCCCATGCCTACTTTGGCTGCCCCAAACATTCAGAACTTAACAGAAACTTATTTGGATATTTACACCCCTTGATAGTACTCATAACAAAGTATCAAGGCCCACCTTGTGATCATCCAGAAACTTTCAAATGCATAGTTCAAATGACAATTCAAAATTGAATCTTTATCATATGGGAAGATCCCACTTTTTCAAAAACCACTCAAACAAGCTCAACTTTCAAAACCCAAGCATCTGCAGACTCACCAGCACCAACCTAGCACACACACCAAAAATGTTTTCAAAATTCAAAACTTGAATTCTTGCGGCCATTTCATCAAACACCTTGGAGATACAAATCAAACAAAATCCAAACACTATTGTGAGCAGTGATTCTTGCCTAACTTGTTCCCTCTCTAGCTCACAGCAACCTCAGTAGATCATCTAGCTAACTAAACCAAGCACTAGCCCCACTGTAAGCTTGGCAGTGCCATCAATGGTGAACAGCCGAAGCTCACCATGCCTCCCCAATGTAGACAACAAGCTAGGAGAGAAAATAGCCGTGCCAACCTTGTCTGGAAGATCACCCATGCCTCACCGCCCCCTCTCGACCAGCCCTGCCTCGAAGACATCGACCAGAGCACCCAGGAACGCCGCGCCCGTGCCTCTGTCAACCATGCCGAGCATGCGCCAAAGCGCCACCCTCGACTGAAGCCCACAGACCGCGCGCCGCCCTCGCCGCGTGCATACACGATCACGATCGACCCAGGAGACCGCCAGACATCCCCGTTTGCCGTCCCATGCCTCACAACCACCACTCGCCGTCGAAAATGCCGCCTCTGCCGCGTAGAGCATTGCATGTTCCAGACCATTTGCCATCGCCCCTACATGCGCATTAAAGCCGGAGAGCATCGTGAGGAGACCACCAAGCGATAGCCACCGCTGGCCATGCCTCTAGCAGCCCGTAGCCATGTCGCCACCGCTGCCTGCCCATGTGGTACGGTGTCGTCGTCGCGACTATAAATAGAGGCCACCCCCAGCCGAATTGAGAAAACCTTCTCACTCCCCTCTCCTCACTAATCGTTCCACCCCGTGCTCGAAGCAAGGCAAGAAGGACTTCCCTGGAATTTCACCAGAGCCCGCCGCCTCTGGAGAAGGGAGCCATCGATTGGAGCCGCCCCAGGAGAAGCTGCCGGTACCAGGAGGTTCACCGTCATCGACTTTGTCGTTCGCCCGCCTCGCCGACCCTCGCCTGAACCCCCGTGAGCCCCCGAAGACCCCCACCTGTCGCGTTAGATTCCTGTCTCGTCGGCGTTGCCCAACGTCGACGATGACCCTCATCCGTTAGATTAGAACAAGATCCCATGGCTCACATCGCCCCATACCGCTTCGCACCCCCTCGTCTCACTGACGTGTGGGGACAGCCACTTAACCAGCCCGCGTAAGTGCTGTGCTTAGCAGGCCAGCCCAGTATCGTTTCCCGTGCAGCCCAGTCATTTGAAATTAACCTTTTCTATTTTATTTCAAACACACTTCTGCACCTAGATTCAAAAATCAACCCAGATCGATTCAGTGAACCAAATTGAATGAAACCAATTTTGTTAGAAAGGTCTTGAAATGCTGAATCCAATCCCGTTGGATTCAAGTCATTTGGATCTGTAGATCATCCTTGGTAAAAATAACAAGACAAAAGCTTTTCTGCATTCAAACATTTTTCAAATTTAAACCATGATAGCTTTTGAGTTGATTCCAACTCTCAAAAATCACATTTAACCATACCTTTCAGAATATATAAAAATATATAGGTTTACTTACAGAAATAATGACCAAGTAAAAAAAGGATGCCACATAGGCATGTCTAGTCACTTTATTTAATTAAAATAAAAGGTTAAGCCTTATTAAATTGTGACACCACTTTAAATCACATTCGCATGGACTAAAATATATGGTGATGACATGTGTCAACATGATCCCATGTTTGGTTTGGAGAATATTAAATCTTAAGTAGTTTTTCAATGAGTAGAAATTACCTCTCTAAAAAGAAAATCATTAAGTCAAGTGCCTTAGTCTTGTAATGTTAGTGATGATGCTAGATCATATATAGAACCCCTTTGTGTGATGATTGAAAATAGTTAAGTATTGTTTGGTGATTATGTACCTCGTATTTATTTAAAGATGCTAGTACCGACCAAGGATACGAGGAGGAAGGAGGATACTATGAAGAAGAAGCCGAGGAGAACTTCAACCACTGCTCTGCACAAGGCAAGCCAGTAATTGCAAGCAAACACTTGCAATTTAGCAAGCTTATACTGATAATGATGCAAGCCTAATACTACTAGTTGAATGTGCAAGCCAATACTTGCAATCTATTAACCTGGCAACCTAACACTTGCAAAATACTATACCCATGCAAGCAAATACTTGCTTGTTACTATGCCAACTATATGCCTTAAGCATATATGATCATAACCACTTGATAAACCAAGCCAAATTTTACTTAAAAGCTTTATATTTTATTTCTTTATCAAAGCTAGTACTTAGATCTTACTTAAGTGAATGGTAGATTCTAGAGAGATAATTGAAGGTTGCATAAAGAGCATAAAACTTGGCCTAAACTAGATAATCTTTATGTCATCCTAAGGCATGAGATTGAACTTAGTTAAACTCCACTAGTTTACCACCCCTCATTAGTACTTACCCCCACTTGTAGATGCTAGTGCTAAGCATAAAACTTGATCAACATTAGATGGGAATACTTGGTAAAAATGGTTATGAAAACCTTGGAATGATGGATCATTCTATTGAGATGTTTTGTACATGTGTTTCCGAACACCAGATGATTTATGGTGATGAAAATGTTGAGGCATGAGCCTTACTCCTTTATAAAACTGATGGTTGTCGGGATGCGATACCATTCCAATTTTACCGTACAACCACAATACCGGAGAATTGGGTAGGGCTTGACTGGAAACTTATATACCTTAGTATTAGTTCCCTCACGGCCAAGGTCTGAGCTGAGGCTACCTTGTGAAGATTGTCCACCTGTGCAGTACCCAAGATGACAGTTGGTTATGGTTGGGAGGCCAAACTCACAGGAGAAGTGCTTACACTAGGGCGTGTAATTGAAAGGTTAGGATTGATTATCCGCATACTGAGTATGGTGAATTCAGGATTCGTTCCTGACGGATGTATCGAATGTTGTGGTGAAAGTGTACAATCTCTGTAGAGTGTCAAACTATTCGAATAGCCGCGTCCGCGGTTATGGACAGTTGGAGTGGCCATACTGTTCCCCCGTCTGAGGTTTTCAAAATGACTTGTGAAATGAATTGAGACTTTGACTTGACCACAACAGGGTTGTGATATGAAATACAAGTTCCCACTTATGGTTATAAAGCTTTAACTAGCATACTTTGCTTCTAAATCTAGTAGATGTAAATCTGGCTTTTTGCAAAACAACCCTAGAGCCTAGTGTCCTATTACAAAAACCCCTTTCACTAGTTAGTATTAGTTTGAGAGTACTTAAAGAGTACTCATGGCTTTGTCCCTGGCTATTCCCATGGACAGACTATGGAGAGGAGTACCTGGAGGATGGACCCCAGGAAGGTTACGACAACTAGGATCATCTCCCATCGTCAGCATTGCCCGTGACCCCGAAGATGGAGCTTCACCTACGCTAGCGTTATTATTACGTATTCCTCTTCTTGTGTTGTTTTAAGACTGGATCATGAGATCCTTGTTTGTGTAAGAATTTATGTATGGTTTGTAATGGATGATGTACTATGATATCCAATTCTGTTATGTCTCGCAAAAATGGTAATCCCGGGATTGCGATGTATGGCATAACAGGCATCTGGGATTAAAAATCCGTGTGTTGACACAAGGCCTACCCAATTCTCGGGTATTGTGGTTGTACGGTAAAATTGGAATGGTATCGCATCCAGACAACCATCAGTTTTATAAAGGGCTAAGGCTCATGCCTCAACATTTTCATCATCCAAATCATCTGGTGTTCGAAAACACATGTCAAAACATCTCCATAGAATGATCCATCATTCCAAGGTTTTCATAACCATTTTTCCACCAAGTATTCCCATCTAAAGTTGATCAAGTTTTATGCTTAGCACTAGCATCTACAAGTGGGGGTAAGTACTGATGAGGGGTGGTAAACTAGTGGAGTTTTACTAAGTCCAATCTAATGCCTTAGGATGACATAAAGATTATCTAGCTTAGGCCAAGTTTTATGCTCTTTATGCAACCTTCAGTTATCTTTATAATATCTACAATTTACTTAAGTAATCTCTAAGTAATAGCTTTGATAAAGAAATAAAGTATAAAGCTTGTAAGTAAAACTAGGAATGGGGTTATCAAGTGGGTATGATCACATATGCTTAAGGCATATAGTTGGCATGGTAACAAGAAAGTATTTGCTTGCATAGGTATAGTATCTTGCAAGTGTTAACTTGCACAATCAACTAGTAGTATTAGGCTTGCATAGGTATAGTATCTTGCAAGTGTTAACTTGCACAATCAACTAGTAGTATTAGGCTTGCCTTATGCATAGCAGTGGTTGAAGTTCTCCTCGGCTTCTTCTTCGTATTATCCTCCTTCCTCCTCGTATCCTTGGTCGGTACTAGCGTATATAAATAAATACGAGGTACACAATCACCAAACAATACTTAACTACTTTCAATCATCACACACAAGGGTTCTATAGATGATCTAGCATCATCACTAATATTACAAGATTGTTTCTTTTATTTTTAGAAAAATAATTTCTACTCATTGAAAAACTACTTAAGATTTAATATTCTCCAAACCAAACATGGGATCATGTTGACACATGTCATCACCACATATTTCAGTACATGGGAATGTGATTTAAAGTGGTGTCACAATTTAATAAGATTTAAAATTTTATTTTAAATAAAAATAAATGACTAGAAATGCCTATGTGGCATTCTTTTATTACTTGAACATTATTTCTGTAAGTAAACCCATATGTTTTTATATATTTTGAAAGGTATGATCAAATGTGATTTTTGAGAGTTGGAATCAACTCAAAAGCTATTATGGTTTAAATTTGAAAAATGTTTGAATGCAAAAAAGGTTCTGCATTGTTATTTTTACCAAGGTTGATCTATAGATTCAAATGTTTTGAATCCAACGGGCTTGGATTAAGCATTTCAAAACCTTTCTAACAAAATTGCTTTCATTCAATTTGGTTCAGTGAATCGTGCTGAGTTGATTTTTGAAACTAAGTATAGAACTATGTTTGAACTTAGAAAGAAAAAGCTAAATTCAAACGAGTGGGCTGCGCGGGAAGGGTTATTGGGCCGGCCAAGTGTCACTCCGCGGCGTTGGGCGCAACTAACAGGGTGGGTCTACTGGTTAGTGACTCTTTAAACGCGAAGCGGTACGGGGCGATGTGGTGCGTTGGATTAGAAGTAAGATCAACGACTGTGGTTTGTCGTCGACGATGAACTAGTCACCGGCGAGCTCGAACCCTAGCGGCTCAGTGGGGGTCGTGGGAGGCTCACCGGGGCTCAGGCGAAGGTCGGCGATGCGGGCGAACGACGAAGTCGACGACAGCGAACCACCTGGTACCGGCAGCTCCTCCTGGGGTGGACGAAATCGACGGTGCCCTTCTTCTCTAGAGGTGGCCTGCTCCGGCGCAATTCCAGCGATGCGCTGCTCACCTTGCTCCGGGAATTGGGTGGAACAATCAGTGAGGTGAGGGGAGTGAGGTGGTGTGAAGAATTCGAGCGGGGGAGGCCTCTATTTATAGTGGCGAGAGGGGACCGACGGGCGCGGGCTGAGCTCGTTGTGGTCGACGGCATAGAGGGCTATAGGCGTGGGCGATGATAGGAGGCGGTGATGTGCCTCCTGGCGAAGCTCAACGGCGTGGTGGTGAGGCGTGGGGCAGTGCTGATCGGTCGGAACGCTGCGGTGCTCTGAGCGTGCCCGACGGGAGTTTTAATGGCGCACAACGCGCGTGGTCCGCGGGGCGGCGAACGGGCGTGTCTGCGGGGTTTCTAGGACGGTGGTGATCATGCATGCACACGGCGAGGGCGGCGCGCGGTCTGTGGTCGTCTGTCGAGCGTGGTGCACCAGGCGTGCTCTCGGCATGGTTGTAGGACGGCTTGGCATGGTCTGTGCGTGTGTTCCAGGGGCTGGCATCGCTCGCGGCTAGGACAGGGAGTGGCGGTGGGGTGCTAGCTTGCTCCCAGACAAGGTTGGAGAGGCTAGTGTTGCTCATAGCTTGCTGTCGACTATGGGGTGGCAATGGTGCACTCGGCCTGGTCACCATTGATGACAATGTCCAACTTACAGTGGTGCTAGAGATTAGTTAAGGTTTTTATATGATCTACTAAGGCTAGTGGTGTCCAGAGAGGGAACAAGTTAGGCCAGAATCACTTCACACTATAGTGTTTAGGATTTTTTTTATTTGCATCTGCAAGGTGTTTGATGAAATGGCCGCATGAACTCAAGTTTTGAATTTTGAAATTATTTTTGGTGGGTGTGCTAGGCATGTTCTGGTGAGTCTATAGATGCTTGGGTTTTGAAAGTTGAGTTGGTTTGAGGGGTTTTTGAAAAAGTGAGATCTTCCCATATGAAATAGATTCAATTTTAAACTGTCATTTTAACTATGCATTTGAATGTTTCTGGATGATCACAAGGTAGGCCTTGGTACTTTGTTATGAGTACTATAAAGGGGTGCAAAGATCCAAACAAGTTTCTGTTAAGTTCTGAAAGTTAGAGATAGCCAAAGTAGGCATGGGAGTTAATTTGGCCAAAGTGACCATTCACTTAATTTGTTTGTTTTGATTTATTTGTCTTTGGGAGAAGTGTGGGGATTGTTTAGATGATGTTTATTTCACCTAAGAATCATTTTACAAGCAAAGAAACACATAATCATGGCAATTCAAAAGAATCCAAATTTTAATGCACACTAATATGAATGCTTTCATATTTTAATTGGAAAAGTTTTTGTTAACTCTAAATTTGGTGATTAGAGTTTGATTATTCTAGTTTAATATTTTTGGGATGTTACATGTATCATGTGCAAGGGGTACCCCGTTGGCGGTTCTCTATGATACACATGTACTTACTATGACAAGAACTTACAGGTGACTAAACTTTAGTAGCATGAGGAGCGGCCCTCGTATTAAAGGGACATGAGATTGCCAACTTATACTTTGTCAAGCATATACTCCATAGTTTGTTCACTTTAACCTTAATCACTTCAAGATGCTTCTGATGAGAGCTGAAAGCTAACAAGTACCATAATTTTTGGAAGCTCTTTATGATATTGAAATCCCTTCTTCCCTTTATGAAGGGCATTTCTTCCACCATTATATTGAGTCTCCACCTTCTATCCTTAGGCACCAATTAATAGAGCATAGTTACCATTCTTAGTTCTATGTGCATTGTCCCAAAACTTATTGATTGATTCATATTGTTGATATTGCTTGTTCTTAAACTATTTGTATCTAGTCACTCTTATGAACTTTGAAGGTGTCCTATGCATTTATTTTCTACTCCATGAGGGACACGCTGAATGCCACTCTGCTATGTTTTCTTTATGTGAAACAAACAAATGTATTTCAATGCATAGTTATTCATGATCTTTGTTTGTAACCTTTCATGTTGCAGCATAGTTACTCTGTCTTACTGTCACATCCCAAAATTTTCCAAATTTTGTAATGTGAAAAATTAATAAACAAAATAAATAATTGTTGAAATTTAGGGTGAAACTTTTTATTTCTAAATGGAAACTTAAAATCCCATCTTGAACAAACTTGAGTAATGTTTGAACCCAACTAAATTCAAATCAAGTGGACTGCTTCCTTCATAAAAGCATCTTGAAAATTTAAACACTTGGAAAATAAACCAAAACTCTAAAACCCTAGTGGACGAAAAATCATTTCAAATATACCTCTAAGAACATGGATTTGATCCATATAAAATTTGACAACAAACAGTTATAAATGATCAATAATGACAAATAGAAATATTATAAAACCATAGAAATTGATTTCATTCAATTTTGAGCCATAGATAAAATTTTATGAATTTAATAAGATAAGGGAATTGAGTTTCCAAAGCGAATAAAGCACCTATCAAAAAATCCATACCAAATGGTGAGCAAATAATCCTAAAGATATTTAAAAGGATAAATAAATATTAAATAAGATTTTGCAAATTGGAATCACCAAGTTTGGATCTACAAATAAGAAGATATGGATTTTATAAGATGAAGATAGAAATATTAAATGAGGAATATTTAAAGACCAAATTAAATCTTGACCTAATCCATAAGCAAATGGAATAATTATAATCCAAATCCAAATAAAATAATGGATAAAGAATTTTCAAATTAAATATTATGGCATTAACCAAATTCTATTTCCATTGGAATAAAGACAAAATCCCTATTAGAAATGATTAATTAAATCATGGGAAAATAATATTTGGAATTTACCCAAGTAGAATAAAAGTTATTTAATTAACCTAAATAAGATCACAGAAATCTTCTAAATGAAATTTATGGAATTAAAACCATAATTGATTTCATTGGAATAAAGATAAAAACCCAATTTAAAATGATTAATAAATCATATTAAAAATATTCCAAATAATTCAAAGTGAACTAGTTGACACCCTATTAAATAAATGAACCTGCTGAATAGGTTCGGGAAAAATTTGGATTTCAAATAAAGTTTTAAAACACATTAAAACCTATTTGAATTAAAGAGAAATGTCTATTTATAAAATAAATAAAAAACCCTAAAAAGAATGAACAAATTATTCCAAATTTGACTTCAGATTGTAATAATAAACAGTATAAGAATATACACAAAGTTTGGAAGTTGTTTGAATTCAAAAGAATGTTTGAAATGTTTAAACAAAATCAAAATAGATAAACATAAAAAGAAAAAGGAAAAAGAATCAGTACAAAAAAATGATACAAAACCAGTCCAGCCCAGCAAAGTCCACTGGCCCAGCCTCAGCCCACTTCCCCCTCTCTGTACGCGCGAACCATTTTCACCGCAAAAGGAACCCGCAGCGTCACTGATTACTAGACCCCACCTCACCTCACTCTCTCTCACAGACAGCCAGACCCCACCAGCCACGTCGTCGTCTTCATCACCCGCGACGTCCGCGCCGGCCGTTTTCTGCCATTTATGTCACGGTTAAATTCTCTTAAACGTCTCGCTTAAACGTCGCCGCGACCATGCGTACTTAATCACCACGCCCCCTCTTCCTTTCCCCCCAACCAACACCATCAGAGAGCCACCGGGCTGCTCCAATTTCATCTCGCACCGCCGCGGCCTCCGACGAGCTTCGCAATAATTTCGACCACACCTCATCGCGCCTTGCCCCCTCGACCACGCGAACATGATCCCCATCACTCCTTTAACCTCCGAGTAGCCTCGACTTGCTCGCGCTTAACCCACAGCATCGACATCGTCGACGATAGAGCATTGCCACCACCTGCTCCTCCTCCGGCGAGTTCCCCAGGTAGTGTCTGACCGCCCCTCTTCCCCTCTTTCGCATACGAGCACTCACCACAACCTTGCGCATCTAACCACACCTTTCTTTCTCTCTGGTGTGACCCTTAGCGTCGCCTTCATCAACATCTGAGAGCACCCGTCGCCTGAAGCTCCTCCGGCGAGCAATCACCGTCACCCCCGTGCACCCCCTGCTCTCCTACGACCACGTTGAGCATCAGTATTCCTCGGCAAACACGGTGAGCAGATTCCCCCCACCCGCACTTCCTATTCCTTCGGCAACGCCATCGCTAGAGCGCGCCGCCGCCAGTTAGTGGCTAGTGTGCTGTGCACCGTAGGATCCGGATCCAAGCGCTGCGATAGAACTTTAACCGAAGGGGTAAGTAGTGCTCTGTGCCGCACGATCCACTTTAGATCTGACGGCCTGTATCTGTCGATCCACATGAAATGGTATCGGCCAGTGAAATCACGCAACATGGCCAGTCTGTTATAATAAAAACTAGAAATGGTCTATTAGATGTTCAAGTTTGTAAAATTCATAACTTTTCATCCACACGTCCAAATTTTGCAAATTTTATATCAATGGAATCTGCAAGACAAGTACTTTCCAACCATGCCCTTTGTTTAGTAAATTTCTTCTGATAAAATGGTTGATTTTTCAGAAACTTGTGTAGGCATATTTAGAATATAAAATTCATTCTAAACTTATTTTTGTGATAAAACATTTGGAAAATGGATTTTTTTGAACCTACTGACCATATAAATCAACCTGTGGATTCAAAAACATATTTTGTGAAGCAAAAGAATAAATCTTTGAATTAAAGCATTTCTAGTCAAATAAAAATATTGTTTATATGTTAAAATGCTTTTTCGAGAAAAACCTTTGGGAAATGTTTTGATTTAAACTCTCTGATCCCAAACACCAAGTTTTAGAATTAAAAATGTATTTGGTGAAACCTATAAAGATTATTGCTTTGCTAAAGGCATTTTCAACCACATAAAATAATGCTTTGCTTTGAAAAGGGTTTATAGGAAAAATCTTTTGCAAATGGTTTTGCCACTTTTATAAAATGACCAAAAGGTGTTTTCAAACGTTTATAACCTATTAGAAACCACTTTTCCAAATAAAACAATTTTTAGCATGATTGCATGCATTGCTTTGTTTCTATTATTTTATGTGACGTTTTGCTTGAATGGTAGACTTTAATTTTTTTGCCTGCTTGATTGAATTGTAGTGGAATTTGAAGAGTGTGAATATTGCAAGATCAAGGAGTGAACTTTACTCTCTACCAAAAATGCAAGTGATGCTTCATACTTTTGTCCCATTATTTTCACTATGCATTAGTGATATTTCTAAGTAGGACTTGCATGGAATTTTTGCTAAGTATAAACTATGCCATGGGAAATACTAGTAGATAAAACCTTAGTAGAATTTTCCTAAGTTAAGATTCCTACTACCATCATGCTTACCTTAGCTAGTAGAAAACAAGGGTGTAATATATTCATACGATGGAATATTTCTAAGTCAAGGACTTGTGTTTTGTTTAATAAAACAACTAAGTGAATGAATCACCTGGGTGGAATGGAAGGAATGGTTTGTGTTGACTGGTTACATAAGGCCCATTTCTATGGTTTACCTTGTGTATCTCACTTGTGGATGGCCACCCAGGAACAAAGAGATTTGAGATGTCAAATGTTGAGAAGCTTCAAGTGCAGCGACTTGGCATTATGGGCTCTGCCTGGATCATATAGGTTGCAATAACTTAGCCAAATGGATAGTTGGTGGTAGTGGGATGATAGGTTGGAACGCGTCCATTCTGGTCTAAGGGAAGGCTTCTGAAAGATCTTGTCTTGGTGAAACCAAGCCTTGTGGGGAAAGTGCACCACCTCTGCAGAGTGTAAAATCTAAGTACTTAGCCATGTCCCTGGTAAAGGACAATTTGAGCATCAAGACATGGAAGCTATCAAGAATCTCCTCATCCCAATTTCCAAGTTAAAAACTTGTGGTTGAACAAGGGTTGAAGGATCACCAATTTCTATTGGGAGATGCCTTGGGTGATTTTGTCAAGCAAAAACTTAGTGTTTTTCCAATGATATGGAAAATCTATTTTGAGCAAAGCAAGCCTAAGCTTCACTTAGCCAAATGCATATAGATGATAGACTCCACTATACTTACAGAGTATTACTTGCCAATACAATTCAAATGTATTGACCCTTGTGGCTGTAACTTATTATGTTGCAGGTTTGTTTGATGTGAAGTGTGTTGACTTAGGATTACAAGTCTACAACCAATATGATTTCCTGTGGCACTTTGAAGATGAAGGACCCCATGCTATCGTTATATTCTGTTGCATTGTAATGAGATAGCCAAATGAGATATGTAAGATGTAATAAATTATTTTATTCCTGGTTATAAAAGTTGTATTATGACCTTTGTTCTTGATATTACATCTTAACTGTGGATGCTAGCTATTGATCCAGGGACTAGCATTGTACAACACATGGATCTCTACCTTATTAAAGGTTGGGACCTCTACACTTACTATTAGAACTCCTATTTTCATGCTCATGTTTAGAGTATTTTTGATCCCAGCTTTCAATGCTTCCAAATGGTTCGATATTGATTTTGATGGTGCATGTTACCTCAAAAATTATTCTTTTTATCACTTACCTACTCGAGGATGAGCAGGAGTTAATCTTGGGGATGCTTGATACGTCGAAAATGTATCTATAATTTTTGATGTTCCATGATTGTTTAGTATCTACTTTGCATTGTCTTCACTTTGAGGTATTTTTATATGTTTTATAGGACTATCCTACTAACAAGATGCCATAGTGCCAGTTGCCTTTTTTCTTCTGTTTTTGGTTCCAGAAAAGGCAGAAAATCAATATTCTCGGAATTGGACAGGACAAAATCCAAAGTCAATATTTTACCGTGTTGAACACGGAGCCAGAAGACGAGATGGAGAAGGGCCTCGAGGGGGCCACACCGCTGGCCTCGAGGGGGCAGCCGCCTCGGGCACCCCCTCGGACTCCCTTTTCACCTATAAGAAGCCCCTGATACCCTAAGGACACGATCAATCTTCCAAAAAACATTCCGTAGCCGCCACCATCGTCCCTAGAATGGGGGGATCTGAATCTCTTCCTAGCACCCTTCCGGGGGTAGACATCATCCCAGAGGCTGTAACATCCCAAAAATATCAAACTCAGATCAACAAAACACTAATCCTAAAGTTTAGGGTTAACAAAAACTTTTCTAAATCAATTCATGAAAGCATGTCTATGTGTATGCATGAATTTTGAAATTCTTTAAAACCACTTTGTTTGTGTGATCCATTGCTTGTAAAATGTTTCTTAGGTGAAAAGAACATCATCTAAAACATTCCCCACACTTTTCCTAAAGAAAAATAAGTCAAAACCAATATATCAAGTGAATGGTCATTTTGACCAATTTAACTCCCATGCCTACTTTGGCTGTCTCAAACTTTCAAAACCTAACAGAAACTTTTCTGGATCTTTGCACCCCTTGAATGTACTCATAACAAAGTATCAAGGCCCACCTTGTGATCATCCAGAAACTTTCAAATGCATAGTTAAAATGACAACTCAAAATTGAATCTTCTTCATATGGGAAGATCCCACTTTTGCAAAACCCACTTAAACAAGCTCAATTTTCAAAACCCAAGCATCTGCAGACTCACCAGAACCAATCTAGCAAACCCACCAAAAATCATTTCAAAATTCAAAACTTGATTTCATGCGGCCATTTCATCAAACAGGTTGCAGACACAAATCAAACAAAACACAAAACACTATAGTGTGCAGTGTTTTGAGCCTAACTTGTTCCCTAGTTAGCTCTCACACAATCCAGTAGATCATCTAGAAAGATTAGCCCAACACTAGCACCCTGTGAGCTTGCCATTCCCATTAATGGTGAACAGTCGAGCAATCCCATGTCACCCCAATGTGGACAGCAAGCTAGGAGCAGCAGCAAGCCTAGCCAGCATGTCTGGGAGGCAGCCCACCGTCCACCGCCACTGCCTGTCCCAGCCGCGAGCGTTTCCAAGCCCTGGACCACGCGCACAAGACACGCCCAGACCATGCCGAGCGTGCGCCAGAGCGCCACCCTCGACCACCACCCACAGACCGCGCGCCGCCCTCACCGCGCGCACACACGATCACCACCGACCCAGGAGACCGCCAGATATCCCCGTTTAACGCCCCGCGCCATACAGCCACCGCCCGCCGTCGAGAACGCCGCCTCTGCCGCGCAGAGCACCGCCCGTTCCAGACCAAACCACACCGCCCCATCCTTCGCGACCATGCCGTTGAGCATCGCCAGGAGACACAACACCGTCCCCTACCCTTGCCCATACCATTAGCTGCCTGTAACATCGCCTCCGACGAGCTCACCTTGCGCCCCGACGGTCCCCTCGCTCGACTATAAATAGAGGCCACCCCCGCACGATTTCTTCACACCATCTCACTCCCCTCTCCTCACTGATCGTGCCACACCATTCTCAGAGCGAGGCGAGCACCACCCCGCCGGAATTTCACTGGAGCCTGCCGCTGCCGGAGAAGAAAGGAGCCAGCGATTGGAGCCGCCCCAGGAGAAGCCACCGGTACCAGGAGGTTCGCCGTCGTCGACTTCGTCGTTCGCCCGCCTCGCCGACCCTCACTCGTACCCCGGTGAGCCCCCAGCACCCCTCACTGGCCGCGCTAGGTTTCGTTCTCGCCGGAGCTGTCTCGTGTCGACGATGACCCTCAGCCGTTGGATTAGAACCAGATCGAACGAACCACGTTGCCCCATACCGCTTCGCCCAGCCCCGTGTCACTGACGAGTGGGGACACCCACTTAAGCAGCCCGCGGGAGCACTGCGCTTAGCAGGCCGGCTCGTTAGAATTTCCCGTGCAGCCCAACAGTTCAAATTAAACTTTTTCTTTTTAATTTCAAACACACTTCAGTACCCAACTTCAAAAATCAACCCAGATCGATTTAGTGCACCAAATTAGATGAAACCAATTTTGTTGGAAAGGTCTGAATGATTAATCCAAGCCCGTTGGATTCAAGTCATTTGGATTTGTAGATCACCCTTAGCAAAAATGACAAGGGAGAAGATTTTCTGCATTCAAACATTTTTCAAATTTAAACCACAATAGCTTTTGAGTTGATTCCAACTCTCAAAAATCACTTTCAACCATACCTTTCAGAATATATAAAAATATATCTAGGTTATTTGCAGAAATAATGTTCAAGGAATAAAAGAATGCTTCATAAGCATTTCTAGCCACTTTAATTAATTAAAATAAAAGGGTAAAACCTTGTTAAAACGTGACACCACTTTAAATCACATTCCCATGGACTACAACATGTGGTGATGACATGTGTCAACATGATCCCATGTTTGGTTTGGAGAATATTAAATCTTAAGTAGTTCTTCAATGAGTAGGAATTACTTTTCTAAAATAAGAAGACTTAAACTAATCCTTAACCTTGTAATGTTAGAGATGATGCTAGATCATCTATAGGACCCTTGTGTGTGATGATTGCAAGTAGTTAAGTATTGTTTGGTGATTGTGTACCTCGTATTTATTCATAGACGCTAGTACCGACCAAGGCTACGAAGAAGAAGGAGGATACTACGAAGAGGAAGCCGAGGAGAACTTCAACCACTGCTCTGCACAAGGCAAGCTAGTAACTATGCAAGCTTATACTGATATTGATGCAAGCTATACCAACCAAGTTTACCAATGCAAGCTAACACTTGCAAGACACCCTATTGTTGCCACAAACCATGCTTGTGATATGATTACTATATGCCCTAAGCGTATGTAACCATACCCACTTGCTAAACCAATCCTAGTTTTATGGCAAGCTTTTTACTTTATTTCCTTATCAAAGTTTACTTAGAGGCTACCCAAGAATTTTGGTAGATACTAGACCGTTGTGCTGAAGGTTGCATAAAGAACATTAAAATTTGGCCTAAGCTAGACACCTTGATATCAGCTTATGATATAAGGTTGGACTTAGTTGCAATTTCACTAGTTACCACCCCTCTATTAGTACTACCCCACCTGTAGATGCTAGTGCTAAGCCTAAAACTTGATCAACTTTAGATGGGAATACTTGGTGGAAAAATGGTTATGAAAACCTTGGAATGATGGATCATTCTATTGAAATGTTTTGGACATGTGTTTCCAAACACTTGATGATTTTGGTGATGAAAATGTTGAGGCATGAGCCTTAGCCCTTTATAAAACTGATGGTTGTCTGGATGCGATACCATTCCAATTTTACCGTACAACCACAATACCCGAATATTGGGTAGGGCTTGACTGGAAACTTATATACCTTAGTATTAGTTCCCTCACGGCCAAGGTCTGAGCTGAGGCTACCTTGTGAAGATTGTCCACCTGTGCAGTACCCAAGATGACAGTGGTCATGGTTGGGAGGCCAAACTCACAGGAGAGGTGCTTATACTAGGGAGTGTAATTGGAAGGTTAGGATTGATTATCCGCATACTGAGTATGGTGAATTCAGGATTTGTTCCTGACGGATGGATCGAATGTTGTGGTGAAAGTGTACAATCTCTGCAGAGTGTTAAACTATTCGTATAGCCGCGTCCGCGGTTATGGACAGTTGGAGTGGCCATACTGTTCCCCCGTCAAACTTTTCAAAATGACTTGTGAAATGACTTGAGACTTTGACTTGACCACAACAGAGTTGTGACTGGAAATACAAGATCCCACTTATGAGTTATAAAATTGTGACCAGCTTTGGAACTTAGTAGTATAAATCTGGCTTTTGCAAAACAACCCCAGAGCCTAGTGTCCTATTATCCAAAAACCCCTTTTCTTGATTAGTATTAGTTTGCGAGTACTTAAAGAGTACTCATGGCTTTGTCCCTGGCTATTCCCATGGCCAGACTATGAAGAGGAGTACCTGGAGGATGGACCCCCGGACGGTTACGACAACTAGGATCATCTCCCATCGTCAGCATTGCCTGTGACCCCGAAGATGGAGCCTCGCCTACGCTACCGTTACTATTCCGTATTCCGCTGCTTGATGTTGTATTAAGGACTGGATCATGAGATCCCTATTTGTGTAAGAACTTATGTATCGTTGTAATGGATGAAGTACTATGGTATCCAATTCTGTTATGTCTCGCAAAAATGGTAATCCTGGGATTGCGATGTATGGCATAACAGGCATCTAGGATTGAAAAATCCGGGTGTTGACAAGTTGGTATCAGAGCCATCCTGACCGTAGGAGATCCTAGTTAGATTGGACGCTGAACCAAAAACTTAGTTTCAACACTCAAAAACAAAACTATTTACGAAAACTTATTCTCATTCTTACCTCTTAAATTCTTTAATAAACTTCATGTACCTCAAAAACTCTTGCAAAATATATATAATTTTGACACACTTGACCACTTTTCTAAACTACTCATCCTCTATTTTTATAGATGGACGTGAAGTACAGCAAGTTTTACCAACTCGGAAATGGAGGAGACCTTATCTTTGAGAGGGATCTAGATCAGCTTTCGGAACTTTTGGAGCGCCCGCATCCCGAGTTCTTCGGAGCTCATCTCAATGATCAAGGGGGAGAAGATCTACAGTGGCTAATAGTTGCAAGTCTCCGAGGAAAGATTGAACCTCCCACTGCGGAGGGAATTCAGTTTACCTTGAGGGGAAAACAACTGGCTCGATGGACTTGCCAGAGCAATGCAGGAAGCTCTTTCCCGTCTGTGTGGGCAGAGCATCAATCAGATCAAGGGTACTCGCTTTGAGTTTTTCCCAAGACGTGATGCAAATGGTCAACCACTGGAAGCCCCATACCACCCCGAGCTGAAGACTCAATTGGACCACCTTAGCTTCATGATGTATGATCGTCAGCAGGAACTGGATAACTGCCGTGACTTTTGCAACCACAAGTCTGCCATCATCAAGACGAAGGATCAGACCATCGCCATGCTAGCAAAGGATCGCAAGTCTCGCCGTCGTCAGCTCGACAAGAAGGAGCGCATTATTGCCCGTCTTCGCCATCGTATCTCACCTCTGGAAGAGACCATCCATGAGAGAGACATGTAGTTAGAGGGAAGGGAGAATGCCGGAGAAGATCTTCGTGGAGACCCTTACTCCTATCTCAGCGATGACGATGATTTTCTGGAGGATCAGGCCATGGAATTTTTCACCGATGAGGATGATTTCGCCTTCATAGATGATGCGGAAGATGATGAAGCCACAGACTCCGAGCAGTAGTAGCACTGAGCACTAGCGTAGCGAGTAGTAGTCGGTCCCACTGTATCGTAGTTCCCATAATGGTTCTTAAAACCATCTGTTTTGCTTTGTTGTGGTGTGTGTTGTACTGTGTGCTATGAGTGAATGAATGAAAAATCAAGTTGCTAGAAAACTTGAGTCAACTCTAAAAACTTTTCAAAGACCCAAAACCTTAGAAATTTCCCTCTTTTCTCATGATCTATATCAATCTTCATATGCCACGTGGAGGAAGTGGTTCAACCCCGGACCCAATGTTGCAGATCCTGCAAATGTTGACTTCTGACCGCGAAGCTGAACGAGCAGAGCGGCAAGCCAACCTAGCCACTCTGCAACAGATAGCCCAGCTAGCCCACAACAACCAAGGTCATGGAAATAAGGACAACCACGGATCTAAGCTCAAGAATTTCTAGAATACCAACCCACCCGTTTTCACCTAGTCAGAAGAACCCCTAGACGCCGATGACTGGCTGCAAACCATGGAGAATAACCTAGAAGTAGCCGGAGTAGAAGCCAACGAGAAAGTCTTGTTCGCCACTCATTATCTAGCCGGAGATGCCAGGGCATGGTGGAACAGTGTTCGTGCAATGACCGGAGGCCAAATGACCTGGGAGGAATTCAAGGTCAAGTTTAGCAGAACCCATGTGCCGCCAGGTTTGATCAAGAGAATGAGAGACGAGTTCAGAGAATTGAAGCAAGGAAGGATGACTGTAGTGGAATACCGTGACAAATTTTTGTCATTAGCTAGGTACGCCCCAGATGAGATAGACACCGAAGCCAAGAAGAAAGAAAGATTCCTGAATGGTCTGCATGACGAGATGCAGACAGTATTAGTCAATATTCCCTTTGCTGATATTGAAGCCCTTGTCGACTCCGCTATCCAGATGGAAGGAAAGATCAATCAGGCCAATGAGAACCGCAAGCGTCGCATGATGCATCAACCAGGAACCCATCAGACCCCAAAGTATCGCCCCAACCCATCTCCAGGATTTGCCCCAAGAACCAACAGACCCCCTATGACCCGTCCGAACTATCCCAACCGTGGAAACCCTAGACCCGGAGAAAATCACAACAACCCCGGCAATTCTAGCACTTTCACCCATGCCCCACCCAAGTTCAACACCAACCATGCTACCGCCAACCCCAATACTGCCCCGAGGACTGGAAGCAATGCTGTGCCTGTCGCAGCCAAGGACAAGTCCCAAGTGACCTGTTATGACTATGGAAATAAAGGCCACTATTCCAACGAGTGCCCCAACAAGAAGAACGCTACAGCCCCTAATACCAATGTCCCAGCCCAGCAGCAGCGTCGTGTCCAGCCAGGGAGAAGATTTGCCCCCGGAAATCCACTCAACCGTAATGGCCGCCTTTTTCTCATGCATGCTGAAGAAGCTCAGGAAGCGCCAGACGTCGTGCTGGGTATGTTTTCTGTTAATTCAGTACTCGCAAGAGTGTTGTTTGATTCTGGTGCATCGCATTCATTTGTCACCGAAGAATTTGCATGCACTAGTAAAATCCAACCAACCAAACTGAAGCATGTGATGATTGTACAAATTCCCGGATCAACCACCAAGGCTAGGCAAATTTGCAAAGCCGTCCCTATCCGAATCCATGGCATATATTTTTATGCTAATCTAATAGTACTCGGAACTAAAGGTTTGGAAGTAGTACTAGGAATGGATTGGATGTCCAAACATAAAGGAATGATTGACTGTGCCAAGAAAGCCATTACCATGACTAGTACCGCCGGAATATTAGTCGAGCATATATCGGAAACCTTACCTCGCCAATTCAAGTGTAACAAGAGTCTAGCCCAACCTACCATCGACCAAGTTCGGATAGTCTGTGAATACCCCGATGTATTTCCAGATGTTTTGCCCGGTATGCCCCCAGATAGGGATATCGAGTTTATCATCGAACTAATCCCCGGAACAGGACCTATAGCCCAGAGACCCTATAGTATGAACCCGTCAGAACTAGAAGAACTGAAGAAGCAACTGGATTCCATGTTAGAAATCGGATTGATTCAACCAAGTGCGTCCCCATGGAGGTCACCTGTCTTGTTTGTGGACAAGAAGGATGGAGGTAACCGTTTGTGTACCGATTATCGAAAGTTAAATGATGTCACCATCAAGAACAAGTACCCCTTGCCCAAGATAGAGGATTTGTTTGATCAGTTGACCGGTGCCCAGGTGTTTTCCAAGATTGATCTTAGAACTGTTTATCATCAACTCAAAATTCGTGCCGAGGATATTCCAAAGACTGCCTTTACCACCAGATATGGGTTGTATGAGTATACAGTCATGTCTTTTGGATTAACCAATGCCCCCGCTTATTTCATGAACCTCATGAATTAGATTTTTATGGACTTCCTGGATAAGTTTGTCGTTGTTTTCATCGATGACATTCTGATTTATTCCAAATCGGAAGAAGAACATGAGCTACACCTAAGGACCATTCTTGGAACCCTTAGAGAGCATCAGCTGTATGCAAAATTTAGCAAATGTGAATTCTGGTTACAGGAAGTAGGATTCCTCGGTCACATTGTATCAGCCGGAGGAATTGTCGTTGACCCTGCCAAAGTGAAAGATGTAGAAGATTGTCAAGCCCCAACCACTCAAACCCAAGTTCGTGCTTTTCTCGGATTGGCGGGATATTACCGCAAATTCGTAGAAGGATTCTCTAGTATCGCCCGACCCATGACCCAATTGCTGAAGAAGGACAAGATGTTTGAATGGACAGACAAGTGTGAAGCGAGTTTCCAAGAACTCAAAAGGAGATTGATTTCCGCCCCAATCTTGATCATGCCGGATATCACGAAGCCATTCGATGTGTATTGTGACGCATCCAAGATTGGTCTCGGATGTGTGCTAATGCAAGAAGGCAAAGTTATATCTTATCTATCGCGACAATTGAAGCAACATGAACAAAAGTACCCAACCCATGACCTCGAACTCGCAGCCGTAGTTCTAGCCCTGAAGACATGGAGACATTACCTGATGGGAAACCGTTGTGAAATTTATTCGGATCACAAGAGCCTAAATTATATATTCACTCAGAAGGAGCTGAATATGAGGCAGAGAAGATTGATTGAGCTAATCAAGGATTACGACATGGACATTCACTATCACCCTGGTAAAGCCAATGTGGTAGCCGATGCCCTTAGCAGATTGCCGTGCCGCTTGAACTCCATGATTTTGAAGGAGCAACCAAGTTTGCACAAGGAGATGGAAGATTTTCGAATGGAATTAGTAAGTGAAGGATTTTTTCCTAGCATAGAACTTCATCCCACTTTGATCAGTCAGATTAAAGAGGCGCAGAAGGGAAATGCCAGTATTGACGGAATCAAGCGTCGTATCGGTACAGGTAAAGTACCCGGATTCACCGAGGACGAAGAAGGAGTTTTGTGGTACAACAGACGCCTTTGTGTACCAGCAGATTCTGAGTTAAAAGAAGTTATCTTGAAGGAGGCTCACGATACTCTTTATTCTATCCATCCCGGAGGAACTAAGATGTATCAAGATTTGAAAGAGCAATTTTGGTGGCATAAGATGAAGAGAGAAATCGGAAGCTATATCGCCAAGTGTGATATATGTCAGCGAGTCAAGGCCGGACATCAAAGACCCGCTGGATTGTTGCAACCTTTGCAAATTCCGGAATGGAAATGGGATTCTGTAGGAATGGACTTTATCACTGGACTACCTACTTCTAGTAGGGGAAATGACTCTATTTGGGTCATAGTGGACAGATTGTCCAAAGTCGCCCATTTCTTGCCCGTCAAAACCCCCTATCAGAGTTCAAAGCTAGCGGAGTTGTACATCTCTAGAATAGTTAGTTTGCACGGAGTCCCCAAGAACATAGTATCTGATCGAGGAACTCAGTTTACCTCGAGATTCTGGAAGAAAGTGCAAGAAGGTTTAGGAACCCGCCTAGATTTCAGTACCGCGTATCACCCTCAGACCGATGGACAAACGGAGCGAGTAAATCAAATACTAGAAGATATGCTGAGAGCATGTGTGTTAGAATATTGATCCAAATGGGAAGACTGTCTGCCGTTTGCAGAATTTTCCTACAACAATAGTTACCAAGCCAGTTTGCAAATGGCCCCATTTGAATTTATGTACGGAAGGAAGGGTCGCACCCCTTTGAACTGGTCGGAAGTAGGAGAAAGTCAGATCTTCGGACCCGACCTCCTACGAGAAGCAGAAGAGAAGGTTCACAAGATTCGTGAGCACCTCAAGACCGCCCAATCCCGACAGAAGAGTTACGCCGACAAGAGACGTAGGGACCTCGCCTTCAACATAGGAGATTTTGTTTATCTGAAAGTGTCGCCATTGAAGGGAATGCAGCATTTCCAACTCAAGGGAAAGTTAGCCCCCAGATATATCGGGCCTTTCAAAATTCTGAACCGTCGAGGAGAAGTATCGTATCAATTGGAACTACCAGAAGAGATGTCAGATATGCACAATGTGTTCCATATCTCGTTACTTTGCAAGTGTCTCGAAGTACCCGAGAAGACCGAAGTGTTCAAGAATATCGATCACCGGACCCTAGAGATCAACGATGACCTGACCTATCCCGAAGTTCCCATCCGCATTTTGGAAGAATCTTTTCGAACTACCCGAACCCGAAGCATCAAGTTTCTCAAGATTCAGTGGAGCAACCACACAGAAGAGGAAGCTACCTGGGAGCGCGAAGATCACATCAAGACGGAGTTTCCCGATCTCTTCAAATCCTAGGTAATCTTTTCGTCCTTTTTCGAATATCGGGACGAGATTTTGTTTAAGGGGGGAAGGTTTGTAACATCCCAAAAATAATAAACTTAGATCATCAAACACTAATCATCAAGATTAGGGTTAACAAAAACTTTTCTAAATAAACTCATGAATGCATGTATATGTGTATGCATGGATTTTGAATTTCTTTAAAAACCACCTTGTTTGTGTGACCCATTGCTTGTAAAATGTTTCTTAGGTGAAATTAACATCATCTAAAACATTTCCCACACTTTTCCTAAAGACAAGTAAATCAAAACACATATATTAAGTGAATGGTCATTTTGGCCAATTTAACTCCCATGCCTACTTTGGCTATCTCAACCTTTCAAAACCTAACAGAAACTTTTCTGGATCTTTGCACCCCTTGAATGTACTCATAACAAAGTATCAAGGCTCACCTTGTGATCATCCAGAAACTTTCAAATGCATAGTTAAAATGACAACTCAAAATTGAATCTTCTTCATATGGGACGATCCCACTTTTGCAAAACCCACTTAAACAAGCTCAATTTTCAAAACCCAAGCATCTGCAGACTCACCAGAACCAATCTAGCAAACCCACCAAAAATCATTTCAAAATTCAAAACTTGATTTCATGCGGCCATTTCATCAAACAGGTTGCAGACACAAATCAAACAAAACACAAAACACTATAGTGTGCAGTGTTTTGAGCCTAACTTGTTCCCTAGTTAGCTCTCACACAATCCAGTAGATCATCTAGAAAGATTAGCCCAACACTAGCACCCTGTGAGCTTGCCATTCCCATTAATGGTGAACAGCCGAGCAACCCCATGTCACCCCAATGTGGACAGCAAGCTAGGAGCAGCAGCAAGCCTAGCCAGCATGTCTGGGAGGCAGCCCACCGTCCACCGCCACTGCCTGTCCCAGCCGCGAGCGTTGCCAAGCCCTGGACCACGCGCACAAGACACGCCCAGACCATGCCGAGGGTGCGCCAGAGCGCCACCCTCGACCACCACCCACAGACCGCGCGCCGCCCTCACCGCGCGCACACACGATCACCACCGACCCAGGAGACCGCCAGACATCCCCGTTTAACGCCCCGCGCCATACAGCCACCGCCCGACGTCGAGAACGCCGCCTCTGCCGCGCAGAGCACCGCCCGTTCCAGACCAAACCACACCGCCCCATCCCTCGCGACCATGCCGTTGAGCATCGCCAGGAGACACAGCACCGTCCCCTACCCTTGCCCATGCCATTAGCTGCCTGTAACATCGCCTCCGACGAGCTCACCTTGCGCCCCGACGGTCCCCTCGCTCGACTATAAATAGAGGCCACCCCCGCACGATTTCTTCACACCATCTCACTCCCCTCTCCTCACTGATCGTGCCACACCATTCTCAGAGCGAGGCGAGCACCACCCCGCCGGAATTTCACTGGAGCCTGCCGCTGCCGGAGAAGAAAGGAGCCAGCGATTGGAGCCGCCCCAGGAGAAGCCACCGGTACCAGGAGGTTCGCCGTCGTCGACTTCGTCGTTCGCCCGCCTCGCCGACCGTCGCCCGTACCCCGGTGAGCCCCCAGCACCCCTCACTGGCCGCGCTAGGTTTCGTTCTCGCCGGAGCTGTCTCGCGTCGACGATGACCCTCAGCCGTTGGATTAGAACCAGATCGAACGAACCACGTTGCCCCATACCGCTTCGCCCAGCCCCGTGTCACTGACGAGTGGGGACACCCACTTAAGCAGGCCGCGGGAGCACTGCGCTTAGCAAGCCGGCCCGTTAGAATTTCCCGCGCAGCCCAACAGTTCAAATTAAACTTTTTCTTTTTAATTTCAAACACACTTCAGTACCCAACTTCAAAAATCAACCCAGATCGATTTATTGCACCAAATTAGATGAAACCAATTTTGTTGGAAAGGTCTGTGAATGCTTAATCCAAGCCCGTTGGATTCAAGTCATTTGGATTTGTAGATCACCCTTAGCAAAAATGACAAGGCGGAAGCTTTTCTGCATTCAAACATTTTTCAAATTTAAACCACAATAGCTTTTGAGTTGATTCCAACTCTCAAAAATCACTTTCAACCATACCTTTCAGAATATATAAAAATATATCTAGGTTATTTGCAGAAATAATGTTCAAGGAATAAAAGAATGCTTCATAAGCATTTCTAGCCACTTTAATTAATTAAAATAAAAGGGTAAAACCTTGTTAAAATGTGACACCACTTTAAATCACATTCCCATGGACTACAACATGTGGTGATGACATGTGTCAACATGATCCCATGTTTGGTTTGGAGAATATTAAATCTTAAGTAGTTCTTCAATGAGTAGGAATTACTTTTCTAAAATAAGAAGACTTAAACCAATCCTTAACCTTGTAATGTTAGAGATGATGCTAGATCAACTATAGGACCCTTGTGTGTGATGATTGCAAGTAGTTAAGTATTGTTTGGTGATTGTGTACCTCGTATTTATTCATAGACGCTAGTACCGACCAAGGCTACGAAGAAGAAGGAGGATACTACGAAGAGGAAGCCGAGGAGAACTTCAACCACTGCTCTGCACAAGGCAAGCTAGTAACTAGGCAAGCTTATACTGATATTGATGCAAGCTATACCAACCAAGTTTACCAATGCAAGCTAACACTTGCAAGACACCCTATTGTTGCCACAAACCATGCTTGTGATATGATTACTATATGCCCTAAGCGTATGTAACCATACCCACTTGCTAAACCAATCCTAGTTTTATGGCAAGCTTTTTACTTTATTTCCTTATCAAAGTTTACTTAGAGGCTACCCAAGAATTTTGGTAGATACTAGACCGTTGTGCTTAAGGTTGCATAAAGAACATTAAAATTTGGCCTAAGCTAGACACCTTGATATCATCTTATGATATAAGGTTGGACTTAGTTGCAATTTCACTAGTTACCACCCCTCTATTAGTACTACCCCACCTGTAGATGCTAGTGCTAAGCCTAAAACTTGATCAACTTTAGATGGGAATACTTGGTGGAAAAATGGTTATGAAAACCTTGGAATGATGGATCATTCTATTGAAATGTTTTGGACATGTGTTTCCAAACACTTGATGATTTTGGTGATGAAAATGTTGAGGCATGAGCCTTAGCCCTTTATAAAACTGATGGTTGTCTGGATGCGATACCATTCCAATTTTACCGTACAACCACAATACCCGAATATTGGGTAGGGCTTGACTGGAAACTTATATACCTTAGTATTAGTTCCCTCACGGCCAAGGAAGAGCTGAGGCTACCTTGTGAAGATTGTCCACATGTGCATTACCCAAGATGACAGTGGTCATGGTTGGGAGGCCAAACTCACAGGAGAGGTGCTTATACTAGGGAGTGTAATTGGAAGGTTAGGATTGATTATCCGCATACTGAGTATGGTGAATTCAGGATTTGTTCCTGATGGATGGATCGAATGTTGTGGTGAAAGTGTACAATCTCTGCAGAGTGTTAAACTATTCGAATAGCCACGTCCGCGGTTATGGACAGTTGGAGTGGCCATACTGTTCCCCCGTCAGACTTTTCAAAATGACTTGTGAAATGACTTGAGACTTTGACTTGACCACAACAGAGTTGTGACTGGAAATACAAGATCCCACTTAGGAGTTATAAAATTGTGACCAGCTTTGGAACTTAGTAGTATAAATCTGGCTTTTGCAAAACAACCCTAGAGCCTAGTGTCCTATTATCCAAAAACCCCTTTTCTTGATTAGTATTAGTTTGCGAGTACTTAAAGAGTACTCATGGCTTTGTCCCTGGCTATTCCCATGGCCAGACTATGAAGAGGAGTACCTGGAGGATGGACCCCCGGACGGTTACGACAACTAGGATCATCTCCCATCGTCAGCATTGCCTGTGACCCCGAAGATGGAGCCTCGCCCACGCTACCGTTACTATTCCGTATTCCGCTGCTTGATGTTGTATTAAGGACTGGATCATGAGATCCCTATTTGTGTAAGAACTTATGTATCGTTGTAATGGATGAAGTACTATGGTATCCAATTCTGTTATGTCTCGCAAAAATGGTAATCCTGGGATTGCGATATATGGCATAACAGGCATCAAGGATTGAAAAATCCGGGTGTTGACAGAGGCCTTCTTCATCACCATGCCAGCCTCCGGTATGATGCGTGTGTAGTTCCACCTTGGACTACGGGTCCATGTAGTAGCTAGATGGTTTTTTCTCCTTCTTTGTGCTACCATGTTTAGATCTTGTGAGCTCCGTTCATGATCAAGATCATCTATTTGTAATCATGCATATTGTGTTTGCACGGATCCGATGGATATTGAGATTACTATGTCACATTGGTTAATGATTCTATCTTATTGATTATATCATGTCTGTGTTGTTTGAGATCTTGCATGATCTCCGTTTCTAGTAGCTATCTTGGCCAAGTAGACGCTAGTGACTCCAAGAGGGATTATTTATGCTCGATAGTGGGTTCATGCCTCTGTTTAATCCTGGGAAGTGACAGAAATCTCTAAGGTTGTAGATGTGCTGTTGCTACTAGGGAGAAAACAATGATCTCTTTTTCATGGAACAAGCGGATTTTTGACCTTACACACTTTGCTTAAAGCAGTTATCCGTTGCTTGCAACTTAATACTAAAGGGGATTCAGATGATAACGTGAAGGTGGATTACTAGTCATAGATGCAGTTGGATGGCGGTCTATGTATCTTGTTGTATTGCCCAATCAAATCTCATAGGGTCATGAATGTCTAGTATTGCATTGTTATGCCTTGCTCTGTCTTGTCAATTGCCCCGCTGTAATTTGTTTACCCAGCATGTTATGTTGTTTATCTTAAGGATAACACCTCTAGTAAACTATGGACCCCGGTCCAATATTTACCATTGATACATCTTCCGTTGTTCATGTTTCCTTTCTGCAAACCACCATTACCTTCCACACCATACAGTTAATCCTTTGTTTTCAACAAACCGGTGAGATGGACAACCTCACTATTCGTTTGGGCAAAGTCTTGAGTTTGTGTTTGTCATGTTTCCATGTTGCTAGCAACACCTTTGAGTCGTTTCCTTCATCCTACTGGTTCGATAACCTTGGTTTCTTACTGAGGGAAAACTTGCTGTTGTGCTCATCATACCTTCCTCTTGGGGTTTCCCAACGAAGCTCTACAGTGATCTGAGAGCATCAATCGCCCCATGGGTGGAAGGATGGCTAGAGTTGGAGTCTCAAAGAATGTTGTTTTCTAATGATTATACTTAGAATATATCACGCAAGTCAAGAGATCACTACTAGGAAAAGTCCTATAGGAAAAAAGCTACCGCCGGCGCACCAAATATTGAGCCTGTCGGCGGTATCTACCACTGATACGTCTAGCATTGGCTCTATGGGTGCTAACATTTTGCATCCCGCGGGCCTCCACCAAACCACGCCGATAGTATTTTTACCACCCATCCCTCCCCCCGGCGGCCACCCGCCCGCAACCTCGACGCTTCAAACACAAGACCGCCGACAGTACATTACGTAGCCCCAACGACTGCTCGAGCATGCGCCCTAACGCTATAGTCCAGCCGGCCCCACAGATTACTCCCGACACTTTGGTAGCTAAAGCGCTAGCGCTACTAATGTAGGGGTTCGTAGCTTGAAAAAAAGGTTTCTACCGCATGTACACAAACAAGCCAAGATCTATCTACTAGATTGTAGCAACGAGTCAATTAGAGTTCTCACCCTCGAAGATTCCAAAGCGGTTAACGAGAGCAGATTCTCGTGGGTGATGTAGTTGTACACTTGCCGATCTCTAGATCGCGTAGACGATCCTTCCGGCGCTGCGTTTCGGCAGCGCTTCCGCAGTCGGTCACACGTTTTGGTACTCGATGAAGATCTTCCTCTCCCTTGTTCCAGCAGGCAGCGGAGGTTGTAGTTCTCCCCTCGTGATTCCGGCAGCACGACGGCGTGGTGTCGGAAGTAGAGATAAGATCCCGCAGGGCTTCGCCTAAGCCGGTGCGAGTTATGGTGGATCTAGGGTTTCCGGCGATCTAGCTTTTGAAGGTCGGAGAGGAGGAGGAGGAGGGCGACGGCAACGGGCCAGCGGCGGCGGCTTGGGCGGCGGCGGCTTGTGGTCTTTGGGGCTGCCCTCCCCCTCTATTTATGAGAGGGGGGCAGCCTTGGGAGGGGAGAGTTTGAATCCAAACCCAAACCCAAGTTGGATAGAAGGAAGGACTCTTTCCTTCTTCCACTAGAAAACTATTGTTCTTGTTTGATTTTTCAAACCTCCCTTTTGACTTTCAATTTAGAGCTTTAATTATCTCTCGCAAATGCCCAAACCAAGTAACCTAGGATATGATCCAATCATTCCACTTACCCATGACACATTCATGGACCATTCCCCTTCCGGTCCGGGTGAACCTTCTAGACCCTTCTAGAACCTCTCCCATGAAAACATCGAAATCATTCCCGAACTCCGGAATCGGACTTTCCGTATATGAATCTTATTATCCGGACCATTCCGGATCTCCTCGTGATATCACGGATCCCATCCGAGACTCCGAACAACATTCGGTATCCCTACTTATTCCATATCTACTAAACAACATCGAATCCTTAAGTGTGTCTCCCTACGGTTCGTGAATTATGCGGACATGACCGAGACACTTCTCCGATCAATAACCAATAGAGGAATCTGGAAATTCATATGGCTCCCACATATTTCTACGATTACTTTGCGATCGAATGAACCACTTACATACGATACCAATTTCCCTTTGTCTCACGATAATTTACTTACCCGAGATTTGATCGTCGGTATCTCTGCATACCTAGTTCAACCTCGTTACCGATAAGTACTTTTTTCTCGTTCCCGTGATATGTGATCCCTTGTCAGCCAGTCACATTCTTGCAAGCTAATTGGATGATATTCCACTGAGAGGGCCTAGAGTATATCTATCCGTCATATAGATGGACAAATCCCACTCTTGATCCATGTGCCTCAACACATACTTTCCAAACACTCAATGCCACCTTTATAGCCACCTTGTTATGGTGTGGTGTTTGATGTCATCAAAGCATCCTTTTGGTGATGGTGATTAGCATGATCTCGTGGTCGGGTTTACTATGTATCAGAAAGCTTATAGCAAACGAACTATTGAAAATGACTTCATCATAATGCTACGCTTATCTATAGGAGTATGTCCATCATAATATTCTCCTAATGATATGATCTTGTTGTCAATAACATCACAATGTTCATGATCGGGAAACCACGATCATCTATTAATCAACAAGCTACTATTACAAAGAGGCTTTACTAGGGACTCTAATTTAGTTTACACATCACACAAGTATTAATGTTTCCGGTTAATAGCATGAATGTAAAAATATATCATAAACACAAAGATATAATAATAAACACTTTTATTATTGCCTCTAGGGCATATCTCCAAAAACTAATCCTTACCCTAGCGCGCTACCCTGGCACCTGCCGACATTCATGTGGTGGGACCCACGCCAGCCCCAACCCACCCCACCCCTCCGGTCACACCTCCTACCCCCGACGTGTTTCTTCCAGAACCGCCGGCGATAGTGCCACTTACCACGGGCACGTTGGTTCAGCGCACGCCAGCGATAATGAGCCGGGACACACCCCTTTCCGCACCCCTAGCCCCACTGTTTACCATAGCACGTCAGAGTGCGAAACCGTCTGCGTTAGTTAGATACCGCCGGCGTCCAAAGGTAGCACGCGCCAGCGATAACCTGGAAAGTTGCAATAAATGCACTATCTCCCACCACTCTCTTCCCAAATCACTCTAGCTCGATCCTCCTCTCTTTCCAGCTCGTTTTTTCACTCCCTTCCTCCTATTTTAGCTATTCTAACCAACAATATCTCATATAGTTTAGAAAATCATTCCCCCCACATGCACCACCCTTCTAGATAGATACTCACTCCATTTCAAGGCTTAAGGCCTATATTTTTTTTGAAAAGTCAAGCTATGAAAACTTTTACCAAGTTTTTAGATAAAACTATCAAGAACTATGATATTATATAGATACCATGTGAATATATGTTTCACGATGTATCAAACAATATGCAATTCATATTATAAATATTAATATATTTTTCTTCGAACTTGGTCAAACTTTACATAATTTGACTTTTCAAAAACAATATAAGCCCCTCTGGGAGCGGAGGTAGTATAGATCTCCCCCTTCTCCGGCCTCCACACCACTCCTATATATAGATCTACAACATAATCCACTATCTCCGATCCGGTCGACATATCATCGACCTAATAGGCGACTAACTAAGAATTGGCGGATAAAATTGGCGATGAGTTGGCGAAATTTATGTGCATATCTATGGAATTGTATTGTATATGAAAATGATTGGAAAATATTTGATGACATGAAAGTGACGAGTTGCCAATGTTTCGTGCTGATTCATTAACGTTCGTGCAAATTTATGGTGCTTCCCGTAGACAGTGTTTCTAGCAGGTCATGCCAAAATTTTCCGTGAAACCAACCGATCGGCGATGGTTCTAGTAATTAATTCTTTCTTGTCGTGCAGGCGACAATGGTCATCTCGGTGAGTAATCGTTCTCTCTAGCGGGACGTTTTTTGTAATTTTTCTTTCATTTATTTGGGTTGTTTGCATCTATAAGGATGCTAGGACATACATTGTTACAGAGGCTAAATCTAATTGGTATCTCCCCGATATTAATATACACTCTTTAAAAAAAAACCAGGTTTAGTCATTTGTTGGTACGAAGTTTAGTCATTTGTCGGTACGCTCGATTTGGACAGATGAGATGTTTGTGTTTGCGATTTCAAAGTCTACGTGACGAACCAATTGTCCACTAGTACGACTGATGTGAACATTCCATCTTTAAACTCGCGCAACCGTCCAAAAAGCTGCACCGGTCGAACTCAGACTGCAACACAAGAAAATCTCATGTCTTATCGGCTATTTCGTCCGAACGGCAAAAGTCGGGTGCTACGGACATCAAATGAGTTTGTGAAAGAAAATTGTGATGCTTCGACACACTGTACACACGAACACGGCAGTAGGCTAAGCCGTCCTACCAGAGTCGTACAGTACTATCACATGTGATCGGATGAGAACATATGACCAGACATCTAGCTTGCAAACCTGCTGATAACAACGTACATTATTATCTACCAAATTTCCGATACTCCCTAGTCCCTACGGTCTATATCAATGGTTTTAACGAATATATTTAGTCTAAATATTTAATTAGATACGTGTGAATATAGATAAAATTAAGATTATTAATATAAACCGAAGTAAGTAAATATTTTTGACCAAATTCTAAAAAGTACGAAAAGATAAAAAGAGCATGTGTTGTCGGCTGGAAATTTTGTTGCTGTCAAAGATATCGAGCCCATCACCATCGACACTTTTGGAGCTGCATGCAACGTGTCGGCCAACCCGGGCAGCCAATTAACCCACATGTTTCCGGACGTCATTTTGGCACTTGAACCAGTCCATGCCCGAATAATGTCATAACACTAGTAGAAAACTGACCTTTCATCTAGAGTCATCTGGAGCATTAGTTCCGGATGTGTTTGAAACCGGGACTAATGCTTATATTAGTCCCGGTTCCAGCGTCTAGGACGTAGATAATCTATAGCCTCGGTTCGAATGGGCCATTTAGTCCCGGTTAGAAACATTTACATGCACTCAAGTGATGGAGGCGTGTGCAGACGTGGGCAACACCCTTTAATCCTGGTTGACCTTTACTCCCGATTTGAGACATCAACCTGAGACTAAAAAAGCTGGTAAATTTTTTTTAGCACGTTCTGCCATAGCATGAAAAGAGGCAAAAATTCTGTTGTTGGAGATATGCTATATGGGATCATCATAGCATGTCTCTTATCCGGATAATCCGGGTGGCCCATAGTTGGTAGCAATTAAAGCCTATGGCCTGCTGGGCGGCCCAGTTAGATGGATCCAAAAGGGAGGCCCATGCCAGATAAAGAAAGGCTAAGAAGGAGTCATCGATGTACCCGGAGCCTTGGAGTGCAAGACACGTTAGACTAATTGTATACCGTGTAGGACTCTGTAACCTGTCCGGCTAGGACTTAGACTGTAACCCCAGGATCTGGCGACTATATAAGCCGGACCTATGGGAGCCTTAGGGCACGACAAGACAGAACAACACAACCCATATCGCGCACAGTGAACCGGTCCCTGTAACTCGGCGTATTTCCAATATATTGATTTATAGAAGGAGTAGGATTCTGCCACCGTCGTGGGATCTGACCCTGGGTAAGCTGTGTTACCTCGTAACCGCCAACCTTCCGCCTTACCTCACATCTCTAAACACGCACTGTGAGGACCCCTCCATGGCGTACTCATCGGCAATACCACAACAGTTGGCGCCCACCGTGGGGCAAGAGGCGCTTCAGGCTCTACAACAGGCGAGGACCAAGATCTTCGTTGAAATCGGCGAAACCGTAGCCATCGGTAACGTTCTCTTCTCCGGCAACGTTCCGATCATCCCTCCCGACGAGTTCTGGATCCCGGCGAAGACGAACCCTACCCGATGCTCGATCGTCCCCACTAGAGACATCCACCTCTTCATCGGTGAAACTGACTCGGGCACTAGTTCCCGAGAAGTCAGAGGAGCGTCAAGACCCGCACGGACCGCCTACAGGAGGATACGTTTGGGGAAGGATCGAAGACGGACCTCTCTTAGGAGTTTGTTGGCAACGATCGAAAAAATTCAAGGCCCACCCAAACCGCGCCTGTGTAGGATATAACGGTGGAAGATCGCTGCAACTCCGCCGGCTTCGCCCGTGCGTCTGTACTGCAGAGATCCAAGTACGTCGGCGTGGTGACTATCTTTGATCTGGCGTGTTGCGTTCAGAGAGAGGGGGAAAACCCCCGCGATTACCTAGCCAGGTGGCTCCGTATACAGGCTGACCTAGCGCATTATCCCAATGATGATGCCATGTATCACTTTGTGGAAGGTCTGGACCAAGGAACACTTCTCCAACATACGCTAAGGCGACAACAGGCTTCAGGGATGCCTCACTTTCGAAGGCATGGTGAGCATCGTCAACAACTACGCAGAAGCTGAGGAGGCAGCTCAGACAGCGCTCACGCTCTTAGATGGCACCACTCCGCCTCAGCCACCGCCACCACCGCGTCCGGTCGTCGTCGCTGCAGCTGCACCACCGCCTCCGGTCGTCGTTGCTGTAGCTGCACCACCAGCTCTAGTCATCATCGCTGCTGTCGCACCGCCACCGCCCATCATCGAGGAAGCCCCGACACCCTCCGACTCTATTCTGGAGGAGCTCTATGCCGACATCAACGCTGACTCGAAGGACACATACTTCAGCCTGGAGAAGCTAGACTCTGCTATGCAGGAGATGGAGGAGGATTTCGAACATGACGAGCAAGCCGACAAGGCCGTCACGTCCCAATAGGTGTTCATCGCCATTGGGACCGTGATGGAGGAAGATCAACCCGGACAAGCTCCGCCTAAAGCGCTGGACAAGGGGAAGGGACCACCTATTGCTGCCGACAATGATCGCGCAAAGGACATGCCCCCTCGGCCTAACCCAGTGTAGCAGCCGCACGAACTCAACGTCGGTCCGAGTAACAACAACACCGCAAACCCGCCGCCTCCGGCATCTACGTATGCTGCTTCCCAAATTACTCCATCTGATAGAGTGATGTACGGCAATCTACTCTTCGAGCCCATGACTGTGGCTCATATTCGGAACATAGTCCATCTTGATGAGAAATGCCAGAAACTGCTGGAGGAAGCGCAGGCCATCGCGGAGCAGGGCGCTAAGATGGATCGAGATCTATCCCACGCGCAGAAGTCAATAGAGAAAGCTAGAGCCATGGATGCCGAGTACAAAACTCGGCTCCAGCAGCAGAAGGCTAAGAAATCTCCGGCTCGTGTCATCAACGATACTGGTGTACGACAAAACCTAGGATGGCCCCCCTCGAAGCCGCCACAAGCAAAGCCATACATTGATAGCGAAGGCAGGAAGGTCATGACCACTTTTATTCTTAACCTCGCCGTCTCCAAGACTCTTCTAGAGAAAGATAGATCACCCGCAGCGGTCGAATAGGTCTATGACCTTGTGGAAAAGGCAGTGAAACAGCAGGAAAATGCCACCTCTTAGAGGTTCGAGTCTGACCCAGTGTTTTTCTAGTCTAGCATTCCTAAGCCGCCAAGGGACCGATCTCCTCATGATGTCGGGTCCCAGACAGGTTCGTCAGAACGAAGACGGAGGGATGCACGTAACAGGAAAGACGTTATCCCCATATCCTCCGACCACGGAGGCAAGGCTCATCCTCGTTGCACATCTCCACCGCCCCGGTCTCCCCGACATCGTGAAGACCCCAAGGCTCACCATCGCATGGACATGCCCCCGCCAAGGCAAGGCGGCATCGTCATCCGCGACAACACGGAGCAGACCCGTTATGATGGAGAGCGCAACCATGGACACAAGAGCAGGTCGCGCCATGACCCTCCGCGTCCGACAAGAAATCGTTACAAGCGTGAGGCGTCGCAGGAGGGTAACAACAGGAAGGCTAACCCACCAGCACCTCCGCCTCCGTCTCCCCCAAACAGCCACCATGGCGGAGGAGCCCCGCGTCGTTCACGCAGCCCTTCCCCTGGCGGCAAGACAAAAAGAGCAAACCCGGAGCCATACGACGCACGTTAACGCCTGGACAAGATTCACGAGGCCCGGGAAGGACAATACCTGGGACCATGTTGCTTTGGACCTGTAATACGAACAACAACTTACCCCAAGGGTTTCCGGATTGACAAGACCACCAAGCCCTATGATGGCACCATCAAGCTAGCTACATGGTTGCAGGATTACAACAACACGGTGGAGATCACCGGTGGTAACCCTAACGTTGCCGTCAAGCACATCCCACTGATGCTGTCGGGCACGGGCCGACAATGGATCGATGACTTGCCAGAGAAGTCCATCGACTACTGGTTGGACATGCAAGAAGCGTTCACCAAGAACTTCGAGGGTACGTACAAGCGTCCCTGCACTGTTGGCGATCTACAACGGTGCGTGCTGGAGAAAGACGAGTCATCTCGCGCATACCTCTCTCGCTGCCTGGATATAAAGAATTCCTATGTAGGAGTGCATGCCCAGACCGCCATGGACACCTTCATCGATGGGTTGGAGAAAGGTACGTTGCTCCGACATAAGTAGAAGCGCTTGCAGGACAATCACTGGCTGGATCTCAACTAGATGATTTAGCTGGCCAGTGAATTCGCGGCTGCTGACGACGATGCTCGCAGCTCCCTACCGGAAACGGCCGTTCCAACTCAAGCTAGGAGGAACAGCAGCACAAAGCGGAAGAGCCCTCCATAAGAAAGGCAGACCTCCGACATGGTCGCCATGACATTTGTAGGACGAGGTGATGGCGGACAGCGTGGCCGAGGATAGGGGGCTGGTCGTGGGCAACATCAAGGTAGTGAAACAACCTCGGTAGCGCTCCGTGTTCCGCAAACCTACAAGGAGTACCGTGATATGCCATGCCTCGTACACCTCGACGCCAACGACAAAGGCACTCACACCAATAGGCATTGCAAGTTCGTCAACGACCTCAAGGAAAAGGGGCAGAACACACCGCGAGGCAAGGGCAAGGGGAAGAAGAGGAAAAGGAATCCAAGGATTCAAGTGACATGCACGAGGACGTTGATCCCAAGCACGCCGCCAAGAGCGAAGGCAAGGGCAAGAACCCCTTCGAGAAGAAGGCCCCCGTCTACCACACTTTCCTTGGCACCCCTACTATCCGGCAATAGAAAACCTCGCTGGGGATACTGATGGCCACCCTACCCCCAGTTCCCTAGTACCTCATCCCTACGGAGAACTACTACGCCATGGTCATCAACCCCCTGATTGACAGCAATGAGTTCACAAAATGCATGGTAGATAGTGGAAGCAGCATCAACATCATGTACCTGGATACGCTGCACAAGATGAACTTGACGAAGGCCAACCTAATACAGACCAGCACCATGTTACATGCGTAGTTCCTGGCCGGGAGGCTCGGTCTCTTGGGTGCATCACGCTCCAGGTCACTTTTGGCGATGTTAATAATTACCGCCAAGAACGCATGACCTTTGAGGTGGTCCCCTTCAAGAGAGTGTACCACGGCATCTTCGGACGTGACATCTTCCACACCTTCATGGCCAAAGCATGCTTCCTCTACGACAAGCTCAAGATACCCGGACCAAACGGTGTCATCACCATATCCGGAAGCTTTACCAAGGCAAGGGACTGCGAGATTGGAAAGAAGCCTTTTCAGAAGCTATCCTCTACAGGGAAGAATTCAAGGAGATCCAGAGCAAGGTCAATGCCTTAGAGATGCCGACGTCGAAGAAGCATATTTCTAACTCCGCCACAGCCTTCAAGGCCGCGATCAAAACCAAGACGGTGAAACTTGTGGTAGGCGATGCCTCCAAGGACACCGCCATTGGGACGAACCTGGATCCTAAATAGGAAAGGGCGCTCGTCGAGTTCCTCCGATAGAATAGGGACATCTTTGCCTGGCAACCTGCTGACATGAAAGGGGTACCTAGGGAACTTGCCGAGCATAGCTTGAATATTGATCCAAAATGCAAACCGGTGAAACAACCTCTATGACGCTTCGGAGATGAGAAGAGACGCGCCATATGCAAAGTGATAGCTAGGTTACTTAAGGATATTTTTATCCGAGAAGTCCTTCACACCCGATGGGTGGCCAATCCTGTACTTGTCCCCAAAAAGGGAACCAAAGAATTAATAATGTGCGTTGATTACACCGGCTTGAACAAAGTGTGTCCCAAAGATCCGTTTGCTTTGCCTCGCATTGACCAAGTCATTGACTCGACGGCTGGCTCGGAATTTTTATGTTTTCTTGATGCATACTCAGGATACCACCAAATAAAAATGTGGAAGTCAGACCAATTGGCCACTTCATTCCCCACACCTTACGGCACATTTTGCTATGTCACAACGCCCTTTGAGCTGAAAACGCAGGTGCTATGTACCAGCAGACAATACAGCGTTGCTTGCAGGATCAAATTGGTCGGAACGTTCACGCCTATGTGGACGATATAGAGGTGATGTCTAAAAAGTCAAACGACTTAATCTCCGACTTAAAAGAAACCTTTGATAATCTCCGGAAATGCAACATGATGCTTAGCCCAAAGATGTGCATATTCGGGGTTCTAGCAGGCAAATTGTTGGGCTTCATCGTTTCCCAGCGTGGAATCGAGTTCAACCCGGAGAAAATCAAGGCCATCCTAAACATAAATCGTCCGAAATGTCTAAAGGACATACAACGGCTAACAGGCTGCATCACAACAGTTAGTCGGTTCGTCAGCCGACTTGGAGAAAAGGCGCTGCCACTATACAAGTTGCTGAAGAAGGCGGACAAATTTACATGGACGGACGAAGCAGATGCAGCACTGAAGCAGCTAAAGGAGATACTTTCCTTGGCGCCTATCCTTGCAGCACCCGAGCGTATCGAGCCTATGTTAATTTACATGGCGGCCACCAACCGGGTAATCAGCATCTTCGTTGTGGTAGAGCGGAAAGAACCAGGGCATGAGTACGGAGTTCAACGACCAGTTTACTATGAGCATCGTCTTAACGGAGTCGAAGCAGCGTTACCCACACTACCAGAAGCTAGCTTATGGAGTGTTACTTCCTTCTCGGAAGCTAAGGCACTACTTCCAGGAGCACCTTATCACAGTTGTGAGAAAAGATCCACTGTCCGACATCATCAACAACAGCGATGCTACATGAAGGGTCGCGAAGTGGGGCATTGAACTTGCCGCCTTTGAGATCACCTACATGAGATGCGACGCTATCAAGTCACAGGCCTAGGAGGATTTTCTCGCAGATTGGACGGAGATGCCAGATGCTACCCCTATACCGGAGCAAGAATATTGGGTGATGCACTTTGACGGATCAAAGATACTCAATGGCTCGGGGGCTGGTGTACTCTTATAGTCACCAACCGGGTAAAACCCACACTATGTTCTGGAGATCCACTTCGAGGCTACAAACAACTTGGCGGAGTATGAAGCACTCATTCACGGACTACGGTAGCCAAGGATATTGGCATCAAGCACATAGTTTGTTGTGGATATTCCGACTTGGTTGCCCAGCAGGTGGCTGGCACCTGGAACACGTGGAACCTTATGATGGCGGCATATCGAGACGAAGTGGACGAGATAGTCAAGATCTTCTTGGGCTACTAAGTCAAGTATGTCCCAAGGGAGCAAAATGAGGCGGCTGATCTACTGCCAAAGCTTGTAACAGGGTGCAAACAAATTCCGCCTAATGTTTTTATAGAGCATCTACGGACACCATCCGTGAAGGGAGCGGCCACCGACAACCCGGATAGAGTTGACTCTTTCGTTCACACAATGACAAAGGTCTCTCCGGCTTAGACAAAACCGTTCATGGAATATCTCGTACACGGAACTTTGCCCGACGAAGAAGTCGAATGACGGCAAATAGTACGTCGAGCAAAGGCTATACGATAATCAATGGACAACTCTACAAAAGAAGCACCACTGGTGTATACCTCAAGTGTGTTTCCTAGCAAGAGGGTATTGAAATCCTTCGTGAGATCCATCTCGGAGATTGCGGGCATCACGCCGCTCCTCGATTGTTGGTCTCCAAAGCCTTCCGACAAGGATTCTACTGGCTGACCGCGAAGGCGGATGCCGACAAGCTGGTTGAGATGTGCCTGGGATGCCATTTTTATGCCCGACAACCACATGTTCCAGCTGAAGAATTATGAACAATACCAATAACTTGGCTGTTTGTAGTCTGGGAGCTAGACATGGTTGGTCCGTTGCAGACGGCACCATGTGGGTTTACGCATCTGCTAGTAGCAGTTGATAAATTCAGCAAATGGATAGAAGCTAAACCCATTAGAAAGCTTGATGGGGCTACTGCCCTTAGGTTTGTCCGAGATCTAGTGGTGAGATTTGGTCTCCCACATAGCATTATCACCGCCAACGGCAACAACTTTTCACTCAGATAAGTGGATGCTTATTGTTGGGAGAAAGGCATCGGACTTGACCTAGCATCTGTGGCACATCCACCGTCCAATGGCCAAGTTGAGCAAGCACATGGATTAATTCTGCACGGAATCAAGCCACATCTGGAAGCACCGCTGCACAGAGCAGCTGGAGCCTGGGCAGAGGAATTACCATCTGTGCTGTGGAGTTTATGAACTACACCCAACGAAGATGACACTAAAGAATCCAGACGCATGTATTGGCATGCCAAAGATCCGTCATCTACCAGCAGAAGCTAAGCAGCTACCATAGTCGCTGTGTTCAGCATCGCTCGTTTCAAGAAGTGGATCTGGTGCTCCGACTTAAGAGGAAGAAGTCACACAAATGACCCCTGCCATGGGAAGGACTGTTCATCTTAAGCAAGGCGCTGCTCAATGGGTCTTACTACCTCGTTGACAATCGTGAACTTGAGGATGGACCCAGCGATGATCATAAGTGTAAGAGACGTGACCCGGATGATGACTACCCGGAGCTTGATCGGCCATGGAACATAGCACAGCTACGTCGTTTTTACACTTAGCATTTTTTATGTATTGTGTACCTATTATATGATCAATGAAATAAAGCTCTCTGGTTCACTCATATTCCCGAGTATTTTACCTCCTTTAGTGTTCATTTTTGGATCATATAAAACATTTATGCACAAGCTTTGCATTTACACTTGTGAAAATTCCGCCTACGGGTGTTATCTTAGGTTTTCTGGAATACACATTATGTGTTGTTTTTATGCGGATTCCGGAGTAGTGACTTTTGGCACTTGAGGTCGGCGATTTTGTGCTTAGGTATTTGACGGTGCCATTGGGCATCATCACCTGAGCGCATGGTTCGGACTACGAGTCTCCCGACTCACGAAAGGTCAAGCATAAAAACCAAAGTAATGGATAAGCCAAAACTTGCTTAAAAAATATTTACATGCTGGAACTTGTACTTGAGTAGTAGGAAATTACAACTATTGTTTTTTCCAACTTAAGTAAACATAGTAGTTTTTCCGCATACACCAATCTAGAGGAAACAAATATTACAAAGTATTTTTCATTCCTCTGACGCAGGAGACTTTGAATCAGCATCGCCAGCGGCAGGAGAGACATCATGATCGTCTTGGAAGTATATGGTCTTGAGGGACTCGGAGGAGCTCTGGTGGTCGCCATCAATGATCTCGATCGGCATGAAGACGTTGTGGTCGACCAACTTGGCAACCCTGGTGTCAAAACCCGCGAGCGATGCCCAGATAGCCTTATGGTCAATCTTCTGGCCTTCATCGTCTATGTCAGGAAGACCTGAGGTTACCGTGTTGATGTCGGCATCCTCGTAGTGCGCGTTGAACATCGCCAGCGACATTCTTGCACCAGCCCGTGTACATGAGGCTTTCCAGCTTACGAGATGATCGGGGGCTTGGCGCAAGATCTCTGAGTACTTCATCACGGAGTCAACCGCCTTGATGTTGATATTGAGGGGCTTGGCAATATCCTTGGCCTGCTTGACCGCGGTGCTGATGAAGTTGCCGGCGAGAACCATGTATTCCTTTGGCAGAGGAGGCGAATTGGTTAAACCAATAGGAGCTATGTTTCCGACAAACAAAGGAGCACATGAGTTCAATAACACAAAAAGTTCAGAGTACTTGGCTTGCAGAAGTACAATATGGAGACTGCTTACCGAAGATGCTCGCCGCCGCTTTCTAGAGTGTCTCCGCCATGGAATCCCGCTCTTGTCGGAGGACCTTGTATGCTTCAAGGTTGCGCTTATTCTGTTCGTCGACAGCTTTCTTATGGTCCTTGAGCATCGCAATCTCCTCCTGCAAGCGGCTCATCTCCATGTTGGCGGACTCCTGCAGGGCCGTCATGGACTCCTCGTGCATCTTCAGAGTGTCAGCTCTCTCCTGCTTGAGGATCTTGTTCTCGCTATCCAGCAGCTCAATGTGCTTGGATTGCTCGACAATGTACTTGGCCTTGGCGATAGCTTATGCAAGTCGACGAAATAACAACACATAATGAGTTGTCACATCCCAAAATTTTCCAAATTTTGTAATGTGAAAAATAAATAAACAAAATAAATAATTGTTGAAATTTAGGGTGAAAAGAAACTTTTTATTTCTAAATGGAAACTTAAAATCCCATCTTGAACAAACTTGAGTAATGTTTGAATCCAACTAAATTTAAATGAAGTGAATTGCATTCTACATAAGTGTATCTTGGAACTTAAACACTTGGAAATAAACCAAAACCCTAAAACCCTAATGGAATAAAATCATCTCCAAGATATCTCTAAGACCATGGATTTGATCCATATAATTTTTTTTGTCAACAAACATTTATAAATTATCAAGAATGACAAATAAAAATATTATAAAACCATAGAAATTGATTTCATTCAATTTGGAGCCATAAATAAAATCTTATGAATTTAATAAGATCAGGAAATTGAATTTCCAATGATAATAAAGAACCTATCTAAAACTCCATAACAAACGGTGAGAAATTAATCCTAAAGATATTTAAAAGGATAAATAAATATCAAATACGATTTTACAAATTGGAATCACCAAGTTTGGATCTATAAATAAAAAGATATGTGTTTTATAAGGTAAAGAAAGAAATATTAAATGAGGAATATTTAAAGACCAAATTAAATCTTGGCCTAAACCATAAGCAAATGGAATGAATAAAATCAAAATCGAAATAAAATAAAAAGGATAAAGAATTTTCCAAATAAAATAAAATGGCATTAACCAAATTCTATCTCTATTTGAATAAAGACAAATCCCTAATAAGTTTGGTTATTTATATCATGAGAAAATAGAATTTGGAATTTACCCAAGTGGAATTAAAAGTCATTTAATTAACTTAATTGGAATCAAGGAAATCTCCTAAATAAAAATTATGGAATTAAAACCATAATTGACTTCATTGGAATAAAAACAAATACCAATTTAAATGATTAATAAATCATATTAACAATATTCCAAATAATTCAAGGTAAATTATTTGACACCATACTAAATAAATAAAACCTACTGAATAGGTTTGGTAAAAATATGGATTTCAAATAAAGTTTTAAAACACATTAAAACCTATTTGAAATAAAGACAAATGTGCATTTATAAAATAAATAAAAGTCCCTAAAAAGAATAAAATATTTATTCTAAAATTTGACTTTAAAATGTTTTAATAAATAGTATTTGTATCTACACAAAGTTTGCAAGAAGTTTGAATTCAAATGATTGTTTGAAATGTTTAAACAAATTCAAAACATAAATGAAAATAGAAAAAGAGAAATAACAGAAGAAGAAAAAAATATAAAACAAAGCAGCCCAGCCCAGCCAAGCCCATCTGGCCCAGCAGCCCACTCCCTCACCCCAGCGAACCGTTCCCTTTCTCACCGCAGAGAAAACCCACCCCCTCATCGACCGCTGGACCCCACTCTTCCTCTATCTCTCTCCCACTGTCAACCAGACCCCACTGGTCAGGTCATCTTCCTCACCCGCCGCGATGACCATGCCGGCCGTTTCTGCTTGTTAATCCACGGATCAATTCGCGTAATCACGCCAGTAATTCCTCCCCTCGTTTACTCTCATTTAACCATCACCCTCCCCCATCCATTTCCCCCAACCAGCGCCACCAGAGAGCCACCAAGCTACTCTATTTCCCTTTTGCACCGCCGTGGCCTCCGACGCACTCCGACGACAAATACGGTGAGTACATGCCACCCCCTCCCCTCTGGTTCACTCTCACTGGATCTCCATCACTTTGCGCATCCACTGACCCCAGCCACACTTCCTCTAGTGACCCAGAGCGTCGGCAACCACCTCGACTGAGCGTCGCCATGGTCTGCTTCAACTCCGGCGAGCAGTAGCCGACAAACCAGTGCGCCCCTTTCCCTATGGTGAGTTCTTTCACAACCTAGGCAACCTTGCGCACCCTCTTGACGCGTTTACTTGATCAGTTGCTACCCAGACGCTCGCCTTCGACCATGGTCGTGCGTACCCTTGCCAGAGAGCTACTCCGGCGAGTAATTGTCGTCCACCCCGAGCGCCCCTTCGACAACCGCGACATCGTTGAGCATCAGCACGCCACGACGACCTCGGTGAGCTACCCCTCTCCCTCTCTTGCTTCCTGAATCACCGGGAACACCTACGTCTGACCGCGCGCCGCCACTCGCCGCCGCAAGCGCCGCCCATCGATGGTCACTCTTATGTGCACCGTTCGATTTTGATCTAGTGGCTATGATAGAATTTAACCCAAAGGGGTAAGTTGGCATCTGCACCGCACGATCTAAGTTAAATCCTACGATCCTCAGTGCGTGATCCGAACGAAACGGTATGGCCCAATGAAAAACAGACATGTGGCCTGGAATTTGTTTTAAAAATAGAAACTTGTCTATTAGTTGTTTGGTTTTGTAAAATTCATAACTTTTGATCCACACGTCCAAATTTTGCAAATTTTATATAAATGGAATCAGCAAGATAAGTACTTTGCAACCATGCACTTTTTTTAGTAAATTTCTTCTGTTAAATTGGTTCTTTTTGCAGAAAATTGTGTAGGCATAATATGAATATAAAATTCATTCTAAAATTGTTTTTGTGATAAAATATTTCGAAAATGGATTGTTTTGAACCTACTGGCCATAGAAACCAACTTGTGGATTCAAAAACATATTTTGTGAAGCAAAAGAATGAATCTTTGTTTTAGAACATTTCTAGTCAAATAAAAATGTTGTTTATATGTTAAAAATACTTTTTGGAGAAAAATCTTTGGGAAATGATTTGGATTAAACTCTCTGACCCTAAACACAAAGTTTTATGATTTGAAAACATATTTTGTGAACCCTATAAAAATTATTGCTTTGCTAAAGGCATTTTCAACCACATAAAATATTGATTTGGTTTAAAAATGGTTTATCGGTAAAATGTTTATATCCTATTAGAAACCACTTTTCCAAATAAAACAATCTTTAGCATGCTTGCATGCATTAATTTGTTTCCATTATTTTATGTGATGAATTGCTTGAATGGTAGATTGAATTTTTGCTTGCTTGATTGAATTGTAGTGGAATTTGAAGAGTGTGATCATTGCAAGATCAAGGAGTGATCTTATATTCTCTACCAAAAAGGCAAGTGATGCTTCATACGTTTGTCCCATTATTTTCATTATGCATTAGTGATATTTCTAAAGTAGGACTTGCATGGAATTTTTGCTAAGTGTAAACTATGCCATGGGAAATCCTAGTAGATGAATCCTTAGTAGAAATTTCCTAAAGTTAAGATTCCTACTACTATCATGCTTAGCTTAGCTAGTAGAAAACAAGGGTGGAATATATTCATACTATAAGATATTTCTAAGTCAAGGACTTGTGTTTTGTTTAATAAAACAACTAAGTGAATGAATCACCTGGGTGGAATGGAAGGAATGGTTTGTGTTGAGTGGTTATACAAGGCCCATTTCTATGGTTTACCTTGTGTATCTCACTTGTGGATGGCCACCCAGGAAGAAAGGTATTTGAGATGTAAAATGTTGAGAAGCTTCAACTGCAGCCACTTGGCATTATGGCTCTACCTGGATCATATAGGTTGCAACAACTTAGCCAAATGGATAGTTGGTGGTAGGGGATGATAGGTTGGAATGCGTCCATTCTGGTCTAAGGGAAGGCTTCTGAAAGATCTTGTCTTGGTGAAACCAAGTCTTGTGGGAAAGTGCACCACCTCTGTAGAGTGAAAAATCTAAGTACTTAGCCATGTCCCTGGCAAAGGACAATTTGAGCATCAATACATGGAAGCTATCAAGAATCTCCTCATCCAAATTTCTAAGTTAAAAACTTGTGGTTGAACAAGGGTTGAAGGATCACCAATTTCTATTGGGAGATGCCTTGGGTGATTTTTGACAAACAAAAACTTAGTGTTTTCAAAAGATAAGGAAAATCTATTTTGAGCAAAGCAAGCCTAAGCTCCACTTAGCCAAATGCATATAGATGATAGACTCCACCATACTACCATAGTATCACTTGCCAATACAATTCAAATGTATTGACCCTTGTGGCTGTAACTTATTATGTTGCAGGTTTGTTTGATGTTAGTGAGATGTGTTGATTAGGATTTCAAGTCTACAACCAACATGATTGCCTGTGGCACTTTGAAGATGAAGGACCCCATGCTATATAGTTATTTCTGCTGCATTGTAATGAGATAGCCAAATGAGCTATGTAAGATGTAATGAATTATTTTATTCCTGGTTATAAAGTTGTATTATGACCTTTGTTTCTTGATATTACATCTTAATTGTGGATGCTAGCTATTGATCTAGGGACTAGCATTGTAAACACAGGGATCTCTACCTTATTAAAGGTTGGGACCTCTACATGAGTAGTCAGAGAATGATGGCACAAGACCAAGCTTGAGTACGAAACTATAAGGAAAAACAGACTCTTTCTCTTGGTGATTTGTTCCTTCAAGAAGGCAGTTTTACCCTTTTCAGCTTCCAGCTCCGTGCGCATCTTGTGGAACTTCTTGTTGGCGACGCCTCTCCGAGCATTCTCATTCTATGGAAAGAAGATAAAAATCATTTAGTCTTTTGGAGCATCTAGCCGGATAAATATCCACCTAGAGGCTTGGGGGTTACAGTGAGAGTTTCTAACTCGGTTAAATGCTTAGTCTTTCTTTAAGCATCTAGTGGGAACTAATACAGTTTCATCTAGTAAGAGTTTTTAACTCGGCAAAAGCTTATTCTTTCTTTAAGCATCTAGTAGGAACTAATTCAGTTTCAACTAGAAGCTTGGGGGCTACAGTATTGAAATTTACAAAAATTGCGTATGCTACTCTAAAAGTATCTAGTCGGAATAATTCATTCAAACTACATACTTGGGGTCTAAAGTGAGAAGTTTTCTAGCTTAGTCACTCTTAGAGCATTTAGATGCAAAGACCTATGGTTTTCCTTTTAAATCCTCGGGGGCTACAGTGGGATACTACTTATGAAATGCAAAAGGCAAACCAAACTTACAAGTGCGATGATCTTGAGATTGGTGGCGCTCTCGGAAAATATCTTGCTAAAGGAAAGGCTATTTCCTCGCAGGATATCTGCCTGCTTGCGCAGCTCCTCAAGGCCGCATGTCGGAGAAGTTGGCGCAGCACCAAGAGCCAGAGCTGAGCTACTCAGCGTAAGCGCCGGGTAGACAATATTCGGGAGCTCTACTGGCTTCTTGGATGCAGTGGCGCCGCCTTCGGCAGACGTTCTGCCTTCCACTATTGCCTTACCACTTCCGATGGCATCCTTAGCCGGAGCTTCAGCTATTTTGGTCGCAGTGCTTTCTTGTGTTGCCTGCTCACCGACAACGAGAAGCTCGCGGAGACACTTGGATACACCTCCATGGCGGAGGGGCCAGATGCCGCCTTAGCTGGAGAGCTTGTCGGCATAGCAGCAGGCTGGACGCTTGGAGTGGTAGGGGCGATGGTGGGAGATGATTGGTGCGACACATCTCGGTGCAACATATCTGTAATGTTTTTAGAAGCCCCCGATGTTTTGGAGGTCTTCTTAAAACTTAAACGGACCTTCTTCCTGAAAAGTGCAAAAGTATAAGTACAGGAATAAGACGAGTAATGGACAATGTCGGATGATAAGAAGATTACACAATGGTGGTGGCCCTGGTGAAAGGGATGCCCGTAATCTTTATTTTCTCCGCCTCTAGGGAGACGGTGGACTTTTTGGAGGCTCCACCCTCCGTCTTCTTCTTGTTCTTTTCTCCGTCGGCAGCATCAGACGTGGAGCCCTTCCGCTTACGCGCTAACAGAACATCGGAGTCAGACACGACGATGACGTCCTTCATCTTGGGGTCATAGATTTGGACAGCCATGCTATCCTCCTGTAGATTGCTGAGATGTTAAGTGAAATCCCAAAGTGATTAGATGAGATGGTAATGGCTAGATGGAAGAACTGGAGTATATGTCATACACGGAAAATAAATACATGCCGCCAACGAACATGTCGTAGGTGATGGTGAAGTGATACGTTGGAAACGTATCTATAATTTTTGATGCTCCATGCTTGTTTAGTATCTACTTTGCTTTACTTGTCCACACTTTTAGGTGCTTTTTACATGTTTTCTGGTACTAACCTACTAACAAGTTGCAATAGTTCTAGATGCCTGTTTTCTGCTATTTTTGGTTTTCAGAAAAGTTAGTAAAAAAATATTCTCGGTATTGGACAGGACAAACGTTGAAGTCAATTACTTTTCGTGGGGAACAAGGAGTCCAGAGAAGAGCCGGAGGGGCCAGTCAGGAGGGCCAGACCCACCCCAGGCACCGGTTGGCCCAGCCCCACGCCTGGCTAGGGTTTGGCGAACCTAACCGCCACCTCGGCCTCCCCCTTCGCATATAAGAAGCCCCCGATCACTGCTGGAAAACAGGCCTTCAGTTCGATTTGAACAACGTCACCAGTCCCGGCCCGTCACGAACCGCGACTAGTGCTAGCACTAGTCTCAGGCCGTGAGGCCTCCAACGTCTAGAAATGGCCAAAGACACTAGTCCCGGGCACAATGGTTTTGTATTCTGTCCATGTAATGGATGTAGGAATCAGAAGGATTACTCTGACTCAAAAACCCTTCATAGCCACCTGTTGAAGTCCGGCTTCATGCCAGTTATAATTGTTGGACCAAGCACGAAGAGAGAGGGGTTATAATGGAAGACAATGAAGAAGAGGAGGAGGATGACAACTATCATGGTTTCCCTGAGTACGGAGATACTTCCATGGGGGATGATTAAGGGGAGGATGAAGAAGAGACACATGATGAACCCGTTGATGATCTTGGTCGAACCATTGCCGATGCACGAAGAGATTGCGAAACTGAAAAGGATAGGGAGAAGTTCAATCACATGCTAGAGGATCACAAAAAGTTGTTGTACCCAAATTGCGAAAATGGTCTGAAAAAGCTGGGCAGCACACTGGAATTGCTGCGATGGAAGGCTGAGTGTGCTATACCTGACTCCTCATTTGAAAAGTTGCTGAAAATGATGAAGAATATGCTTCCAAAAGATAACGTATTGCCCGCTAGTACGTACGAAGCAAAGAAGGTTGTCTGCCCTATAGGTTTAGAGGTTCAGAAGATACATGCATGACCTAATGACTACATCTTCTACCGCGGTGAGGAGTATGACAATTTAGATGCATGCCCGGTATGCACTTCACTTTGGTATAAGATTAGATGAGATGACCCTGGTGACGTTGAGGGCGAGCCCCCCCGGAAGAGGGTTCCTGCGAAGGTGATGTGGTATGCTCCTATAATACCACGGTTGAAACGCTTATTCAGAAACAAAGAGCATGCCAAGTTGTTGCGATGGCATAAAGAAGAACGTAAGTCAGATGGGATGCTAAGACACCCCGCTGATGGGTCGCAATGGAGAAAAATTGATAGAAAGTACCCGGACTTTACAGATGACGCAAGGAGTTTAAGGTTTGGTCTAAGTACAGATGGCATGAATCCCTTTGGGGATCAGAGCTCCAGTCATAGCACCTGGCCCGTGACTCTATGCATCTATAACCTTCCTCCTTGGTTGTGCATGAAGCGGAAGTTCATTACGATGCCAGTGTTGATCCAAGCTCCGAAGCAACCCGACAACGACATTGATGTGTACCTAAGGCCATTAGTGGAAGAACTTTTAGAGTTGTGGCACGAACCCGGGATACGTGTGTGGGATGAGCACAAGCAGGAAGAATTTAACCTCCGAGCATTGCTTTTCATAACAATCAATGATTGGCCTGCTCTTAGTAACCTTTCAGGACAGTCAAACAAGGGATACAATGCATGCACACACTGTTTAGATGAGACTGAAAGTATATATTTAGAACATTGTAAGAAGAATGTATACAATGAGCATCGTCGATTTCTCTTGGCCAAGCATCCCTTAAGAAAGAAAGGCAAGCATTTCAACGGTCTGGCATGTCACCAGACGAAGCCTAAGGAGCATACTGGTGCTGATATATTTGATATGGTCAAAGATTTGGATCAACTGGTAACCTTTGGAAAGGGTCCTGGAGGAAAATCTGTTCCGAAAGACGCTGAACGACACGCACCCATGTGGAAGAAGAAATCTATATTTTGGGAGCTACCATATTGCAAATTCTTAGAGCTCCGCTCTGCAATCGATGTGATGCATGTGACGAAGAATCTTTGCGTGAACCTGCTAGGCTTCTTTGGCATGTATGGGAAGACAAAAGATACACCGGAAGCACGAAAGGACCATCAACGTATGAAAGACCCAGATGGCCTGCATCCAGAATGGTTTCAAGGTCATGCCAGCTACGCTCTTACCAAACAAGAGAAGGAAATATTTTTTGAATGCCTAAGCAGTATTAAGATCCCGTCTGGCTTCTCGTCGAATATAAAGGGAATAATAAATATGGCAGAAAAAAGTTCCAAAACCTAAAGTCTCATGACTGCCACGTGATTATGACGCAAATGCTTCCGATTGCATTGAGGGGGCTTCTACCAGATAATGTTCGAGTACCCATTGTGAAGCTATGTGCATTTCTCAATGCAATCTCTCAGAAGATACTCAATCCTGAAGATCTACCACGGTTATAGAATGATGTGGTCCAATGTCTTGTCAGTTTTGAGTTGGTGTTCCCACCATCCTTCTTCAATATTATGACGCACCTGCTGGTTCACCTAGTCGAAGAGATTTCCATTCTCGGTCCTGTATTTCTACACAATTTGTTTCCCTTTGAGAGGTTCATGGGAATCTTAAAGAAATATGTTCGTAACCGTGCTAGGCCAGAAGGAAGCATCTCCAAGGGCTATGGAACAGAGGAGGTCATTGAATTTTGTGTTGACTTTGTTCCTGATCTTAAGCCGACTGGTCTTCCTCAATCGTGGAAAGGGTACTCTAGGAAGGAAATCAATAATATGTAGGGACGGACATTCTTACACCAAAGCACATTACACCATTCTACAGAATTCTATCTTGGCATACCCATATATCGAGGAAGACAAGAAAATCTTACGCTCCAACAACCCTGGAAATCATGACTCTTGGATTAGAGATGAACACATGAAGAGTTTCGGCGGTTGGTTGCAACATCTCATCAAAAACAGCACTCTTGGAGATCAGCTATACTTGTTGTCTAGGTCACCATCTTCGACTATATCGACTTTCCAAGGGTACGAGATAAATGGGTATACATTTTACACGATAGCCAAAGATAAAAAGAGCACCAACCAAAACAGTGGTGTCCGCTTTGATGCAACAGACAACAATGGGTCAAAGACCACATATTATTGTTACATAGAGGAGATATGGGGACTTGACTATGGATCTACTTTTAAGGTCCCCTTGTTTCGGTGCAAATGGGTCAAGCTGACAGGAGGAGGGGTTGAGGTAGACAAGAAATACGGAATGACATCGTTGGATCTCAACAATCTTGGGTACTTAGACGAACCATTCGTCCTAGCCAATGATGTGGCTCAGGTTTTCTATGTGAAGGACATGTCTACCAAACCTAGAAAAAGAAAAAATAATAAAAAGAATACATCAGACGGTGAGGCAAAGCGCCACATAGTTCTTTCAGGAAAAATAAACATCGTCGGAGTGGAGGACAAGACAGACATGTCAGAAGATTGTGATAAGTTTCATGAAATTCCGCCCTTCACGGTGAAGGATGACCCAAGCATCATCTTAATGAATGAAGATGCTCCATGGATACGACGGGATCAAAAAGGAACACACACGAAGAAATGATATGTAATAATTGTAACATTTTATGAGTTAATATGATCCATGCATGTGTCCATTTTTATAGTGTTGTCTGCAAACAATCTTGAGTGTGTTAGTCCCATTTTGTGGCTGGACCGGGACTAAAGGAGGGCCTTTAGTACCGATTCATACTTACCATTAAGATCTGATCTCCAAACGCGTGATGTCACATATTAGGGAGTGCCTCTATGACCAGTTTCTCGGAGATGCCGGAGGACTGGGCTCCGTCGGCATCTCTCTGAAACTGACCGTAGTGGTGTCCCTGCTATCGAAAACCATCTTGCAGCTTTTAACTTCTCTAACTAGATCAATACGCCCGGGAGCTAACTAATTTCACATATTAGGGAGTGCCTCTATGACTAGTTTCTCGGAGATGCCGGAGGACTGGGCTCCATCGGCATCTCCCTGAAACTGACCGTAGTGGTGTCCCTTCTCTCGAAAACCATCTTGGAGATGCCTCAAACTGGCTGGAGGACTGGACTCACAAGGATGCCTATTTATAGTACAAGCAGCTCGGCATAATGTCGACACTCACGACATAATGTCGACACTCACCCCTATTATTAGTGCTGACTCATGTTTAGTCCCGGTTGGTGCCTCCAACCGGGACTAAAGGTTCATCTTTAGTCCCGGTTGGTGACACCATCCGGGACAAGGTACAAGCCGCACGACATAATGTCGACACTCACCCCTATTATTAGTGTTGCCTGGCCCAGTCTGCCGCAATACCTTCAGTCGCGGTTGGTTTCTCCAACCGGGACTAAAGATGAACCCTCTCTTTATATAGGCATTTTCCTCTATTTAATAGGTAACACTTAAGACATTTATTAATATTAAAACCGGGACAAACCGGGACTAGCTAACACTCAGGACTAAAGCTGCCCCCTTTAGTCATAATCATGCCTAGTCCTATAGTACGCAGCTTCAGGGTCTTCTTAGTCATCGTCATCATCATCGTCATCGTCACCTGCCACTCCAGGGATCCTTAGCCCATCCATGGCATATACCAGGGGCCATTCTAGCCTCAGATTCACGGCGGGTAGGGGAGGGGTATCCTGGAAGACGATGCCGCTACCGCCAGGCCGGTGTGGGGCCTTTTTGTGGCTTTGTGGCGGGTGGACTCGTGGGCACCGCAGGCGAGGATGGTCTCCCCCGGCGATGTAGCGCATCACTCCGATGATAGTACGGTTCTCCCACCACATACGACGGCCGGCTTCGTTGTGGTTCACCGGTGGCGGGCCATCACCCTCGTACCTGGCGAGCTCCCTTCTCCCGCCTATTAGCGAAGAAGGCATTCCAGGTGTCGTAGTTGTCGGGATCCCACTGGGGATCCATCCGCTGCTCCGGCGTGAGCTCGTGGTAGAAGTGGTTTGTGATGGCCGCCTGGCGTGCGGAACCTTGAGGGACAGGAGGGATAGGAACCCCTCCAGCGCTCAGCATCCAGCCAGCGGGCGGCCGGTAGCCCGACAGACAAGGGTAGTTGGAGGCGCACAGCGCCTCGGTCTCCTCGAGGGTCAGAATGGCCCAGTAGGCGTTGTCCATTGTTCTAAGAGAGGAAGGTGTGGATGTGTGGATAGCCATGGCGCGATCGCCCTAAATATAGAGGGAAAGGGCGGGAAAACTTGGCCTGAAGCTTTGGGAAATGGCGGGAAATATCTTTAGTCCTGGTTAGTGACTACATCTGGGACTAAAAGCTCTCGTAGAAAGGAAAGGGCGGGAAAACTTGGCAGGAAGCGGTGGGAAATGGCGGGAAATATCTTTAGTCCCGGTTTGTGACAACAATCGGGACTAAATGGATATTATATTAAGATTCTTTATATTTTTCTAATAATAATAGACATATTATTTGTGTTATTTGGATTATTACAATAAAAGATATGATTTTCCAAAGTTTTTATATTTGATTTGAATTTCAAAAAGAAAATTTACAAATGAAAAAATTTATAAATGATGCAAACAGATAAATGGATATTATATTAAGATTATTTATATTTTTCTGATAATAATAGACATATTATTTGTGTTATTTGGATTATTACAATAAAAGATATGATTTTCCAAAGTTTTTATATTTGATTTGAATTAAAAAAGAAAATTTACAAATGACATAATTTATAAATGATGCAAATAGATAAATGGATATTATATTAAGATTCTTTATATTTTTCTGATAATAATAGACATATTATTTGTGTTATTTGGATTATTACAATAAAAGATATGATTTTCCAAAGTTTTTATATTTGATTTGAATTAGAAAAACAAAATTTACAAAAAAAACAATTAGTCGCGGGTCGTGGCTGGACCCGGGACTAAAGGGTGCCTGCGCACGTGAAAACGAAGCGGCCGAAGAAACCCTTTAGTCCCGGGCCGTGGCTTAACCCGCGACTAAAGGGGGGTCTTTAGTCGCGGGATAAGCCACGGCCCGGGACTAAAGACCCTTTAGTCTCGTCCCGTGGCTTAGCCCGTGAGTAAAGGGGTGGAGGTATAGGTAACTTGCGCCCACCCCTGGCCTCCCCCACCCAGCACTTGGCAAAATCGACGAGGAGACGCAAACGACGGCGAGAGCTCGATCGACGCAGGGGAGGTGCTGCCAGATTCCACCGCACCGCCGCCCTCGTCTCCGGCCGCCCCGCCGTGCCGCCACGCGCCGTGCCGCCGCCCCACACCGTGCTGCCGCACGCCTCGCCGTGTCGCCGCGCCGTAAGTGCCGCCACGCCGCCGCGCGCCTCGCTGCGTCGCCGCGCCGTAAGTGCCGCCACGCCGCCGTGCGCTGTCTCGCCGCCCCGCAACACGCTCCGCGGCGCCGCCGTGCTGCCACGCGTCGTCCCGCCGCCCGCAACGTCGCCGCCTCGACGTGCGTTTTTTAGGAATTTTTAGTTTCTTTTTTTATATCTTAGTAGCATTTTTACTATCTTAGCATTTAGTTTCTTTTTTTAGGAATACATAATTGCTTTTAGTTTCTTTTTTTAGAATATATATTTGTTTATATAATTGTTTTTAGTTGTTTTTAGGAATATATAATTGTTTTTAGTTTCTTTTTTAGGAATATATAATTGTTTTTAGGAATATATAATTGTTTATAGTTGTTTTTAGGAATATATAATTGTTTATATAATTGTTTTTAGTTTATTTTTTTAGGAATATATAATTGTTTTTAGTTGTTTTTAGGAATATATAATTGTTTATATAATTGTTTTTAGTTTATTTTTTTAGGAATATATAATTGTTTTTAGTTGTTTTTAGGAATATATAATTGTTTTTAGTTGTTTTTAGGAATATATAATTTTTAGGATTAGGATTATTGTTTTAGTGATTTTTTTGTTTTATTTATTAAGATTAGAATTAGGATTAGGATTAGGGTTATTTTTTTGTTTAAGTTATTATAATTAGGATTATATTGTTTTAGTTATTAGGATTATTGTTTTTTCTAACCTGTTTAACTCTCTTTTTGTTATAGATAATTATGTCATGGATCCATCCGAATATCCTGGTCGCATCGGTGAAGGTTTTCTTCAGGGCATGATAAGAGGTAAAGACATTACTACCTGTGCCGAAGATATTTTGCTCGAGGAAGATATTTCCTCATATCTGAATCCATCCGGTGATGCACTAGAGGAAAACCTAATGTACCAAGGGGAAGACCAGATGGACGAAGGGCAAACAAATAACAACAATAATGATGGCCCCTCGACAGGATCCGGCGAGGTATATGTATATATATAAAGTCTCATGTTACCTCTATTCATTAACTGATCTAGATATATATTAATCACTCTCTCTTCTTCTTTTAGCCCACCGGATTGAAGCAATCGACAGCTCGAACGAAACGAGGGCCGAATAAAAAGTTGGATGGTAATCAGAGGTTCACCATCGAAGAAATAGATGATGATGGTGAACCGATTGCTCCAGAGAAGCACCGGAGGATGTTTATAAATCAATGCGGGGTGCTTGTTAGGGACGACTTGCCGATCACCATCCAAGAATGGAATAAGTCAAAGAAAGCCGGTGAAGAATCCAACAGCTATGTCACCGATGATGCCAAAGATGACCTTTGGCAGAAGCTCATAGCGCATTTCATACTACCTCCAGAGTATGAGGAATTTTAGGTAGATAGTATTACCCCAAGGCCGGGTGGTCTTGAAAATAGAGCGAAAGTCAAGGAGTGGGAACTAAGCAAGATGGCTGAACTGTACCAGAACCACAAGAAAAGTTTATACGTGAAATATGTCGCGAAAAAGAAAACTCCAGACTTCAAAGGAGTAAACGAGAAGTTGAGAGAACAGTGGCCCGATTTTGTACAGTACAAGCAATCTGATAAAGCAAAGGCAAAGTCGGCAAAGAACACGTTAAATGCTGCCAACAAGAAATACCATCATAAAATGGGGACATGTGGCTAAAAGAGTGCCGTCCCTAAGTGGGAAACTATGGATAAGAACATGAGGGCTAGAGGCATCACTCTTGGTACAGCTGGATGGCCCGAGAGGTCAAAGCACTGGTGGTACGGGCATGGGGGATCCTTGGACCCAGAAACAGGGAAGACATTATTTCATGAGAAAATTCTAAAACCCTCCCAAGACCTTATTCAAGCAATGAACGATGCTCAATTGGGATTGTTCCGTCCCAAGAGAGAGAACGACGAGCTGACACGCGCCCTAGGGAAACCTGAAAAGGGAGGACGAACACGAGGCAAAGGCGCCGGTGTCTCGTGGAAGAAATGGTTTCCTCAGTACGATGCCAGTTACAGAAGCCGCCAGAGAAAGAAGGACCGGGAGGCAGACCGGATCTCCAGGGTAGAGCAGGACCTAGCTGATCTGAAGAACCTCATGCATGAAATTAGCCAAAGGCCGCCGTCGTCAACTCACCCGTGGTCTGATGATCCTTCATTGGATCTTAGCCAACGGAGAAGCAGCGTGGCTTCCACGGAGGTCCGTGCTAATGATCAAGCACTGCTGGATGATGCACCGGCTCCTCACTACCCCGTGGATGATGTCAGAGAGATGGCACAATGTGAGCTACATCAGCCAATGAACAACCTGTCCTTCAAGTGGCGATCGGCACTGCTTTACCTTGTCTACCTGGAGCACTCCACCATTCACTTCCGATTCCACCAGGCTATGCTCGTGTCACGATGGATGACATAGTGGAGGATTTTGCAAACCTAGAGATTGAAAACGCTACGCCTGAAGGCCTTACGAAACTAGGAGATGTCAAGCGCAACATCATTCTATGGAATAAGAAGTACATCAAGTTTCCAGGTTCGGCACCAAGGCCACCGACTCCAAGGAATTCAAATCCACCCCGCATCGAATATCATCAACCTCCAAGTCCACCCCAACCCGATTATTGCCAACCTCCAAGTCCACCCCAACCCGATTATCGCCAACCTCCAAGTCCACCCCACCCCGCTGACGATCGCCGCAGCAGGAGTACATCAACTCAATCTCCTCCTCCGCCTCCGTGCAATACTACTACCTCGTCGAAGAAACGGTAGTTCGACGGTCCCCCACGCCCCACATCGAAGAAAGTTCAAACGCCGAAGATAGTCGATATCCTGCCGGCTCTTCCAAAGAGACCTTATGACAAGATCGATGAGGAAACTAACGCGGATGTGGCTGCCCAAGTTAAGGCGCATTTTGCACCCAAAAAGCCTGATCCAAAGCCGGTATGTAACGAAAAAACCAAAACGTGGGCTAAGTCCTTTATAGAGCAACCATCCCATATATCGATGAATCTGGAATCAGACTATGACCGGGATATTATTAAGCAAGCACAGAAGAAAAAAATCACAAGTGCAAAAAGCGGGAAGCAAGTTGCCCAGCTCGGAGCACAGAAGAATCAATCGGTCGCCCCGCTCAAAGTCATTTCAGACCTCGACAAGGCCTTCAGAGCTGAAATGGATATGTACATGCAAATAATGGACCCTAGAGCCCGTAATAATGCTGCACTTATGGGAATCATTGTATCGGAGGCCAAAGCACTTGCTAATGAAGAAAATATGTCTCTTGGTCAATATTTAGGCTATGAAGATACGCCAGTGGATCAGATAGTACAGCAGTATGTCCAAGGGGAGCCTCTAGTCAGTAATGAGGAGCTCGCGCGTCTATCCACACATATGCGAAATCTGCATGAATGGTACATGTCGTAAGCAGAAAAAAAGCATCATAAAGATTGGTTTCTGGTGGACGTTAGAAAGGAGCATCACTTCAAACCATCCTCGATACAGGTTCAAATGACCGAACTGTTTCAGTTATACAACCAGCGCGCCCTCGACAAATCTATCATTGGTTGCTACTGTCTGTAAGTTATTTATTTCTATAATTAAGTTTGTAGCTTTAGCTCATTCATTGCATTTAATATATTATCCTAACTATATATCCTTTTGTATGATGATATTATATTCCGCAGAATGAAGATGCTTGAATGCAAAAGAGCTAGAATATACGACGTTGGGTTCATTGACCCATATATCATTAATGAATATACGTTAAAGAATCACCACAAAGACGTGGAGGAAGACCTGTGCAGGTTCTTAACCAAGCATAATTTTGTTAAGGAAATACTATTTCCTTACAACTTCAAGTGAGTGTTTATATCTTGTACACATTTTATTTTTGCTTACTGGATTAGCTATGCATGTATGCTTATGTAAATGTCCGCAGATTCCACTGGATCTTGCTAAACATTCAAGTTGACAACTCCCTAGTTGAAGTCCACTACTCATTAAGTTGGGACCAAGAGCAGTGGAGCGACATGAAAGCAATGCTCCATAAGTAATTTCAATCATTATCGCATTATATCGTCCTCTTTCATTCATTTCCTGATATCAAGTAACTAATAACTCCTTTGTTCATTTTCTTTGCCGAGCAGGTGTTGGACACGGTTCAGATAGAAAATACCAGGTCCATTCAAAGAGGAGTTAACTTATAAAATGGTGAAGAGTTTACAACAGCCATCGGGAACTCATTTATGTGGATACTACGTCTGCGAGTACATCCGCGAGTTGACCAGTGAGCGGAAAGTTGACTCACATTATATTTATGATTTGCGGGAGAAACTAGAGCCATACTTGCCGTGCCGCGGCAGAGAAATGTGGCAGGATTTATGATGAAGGAAGTCCTTGATGTACATGGAGAGCATTATGCGGATGACGTGGAACTCGATTTTCCTTAGTCATCTTCATGTAGCTGAAATGATTTATATATATATATATATATATTCCTCAATGACCATGTAATTTCAAAACATTTCTTCCTTTTGATATGATTGATTATATGTCTGCTTGCAAGGGATCAATTAATTATATAAATGCATAGACGTGTAGTGTGTATGTAGTAGCGTATAATATGTATACTGAAATATATGTTTGAATTATAGTGAAACACAAAACGAAAAATGCACGAAATGGCAAAAAAAAGGAAATACACAATCTCTGTCGCGACAGAGAAATGTGGTGTTTCTCTTCCGCGACAGGAAACCTTTTAGTCCCGGGCTGACATAGACGTGTAGTGTGTATGTAGTAGCGTATAATATGTATACTGAAATATATGTTTGAATTATAGTGAAACAAAAAACGAAAAATGAACGAAATGGCAAAAAAAAGGAAATACACAATCTCTGCCGCGGCAGAGAAATGTGGTGTTTCTCTGCCGCTGCAGGAAACCTTTTAGTCCCGGGTGGTGTTACAGCCCGGGACTAGAGGGTTTCCGTCCCCCGCGGCGCTGAAACAGCCATGTGGCTGTTATCAGTCGCGGGCCGTTACGAGCCGGGACTAGAGGGGGGGCCTCTAGTCCCATTTTCGTAGTCCCGGGCCCAAAACCGGGACTAGATCCCGTTGCGGCCCGGGACTACAGACCTGTTTTCCACCAGTGGATGCAGAACCCTGAGTACCCGATCAAATATCCACTAAACCGTCTGTAGCCGTGCCACCATCATCCCTAGATCGGGGGGATCTGAAGTTGTTCCCGGCACCCTGCTGGAGGGGAGATCATCCCGGAGGCCTTCTCTCCGGTATGATGCGTGAGTAGTTCCACCTTGGACTATGTGTCCATGTAGTAGCTAGATGGTTGTATCTCCTCCTTTGTGTTTTCATGTATAGATCTTGTGGGCTCCGTTCATGATCAAGATATAATCTATTTGTAATCATGCATGTTATGTTTGCGGGGATCCGATGGATATTGAGATTATTATGTTGGTTTGAGTAATGGTTTTGTATTTATGATTCTATCATGTCTGTGTTGTTTGTAATCTTGCATGCTATCCGTTGTTAGAAGCTATCTTGGCCAAGTAGTTGCTAGTGACTCCAAGAGGGGGTATTAATGCTCGATAGTGGGTTCATGCCTCTAGTTTCAAAGGGAAGTGACATAAATCTCTTCGGTTGTAGATGTGCTGTTGCCACTAGGGGGAAAACAACGGTCTCTTGTTCATGGAACATGTGGACTGTTTACCTTACACACTTTGCTTAAAGCAGATGTCCTTTGCTTGCAACTTAATACTGGAGGGGGTTCGGATGATAACCTCAAGGTGGACTTCTAGGCATAGATGCAGTTGGATGGCGGTCTATGCTTGTTGTATTTCCCAATCGAATCTCATAGGATCTTTCTGACTAGTAATTGCATTGTTATGCCTTGCTCAGTTCCTGTCAATTGCCCTGCTGTAATTTGTTTACCCTTCATGCCATGTTGTTTATCTAAGGAGAGCACCTCTAGTGAACTATGGACCACGGTCCAATCTTTACCATTGATACATCTTCAACTGTTACTTGTGTACTTGCTGCAAACCACCATTGCCTTCCACACCACACCATACATTTAATCCTTTGTTACAGCAAACCGGTGAGCTTGAAAACCTCACTGATTCGTTGGGGCAAAGTATTGAGTTTGTGTTGTGCAGGTCTCCGCGTTGCTTGCAACACCTGTGTGACGTTTCCTTCCTCCTTCTGGTTCGATAACCTCGGTCTCTACTGAGGGAAGACTTGCTGCTTGCTGCTTCACACCTTGCTCTTTGGGTTTCCAACGAAGTGCTCCACGTTAGCACCATCAAGAAGTTTTCTGGCGCCGTTGCCGGGGAGGCCAAGGATGTCTTCACAAGGGTAGTCCTTCACTTCCTTTCTCTTTACTTTGTTTTTAGTTTGCTTTGTTTCTGTTGCTTGGTTTTGTTTGCCTCTTTCCAAAAAACCCAAAAAAATTAGTCTAGTTTGGTTTGCTTGCTTTATTCAAAAACACAAAAAAATTAGTTCTTGCTCTAGTTGCTGCCATGTCGGTTTTTGGACCAACTTTTATTTACCCTATGGTAGAAATATCCACTTTTAAGCAAAAAAGTGAAGAAAGTTTTAAGGAAGCTTGGTCTATAATCTCTACTTTCTAGAGGGAAACTGAGCCTGAGGTAAGCCTCAGCTTGGTTATTGATAGTTTCTACCGCGGTATTGCTCTTGGTTATAGATATGCTTTGGATGCTGTGGCTAAGAAAGATTTTTTTCTATATACTGAGGATGAAGCTTTTGATGCCATACGGAAATTAATCATGATCTATGGTACACCTGGCAAGTCTGATTCCTCTTTCACAAATATTTTTGATAGGTTGAACACTCTTGAGACAATTGCTTCTATGAATAATTGCTATCACACACTTAGGGCTTACCATGATTATGTTCCCATAAATTCTAAGCCTTCAAAGTGGTTTCCCACAATCAAAGTCTCAATAAACACTACACTTTTTTATGCTCCCTGTGATATCATGTCTGAATTTTTCTCATGCCTAAAGATATTTTTGATTCCTTGAGTCTTTGGGGGCTTATTGAAGTAGGAGAGGAAATCTATCTTACCAACAATGCCACTATATCACCCATTGGAATAGCTGAAGGTGTGTTTACAAAAATCTCACGAAAAATGGTGACTACTGATTATCTTGTTATTTAATGTGTAGGCAAGGGACAAATCACACTTGGAAGATCTCTACTGAAACACCTTGGGGCAGTAATAGATGTGGGAAAAGGCATCATACATTTTGCTCCTCCGGTGAGAAATCATATCTTCCCTAAGGAAAATAAGAAAGGTAAGAAAGGAAGGAATAAGAGGGGCAATTCTTCATTTGAAAATACTTGATTCTTCTTGCTTCTTGTGCCTAACTTAAAGGCTTTAAAGAAAAGTACTTGTTGGGAGATAACCCAAGAGTTTTCTTGAGTCTTGGAAGTTATTACTTCAGTAATGACCTCTCCTTATCATTTTTGTTTGCTTTTTGTGCCAAGAATGACCTCTAATGAGAGGGAAGTAAGATTTGGGGAGTTGCTGTCCCAAAACAGATTTCTGTCATCCACCAAAAAAAATCGTGAGTAGGCTCTGTAAATAGTATTGAGCTCAAACTTCACTAATAAATCCCCTAGTATGCTAGCTAACTTTCGTTAGTTGAACAATTTTTTATTTGAGCAACAAAAGATGTTCGAAAAAATTGGTTTCTACCTGCTGGTCTGTTTTGACAGATTTCTGCCATTATTTGCATTTGCTTCTTATTGATTCCTTTTTGAGTTCTCTTTAGGTGAATTGAGATTTTTGAAGGATTTACTATAGTAGCTTGTGTTTTTAATGAAAATCCTTGCTGTTGCAAAGCTTTGATAGGGGTCTAATATCTTTTGAATAAGCTAATGTTGCTAATGAAGATTGTGTGAAGTTTTGTATGAAGGAAAAATTTCAGGTGGAGAGAGAGAGACTGATACAATGAGATGATGAATGGACAAAAGCGCAAGCTTGGGGATGCCACCATGGTGTCAGAAATATCCAAGAGGTACAAGCGTCAAAGCATGGGGATGCCAAAGGCATCCCCTTCTTCATCAATAAAAAGCTCAGGTCTGTCTAGACACTTCGTTTTTATTGTTTCATGCACAGTTATGTTGTTCTTGGAGCATCTTAGTTTTCGTTTGCTTTGCTGAGTTTGTTTAGTTTGCTTGAATAAAGTAGTTTGGGCCCACGTTCTCGCTATGTTGTTTTACAAATAAGTTGCTTGGTGTTGGAAAGGAGTAGTAAGTTCTTGCTTGATGTGCAAGAGGAGCTTGCATTGACTGTGACTTAGACTTTAGCATGACATGGTAGGTGTTGTTTCGACCATATGGTTAGTAATTATTGTTGTAGCATGTCTTGTTCCAAACAATTGGGATTTCTTAGTCTGCCTTGAAAAAATTATGCGTTGTTTTACCATGCAAAAGCATAGTATTGTGATATTCTCCTTCGATGCTTTGCTTGGGTTGACTTGGCACATGCTCACACCATGTTATGACTATCACAAGTCACCATTAGCCTCTATAATCATTTAGTCCTTGACTTGCAGTACCACTCTTTGCTTTAATTGGTATGCTTTGTTGCACTTCATGATTATGGCCATTATTTCTCTCTTAGTTGGTTGCTCCCAGTCTTTTGATAGCCTCCACTTCTATGAGTAAGCTCTACTCATGCTTCCAACTCCCAAGAAACCAATTTATTCCAAAGTGTCCACTATAAACTCCTATGCATGGTGTGTTACACCATTCCAAGTATATTCTTGTCTTCAACTATCTTCTAATTAAAAACTATTTTGTTATGTGAAAACTTAGTGATTAAAGCCCTCATGAACTTGATGGCACACTTTATTCTTTACCCCTAATAAACTTGTACCATTGTGACAACTTTGTTGTATATGCTTGTGAAGGGGTTCGTAGCATGGAAAACAAAAAATTTCTACCTCATGCACACAAGCAAGCCAAGATCTATCTACTAGATTGTAGCAACGAGTCGATAGAAGCACTCACCCTCGACGATTTCAAAGCGGTTAACGAGAGCAGATTCTTGTGGATGATGTAGTCGTACACTTGCTGATCTCAAGATCTCATAGACGATCCTTCCGACGCTGCGTTCCGGCAGCGCTTCCGCAGTCGGTCACACGTTCGGTACTCGATGAAGACCTTCATCTCCCTTGTTCCACCAGGCAGCGCAGGTTGTAGTTCTCTCCTCATGATTCCGGCAGCATGACGGCGTGGTGTCGGAGGTAGAGGGAAGATCCCGCAGGTCTTCGCCTAAGCCGGTGCGAGTTATGTTGGATTAGGGTTTCCTAGAGATATAGGGTTTAGAAGACCGGGAGGAGGAGGAGGTGTCGGCGACAGCTAGGACGGAGGCGGCTTGGCGCGGAGAGGGCTAGGGCTTGGTCCTTTGGGGCAGCCCTCCCCCTCTATTTATGAGACGGGGGCAGCCTTGGTAGGGGTGGGTTTGAATCCAAACCCAAACCCAAGTTGGATTGAGAGAAGGACTTGTTCCTTCTTCCAATAGGAAACCATTGTTCCAGTATGACTTTTCAAACTCCCGTTTGACTTTGAATTTAGAGCTTTAATTCTCTCTCACAAATGCTCACACCATTTGACCTAGGATATGATCCAATCATTCCACTTACCCATGACACATTCATGGTCTATTCCCCTTCCGGTTCGGTGAACCTTCTAGAACCTCTCCAATGAAAACATTGGAATCTTTCCCGAACTCCGTAATCGGACATTGCTTACATGAATCCTATTCTCCGGACCATTCCGGATCTCCTCTTGATATCCCGGATCCCATCCGAGACTCCGAACAATATTCGGTATCCCTAATAACATTCCATATCTACTAAACAACATCGAATCCTTAAGTGTGTCTCCCTACGGTTCGTGAATTATGCAGACATGACAGAGACACTTCTCCGATCAATAACCAGTAGAGGAATCTGGAAATTCATATGGCTCCCACATATTTCTACGATTACTTTGCAATCGAATGAACCAGTTACATACTATACCAATTTCCTTTTGTCTCGCGATAGTTTACTTATCCGATGTTTTGATCGTCGGTATCTCTGCATACCTAGTTCAACCTCGTTACCGATAAGTACTCTTTTCTCGTTCCCGTTATATGTGACCCCTTATGATCCAGCCACATGCTTGCAAGCCAATTGGATGACATTCCACCGAGAGGGCCCAGAGTATATCTATCCGTCATATGGATGGACAAATCACACTCTTGATCCATGTGCCTCAACACATTTTTTCCGAACACTCAATGCCACCTTTATAAACACCCAGTTACGGTGTGGTGTTTGATGTCATCAAAGCATCCTTCCGGTGATGGTGATTAGCATGATCTCATGGTCAAAGGAATTAGGTTACTATTCAAACGAACTATTGAAATGACTTGATCTTAATGCTACGCTTATCTATAGGAGTATGTCCATCATACAATTCTCCTAATGATATGATCTTGTTGTTAACAACATCTCAATGTTCATGATCGGGAAACCATGATCATCTATTAACCAACAAGCTAGTATTACAAAGAGGCTTTACTAGGGACTCTAATTTAGTTTACAAATCACACAATTATTAATGTTTCCGGTTAATTCTATTTTAGCATGAATGTAAACATTTATCATAAACACAAAGATATAATAATAACCACTTTTATTATTGCCTCTAGGGCATATCTCCAATAGTCTCCCACTTGCACTAGAGTCAACTAATCTAGATTACATGGTAATATACCGAACACACATGGCGGTTTGGTGCTGGTCATGTTTTTCCGTCGGGAGAGTTTTAGTCAATGGATCCGCCACATTCAGATATGTGTGTACTTTGCAAATCTTTATGTCACCATCTTGTACATGCTCTCGAATAGCGTGAAAATGTAGCTTGATATGCTTCAGCTTTGTAGAGATCCCATCCTTTAATAAGGTAGAGATCCCTGTGTTTACAATGCTAGTCCCTGGATCATGAGCTAGCATCCACAGTTAAGATGTAATATCAAGAAACAAAGGTCATAATACAACTTTATAACCATGAATAAATAATTCATTACATCTTACATAGCTCATTTGGCTATCTCATTACAATGCAGCAGAAATAACTATAGCATGGGTTCCTTCATCTTCAAAGATCCACAGGAAATCATGTTGGTTGTAGACTTGTAATCCTAATCAATAAACTTCACTAACATCAAACAAACCTGCAACATAATAAGTTACAGCCACAAGGGTCAATACATTTGAATTGTATTGGCAAGTGATACTATGGTAGTATAGTGGAGTCTATCATCTAAATGTATTTGGCTAAGTGGAGCTTAGGCTTGCTTTGCTCAAAATAGATTTTCCTTATCATTTGAAAACGCTAAGTTTTTATTTGTCAAAAATCACCCAAGGCATCTCCAATAGAAATTGGTGATCCTTCAACCCTTGTTCAACCACAAGTTTTTAACTTAGAAATTTGGATGAGGAGATTCTTGATAGCTTCCATGTCTTGATGCTCAAATTGTCTTTTGCAAGGGACATGGCTAAGTACTTAGATTTTACACTCTGCAGAGGGGGTGTAGTTTCCACACAAGACTTGGTTTCACCAAGACAAGATCTTTCAGAAGCCTTCCCTTAGACCAGAATGGACGCGTTCCAACCTATCATCCCCTACCACCAACTGTCCATTTGGCTAAGTTATTTCAACCTATATGATCCAGGCAGAGCCCATAATGCCATGTGGCTGCACTTGAAGCTTCTCAACATTTGACATCTCAAATATCTTTGTTCCTGGGTGGCCATCCACAAGTGTGATACACAAGGTAAACAATAGAAATGGGCCTTGTATAACCACTCAACACAAACCATTCCTTCCATTCCACCCAGGTGATCCATTCACTTAGTTGTTTTATTAAACAAAACATAAGTCCTTGACTTAGAAATATTCCATAGTATGAATATATTCCACCCTTGTTTTCTAATAGCTAAGCTAAGCAAGATAGTAGTCGGAATCTTAACTTAGGAAATTTCTACTAAGGTTTCATATACTAGGATTTCCCATGGCATAGTTTATACTTAGCAAAATTCCATGCAAGTCCTACTTAGAAAATATCACTAATGCATAGTGAAAATAATGGGACAAAAGTATGAAGCATCACTTGCCTTTTTGGTAAAGAATATAAGTTCGCTCCTTGATCTTGCAATACTCACACTCTTCAAATCACTACAATTCAATCAAGCAAGCAATATTTCAATCTACCATTCAAGCAAAACATCACATAAAATAATAGAATCAAAGTAATGCATGCAAGCATGCAAAAGAATGTTTTATTTGGAAAAGTGGTTTCTAACATGTTATAAACATTCTAAAACATCTATTGGTCATTTTATAAAAGTGGCAAAACTATTTGCAAAAGATTTTACCTATAAATCATTTTTAAACCAAATCAATATTTTATGTGGTTAAAAATGCCTTTAGCAAAGCAATAATATTTGTAGGGATCACCAAATACATTTTTAATTCTAAAACTGGGTGTTTGGGGTCAAAGAGTTTAAATCAAAACATTTCCCAAAGATTTTCTCCAAAAAGTATTTTTAAAATAAAAACAATATTTTTATTTGACTAGAAATGTTCAAAAGCAAAGATTTATTCTTTTGCCTCATAAAATATGTTTTTGAAACCACAAGTTGGTTTATATGGTCAGTAGGTTCAAAACAATCCATTTTCCAAAGGTTTTGTCACAAAAATAATTTTAGAACAAATTTTATATCCAAAATATGCCTACACAACTTTCTGCAAAAACAACCATTTTTCCAGAAGCAATTCATTAAACAAAGTGCATGGTTGGGTAGGATTTGTCTTGCTGATTCCATTGATATATAATTTGCAAAATTTGGACATGTGGTTTGAAAGTTATGAATTTTACAATTGGAACATCAAATAGATCAATTCTGTTTTTATTAAAATAGACCATGCCACGTGTTGTGTTTTGATTGTCCAAAAACATTTCGCGTGGATCAGCTACTATGGGGCATTAGATCTAACTGAAAATGTGCGGCACAGATCAAAAGATACCTCTTCGCTTAAGTTCTTTCACGTGCATTGGATCTACATCCTACGGCTCACAGCGACTGACCATCGAGTGGCGGCGCTGGCGGCGGCGCCCGGTCAGACGATGCAGTCGCCGGTGATTAAGGAAGCAAGGGAGATAGAGGAGTAGCTCACCGGAATATCCACGACATACTGATGCTCAACATGTTCGCGAGGAGGCAAGGGGCGCACGGGGTTGGCAGTAATCGCTTGCCGGAGTTGTCCCTGGCGTCGGGCTTCTCTGTCCGTTGTCGTTGGTGAAGATACGGTGCCCGCTAGAGGAAAAGGAAGCTTCCATTAAATGCGCAAAGACGTGGAGACTTCGGGAGTGTCAACGAGAAGGGGAGGCTCCGTGGGAGTTTACCTGGAGAGCTCGTCGGATAAGTGACAAACGGCAGCGACGTGAAGTGGTCGTCCTTGCCGACGTTCTGGGACAAGCGCGGGCAGGTTGGGGGTACTGGGAGACGCGTACGGTGATGGCGAGCAAGCTAGAGTGGCCGAGGGGGCAAGGGGCGACGCGGAGCTGCCGGAATTTCTCGCGGAGCTCGTCGGAGCAGTGAGGGCGCGAGCTCGAATTGGGAACAGCCTGGTGGCAGAGAAGGAATGGGGTCTGGGGGAAACAGAGAGGGGAGAGGGGCGATTAATAGGGCGTGATTACTGGAAGGTTTAACTGCGACAATCATTCGAATTTCATTCGCGGAAATCAAGCAGAAACGACGAGAGAGGAATTGGTCTGCAAGGTGGAGATGATGACTGACGCGTGGGCCTGGTTAGTCAGTGAGGAAGGGGAAGGAAAAGTGGGGCCTAGCTGTCATCGACTCTTCGGGTGAGTTTCCAAGTTGAAAAGAAAGTGATTCCAGAGGGGGAAAGAGAGGTGGGCTGCTGGGCCAGATGGGCTTGGCTGGGTTGGGCTGGCTTCTACTATTTTTTTTGTTGTGATCATTTTTCTTTTCCCATTTCTATTATTCTGTTTTGATTTTGTTTAATCCTTTCAAACAACTATTTGAATTCAAAATTCAATTAAACTTTGTGTGTATTCAAAATCTGTTTATTAACATATTCTGAAGTCAATTTAGAATAATAATTTTATTCTTCTTAGGATATAATAATTATTTAAAATAGGTCCTTGGGTTAAAATAAAATAAGATATATTTTCAAACCTTATTTAAAATCCAATCCTTTTAAAAAACCTTTTCAGTAGGTTTATTTATTTAATGGAATGCTAAATAATTCACTTTAAATTATTTAAAGTATTTGAATGTGATTATAAATCATTTTAATTTGGGCAATTGTTTTTATTCCAAAGAGATTCAAATATGCTTTTAATTCCATAATTTTTATTTAGGTGATTTCCTTGATTCCATTTAAAATGACTTTTAATCCACTTGGGTAAATTCCAAATACTATTTTCACGTGATTTAATTAATCATTCTTATTAAAGATTTTGTCTTTATTTAGATAGGGATAGAATTTGGTTAATGCCATTTTATTTAATTTGAAAAAAATTATCCATTATTTTATTTGGATTTGGATTATATTTATTCCATTTGCTTATGGATTAGGTCAAGATTTTATTTGGCCTTTTAAATATTCCTCATTTAATATTTCTTTCTTTATCTTATAAAATCCATATCTTTTTATTTATAGATCCAAACTTGGTGATTCCAATTTGTATATTTTTATTTAATATTTGTTTTTCCTTTTAAATCTCTTTAGGATTATTTGCTCACCATTTGATATGGATTTCTAGATAGGTTCTTTATTATCTTTGGAAATTCAATTTCCTTATCTTATTAAATTCATAAATTTTATCTATGGTTCCAAATTAAGTGAAACCAATTCATATGGTTTTATAATATTTCTATTTGTCATTATTGATCATTTATAAATGTTTGTTGACAAAATTTTATATGGACGAAAACCATAGGCTGAGATATGTTGGAAATGATTTTATTCCATTGGGGTTTTAGAGTTTTGGTTTATTTTCCAAGTGTTTTAAATTTTCAAGATGCTTTTATGAAGGAAGCATTCCACTTGATTTGAATTTACTTGGATTCAAACATTAATCAAAGTTTGTTCAAGATGGGATTTTAAGTTTCCATTTGGAATCAAAAGTTTCTTTTCACCCTAAATTTCAACAATTATTTATTTTGTTTATTTATTTTTCACATTACAAAATTTGGAAAATGTTGGGGTGTGACAGGCTATCACCCTTAAAATTAATCTCGTCCCGAGATTTGGGGAAGATAGGGGTTACAAGTTGGCTCAATGAAACTAGGGTACTACCACCCTTAAAAAATTTCCAACTAGATTACTTCTTGGCTTGCTTGGGATCTTGTTGAAATTTCTCTGGACACTTGTCTGCATAATGGCCTAGCTCTTTGCATTTGAAACACATCACTTGGATATTATCCTTCTTATTCTTTGGTATCATTTCCTCTTGTTTATTTCCTTTATTCTTCTTCCTTTCTGGGCAATCACTGGCATAGTATCCCATTTCTTTGCAATTGTAACATTGCAACTGGCTTATGTCCTTCTTCTTATTTTTGGGTCTCTCCAAGGCTAGGATTTCTTCTAGTTCATGCTCTTCATACTTCACCACAAAGGTGGGAAATATTTCTCTCTTCTTGGGGCAATTACTAGAGATATGACCTTCTTCTCCACAAGAGTAGCAACACTTTGTGGTCACTTTGGATTTGGCCTTATGATGCATGGTTTTGACTTGGCCTTCATCCTTCTTGGCAGAAGTTGTTCCCTCATGGAAGTCCATAATCTGTTGTTGCACTCCACCTTGTTTCCTTTGTTTAACTATGGAATAGATGGGGCATTGGATATGGACATGATTATTTCCTTCACATAGGAAACAAGTTGCTTGAGATGTGGGGCATTGATTAGTTGGATGTTTCTCTTCACAATTAGGGCATTGATCTTCATGCTCTTTGGAAGTGTGATCCTAGTCTCCACAAACACTGCAAGCTTGGGTTCCTTCTAGAATATCATCCTTGTCCTCATTGTTGTCACAAATTCTTTGGGAAAGGTTGTCTCCCATGTTGATCATGTGAGTGGTCATCCCTTGTAATAATTGGGATTGATTTTCCAAAAACTTTTGTAAGGTTGGGTCTAACTCATTGTTGTTGGCTAAAAATTGAGTTGTCATCTGATTCAAATGGTTTTGGTTTACTAGTAGCTGTTCTCTCATGAGGATCTCTTGGTTGTTGTTGTTTTCACCATCCTTGATGTTGGAGTTTCTTGGAGTAGTCATCTGTTTGGGTTGGATTGGGATTAGAATAGGCAAAATATTTCTAAGGAATTGATTCAAATCACACACATCACAATTCACACAAGCAATGTGCAAGCAATCACAACAAACATTCCACTCAAACAACATGTTTCAAGCACATTTTTAGGCAATAAAGTTTTTTTTGTTACACCACATAAGTTGGTGTGTTTAATTTAAAATAAACATGGTGGTCCAACTATATGGTTCATTTGAGATCCTTCCATCCTTCTTAGGTGTTTCTTTTGAACAAGATCTTTGTATCCTTGGAGAATTGCTTGCATCTTGGTCACCAAACTTCAAAGGTGATTATGGATCCTTCTAAGTTGTGTTTCTTAGTCTTCAATTCTTGAGTAACATTTCTTGTCTCACTTGTAGTCCTTAGTGATATCCAAGTTGAAGTCCTTGTTGAGAATAAGGTTGAAATCACTTGAGTTGGTGAAGTCCTTTGCTCATGTTGAAGTCTTTTCTCATGGTGGAGGCTTTGTCCATCAAGTTTAAATAGAAGAGATGTAGAATCAAAACCAAAATGGTTGAGGAAAGAGTATACAACATTGTTTGCAAATAAGTTTTGGAACAAATTCAACTCCTATTTTTCTAAGGGTTTTTGTACAATCCTAGGGTTACAATCCTACATGCAACACAATGCTCTGATACCATCCGTAGAGGTCCCAACCTTTAATAAGGTAGAGATCCCTGTGTTTATAATGCTAGTCCTTGGATCAATAGCTAGCATCCACAGGTAAGATGTAATATCAAGAAACAAAGGTCATAATACAACTTTATAACCAGGAATAAATAATTCATTACATCTTACATAGCTCATTTGGCTATCTCATTACAATGCAGTAGAAATAACTATAGCATGGGGTCCTTCATCTTCAAAGATCCACAGGCAATCATGTTGGTTGTAGACTTGTAATCGTAATCAATAAACTACACTAACATCAAACAAACCTGCAACATAATAAGTTACAACCACAAGGGTCAATACATTTGAATTGTATTGGCAAGTGATACTATGGTAGTATAGTGGAGTCTATCATCTAAATGAATTTGGCTAAGTGGAGTTTAGGCTTGCTTTGCTCAAAATAGATTTTCCTTATCATTTGAAAACACTAAGTTTTTATTTGTCAAAAATCACCCAAGGCATCTCCAATAGAAATTGGTGATCCTTCAACCCTTGTTCAAGCACAAGTTTTTAACTTAGAAATTTGGATGAGGAGATTCTTGATAGATTCCATGTCTTAATGCTCAAATTGTCCTTTGCTAGGGACATGGCTAAGTACTTAGATTTTACACTCTGCAGAGGTGGTGCACTTTCCCCACAAGACTTGGTTTCTGCAAGACAAGATCTTTCAGAAGCCTTCCCTTAGACCAGAATGGACGCGTTCCAACCTATCATCCCCTACCACCAACTGTCCATTTGGCTAAGTTATTGCACCTATATGATCCAGGCAGAGCCCATAATGCCATGTGGCTGCACTTGAAGCTTCTCAACATTTGACATCTCAAATCTCTTTGTTCCTGGGTGGCCATCCACAAGTGTGATACACAGGGTAAACCATAGAAATGGGCCTTGTATAACCACTCAACACAAACCATTCCTTCCATTCCACCCAGGTGATTCATTCACTTAGTTGTTTTATTAAACAATACATAAGTCCTTGACTTAGAAATATTCCATAGTATGAATATATTCCACCCTTGTTTTCTACTAGATAAGCTAACCAAGATAGTAGTAGGAATCTTAACTTAGGAAATTTCTACTAAGGTTTCATCTACTAGGATTTCCCATGAGATAGTTTATACTTAGCAAAATTCCATGCAAGTCCTACTTAGAAAATATCACTAATGCATAGTGAAAATAATGGGACAAAAGTATGAAGCATCACTTGCCTTTTTGGTAGAGAATATAAGTTCACTCCTTGATCTTGCAATACTCACACTCTTCAAATCACTACAATACAATCAAGCAAGCAATATTTCAATCTACCATTCAAGCAAAACATCACATAAAATAATAGAATCAAAGTAATGCATGCAAGCATGCAAAAGATTGTTTTATTTGGAAAAGTGGTTTCTAACATGTTATAAACATTATAAAACATCTATTGGTCATTTTATAAAACTGGCAAAACTATTTGCAAAAGATTTTACCTATAAATCATTTTTAAACCAAATCAATATTTTATGTGGTTGAAAATGCCTTTAGCAAAGCAATAATATTTATAGGGATCACCAAATACATTTTTAATTCTAAAACTTAGTGTTTGGGGTCAGAGAGTTTAAATCAAAACATTTCCCAAAGATTTTCTCCAAAAAGTATTTTTAACATAAAAACAATATTTTTATTTGACTAGAAATGTTCAAAAGCAAAGATTTATTCTTTTTCCTCACAAAATATGTTTTTGAAACCACAAGTTGGTTTATATGGTCAGTAGGTTCAAAACAATCCATTTGCCAAAGGTTTTGCCAAAAAAATAATTTTAGAACAATTTTTATATCCAAAATATGCCTACATAAGTTTCTGCAAAAACAACCATTTTTCCAGAAGCAATTCATTAAACAAAGTGCATGGTTGGGTAGGATTTGTCTTGCTGATTCCATTGATATAAAATTTGGACGTGTGGTTTGAAAGTTATGAATTTTACAAATTGGAACATCAAATAGATCAATTCTATTTTTATTAAAACGGACCGTGCCACGTGTTGTGTTTTGATTGGCCGAAAACGTTTCGCGTGGATCAGCTGCTGTGGGGCGTTAGATCTAACTAAAAACATGCGGCACAGATCAAAAGATACCTCTTCTCTTAAGTTGTTTCACGTGCGTTGGATCTACATCCTATGGCTCACAAGGACTGACCATCGAGTGGCGGCGCTGGCGACGGCGAGTGGCGGCGCGCGGTCAGACGATGCAGTCGCCGGCGATTAAGGAAGCAAGGGAGACAGAGGAGTAGCTCACCGGAATCGCCACGACGTACTGATTCTCAGCGTGTTCGCGAGGAGGCAAGGGGCGCACGGGGTTGGCAGTAATCGCTTGCCGGAGTTGTCCCTGGCGTCGGGCTTCTCTGTCCATTGTTGTTGGTGAAGATACGGTTCCCGCTAGAGGAAAAGGAAGCTTCCATTAAACGCGCAAATACGTGGCGAGAACGGGAGTGTCAACAAGAAGGGGAGGCGCGGTCAGAGTTTACCTGGAGAGCTCGTCGTATAAGTGACAGACGGCGGCGACGTGTAGTGCTCGTCCTTGCCGACGTTCTGGGACAAGCGCGGGCAGGTTGGGGGTACTGGGAGACGCGTACGGTGTTGGCGAGCAAGCTAGAGTGGTCGAGGGGGCAAGGGGGACGCGGAGCTGCCGGAATTTCTCACGGAGCTCGTCGGAGCAGTCAGGGCGCGAGCTCGAATTGGGAACAGCCCGGTGGCAGAGAAGGAATGGGGTCTTGGGGGAAACGGAGAGGGGAGAGGGGCGATTAATAGGGCATGATTACAGGGAGGTTTAACTGCGACAATCAATCGAATTTCATCTGCGGAAATCAAGGAGAAACGGCGAGAGAGGAATTGGTCTGCGAGATGGAGACGACGACTGACGCGTGGGCCTGGTTAGTCAGTGAGGGGGGAAAGGAAAAGTGGGGCCTAGCTGTCATCGACTCTGCGGGTGAGTTTCCGAGTAGAAAAGAAAATGATTCGAGAGGGGGAAAGAGAGGTGGGCTGTTGGGCCAGATGGGCTTGGCTGGGTTTGGCTGGCTTCTGCTATTTTTTTTGTTGTGATCATTTTTCTTTTCCCATTTCTATTATTCTGTTTTGATTTTGTTTAATCTTTTCAAACAACTAATTGAATTCAAACTTCAATTAAACTTTGTGTGTATTCAAAATCTATTTATTAACATATTCTGAAGTCAATTTAGAATAATAATTTTATTCTTCTTAGGATATAATAATTATTTAAAATAGGTCCTTGGGTTAAAATCAAATAAGATATATTTTCAAACCTTATTTAAAATCCAATCCTTTTACAAAACCTTTTCAGTAGGTTTATTTATTTAATGGAATGTTAAATAATTCACTTTGAATTATTTAAAGTATTTGAATGTGATTATCAATCATTTTAATTTGGGCAATTGTTTTTATTCCAAAGAGATACAAATATGCTTTTAATTCCATAATTTTTATTTAGGTGATTTCCTTGATTCCATTTAAAATGACTTTTAATCCACTTGGGTAAATTCCAAATACTATTTTCCCATGATTTAATTAATCATTCTTATTAGAGATTTTGTCTTTATTTAGATAGGGATAGAATTTGGTTAATGCCATTTTATTTAATTTGAAAATTCTTTATCCATTATTTTCTTTGGATTTGGATTATATTTATTCCATTTGCATATGGATTAGGTCAAGATTTTATTTGGCCTTTTAAATAATCCTCATTTAATATTTCTTTCTTTATCTTAAAAAATCCATATATTTTTATTTATAGATCCAAACTTGGTGATTCCAATTTGTATATTTTTATTTAATATTTGTTTTTCCTTTTAAATCTCTTTAGGATTATTTGCTCACCATTTGATATGGATTTCTAGATAGGTGCTTTATTAGCTTTGGAAATTCAATTTCCTTATCTTATTAAATTCATAAATTTTATCTATGGTTCCAAATTAAGTGAAACAAATTCATATGGTTTTATAATATTTCTATTTCTCATTATTGATCATTTATAAATGTTTTTTGACAAATTTTATATGGACCAAAACCATAGGCTTAGAGATATCTTGGAAATGATTTTATTCCATTAGGGTTTTAGAGTTTTGGTTTATTTTCCAAGTGTTTTAAATTTTCAAGATGATTTAATGAAGGAAGCATTCCACTTGATTTAGTTGGATTCAAACATTAATCAAAGTTTGTTCAAGATGGGATTTTAAGTTTCCATTTGGAATCAAAAGTTTCTTTTCACCCTAAATTTCAACAATTATTTATTTTGTTTATTTATTTTTCACATTACAAAATTTTGAAAATTTTGGGATGTGACAAGCTTCTTGTGTGACCTTGGTTCTTGCGCATTGGCTATGGCGCCCATGTTATCACAGTAGATAGACATTGGGTCTAGCGCACTTGGAACCACACGGAGCTCTGTAATGAACTCTTTCATGCATATCGCCTCTTGTGAATCCTCCGAAGCAGCCATGTATTCTGATTCAGTTGAAGATCTCGCCACAACGCTTTTCTTTGCACTCCTCTAGATAACTGCTGCACCATTCAAAGTAAATATGTATCCAGATTGAGATTTAGAATGTAAGGGTTCCAACCTTTAAATAAGGTAGAGTCCCCTGTGTTTACAATGCTAGTCCCTGGATCAATAGCTAGCATCCACAGTTTAAGATGTAATATCAAGAAACAAAGGTCATAATACAACTTTATAACCAGGAATAACATAATTTTATTACATCTTACATAGCTCATTTGGCTATTACATTACATTGCAGCAGAATATCTATAAGCATGGGGTCCTTCATATTCAAAGTGCCACAGGCAGACATGTTGGTTGTAGACTTTGTAATCCTAATTAATCAATCTTCACTAAAATCAATCAAACCTGCAACATTACAAATTACAGCCACAAGGGTCAATACATTTGAATTGTATTGGCAAGTGATACTATGGTAGTATGATGGAGTCTATCATCTATATGCATTTGGCTAAGTGGAGTTGAGGCTTGCATTGCTCAAAATAGATTTTTCCTTAACATTTGAAAACACTAAGTTTTTGCTTGACAAAAACATTTTTCTCAATCAAATATTGAAGATCCTTTAACCCTTGTTCAAACCACAAGTTTTTAACTTAGAAATTTCAATGATCAGATTCATGATTGCTTCCATGTCTTGATGCTCAAATTGTCCCTTACCATGGACATGGCTAAGTACTTAGATTTTACACTCTGCAGAGGTGGTGCACTTTCCCACAAGACTTGGTTTCCCAAGACCAGATCTTTCAGAAGCTTTCCCTTAGACCAAAATGGACGCGTTCCAACCTATCAAACTCTACCACCCACTGTCCATATGGCTAAGTTCTTGCAACCTATATGATCCAGGCAGAGCCCATAATGCCAAGTGGAAGCACTTGAAGCTTCTCAATATTTGACATCTTAAATCTCTTTGTTCCTGGGTGGCCATCCACAAGTGAGATACACAAGGTAAACCATAGACATGGGCCTTGTGAACCACTCAACCAAAATCCACCAAGCAATTACCATTCCACCCAGGTGATTCAGTAACTTAGTTGTTTTATTAAACAAAAACACAAGTCCTCAGATAGTAGTAGGAATCTTAACTTAGGCTAAGCTTGATAGTAGTAGGAATCTTAATTTTTCATAGTGTGAATATATATTCCACCCTTGTTTTCTATTAGCTAGGCTAAGCTTGATAGTAGTAGGAATCTTAACTTAGGAAAAATTTCTACTAAGGTTTCATCTACAAGGTTTTCCTATAGCAAGGTTGATACTTAGCAAAAATTCCATGCAAGTTTTACTTAGAGAAAATCACTAATGCATAGTGAAAGTAATGGGACAAAAAGTATGAAGAATCACTTGCCTTTTTGGTAGAGTATGGGTTCACTCCTTGTCCTTGCAACAATCACAATCTTCAAATCACTACAATTCAATCAAGCAAGGCAAAAACTCAATCTACCAATCAAGCAAAACAACACATAAAATAACAAAGTCAAAGTAATGCATTCAAGCATGCCAAGCTTTGTTTTGTTTGGAAGAAAATGGTTCCTAATGGGTCATAAACATTGGAAAACACCTAATGGTCATTTTGTAAAGTGTCAAAGTTATTTGCAAAGGATTTCACTTTATAAACCATTTTCAAAACAAAGTATCATTTATGTGGTGTAAAATATTTTTACGAAGGCATTAATCTATAGGGTTCACCAAATATGTTTTCAAACCACAAAACTTGGTGTTTGGGGTCAGAAAGTTTAAAACAAAACATTTCCCAAAAGTTTTCTTCCAAAACTATTTTTAATAAATAAACTATATTTTTATTTGGCTAGAAATGGTTTTAAATCAAAGAATCATTCTTTTGTTTCTCCAAATACATTTTTGAATCCACAAGGTGTTTCCTATGGTCAGTAGGTTCAAATCACACCATTTGCCAAAGATTTTATCCCCAAATTCATTTTTAAACAATTTTCACATCCCTAACAAGCATACAAATGTTTCTACAAAAACAATCATTTTACCAGAGGCTTTTTACTAAACAAATGGCATGGTTGGCTAGGGCTTGTTCCACTGATTCCATTTATATAAAGTTTGTAATTTTTGGACGTGTGGATCAAAAGTTATACCAATTACAAATTTGCATTCTAATCAGATCAAAAATCTGTTTTAAATCGAATCCAGTCCACGTGGCTGTTTCTGATTCGTCAATACCCTTTCGGTTGGATCGACTGCTCTGGCGCGTTGGATCAAGTCAGATCGTGTGGCACAGGTTGCGTACCTCTTCGCTTTAAGTGGTTCTATCCTATCCACCAGATCGAGATCGGACGGCTGCTGTGAGCTCGACCCTAAACGAGCGGCGCTGCGGCGGTGGCTGGCGGCGGAGCGGCCAGACGGTGGCGGCGCCGGCGATACAGGAAGCAAGGGTGGCTGGGGAGGTACTCACAGCGTTCGTAGAGGCCTGGGGAAGCTCAAGGTGATGCCGTCTTGTCGAGGGGCGCACTGGAGCGGGCTTGATTGCTCGCCGGAGTGGAGCTGCGCCTCGGCCACGCTCAGTCGTCGTCGAGGACGGTTCTATGGATCACTAGGAGGCAAGCGAAATGCATGGTCAGACACGCAAAGGTATGGCGAAGGTGTGTGCGTGAACGAGAGGGGAAGGGGCGGACAGGAACTACCTGGGGCACTCGCCGGAGTTAAACCAGACGGTGGCGGCGGCGGTTGTTGTCGTTGCTGACGCTCAGGGACGCGCGCGAGCGAGGTGCAGATGCAGAAAGGTCCGCCAGGTGATGGAGATCACGTCTGGGTGCTTGAGGAGGCAAGGGGTGGCGTGAGGCGGCCGGAATCCTTGCCGGAGGGTCGTCGGACAGTGGCGGTGTTTGAGTGAAATTCGTCAGCCTGGGGGCGCACTTGGGGGAGGAGTCAGAGGGGAAATGGAGGAGAGTCGCTGGCGTTTAAATGTGCATGGTCACTGCAAGTAATGGTGGCCGCGTTAAGACGAATTAAAGCCGCGAAATCAAAGCCAGAAACGGCGACGAGGGGAGGAAGAACAGGTCGTGGGGGTGGGGAAGAAGGGGAACGTGGCGGTGGGGTCCTCTGGCAGCGAGAGAATGAAGAGAAAACGAGGGTCCACCAGTCATTTGCTTAGCGGGTCGTCTGGTGAGTGAGAGAAGAATGCTTCAGGGGAGAGAGGGAAATGGGCTGCTGGGCCTAGTGGGCTGCTGGGTTGGGTCGACCAGACTCATATTTTTTTTCCAGTTCTGAATCTTTTTCTTTTTCCAAATCAATTTCTTTTTTGAATTTCACTCAACAATTCAAACATTCAAACATTCAACACACCTTGCAATTGAATTTGGTTCTGTTTAACAACATAAACCAATTCCGATAATAAAATAAAATAATTTTATTCTTTTTAGGATCTATTTAATATTTAAATAAAATAGACCTTTAATTATTAATTCAAAATAGGTTTTGATTTATTTAATAAAATATCCATTTGGGAACTAAATATTTTCAAAACCAAATCAGTAGGTTTTATTTGAAAATAGAAGAATACTTGGAAAACTTGTTTCAAAATAAAGTAACATTTTTATTTTAGGGTCCATTAATAATTAAATAAAATGGTCCTTAGTCATTAAATCAAATAGGATTTGTTTTATTAAAAACTTTATTTTGAAATCTAAAATAAAACCAAAAATCTTTAGTATGTTTTATTTGAGAATATAAAATACTTGGAAAACTTATTTAAAATAAATAAATAAGTTTTTGCGTTTATTTAAAATGGGAAAAGCCTTTACTTAAATAAAATTGGATATTAAATCCTTATTATTTTATTTAAATTAACAAAGCATTTTATTTCAAAATATTGGCCAAGGTTTAATTTGGCTTTATAAATAATCCTTATTTATAAATCCACCTTTTCTTTTGAAAACCAAATCTTTTATTTAAAAGATCCAAAATAGTAATTTCATTTATTCAAAATATTTTCTTTATTAATTGTTTAACTTTTCAAATCCCTTTAGGATTTGTTTGATCAAAAAGGTTTGAAGGTTTCCAATTGGAATCAAAAAGTTTCTTCTCACCCTGAATATCAACTAAGTTTTATTTTATTTATTTATTTTTCACTTTACACGATTTGGAAAATCTTGGGATGTGACAGGCTACCACCCTTAAAATAATTCTCGTCCCGAGATTTGGGGAGGCTAGGGGTTACAAGTTGGCTCAAAAGCATCTAGGATACTACCACCCTTAAAAATTTTCCAACTAGATTACATCTTGGCCTTCTTGGAATCTTGATGTATCTTTCCTGGGCAGAAGTTTGCATAGTGGCCTAGCTCCTTGCATTTGAAACATGTAACAAGGTTGAGATCCCTCATAGGCTTGTTTATCTTGTGTTTCATCTTTGCTGGACAGTTGCTTGCATAGTGGCCTAGTTCCTTGCATTTGGAACACATCACTTGGCTGATATCTTTCTTTTCCTTTGGTATCATTGCCTCTTGTTTGTTTCTTTGGTTCTTCTTCTTTTCTGGGCGTTCATTAGCATAGTGTCCCTTCTCTTTGCAATTGTAACATTGCACTTGAGTAATATCCCTCTTCTTCTTTTTCTTGGGTTTCTCCAAAGCTAGGAGTTCTTTTAGTTCATGCTCCTCAAAGGTGGGAAATCGTTCTCTCTTCTTGGGGCAATTAGTAGAGATATGACTTTCTTCTTCACAATTAGGGAATTTATCTTCATGCTCCTTGGATGCATGATCATTGTCTCCACAATTATTGCTAGCTTGGGTTTCTTCTATAATAACATCTTTGTCATCCTTGTTGTCATTATCTCTTTGGGAAATGTTTTCTCCCATGTTGATCATTTGAGTAACCAATCCTTGCAACAATTGGGATTCAAGTTTCAAAATCCTTTGTATGGCTGGGTCTAGTCCATTGTTATTGGCTAAAAGCTCAGTTGTCTCTTGGTTCAACTGGTTTTGGGTTGCTATAAGTTCTCTCATGTTGTCTTTTTGGTTGTTGTTGTCATCAACCTTGATGTTGGAGTCTCTTGGAGTAGTCATCTGTTTGGGTTGGATTGGGATTAGAATAGGCAAAAATATTTCTAAGGGAATAATTATATGCACACACATCACAATTCACTCAAGCAATGTGCAAGCATTCACAAGCCAAACATTTCACTCGAACAACAAAGTTCAAGCACATTTTTAGGCAACAAAATATTTTTGTTACACCACATAAGTTTGTGTGTTTGACTTAACTAAATATGGTGGTCCATCTATATGGTTCACTTGAGATCTTTCCATCCTTCTTGGTTGATTCTTCTTATATGAAATCATGGTTTCCCTGGGGAAAACTCTTGGTCACAAAACTTCAAAGGTGATGATGGTTCCTTCTAATTGTGTTTCCTTAGTCTTCAAGCCTTGGTAAATATTTCTTGTCTCACTTGTCCTTAGTGGTAACCAAGATTGAAATCCTTGGTGAATATACTGAAGATGTTGAAGTCATTAGAGTTGAAGAAGTTGAAGTCATTAGAGTTGAAGAAGTCCTTTGCACATGGTGAAGTCTTTGGTCATGGGGTAGGTTTTTCCATCAAGTTGAAATAGAAGAGATGTAGAGTGGAAACCAAAATGGTTGAGGAAAGAGTTTACAAGATTGTTTGTAAATAAGTTTTGGATCAAAACAACTCCTATTTTTTCTATAGGGTTTTCTCCAATCCTAGGTTTACAAATCCTACAGGCAACACAATGCTCTGATACCATCTGTAAGGGTCCCAACCTTTAAATAAGGTAGAGTCCCCTGTGTTTACAATGCTAGTCCCTGGATCAATAGCTAGCATCCACAGTTTAAGATGTAATATCAAGAAACAAAGGTCATAATACAACCTTATAACCAGGAATAACATAATTTTATTACATCTTACATAGCTCATTTGGCTATTACATTACATTGCAGCATAATATCTATAAGCATGGGGTCCTTCATCTTCAAAGTGCCACAGGCAGACATGTTGGTTGTAGACTTTGTAATCCTAATTAATCAATCTTCACTAAAATCAATCAAACCTGCAACATTACAAATTACATCCACAAGGGTCAATACATTTGAATTGTATTGGCAAGTGATACTATGGTAGTATGATGGAGTCTATCATCTATATGCATTTGGCTAAGTGGAGTTGAGGCTTGCATTTCTCAAAATAGATTTTTCCTTAACATTTGAAAACACTAAGTTTTTGCTTGACAAAAACATTTTTCTCAATCAAATATTGAAGATCCTTTAACCCTTGTTCAAACCACAAGTTTTTAACTTAGAAATTTGAATGATGAGATTCATGATTGCTTCCATGTCTTGATGCTCAAATTGTCCCTTACCAGGGACATGGCTAAGTACTTAGATTTTACACTCTGCAGAGGTGGTGCACTTTCCCACAAGACTTGGTTTCCCAAGACTAGATCTTTCAGAAGATTTCCCTTAGACCAAAATGGACGCGTTCCAACCTATCAAACTCTACCACCCACTGTCCATATGGCTAAGTTCTTGCAACCTATATGATCCAGGCAGAGCCCATAATGCCAAGTGGAAGCACTTGAAGCTTCTCAATATTTGACATCTTAAATCTCTTTGTTCCTGGGTGGCCATCCACAAGTGAGATACACAAGGTAAACCATAGACATGGGCCTTGTGAACCACTCAACCAAAATCCACCAAGCAATTACCATTCCACCCAGGTGATTCAGTAACTTAGTTGTTTTATTAAACAAAAACACAAGTCCTCAGATAGTAGTAGGAATCTTAACTTAGGCTAAGCTTGATAGTAGTAGGAATCTTAATTTTTCATAGTGTGAATATATATTCCACCCTTGTTTTCTATTAGCTAGGCTAAGCTTGATAGTAGTAGGAATCTTAACTTAGGAAAAATTTCTACTAAGGTTTCATCTACAAGGTTTTCCTATAGCAAGGTTGATACTTAGCAAAAATTCCATGCAAGTTTTACTTAGAGAAAATCACTAATGTATAGTGAAAGTAATGGGACAAAAAGTATGAAGAATCACTTGCCTTTTTGGTAGAGTATGGGTTCACTCCTTGTCCTTGCAACAATCACAATCTTCAAATCACTACAATTCAATCAAGCAAGGCAAAAACTCAATCTACCAATCAAGCAAAACAACACATAAAATAACAAAGTCAAAGTAATGCATTCAAGCATGCCAAGCTTTGTTTTGTTTGGAAGAAAATGGTTCCTAATGGGTCATAAACATTGGAAAACACCTAATGGTCATTTTGTAAAGTGTCAAAGTTATTTGCAAAGGATTTCACTTTATAAACCATTTTCAAAACAAAGTATCATTTATGTGGTGTAAAATATTTTTACGAAGGCATTAATCTATAGGGTTCACCAAATATGTTTTCAAACCACAAAACTTGGTGTTTGGGGTCAGAAAGTTTAAAACAAAACATTTCCCAAAAGTTTTCTTCCAAAACTATTTTTAATAAATAAACTATATTTTTATTTGGCTAGAAATGGTTTTAAATCAAAGAATCATTCTTTTGTTTCTCCAAATACATTTTTGAATCCACAAGGTGTTTCCTATGGTCAGTAGGTTCAAATCACACCATTTGCCAAAGATTTTATCCCCAAATTCATTTTTAAACAATTTTCACATCCCTAACAAGCATACAAATGTTTCTACAAAAACAATCATTTTACCAGAGGCTTTTTACTAAACAAATGGCATGGTTGGCTAGGGCTTGTTCCACTGATTCCATTTATATAAAGTTTGTAATTTTTGGACGTGTGGATCAAAAGTTATACCAATTACAAATTTGCATTCTAATCAGATCAAAAATCTGTTTTAAATCGAATCCAGTCCACGTGGCTGTTTCTGATTCGTCAATACCCTTTCGGTTGGATCGACTGCTCTGGCGCGTTGGATCAAGTCAGATCGTGTGGCACAGGTTGCGTACCTCTTCGCTTTAAGTGGTTCTATCCTATCCACCAGATCGAGATCGGACGGCTGCTGTGAGCTCGACCCTAAACGAGCGGCGCTGCGGCGGTGGCTGGCGGCGGAGCGGCCAGACGGTGGCGGCGCCGGCGATACAGGAAGCAAGGGTGGCTGGGGAGGTACTCACAGCGTTCGCAGAGGCCTGGGGAAGCTCAAGGTGATGCCGTCTTGTCGAGGGGCGCACTGGAGCGGGCTTGATTGCTCGCCGGAGTGGAGCTGCGCCTCGGCCACGCTCAGTCGTCGTCGAGGACGGTTCTATGGATCACTAGGAGGCAAGCGAAATGCATGGTCAGACACGCAAAGGTATGGCGAAGGTGTGTGCGTGAACGAGAGGGGAAGGGGCGGACAGGAACTACCTGGGGCACTCGCCGGAGTTAAACCAGACGGTGGCGGCGGCGGTTGTTGTCGTTGCTGACGCTCAGGGACGCGCGCGAGCGAGGTGCAGATGCAGAAAGGTCCGCCAGGTGATGGAGATCACGTCTGGGTGCTTGAGGAGGCAAGGGGTGGCGTGAGGCGGCCGGAATCCTTGCCGGAGGGTCGTCGGACAGTGGCGGTGTTTGAGTGAAATTCGTCAGCCTGGGGGCGCACTTGGGGGAGGAGTCAGAGGGGAAATGGAGGAGAGTCGCTGGCGTTTAAATGTGCATGGTCACTGCAAGTAATGGTGGCCGCGTTAAGACGAATTAAAGCCGCGAAATCAAAGCCAGAAACGGCGACGAGGGGAGGAAGAACAGGTCGTGGGGGTGGGGAAGAAGGGGAACGTGGCGGTGGGGTCCTCTGGCAGCGAGAGAATGAAGAGAAAACGAGGGTCCACCAGTCATTTGCTTAGCGGGTCGTCTGGTGAGTGAGAGAAGAATGCTTCAGGGGAGAGAGGGAAATGGGCTGCTGGGCCTAGTGGGCTGCTGGGTTGGGTCGACCAGACTCATATTTTTTTTCCAGTTCTGAATCTTTTTCTTTTTCCAAATCAATTTCTTTTTTGAATTTCACTCAACAATTCAAACATTCAAACATTCAACACACCTTGCAATTGAATTTGGTTCTGTTTAACAACATAAACCAATTCCGATAATAAAATAAAATAATTTTATTCTTTTTAGGATCTATTTAATATTTAAATAAAATAGACCTTTAATTATTAATTCAAAATAGGTTTTGATTTATTTAATAAAATATCCATTTGGGAACTAAATATTTTCAAAACCAAATCAGTAGGTTTTATTTGAAAATAGAAGAATACTTGGAAAACTTGTTTCAAAATAAAGTAACATTTTTATTTTAGGGTCCATTAATAATTAAATAAAATGGTCCTTAGTCATTAAATCAAATAGGATTTGTTTTATTAAAAACTTTATTTTGAAATCTAAAATAAAACCAAAAATCTTTAGTATGTTTTATTTGAGAATATAAAATACTTGGAAAACTTATTTAAAATAAATAAATAAGTTTTTGCGTTTATTTAAAATGGGAAAAGCCTTTACTTAAATAAAATTGGATATTAAATCCTTATTATTTTATTTAAATTAACAAAGCATTTTATTTCAAAATATTGGCCAAGGTTTAATTTGGCTTTATAAATAATCCTTATTTATAAATCCACCTTTTCTTTTGAAAACCAAATCTTTTATTTAAAAGATCCAAAATAGTAATTTCATTTATTCAAAATATTTTCTTTATTAATTGTTTAACTTTTCAAATCCCTTTAGGATTTGTTTGATCAAAAAGGTTTGAAGGTTTCCAATTGGAATCAAAAAGTTTCTTCTCACCCTGAAAATCAACTAAGTTTTATTTTATTTATTTATTTTTCACTTTACACGATTTGGAAAATCTTGGGATGTGACAGGCTACCACCCTTAAAATAATTCTCGTCCCGAGATTTGGGGAGGCTAGGGGTTACAAGTTGGCTCAAAAGCATCTAGGATACTACCACCCTTAAAAATTTTCCAACTAGATTACATCTTGGCCTTCTTGGAATCTTGATGTATCTTTCCTGGGCAGAAGTTTGCATAGTGGCCTAGCTCCTTGCATTTGAAACATGTAACAAGGTTGAGATCCCTCATAGGCTTGTTTATCTTGTGTTTCATCTTTGCTGGACAGTTGCTTGCATAGTGGCCTAGTTCCTTGCATTTGGAACACATCACTTGGCTGATATCTTTCTTTTCCTTTGGTATCATTGCCTCTTGTTTGTTTCTTTGGTTCTTCTTCTTTTCTGGGCGTTCATTAGCATAGTGTCCCTTCTCTTTGCAATTGTAACATTGCACTTGAGTAATATCCCTCTTCTTCTTTTTCTTGGGTTTCTCCAAAGCTAGGAGTTCTTTTAGTTCATGCTCCTCAAAGGTGGGAAATCGTTCTCTCTTCTTGGGGCAATTAGTAGAGATATGACTTTCTTCTTCACAATTAGGGAATTTATCTTCATGCTCCTTGGATGCATGATCATTGTCTCCACAATTATTGCTAGCTTGGGTTTCTTCTATAATAACATCTTTGTCATCCTTGTTGTCATTATCTCTTTGGGAAATGTTTTCTCCCATGTTGATCATTTGAGTAACCAATCCTTGCAACAATTGGGATTCAAGTTTCAAAATCCTTTGTATGGCTGGGTCTAGTCCATTGTTATTGGCTAAAAGCTCAGTTGTCTCTTGGTTCAACTGGTTTTGGGTTGCTATAAGTTCTCTCATGTTGTCTTTTTGGTTGTTGTTGTCATCAACCTTGATGTTGGAGTCTCTTGGAGTAGTCATCTGTTTGGGTTGGATTGGGATTAGAATAGGCAAAAATATTTCTAAGGGAATAATTATATGCACACACATCACAATTCACTCAAGCAATGTGCAAGCATTCACAAGCCAAACATTTCACTCGAACAACAAAGTTCAAGCACATTTTTAGGCAACAAAATATTTTTGTTACACCACATAAGTTTGTGTGTTTGACTTAACTAAATATGGTGGTCCATCTATATGGTTCACTTGAGATCTTTCCATCCTTCTTGGTTGATTCTTCTTATATGAAATCATGGTTTCCCTGGGGAAAACTCTTGGTCACAAAACTTCAAAGGTGATGATGGTTCCTTCTAATTGTGTTTCCTTAGTCTTCAAGCCTTGGTAAATATTTCTTGTCTCACTTGTCCTTAGTGGTAACCAAGATTGAAATCCTTGGTGAATATACTGAAGATGTTGAAGTCATTAGAGTTGAAGAAGTTGAAGTCATTAGAGTTGAAGAAGTCCTTTGCACATGGTGAAGTCTTTGGTCATGGGGTAGGTTTTTCCATCAAGTTGAAATAGAAGAGATGTAGAGTGGAAACCAAAATGGTTGAGGAAAGAGTTTACAAGATTGTTTGTAAATAAGTTTTGGATCAAAACAACTCCTATTTTTTCTATAGGGTTTTCTCCAATCCTAGGTTTACAAATCCTACAGGCAACACAATGCTCTGATACCATCTGTAAGGGTCCCAACCTTTAAATAAGGTAGAGTCCCCTGTGTTTACAATGCTAGTCCCTGGATCAATAGCTAGCATCCACAGTTTAAGATGTAATATCAAGAAACAAAGGTCATAATACAACCTTATAACCAGGAATAACATAATTTTATTACATCTTACATAGCTCATTTGGCTATTACATTACATTGCAGCATAATATAAGCATGGGGTCCTTCATCTTCAAAGTGCCACAGGCAGACATGTTGGTTGTAGACTTTGTAATCCTAATTAATCAATCTTCACTAAAATCAATCAAACCTGCAACATTACAAATTACATCCACAAGGGTCAATACATTTGAATTGTATTGGCAAGTGATACTATGGTAGTATGATGGAGTCTATCATCTATATGCATTTGGCTAAGTGGAGTTGAGGCTTGCATTTCTCAAAATAGATTTTTCCTTAACATTTGAAAACACTAAGTTTTTGCTTGACAAAAACATTTTTCTCAATCAAATATTGAAGATCCTTTAACCCTTGTTCAAACCACAAGTTTTTAACTTAGAAATTTGAATGATGAGATTCATGATTGCTTCCATGTCTTGATGCTCAAATTGTCCCTTACCAGGGACATGGCTAAGTACTTAGATTTTACACTCTGCAGAGGTGGTGCACTTTCCCACAAGACTTGGTTTCCCAAGACTAGATCTTTCAGAAGATTTCCCTTAGACCAAAATGGACGCGTTCCAACCTATCAAACTCTACCACCCACTGTCCATATGGCTAAGTTCTTGCAACCTATATGATCCAGGCAGAGCCCATAATGCCAAGTGGCTGCACTTGAAGCTTCTCAACATTTGACATCTTAAATCTCTTTGTTCCTGGGTGGCCATCCACAAGTGAGATACACAAGGTAAACCATAGACATGGGCCTTGTGAACCAGTCAACAAAAATCCACCAAGCAATTACCATTCCACCCAGGTGATTCATTAACTTAGTTGTTTTATTAAACAAAAACACAAGTCCTGAGACTTAGAAATTTTTCATAGTGTGAATATATATTCCACCCTTGTTTTCTATTAGCTAGGCTAAGCTTGATAGTAGTAGGAATCTTAACTTAGGAAAAATTTCTACTAAGGTTTCATCTACTAGGATTTCCCATGACATAGTTTATACTTAGCAAAATTCCATGCAAGTCCTACTTAGAAAATATCACTAATGCATAGTGAAAATAATGGGACAAAAAGTATGAAGCATCACTTGCCTTTTTGGTAGAGTATGGGTTCACTCCTTGTCCTTGCAACAATCACACTCTTCAAATCACTACAATTCAATCAAGCAAGGCACAAACTCAATCTACCAATCAAGCAAAACAACACATAAAATAACAAAGTCAAAGTAATGCATTCAAGCATGCCAAGCTTTGTTTTGTTTGGAAAAAAATGGTTCCTAATGGGTCATAAACATTGGAAAACACCTAATGGTCATTTTGTAAAGTGTCAAAGTTATTTGCAAAGGATTTCACTTTATAAACCATTATCAAAACAAAGTATCATTTATGTGGTGTAAAATATTTTTACTAAGGCATTAATCTATAGGGTTCACCAAATATGTTTTCAAACCACAAAACTTGGTGTTTGGGGTCAGAGAGTTTAAAACAAAACATTTCCCAAAAGTTTTCTTCCAAAACTATTTTTAATAAATAAACTATATTTTTATTTGGCTAGAAATGGTTTTAAATCAAAGAATCATTCTTTTGTTTCTCCAAATACATTTTTGAATCCACAAGGTGTTTCCTATGGTCAGTAGGTTCAAATCACACCATTTGCCAAAGATTTTATCCCCAAATTCATTTTTAAACAATTTTCACATCCCTAACAAGCATACAAATGTTTCTGCAAAAACAATCATTTTACCAGAGGCTTTTTACTAAAAAAATGGCATGGTTAGCTAAGTCTTGTTCCACTGATTCCATTGATATAAAGTTTGTAATTTTTGGATGTGTAGATCAAAAGTTATACCAATTACAAATTTGCATTCTAATCAGATCAAAAATCTGTTTTAAATCGAATCTAGTCCACGTGGCTGTTTCTGATTCGTCAATACCCTTTCGGTTGGATCGACTGCTCTGGCGCGTTGGATCAAGTCAGATCGTGTGGCACAGGTTGCGTACCTCTTCGCTTTAAGTGGTTCTATCCTATCCACCAGATCGAGATCGGACGGCTGCTGTGAGCTCGACCCTAAACGAGCGGCGCTGCGGCGGTGGCTGGCGGCGGAGCGGCCAGATGGTGGCGGCGCCGGCGATACAGGAAGCAAGGGTGGCTGGGGAGGTACTCACAGCGTTCGCAGAGGCCTGGGGAAGCTCAAGGTGATGCCGTCTTGTCGAGGGGCTCACTGGAGCGGGCTTGATTGCTCGCCGGAGTGGAGCTGCGCCTCGGCCACGCTCAGTCGTCGTCGAGGACGGTGCTATGGATCACTAGGAGGCAAACAAAATGCATGATCAGACGCGCAAAGGTATGGCGAAGGTGTGTGCGTGAACGAGAGGGGAAGGGGCGGACGGGAACTACCTGGGGCACTCGCCGGAGTTAAACCAGACGGTGGCGGCGGCGGTTGTTGTCGTTGCTGACGCTCAGGGACGCGCGCGAGCGAGCTGCAGATGCAGAAAGGTCCGCCAGGTGACGGAGATCACGTCTGGGTGCTTGAGGAGGCAAGGGGTGGCGTGAGGCTGCCGGAATCCTTGTCGGGGGGTCGTCGGACAGTGGCGGTGTTTGAGTGAAATTCGTGAGCCTGGGGGCGCACTTGGGGGAGGAGTCAGAGGGGAAATGGAGGAGAGTCGCTGGCGTTTAAATGTGCATGGTCACTGCAAGTAATGGTGGCCGCGTTAAGACAAATTCAAGCCGCGAAATCAAAGACAGAAACGGCGACGAGGGGAGGAAGAACAGGTCGTGGGGGTGGGGAAGAAGGGGAACGTGGCGGTGGGGTCCTCTGGCAGCGAGAGAATGAAGAGAAAACGAGGGTCCACCAGTCATTTGCTTAGCGGGTCGTCTGGTGAGTGAGAGAAGAATGCTTCGGGGGAGAGAGGGAAATGGGCTGCTGGGCCTAGTGGGCTGCTGGGTTGGGTCGACCAGACTCATATTTTTTTTCCAGTTCTGAATCTTTTTCTTTTTCCAAATCAATTTTTGTTTTGAATTTCAATCAACAATTCAAACATTCAAACATTCAACACACCTTGCAATTGAATTTGGTTCTGTTTAACAACATAAACCAATTCCGAAAATAAAATAAAATAATTTTATTCTTTTTAGGATCTATTTAATATTTAAATAAAATAGACCTTTAATTATTAATTCAAAATAGGTTTTGATTTATTTAATAAAATATCCATTTGGGAACTAAATATTTTAAAAACCAAATCAGTAGGTTTTATTTGAAAATAGAAGAATACTTGGAAAACTTGTTTCAAAATAAAATAACATTTTTATTTTAGGGTCCATTAATAATTATATAAAATGGGCCTTAGTCATTAAATCAAATAGGATTTGTTTTATTAAAAACTTTATTTTGAAATCTAAAATAAAACCAAAAATCTTTAGTAGGTTTTATTTGATAATATAAAATACTTGGAAAACTTATTTAAAATAAATAAATAAGTTTTTGCGTTTATTTAAAATGGGAAAAGCCTTTACTTAAATAAAATTGGATATTAAATCCTTATTATTTTATTTAAATTAACAAAACATTTTATTTCAAAATATTGGCCAAGGTTTAATTTGGCTTTATAAATAATCCTTATTTATAAATCCACCTTTTCTTTTGAAAACCAAATCTTTTATTTAAAAGATCCAAAATAGTAATTTCATTTATTCAAAATATTTTCTTTATTAGTTGTGTAAGTTTTCAAATCCCTTTAGGATTTGTTTGATCAAAAAGGTTTGAAGGTTTCCAATTGGAATCAAAAAGTTTCTTCTCACCCTGAAAATCAACAAAGTTTTATTTTATTCATTTATTTTTCACTTTACAAGATTTGGAAAATCTTGGGATGTGACATAGAATCATCCGGATCGGTGTTCCAACTAGCATCGGTGTAACCATTAACAACAAGATATTCATCACCTCCATAAGAAAGAACCATATCCTTAGTTCTTCTCAAGTACTTAAGGATGTTTTGACCGCTGTCCAATGATCTACTCCTGGATCTCTTTGATATCTGCTAGTCAAACTAACAGCATATGCAATGTCGGGTCTAGTACATAGCATGACATACAGAAGAGATCCTATGGCTATGGTATAGGGAGTCTTAATCATCCTTTCTCTATATTCTGCCATTGCAGGACTTTGAGTTTTACTCAAGGTCGTATTGGGCAACATGGGCAAGAACCCTTTCTTGCTATCTTCCATTCCAAACCTCTTTAGAACTTTGTCCAAATATGTACTCTATGACAATGATATTAGATGTCTCGATCTATCTCTCTAAATCTTTATGCCTAATATGTAAGCTGCTTCGCCAAGATCTTGTTGGAATTATGCCCTAGAGGCAATAATAAAGATGTTATTATTATAATTATTGATCATGATAAAGTTTATATTCCACGCTAGAATTTTATCAAGCGGAAACTTTGATACTTGTGTGGTTTATGAATAACACCGTGTCCCTAGTACGCCTCTATGGACTAGCTCATTGATTAATGATGGTTAAGGTTTCCTAACCATAGACATGAGTTGTCAATTAATAATGAGATCATGTCATTAGGAGAATGATATGATGGACAGACCCAAATTAAGGAGAGCAATTAGATCGTGTCATCGTGTTCATCTTTGCGAAGCTTTTTCCTATGTCAAGTAATTTATTCCTTAGACCATGAGATAATAAAACTCCCTTGTATCGAAAGAAAGCTTTGAGGTCATCAAACGTCATCCTATGTGAGGGTGATCATAAAGGTGTCTCTCGGGTGATCGGAAAGTACTTGTTGGGTTGTATGTATCGAGATGGAATTTGTCCCTCCCGAGTCGGAGAGATATACTTTGGGCCCACTTGGTAATAGATATCAACACCTCTTGCAAGCACGTGGTTAAGTAGTTAATCACAAAGTAATATCGGATTACGGAACGAGTAAAGTACTTGCTGTGAACGAGATTGAACTAGGTATGCCGATACCAACGATCGAATCTCAGGCAAGTAAAATATCGCGTGACAAAGGGAATACATATATGGGAATAATTGAATCTTGGCATCGTGGTTCATCCGATATGATCATCGATGAATATGGGGGAGTCAATATGGTTTTCGAGATCCCGCTGTTGATTATTGATAGAAGATCATGTCTGCATATTCTCGAACCCGTAGGGTCACACACTTAACGTGCATCGACGCTAGGATAGAATGGATAATTGGTTTATGAGTTTTTGTTCGGAGTCTCGGATGAGATCCAGGACATCACGAGAGGTTTCGGAATGGTCCAGATAATAAGATTCATATAAAGGAAAGTAGTTTTTGGATTTTAGAATCGTTTCGGAGTTTATCGGTATTGTACCGAAAGGTTCTAGAAGCTTCCGGAGTGGGACCAACGTGGGGCCACTTGTCGGAGGCCTGCGTGGGCCTAAGGGGAAGTGCCCTGGACACTTTGGTCCAGGGGGCACAAGGCCCCTAAGGCCCAGCCGGCCAGCCCTAGGGGAAACCCTGGGGAAACCTTCTAAAAGGGGGGGATGACTTGCCCCCCACTCCACCCCTTGGGCCGCCGCCCTAGGGCTTGGAGGAGGGGTCAAGGGGGGCCGGACATCCCCCTATATAAGGAGGGCAGGGGCGCAGCCTCCCCCCTACTCCTCCAACCCTAGCCGCCAACTGCTGCCCCTCCTCCTCTCTCTCTCTCCCAACTGCGCGTAGGCGAAGCCCTGCCATAGAAACTCTCCACTATAAGCACCATGCCGTCGTGCTGCAGATCCAATCTATCTCTCCACCATACTTGCTGGACCAAGGAAGGAGGAGACGTCGCCACTTGCGGCGTAGGATCGGATCGCGAGGAGGAGACGGCGAGTACGACTACGTCAACCACATTATGTTGAATGTTTCCGCTGTGCGATATCTTCAAGGGTATGAAGATCTCATCAATCTCTCTCGTTGATTGCATCTCCTAGATTAGATCTTGGCTTTCCTGTTCGCATCCATAGATATTTTTTGATTTACTATGCTGCAAAACCATTCAGTGGTATCAAAGCTAGATCTATGCGTAGATGTGTTTCACGAGTAGAACGCAACATGATTGTTGCGGGCGTTGATGTTTTCTGTTGCAAACCTCTTGTTGTGTATTTCTTATGGATCGTCATAGTGAGATCGAAGCAGTCCAGGCCAACTTTACGCGACCTTGTTTTGCGAGACCGGCTCCGCACTTGACGTGTGGCTTGTTCCACACATGCGGCTGGTGGATGCCAGTTTCTCTCACTATAGTAGTCATGGGATTTACAACGGATGTTAGCAACCATACTATCACCGTTGTGGCTTTCCGTAGGCAAGAATCATTCTTAGCTTGTTACTCCCATAAGCCACGTAAAACATGCAACAACAAAGTAGAGGCGTCTAACTAGTTTTTGCAGGGAGTGTTTTGTGATATGGTATGACCCAAGACATGATGTGTATTAATTGAGATGTATGCAATGATCATTTTTTGTAATATTTCACGATTTTCATGTCTATGAGTTCACAACCGGCAGGAGCCGTATGGTTGTCTTTATAATTATGTATGACCTGCGTGTCAACTTCTCCATGTAATAGCTTTACTTTATCGCTAAGTAGTTAGCAATAGTTGTAGTTGCTATTCGTGGTGGAGGCAATCATGGTGGAGTGATGGAGATCATGCTGGCGCGCACAAGATGGAGATCATTGCGCGGAGATTGGCTATACCATGTCACATAAAATTATTTGCATGTGATGTTTATCCTTTTATGTATCTTATTATGCTTATATCGCGACGGTAGCATTATAAGATGATTCCTCACTTAAAGATCAAGATAAAATTGTGTTCTCCCATGTATGCACCGTTGCGAACGTTCGTCGTGTTCAAGCACCTTGTGATGATCGGGTGCTATAAACTCTACGTTCACATACAATGGGTGCAAGCCAGTTTTGCACACGCGGAAATACTTGGGTTTGAATTGACGAGCCTAGCATGTACAGACATGGCCTCGGAACACACGAACCGAAAGGTTAAACATGAGTCATATGAATGATATGATCGACACTTTGTTGTCCACCATTGAAACCACATCTCTTCTCGTGAAGATCAGATTAGGTGTGGTGAATTTGGATCGTGTTCACTAAAAAACTTGAGGGATGTTGAATTTAGTGGGAGTTCATCTAGTAATTTGATTAAGTTGAACTAGTTATCATGAACATATTCTAAATTGTATTTGCAAATTTTTTAGATCAAATGGCTAACTCCAACTTCAACTTCATCGTTTTTTCTGAGAAAGAAAAGCTTAAGAACAACGGGTCTAACTTCACCAACTGGTTCCGCAATCAGAGAATCATTCTCGCTGGCGGATAAAAGGACTATGTACTTGAGAAAGCGCTAGGTGACGCCCCTGCTACTGATGCGCCGGCTGATGAAAAAGCTTTTTTATCAGTAACGAAAAGATGATTATGGAGTGATTAAGAGTACCATGTTGTTTGCTATGGAACCAGAACTTCAAAATCGTTTTGAGGAGTTCGTCGGGCCCTTTGAGATACTTGAGGAACTGAAAACCATGTTTTAGACTCAGTCCCGTTCTGAGAGATATGAGATCTCTGGGAAGTTCTTTAACTGCAATATGGACGAAGGGAGTTCCGTTAGTGAGCACGCCATTAAGATGTCGGGCTACACTCAACGTCTTGAACAACTGGACTGTAAGATTCCAGAAGAGCTCAAGATTGACAGAGTTCTGCAATCACTCCCTCCTAGCTACAAAGGTTTTGTAGTTAGTCACAATCAAATTGGTTCCACTGATACGATCACTGAGGTCTTCGCTAAGCTGAAAGCTGCGGAGGTGGATATCAAGAAAGATAATCATGTGTTGATGGTCAACAAGACCCCTAGCTTTAAAAAAGCTAAGGGTGCAAAGAAATCCTTCAAGAAAGGCAGCGGCAAGCGCGTTGCCCCTGCAGAGAAGAAGCTCAAGTCTGGACCTAAGCCGGACACTGAGTGCTTCTATTGCAAGGACAAGGGTCACTCGAAGCACAACTGTCTGAAGTACTTAGCGGACAAGAAGGATTGCACCATTAAAGGTATATTTGATATACATGTTATTGATGTTTACCTTACTAGCGCTCATTGTAGTGCCTAGGTATATGATACTTGTTCAGTTGCTAATATTTGTAACTCGAAACAGGAGCTACGGAATAGATGGCGGCTAGCAAGGGATGAGGTGACGATGCGCGTTGGCAATGGATCAAAAGTTGATGTGATGGCCGTCGGCACGCTTTCCTTAGTTTTACCTTCGGGATTAGTTTTAAACCTTAATAAGTGTTATTATGTGCCTGCGTTGAGCATGAACATTATATTTGGATCGTGCTTATTGCAAGACGGTTATTCATTTAAATTGGAGAATAATGGTTGTTCTATTTATATGAATAACATCTTTTATGGTCATGCACCTGTTGTGAATGGTTTATTTCTTCTGAATCTCGAAAGCAATGAAACGCACATCCATAACATTGAGGCTAAGAGATGCAAAGTAGATAGTGATAATCCAACTTATTTGTGGCACTGCCGTCTAGGTCATATTGGTATAAAACGCATGAAGAAACTCCATTCTGATGGACTTTTTTAGTCTCTTGATTTTGAATCATTTGACACGTGCGAGCCGTGCCTCATGGGCAAGATGATCAAAACCCCGTTCTCCGGAATAATGGAGCGAGCAACGGACTTATTGGAAATCATACATACCGATGTATGTAGACCAATGAGTGTTTTGACGCGCGGTGGATATCACTATTTTCTCACTTTTACTGATGACTTAAGTAGATATGGGTATATCTATTTAATGAAACATAAATCTTAAACGTTTGAAAAGTTTAAAGAATTTCAGAACGAAGTGGAAAACCATCGTGACATGAAATTAAATTTCTACGATCCGATCGTGGAGGTGAATATTTGAGTTATGATTTTCTCACGCATCTTAAAGCAAGCAGAATCGTTTCACAACTCACGCCACCCGGAACACCACAGCGCAATGGTGTGTCTGAACGCCGAAATCGAACTCTATTAGATATGGTGCGATCAATGATGTCTCTTACATATTTGCCGTTATAATTTTGGGGTTATGCATTAGAAACCGCTGCATTCGCTTTAAATAGGGCACCATCTAAATCCGTTGAGACGACTCCGTATGAACTAAGGTTTGGTGCTAAACCTAAGTTATCGTTTCTTAAAGTTTGGGGATGCGAAGCTTACGTCAAGAAGTTGATGCCAGACAAGCTCGAACCCAAAGCGGAGAAATGCGTCTTCATACGATACCCTAAGGAAACGATTGTGTATACCTTCTACCACAGATCTGAAGGAAAAGTGTTTTTTGCAAAGAACGAATACTTTCTTGAGAAGGAGTTTCTCTCGAAAGAAGTGAGTGGGAGGAAGGTAGAGCTAGAAGAGGTTATTGAACCTTCTCTCGAATTGGAGAGTAGCGCAGCACCTGAAATTGTTGCAGTGTCGTCTACACCAACAAGAGAGGAAGCTAATGACGAGGATCATGAAACTTCGAACGATGCTACTACTGAACTTCGCAGGTCGAAAATATCACGTGCCACTCCTGAATGGTACGGCAACCCTGTCTCAACCGTCTTGTTGTTAGACAATAGTGAACTGCGAATTATGAGGAAGCAATGATGAGCCCAGACTCTGAGAAATGGCTAGAGGCCATGAAATCCGAATTGGGATCCATGAGCGAAAACCAAGTATGGACTTTGGTGGACCCTCCTAGCGACAATAAGGCCGTTGAGTGCAAATGGATTTTCAAGAAGAAAACGGACGCAGATGGTAATGTTACTGTATATAAAGCTCGGCTTGTCGCAAAAGGGTTTCGGCAAGTTCAAGGTGTTGACTAAGATGAGACTTTCTCTCCCGTAGCGATGTTTAAGTCCATTCGGATTTTATTAGCAATTGCTGCATTTCATGATTATGAAATATGGCAGATGGATGTCAAGACTGCGTTCCTCAATGGCAACATTGATGAAGAGTTGTATATGATGTAGCCCGAAGGTTTTGTCGATCCTAAGGATGCTAATAAGGTGTGCAAACTTTAGCGTTCCATTTATGGACTGAAGCAAGCATCTCGGAGTTGGAACCTTCGTTTTGATCAAGTGATCAAGAGTTTTTGATTTGTTCCAAATTCCTACGAAGCTTGTATCTACAAGAAAGTGAGTGGGTTCTCGGTGACATTTTTAGTACTATATGTGGATGACATATTGATTATTGGAAATGCCATTGGTATGCTTAACGATGTAAAGAGTTATTTGAATAAATGTTTTTCAATGAAAGACCTAGGAGAAGCTTCTTATATATTAGGCATCAAAATCTATAGAGATAGACAAAGAAGCCTAATAGCTTTAACCCAAAGTACATACCTAGACAAAGTTCTAAATAGGTTAAGAATGGATAAAGCAAAGAAAGGTTCATTGCCCATGTTGTCAGGTAAGATATTGAGCAAGGCTCAGTGTCCAGCTACGGTAAAGGATAGAGATACTATGAGCAAAGTGTCATATGCCTCGGCCATAGGTTTTATCATGTATTCCATGCTATGTACTAGACCGGATGTGTCCAATGCTCTTAGTTTGACGAGCAGATACCAAAGTGATCCAGGAGTGGAACACTTGACAGCCGTAAAGAACATCCTAAAGTATTTAAATAGGACAAAATAAATGTTCTTGGTCTATGGAGGTGATGAGCAGCTCGTCGTAAAAGGTTACGTAGACACTAGTTTCGACACCGACCCGGATGATTCTAAATCTTAGATAGGATACGTTTATATTTTGAATGGTGGAGCTGTGAGCTGGAGAAGCTGCAAGCAAAGCGTTATCGCGGGATCTACAACAGAAGCAGAATACATGGCTGCTTCAGAAGTGTCAAGTGAAGGAGTTTGGATCAGGAACTTCATCAGTGAGCTTGGTGTGGTTCCAAGTGCCTTGGACCCACTGGAGATATTGTGCGACAACACTGGCGCCGTAACACTGGCTAAGGAACCAAGATATCATCCAAAGACCAAGCACATCAACCGCTGTTTTCATATAATTCGAGATTATATAGCATATGGAGATCTAAAGATTAGCAAAATACATACGGATCTGAATGTCGCAGATCCGTTGACTAAACCTCTTCCACGAGCAAAACATGATCAGCACCTTAATGCCATGGGTGTTAGATTGTTGCCAGATGTAAACTAGATTATTGACTCTAGTGCAAGTGGGAGACTGTTGGAATTATGCCCTAGAGGCAATAATAAAGATGTTATTATTATAATTCTTGTTCATGATAAAGTTTATATTCCATGCTAGAATTTTATTAAGCGGAAACTTTGATACTTGTGTGGTTTATGAACAACACCGTGTCCCTAGTATGCCTCTATGGACTAGCTCATTGATTAATGATGGTTAAGGTTTCCTAACCATAGACATGAGTTGTCGATTAATAATGAGATCATGTCATTAGGAGAATGATATGATGGACATACCCAAATTAAGCAGAGCAATTAGATCGTGTCATCGTGTTCATCTTTGCGAAGCTTTTTCCTATGTCAAGTATTGTATTCCTTAGACCATGAGATAATACAACTCCCAGGTATCGGAAGAAAGCTTTGAGGTCATCAAACGTCATCCTATGTGAGGGTGATCATAAAGGTGTCTCTCAGGTGATCGGAAAGTACTTGTTGGGTTGTATGTATCGAGATGGAATTTGTCCCTCCCGAGTCGGAGAGATATACTTCGGGCCCACTCGGTAATCGATATCAACACCGCTTTCAAGCACATGGTTAAGGAGTTAATCACAAAGTGATATCGGATTACGGAACGAGTAAAGTACTTTCTATGAACGAGATTGAACTAGGTATGTCGATACCAACGATCGAATCTCGGGCAAGTAAAATATCGCATGACAAAGGGAATACATATATGGGATTAATTGAATCCTGTCATCGTGGTTCATCCGATATGATCATCGATGAATATGTGGGAGTCAATATGGGTTTCCAAATCCCGCTGTTGGTTATTGATAGAAGATCATGTCTGCATATTCTCGAACCCGTAGGGTCCCACACTTAACGTGCATCGACGCTAGGATAGAATGGATAATTGGTTTATGAGTTTTTGTTCGGAGTCTCGGATGAGATCCAGGACATCACGAGAGGTTCCGGAATGGTCCGGATAATAAGATTCATATAAAGGAAAGCAGTTTTTGGATTTCGGAATTGTTTTGGAGTTTATCGGTATTGTATCGGAAGGTTCTAAAAGCTTCCGGAGTGGGACCAACGTGGGCCCACTTGTCGGAGGCCTGTGTGGGCCTAAGGGGAAGTTCCCTGGCCACTTTGAGCCAGGGACACAAGGCCCCTAAGGCCCAGTCGGCCAGCCCTAGGGGAAATCCTAGGGATACCTTCTAGAAGGGGGGTGACTTTCCCCCCACTCCACCCCTTGGGCCGCCGCCCTAGGGCTTGGAGGAGGGGTCAAGGGGGGCCGGCCAACACCCTATATAAGGAGGTAAGGGGCACAGCCTCCCCCCTACTCCTCCAACCCTAGCCGCCAACTGCTGCCCCTCCTCCTCTCTCTCTCTCTCCCGACTACGCGTAGGCGAAGCCCTGCCGTAGAAACTCTCCACTATAAGCACCACGCTGTCGTGCTGCAGATCCAATCTATCTCTCCACCATACTTGCTGGAACAAGGAAGGAGGAGACGCCGCTTCACCGTACGTGTGCATCTCTTGGAGGCGCCGCCACTTGCGGCGTAGGATCGGATCAGATTGCGAGGAGGAGACAGCGAGTACGACTACGTCAACCACGTTTTGTTGAAAGTTTCCGTTGTGCGTTCTCTTCAAGGGTATAAAGATCTCATCAATCTCGCTTGTTGATTGCATCTCCTAGATTAGATCTTGGCTTTCTTGTTCGCATCCGTAGAAGTTTTTTGATTTACTATGCTGTGAAACCATTCAGATCTTTCGTTGAAAAACTATTATTCAAATAATCCTTGACACTATTTAGAAGGTCTACATCATTTTGAATCAACAATATGTCATCTACATATAGTATTAAGAATGCTAAAGAGCTCCCACTCACTTTCTTGTAAATACAAGTTTCTCCATAAGTTTGTATAAATACAAAGCTTTTGATTACCTTATCAAAACGTTGATTCCAACTTCGGGATGCTTGCTTCAATCCATATATGGACCATTGAAGTTTGCATACCTTGTTAGCATCTTTAGGATCGACAAAACCTCTGGGTTGCATCATATACAACTCTTCATCAATGTCTCCATTGAGGAACGCCATTTTGACATCCATCTGCCATATCTCATAATCATAATATGCAACTATTGCTAACATAATCCTCACAGACTTTATCTTCGCTACTGGTGAGAAAGTCTCATCATAGTCAACTCCTTGAATTTTTCGAAACCCTTTTGCAATAATTCAAGCTTTATAGACAGTAACATTACCATCAGCATCTGTTTTCTTCTTGAAAATACATTTGTTCTCGATATCCTTCCGGCCATCCGGTAAGTCCACCAAAGTCCTTACTTGGTTTTCGTACATGGATCCAATCTCGGATTTCTTGGCTTCTTGCCATTTATTGGAATCTGGATTCATCATCGCTTCCTCATATGTCGCATCATCATCGGTGTTGCCCACCAACATGACACTCATAACGGGATCATACCAATCAGGAGTTGTACGATTTCTCGTTGACCTGCGAGGTTCCGTAGTAACTTTAACCAAAGTTTCATGATCAACATCATTGGCTTCCTCTCTTATTGGTGTAGGCGCCACAGGAACTACTTCCGGTGCTGCACTACTCGCAAGTTCGAGAGAAGGTTCAACAACCTCATCAAGTTCTACTTTCCTTCCAGTCACTTCTTTAGAGAGAAACTCCTTCTCTAGAAAAGATCCATTCTTGGCAACGAAGACCTTGCCCTCGGATCTATGATAGAAGGTATACCCAATAGTTTCCTTTGGGTATCCTATGAAGACGCATTTTTCCGCTTTGGTTTCAAGCTTGTTGGGCTATAACTTCTTTACATAATCTTCGCAACCCCAAACTTTAAGGAACGACAATTTAGGTTTCTTTACAAACCATAATTCATACGGTGTTGTTTCAACGGATTAAGATGGTGCCCTATTTAAAGTGAATGCGTCTGTTTCTAATGCATAACCCCAAAATGATACCGGAAAATCTGTAAGTGACATCATAGAACGAACCATATCTAAGTGACATCATAGAATGAACCATATCTAAGTGGCATCCTTCGAAAACACCATTATGCTGTTGTGTTCCCGGCGGTGTCAATTGTGAAAGTATTCCGCATTTCTTCAAATGCTCGCCAAAATCTTAACTTAGATATTCACCTCCACGATCAGATCGTAGAATCTAATCTTCTTGTTACGTTGATTCTCTACCTCACTTTGAAATTCCTTAAACTTCTCGAAAGTTTCGGACATGTTTCATGAAATAGATATACCCATATCTACTCAAGTCATCCGTGAAGGTAAGAACATAATGATAACCACCGCGCAATGCTGCACTCATTGGGCCGCACACATCGGTATGTATGATTTCCAATAAGTCCGTAGCTCACTCCATCATACCAGAAAATGGAGTCTTAGTCATTTTACACATCAGACATGCTTCGCATCTTTCAAGTGATTCGAAATCAAGTGATTCAAGAAGTCCATCGGAATGGAGTTTCTTCATACGCTTCACTCCAATATGACCAAGACAACAGTGCCACATATAGTTCGAGTTACACTCAATTTCAAACATTTAGCTTTAATGTTATTAATGTGCGTATTACCACAATCAAGATTCAATAAGAATAGACCATCTATAAAAGGTTCATGTGCATAAAACATATTACTCATATAAATCGAACAACCATTATTCTCGGATTTAAACAAGTAACCGTCTCGCAATAAACATGATCCGGATATAATGTTCATGCTTAACGCATGCACCAAATAACAATTATTTAAGTATAAAACTAATCCCGATGGTAGATGAAGAGGTAGCATGCCGACCGCGATCATATCAACCTTTGATCCATTTCCAACGCGCATCGTCACCTCTTTCTTCACTAGCTTCCGTTTATTCTGCAGCACCTGTTTCGAATTACAAATATGAACAACCGAACCAGTATCAAATACCCAGGCACTACTATGAGTACTAGTGAGATACACATCAATAACATGTATATCAGATATACCTTTCTTCTTGATGTTGCCGTTGTTCAAATACGCCAAGTACTTAGGGCAATTCCGCTTCCAGTGACCTTCTCCCTTGCAGTAAAAGCACTCAGTATTAGGCTTAGTCCCAGCCTTGGTCTTCTTCGTCGGCGTGGTAACTTTCTTACCGCCCTTGTTGAAGTTTCCCTTTTTCTTAGACTTGCCTTGCTTCTTGAATTTGGTGGTCTTATTGACCAATAACACTTGGTGCTCTTTCTTGATCTCCACTTCTGCAGACTTTAACATGGAGAAGAGTTCGGGCAGACTTTAACATGGAGAAGAGTTCGGGAAAACTTTAACGTCTTGTTCATGTTTTGCATATTTTAGTTCATCACAAAGTTCTTGTAACTTGGTGGTAGTGATTGGAGGACACGGTGAATCCCCAAATCATTAGGAATCACTATACTGTGGCATCCCGCAAAACCACTACTAGAAAATCGCGTTGAATTTGTGCATTGCATCGTCATCATCATGCATTGTTTGCCAAAACTATTCTTGCAACACCCGTTTTGTTTTCTAAAACGCCCCCTCTTGATTCAAACATCAAATCCGGGTCGCCGGAATATTTTTGTTTTGGCCGATATCGGTTTGCAAAACCTTTGTTTGAAATAAATAAAATTTATATTTATTTTAGCGGGGGCAGTCGAACGGGCCGTTTCGACCCGAACGACCACCCCCAGGTTTTACAAATGGTCCACCTCCTAAATTCCTAAAGCTACCCAAAAACCTACCCAGCCCCCCTCTCCACCTCACCCCCTCCAATCCCTGTTTGACACCTCACCTCTCCCCTCCCTCTACCCTATCCCACGCTCCCACTTGGCCATCCTCTCCCCTCCCCACCTAATCTCTCTCCTCTCTCTACCTGGACCGGTCCACCCACAGCCCCAGCCACTCTCTCTCTCTTCCCTGGTCAGACTGACCCCTCTCCCTGCCCTGTGGGTCCCGCCACCCAGGCCACGCGCCCCTGCCACGCCGCCCTCCTCCCCGCGAGTCCCTCTCCCCTCCGCTCTGCCCGCCGCCCGCCGGCGACCAACCGCGGCCCCGCGTTCCTTCCGCCTCGCCCCCGCCGCACCTCGCTCGCCCTCGCCGCCGGCCTCGCCTCCGCGCGCTGCCGTAGCTCCTCTGCCCCGCCTCCGAGCCGGCCGTCGCCCCCGCGCTGCCTCCCGCAAGCCACCTCTCCACCGTTCCTCCGGCGCGCCTCCTCCTCCCTCTCCGGCGCCCTTCTCCGGCCGTCGCCGCCTTCCCTCCGGCCTCCGTCCCGCCGCGCCCTGCCCCTCTCCCGCCGCCGCTCGAGCTCGCCTGCTCCCGCCCCGCTGCCCGCATCTCCGCTCGCGCACGCAGGCGCCGCCGCCTCCTGCGCCCCCGTCCGCGCTCCGCCCCTGACGGCCCCTCGCTGCCGGACCCCCGCCTCGCCGGCGCCCCTCCGCGCCTCCTCCGCCCTCCAGCGCCCGGCCGCGCCCGTGCTCCGTCGCCTCGCCCTCCCGGCTCCGAGCCCCGCGGCGTTGCCCTTCCACCTCGCGCTCCGGCCAGGCGCCGCCGGCCCTGCCTCGTCCGCCACCCCGCCGTCGACCCTCGCCGTGGCCCCCTCAGAGCTCCGTCCCGCCGGCGCCCCTGCGCCTCTGCCTACCGCCTTCCTCGGCTCCTCCTCACCGGCGTCCCGTCCACGTCCGTCCTCGAGCCGGACGCCACCGCCTGCGTCTCCGTCGCCGCGGGCCAAGCCCTCTGTCCTGTACCGCATCGCCCCCACCACTAAGACCAGCAGCGCTGCCGCCGGCCCCTTCCACCTCGCGCTCACGACGATGCCCTACACCATGACCGTCGTGCGCCGTCCGTGTCGCCTTCCCCGCGCCCATCCTCCGGCCTCCTCCCGTGCGGGCGAAACCAAGACAGCAAGACCGTCGGTGCGTTCTCAGATCATCACCGACAATCGAAACCGGAACCGACAAGTTCGCCTACCCGGACACCGTGCGACAGGACCTTCCGCATGGATTCGACGCACCCGAAGATCGCCTACCCGGATAATCAAGATCTCCCTCACGGAATCGGAAGACCGAACCCTCGGTACGCCAAGTTCATCGACACGGATGCGACAAGTATTTTCCTCGAGGACGCCGAGTGCTTCACCCCGAATGCCAGAACCGACCCGATACGCGGGCCCGACAAGACCCTCGCAACGGCAAGACCGACCCCGTGGGACCCGACAAGACCGTCGCGACGATAAGAACGGCATCGGCCCGGAAGAATTCGACACGCCCTGACATCGAACCAAGACCTGCTTCCCGGACGCGACAAGAACTACCCCGATCCAAGACCCTAACCCCGGAGTTCGAGAACGACCCCGTCAGAACCCTGAACCCTGAGACCGACCCCGAACCCCGGAACCCAAGATCGTCGAGCCCCTCTGATGTGTGACCCCTTTTCCTCGAACCCTATTTTATAACATAACAACTTGTTGCATATTTAATTGTCTTCTCGCATGCATATCTGTGGTTTGGGGGCCTTATGCCGAATCACCTAATAATTAAATATGGGGCCCATATGCGGGCAAATCTAGCCTTATATTGGCCTCATTTAAACTTGTGTAGCGAACCGGTACCATATCTGGCCATGTTAAACAACAATTAAATTGCGGGGGTTCTAAACAACTTGAACCATTTAATTAATTGTCGGGACCCCGGTTCCGCTTAATATGACCTAATCGCATCGCATCTTTGCCATGCCATGCATCATACATGCATCATGCCGATCTTCTGCCTTAGTATTAAATATTGCATCCGGTGTTCCTTCTAGTGATTTGCTTCTTCGCGGATAAGGCCGTTGAGTTGATGTGAGCTTCGCCCCGATCTTCGGTTGAACCTTCGACAATGTTTTCAGGCGAGCATCTCCCCCTTTCTACCTATCTTACTTTTATAGTCTTTATTCCCTCCTGTTGATCTATTGCTATCTGTGTTGCGATGCTTTAGTTTCCGTACCTGTGATATACCGTGCAGCCCTATATTGCCTTGGACACATCCTATTACCTGTTGTTTGGTAGATAGTTGGACTTGCGCGTCGTAGTCGCTTGATCAAGTGCTGTTGCGTGTCGTCCAGTGCCACAGTTGTTGATGTATTGCCGCATGTTGATGTTGGAGATGATTCTAGTTTTACTTACCGTTCAATTTAATTTCTGTTTAACAACTAAAATTGAAATAAGCAGAGGCATCGGTGGGTGATAGAAAATATTTGGTTTCCGAACGCCCACTTGTGTCCCGTAAGACCCCGAGTACTTGATACCTGTTCCTTGATTTATCGCGCTATCCACATCCGGGAGGTATATGGGACCCCCCTGAGCCAGAGCTTGATTCCGTCTTATTTCTTGGGGCCACAAACTAGTTTGAGGTTTTATTTACTATCCTGTACTTATGCCATGCTACTTCTGTATTTACGTTTGTGCGAGGAGCACACTGTACTGTTTAGGAATTGTGACCCGTTTACGTGGTATCGACAAGCCCAGCCACACTTTCGGGTTCCCAGTCGTTTACCGCCGGCCCCACAAACCTTAAGGCCGTCTCGGAGTCACCTAGCTTCGTTGCGGGATCTACTTAAGGGGTGGCCCCCTGAAATATTTCTGAATCCTGTGATTGTTCAGTCGTGAAAGCCTCGTTGGGTTTTGATTTGGTTTTTCCGAGGTTGATCGAGCGTGTGTTGCTATTGGTGCACCCCGGCCGGGTAAAACTTTCTGAAAGCCGTGTCCGCGGATATGGACGACTTGGAGCACAGTATCTCGATCATAGACAAGCATAACTAAAGTTTATTGCTATAAATTTGACTTTATAATGACTAGTAATTAGCTTCACTACAACGGAATGGCTAATTAATACTGCCCACAATTGCTTGTTTGGAGTGTCGCTTGCGACCATTGTACCTGACTAGTAAGTATGGCAACTACAACGGAATGGCTGAATAAAAGTACCAACAACTGCTGGGTTTTGGGTTTATCTCATGCTATCTGTAACTGATTAGTAATTATTGCAACTATAACGGAATGGTTAACTAAAAGTGCCCACCGCTTAATTTATCAGGATGATCATCTATACCTGACTAGTAATTGCTGCAACGACAACTGCTTAAATAAAACTGCCAACTGTGTGAGTTCCTCGGTTGACTTCCTCGATTGGTCTCGAGGGGGAAACGCCAGGATGGGTTTGTTTGAGGATAGTATCAGGTTGGACCCGAATAGGTCATTCTTACCCCTCTCTGATAACCGCCAGTTGTATCGAGTCTCTATAGGTTGTTTAGTGCATGCTGCCGCTGCCGCTCAGTCCACCATACCTATGTAGGCGAGGACCGCCGAATTCTAGCCTCGCCATGTACTGGCCTCAGTACTGACGCTCCTCTTTTTCCTTTGCCCTTTGTCGGCACCCCTTTTGTTTAAGCAGGTTTGAGATTGACGCCGTTAGCAGGGTTACCCTTCCGGCTTGGCCTGGGCTGGGTTATGGACGCCATTGGTTATTCTTCAGGGCTCTTAGCCCCATTTGCATCTTGTCCGTAGTCGGACGCTCGATCATTTTCAAGGTGATTTGGATCTTTGTACATTATATTTGTATTCTTGACTCATGGAGTCGCCGTTATATATATCTGTTCTGTGGGTCCCATCGAGGACTGTTGTGTAATGTTATTACTTCGTTTTCCACCCGCACGAGAGTGCCTGGTGGGCACCTTTGAATCGTTTCTATGCGGGTTTGGCGAATTTTGCTCAAACTTGCATAGGTCCGATTCTGAGGGTGTTACATATACCCAAGATTTGAAGCTTGCTTGCATGCCCAAACATCTTAAGCACGTGCTCACTGATGGAGCTGTCCTATTCCATCTTGCAGTTAAAGAACTTTTCAGAAGTCTCATAACTCTCAACTGCCGCGTGAGCCTCAAATATCATTTTGAGTTCCCGGACAATATCATGTGGGTCATGGTTCTCAAACCTTTTCTGAAGCTCGGATTCCAAACCATACAAGATAGAACACTGAACTGTGGAGTACTGATTCTTCCGAGCGAGGAAAACATTCTTTACCTCATCGGTAGCATCAGCTGCAGGCGGGTAACCCAGTGGTGCATCCAGCACATAGGTCAAATTACCAGCATTTAGGACAATCCTCAAATTGCAGAACCAATCCGCGAAGTTGCTTCCATTGTTTTTCAACTTTTCTTTCTCTAGGAACGCATTAAAATTGATGGTAGGGGCCGCCATTGATCTAGAACATATTTGCAATAGTTTAGACTAAGTTTATGACAAATTGAGTTCTAATTAATAGTTAAATTAATCTAGGTGAACTCCCACTCAAAACAATATCCCTCACACTGTTTTAGTGATCACACGAACCAAATCCACCACATCAAAACCGATCATCACGAGAGTTGATGTAGCTTCAATGGCGAACAATCAACATGTTCATCATATCTACTATATGACTCTTGATGTACCTTTCGGTGATCCGTGTTCCGAGACCATGTCTGTACATGCTAGGCCCGTCAAGATCAAACCTTAGCTTCCGCATGAGAAAATCTAGCTTGCTCATGTTGTATAAACTCGCAGAATCTAACACACGTGGTGCTTCGAAACAACGAGCTTTAGCAACGGTGATTACTAAGGATGAACAGTATATAACTTGAAATTTGTGCTTGAGGGATCATCTTATAATGCTACCGTCGCGAACTCAGCAGTACAAGATGCATAAAAGGATTAACATCACACGTAATTCATAATATGTGATATGATATGGCCATTCTTCTTGTGCTTCCGATCTCCATCTTCAAGCACGAACATGATCTCCATCATCACCGGCATTGCATCAAGGTCAATGGCGCCGCTTCATGGTTGTCGTCCACCAGCATCGACTATTACAACTACTTTGAATAGACACGCAGGTCTTAACGGAATTAAAAGACAACCATACGGCTCCTGCCGGTTGCCGACTTACAATAAGGAACATTGCATACATCATATATAATCACAATCATGGCCATATCACATCACAACACACCCCTGCAAAACAAAGTTAGACGCCTCTAATTTTCTTTGCATATTTTACGTGGTTTGGGGCTTTCAACAAGAACCACAACGTTGATGTTTGAACTATCAAGTGCCCGCTGTAAATTGAATCTATACTATGATGAGAGAGACATACACCCATAAAGCCACTTATGCAATACAAGTTGCATGTTGAGCGTGGATCAAGTATCATGAACGGTGTCATGTAAGGTTAGCCCGGGCCGCTTCATCCCATCATAGCGCAAGATGCAAAGTACATAAAAAGCAATTGATAATAAAATCGCCACCGCCCATAATGATCATTGTGTTCTAATCATGCAACATATCTACGTATAAACACGGCTCTGATACCACTGAAGGGGTTTGTAGCATGGAAAACAAAAAAATTCTACCGCATACACACAAACAAGCCAAGATCTATCTACTAGATCGTAGCACTACTAGGAAAACGGCTATAGGTAATCAGCACATCCGTGGCTCACATGGTTGAAGTGCCCCACGGCTAAAACAGGCGTGTCTCACCTGTGGGCAGTGCCCTACTAGTAACTAGAACAACCATGGCGCACATGACTATAGTGCGCCACAGATGTGTGTGGGCCAGGGCCCTGTTGGCCGCACGCCAAACATCTGTAGCGCACTATAGTCATGTGCGCCACGGTTGTTAGTGTCAACCGTGGCGCACATAGGGGGGTGCTCTACGCCTAAGCGCATGCCCCCTCTGCTGTGAAACGGCCACAAACATCTATGGCGCACTCTGCCTAGTGCGCCACAGGGAGTAGGAACATCCGTGGCGCACATGGCATAGTGCGCCACAGATGTTTCTACTCCCTGTGGCGCACTAGGGACGTGTGCGCCACGGATGTGTCGATTTTTTAGGAAAACACTTTATGTGCACATGCGTGACCACATCCACCACCCCACACTTCACTTTCCCCTTCTTCTTCCTCGTTAGATCTAGTCGGGATCTTCTCCTTCCCACCTCAATTTCTCCACCCATTCACCATTTTTAGCATGTAAAACTTGCTTTGGATGTTACATAAGTAATAGAGGAAGGTCTCCGGTCTCTCATCTCCTTCTCCGGTCGACGCGGGCACCTCTCCTTTCCATCTTTCTCGCGATCGGTCTCTCATCTCGTTAAGTTGTCCATGTAAGGATGTGTTCATGTGTATATGGATGATGTGCTCATATGTATGTAGATGATCGATGCTCATGATGTGTGTATGGAGAGGATCGATGGTCATATGTGTGTGTATATGGAGAGTCTCGATGATGCTCATGCATGTGTGTATGGAGAGGATAATGATATGTTCATGTGTGTATGGATCGGTCTCTCTCTATCTTGTGTTTGTATGTGAACAAGTTGCCATTTGTTTTGCCAAAATATTGATTCATTTCCATTTTGACAAGACTTTGGCATTTCGCAAAGGTCCTAATTTTAGGATAGGTCATGCCGAAATTTTCTATCGACCATTGCATGCATGCATTCATTATGTTGTTCTAATAGACTTCAAAATTGTACCGTGTACACCGTGTAGGCAAAAATGGTCCGCATAATGAGTGAAGGCATTGTGGCTAGATTTTTGAAATGTGCGACGGCCGACATGATACGAAATAACAAGACAGATATAAGATGTCCGTGCAGAAGATGCAAACTCAACTGGGTGATCGACCCAGATTCCGGGAATCTGCAGGCGCACCTGCTCCGCCATGGTTTCATGGATGGATACACTCGTTGGATAAGCGATGACGTAGACGATGGCGACGGTGAAGGTGGCCAACATGACGATGATCATCATCACGGCGAGAACGGGCGAGATGATGAAGAGTCTCCTGGAGATGGTGAAGGTGCGGAAGCAGACCGGGATGATGATGATCTAGATGCCGGAGGAGCAGACGACGATGGGACAACGTCAGGCTGGGTGCTGGACCCTTATGTGCAAGAGCTGCTTCTCAAGCAGACGAGTAACGCCAGGGCTGCCGCTAGAGAGAAAGCCAAGCTTGCGCAACATGAGAAAGACGCGGCTACCATTGTATGAAGGATGCAGGCCCGATGATACCCGGTTGAATGTAACGCTCCAGGCTATGGAGATGAAGGCAAAACACAAATTGAGCGACACAAGCTTCGACGATATGATGGCATTCTGGCACGATCGTCTCCCGGAGGGGAACACATGTCCAACTAGTATCGAGGATGCCAAGAAAATTGTCTGTCATCTCGATCTACCGCACGTTAGATATCACGTATGCAGCAACGATTGCATCATTTATCGGGGCGAGGACGCGGAGAAAACCACATGTCCGGTGTGCGGCGTGAGTCGATACAAGAAAGGGAAGAAAGCACCTCAAAAAGTGGTATGGTACTTTCCTATCACTCCTCGTCTGCAACGCTATTTCGCAGACCCTAAGGAAGCGAAGCTCATGCGATGGCATGCGGAAAGGAAGAAGCCAGGAGATGATTATGATGACCCCGAAAAGGATGAGCTACCAACGCACCCTTCAGATGCTAGACAGTGGAAAGCATTGGACCTCGAATTCCCAGAATTCGGTGGAGATTCGAGGAACATCAGGCTTGGTGCGAGCACCGATGGACTCAATCCGTTCGGTAGCCAGAGCAGCACGCACATCACTTGGCCCGTGTTTGTATGGATGTACAACCTCCCTCCATGGTTGTGCATGAAGAAGAAGTACATACAAATGAGTATGCTAATTCAAGGGCCAAAACAACCTGGTACCGACATCAATCTGTATCTCGGGCTGTCGAAAGAGGAGCTAGCCACGTTATGGGAATCTGGAGCCAATACTTACGACGCCGTCGCACAAGATTATTTCACTATGAGAGCCGCGTTGGTCACTACGGTGCAAGACTATCCAGGTTGCGGGTATATCTAGGGGCAGGTTATCCAAGGATTCTACGCATGCGTTAGGTGCATGGATAACACAAGCTATCTCCAACTAGAGAAAGATCCAGGGTCATCGAAAACAGTGTTCATGGCGCACCGGAGGTGGCTCAGCAAGAATGATCCATGGAGAAAACATGGAGACTTGTTCGATGGGAAATCAGAGACCCGAGGAATCCCAGAGCATAGGAGCAGCGAAGAAGTGGAAGAGTTGCTGAAAAACTGGAAAGATTGTCCTAAGCCTGGAAAGAAGCGAAAGAGGCAGCAACAAGACAAGCCGCTGATGAAGGTATGGAAAACAAGATCTGTTTTCTGGGAGTTGCCATACTGGAAGTTTCTCCGCACGCCTCATAGCCTCGACATCGTGCATATCACAAAAAACGTGTGCGAGAGTCTGGTCGCCACCATAGTCAACATGCCAGATAGGACAAAACATGGTCCAAAAGCAAGGCACGACCTGATATGCTTGGGTATCCGGAAGGAGCTTCACGGAGGACGCACTACATCTGATGATCAGGAAGATGATGATGATCATGAGTCGGAGACGACACAAGGTCGTCGGAAGGGTAAAAAGTTCAAGAAGAACGAATATTACTGCCCTCCTTCTTGCTTCACTCTAAGCCAGGATGAGATCAAACAGTTTTTCAAGTGCCTTCTAGGAGTCAAATTTCCTTACGGCTACGCGGGCAAGATAAGCAGATACCTAGACGAGGCGAAGCAGAGGTTCAGTGGCATGAAGTCTCACGACTGTGCCGTGCTAATAACGCAGGTACTTCCGGTCGCACTAAGAGGGATAATGGACGAGAACGTCCGTGAAACGTTATTTGGCCTATGCAAGTTTTTCGACGTCATCTCTAGGAAGTCGATTGGCGTGAATCAGCTCGGGAGGCTATAGGAGGAGATCGTGGTGATACTATGTGAGCTTGAGGTCTACTTCCCACCCGCATTCTTCGACATTATGGTGCATCTGCTGGTCCATGTCATGGAGGATATCGTACAACTCGGGCCGATGTTCCTCCGCAGCATGATGGCGTTCGAAAGGATGAACAGACACATCAAAGGATACGTTCGCAACAGGTCCCGTCCAGATGGAAGCATAGCCAAGGGCTTTTTGGCCAAAGAGTGCATCTCTTTCTGGACGAATTATCTAGACATCGAGAACCCTGTCGGTCTTCCCGTCAACAGGCACCTTGGCAAGCTCGACGGATCTGGTCACCGAGAGGGTTGTCGCATATTGCATGCATACTTCGATTTTCGACGCGCAGACTTTGATCGAGCAAACCTTGTCGCGCTACAGCATTTAGAACTGGTCGATCCTTGGGTACAGAAGCACAAAAGGTTAATCGAGAAGAAGTACAGTGACCGGGGCATACAGAGGACGCAGGGAGAAATAATCAAAGAGCAAAACTCAGATTTCACGCGTTGGTTTAGGCAGACGCTCCTTGATAATCCCCCGCGATCGCATTCTTCTAACACGGAAAAGTTCATATTCACCTTGTCGCAGGGACCGATGCAAAACCTGGTGACCTATCAGGCGTATGATATCAATGGCAACACATTCTACACGGAGGAAGTGGTAGCAATCCTTCTAAGAAGAAGAAGAAGCCGAAGGACCGGCGCCCGAACACGGTCGGCACGGTCAGGGAGGAAATTACCGAAGTAAGCCCATCAGGGGTTCCTTTCGAGCCCGCCCTTATCGTCAAAGGGTATGGTGGGCAAGTGGCGGCGATCACCCGGACAACCATCTCGATCAACACCGAGAATCTCCGGCATAAAGATAATGGCCACTTGCGCACACTCCTCTTCGAGAAGCTGCACGCAAGATACAAGTTCCCCACTAAGTATCAGAACACAAATTATCATGGGTACGAAGTAAACAAATCCGCCCTCACAAAGATGAGCACCGCCCTAGCCAGCTGGAGAACCCGGATAAAGAAGAAGATCTATAAAGAAGGCAAAAGTCTCGAGGAGATCCAGAAGATTGACCCGCAGATCACCGAAGATCAGTTCCGGGAGTTCAAGGAGAGGTGTGAATCCGAAAGAGCCCTGGCCAATAGTAATCGAGGAAAGGTGCTGCAGGCGATGAATATAGGTCATCACCATCTCGGATCTGGTGGATACAGAACCGCGGAGGCCAAATGGAATAAGGAGGACGAAGAGTATAGATCCAAGGGTATAGAAAACCCCTTTGCTAAATTCGAACCCGGGCAGGTTCGAAACTTCATCAGGGCCCGTTACCATGTGAACCCAAAAACAAAACAACTCACCGCGGATCCTACGGTGAAGGAATTCGAGGAAATTGTGGTAAGTATAATCTAATTACCGCGGATCAACTCGATTGCAATCGAATCGATGATCTAAATAATTCACTGTTACTTCTTCTGCAGGAGGAGGAAATTGTTGCTAGTCATGGATCCCAGGGTTCCTCATCCCAGGGGTCGACGGCGGCCACCCGGTGGGATAACCCTTTTAACAGGGCGATGAATCGGGCCAAGAAAATAGAGCCGGTTATGAAGAAGTCGTCGTCGGCTGGCCGTTTGGCCGGCCTCGGGGTAAGAATTGGGTGGATCATTTTGGTCCACCGCCGAGGACGCATGTGGCGCCGTCGGGAAGGAGCGAGGAGGAAAACCGCGAGGTTCAAGAACTTAAGGCACAAGTGGCGCGGATCCCGCAGATCGTCCAAGAAAACCTGGCAATCACCCTCATGTCCTTCATGCCTACCTTGGTGGAGTCAATAGCGAACTGGAGTGCGGGTGGTCGAGTAGGGCCGTGCCCGATTCCAAGCATGGTCAGCAGCCACTCGAACAACGCAACGCCGATGAATCAGGCGAATTACGTGTTCGTGACTCCGCCCGCTAGCACCGCGGCGCCGCAAGTGTTCGTGACTCCCCCTGCCATCACCGCGGCGCCGGAGTACATGTTGGTGCCCCCCTGCCATCGTCGCGGCGGCACCGGAGCTCCAAGCACCCGTCGATAGGGAGAATACATCGGCAGCCAGCACCGCGCCATCAAGTAGCCCTTCCGTCTCTTGCACGACCGCCGTCGTATGCAGTGCGTCGACATTAGCTGATCTCGACGCCATCACGGTAAACAAATTGCTTTAATTACCGCCTTTCATGCCATCTATTACTCTTATGGCATCTCTGACGACGCCGTACATGTGTTCCGCAGACGGATGTTCCTTGCACTCTCTTATGCTACGTGAACAATGAGCTGAGGGATGTTGCCAAGGGTACCATCGTTCAACCCTTGCAGCGCACGTTCCACTCAAGGACGATGTCAGATAGCATGCAGATGGTTAAAATTAGTCGGGTGCTAAGGGGCTGCGACGACCTGGAACCTCCCATTCAACCCCCAGGAGCGGATGAAGAAGAGCCGTCTATCCTAAGAACTTGCTTCGGCTTATTCTTGCTATGGACAAAGAGCATGATCCATTTGGGGACAGCGGGGGCCATCACGCCACAGAGAACAGCACCGCGGTGGGTCGGATGATCATGTTGATGATATGCACATGGCGCAGTAACCGGCCGAGGACGACAAAGACTGGAATGATCACTTCTTCAGCACTCAGTTTGGCAACGAAGAAGACCTAGCTGGTGGCCCCACAGAGAAAGCCACTATCACCAAGCGTATGTTTGGTTCTCAGGAGACGCCTCCAGCTTGCGCCTTTACAGAGCCAGCTTATACAACCAACCGGCCCTTTATTCTAAGCCCTGACACACTACATAGGGCGGCCGGTGCTCAGATTGCGGTGCCTGCCCGCTCTCCAAAAGGAAAAAAGGGCAGGAAAATAAAATCTAGCAGCTCGAGCCAGCCGGTGGCGTCAACAACTTCGAATCTGATCATGTTTCGGGATGGGCCACCAAGACCCGAGGGTATTATGTGGAGGATTCATGTGGCGGGTGATCCCATGCTACCTAAGAATTTGCGGAAGCTCGCCAGTTCGGAACTGCAGAGTGTGCATGACGGCGTGCTGACGATAGAGAGACGCCTTCTATCGGAGAAAGATCCCTCGCACCCAGTATTCGTGGTTAAGGTGCCACCAGGCTTAGGCTTCGTCGACAATGCCCCTGCGGATCTGTTCTTCCTACAGTTCGACGACATCTTCAATATGTTCCACCTATACCCGCTGCACTATACCATGGTCCGTCTATTTTCTCTCAGCCTGGCCATGCAGATCATTAGCGAGAACACACCGGGCATCGCTATAGTGGACCCCTACTACATGCGTGACGGGTGCTTGGGTTCCCCCGCCGAACGACGTATCGTGGCCTCGTACCTAAAAAGAATCCTCGTGGCGAACAAGACAAATAAATACATTCTCGTGCCTTACTTTCCCGAGTAAGTCGTTATTCACTCGCCACCGTCGATTGGCTTTATTAGATCATCATCATTCTTTTTCCAACACATTCCATTTGAATTTTTTGCGTAGAGATGAACACTGCACGCTCATCTCCTTATCGCCGAAGCATTCCCACGCCACGTATTTCGACTTGGGGAGTCTAGAAAAGAAGAAAAACTACGACAAGATCAAGGAAGTTCTGGATGATGCTCTCACTGGCTTTGCCTCGACGGAAGGCACCATCTTCGTGCGTACGAAGGTCAAGTTCGGCAGGCACGTCTTCAACCACGTAACGGAGTTCCCCTGCGTGAAGCAGCCGGAAAACAGTAAGAAGGAAGCCTACTACGCACTCCATCACATGAGGGCGTTCCTACTTGACCAGCAGGATGCTACGCTGCCAGATCATCTCAAACAGTGGGCCGAAGCAAAGGCCAAGATCAATGATTCGGATATTAGACAAGAGATGTATTGCATCCAGCAGCAGTTTGGGTCAATCATCTTTCGTGATGTCATGACTTCGGGGGGATCTTCTACGGAGGAAATATCCCGAATAACCGTGACATAGAAGATCGCCTAGAGATGCAGGGTGACTATAGGAAGTTCATGACGAGACAAGGCGTCCTCCCGTTCCCTAAGCCGAGCCAGAAGGCTTTATGTTGGCCTAGTTGTAGTTACAAACTATAGATGACCTTTGTGTGTGTGTGGACAAGTGTACTTATCTTATTAGGTTTATGAATCATCGCTTACTTATTTTGCTTAATATTATTATATATCAATCAATGCTTGATTTTTTTGCTTACTCTTTGGTCCTTTGCTCACTTTGGTCCTTCTTTTTTTCCTTACTCTTTTTTCGAGAATAATGCCGATGATTGAAATGTCGTGGCACACTATATATGTGAATGTGCTATGATGGGATTGTGAGCCTTGTGATATGCACAAGTCCAGGTCTTGTGCATCCTACTTGGCTCACCATTCCATCATAGCATATTCCTGTGTCCAACGACCTATGTATATATATGAGGCATTCTTTCGAGTTATTTTTGTCTTTTTCGAGAATAATGCCGATGATTGAAATGTCGTGGCACAATATATATGTGAATGTGCTACGACGGGATAGTTAGCCTTATGATATGCACAAGTCCAGGAATTGTGCATCCTACTTGGCTAACTGTTCCATCATAGCATATTCTTGTGTCCAACGACCTAGCTATTTATATATGAGGCATTCTTTTCGAGCTACTTTGGTCTTTTTCGAGAGTAATGCCGATGATTGAAATGTCGTGGCACACTATATATGTGAATGTGCTACGATGGGATTGTACGCCTTGTGCTATGCACAAGTCCAGGTGTTGTGCATCCTACATGGCGTACAGTTCCATCGTAGCATATTCCTGTGTCCAACGACCTATGTATATATATATGAGGCATGCCTTTTGAGTTACTTTGGTCTTTTTCGAGAATAATGCCGATGATTGAAATGTCATGGCACACTATATGTGAATGTGCTGCGATGGGATTGTTCGCCTTGTGCTATGCACAGGTCCAGGTGTTGTGCATCCTACTTGGCGAACAGTTCCATCGTTACATATTCCTATGTCGAACAACCTAGTTATATATGAGGCATGCTTTTTGAGTTTGGTCTTTTTGATTTAGGAGTACTTTCTATAAGTGTATCTTCATATGCGATTTTAATTATATATGTTTTTTTACAATCACCGGTTAATTATTATTATTAACTTATAGATGACGTGGTACGTCGTGTACAAGGGACGAGTTCCCGGAGTCTATGATGATCTGGAAGACTGCCGGAGACAGGTGCACCATTTCACCAGCAATAGCTACAAAGGGTACAACACTATGGCGGAGGCGGAAGCTAGATACACGCGCTATCTAACGGGAGTTAGGACAAGGAACCGGATGAAGACCTACACCTTCGTCGCGGTGGTGATCATGCTTATCTTCTTTGGTTATTTATCCCGCGTTTGTGTCTAGCTAGTTTAGATGTCTAGGCGAGCTTCCGAGCTCTAACTTGTTCGATCGACACATGTATTCGCATGTCACCAACTACTACTTTGTAACTTGATCGAAACAATGTAACTTATACTATGTATTCATGTATGAGACTTATCTATATGTATTTGTTTCAATCTTGTTTTTCATATTGTGTATTTATATATATAATTGTATATCTTGTATCTGTGTGTGTATATCTGCTGTAATATTGTATATAATCTGTATTGTATATAATCTGGCTCGGAAATTAAAAAAAAACAAAAAATACATCTGTGGCGCACATGGTCTACCTTCTATGGCGCACTACACCTAAAGCGCACTATAGAGCTTAGTGGCGCACTTGATAGTGCGCCACAGAAGATACTAGGGGTAGCGCACCTGCTCAAACATCTGTGGCGCACTAGCAGGTGCGCTATGCCTGTCTCTACACAACCACGGCTGAGAGATAGCCGTAGCGCAAGGCCCGTGGCGCACTGCAGGTGCGCCACAGATGATGGTTTCAGGTGCGCCACTAAAGGCCGTTTTCCTAGTAGTGTAGCAACGAGTCGATAGAAGCACTCACCCTCGAAGATTCCAAAGCGGTTAACGAGAGAAGATTCTCGTGGGTGATGTAGTCGTACACTTTCCGATCTGAAGATCGCGTAGACAATCCTTTCGGTGCTGCGTTCCGGCAGCTCTTCCATAGTTGGTCACACGTTCGGTGCTCGATGAAGACCTTCCTCTCCCTTGTTCCAGTAGGCAGCGGAGGTTGTAGTTCTCCCCTCGTGATTCTGGCAGCACGATGGCGTGGTGTCGGAGGTAGAGGGAAGATCCTGTAGGGCTTCGCCTAAGCCGGTGCGATTTATGGTGGATTAGGGTTTCCCGGAGATCTAGGGTTTAGGATACTGGGAGGAGGAGGTGTTGGCGGCCGATAGGGCGGCGGCAACAGACTGGTGACAGCGGCTTGGCGCGGGGAGGGGCTAGGGCTTGGTGCTTTGGGGCTGCTCTCCCCTCTATTTATGAGAGGGGAGGGCAACCTTGGGAGGGGTGGGTTTGAATCCAAACCCAAATGCAAGTTGGATTGAGGAAGGACTTGTTCCTTCTTCCACTAGGAAACCATTGTTCCAGTTTGACTTTCAATTTAGAGCTTTAATTCTCTCTCACAAATGCTCACACCAAGTGACCTAGGATATGACCCAATCATTCCACTTACCCATGACACATTCATGGTCTATTCCCCTTCCGGTTCGGTGAACCTTCTAGAACCTTCTAGAACCTCTCCAATGAAAACACCGGAATCTTTCCCAAACTCCGGAATCGGACTTTCCTTATATGAATCTTATTATCTAGACCATTCCGGATCTCCTCGTGGTATCCCGGGTCCCATCCGAGACTCCGAACAATATTCGGTATCCCTACTAACATTCCATATCTACCAAACAACATCGAATCCTTAAGTGTGTCTCCCTACGGTTCGTGAATTATGCGGACATGACCGAGACACTTCTACGATCAATAACCAATAGAGGAATCTGAAAATTCATATGGCTCCCACATATTTCTATGATTACTTTGCGATCAAATGAACCACTTACATATGATACCAATTTCCCTTTGTCTCGCGATAGTTTACTTTTCCGAGGTTTTGATCGTCGGTATCTCTGCATACCTAGTTCAACCTCGTTACCGATAAGTACTCTTTTCTCGTTCCCCTGATATGTGACCCCTTGTGAGCCAGTCACATGCTTGCAAGACAATTGGATGACATTCCACCGAGAGGGCCCGGAGTATATCTATCTGTCATATGGATGGACAAATACCACTCTTGATCCATGTGCCTCAACCCATACTTTCCGAACACTCAATGCCACCTTTATAGCCACCCAGTTACGGTGTGGTGTTTGATGTCATCAAAGCATCCTTCCGGTGATGGTGATTATCATGATCTCATGGTCGAAGGAATTAGGTACTATGTATCAGAAAACTTATAGCAAACGAACTATTGAAATGACTTGATCTTAATGGTACGCTTATCTATAGGAGTATGTCCATCATACCATTCTCCTAATGATATGATCTTGTTGTTAACAACATATCAATCTTCATGATCGGGAAACCACAATCATCTATTAAGCAACAAGCTAGTATTACAAAGAGGCTTTACTAGGGACTCTAATTTAGTTTACAAATCACACAAGTATTAATATTTCCGACTAATACTACTATAGCATGAATGTAAACATTTATCATAAACACAAAGATATAACAATAACCACTTTTATTATTGCCTCTAGGGCATATCTCCAACAGCTTGCACTTCTAAGTTGGAATTAGCAGAACCGTGCTGTCACGTGGAACGTTTTCAACATTGCACTTGTACTTTGTATACAGTTCATATCGTGATGTTTTGTCTATGGATGTCAACGGTGTGAAATAAAGAGGGGACTTGTAAGTCCATGGAGTTTGTATTCTGTGTTAGATAAACGCTTGGGCCGCTAGCCTAAGCCATGCCTAATCATGGTGGAAACTTGCAGCATCACCATAATGAGCTATCTATGAAGCATCCTCAATAAAAAGCTATGCATATGGTAGATAAAAAGATTGCTGAGATGCTCATTGTCTGCTTGCCTTGTCATTTTGGTTATGGGAAAGCTCCTGCACCATGTGCAAGGGGTACCCCGTTGGCAGTTCTCAATGATATGCAAATACTTACAGTGACAAGAACTTACCTGGACCCAAAGTTTAGTATGCATGAGGTGTGGCCCTCGTATTCAAGGGACTTGAGATTGCCAACTTATACTTCGTGAAGCATATACTCCAGCTTTGCCACTTTAACCTTAACCACTTCAAGATGCTTATGATAGGGGCAATGAGGGCTGAAAGCTAACAAGTACCATAATTTTTGGAAGCTCTTTTTGAAACCTGTAATCCCTGCTTCCTTTACAAAAAAGCCTTTCTCCACCACTATTGAGTCTCCACCTTCTACCTTTAGGCACCATTAAGAGAGCATAGTTGTCATTCTGTGTGCAGTGTTCCAAAGCTTATTAATTGATGCATATTGTGTTATTACTTTCTCTTGTGCTATTTGTTTCTAGTCACCCTTGTGAACTTTGAAGGTTTCCTATGCATCTATATTGCTACTCTATGAGGGACAAGCTGATTGCCACTATGCTATGTTTTCTGCATGTGAAACAAACAAACGTTTTTCAATGCATGTTATAAATGATCTTTGTTTGTAGCCTTTCATGTTGCATGCATAGTTACTATGTCCTATTGTCAGAACTCCATCTTTCATGCATATGTTTAGATTTCTTCGATCCCAGCTTTCAATGCTTGAAAATGGTTGGATCTTTATTGTGAGGGTGCATGTCACCTCAAAAATTATTCAGTTTATCACTTACCTACTCGAGGACGAGCAGGAGTTAAGCTTGGGGATGTTGATACGTTGGAAACGTATATATAAATTTTGATGCTCCATGCTTGTTTAGTATCTACTTTGCTTTATTTGTCCACACTTTGAGGTGCTTTTTACATGTTTTCTGGTACTAACCTACTAACAAGTTGCAACAGTGCCAGATGCCTGTTTTCTGTATTTTTTGGTTTAAGAAAAGTTAGTAAAGAAATATTCTCAGAATTGGAGGGGACAAATGTCAAAGTCAATTACTTTCCGTGGGGAACAAGAAGTACAGAGGAGAGCCGGAGGGGCCAGCTAGGAGGGTTAGACCCACCCCAGGGGCGGGTGGGCCCAGCCCTAGGCTTGGCTAGGGTTTGGCGACCCTGACCACCTCGTCGGCCTTCCCCTTCGCCTATAAGAAGCCCCGGATGCAGAAACCCTAAGTACCCGATCAAATATCCATGAAACTGTCTGTAGCTGCCGCCACCATCGTCCCTAGATCGAGGGGGGGATCTGAAGTTCTTCCCGGCACCCTGCTGGAGGGGAGATCATCCCGGAGGCCTTCTCTTCGGTATGATGCGTGAGTAGTTCCACCTTGGACTATGGGTCCATGTAGTAGCTAGATGGTTGTATCTCCTCCTTTGTGCTTTCATGTATAGATCTTGTGAGCTCCGTTCATGATCAAGATCTAATCTATTTGTAATCATGCATGTTGTGTTTGCGGGGATCCGATGGATATTGAGATTATTATGTTGGTTTGATTAATGGGTTTGTCTTTATGATTCTATCATGTCTGTGTTGTTTGTGATCTTGCATGCTCTCCGTTGTTAGTAGCTATCTTGTCCAAGTAGTTGCTAGTGACTCCAAGAGGGTGTATTTATGCTCGATAGTGGGTTCATGCCTCTAGTTTCCAAGGGAAGTGACAGAAATCTCAAAGGGGGACTGTTTACCTTACACACTTTGCTCAAAGCAGATGTCTGTTGCTCGCAACTTAATACTGGAGGGGGTTCGGATGATAAACTCAAGGTGGACTTCTAGTCATAGATGCAGTTGGATGGCGGTCTATGTATCTTGTTGTGTTGCCCAATAGAATCTCCTAGGATCTTTCTGACTAGTAATTGCATTATTATGCCTTGCTCAGTTCCTGTCAATTGCCCTGCTGTAATTTGTTTACCCTTCATGCCATGTTGTTTATCTAAGGAGAGAACCTCTAGTGAACTATAGACCCCGGTCCAATCTTTACCATTGATACATCATCCGGTGTTACTTGTTTACTTGCTGCAAACCACCATTGCCTTCCAAACCATCTGTTTAATGCTTTGTTCTAGCAAACCGGCAAGCTTGAAAACCTCACTGATTCATTGGGGCAAAGTCTTGAGTTTGTGTTGTGCAGGTCTCCGCGTTGCTTGCAACACCTATGTGACGTTTCCTTCCTCCTTCTGGTTCGATAACCTCGGTCTCTACTGAGGGAAGACTTGCTACTTCACACCATGCTCTTGGGGTTTCCAACGAAGTGTGATGACCCACAAGTATAGGGGGTGTATCGTAGTATCTTCGATAAATAGGAGTGTCAATCCCAATGAGGAGTAGAAGGTGCTGAACAGTGGTATGGAGCAGGAAATCCCTGTGAATACTTAGAAAATGGATTTTTAGTGGTTTTCTGACAAGGCAACAAAACAAAGAGAAAGTAACAAAGAACAAATGCAACAAGTGGCCCAATCCTTTCTTAGCAAAGGAAAAGCCGGTGGAAATACCTATAAGGACCAAATGTTCTCGAGGACACATGGGAATTCTGTTAAGTGCTTTCGCTTCAAATAGCTGAGTACTCTTCTCTGGTGTTTGTAAGTGTTGTGTGGGTGAACCTGTGCTAACATACTGCCCTTCCTAGGACTAATACATACTTGTGATTAAACCCGCTGCAAACATCCGTAACTACAGGAAAGTAATTAAGATATAAATCTAACCACAGCCTTAAACTCTGAGATCGTACACTCCCTTGTGCAAAGGTGTCCTAACGGGGGTTCAGGTTTTTGTCACTCCAGCAACCCCAAAATTAGTAGCCAAATACACAATGCATTCTACTAGGCCCATAAATGGTGAAGTATCATGTAGTCGACGTTCGCATGACACCATTAGAAGAATAGCACCACAACTTAAATACTAAACCATTGAATAATAACTCATTACAGATCCACTAATAACAACATGAATTCTCCCATGTCCTAAAGAACACAATGAACTACTCACAAGACATCATATGGATCAAGATCAAAGATGATATGGTAATGGATAACAATCTGAACATAAACAATAATCCAATGGTTCCACTCACAAGAATAAACTACAATAGTAATCAACACCGAGAAAGTTTCCCCTAAGAACTAAAGCAATATCCAACACAATTTTTATAGCAGGACGGAGTGGTGGTGATGGTGCTGGTGGAGATGATGGTGTGGATGACGATGATGATCCCGGTGAAGCCTAGTTTGATGATGGTGTTGATGGAGACGGTCTCCCCTCTCCGGGAAGGAATTCCCCTGGAAGAAATCTATCTACCAGAGAGATCTTTCTCTCTCGGTGTTTTCCGCCCCCTAGAGGCGGCGGAAATCTATCTGTGGTCGCTCCCCGAGGCATAGGGTTCCGAAGGGAAGTTATAGGCGAAGGGGGAGAGTTGGAGGCCAGGCAGGTGGCAACACCTGCCCTAGGCGCGGCCTCAGGTGGGCTCGCGCCTAGGGGGTTGGCCCCCTGCGGCCCCCCTTCGCTCCTCCTTCTGGCTTCCTTCGTCCTAAGGTAAAATAATGTGTTTCCATATTTTTCTGATCTTCGCGAAACTTCATCGAAAAGCCTTGTTTTCCATCAGAATCCAGACTTCGACAGTGCATCCTCCAGGAATTATCCAACATGCAAAAACAGATGAAAACCTTAATACCTCATAATAAGACAAATATCAATGAATAGAGGTAAATTATGATATAGAATGGTGATGCAAATTGGGCATATCAAAGTGCTCCACGTTAGCACCATCATGAAGCCACGCTTCCTGTCCTTCACCTTGACGATATCATTGAGGCGGAGCTTGATGGAGTCACTCGAGAAGTTATCCTCGGAGATGCGGAGGATATCCTTCTTACCCTTGGTGTACTGGTGCATCAGCTTCACGCGGTGCTGCAGAGGATGGATCCGCCTAACGAACCAGCACATGGCTAGATCCAATCCGGTCAGACCCATCTCTAGGAACCACTCGATCCGCCTTATGGCGCGGAAAGCGTCGTTGTTGGAGGGAAGGGTGGCCTGGGATCTCTATGTCGGGGCTTCAGCGGCGGCCCCATCAACGAAGTCCGTATACGTTTCTTCTCAGCCGGCCAGAGGGATATTTGGGCCGTAGAAGTACGCCCGCTGCCAGTTCTTGCAAGACTCATGGCCGACGATGTCGGGGAACCGCCGGCCAGGCCGGATCTGAAAGCTAATCGTTTCGCAATTCCTAAGCTCGTCCTTGCTTGCTCCGTCTTCCCTCTTGACGGTGAAAAAGTAGATGAAAAGATCCAACCTAAGCCTAATCCCTAGGTAACCCTCGCGAAGCGCCGCGTAGTTGGTAAGCGCGGGGATGCTATTGGGCGATAGGTTCTAAGGTTAAATCCGGTAATGGCTAAGGACAGTAAGGAAGAAGTCGGAGATCTGGAGGGAGATGCCGTGTACCATCTGTGCTTTGAGGTACACCTTCTATCCGGCTTGGGGAGAAGGAGTGACCTCGCCGGCCGGCACCGCCCGCCAGACTAGCCCCACCGTCGTAGGGAGGTATCCTTCGGCGAGCAACTCCTTGATATCGTTATCAGCGATATTGGAGCCGCGCCACACTCCCTTGTAGGACTCGCTTTCCTCCTCCAGCGGCTCTAGCGCCGCTGGTAGATGGTCGCCGCCGGTGGACTCCACCACGCGGAACGTGGTAGCACCATACCCTCTGGGGGCACCTGGATGGTGCTCTCCGGCTTCGCCGCAGCATCGCCTGTTGCCGCCATGGACGAGGTGGAGCTGCTGTTTGCCATTGGGATGTGAGAGAGGTGACTGGAAGATTGGGGAGAAGTTAGGGTTTGTCGCATCCGCGTGGAGAGTTCGAGGAGGTGCTCGCAGGAGAAAGACGATGACGCATGGGGAGAATAAGGTGAAGAGATAGAATCTACCACAGTTGAAATTTATAACCCCCGGCGTCAAGATTCGTGCAAAGCGATCGAATGGTTGTCGCGTGGATGACGTGTGCGTGCGCGGAAATTTTGCCATGTTCCCAACCGCCGCCGCCAACGGTTCGTATCCTTCGCGCGGGAAAACGGACATGATTGTTTCTCTGCATATGTGAGTTACGAGGCGTCACTGACCTATGGTCTATGTCGCTCTAGCTAACACGGGCAGGTGAGCCATCCGATCGTAAGATTATGGCATGGACGGATCCAGTCCGGCTACGAGAAGAGTAGATGGAAGATTCAGTAGCTCTCAGACTTACAAGTTGAAGACGGAGAAGCATTGTAGGGTTCTTGGTAGGACTATAAGATATTTATTGACGATTTGCTGATATTCATCTAGACGGAGCATTTAACATGAAGAGGCAAGACGCGTGCAAGATCTTGGAGTTCTTCGGGGGCTATTGTTGGGGATATGCTATATGGGTATCATCATAGCATGTCTCTTATCCGGATAACCCAGGTGGCCCACAGTTGGTAGCAAGTCCTATGGCGTGCTGGGCGGCCCAGTTAGATGGATCCAGAAGGGAGGCCCATGCCGGATAAAGGAAGGCTACGGAGGAGTCACCGACGTACCCGGAGCCGTGAAGTGCAAGACACGTTAGACTAGCTGTATATCGTGTAGGACTCTGTAACCTGTACGGCTAGGACTTTGCCTGTAACCTTAGAATCTGGCGACTATATAAATCAGACCTATGAGAGCCTTTAGGGAACGACAAGACAGAACAACACAACCCATCGCACATCGAACTGATCCCTATAACTCGGCGTATTGCCATTATAGTGATTTATAGCAGGAGTAAGATTCTCTACCGTCGTGGGATCTGACCCTGGGTAAGCTGTGTTACCTCGTACCCGCCAACCTTCCGCTTTACCTGACATCTCTAAACACGCACTGTGAGGACCCCTCCATGGCGTACTCGTCAGCAATACCACGACAACTGTCGTGGTAGGATATTTCTGTCCACACCCACGCTGGCCCGTAGATCGACTTTTGTAACTACCTCGGTGAATTACGCTCCTAGTTACAAGCCTGGATGAGCAGAAATGGTTGAAATAGTATGGTGGGGCCCAAATGCCACTCACAGGTAGACCTTTCGGCCGTCCCAACCATTTCCAAACATCGGGACAAGAACGGGCAGCGTAATCGGCAGGCGAAGGGATCAACTACATACACAAATGAGTATGTATGCAAGCCACCATACAAAAGTACATCAGAGCCATTCCATCTAAAAAGAAAGGAAATATAGCAACACCATACGGCAAGATTCAAATGTCCTAGATAGATATAATAGTTTAGGATATCTCCTCATACATCAAATATCAGAGTATCAGGCGGAAGCGGCAAACAAGATCCGAGTACGGATAAGAAGCAAATCGGCATAAGATGCCCCTTAAAATAAACACATCCCGCCCACAGATCTCACGGATCCCCGTTCCCGGAATCTCTACACCGAATGATCGTTGTCCACATCGTCCGTCTCCTCCACCCAGTATCCATCTTGTGAGTGCACCTGTCCATCTGAATCAAATAATTTATCGTGTGAGACCCTAGGGGTACTCCGCAAGTCTTTATGCCTCTAAAGGGGACACAACCTGGGGTGACGCAATTGCAGCAAAAGATAATACCTAGCAATTCTATAGATACTCGCTAACCATCCGCCTAACCAAAGATAGACGGATGTCCGTGATTTAATGGCAACAGTTATAATAGTAATATTAACAAATCCATCCTTCTCCTCGCTTACCAACGAGGAAGCGAACGAACAACCCCCATCCGTTGGTAGTTTTATTATCCATTCCATGAGTGTTGCACTATTTACTAGTCAGTTACTTAGTCAAATTAAAAGCGGTACTTTAGTTATACTTGTCTATGATCAAGAAACTGTGCTCCAAGTCGTCCATAACCGCGGACATGGCTTTCAGAAAGTTTTACCTTGCAGGGGTGCACAAATAGCAACACACACTCGATCAACCTCGGAAAAACCAAATCAAAACCCAACGAGGCTTTCACGACAAAGCAATCACAAGATTCAAAAATATTTCAGGGGGCCACCCCATTAAGTATACCCGCAACGAAGTTAGCTGATTTGAGACGGACTCAAGGTTTGTGGGGACGGCTGTAAACGACTGGGAACCCGAAAATGTGACTGGGCTTGTCGATACAGCGAAAACGTGTCACGATCCTCAACAGTACAGGTGCTCCTCGCACAATCGTAAATAAAGCAGTAAAGCATGGCATAAGTACAGGATAGTAAATAAAACCTCAAACTAGTTTGTGGCCCCAAGAAATAAGAATGAATCAAGCTCTTGCTCAGGGGGGTCCCATAAGCCTCCCGGATGTGGATAGCGCGAATATTCAAGGAACAGGAATCAAGTACTCGGGGTCCTACGGGACACAAGTGAGCATGAAAAACCAAATAGAAGATATTGCTCACCGGTGCCACTTTCATTAGTTATCCCATTACTACTCAGGTTAAGTTGTTTAGGTACCTCGTTATCCATCAGACTCTCACATACCCTACACATGCTGTTCTACGACTCTCATGGCTCAAACAACTCCTGTAGTAATGGCTCATGGGATGGAGGAACAAGCTTCGGTGGGGTTTAAAAGTAAAGGCTATGCAATACTTGGGATTCAGTTTAATGCAATCGCGACTCAATGATGCAAGAATAAGATAGAGGCAATAGGTACTATATGTATGCAAGAATGTGGTAGTGCTTGCCTGGCAGCTCAGTTGAAGCGAGAGAAGGATCTGGGTAGTGCTCCTGGGTTTCTTGGTATATCCCCTGCTCAGCGTCTATTCGAAGAAGAACCAAACAAACAAGGGCCAACATAAATAAAGTGCACAAGCATAAGAATAAAATGCGACAAGCAAACAATCATGCCATGATGAATGATGCACAATTTGCATGGCAATAAAGTAACATGGCATGGGTGAGATGTGGAATAGAAGAATAAGTCATTTTATTGAGTTTTAATCATGTTTTATACTCAATTAAGTTGCTGTATACTTTATATTTATATGATGCATGCTGCAATTCAGAACATGGAATGCATAAACAGAAAGGTCTAGTCGAGATGATCACTTTAGACATATCACTTGTTAAATTTGGAGTTATAAAACAAAAGTTATTAATTAATTAAGAAAAGGGCATTTTATTGTAATTTTAATCAACTTGAAATTTAAAGTGTTCAAAATATATTTTGGATAGCATATTTGGAATCCTCACATTTTTCTGATTTGAAAACATATATTATTTGTATTATTTGGATTTGTATTTTAAAAGTTATTATAAATCTGATTTGAAATTTGAATTAATTTGAAAAGATTTGAATTAAAACAGAATTACAGAAAAGCTTTTGTTACTCAGCCAGATTCTAGCCATAGTCATTGACAAGTGGGGTCAGGGCTGACTCAGCAGCTCAGCGCGCGACAATTCCATTTACACCGCGGGTTCACCTAGCCGTAGTGGATGACATGTGGGCCAGGGACAGAACAGGGGCCACGCACGCGCACGGCTAACTGGTGGTCGACACGTGGTGGATCCAGGGACTGCGGGTTGAGGAGTACAAAACTCCAGGATCCTTTTTGCAAAAACGCCACGGAAGGCTGACATGTGGGCCTAGAAGAGCGCGGGTTGAGGAGTAAAATGCTATAGGGGGTTTTCTGCAAAAAACAGCGACGCGGTACTGTTTCTCTTCCTGGGTTGACTGACGAAACTGAAGAGGCCGCGCAACAGAGGAAAACAGGGGCGCGCAGGGCTCGATCCCGCGACCTCGCGTGCGTGCGCGGCGGCGGTTACCGCTGCGGTGGCTAGGGGGGTTGTTGCAGGGTTCGGCTACGCAGCGAGATAAGGTAACGCGATGCGCAGACAACCAGACGATGACGAACCTGCCATGCACAGAGGGCGTTCGTCGCCGGGATACGCTCGTCAAGGAAGCGAACAACAACGGGAGGGTGTCAGAGAGGTGCAGTAGCTCACCGGGAGTGCGCCAGAGGTGGTGGATCGGGCCGGATGCAGGGGATCATTGACGGAGCTAGCGCCGAGGGGAGCTAGGGTTTTTTGTCGGAGCGGCGTCGGCCTGGGGCTCCTGGTCCTCCTCCTCCTCGTTGCCGTGTACAGGGCGACGCAGTGGATCGTCCTCGACCTTCCAGGCCACCTCCTTGACGCGCTGCACGGCTGGATCGGCGAGGCGACGATGTGATGGCGGCGGCCAGCGAGAGAGGTAGCTGGTGACGGTGGAGGGAAAGAGGGGGAGAGGCAGGGACCTGGGGTGGATCTGGGGAGGCAGTAGGCGAGAGAGAGGGGGTAGATAAGGACGGGAGGGGAGAGGGGTGCCGTGGGGAGGTGGTGATGATAAAGGTGGCTTCGTCCACCTTTTCCTCCTCCCTCACGTGCTCGAGCTGGGAGCCAGGGCAGGGGCAGGGGCTGCAGGTGGGGCAGGGTGAGGCCAGAGGAGCGTGGCTCGGTGGTGGGACACGCCAGGCAGAGAGAAAGAAAGGAGAGAGGAGAGGAGAGGGTCGGGCTAGGGTTAGGGGTAGTCTCGGGTTAGGGTTTGTTTTAGGGTTGGGGTAGATGGGTTGTGGGACCAGGGAGAGGGGGTAGCCAGATGGGGCAGCAAGGAGGGGCTCGGCATGGAGAGACCAAGGGGAGGGTAAGGTGAGAGAGGGGGAGATGGGTGGTTTGGTTTAGCCAAACAAAGGGTAGGTTTAGGGTTTTGGTTGAGCTAGATTAGAGAAGGAGAGGTGAGGGCTTAGGGTTTTAGTGCCCAAGACAAAGAGAGGAGGCCAAGATGTGAGGGTTTTAGGATTTGAACAAGATCCACTCAAAAACAAATAAAAACAAAGGAGGACAAAAGATAGTAATGGTTGCATGGCCCATGCAAGTATTTAATGCCATGTTTTAATCTTGTGAAAACAAAATAAAATCACATGGCATGATTCCATGCATTCCCAAAAGGTGGAATAAAGACCAAGCAAAAGAAATTAGAGTTGGATCCACCCAACCCACATGAGCTAGAATAAAAATCCAAAGAAAAGAATTACAAGCTCATGGGTTATTGGAATGGTGGAAGTATAAGGTGGTGACAAAGAAAGGTGGTGGAGTGGAATAAAGATATGCCCCCAACTCAACTTGGGCATTTAAACAATATATCAAGAACCAAATACAATATCAAGAGGCAAATACAATTTACAATGCATATGAGAGAAGAACCAACACAAAAAGGGTTTTATATGATGCTCAAATGCAAGGTGGCATGATGACATGAGCATGATATAATGATGATGCAACAATTATATATATGAAGTAGCCATTATATTACTAGACCAAGTAGCATTACAGTTGTTAGACAAATGGGATGCTACAACTTTTCTAGTTTCAAAAGCATGGCACAAAATTAAAAAAATTCCAAAAATAAAATACTTCAAACTCTAGTTATATTAAGTGATTTAGTAATTATGAAAATTAACAAACATGAATTTCGACATAGTTTGTAAAAAATGGGACAAAAATTTCAAATGGATATAACTTTTGCATACATTGTCGGAAAAAAATTTACAACCTATCAAAACATGCAGAAAACATTTCGACTACAATTTCAATGGCCCAGGGCCGTTTTGGATTCTTTTAGATTTTTAAAATTCGAAAATAAAAAATAGTAATTAAAAAAATTGTTTAGAAAATTTTTTTATGTCATATTTGGATTCCTCATATTTTTATGATAATAATGGATATATTACTCGTCGAATTTGGATTTAAAAATTTACTATATTAAATGAATAAATAGCAAAAGATGAATAAAATATTATTTTAATTAGCTTTTGTTTTCATTGGAATAAAATATTATTATTACTTATTTATTGTTGTTTACTTAAATAGTTGTTTGTATTTTTGAGAAATAAAGGCCTGTGTCATATTGTTATGAGTTAATATGATTGATATGGTAGTATTTTGCAACAATATACAATGTCTTTCGTGCAAGGACATCCTGATGGAACGGATAAGTTAAGCGTGATGGAGATGGAGTAGTGCTAGGATGAGTGACCGACCGAAAAGTTTGACCACGAGTAAAATTTGACCCAATATTAAATATAGTTAGTGTTAAAAATGTTCCATGTGAGAGATTAACGAGTCAAATAATTCAAAAGTTCAAGGAAAAATTTAAAAAAAATCTAAAACGACGAGAATGAGCACATATACTTTTTAAATAGTATCATGGTTTGCTCCACAAGGTTAGCTTTGGTATGTATCATAATTACCACTAGACTTGATTTTTTTTAAATAACACCTGTCAAGATTGCCGTCAAGTCTAGCAAAACATCCATGGGGTTAAGTATCTTCAAAGGTAAACTCTCAAGACAATCATTCATCAAACAATTCATAAACAATTCAAAAAATTCCTTGTAGCACTTGTTTGGCATTATTATTTCCAAGACAAGACTTCATTAACTAAAATACTAGTAGTGGAAGATCTTGTTAGACGGTGTAGCCTATCAGCTAGTTGAGCCGGCAGAAACATGAGAATGAGCACAGTATAATTCCCCAGTTGACCCAGTAATCTCATTGTTGGAGTATGATAGACCTGTCGTATTCAGACAGTCGTCCGCTGCTGATTATCTTGGCGTTCATGCCAAGTCTTCCACGAGATCTCATACGGATGGCAGGATATCTCGTGTACCTATTAAATAGCTGATTAATATATGATATTAATATATCTTACTTTCCAAAAAAAATATACCTGATATGAGGCGGACGATGTTACCTATCTGTAGCCCATTCTTTCCCGACTTCCATGGTATGAGAGCAGAATCGTCCACTGGTAGAAAACGCCCCATGCGTCCCGGTTCGTAAGGGCCATTAGTCCCGGTTGCCCAACCGGGACGGGGGCATCGGGACTAAAGCTCCAACCATTAGTCCCGGTTGCCCCACCAACCGGGACAAATGGGGGCACACGTGGCGGCATCAGAGCGCGAGGGGGGTGGAGCATTAGTCCCGGTTCGTAACACGAACCGGGACTAATAACCTGCTGCAGCGGCAGAGATTTGGCCCATTTCTCTGCCGCGGCAGAGAATTCATTTTGGCACATTTTGTTGCCGCGGCAGCATTTTCGCCACTTTTTGTGCCGCGGCAGAGAATTCATTTAGGTTGTTTTATTGTTTATTTAGTGTTTTGCACTTATCAATGAAGGAACCTTATATAACACAAGATCATCATGACAACATTTTACAATCCCTTGAAAGTTGCTATTTTTACAATCCCTATTGTCTATACACAGCCGAATAGTATTCTCCTTTTGGGTCTAGGACTTCTGCATCCAAGAATCCCGCCAATTCCTCCTGTATTGCTCGTATGCGATCCTTTGGCAGAAGACCGTCCCGTAGACGTTCGATCTGATTTAAAAAAGGAGTCAGCCTATATGAATATGAAACTAAACACAATTTGATTGTAATTAAAAACTATAGAAATTGTTTACATACGTGGAGTTGCTCTAAATTTCTGCCCTTCTCATCGCACGTCTGCCGGATGAACTCGCATACATAGTATCCACATAGATTGTTACCTGGTCCCTTCGTCAGGCACTTTACGACAACAGAGTTCAATCAAAATAATAATCAAGCATGATAATAACTGTATCAAAACTAGAATCAAAGAGATGCGCGGATATAGCTAGTGGTGCTTACATCTAGTGGTTGAAATGTAAGCTCCTCTTTCCAAACACCCCTAGCCTTCTTGGTGAACCGTTTCCAAGCGCTGCCCGGCGTAGAAAACGAATAAAATAAGTTATTAAGTACTTGATATCATAAAATTCACGAACGTTGCCGATATAGTGTCGTAATGATTAGAATTACCGCTGGAGAAGTATCTGCATGTCCTTCCACGTCTCAAGGGGTTTATGTTTCGAGTCCATCACTAGTACACGCCCTTTGTCAAGTTGAATGATTAACAGAATATAGTGGTACCTGCGAATGCAGAACTTATCAATTATATACTTAACATCGAGTAAGCGAAACAGAAAGTGTATACAAGACAATAACACTCACTGGAAGTTGTAACGAAATAGTATTTCCCTTTTGGTTTCTTGAAACCTTAACGCGTGTACTATATTATCCTCTGTATCCTGGGGGCTTATTTTGAGATTAGCTTCATGAACCCAATATGGGTCAATGAAGCCAATGTCATAGATTTGTCCTCTGCTGCATTCGAGAATCTTCATTCTGCATATTAAAGTATGATTATATACATGCAATAAACAAAATAATATAGATGGAGACTAAATTAATTACAGAATTAGTACTTACAGACAATAGGCACTCATGATCGATTTGTCCAAGGCGTCTTGATTGAATAATTGAAATAGTTCATCAAATTCAATGGATATCATGTCATCCTTATCTTTCCCATGATGCTTTTTTTTAACCCTCAGCACTATCCAGTTAGCCCCGGCACTTGTGGCATGCATGTACCAGTTATGCAATCTTCGCATTTTTGTTGAAAGATTGTTTACCTCCTCAGGTTTGACGAGAGGTTTTCCGTACTGGTATTGGTATGCTACTTCACTCACGGGGAAGAACTCTAACTGGGATAAGTACTGGGCAATACTCATACCTTGAGCAGCGGCAGCTTCTCCGTATTGTGCAACTACCTCTGGATCATACTGCTCTTCGGCCCCATATTTGCTCGACCCCACATTGGTTTGAGAAATCACCTTGAGAGGGGCGCAAGTCTGTTTTGCTTGTTCTCCGAGCTGGGCAACAGATTTCCCGCTTGCATCAGTACTGCTCTTCGAGGCTTTTTGTGCCGCATGTGACTTGAGAATAGAACGCTCATAGTCTGATGACAGCTTTGGCTCGGGTTGATGAAGAGTCTTTAGCATTTTCAACACTTTGGCTTTTTCTTCTTTGGTGATGGGGAACTCTGGCTCTTTCGGCCGCCTCAGCTTAGCGAAAAACGTTGTCGTTTCCGCATCAACGATCGCCGCAGTCTCCTCTTCAGTACAGTCATAAGCTCTCTTGGGAGGAACAGTTGGTACTTTTGGAAGAGGCTCTTGTTTACGTTTCGGCGATTGCTTACGACGCACAGTAGCGGTACGCTTACGCTTTTTATCCTGAGGCGCCGGCGATGGCTCCCGCGGCGATGGCTGCACCGGAGACGGGTGAGGCGACGGAGCCGGGTGAGGCGACGAAGACGGCTGCCGCGGCGGCGACGACCTCGCTGGAGACGGGTGAGGCGGCGGCGAAGATGGCCTTGGCGTGTGATTTCGAAGCACGATACAATCCTTCGGCCATAGAATGGTGACGTTTTTTGCGTCACCCAGCACAGTCCCATCCCCTTCACCAGCAGGGTAGTGAAGATCCAAAACCTCAAAGGTGGGCATGATTTCATCCACGCCGACAACAGCGTAGCCCTCTGGAACCGGACGACTGTGGTAAGTTGGTGTGGGTCCAATTGGTAAGGCATAGCCCACCGCCACCTTCATTGATATGTTCACAACTTTGACATGTAGCTCGCAGTGTGTCATCTCTGTGATATCATCCACTGGGTAGCCAACAGGAGCCATCGTCGGTGCATCATCGGCATCGCCATTGTCATCACCCGGGACCTCGGTGGAAGCCACACTGCTTTTTCGATTATTCGATAGGCCGGTAGCATCGAATGCAGTGTGCTGCTAAGATGGGCCGGTAGTACTTTGCTCTTTAAGTGAGTTAATTTCATCTTGTTGTTGCTTTAATCGTTCTTCAATTAAACGCATTCGCTCTTTCTGACTTTCTGCTTCAACTGCCGCCCTGTCCTTACTCCTCTGACGGCTTCTATCAGGATATTTCTTCCTCTCTTTGGGAAACCCAGTCCTCCATGATTGGGAGCCTATTGTGCCTCGTGTTCGTCCATCATGTTCCTTATTTCCAAGGGCGAGTGTGAGCTCATCATTCTCTCTATCGGGAATGAAGTCCCCATCTTTAACAGCCTTTACTGCTTTTCTCATCCTCTCGATTGGCAAGGGGTCTTCTTTATGTCGTATGTTATATATACACCTCCCTTCCGAGTTCAACGTGCCCCCATGCCCGTAAAACCAATTCCTTGCACGTTCTACCCAATCGTCTGTCTCTGGGGTGATATTTTTATCACGCAGTTCCTGCTCAAGTTTCTCCCACTTAGGAATGCCAACCTTGTAGCCACCTTGCCCCATAGTATGGTGATACTTCTTCTTAGCAGCATTCACCTTATTCGTTTCAGACATTTTCTTAGCTTTTTCTGATTTCTTGTATTCCACAAACTCATCCCAGAATGGTTTTATCTTCTCAAACTGAATATTCTTGAAATCGGGAGTCTTCTTTTTCACGACATAGTCAAGGTGCAATCTTTTCTTCCAGTTGGTGAAACACTGGGCCATCTTCTTCAAAGCCCACTCCCTGACCTTAGCCTCCATGGCTCTCCCATGTTGTAAGGCGTCCTCAACTGGATCCTCCACATTTGGATCCAGCTCTATCTTCGGTAGTTTGAAATTAACCATGAGCCTCTTCCACAGTAAATCTTTGGCGTGGTTAGGGACAAATAAACATGTTCCCTCTTCATCCGCTTTAGCAGGCCTATTCCAATTTCTAATGGTGATCGGGATTAAGTCCCTAACGATTACTCCGCATTGTGCCACAAATTTGGTTGCGACAACTTCGGGAGCTGTCGGTCTGCCGTCTTCAGCGACATCTTCGATCCTAAACCTCTCATGGTCTTGCAACTTTTTGGTTGGGCCTCGTCTGCTCTTTTCAGTAGATTCCTTCGATCCGGAGGGCTAAAAGAAGAAAGATCGTCGTTACTATTTCTATATAGATAGCAGATGATTAATTAATGAATTGATTTATATTACATGCACCTCGCCGGAGCGGTCATCTTCTCGGTTACACAAGGCATCGCCTTCTCCCTCGAGGAAGGCAACACCTTCAACCTCAAACAAGTTGTCTACTCCGGTAAAAAGAGGATCACCCTCACCGGAGTTGTTCAGAAACGTTGATACGTCTAAATTATCTTCCCCACGGATCACACCTTGGATCAACTCTTCCTTTTCTTCGTCTCTGACGTGTGGGTCCATATTTTCTGCATAGGTGGAAAAACGAATAAGTCAAAGCGGCTAAAGGAGAAAGTTACGAATAAGTCAAAGCGACTAACGAATATTTTCCGGATCGAAGGTGAAACCCTAATATATACATACACAATAATAAAAATGAAGAGAAACCCTAAACCCTAAGGCTATGAGAGGGGAACATGAGTATAAGGCTACAAAAGGTCTTCGATCTATCTATGGTCTTGATCTCGGTCTTCAATCTCAATCTCGATATCGTATTCTACCGAGAAGAACCAAATCACCGGAAAGAAAGGGAAACAATCAACACATGGCATCGATGCAATGCTCAAGCAATGATGATGATACGACAAGTTAATGTGCATTGGAATGTAACCCTAAAGCATTCTCGACAAGTTAATCGGGGTTCCGAGGGGCGCAAACCCTAACTCAAGGAACTCCGGAATCACCTGTTAGGGTTCCGAGGGCGCGGGCAGAGGCAGAGAAGTGAGTGGGGAAGGGAAGAAGAAGAGGAGGCACGGTTATAACTAAAGGGCCTTTAGTCCCGGTTCGTGACATCCCCTTTTCCCGAGCCGCCGACCGCCGTCTAAGACTAGGACTAGTCGGGAAAAAATATTATAGTATTTGCCACGTCCACAATCTGAACACCACAATTCGATTGCACAACATACCCAACGTGATGCACATGAAGAACTTTGCGTAAGCCATCTATATTAATAGCAAAAAATACCAAAGAATCCATTATCAAATGCATTATCCAACAAATTGTGACAAATTACATAATTATTAGAATAACTATTAGACATAATTACGACAAGCAAACTAGAAAAATTCTTTCAACACAACAATATCACTCACATATATTGCAAATTCTTTCAACACAACAATATCAATCTACATTACAAACACCAATCAATCTACATTACAAACACCAATCAACCTAATACTACAAATTTGCGGAAATTGGGGGGAGAGTGAGAGCGGGAAGGGCGCGCGGGCCGGGAGACATACCCGAGGAAGGGGACAGGGGAGAGGCCGGAGGAGGTGCGGCCGGAGGAGAGGAGGTGTGGCCGGAGGAGCGGAGGCCGGAGGAGGTGCGGCCGGAGGAGAGGAGGTGTGGCCGGAGGAGCGGAGGCCGGAGGAGGTGCGGCCGGAGGAGGTGCGGCCGGAGGAGGCGGGAGGAGTAGGGGCCGCTACGGAGCGCGCGGCGGTGGCGGCCGGAGGAGGAGCCGCTACGGGGAGCGCGCGGCGGTGGCGGCCGGAGGCGGAGGCGTTGACGACGACAGAGGGCGCGGGCAGCCTGGCGGCGTGGTCAATGAAACAGAGAAGCAGAGAAGAGAAGAAGAGAAGTTATAAAGGGGAGGGATTATACGTCCCGGTTGGTGGCTCCAACCGGGACTAAAAGGGCATACGTCCCGGTTGGAGCCACCAACCGGGACCTATAGTCCAATTTTCAGCAGGTGAAGGGGCGCGCGCGCAGGGGACTCTTCCGTCCCGGTTGGTGGCTCCAACCGGGACGTATTCCCCTGTTTTCAAATTTTTTCAGTTATTTTCTCTCTGTTCCCGCCTTTTTTTTTATTTTGGGGTTTAAATTTGTAATATTTTTTAAATGATAATTAATTTGGAATTTAGAAAAACTTTAAACATAAAAAGTGTTTGGATTTGAATAAATAATTCGAAACCATTTTCTGTTTTGAAAAATAATTAATGTAACCATTTAAAATATGAACCATTTACAATTAAAAATGAATTAACTTATATTTTTTTAATATCAATTTGGAATTTAGAAAAACTTTAAATATAAGAAGTGTATGGATTTGAATAAATAATTCAAAAACATATTCTATTTTTAAAAATAATTAATGTAACCTTTTAAAATGAATTAACTTATATTTTTGAATATTAATTTGGAATTTAGAAAAACTTTAAATATAAGAAGTGTATGGATTTGAATAAATAATTCAAAAACATATTCTATTTTTAAAAATAATTAATGTAACCTTTTAAAATGAATTAACTTATATTTTTGAATATTAATTTGGAATTTAGAAAAAATTTAAACATAAAAAGTGTTTGGATTTAAATAAATAATTCAAAAACATTTTCTGTTTTAAAAAATAATTAATGTAACCATTTAAAATATGAACCATTTACAATTAAAAATGAATTAACTTATATTTTTTTAATATCAATTTGGAATTTAGAAAAACTTTAAACATAAGAAGTGTTTGGATTTTGAATAGGACGGTAGCATTCTGAAACGGCATTTTGGTGGTTACTTCACAAAACGACCCGTTTTTTGCGCTCGGAAAATGGAAAAGGGATTTTCTGTGCGACAAAAAGGAAAACTTCCTCCTGCAACATTGTTCTACATACCAATGTCCACACACATGCATAATATGGGCACAACATCACAAACTATGCCGTGATTCAGCACATAACATCGGTCATTTGGACCGAAAGCCATGAAACCTCGAACATGATAGGTCATTTTGTGAAGGTTTTTTCGAAACATGATCAATATACCAAGTCTGGTATTTTTCCTTTCAACAATGTAACATAATATGACACCACGCGAAGGATTTTCATTGTTCGGGTTTTTTTTGAACTTATTATGCCCGTTTTGAATTATCTGAATTTCTAACTATGGTCGAACCGGTGTGCATGAAGATAGGGGACGGGCATCGTTAGAACTTGCATTGGATCTCTGAAGAAACCACATATTGCGAGTCTAAAAATGATTTTTTCAAAAAATCACGGGCGATAGATCATGTACCTGTAGTACAAACCGGACCCACTTCCTGCCGATTCGGCAGACATTTGTCCTTTTTACCCGGGATGGACGAAAAGGTTTGAGATGTACCGGTTGGGATATAGTCCATGTAAGGTGGTCTAGTATTTTAGGAAAATAGGACGGTAGCATTCTGAAACGGCATTTTGGTGGTTACTTCACAAAACGACCCGTTTTTTGCGCTCGGAAAATGGAAAAGGGATTTTCCGTGCGACAAAAAGGAAAACTTCCTCCTGCAACATTGTTCTACATACCAATGTCCACACACATGCATAATATGGACACAACATCACAAACTATGCCGTGATTCAGCACATAACATCGGTCATTTGGACCGAAAGCCATGAAACCTCGAACATGATAGGTCATTTTGTGAAGGTTTTTTCGAAACATGATCAATATACCAAGTCTGGTATTTTTCCTTTCAACTATGTAACATAATATGACACCACGCGAAGGATTTTCATTGTTTGGGTTTTTTTGAATTTATTATGCCCGTTTTGAATTATCTGAATTTCTAACTATGGTCGAACCGGTGTGCATGAAGATAGGGGACGGGCATCGTTAGAACTTGCATTGGATCTCTGAAGAAACCACATATTGCGAGTCTAAAAATGATTTTTTCAAAAAATCACGGGCGATAGATCATGTACCTGTAGTACAAACCGGACCCACTTCCTGCCGATTCGGCAGACATTTGTCCTTTTTACCCGGGATGGACGAAAAGGTTTGAGATGTACCGGTTGGGATATAGTCCATGTAAGGTGGTCTAGTATTTTAGGAAAATAGGACGGTAGCATTCTGAAACGGCATTTTGGTGGTTACTTCACAAAACGACCCGTTTTTTGCGCTCGGAAAATGGAAAAAGGATTTTCCGTGCGACAAAAAGGAAAACTTCCTCCTGCAACATTGTTCTACATACCAATGTCCACACACATGCATAATATGGACACAACATCACAAACTATGCCGTGATTCAGCACATAACATCGGTCATTTGGACCGAAAGCCATGAAACCTCGAACATGATAGGTCATTTTGTGAAGGTTTTTTCGAAACATGATCAATATACCAAGTCTGGTATTTTTCCTTTCAACAATGTAACATAATATGACACCACGCGAAGGATTTTCATTGTTCGGGTTTTTTTTGAATTTATTATGCCCGTTTTGAATTATCTGAATTTCTAACTATGGTCGAACCGGTGTGCATGAAGATAGGGGACGGGCATCGTTAGAACTTGCATTGGATCTCTGAAGAAACCACATATTGCGAGTCTAAAAATGATTTTTTCAAAAAATCACGGGCGATAGATCATGTACCTGTAGTACAAACCGGACCCACTTCCTGCCGATTCGGCAGACATTTGTCCTTTTTACCCGGGATGGACGAAAAGGTTTGAGATGTACCGGTTGGGATATAGTCCATGTAAGGTGGTCTAGTATTTTAGGAAAATAGGACGGTAGCATTCTGAAACGGCATTTTGGTGGTTACTTCACAAAACGACCCGTTTTTTGCGCTCGGAAAATGGAAAAGGGATTTTCCGTGCGACAAAAACGAAAACTTCCTCCTGCAACATTGTTCTACATACCAATGTCCACACACATGCATAATATGGGCACAACATCACAAACTATGCCGTGATTCAGCACATAACATCGGTCATTTGGATCGAAAGCCATGAAACCTCGAACATGATAGGTCATTTTGTGAAGGTTTTTTCGAAACATGATCAATATACCAAGTCAGGTATTTTTCCTTTCAACTATGTAACATAATATGACACCACGCGAAGAATTTTCATTGTTCGGGTTTTTTTTGAATTTATTATGCCCGTTTTGAATTATCTGAATTTCTAACTATGGTCGAACCGGTGTGCATGAAGATAGGGGACGGGCATCGTTAGAACTTGCATTGGATCTCTGAAGAAACCACATATTGCGAGTCTAAAAATGATTTTTTCAAAAAATCACGGGCGATAGATCATGTACCTGTAGTAAAAACCGGACCCACTTCCTGCCGATTCGGCAGACATTTGTCCTTTTTACCCGGGATGGACGAAAAGGTTTGAGATGTACCGGTTGGGATATAGTCCATGTAAGGTGGTCTAGTATTTTAGGAAAATAGGACGGTAGCATTCTGAAACGGCATTTTGGTGGTTACTTCACAAAACGACCCGTTTTTTGCGCTCGGAAAATGGAAAAGGGATTTTCCATGCGACAAAAAGGAAAACTTCCTCCTGCAACATTGTTCTACATACCAATGTCCACACACATGCATAATATGGGCACAACATCACAAACTATGCCGTGATTCAGCACATAACATCGGTCATTTGGACCGAAAGCCATGAAACCTCGAACATGATAGGTCATTTTGTGAAGGTTTTTTCGAAACATGATCAATATACCAAGTCTGGTATTTTTCCTTTCAACTATGTAACATAATATGACACCACGCGAAGGATTTTCATTGTTCGGGTTTTTTTTGAATTTATTATGCCCGTTTTGAATTATCTGAATTTCTAACTATGGTCGAACCGGTGTGCATGAAGATAGGGGACGGGCATCGTTAGAACTTGCATTGGATCTCTGAAGAAACCACATATTGCGAGTCTAAAAATGATTTTTTCAAAAAATCACGGGCGATAGATCATGTACTTGTAGTACAAACCGGACCCACTTCCTACCGATTCGGCAGACATTTGTCCTTTTTACCCGGGATGGACGAAAAGGTTTGAGATGTACCGGTTGGGATATAGTCCATGTAAGGTGGTCTAGTATTTTAGGAAAATAGGACGGTAGCATTCTGAAACGGCATTTTGGTGGTTACTTCACAAAACGACCCGTTTTTTGCGCTCGGAAAATGGAAAAGGGATTTTCCGTGCGACAAAAAGGAAAACTTCCTCCTGCAACATTGTTCTACATACCAATGTCCACACACATGCATAATATGGGCACAACATCACAAACTATGCCGTGATTCAGCACATAACATCGGTCATTTGGACCGAAAGCCATGAAACTTCGAACATGATAGGTCATTTTGTGAAGGTTTTTTCGAAACATGATCAATATACCAAGTCTAGTATTTTTCCTTTCAACTATGTAACATAATATGACACCACGCGAAGGATTTTCATTGTTCGGGTTTTTTTTGAATTTATTATGCCCGTTTTGAATTATCTGAATTTCTAACTATGGTCGAACCGGTGTGCATGAAGATAGGGGACGGGCATCGTTAGAACTTGCATTGGATCTCTGAAGAAACCACATATTGCGAGTCTAAAAATGATTTTTTCAAAAAATCACGGGCGATAGATCATGTACCTGTAGTACAAACCGGACCCACTTCCTACCGATTCGGCAGACATTTGTCCTTTTTACCCGGGATGGACGAAAAGGTTTGAGATGTACCGGTTGGGATATAGTCCATGTAAGGTGGTCTAGTATTTTAGGAAAATAGGACGGTAGCATTCTGAAACGGCATTTTGGTGGTTACTTCACAAAACGACCCGTTTTTTGCGCTCGGAAAATGGAAAAGGGATTTTCCGTGCGACAAAAAGGAAAACTTCCTCCTGCAACATTGTTCTACATACCAATGTCCACACACATGCATAATATGGGCACAACATCACAAACTATGCGGTGATTCAGCACATAACATCGGTCATTTGGACCGAAAGCCATGAAACTTCGAACATGATAGGTCATTTTGTGAAGGTTTTTTCGAAACATGATCAATATACCAAGTCTAGTATTTTTCCTTTCAACTATGTAACATAATATGACACCACGCGAAGGATTTTCATTGTTCGGGTTTTTTTTGAATTTATTATGCCCGTTTTGAATTATCTGAATTTCTAACTATGGTCGAACCGGTGTGCATGAAGATAGGGGACGGGCATCGTTAGAACTTGCATTGGATCTCTGAAGAAACCACATATTGCGAGTCTAAAAATGATTTTTTCAAAAAATCACGGGCGATAGATCATGTACCTGTAGTACAAACCGGACCCACTTCCTACCGATTCGGCAGACATTTGTCCTTTTTACCCGGGATGGACGAAAAGGTTTGAGATGTACCGGTTGGGATATAGTCCATGTAAGGTGGTCTAGTATTTTAGGAAAATAGGACGGTAGCATTCTGAAACGGCATTTTGGTGGTTACTTCACAAAACGACCCGTTTTTTGCGCTCGGAAAATGGAAAAGGGATTTTCCGTGCGAGAAAAAGGAAAACTTCCTCCTGCAACATTGTTCTACATACCAATGTCCACACACATGCATAATATGGGCACAACATCACAAACTATGCCGTGATTCAGCACATAACATCGGTCATTTGGACCGAAAGCCATGAAACCTCGAACATGATAGGTCATTTTGTGAAGGTTTTTTCGAAACATGATCAATATACCAAGTCTGGTATTTTGCGAAACATGATCATTGTTCGGCACACATTTAGTCCCGGATGTAGTCACAAACCGGGACTAAAGGGATTGCGGCAGAGTGGGCCAGACAACACTAATAATAGGGGTGAGTGTCGACATTATGTCGTGCGGCTTGTACCTTGTCCCGGATGGTGTCACCAACCGGGACTAAAGATGAACCTTTAGTCCCGGTTGGAGACACCAACCGGGACTAAAGATGAGTCAGCACTAATAATAGGGGTGAGTATCGACATTATGTCGTGAGTGTCGACATTATGCCGAGCTGCTTGTACTATAAATATGCATCCTTGTGAGTCCAGTCCTCCAGCCAGTTTGAGGCATCTCCAAGATGGTTTTCGAGAGCAGGGACACCACTGCGGCCAGTTTCAGGGAGATGCCGACGGAGCCCAGTCCTCCGGCATCTCCGAGAAACTGGTCATAGAGGCACTCCCTAATATGTGAAATTACTTAGCTCCTAGGCGTATTGATCTAGTTAGTGAAGTTACAAGCTGCAAGATGGTTTTCGAGAGCAGGGACACCACTGCGGCCAGTTTCAGGGAGATGCCGACGGAGCCCAGTCCTCCGGCATCTCCGAGAAACTGGTCATAGAGGCACTCCCTAATATGTGAAATTAGTTAGCTCCGAGGCGTATTGATCTAGTTAGTGAAGTTACAAGCTGCAAGATGGTTTTCGAGAGCAGGGACACCACTGCGGCCAGTTTCAGGGAGATGCCGACGGAGCCCAGTCCTCCGGCATCTCCGAGAAACTGGTCATAGAGGCACTCCCTAATATGTGAAATTAGTTAGCTCTGAGGCGTATTGATCTAGTTAGTGAAGTTACAAGCTGCAAGATGGTTTTCGAGAGCAGGGACACCACTGCGGCCAGTTTCAGGGAGATGCCGACGGAGCCCAGTCGTCCGGCATCTCCGAGAAAATGGTCATAGAGGCACTCCCGCTCCAGCCACAAAATGGGACTAACACTCAAGACATTTATTAATATTTAAAACTGAGACTACAAAACCGGGACTAAAGGCCACAAACCGCGAAAGATATCCTTCGGTCAAGCCACAAACCGCGAAAGACATGAACTAGAGTTACATAATATGAGCATGAACTTCTTGGCATATGTCATTCCTTATGACCGCTTCAGACTTAACCATGGAGCATCTTCATTACTTAACGGAATGCTTGGGTCAGTTTTCACTGTGAAGGGCGGAATTTCATCAAACTTATTATAATCTTCTGACATGTCTGTCTTGTCCTCGATTCCCACGATGTTTCTTTTCCCTGAAAGAACTATGTGACGCTTTGGCTCATCATATGATGTATTCGTTTGCATATTTTTTCTTTTTTTCGGTTTGGAGGACATGTCCTTCACATAGAAAACCTGAGACACATCATGTGGCTAGGACGAATGGTTCATCTCTATAACCAAGATTGTTGAGATCCACTGTTGTCATTCCGTACAACTGGTCTATCTTTACCCCTTCCCCATTCAGGTTGACCCATTTGCAGCGAAACAAAGGGACCTTAAAAGAGACTCCATAGTCTAGTTCCCATATCTCCTCTATGTAACCATAATATGTGTCCTTTTGTCCATTCTCGTGTATTGCATCAAAGCGGACACCACTATTTTGGTTGGTGCTCTTTTTATCTTGGGCGATTGTGTAGAATGTATTCCCATTTATTTCGTACCCTTGGAAATTCAATACAGTAGAAGATGGTGACGCGGCCAACAAGTATAGCTGATCTCCAACAGTGGTGTCATTCAAGAGATGTGTCTGCATCCAACCACCAAAAGACTTCATGTGTTCATCTGTAATCCATGATTCAGGCTTCCCCGGGTTTTTGGAGCGTACAATATTCTTGTGTTCCTCGATATACGGAGCTGCCAAGGTGGAATTATGTAGAACTGTGTAGTGTGCTTTAGTGAAAGAATCCCCGTCCCTACATATCATTGCTTTCTTTCCCAGCGTGCCTTTTCCACTTAGTCTTCCCTCATGCCGCGAGTCAGAAACACCAATCGGCTTAAGGTCAGGAATAAAGTCAACACAAAACTCAATGACCTCCTCTGTTCCATATCCCTTGGAGATGCTTCCTTCTGGTCTAGCACGGTTATGAACATATTTCTTTAAGACTCCCATGAACCTCTCAAAGGGGAACATATTATGCAGAAATACCGGACCGAGAATGGCAATCTCTTCCACTAGATGAACCAGGAGATGCGTCATAATATTGAAGAAGGATGGTGGGAACACCAATTCAAAACTAACAAGACATTGTACCACATCCTTCTGTAACCTTGGCAGAATATCTGGATTGATTACCTTCTGAGATATTGCATTGAGGAATGCACACAGCTTCACAATGGGTACTCGAACATTTTCCGGTAGAAGCCCCCTCAATGCAATCGGAAGCAACTGCGTCATAATCACGTGACAGTCATGAGACTTCAGGTTTTGGAACTTTTTCTCTGCCATATTTATTATCCCCTTTATATTAGATGAGAAGCCCGACGGCACCTTGATACTGTAAAGGACTTCAAAAAAGATTTCCTTCTCTGCTTTGGTAAGAGCATAGCTGGCACGACTTAAGTGACGCCCTTTATCCGTCTTGTTATCTGTATGCATGTTCTTTGGGTCTTTCATAATTTGTTGGTCCTCCCGTGCTTCAGGTGTATCTTTTGTCTTACCATACACGCCTAGGAATCCTAGCAGGTTCACGCAGAGATTCTTCGTCACGTGCATCACGTCGATTGAAGAGCGGACACGCAGGACTTTCCAATATGGCAGCTCCCAAAATATAGATTTCTTCTTCCACATGGGTGCGTGTCCTGTAGCGACGTCGTTCGGAACTGATTGACCACCGGGACCCTTTCCAAAGATTACTTCTATGCCCTTGACCATACCAAATACATCATCACCAGCAGGGAGTTCAGGCTTCTTCCGGTGATCTGCCTCACCTTTAAAATGCTTGCCTTTCTTTCTTACGGGATGATTGGTCGGAAGAAATCGTCGATTCGCTAGGTACACAACCTTCTTGCATTTATGCAAATATGTACCTTCGGTCTTATCTAAACAGTGGGTGCATGCCTTATATCCTTTGTTTGTTTGTCCTGAAAGGTTACTAAGAGCAGGCCAATCATTGATGGTTACGAATAACAACCCTCGTAGATTAAATGGCTCCTGTTTGTTCTCGTCCCACGCACGTACACCTGGTTTGCCCCACAACTGTAAGAGTTCTTCAACTAATGGCCTAAGGTACACATCAATGTCGTTGCCCGGTTGCTTCGGGCCTTGGATGAGCACTGGCATCATAATGAACTTACGCTTCATGCACAACCAAGGAGGCAGGTTGTAGATACATAGAGTCACGGGCCAGGTGCTGTGACTGCAGCTCTGCTCCCCAAAAGGATTCATGCCATCCGTACTTAGACCAAACCATAAGTTCCTTGCGTCACCTGCAAAGTCTGGGAAGTCTCTCTCGATTTTTCTCCACTGTGACCCATCAGCAGGGTGTCTCAACTCTCCTTCTTTCTTACGGTCTTCTTTGTGCCATCGCAACAACCTGGCATGCTCTTTGTTTCTGAACATGCGTTTCAACCTTGGTATTATAGGAGCATACCACATAACCTTAGCAGGAACCCTCTTCCGGAGGGGCTCTCCCTCAACATCACCAGGGTCATCTCGTCTGATCTTATACCGCAACGCGTTGCATACCGGGCATTTATCTAAATTCTCATACTCCTTACCGCGGTAGAGGATGCAGTCATTAATGCATGCATGTATCTTTTGCACATCTAATCCCAGAGGACAGAGAGTCTTCTTTGCTTCGTAGGTACTCTCGGGAAGTTCGTTATGTTTTGGAAACTTCGGCTTCATTATTTTCAGCATCTTTTCAAATGAGGAGTCAGTTAGACCACACTCTGCCTTCCATCGCAACAATTCCAGTGTGGTACCGAGCTTTGTGCTGCCATCTTCACAATTTGGGTACAACAATTTCTTGTGATCTTCTAACATGCCCTCTAACTTCAACTTCTCATTTTCTGTTTCACAGTCTCGCTTTGCATCAGAAATGACCCTACCAAGTTCATCAGCCGGCTCATCTGATGCCCGTTCTTCACCTTTTTCCTCTCCATTGTCTTCCATAGCAGTATCACCGTATTCAGGAAACATATGATGATAGTTGTTATCATCATCTTCTTCTTCACCATCTTCCATCATAACCCCTCTTTCCCCGTGCTTGGTCCAGAAATTATAGTTGGGCATGAAACCTTTCATAATCAGGTGGCCGCGAATGATTTTCGAGGAAGAGTACTCCTTGTTGTTCCGACATTGAACACATGGACAACGTATAAATCCATTCTCTTTGTTTCCCGTAGCCACATCGATAAATTTATCCACGCCTTTGATATACCCGGCTACCCGCCGGTCACCGTACATCCATTCCCGACCGTTCATCTGCATCATATAAGTAAGTTTATCAAAAAACAGGACATCATAAATAGTGAAATAACCAATTCACACCGACACATGAATTGTATCAATGACCTAGAAAAGATAGGATTGCTAACCTCGATCGAGGGAAATAAAGAGGAGAAAGCTCAAGTGCGTCTTGGACACCTTCTATATTTTTGTTCTATGAGAAATTCAACTGGATTTTTCACTCAAACATTTCAACAAACACCTTCAATGCATGCATGAGAAAAAACTAGCACACACCCTCACACCTTACACCATTCGAAAAAACAGAGTGGAGGAAGAGGGGGCTGGGGCGTTGCATTTATAGAGGGCAAGGGGTCTTTAGTCCCGGTTGGAGCCAGCAACCGGGACTAAAGGTGCGTGCCACGCCACGTGGCTGTGGCCAAACCTTTAGTCCCGGTTGGTGGCTCCAACCGGGACGCATGCCCCCTTACCAACCGGGACCCATGCCCCCTGGCCCCGTGGCCGCTCCAACCGGGACGCGTGCCAGCATTAGTCCTGGTTGGTGGCGCAACCGGGACTAATGCTCCCAGGGGTGGCGAACGGATGGCCCTTTTTCCTCTAGTGGTCGTTCCTCCCTGTTGCTTTTTTCTCTAGAAAATAGTTTGATCTCATCTTCTCCCGAAGAGTGCTTTCCTCTTCAATTCTCACATGTGGTCTTGCCTGCTATGTGTTCGGTAAAATGTCCACAATGGCTTGATCTCTGTTTTCTTTTACTTGATGTATGTTCTTGCTTGAGTGTTGATCTGCTAAGTTTGGCTCCACTTCACGTGATGTTCGATATAGTCGCCTCTCCGACAAGACTTTCCCAGTAACCACTAATTCAGATAACCTTGGCTACTTGCTCTATGATCCGAAGATGATGGTTGGACACAAAGACTCTGGCTTCCCGTACTTTCGCGGCATTGACTACTTTCACTAGTTCACCTATACTTAATTTGCGAGGTAGATAAATAACTTGAATATCTAATTAATTGTTAGGATTCCGATCCCACTTAATTTTGTTAGTTGCGTTGCATCTTTCTTAGTCATCCATTATATCATGACGAATCTTTCACATTACATGTAGTTGTTGCATCCCTGCTTTTTTAGTGCTTTGCTTCTTCACCGAATATGAGTTGAATTGATGCGAATTACGACAAGTTCTCCGGTTATACTCCGACAATCTTTTTTAGGCGAGCATTTCTCCTCATGCTATGTATTTTGCATTTATAATTTTATGATGCCTATTTCTATCATTATATGTCGTTGGTTTATTCACGTACCATTACTTTTTCTATATCTTATATTGTCTTGGTTATCGTATTGCTTTGTTTGAGTAGCTAGGTTGGATGTGCGAGTTGTAGCGCATGCTTAGCATGCTCTCATACAGGTAAACCTTCATACTTGTTTTCTATTGACAACTAGTAATTAAATTGGTGATGATGATGTTTCTCTATGGGCAATAACTAAACGGATAAGGCATTTGTAGGACACCATTGCTTTTTCTCGGTTATACGTTCAACTCGCTCGTTTCACTTACGACCCATCGATCTAAAGCTCGTTTCACTTACGACCCATCGATCTAAACATCTTTGATGAGACTATCGCACTAATAGCACGTGGGACCAATGGAAACCCCCTTGATGACTATCATTCCTGTATCTAGGATACCACAAACATAGTCGCTTTTCAATAAGCATATGCATAAATGATGACATGTAAGTGATGAGATGTGATATGATATGATATTTTTCTGGATTGGGGCCCTACTAGTGGAAAAGAGGTCTTCGGTTCGAACAAAATCCTGCAACCAGTTACGGCTCCAACGGCTATGAATCGGGGTAAACACTAGTCCCGGGCTGGACTGGACCTCTAGTCCCAGTGCGTAATATGGCTCAGGACTAGTGACATCGAGCCAGCCAGCTGCACTTTATGGGGACTATTAGTCCTGGGTCGAATCACGGCCTGGGACTAGGTGGTCCTCTATATAATGCAGCTTCGTGTCCATGGTCCGAGCCATGGTGGCCATTTTGGTCAAAGCAAGCCGAGTCCATGCCATGTTTTTCTCAAGATTTGTATGGATTTGGTTTGCAACCCCTAAATTTAAGGTTTTAAAAGGTTAAGAACTTCATCCTTTCATCTTTTATTGTTACTTTAGCTCAATGCGATAGAACTATAGATGGATTTGCATGCATGCTCTAGAAGTAGAGGATTTTTAGATGTGAAACAAATTTTGATTAGGCAGAAAGTTACTAAAAATTGAAATGTGAGCTTAGAATGGAATGAGGTTTTCACTAATAGAACAATAATAAAAAACTCCACATTTTTCATGTTAATTGTTTTCTCCAATTCAAAAATTGGTGCATGTAAATTTTCATAAATGAAAATCAATGCTATAGAAGCTTTCATTATAAGTTGTATTAAATTGGTCACTGATCTCTATTCCTAGTGTTGTGTAATAGTTTTTGATATACTTTTACAATAATGAGGATGGTCCGGAAATGGATGTATGGTAGTGACCGACGCTCTAGCGAGTTCATTAATGGCGTGCATGAATTCATCCGTGTGGTTGATGCAAACAAGCAAAATGATTTTATATTATGTCCATGTAGTGGATGTAGGAATCAGAAGGATTATTCTGACTCAAAAACCCTTCACAGCCAGCTGTTGAAGTCCGGTTTCATGCCCAGTTATAATTGTTAGACCAATCACGGATAGAGAGGGGTTATAATGGAAGACAATGAAGAAGAGGAGGATGATGACAACTATCATGGTTTCCCTGATTACGGAGATACTTCCATGGGGGAAGCTGAAGAAGAGACACATGATGAACCGCTGATGATCTTGGTCGGACCATTGCCGATGCACGGAGAGAATGTGAAAATGAAAAGGATAGGGAGAAGTCCAGTCACATGTTAGAGCATCACAAAAAGTTGTTGTACCCAAATTGTGATAATGATCTGAAAAAGCTGGGCAGCACATTGGAATTGCTGCGATGGAAGGCAGAGTGTGCTATACCTCACTCCTCATTTGAAAAGTTGTTGAAAAATGATGAAGAATATGCTTCCAAAGGATAACATATTGCCCGCCAGTATGTACGAAGGAAAGAAGGTTGTTTGCCCTCTAGGTTTAGAGGTTCAGAAGATACATGCATTCCCTAATGACTTCATCCTCTACCGTGGTGAGGAGTACGAGAATTTGGATGCATGCCCGGTATGCACTGCACTACGGTATAAGATCAGACGAGATGACGCTGGTGATGTTGAGGGCGAGCCCCCCCCCCCGGGAAGAGGGTTCCTGCCAAGGTGATGTGGTATGCTCCTATAATACCATGGTTGAAACATTTATTCAAAACAAAGAGCACGGCAAGTTGTTGTGATGGAACAAAGAGGAACGTAAGCCAGACGGGATGTTGATACACCCCACTGATGTGTCGTAGTGGAGAAAAATTGATAGAAAGTACCCAGACTTGGCAGATGATGCAAGGAGTTTAAGGTTCAGTCTATGTACAGATGGCATGAATCCTTTTGGGGAGCAGAGCTCCAGTCACAACACCTGTCCTATGACTATATGTATCTATAACCTTGTTCCTTGGTTGTGCATGAAGCGGAAGTTCATTATAATGCTAGTGCTAATCCAAGGCCCGAAGAAACCCAACAAAGACATTGATGTGTACCTAAGGCCATTAGTTGAAGAACTTTTACAGTTATGGCACGAACCCAGCATACGTGTGTGGGATGAGCACAAGCAGGAATATTTTGACCTCCGAGTGTTGCTTTTCATAACAATCAATGATTGGCCTGCTCTTAGTATCCTTTCAGTAAAGTCAAACAAGGGATACAATGCATGAACACATTATTTAGATGAGACTGAAAGTATATATTTGGAACATTGTAAGAAGAATGTGTACAATGGGCATCATCGATTTCTTTTGGCCAAGCATACCTTAAGAAAGGAAGGCAAGCATTTTAATGGTCAGACATGTCACCAGACGAAGCCTAAGGAACGTACTGGTGCTGATATATTTGATATGGTCAAAGATTTGGATCAAATAGTAACCTTTGGAAAGGGTCCTAGCGGAAATATGTTCCGAAGGACACTGATGGACACACATCCATGTGGAATAAAAAATCTATATTTTGGTAGCTAACCTATTGGAAATTACTAGAGGTCTCCTATGCAATCGACGTGATGCATGTGATGAAAAATCTTTGTGTGAACCTGCTAGGCTTCTTGGGCGTGTATGGGAAGACAAAAGATACACCAGAAGCACGGAAGGAACATCAACATATGAAAGACCTAGAAGGCCTGCATCCATAATGGTTTCAAGGGCATGCTTGCTACGCTCTTACCAAACTAGAGAAGGAAATATTTTTTGAATTCCTGAGCAGTATCAAGGTCCCGTCTGGCTTCTCGTTGAATATAAAGGGAATAATAAATATGGCAGAGAAAAAGTTCCAAAACCTAAAGGCTCATGACTGCCACGTGATTATGATTTAAATGCTTCCTATTGCATTGAGGGGGCTTCTATCGGATAATGTTCGAGTACCCATTGTGAAGCTATGTGCATTCCTCAATGCAATATCTCATAAGATAGTCAATATTGAAGATCTACCACAGTTACAGAATGATGTGGTCCAATGTATTGTCAGTTTCGAGTTGGTTTTCCCACCATCCTTCTTTAATATTATGATGCACCTCCTGGTTCACCTAGTAGAAGAGATTTCCATTCTCGATCCTGTATTTCTACACAATATAATCCCCTTTGAGAGGTTCATGGGAGTCTTAAAGAAATATGTTCGTAACCGTGCTAGGCCAGAAGGAAGCATCTCCAAGGGCTATGGAACAGATGAGGTCATTGAGTTTTGTGTTGACTTTCTTCCTGACCTTAAGCCGATTGGTCTTAAATCGCGACATGAGGGGAGACTGAGTGGAAAGGGCACTCTAGGAAGGAAATCAATAATATGTAGGGACGAACATTCTTACACTGAAGCACATTACATAGTTCTACAAAATTCCACCTTGGAGGCCCCGTATATCGAGGATCACAAGAACATTTTATGTTCCAACAACCCTGGAAAGCATGACTCGTGGATTAGAGATGAACACATGAAGACTTTCGGTGGTTGGTTGCAACATCTCATCAAAAACAACACTCTTGGAGATCAGCTATCCTTGTTGTCCAGGTCACCATCCTCGACTATATCGACTTTCCAAGGGTACGAGATAAATGGGTATACATTTTACACAATCTCCCAAGATAAAAAGAGCACCAACCAAAACAGTGGTGTCCGCTTTGATGCAACAAACAAAAATGGGTCAAATACGAGATATTATGGTTACATAGAGGAGATATGAGAACTTGACTATGGACCTACTTGTAAGGTCGCCTTGTTTCAGTGCAAATGGGTCAAGCTGATAGGAGGAGGGGTTGAGGTAGACAAGAAGTACGGAATGAGATCCGTGGATCTCAACAATCTTTGGTACTTAGACGATCCATTTGTCCTAGCCAATGATGTGGCTCAGGTTTTCTATGTGAAGGATATTTCTACCAAACTTCGAAAAAGAAAAAATAAGCAATAGAATACATCAGAGGATGAGCCAAAGCGCCACATAGTTCTTCCAGGGAAAAGAAACATAGTGGGAGTGGAGGACAAGACAGACATGTCAGAAGATTGTGCTAATTTTCATGAAATTCCGCCATTCGCAGTGAAGGATGACCCAAGCATCATGTTAATGAATGAAGATGCTCCATGGTTATGGAGCAATCAGAAAGGGACACATGCGAAGAAATGATGTGTAATAATCTATTAAACATCTTATGCAATGGAAAATGGCATTGGATCTCTTAAGAAACATCATATTGTGAGTATAAAAATGATTTTTTTAAAAAATCACGAGCGTTAGATCATATACATGTAGTTCAACCCGGACCCACTTCCTACTAATTCGGTAGACATTTGTCTTCTTGACCCGGGAAGGACGAAAAGGTTTGAGATATCCCGGTTGGGAGATTGTCCATATAATATGGTCTAGTATTTTAGAAAAATGGGATGGTAGCATTCTATAACAACATTTTGGTGGTGGCTGCATAAAATGCCCCATTTTTTCTGATCGGAAAATGCAAAATGTCTTTTCCGTGCGACAAAAAGGAAAACTTCCTCCTGCAACATTCTTCGCCATCCTGATGACCCACAAGTATAGGGGATCGCAACAGTCTTCACGAGTAGTATTACCCAATTTATTGATTCGACAAAAGGGGATCCAAAGAATACTTGAATGCCTTAACAACTGAGTTGTCAATTCAGATGCACCTAGAAATAGTTCTTACTCATAGAAGTTTATCAGTAGCAACAGTTTCGTAGTAGCAACAGCAAAGCAACAGCAACAGTGGAATAGGAGCAACAATAACAGTAAGAGTAAACAGTAGGTTTCGAGTGCGGTAGGCATAGGGATGGATGGACGGGCGTTGCACGGACGAGTCTAAACATGTAACTTCAAGATCTAGAGCATTGCAGATAAAATAAGAATAAGCATCCAAGTACTAAATAATCCTAGGCACGTGCTCCATATATAGTCATGCATGCTCGCAATGAGAACTTGCACAACATCTTCTGTCCAGCCAGCCCGTTGTAGCGGGGCCTCTAGGGAACTACTGGCAATTAAGGTGCTCCTTTTAATAGAGCACCGGAGCAAAGAATTAACATTCCGTGAACACATGTGATCCTCACACCACAGCCATCCCCTCTGGTTGTCCCAATTTCTATCACTTCAGGCACTTTGGATCCAGACAATTATATGTGTACGCAATTTGCTGATAAGATAACAAACAATACTATCATAATGATTCAATAATAAGTTCAGATCTAAGATCATGGCACTCGGGCCCTAGTGACAAGCATTAAGCACAACAAGTTGCAACAAAGTCAAATAGCACTAATAGAGATACTAGGCACTATGCCCTAAATATCTTATTCCATTACATGATAGAACTCATCCAATCCCTACCATCTCCAAGCCTACAGAGGGGGATTACTCACTCATGGATGAGGGAAACATTGATGGTTGATGGAGAGGCGTTGGTGATGACGATGACGATGATCCTCCCCAAATTCCCCGTGCCGGCAGGGTGCCAGAACAGAGTTTCTGGTTCCGAATCTTGGTTTCTGGTGGTGGCGGCGCAGCGGAACTCTTTCTGGAAAAACGTCGAACCTCCCTCGGTTTTTAGGTCAAGAGGCTTCTGAGGGAGGCCGAGGGGGTGCCTGGGGTGGCCGCACCCCCCTAGGCGCGGCCAGGTCTGGCCCGTGCCTGGAAGGGGTGTGCCCCCCAGGCCTCCACTCCGTATTGTACTCTGGCTTTGTGGATCTTCTGGTGAAATAGGATTTCTGGCATATTTTCCTGGATTTCTTCTGATAGTTGATTTTCTGCACAAAACTAGACACCAAGGTAATTCTGCTGAAAACAGCGTCAGTCCGTGTTAGTTGTATCCAGATCACACAAGTTTAAAGGAGAAACAATAGAAAAGTGTTCGGGAAAGTATATACGTTTTGGACGTATCAACTCCCCCAAGCTTAGCTTATTGCTTGTCCTCAAGAAATTCAGTTGAAAACTGAGTGCGGGAAAAGGAATTTCACGAACACATTTGTTTCATATGATGTATATATTCTCAGATAGGAGTAGATGCTTAAACCATTCATAATAAATAGTATGCAACTAAGTCTACTCAATAGTCATTGCAAGCTATGAAGAGAAACCAACTCGATAATAATAAGTAGCAGGAAACATAAACATAAGAAACATTGCAATGCTCATAATAAGGTATGATAGAGTGGTATCTCGATTGCCTTTATTTGTAGATCAAAATATAAATGCCAAGGAACCTCTGATGTTCAAGTGAAGACTAGAAGTAAAGATATCAGAGATAGAAGCATAAAAGTCATGACATAATTAACCAAGTTTTGAGACAAACACAAGGATGACAACTATGCTCTCTAGAAGGTGCTCATAGAATAAGTGGTGACTCAACAAGGAAGTGAAAAGGTTTTGAAAATTTTGAAAGGCTTCCAAATGCTGAAAGTAGGGTACTCATTAGCTTTTAGCTCTCATTGTCCCTATCATAGGCATCTTTATATGGTTAAGGTGAAAGTGAGGTCCAATCTACTTTATATGCTTGACAGACCATAAACTGGAAATCCCAAGTCCCTTGAGGACGAGGGCCGCTCCGCATGCTACTCAACTTGGGTTACCTGTAAGTTCTTGTCATTGTAAATACTTGCATATCATAGAGAACCGCCAACGGGGTACCCCTTGCACATGATACAGGAGCTATCCCGTGATGAAAATGACAAGGCAAGCAGACAATGAGCATCTCAGCGATCTTTTTATTTACTATGTGCATAGCTTTTTATGGAGGATGCTTCACATAATGCTCATTATGGCAAGGCTGCAAGTTTCCACCATGATTAGGTATGGCTTAGGCTAGCAGCCCAGGCATTTCTCTAACACAATGTATAGACTCCATGAACTCACAAGCTCCCCTTTTATTTCACACCGACGACATCCGCAAACAAACGATCAAGGTATAAACTGGATATGTATCCATAAGTGTTGAAAGTGTTCCTCGTGACAGCACGGTTCTGCTAACTCCCAGCCTATAATTTGCAAGCATATAACTTTCATGGACAGGTCACAATGGTTCAAGTTTATTAAGTGCAAGGAATAAAGTGTGCCATCAAGTTCGTGAGAGCTTTACTAACTAACTTTCTCAAAACAGACAAACATTTTGTTTGGAAGAAAACAAGGCATAATGAATATGCACTGAAATAGTAAATGATGCTAATAGGTAGGTATGGTGGACACTATTGGCAATATTGGTTTTGGGGATTTGGATGCACAAGTAGAGCTCATACTCAGTGCAACTGAAGGCTAGCAAATGAGAGGGAGCGACAAACGAGAGAGCAATAACTGTAATAATCATGCTTGCAACAAACCATGACTAATTATGGCATGAAAGTGATACCAGAACTCTAAGGCAAAATAAATCATCGAGGCTTACTGACTATTTTTTAGTCATATGCATGCGTGAGCATGTGCCAAGTTGATTCACATGAAACATTCAGATGAGGATACCACAATATCATACCAAGTTATGAATAAAACAATGCAAGCAAACATTCATATGACATGCTACAAACTACTAGCAATCTAGAGCTAACCACAAGAAAGCAAGAAATACTAAGCATCCATAATAACATACACCTTACATGAATAGACTAAGCATGCTCACAATGATGAGTATCTGTACAAAAATGAAAACAAATAGAGTTTGTTACCAGCCTCTTACCACACCTCAAGTTGTCTTAATCTTCATTATTGCCCTTCACTTGTGTGACTTGAATAATAACATGAAACCAAAATCCACTTAGGACGCCTGAGCCCTGCAAAGAGCTCATAAAACCAAAGAAGAACAACAAATATTTTTGGTGTTTTCGATTTTTTAAAGAAAGCAAACAAAACAAAACCAAACATAGCAATTTTGTTTTGATTTTTCTTTAAGGAAAACCAAAACTAAAAAGCAAAGAAACAAACCAAGAGAAACAATGAAAATATTTTTTGGTATTTTTGTGTTTTTGAGAAAGCAGCAGCAAGAACCAAAAAGAAAGCGAAACAATGGATATACAAAGAACCGATGAAACATGATATATAGATGAGTGTGATGTCGGTGTACCTCCCCCCAAGCTTAGGATTTTGGCCTAAGTGGGGCTCAATAGCGTGAATAGTAACTCCAAGCTGGTGGGTCATAATAGGAATGATCATAGTCAGGCGCTTGCGATGAAGAAGAAGGCGCACCCCAATCATAGGAGGGCTGTTGGTATGAAGACTCTCCCAAGTTGGAGGGGTGAACCGAATCATCTTTAGCATCCTCTCCAACATTCTCCTCTTGCTGGGAGAGGTCCGCCACGTACGTCTCAAACTCCTCCTTCGTGAGCGACCATCCTTGTTTGTTATCAAAATTAAACAAAGCATGTGTAGGCAAATAAACTACTTTCTCAGTCCTACCCCTCTCCAACCACGCTTGGCAAAAGATAATTCATACGGTAAACTTCTCATAGTAGCTCCTAAAGAAACAAAATTATGATGAACCATGGATTCAAGATCAAGCCTCTCTATGGGGAACAGATAATCTGAATGGTGAGGCTCTAAACCGTGTAAAGATCCCCAATGGGGCACTCTAATAGCTGAACAGAAATTAGCAAATGGCAGGTCGACAGCTATATTATATATTTTATGAAGGACCATGGGATTAGATGAAGACCAAGTAAACCGGAAGTCCTCCACCACAGCCATGGTTAGCTTAACATATTGAAAAGGTTCACCTTCAACAAAGTGTTCCAACCCTGCATTGATAATCACGATTTGGAAATCCTGGAGGATTCCCGTGGCTCTCATAAATTCATGGCATGGATATATGGAATGGAAGACTCCTTCCTCACGATGAACTCTCATTGTCTCAGGTACCATAAAATCATATTGATTCAATGGGTAAGCACTCATCTTCCTTTCTGAATTTTTTAGACAAACATCAAACCAAGTGATTTCCAAGTTGATAATTGGTGAGCAACTACTATAGGAACTTGATAAAGGGCTACACATGCATCAAAATGAAATCTCTAAGCATAGAACAAGCATGCAAGCTCACACAACCTGACACCTATAGAAGCAAAATACTCAAGATACAATCTACCAATCACAAATCTAATTTGGCAACCTTCTTGAGAAAGAAGATGGCTGGGAGGAGGCACCTTGGAGGGCCCCAGGTGGGTCACACCATAGTCAGGCGCCACCTGGGGGCTGGCAACGCCCACCAGGGGTGTGCTTTCCTGGGGTGGCCCCCTGGGTCACTCCAGGTGTCCCTCTGCCCCTTTTTTCGAGGAAAAAATTATTTTGAATTTTCTGGGATTTTTCGGGAAACTTTATTTTTGGCCAATTTTTAGGATATGAAAATTGATTTTCTCGCAGAAAAGAATTTTTTCAGAAGAAGCAAAAGCAAAAAAAAACCAAACTACAGAAGTTCTAAGACACTAACAAGCAAGAAACTAGCAAAACTAAAGCTAATAATAGAAAAGGCAAGGACTAGGAAGGAAAAAGTAAAAGGAAGCAAGTATATCCACTGTGAAAACATTATTTTTTTCATTAAAATCCTTTTGTTAACAGGGTTGATCAAGTCTTGTTACCAAAACAATCTTATATGAAACAAAACTTTCCCTTCCACTAGGTGATTATGTTACCTCAAACTCAATAGCAATGGTCCCAATCATAATAGTTTCAAAATTTTCTTGTGCAATGGGACAATATATTTCTCCAACCTTGATGCTCTCAGTATTTTCAATGGAGTTCAGGCAACAGCTTTTAGCAACCTTCTTGGTTAAATAAATAGTATGCTCTTTGTCATTAATATTGAATGTTACTTTTCATTGATTACAATTGATGATAGCACCTACAGTATTAAGAAAAGGTCTCCCAAGAATAATGGAGATATTATCATCTTCAGGCATTTCAAGCACAATAAAATCAGTTAAAACCAAGAAATTATGAGCCACTTGAACAGGAACATCCTCACATATACCAACATGAATAGTAGTTGACTTATCAGCCATTTGCAAAGATATATCAGTTGGTATCAACTTTTCTAGATGGAGTCTCTTGTATAGAGAAAAATGCATAACACTAATTCTAGCTCCCAAATCACATAAAGCAGTTCTAACCTAATTATTCTTAATAAAGCAACGAACAGTTGGTATACCTGGATCACCAAGTTTCTCTGGAACCTTACCATTGAAGGAATAATTAGCAAGCAAAGTAGAAATCTCCTCATTAGAATCTTCCTTTTATTAGAGACAATATCCGTCATATACTTTGAATAAGGGGGCAACTTAATAGCATCAGTCAAAGGAATTTGCAAAAATAAAGGCTTCATCCACTCATAAAACTTGTTTTAGTGTTCTTCCTCCTTTGACTTGTGTTTCTTACCTGGAAAGGCATAGGTTTCTGCACCCAAGGTTCTCTCTCTTTACCATGTTTATTAGCTATAAAATCTTCCTTAGTGTACCTAATGTTCTTAGTGTGCTTCTCAGGTTCTTCCTCAACTTCCTACTTATCAGGAGCATCATTTTTATCATTACCACTCTCAGTTTCAGCATCAGAGACAGATATACTATTAGGATATACAGAAGGTTCAAGTGGTTCCTCAACTATTTTGTGTTTCTTTTTCTTTCTCTTACGAGCACTACCACTACTTTCACCTTGTTGAGAATCCTACTAAATTCTTTTAGGGTGTCCTTCAGGATATAAAGGATCATGAGTAGATATACCACTCCTAGTTCTAATTCCATAAGCATGTTTATCCCGTGAGGCATTAACTATCATATCGTTTTGTACCTTAGCAAGTTGATCAATTTGAGTTTGAAACATTTGAAAGTGTTTAGAAAGAATTTTAATAGCATTAGAAGTTCTTTCCACAATATCTTTCAACTCTTTAATAGCTCTAGAGTTTTCCAATAAATGATTCTGATCTTGTTTATTAAAATTACCTTGTTGAAAAATAAAAATGTCCAGTTCCTCTAAGCATTGATCAGGAGGCTTACCATAAGGAATATCACCTTCATCAAAGTGTTGGACAGATTGTACCTCAATAGTAGATGAGTGGGGAATTGGCTTACATAATTCTTCTATAGGAGGTAGATTCTTCACATCTTCAGCTCTAATACCTTTCTCCTTTAGACACTTATTAGCTTCCTTCATCACTTCATCATTTTAATGCAATAACTCCCCTCTTCTTTGGTGTTGGTATTGGATCTGGTTCAGGCACAACTGGTTCAGGAGTAATAGGCTCAGGTGTATTTAGCTCAATTGAAGTCCAATCAACATAATTCTTGCTTATTTTAGCCATTAGTTCTTCAGCATCTATAGGAGTTCTTTCCCTGAAAACACAATCAGCAAAGCTATCTAGGTATGTGATGACCCACAAGCATAGGGGGTGTATCGTAGTACTTTTGATAAATAGGAGTGTCGATCCCAACGAGGAGCAGAAGGTTCTTGATAGTGGTATGGAGCAGGAAATCTCTGTGAATACTTAGCAAACGGAGTTTTAGTGGTTTTCTGATAAGGCAACAAAACAAGGAGCAAGAAATAAAGACAACGAACAAATGGAGCAAGTTTCCCAATCCTTTCTTAGCAAAGGAAAAGCCGGTAGAAATACTTATAAGGACAAAACGTTCTCGAGGACACATGGGAATTTTGTCAAGTGCTTTCGCTTCAAATAGCTGTGTACTCTTCTCTGGTGTTGTAAGTGTTGTGTGGGTGAACCTATGCTAACATACCGACCTTACTTTGACTAATACATACTTGTGATTAAACCCCCTGCAAACATCCGTAACTATAGGAAAGTAATTAAGATATAAATCTAACCACAGCCTTAAACTCTGAGATCCTACGCTCCCTTGTGCAAAGGTGTCATAAAGGAGGTTCAGGTTTCTGTCAATTCGGCAACCCCACAATTAGTAGCCAAATACACAATGCATTCCCCTAGGCCCATAAATGGTGAAGTATCATGTAGTCGACGTTCACATGACACCACTAGAAGAATAACACCACAACTTAAATACTAAACCATTGAATAATAACTCAACACAAATTCACTAATAACAACATGACTTCTCCCATGTCCTCGAGAACTAAACGAACTACTCACGAAACATCATATGGATCAAGATCAAAGATGATATGGTAATGGATAACAATCTGAACATAAACAATAATCCAATGGTTCCACTCACAAGCATCAACTACAATAGTAATCAACACCGGGAAAGTTTCCCCTAATGAACTAAGCAATATCCAACACAATTGTTACAGCGGGACGGAGTGGTGATGATGGTGCTGGTGGAGATGAAGGTGCGGATGATGATGATGATCCCGATGAAGCCTAGCTTGACGATGGTGTTGATGGCTGATACGTTGGAAACGTATCTATAATTTTTGATGCTCCATGCTTGTTTAGTATCTACTTTGCTTTACTTGTCCACACTTTGAGGTGATTTTTACATGTTTTCTGGTACTAACCTACTAACAAGTTGCAACAGTGCCAGATGCCTGTTTTCTGCTGTTTTTGGTTTCAGAAAAGTTAGTAAAGAAATATTATCGGAATTGGATGGGACAAAGGACAAAGTCAATTACTTTCCGTGGGGAACAAGAAGTCCAAAGGAGAGCCGGAGGGGCCAGATGGGGGGCCAGAGCCACCCTAGGCATGGGTGGGCCCTAGCCCACGCCTCGATAGGGTTTGCAAGCCCTGGCGGCCGCCTCGGTCTCCCCCTTCGCGTATAAAAAGCCCCCGATGCAGAAACACTGAGGACCCGATCAGAAATCCATGAAACCATTTGTAGCCGCCGCCACCATCGTCCCTAGATCAGGGGGATCTAAAGTTCTTCCCGGCACCCTGCCGGAGGGGAGATCATCTCGGAGGCCTTCTCTCCGGTATGATGCATGAGTAGTTCCACCTTGGACTATGGGTCCATGTAGTAGCTAGATGGTTGTATCTCCTCCTTTGTGCTTTCATGTGTAGATCTTGTGAGATCCATTCATGATCAAGACCTAATCTATTTTTAATCATGAATGTTGTGTTTGCGAGGATCCGATGGATATTGAGATTATTATGTTGGTTTGATTAATGGTTTTGTCTTTATGATTCTATCATGTCTATGTTGTTTGTGATCTTGCATGCTCTCCGTTGCTAGTGGTTATCTTGGCCAAGTAGTTGCTAGTGACTCCAAGAGGGGGTATTTATGCTCGATAGTGGGTTCATGCCTCTAGTTTCCAAGGGAAGTGAAAATAATCTCTTCGGTTGTAGATGTGTTGTTACTACTAGGGATAAAACAACGGTATCTTGTTCATGGAACATGTGGACGGTTTACCTTACACACTTTGATTAAAGAATTTGTATGTTGCTTGCAACTTAATACTGGAGGGGGTTCGGATGATAACCTGAAGGTGGACTTCTAGTCATAGATGCAGTTGGATGGCGGTCTATGTATCTTGTTGTATTGCCCAATTAACCACATAGGATCTTTATGACTAGTAATTGCATTGTTATGCCTTGCTCAGTTCCTGTCAATTGTCCTGCTGTAATTTGTTTACCCTTCGTGCCATGTTGGTTATCTAAGGAGAGCACCTCTAGTGAACTATGGACCCCGGTCCAATCTTTACCATTGATACATCTTCCACTGTTACTTGTTTACTTGCTGCAAACCACCATTACCTTCCATACCATACGTTTAATCCTTTATTACAGCAAACCGGTGAGCTTGACAACCTCACTGATTCGTTGGGACAAAGTCTTGAGTTTGTGGTGTGCAGGTCTCCGCGTTTCTTGCAACACCTGTGTGACATTTCCTTCCTCCTTCTAGTTCGATAACCTCGGTCTCAACTAAGGGAAAACTTGCTGTTGTGCTCTTCACACCCTGCGCTTTGGGTTACCAATGAAGTGCCACGTCGGGCACCATCAAAGTCTTTCTTGCGCCGTTGCCCGGGAGGCTAAGGAAGTCTTCACTAGGGGAGTCCTTCACTTCCTTTCTCCTTACTTTGTTTTTAGTTTGCTTTGTTTCTTTTGCTTGGTTTTGTTTGCCTATTTCCAAAAAACCGAAAAAATAGTTTAGCTTGGTCTGATTTCTTTATTCAAAAACACAAAAAAATTAGTCCCTGCTCTAGTTGCCACCTTGCTCTAGCTCACCATGTTGCTCCCCAAGTTCGCCCTGAAATATCTTCTAATAGGTAGTGGCTCCATAATTTGGAAAGATAATATTGAAGAATTCTTTAATTATGTTAGAAAGCATGAGGATATTGACGATAAATCTATAGCAGAGCTTGCTCCTAATTATGATATTGCTGCAGCTTCTTTATTTCATATGTTGGAGGCTAGGTTTGTTAGCCTTAACCCCTTCATACAATTCTTGTTCCTAAAACTAAAAGAAGAAAAGAATGCTAAAAAGAGGGAATTCATCCTGGGAACTTCATCAAAAGAATTCCATGATGTTTCTAGGGAAGCCAAAAAGGTCTTTGAGCATTTCAATATGCTAGGCTCAATTGTAGATGTTGTGGGTATTTCTGATAAAACTAAGCCTAGAGAGGAATTCAATATACACATCCCCTTTACGCTTGTTGGAATGCTTGAAGCCTTTGAAAAGAACTTTGATTGGATTGCTCCTGAAAATCTTTTTGATGAAAGTATTAGACCAAGGAGATATGAGAAGGGATCCCCCAAGACCCATTTGGATGAGATACCTTTCATAGTTGAAGAATTTGCAAGTATGAATGTTAATGCTTCTTCATTTGAAAATACTTGATTCTTCTTTCTTCTTGTGCCTAACTTAAAGGCGTTAAAGAAAAGTACTGGTTGGGAGATAACCCAAGAGTATCCTTGAGTCTTGAAAGTTATTACTTCAGTAATAACCTCTCCTTATCCTTTTCGTTTGCTTTTTGTGCCAAGAATGACCTCTAATGAGAGGGAAGTAAGATTTGGGGAGTTGTTGTCCCGAAACAGATTTCTATACTCCACCAAAACAATTCGTGAGGACGCTCTGTATCTCGGATTGATCTCAAAATTTACGAATAAATCCCCAGAAGACAAAGAATGCCAGAAGGGAAGGCGCAGATGGGCCACAGGGGACCCACATCTCCCAGGCGCGGGCCACCCCTAGGTCGCGCCTATAGGGGGTGTGGCCCCACCTGGCCCACCTCTAGCTCCGCCCTCTCGCCTATATCTTCTCCTTGAAACCCTAATACACGGGGAGACACCAAAGAAAGATTCCGCCGCCTCTACGGGGCGGAAAACACAAAGAGAGAAAGAGCTCTTCGGCAGACAGATTTCTACCGGGGAAATTGCTTCCCGGAGAGGGGAGATCGTCGCCATCAACATCATCATCAATCTAGACTTCATCGGGATCATTATCATCATCATCCACACCATCATCTCCACCATCACCATCATCATCACTCCATCCCGTTGTAACAATTGTGTTGAATCTTGCATAGTTCTTAGGGGAAACTTTCTCGGTGTTGATTACTATTGTAGTTGATGCTTGTGAGTGGAACCATTGGATTATTGTTATGTTCACATTGTTATTCATCACCAAATCATCTTTAGTCCATATGATGTCTCATGAGTAGTTTGTTTAGCTTTTGAGGACATGGGAGAAGTCATGTTGTTAGTAGTGGATTTGTGTTGAGATATTATTCAATGGTTTAGTATTTAAGTTGTGGTGTTATTCTTCTTGTGGTGCCATGTGAACGTCGACTACATGATACTTCACCATTTATGGGCCTAGGGGAATGCATTGTGTATTTGGGTACTAATTGTGGGGTTTCCGGAGTGATAGAAACCTGAACCCCCGTGAAGACACCATTGCACAAGGGAGCGTAGGATCTCAGAGTTTAAGGCTGTGGTTAGGTTTAGACCTTAATTTCTTTCTTGTAGTTGCGGATGCTTGCAAGGGATTTAATCACAAGTTTGTATTAGTCCAAGTAAGGTCGGTACATTAGCACAGGTTCACCCACACAACACTTACAAAACCAAAGAAGACTACTCAACTATTTGAAGTGAAATCACTTGACAGAATTCCCATGTGTCCTCGAGAACGTTTGGTCCCAATTAGTATTTCCACTGGCTTGTCCTTTTGTAAGAAAGGATTGGGCCACTTGCTGCAATTTTTTGCTGTTTTATTTACTTGCACTTTATTTCTTTTCTTTATAAGAAAACCCCTAAAAATCCGTTTGCTAAGTATTACAGAGATTTCCTGCTCCATACCACTAGTCAACACCTACTGCTTCTCGTTGGGATCGACACTCCTATTTATCGGAAGTACTACGATACACCCCCTATACTTGTGGGTCATCAAGACTATTTTCTAGCGCCGTTGACGGGGAGTGAAGCGCTATTGAAGAGTGGACCTGGTAAAGGAAATTCTACTATGAGTATTTCTTTTTATTTCTTTTTGTTACTTTGTTTCCAATATGGATAACCCACTTGGTTTTCTATTTGGGAAAACTACTATCACTTCTAGGGTAGTAGATGAACCATCGCCTATTGAGATAGATCCTTTTAAGATACCTACAAGTATTGTTGATCGTGTTATGGATAATTATTATTTAGGGGATGGAACTGTCTACCCTGGTGATCACTTGCTTTTTATCCATGATTTATGTGGTTTTTTTAAGTGTGCAAGTATCACAACTAAACAGGTGAAGAAGAAGTTAATCTCTATATCATTGAACGGAAGAGCTGAAGAATGGTATAAGCTGCTGAAGAATGGATAATCCATGGAATGGGAGGAAATATTACCTCTCTTTTATTCTAAATTCTATCCTCCCAGTGAGATTCATAAGGATAGGAATCTAATATACAAATTCTGGACTCGTGATGGAGAGAGTAAAGCTCAAGCTTTGGGGAGAATGAAATTATTAATGCTTAAATGTCCTATTCATGAACTCCCTAACAATATTATTATCAATAACTTTCATGCTAGGCTTTCTCTTCATGATAAAGATTTACTAGATCCTTCTTGTGCTGGATCATTCACACGTATGAAGGAAGAAGCTAAATGGGATCTCCTAGACCATATTCAAGAGAACACTAAAGCATGGGAGAATGACAAAGGAAGAAAGTCGGGTATAAACTATGATTATGAATGCATTAAATCTTTTATGGGAAACTGATGACTTCCGTCATATTAGTACTGAGTATGGTCTTGATTCTCAAAGTATTGCCAATTGTTTTAAGGCCTTTTCCTCTTACATAGAAATTCCCCAAAAGAAGTGGAATAAGTACCATGCACCTTGTAAAGATGTTATTACTCATGTTCGTGTTAGAAATACCGAATTTTATACTACTAATAATATTTTGCCTGAACCTTATGTTGAGAAAACACCTTTCCCAGCTAAGGTAAAGAAGTACTCTATGATAATTAGTGCGAATAACAAAGGTACAAAGGAAGTTGTGGGACCTGATGAGCAAAAAAACAATGAACCTGTGGCAGCTATTGTGAAAGATTATGTCACTAGAAATATAGAGGATGAGCACATTTTCTTCTGTGAATCCTCTTCTAATATTATCTCTCATCCTAGTAAAGCTAGAAAAGCTAGTGTTCCTGTGCTTTCGGTGCGAATTAGTGATCATTGCTATTATGGTTTATGTGATATTGGTGCTAGTCCCAATGTTATTCCTTATGAGCTTTATAGGGAAATTATGAATGAAATTGTTCCTTCTGAGCTTGAGGAAATTGATATGGTTATTCACCTTGCTAATAAGGAAACCATTTACCCTATTGGTATTGTAAGATATGTGGAGGTTCTCTGCGATAAGATGAAGTATCCTGCTGATTTTCTAGCGCTTAATTCAGCAGCTAGTAAAACTTGTCCTATCATTTTTGGTAGACCTTTCTTGAACACTTGAGGAGCTATTATAGATTGTAAGAAGGAGAAAGTTTTAATAAGTTTGATGGAGATTCTTATGAGTTTAACTTTTCCAAATTTTCTAAAGGTCCTTGTGAAAATAGCTTGCCTAATGAAGATTTCACGGTTGAACAACTTGCTTCCATTTATCCAGTTTATGACCTTGGACCTCTTTTTGATGAATGTAAGTATACTCATTCTGATGACAAAGTTGTTTCCTGTGACAGTTATATTATCAACTTTATTCAAAGTGGTACTGAAAGTTATTATGAGAGAGGGAAACATGATTTTATGCATCTCAGTAATATTAAGTTTCCCTGTTTTATGTTGAAAGATTTAAAGTTGCATTTGTTTTGTCTTCCTATACTAGTGGATTTTTGTTCCAATTTGTTTTCTCATGAGACCCCCTTGCATAGGAAGTGGGTTAGACTCAAATGTGTTGGATATTTGCTTCTTGATGCTCTCTTTCACTTCAAATATATATCTCCTATGTGAGCATCTTTGAAATTATTAGGCCTAACTTAAAGGAAATAAAGAAAAGTACTTCTAGGGAGATAACCCAATAGTTTTGTTGAGTCTTGGAAGTTATTACCTCATTAATAACCACTCCTTATCCTTTTTGTTTTGGTTTTTGTGTCAAGATCAACTACTTTTGAGAAGTAGAGAAGTTGTGAAAAGTGGCTATCCTAAGACCGATTTTTGTGCTGCATTCTAAAATTCGTGAAGGAGCTCGGTACTTCGGATGGAGCTGTAATTTCCTCTGATTGTTCTCCAAGTTGTTACCCAACTTTCATTAGTTTTGCACTCTTTGATTTGTGCAACAGAAATTGTTCGAAAAAATCAATCTTTACCTGCTGGTCTGTTTTGATAGATTTCTGTCATCATTTGCATTTGCTTCTTATATTGATTCCCTTTCAGATTCTTTTTGGGATTTTGGAAAGGAGTTGCTATAGTGTCTTTTGTTTTGATGGATTTCAGTTGAAGTTTGAACCTAAAGGTTTATTTTTTTTTGCATACACTAATGTTTCCATTGAGATTTGTGCAAGGCATTGTATGAAAGGAATTTTTAGGAGATGGAGAAAAGGAATCTGCAGAGTCCGTCTTCGAATAGGTAAAAAGTGGTAAAAACAGAAGGTTTGTGAAAGCCTAATATTTTTATATTTCTGATGTTTTTATTATATACGGAAGGTTACGAGACAAAACAGAGGAGGAAACGGTGGCCACACCCACCCTATGTGCGGGCCCAGTTGGCCGCGCCTAGAGGGGGTGTGAGCCCCATGAACTCCGTATCCGCCTTGTTTTCGCACAATACCTTCCTTATGAATTGAAACTTCATAATTATAGAGGTCCGAACCTTTAATAAGGTAGAGATCCCTATGATTGCAATGCTAGTCCCTGAATCAATATCTAGCATCCACAGTTAAGATGTAATATCAAGAAACAAAGGTCACAAAACTTCAAAGGTGATGATGGTTACTTCTAAGTTGTGTTTCCTTAGTCTTCAGGTCTTGAGTAACAATCTTGTCTCATTTGTAGTCCTTAGTGATGTCCAAGTTGAAGTCCTTGGTGAAACTAAGGTTGAAGTCACTTGAGTTGGTGAAGTCCTTTGCTCATGGTGGAGGCTTTATCCATCAAGTTGAAATATAAGAGATGTACAGTTAAAACCAAAAAGGTTGAGGAAAGAGTTTACAAGATTGTTTGTAAATATGTTTTGGGACAAATACAACTCCTATTTTTCTAAGGGGTTTTGTCCAATCCTAGGGTTACAATCCTACAGGCAACACAGTGCTCTGATACCATCTGTAGAGGTCCCAACCTTTAATAAGGTAGAGATCCCTGTGTTTACAATGTTAGTCCCTAGATCAATAGCTAGCATCCACAGTTAAGATGTTATATCAAGAAACAAAGGTCATAATACAACTTTATAACCAGGAATAAAATAATTCATTACATCTTACATAGCTCATTTGGCTATCTCATTACAATGCAGCAGAAATAACTATAGCATGGAGTCCTTCATATTAAAAGTGCCACAGGCAATCATGTTGGTTGTAGACTTGTAATCCTAATCAACACACTTCCCTAACATCAAACAAACATGCAACATAATAAGTTATAGCCACAAGGGTCAATACATTTGAATTGTATTGACAAGTGATACTATGGTAGTATAGTGGAGTCTAACATCTATATGCATTTGGATAAGTGGATCTTAGGCTTGCTTTGCTCAAAATAGATTTTCCTTATCATTTGAAAACACTAAGTTTTTCTTTGTCAAAATCACCCAAGGCATCTCCCAATAGAAATTGGTGATCCTTCAACCCTTGTTCAACCACAAGTTTTTATCTTAGAAAATTGGGATGAGGAGATTCTTGATAGCTTCCATGTCTTGATGCTCAAATTGTCCATTGCCGGGGACACGGCTAAGTACTTAGATTTTACACTCTGCAGAGGTGGTGCAATTTCCCCACAAGACTCGACATGCATCGAGACAAGATCTTTCAGAAGCCTTCCCTTAGACCAGAATGGACGCGTTCCAACCTATCATCCCCTACCACCAACTGTCCATTTGGCAAAGTTATTGCAACCTATATGATCCATGCAGAGCCCATAATGCCAAGTGGTTGCACTTGAAGCTTCTCAACATTTGACATCTCAAATCTCTTTGTTCCTGGGTGGCAATCCACAAGTGAGATACACAAGGTAAACCATAGAAATGGGCCTTGTGTAACAACTCAACCAAAAACCACCAAGCAATTACCCTTCCACCCAGGTGTTTCATTCACTTAGTAGTTTTATTAAGCAAAAACATAAGTCAAAGGACTTAGCAAAATTTCCATAACATGTATATATAACCACCATTGTTTTCTACTAGCTAGGCTAAGCATGATAGTAGTAGGAATCTTAACTTAGGAAAAATCTACTAAGGTTTTATATATAAGGATTTCCCATGGCATAGTTTATACTTAGGAAAATTCCATGCAAGTCCTACTTAGCAATATCACTAGTGCATAGTGAAAATAATAGGACACAAGTATGAAGCACCACTTGCCTTTTGGTAGGGAATATAAGTTCACTCCTTGATCTTGCAATAGTCACACTCTTCAAAATTCACTAGAATTCAATCAAGGCACAAATTCAATCTACCATTCAAGCAATCATCACATAGAATAATAAAAACAAATCAATGCATGCAAGCATGCCAAAGATTGTCTTATTTGAAAAAGTGGTTTATAATAGGTTATAAACATTTTAAAACACTTATTGGTCATTTATAAAAGTGGCAAAACCATTTTGAGTCAAGTTAGTGAAAATGGCCATTTTAAGTCATTTTTGTTTTGCTAGAAATGGTTCAAATCGAAGTAATATTTTCTAGTGTTTGATAAATATATTTTTAAAGACAAATGTTAGTGTTTTGTGGTCAAGTGTTTAATATTAAAACCGTTTGAAAAAGGTTTTTACCTATAAATCATTTTTTTTAAATCAAACAACATTTTATTTCATTAGAAATGCATTTAAACAAAGTAAAAAATTTCTAGGGTTCACCAAATATGTTTTAAATCTCAAAACTTTGTGTTTAGGGTCAGAGAGTTTAAATCAAATCATCTTCCAAAGGTTTTACTCAGAAAGCATTTTTAAACCATAATCAATATTTTTATTTAGCTAGAAATGATTTATTCAAAGATTTATTCTTTAGCTTCACAAAATACACTTTCAAATCCATAAGTTGGTTTCTATGGTCAGTAGGTTCAAAACAATCGATTTGCCAACGATTTTACCCTAAAAACATTTCTAGAATAAATTTTATGTTCAAATTATTCCTACACAAGTTTCTGCAAAAACAACAAATTTAACAAAAGCAATTCACTAATCAAAGTTCATGGTTGGATAGAATTTGTTTTGATGATTCCATTGATATAAAATTTGCAAAATTTGAACATGTAGATTTAAAGTTATGCAATTTACAAATTTACACATCTAATAGAAAAGTTTCTGGTTTTAAAACAAAACTCTGGCCACGTGGAATGTTCTGATTGGTCCGTACCGTTTCGTGTGGATCGCATGTTGTGGATCATTAGATCTAACTAGTATATTATGGCACAGATCAAACATACCCCTTCAGTTAACTTTCTATCGTGTGCATCCAATCAAAATCCAACGGCCTAAAACGTATAACCTAAAACGGGCGGCGCTAGCGGCAGCGACTGGCGGCGGCGTGCTCAGACGAGGGTGGTGCTGGCGATGCAGGGAGCTAGAGGAGGAGTGGGGTAGCTCATCGATTTCGCGGGGAGTTGCTGATGCTCAACTTCTTCGTGGGGAGGCCAGGGGCGAACGGGGTCGACGTGGATTGCTCGCCGGAGAAGCTCACTGGCTCGGGCACCCTTTGTCGAATACGGAGGCGAAGTTGCGGTGCATGCCAGAGCCATATGGAAACGCTGTTAGATGGGCAAGGTTGTGGAGAGTGTACGCGTGTGAAAGAGGGGGAGAGGTGCGGTCAGAGGTTACCGAGGGAGCTTGCCGGAGTCGAGGCAGTGGACGACGAGGTCGTGTCTTGGTCGTTGCCGATGTTGTGGGTCAAGCGCGGGCAAACCAAGGGTACTGGGAGTTGCAGGGGGTGATGGGGAATGCGCTCGTGGGGACTGGGAGGCAAGGGGCGGCGAGGAGCGGCCGGAATCGCTTGCGAAGCTCGTCTAAGCAGAGGGAGGTGTTGAGTGGAATTGAGGCAGCCCGGTGGCGGAGGAGAGTTGGTGTCTGGGGGAAAAGATAGAGGGGGAACGGGCGCTTAAGTGTGCAAGGTCACGGGGGGGATTAATGGAGGTAGTAACGCGAATTGATGCCATCTTCAATGGCCAGAAATGGCGAGGAGGGGTTTGGGGCGTGGTCACCGCGGGTGAGGACGAAGTTGACGGGGCAGTGGGACCTGGCGGCAGCGAGAGAGAGAGAGAGAGAGAGAGAGAGAGAGAGAGAGAGAGAGAGAGAGAGAGAGAGAGAGAGAGAGAGAGAGAGAGGAGTGGCGGGGTCCAGCGGTCATAGTCTGTGCGGGTGTGCTGTTGAGTGATAGAAAAACGATTCGGGGGAGAGAGGTGGGTTGCTGACTGGGTTGGGCTATTCTTTCCTTTTTTTATTCTGAAACCTTTTTCTTTTTCAGTTTTGATTTTTATTCAAATAATTCAACCACCATTTAAATTCAAACCTTTTCCAAACTTTGAGTATATTTTGATATTGTTTATTTACATATCCTAAAGTCCAATTTAGAATATTTCTTTTATTCTTTTTAGGGTCTATTATTTATTTAAAAATAGACATTTTGTCTTTATTAAATAGGATTTTAAATAGACTTCTGATTCAATAGACCCCCAGAGGAACGAAAAGAAGGAGACATATTAGATCGACGACTCTGATCAACTGATACCTCTTCGCGTAGGGGGGCATGATCATGATTCAAATAGTTTAGACTATGTATGTACTACTCGCCAAAGCCATACGGGCCCGAAGCACGTAAGTACATGAGGTATTCTATGCATGCTACATGGAAAAATAAGTGGCCAACCCGGATAAAATACTTATACATGTCCGCTGACATGGCAACACCGCATACATGGTTTAGCATGAGTTCTTTTGGGCCCGTCGACGGGCTACCCTTGCTTGTCGTTCGATAATACACACGGGGGCAATTCTACCCTTTGGAACATTTACAACTTTTTAGAGTGTAGGGTCTATGGAATCACACCTCTTTTAAATATGATTCTAATCCATTTTATTTATTCAAATGATTCTTTTATTTCATTAAAGTTAATTAAATAACTTTCATATCCACCTTGGGAACTTCTACTTATTAATCTCTCATGATTTAATTAATCATTTCTATTAGGTATTTTATCTTTATTCAAATCTAATTTTTTTCAATATGGTTTAATGCCATATAATTTTATTAGAATAGTCTTTATCCCTTTATTGGATTTGGATTATATTTATTCCATTTTCTTATGGATTAGGTCAAGTTTTAATTTGGCTTTTAAATATTCCTTATTTATTATTTCTTTCTTTATCTTATAAAATCCATATCTTTTTATTTAAAGATCCAAACTTGGTGATTCCAATTTGTGTATTTTTATTTAATAATTGTTTATTCTTTTAAATCTTTTAGGATTATTGTTCTCACCATTTGGTATGGATTCTAGATAGAAGCTTTATTAGCTTTGAAAATTATTTCCTTTCAACTTATTAAATTCATAAGTTTTTATCTATGGCTCCAAATTAAGTGAAACCAATTTCTATGGTTTATAATATTTTTATTTGTCATTCTTGATCATTTATAAATGCTTGTTGCTAAATTTTATATGGATCAAATCCATAGTCTTTGAGGTATCTTGGAAATGTTTTTCTTCCATTAGGGTTTTAGAGTTTTGGTTTATTTTCCAAGTGTTTAAATTTCAATATGCATTTATGGAGAATGAATTTCACTTGATTTGAATTTGGTTGGATTCAAATTTTATTAAAAGTTTGTTCAAGATGGGTTTTGATGTTTCCATTTTAAAACAAAAAGTTTATTTTCACCCTAAATTTCAACAATTATTTATTTATTTTTCACATTTCAAAATTTGGAAAATTTTGGGATGTGACAATAATATATAACCCCTCGGATCCCCCCGAGGTTCGCATACCGTGTTCTCATTGTGTTTTCATTTCGATCTGTTTCTGTTGGGAAATCTTCTCAAGTTTAGAGCACCATGGTCTCCGCCAACAACAAAGGCAAGAAGCTCATGGAATATGATCCTCAAAACCCCAAGTAGGAGGAAATCTTGGTTTAGGATGAAAAAGATGTTGAGGAGGACGAGCATCCGGACACCCGCGCTACCGTTGCAAGCATTGGAGTGGTGGCAAACCTTACCAAGCTTAGGAGGACAGCACGGATGTCTAGAGGAGGTAAAAACCCACGTCATGTCCTCGCTCCACGGTCACCTCCTCCACACACCAAGAACCCCTTCATACTCTCCTAAATGAGCGACATTACCAAAAGGTGCCCAAAGGGAATTTTCCCTCTGTTTGGGATCTGCCTCGATCTAACCATGCAGGGAAGGAACACACTAAGAAGGAAGAGTGGGGAAAGATTAACAAGGACTGGGATTCTCAGTCCGACATAATCATGAACCACATTGAGCATAATTCGGAGTTGATTCATACTCTAACCTTTGAGAATGAGGATTTGAGGGAACTGATTGAAGAGCTTATCAATAGAACACCACCACCACTGAAGGAGTAATTAGTCATCAGGTTTAGTGTCCCCTTGGCTTGTTCCAAGCTTGGGGGAGTGTCGCGGTATCACATAATTATCTTTTATCTTTTACCTTTGTAGTAGATTCATATTTTTGGTAGAGAAATTATCTTATAGGTTGGTTTGCATTGTGGAAGTATCTCTCCTTTAGTTGGTTATCTATGTATCCCTTGGTGTGAGTGCCTTTATGGAATATTAATGAGAAGTTTCATATTTTACTTTTCGCACTTCTTATTTTAGTTTACAATATCTATTATATGATTGATCTTGTTGATTAGTATTGGTATCACTTTGGGAGCATCAAGTAGATCTAAATTGGTTTTGGCAAACCAAGCTCTGGTCAGTACCAACACTTTTTGAGGTTTGAAAGGAAAAGAGAAAAAGCTTACAGGTATTTTGTATCATTTATTTTCTTTCTTGATTGGATCATAAGCTTATTCTTTATTTAATATCTTTTGTGTCTTCAAGGAAGATTGCATGTTTGGATTTATCACTTGTAGGTTTGCTTGTTTCCTTCAACTCTTTTGTTTGCTACCCAACCTTGCTAGCCAAAAACATGTGTTGAGAAGGCATACTTCTCATGCATCCAACCCCTTTGAACCAAAACCCGTGCATTTGTGTCCACCATATCTACCTATTAGCATTATTGCTATTCCAACCAAATTCTCAAGCTTCATCTATCTTTCGAATTAAAAATTATTTTGTTATGTGAAAACTAGTTAGTAAAGCTCTCACGAACTTGATGGCACACCTTATTTTCTTCCCCTAATAAACTTGAACCATTGTGTCATCGAAGTTGTATATGCTTTCATCTATACGTTGGATTTAGCAGAACCGTGTTGTCACGGGGAACGCTTTCAACACTTATGGATACATATATAGTTGATATCATGCTCTTTTGTTTGCGGATGTTGTCGGTGTGAAATAAAAGGGGATCTTGTAAGTCCATGGAGTTATGTATGTGTGTTAGAGAAATGCCTGGGCCGCTAGCCTAAGCCATGCCTAATCATGGTGGAAACTTGCAACATAACCATTGTGAGCAATCTGTGAAGCATCCTCAATAAAAACCTATGCAAATAGCAAATAAAAAGATCGCTGAGATGATCACTGTCTGATTGCCTTGTCGTTCTGATTATGGGATAGCTCCTACATCATGTGCAAGGTGTACCCCGTTAGCGGTTCTTTATGATACACATGTACTTACAATGACAAGAACTTACCGGTAACTAAAGTCGAGTAGCATGAGGAGAGGCCCTCGTACTCAAGGGACATGAGATTGCCAACTTATATTTCGTCAAGCATATACTGCATCTTTGTTCACTTTAACCTTAACCACCTCAAGATGCTTATGATAGGGGCAATGAGATCTCAAAGCTATTAAGTACCATAATATTTTGGGAGCCCTTTATGAACTTGAAATCCCTTCTTACCTCTATGAAGGGCCCTTCCTCTACTTCTAAGTTGAGTCAGTAAACCTTTTCCTCTCTATCTCGAGCAAGCATTTGAGTTGTTATGTTTCAAGCATTCATATGATGATTTATTCAATCATGTTCTTTATCTTCCTTGTTTGCACACGACTCTTATGTAATGAGTATTACATTGAAATCCATCATTGTGAAACACCTTTTATATTTGAGCAAAGAGTACTCTTGTTGTGAAAATTCTACAAAATCTTTATTTGTGAAACTATTTGCCACCTGTTCTCTGAACAAGAACGAAGTTTGCCAATCCCAATTATGATTCATCTTTATGCATCTCTATTGTGACTCCTATACTTGTTGCAAGCTAAGTTATATAATAGTGAGTTGCTTTCTTCTATGAGCTGTGCACTAGTAAGTGTGATGCTTCTTGTCCGTATTCTTTTATCGAAATTTCACTCCATAAACCCGTGGACATGTTTAGTGAGCTCAGTTTTCGATTGGGGACAAGTGAAGGTATATGCTTGGGGGAGTTGATACGTCCAATTTTCATCACCATTTTATATCATAATTTGCCTCTACTCATTGATATATCTCATATTAAGAGGTGTTACTTATGTTTTTTCATCTATTTTTGCATCTTGGATGATTCTTGCAGGATGAACTGCCGGAGTCAGGATTTTAATGGAAAAAGATGTGTTTTGATGCAATTTCGCGAAGATCAGAAAAATACCAGAAAAATTACGGAAAATCCTATTTTCCCAGAAGACGAAGAATGCCGGAAGGGGAGGCAGAGATGGGCCACAGGGGGCCCACACCCTCCTAGGCACGGTCCACCCCTAGGCCGCGCCTATAGGGGTGTGGCCCACCTAGCACACCTCTGGCTCCTCCCTCTCACCAATATCTTCTCCTCGAAACCCTAATACACGGGGAGCGGCCATAGAAAGATTCCACCGCCTCTGCGGGGCGGAAAACACCGAGAGAGAAAGAGCTCTCCGGTAGACAGATTTCTGCCGGGGAAATTCCTTCCTGGAGAGGGGAGATCGTCTCCATCAACACCATCATCAAGCTAGACTTCATAGGGATCATCATCATCCACATGATCATCTCCACCAGCACCATCATCATCACTCCATCCCGCTATAACAATTGTCTTGAATCTTGCATAGTTCTTAGGGGAAACTTTCTCGGTGTTGATTACTATTTTAGTTGATGCTTGTGAGTGGAACCATTGGATTATTGTTTATGTTCAGATTGTTATTCATCACCATATCATCTTTGATCTTGATCCATATGATGTCTCGTGAGTAGTTCGTTTAGTTCTTGAGGACATGGGAGAAGTCATGTTGTTAGTAGTGGATTTGTGTTGAGATATTATTCAATGGTTTAGTATTTAAGTTGTGGTGCTATTCTTCTAGTGGTGTCATGTGAACGCCGACTACATGATACTTCACCATTTATGGGCCTAGGGGAATGTATTGTGTATTTGGCTACTAATTGTGGGGTTGCCGGAGTGACAGAAACCTGAACCCCCGTTAGGACACCATTGCACAAGGGAGCGTAGGATCTCAGAGTTTAAGGGTGTGGTTAGGTTTAGACCTTAATTTCTTTCTTGTAGTTGCGGATGCTTGCAAGGGGTTTAATCACAAGTATGTATTAGTCCAAGTAAGGTCGGTACATTAGCACATGTTCACCCACACAACACTTGCAAAACTAAAGAAGACTACTCAGCTATTTGAAGCAAAAGCACTTGACAGAATTCCCATGTGTCCTCGAGAACGTTTGGTCCTCATTAGTATTTCCACCGGATTGTACTTTGCTAAGAAAGGATTGGGCCACTTGATGCAATTGTTTGCTATTTTATTTACTTGCACTTTATTTCTTTTATTAGAAAACCCCTAAAAATCCGTTTGCTAAGTATTTACAGAGATTTTCTACTCCATACCACTAGTCAACACCTTCTGCTCCTCGTTGGGTTCAACACTCCTATTTATCTAAAGTACTACGATACACACCCTATACTTGTGGGTCATCGATACTGGAGGGGGTTCGAATGATAACCCAAAGGTGGATTTCTAGTCATAGATGCAGTAGGATCGCGGTCTATGTATCTTGTTGTATTGCCCAATCGAATCTCATAGGATCTTGATGTCTAGTATTGCATTGTTATGCCTTGCTCAGTCCTGTCTATTGCCCTGTTGTAATTTGTTTACCCAGCATGCCATGTTTGTTTATCTAAGGAGAACACCTCTAGTGAACTATGGACCCTGGGACAATCTTTAACATTGATACATCTTTCACTGTTCCACTGTTACTTGTTGCAAACCACTATTACCTTCCACACCATATAGTTAATACTTTGCTATAGCAAACCGGTGAGATTGACAACCTCACTGTTCGTTGGGGCAAAGTCTTGAGTTTGAGTTGTGCATGTCTCCAAGTTGCTAGCAACACATTTGGGTGGTTTCCTTCCTCCTACTGGTTCGAAAACTCGGTTTCTTACTGAGGGAAAACTTGCTGATGTGCTCACCACACCTTGCTCTTGGGGTTTCCCAACGGGGCGTTGATAACACGCCAATCAAGATTTTTCTGGCGCCGTTGCTGGGGAGGCTAAGGACGTCTTCACAAGGAGAGTCCTTCTCAACCTTTCTCTTTACTTTGTTTTTGTTTTTCTTAGTTTCTTTTGCTTGGTCTTGTTTGCCTCTCTTTATCAAAAACTCCAAAAAATTAGTTTAGGTTGGTTTGCTTTCCCTTATCAAAAACAAAAAAATATTAGTTCCTACTCTAGTTGTCACCTAGCTCTAGCTCACCATGTTGATCCCCATGTTCACCTTGGAATACCTTTTATTAGGTAGTGTCTCTATAATTGGGAAGGAAAATATTAAAGAATTCATTAACCATGTTAGCAAACATGAGGATATTGAGGATAGATCTATAGTAGAACTTGCTCCTAATTATGATATTGCTACATCTTCTTTTGTTCATATGTTGGAGGCTAGGTTTTTTAACCTTAACCCCATGATACAAATTTTGTTTCTCAAACTAAAAGAAGAAGAGGATGTTGAAAAGAGAGAATTTATCGTAGAAACTTTAGTAAAAGAATTCAATGATGTTGCTAAGGAATCCAAAAAGGTCTTTGCATGTTTTAATATGATAGGCTCATGTGTATATGTTATGGGTAGTTTAGATAAAACCAAACCTAGAGAGGAAATTGAGATACCCATACCCTTTAAACTTGTTGGAATGCATGAAACCTTAGAAAATAATTTTGATTGGACTGTTCCTGAAAATCCTTTTGATTAAAGTAGTGAACCAAGGAGAGATGAGAAGGGATACTCCAAAACCCATTTGGATGAGATACCTTTCTTAGTTGAAGAGATTGCAAGTATTGATCTTAATTATTCGTTTGAAAATACTTGATTCTTGCTTCTTGTGCCTAACGTAAAGGCGTTAAAGATAAGTACTTGTTGGTAGATAACCCAAGAGTTTTCTTGACTCTTGGAAGTTATTACTTCAAAAATGACATCTTATCCTTTTTGTTTGCTTTTTGTGCCAAGAATAACCTCTAATGAGAGGGAAGTAAGATTTGGGGAGTTGCTGTCCTGAAACAGATTTTTGTGCTCCACCATAAAAATTGTGAGGAATCTATGTACGTTGTATTGACCTGATATTTTACGAATAAATCCCCCAGTATGATAGCTAACTTTCGTTAGTTCAACACGTTTTGATTTGAGAAACAGAAGTTCTTCAAAAAAATAGGTTTCTGCCTGCTGGTCTATTGTAGAGGGAGTGTCCCAACCTTTACACAATATAAGGTGGAGTCCCCTGTGTTTACAATGCTAGTCCCTGGATCAATAGCTAGCATCCACAGTAAGATGTAATATCAAGAAACAAAGGTCAAAATATAACTTTATAACCAGAAATAACATAATTTTATTACATCATACATTGCTCATTTGGCTATTACATTACATTGCAGCGGAATAACTATAGTCATGGGGTCCTTCATCTTCAAAGTGCCACAGGCAGACATGTTGGTTGTAGACTTTGTAATCCTAATCAATCAATCTTCTCTAAAACAATCAAACCTGCAACATTACAAGTTACAGCCACAAGGGTCAATACATTTGAATTGTATTGGCAAGTTTCTCTACTATGTGGAATATAGGTGGATTCTATCACTACATGCATTTTTGGCTAAGTAGGGTTTAAGGCTCATTTGCATAAGCAAAATTTATCCTATCTTTTCAAAATGGTTTTGATCTTTTTCAAATATCTTTATCAAAATCCTTTGAACTACTTGGTATCCCCAAGTATTCAAGTCCTTTGTTAAAAATCCCTTGAGCTCCTTGGTAACCCCAAGTGCATCAAGTTTTATCAAAATCTCTTGAGCTCCTTGGTACCGCCAAGTGCATCAAGTCTTATAAAAATCTCTTGAGTTCCTTGGTACCCCCAAGTACATCAAGTTTTATCAAAGTCTCTTGAGCTCCTTGGTACCCCCAAGTGCATCAAGTCTTTAAAAGTTTTCTTTTAGAAATTAGAATGTCGAGATCTCCCATAGCTTCAAACTTTAGTTGCTCAGTATTGTCCATAACCGGGGACATGGCTAAGTACTTAGATTTTATTATCTTCTGCAGAAGTTGCACACTTTACCCACATGTCACAATCCCATACTTTTGCCACCAGTGGCCACTGGATTAGTGCTCACCAAGATGGAGTACCGGCAGATTGAGAATGTGACGAAGTCTTTCCAGAGGGTCCTCCCATACACCATTGCTAGCTTGTATTCAAGTACCCATGTAGGATTCCAGGTCCTCATGTCCAGTAGCCTGAAGACAATGCATGGGTCTTCCCAATGTAGTTGACTAAGCCAGAGCCATAAATAGCATGTGGTTGCACACGAAAGCCACAATTGGAGAAACATGTTCAATCTCTAAGTTTCCTGGGTGGTTTCCTTTGGAGCACAACACAAAGAGATTGCCATAGACATGGTTACTTTTGTTGCCACCTTCTCCAAAACTCAAAGTATCCTTGGCCACCCAGGTGGTTCATTGAGTCCTTGTTTTATTATATAAAAAAAACACAAGTCCTTTTCTCAACTTCATAAAATCTCAACATGTATATCTTTTCAAAATATAGCATGGCTAAGCATGTAACAACTACAATGTTTTCACTAAGGAATGTATAGGGTATCCTATTAGGATTTAGCATAGCATAAGTATAGAAAATTCTTTTCATGCATGTTTCAAAATCCACTAAGTATAATGAAAATAGTAGGACTTTAGATGATAGTGTAACTTTCCTTTCTCTTGGTAGGGAATGTTGGTTCACTCCTTGATCTTGCTAGTCTCACACTTTTCTAACTTCACTACAATCAATCAAGCAAACTCAATATTAACTAGCATTCCAAACCAATAGTCAATCAAACAAAGACACACATAAAACAATGGGATCTAAGTTATGCATGCAAGAGGTGGTTCTATTTGCAAATATGGTATCCACTAGGCTTTTAAACTTTGTAAGGTCCAAGGTGGTCATTTTTCAAAATGGCAAAGTCATTTGAAAAGGGTTTTGTCCATAAACCATTTTTAAATCCATTCATCATTTTATGTGGTGGAAAATATTTTTATCAAAGCAACAACTTTAAGTTGTTTCACCAAATAAATTGGTGTTGCTCAAAACTTGGTGTTTAGGGTCAGTAGGTTTGCTCCAAGTCATTTTCTCAAAGTTTTTACTCCAAAAACATTTTCATAACAAAACCATTATTTTTAAATGGCTAGAAATGGGCTAAACCAAGTTTTTATTCCTAAACTTCACCAAATCCAATTTCAAAATCATGGGTTGGTTCCTAGGGTCAGTAAGTTCACCACTAAACAATTTGCAAAGGTTTTAACCTAAAAAAAATTTTTGAACAATTTTTCTAATCTAAACAAGCATACAAATGTTTCTGCAAAAACAAACCATCTAGCAGATACTATTTGCTAAACAAATGGCATGGTTGTCTAGGTCTTGCTCCACTGATTCCAACGATATAAAGTTTGCAAATTTTGGACGTGTGGATCAAAAGTTATCGGGTTTTCAAAATCATATTCTAAACAGATTCAAACTTCTGTTTTAAATAAGAACTGGCCACGCGTCGCAACGCTATTCGCTGGTACCGGTTCGGTCGGATCGGCTCTGCGGCGCGTTGGATCTAAACAGATCGTGCGGCACAGGACGTGTACCCTTTCAGCGCTTAAGTGATCTATCTTATTCGTTCGATCTAAATCGGACGGCTCCTATCCACTAGCCAGGAACTGGCGGCGCAAGGTCAACGGCGAGCGGCGGTGCGGTCAGATGGTGGCGGCGCTGGTGAAACAAGAAGCAAGGGAAGGTGGGGTGATGCTTACAATGATCGCAGGGCGACGCCGAAGCTCAACTTGGAGTCGTCTTGGCAAGGGGCGCACGGGAACAGGAGGAATTCCTCACCGGAGTTGGGTCTGGCGACGGGGGGTTCTGTTCGAGGTCGAAGACGACGCTGTCGATCACGAGAAGCCAAACAGAGGCATGGTTAGGTGCGCAAGACCAAGGCAAAGATGCTTGCATGATCGAGAAGAAGAGGGGTGGTCAGATTCTACCTGGGAAACTCGCCGGAGTAGAAGACAGACGCGGCGACGCTCAGAGCTTGTCGAAGACGGCTCTCTAGGGCGCCCGCGGTTAAACGGAGGGTACAGGGAAATGCGCCAGGGAGTGGGGAGTGTGCTCGTGTGTTCAAGGAGGCAGGAGGGGGCGAGGCTCGGCCGGAATTGGAGGAGGAAGCTCGTAGGAGCAGCGGCGGTTTGGAGATGATTCCGAGCAGCCTGGTGGCGATGTGGAGTTGGCGTTCGAGGGGAATGATAGAGGGAGGACAGGCGCTTAAGTGCATGTAGTCACGGGCTGAATCAATGCGTGGTTAAGGAGGAATCAAGCGCGCATTCAAACGGCAGAAACGACGACGAGGTTTGGGGAGAAGAAGTCGCGCGGGTGGAAACGATGACAGTGTTGTGGGGCCTTCCTGGCAGTGAGGGGGAGAGAGAGGCGTTTGGGGCCACCATTCAGTGTCTCCGCGGGTCGTTTCGAGTGTGAGAGAAAACGCTTCGGGGAGGGAAGAGGAGCTGGGCTGGCACTGGGCCTTGTTGGGCTACTGGGTTGGGTCGACCAAATCTTTATTTTTTTCTTCCTGAAACATTTTTCTTTTCCTATTTTTTTGATTTCTGTTTTTGAAATTCAAACCAACAAACAACATCCAAAACCATTCTAACAATCACCAAACAATGCAACTTTGAATTTGGTTCTCTTCAGTAACATAAACTAAAATTCCAAAACCAAAATAATATTTTTCTTTATAGGTCCATTATTAATTAAATAAATAGACCATGTTTATTAAATCAAATAGGATTTTGTTTTATTTAAATACTCCTTTTGAAAACTAAATATTTTCAAAACCAAATCAGTAGGTTTTATTTGAATATACCAAATACTTGGAAAAACTTATTTAAAATAAATAAATAAGTTTTAGTGTTTATTTAAAATAGTAAAACCTTTATTTATAAAACTTGGATATTAAATCCTTATTATTTTATTTAAAATAAACCTTTACTATTTTTATCAAATAGAAATATTTTATTTCAAAGGCTTGGCCAAGTTTTAGTTTGGCTTACAAAATAATCCTTATTTGTAAAACTTTTATTTCCTTTGAAAACCAAATCTTTTTATTTAATAGATCCAAAATAATAATTTTAATATTTTTATTTTCCTTTATTAAATGTTTGTCTTTTTAAATCCCTTTAGGATTATTTGATCCAAATTGGTTTGAAGGTTTCCAATTGGATTCAAAAAGTTTCTTCTCACTCTGAAATTCAACAAAGTTTTATTTTATTCATTTATTTTTCACATTACAAGATTTGGAAAATCTTGGGATGTGACATCTATTTTGACAGGTTTCTGCCATTATTTGCATTTGCTTCTTATTAATTCCTTTTTGGGATCTTTTTAGGAAATTGAACTTTTTGAGGGAATTGATACAGTAGATTGTGTTTTTAGTGAAAGTTTTCCTGTTATAAAGCGAAGCCTAAAGGTCTATTATCCTTTGAATACACTAATGTTGCTAATGAAGATTGTGTGAAGTTTTGTATGAAGGAAAATTTCCAGGTGTAGAGAGAGAATTTTTTTTTCCATACACGTCCCCAAAAAGAGGGATCGGGTTCCATTATCATCAGACAACAGAACAACAACCACACACACATTCAAAGTAGTACTGACCCACCTAGGGGGTCAAAAAAGAGTAAGAGGTCCATATTACAAACCGATCAAACTAAACAGACAAAAGGAAGAAGGCTGGAGACGCAAGAACACCGCCATCAGGCTAGTGGAGAACAGTACTATCAAACACAATCGAGAAGCTAACAGACCAAACGAAGAAAGCCACGTGAGATGCCAACACCGTCTTCTCGCAATCCAGTTCTTTTTTCAAGTCCTCCTTCTTTTCTCCCACCCCCTTTCCAGTTCTGGAGCTTCATGAGTATGACCTCCATGGATTGCTGGCAATCCCAGAAAAGGAACAGGAACCACATCCATAGCTGCTGCATCATCCAGCGCATTCTGTTGCAAAGTATCCGCTCCAGCTTGCAACACCGTCCGGTCATCCTCCCCATGCAGCCCTGCCCAATAACGAATGAACACACAAGCATATATAACCAAATCAACAGGCGAGTTAATAAGTTTTTTTCAAAACAAGCCCTATTCCTGAGCTTCCAGATAGCCCAGCAAATTGCTGCTACCATCGTAATCTGCACATTCCTGCTAACACCCACATTCTGCGAAGCCCACCAAAAGTATTGATAAAAGGACCCAGGTCTATTCGCGGCACCAATAACTCTGGCAACCACCCCCCAAACGTATCTAGCTGCCACACAAGAAAAGAACAAGTGCCCAATGCTCTCATCCTCATTACAAAACCTGCAAGTAAAATCTCCTACCCAATTCTTCCTCCTCATGTTGTCTTTTATGAGAATAGCATTGTGCCAGATAAGCCACAACCAAATTTTAATCTTCAGGGGAATTTTAGCTTTCCACAGATGTTTGAAACTTCTATCAATCCCTACATTCGACAGATGTGTGTACATCGACTTAACAGAGAACTTGCCAGATTTATTCCACATCCACACTGGCCTGTCCTTTTCCTGATTCAAACTCATCCCAGACAGTATTTTTCTCATTTGTTCCTGATGATTCAACCCATCAGTATCCAGCCATCTTCTAAAAGAGCACCTCCACCCTTTTCTTGCCATATCAGCCACATTGATCGTTTGATGCTGGCAAATATCAAACAAATCAGGGAACCTATCCTTCAAAGGCGTATCCAGACACCAAGCATCATGCCAGAAATCAGTCAACTCCCCATTACCAATCCTCATTCTCCTACCAGCCAAATAAAGATCCCTAATCTTAATCAAATCACTCCAACATGGAGAATCATTCTGTCTGTGTTTCACAGTACTGATCCCACCCTTTTTCAAATATTTCTTTCTCACAAAAACTTGCCATGGACCTTCCTCAGCTTCAAGACGCCACCACCACTTACATAACAAGAAAATGTTAAAAAGCCTAATGTTTTTAATCCCCAGTCCACCCTTTTTCCTAGGTCTACACACATATTTCCACTTAACCAGATGATATTTTCTTTTCCCCACCTTCCCATACCAAAAGAAAGCTCTAGTCTGTTTCTCAATTTCTTCCACATTTGACTTATGTAGAAGAAACATAGTCATGGGATAAACAGCCACACTGGAAACACAAGCAGTGATTTTAACATGTCTCCCTCCCAGAGATAAATCCCCCCATCCAACCATCTAACTTTTTCTTCAACCTGTCACCAATAAATCTCATCTCAGCCACTGTGCATCTCCTCCTACAAACCGGCAACCCCAAATATTTGATTGGCCAACTACCGTTCTGACAGTTGAACATTTCAGCATAATTGGAAAGTTTCTCCTCATCATCCAACACCATCATCACCTCACTCTTGTCAAAGTTAATCTTGAGACCTGACATGGATTCAAACAAATACAGCAACAATTTCAAGTTTCTAGCCCCCTCAGCATCATCTTTAATAAAAAGGATGGTATCATCAGCATATTGCAAAATAGCAATCCCTTTATCAAACAAATTATCAACCAATCCTGTCAACAACCCACCAGCCTGTGCATTAAGCACCATTTTAGCCAAACATTCCCCTGCCAAATTGAACAAAAATGGAGAAAAAGGGTCTCCTTGTCTAACCCCTTTATAACTGCCAAAGTAAGGACCAGTTTCCCCATTCACCTTAACACTGAGAGTACCCTGAGTCACAGCACTTTTTAACCAAATCATCCAATCTTCACTAAAACCTTTCTGCCTACAATAGTAAAACAAAAATTCCCAGTTGACCTTGTCATAAGCTTTCTCAAAGTCAATCTTCAAAACCACACCCTGCTGCTTCTGGCTTTTCGATTCTTTCAAGATCTCATGTAACAAAGTCACCCCATCTTCAATAAACCTCCCTTTAATAAAAGCAGTCTGGCACGTGTCAATTAACTTCCCCATTACAGGCTCAGTTCTAACCGTCAGAGTCTTAGTAAAAATCTTAAACAGCACTTGGAGCAGAAAAATAGGTCTATACTTCTGGATTCTGTCAGCATCATCACCCTTGGGCAATAGAGTAATCACCCCATAGTTAATGCTCCTCAGATCAATCTTATGAACAAAAAAAATCATCAAACACAACCATAACATCTGATTTTATAATCATCCAACAATGTTGATAGAATTCAATAGGAATCCCACCAGGACCAGCAGCTTTATTTTTCTCCATCTGATCAATAACCTCTTTAACCTCCTTCTCAGTAAAAGGTACCCCCATCTTTTCCCTATCCTCATCATTAAGATTCTCCCAATCCTGCCAATTGTCATCTGCAAGCCTAATAGAGAACCCACCAGCAGGACCAAACAAGGATTTATAATAATTAGTAGCATGCTGCAAGAGATCATGAGTCCCCTGAATCTCATTCTCCCCATCTTTCATCGAAAAGATCATTTTCTTTCTCCTCACCCCATTAGCAATCCTATGAAAATATTCAGTGTTATTATCACCTCTAAGAAACCAATTATCCCTCGATATCTGCTGCCAAAATCTCTCCTCATTCTCATACACCTCTAGCAACTCCTTCTGAATAATTGCTTTTCTTTTAAGTTGTTCAGCAGTAAGCAAAACCAACTCCTCAATACTTTCTAATTCCTGAAGCTCCTCCACCAATCTCTTCTTCTTTTTTTATCCTCACCCCTTAAATGAGCACCCCATCCTTTCAAATCATTTCTGACATTCTTAAGTTTTTTCTGCAGCCTATCAAGACTGTTCTTACCATTCACACGTTTTTTCCAAAATTTCTCCACCCTGGTCAAAAAATCATCACACTGTAACCAACTTTTTTCAAATCTGAATTCCCTGCCACCTGTTTCCTGCCCTTCCATAGTATCCAGAATCAAAGGACTATGATCAGAAACTTCTCTAGACAACTTGTGCACTGTAGTAAGAGGAAACAACTTCTCCCATTCTTTACAAACTAAGATTCTATCCAACTTCTCCAAAGTCGGGTTTTTCTGGTTGTTGGACCATGTAAACTACCCTCCAGACATGAGGATCTCCCTTAAGCCATAAGCATTAATAATCGAATTAAACATTAAAATTGCCACCTATTCAAAGAGTGACCCTTGTTTTTCTGAGAAGCACACCTGATCACATTAAAATCGCCACCCACCAGCAAAGGAATAGTTTGATCCTGACAAACCTTAGCTAACTCTACTAAAAACTCCTCTTTATTATCCTCTTGAGCATCCCCATACACTACTACCAAATGCCACTCAATTTGTTTCAAAACATCGAACACCTTCATCTTAACATGAAATTTGCCCACAGACACATCAAGTTGAGTCAATTTAGAGGAACGTAGGCCCCCCAAAATGCCTCCAGACCTTCCCACAGAAGGCAGCCAACTCCAAGAGAATTGATTCATAGGATCAATCCTCCTGAAAAAGGCATCAGAATAATCTTTCTTAATAGTTTCTTGTAAACCAATAAAATCCACTCTCTCCCGTCTCAACAAATTATTCAAATAAGCACTTGCACCCTTCTTCCCCACACCTCTAATATTCAAAATAACACATATCATAATACATATTTTCTCTCTCTTGTTCCAGTCACAACACCACTCATAGGGTGATAGTTGTGAACCTTCACAGCAGCAGCCTTTAACTTTCTCTCCTTCATAACAGAACCAGCTCTCAACTTTTTCTTTTGTTTCCTAGAAACCACAGGAGTAAATTCCTCCTCATCATTACTAGCATCCTTCCAATCCAGAAACAAGACCTTCTCATTCAAATCACTCTCACATTCATCCTCTACCTGTCTCCTATCATGTAAACTATGTCTAGCAATTTCTAAATCTTTCAAGGAATTAATATGATCCAAAGAAATAGAGGAAGCATCTACCCCCATCTCTAAAGCTCTGTGCATAATGATATCATCATCCAAAGCAGCAAAAGAATTATGCAAAGTTAAATTTGTACCTGATAAATCTCTAGGATGTTGCTGAGCCAAATGCCCTTCAGCCATGTTTCTAGCACCACCTTGATCATCCACCCTTGAACTCATTCTAATAACTTGCTCTTCTACACCAGCCACATGTTCAGATTGAGAACCGACACTTTCCTAAGGTGTAGAGAGAGAATGATGTAATGGGATGAAGCATGGACAAAAGCTCAAGATTGGGGATGCCACCCGGTGTCACCCCAAGAAATATTCAAGAGGTACAAACTTCAAAGCTTGGGGATGCCCAAGGCATCCCCTTCTTCATCAATAAAAAGCTGAGGTCTTTGTAGACACTTCGTTTTTATTTTTTCATGCCCTATTCTGTTGTTCTTGGAGTGTCTTAGTTTTAGTTTAGTTTGCTTGAATAAAGTAGCTTGGACCCCCATTCTCCCTGTGTTGTTTCAAATAAGTTGATTGGTGTTGGAGAGGAGTAGAAAGTTCTTGCTTGAGTAGTACAAGAGGAGCTTGCTTTGATTGTGACTTAGACTTTAGCATGTCATGCTAGGTGTTTTTTTGACCTTATACTTAGTGATTATTATTTTGGCATGAATTGTTCCAAATAATTGGGATTGCTTAATGTGCCTTGAAGGAATCATGCGTTGTTTTAGCATACAAAAGCATAGTATTGTGGTATTCTCCTTTGATGCTTTGTTTGGGTTGACTTGGCACATGCTCACACCATGTCATGACTATGAACAAGTCACCATATCCTATATGATCATTTAGTCCTTGACTTCTAGTACCACTTTATGCTTTGAGTAGTAATGTTTTGTCGCTCTACATGATTAGGACCATTATTGCTCTCTTGGTTAGTCGATCCCAGTCTTTTGCTAGCCTCCACTTGTATGAGTAAGCTCTACTCATGCATCCAAATCCTAAGAAACCAAGTTATTCCAAAGTGTCCACTATAAATTCCTATGCATGGTGTGTTACACCATTCCAAGTATATTGTTGTTTTCATCTATCTTCCAATTAAAAAGTATTTTTTATGTGAAAACATAGTGACTAAAGCTCTCACAAACTTGATGGCACACTTTATATTTCGTACCCCTAATAAAATTGAATCATTGTGTCATCTATGTTGTATAGGCTTGCATTTATACGTTGGAATTAGCAGAACCGTGTTATCACGGGGAACGCATTTACACAGTTGTACTTGTACTTTGTTATCCGGTGTGAAATAAAAGGGGAACTTGTAAGTCCATGGATTTATGTATGTGTGTTAGAGAAACGCCTGAGCCGCTAGCCTAATCCATGCCTAATCATTGAAAAAGAGACACATTGAAAAGAGGAAAGAGAGAAAAAACACCATATTCCCATGGTAAATAAGAAGATGATGAGATGCTCATTGTCTTCTTGCCTTGTCATTTTGGTTATGGGATAGCTCCTTGTAAGACCCCACCTTTATAAAGGTAAAGGCCCCTGTGATTGCAATTCTAGTCCCTGGATCAATTGCTAGCATCCACAGTTTAAGATGAAGTACACAAAAACAAAGGTCATTATTACATCGTCATTCCAAAGATAACATAGTATTTTACAACTCCATAGCCATAGGCTAGTACAAGAGTTTAACTTAACAATATAAATAAAAGTATTCATCTTCATGTGCCACAGGCAAGCATGTTGAGTGTAGACTCATAACCCTAATCTTCATCAGAGTAACCTGCAACATCACAAGTTACAGCCACAGTGGGTCAATACATTGGAATAGTATTGGCAAGTGATACCTTAGTAGAATAATAGTATCTAGCTTCAACATGAATTTGGCTAAGTGTAGCTTAGGCTTTCTTTGCTCAAAATAGGTTTTACCAATTAGTTGAAAAACACTAAGTTTTTGTTTGGCAAAAACTCCCAAGGAACCACCAATAGACATTGGTGAACCTTCACCCTTGTTCAACCACAAGTTTTAACTTAGAAAATTGGGATGAGGAGATTCTTGATAGCTTCCATGTCTTGATGCTCAAATTGTCCATTATAGCAGACACGGCTAAGTACTTAGTTTCTTCGTTCTGCAGAGGTGGTGCACTTTCCCCACAAGACTTGATTTTCATTAAGACATGACCTTTTAGAAGCCTTCCGTTAGACCAAAATGGACGCGTCCAAACCTATCATCCCCTACCACCAACTGTCCATTTGGCTAAGTTATTGCAACCTATATGATCCTGGCAGAGCCCATAATGCCATGTGGTTGCACTAGAAGCTTCTTAACATATGGCATCTCAAATCCCTTTTTTCCTGGGTGGCATTCCACAAGTGAGATACATAGGGTAGAGCATTGGAAAATGGGCCCTGGTAACCACTCAACAAAAATCCACCAAGCAATTACCATTCCACCCAGGTGTTTCATTCACTTAGTTGTTTTATTAAGCAAAAACATAAGTCAAAGACTTAGCAATATTTTTCCATAGCATGTATATATTCCACCCTTGTTTGCTACTAGCTAGGCTAAGCATGGCAATAGCAAGTATCTTAACTTAGAGAAAATCTAACAATTCTACAACTACTAGGATTTCCCAAGCATAGCATATAGATACTTAGCAAAAATCATTATGCAAGCCCTATACAAAATATTTCTAATGCATAGTCAAAATATTGGGACAAAAATATGAAGCACCACTTGCCTTGGTAGTTGGGGGAGTAACAATAATCCTCATAGTCACAATCACCACTAGCACCAAAATCTACACATAAAATGATAGCACCAAATTCACATATCAAATAAACAAGCAAAAATATATGAATGCATGCGAATGCCATGTGATGATTTTTCTAAACCAAACAAGACAAGTAATACAATACTCATCAACAAACTAAACATTTATACATAAAATAAACTTTACTTGATCTTTAAAACATTTTCCCATTAATTTTTATACACAAAATAAGCCTACAAATGTCTTCGCATAAAATCCTATTTTAACAGAAACAAATTACAGAACTGAGTTCATAGATGTGTAGGATTTATTTTTGTGGTTCCAATGGTATCTTACTTGCATTTTTTGGATAAGGTGAACAAAAGTTATGATTTTTACAAGTTTAAACATTCAAAACTCACTTCTGGAATTTTAATCAGACAGGCTAGGCCGCGTGGGCTGTTTCTATTGGTTGATACCTTTTCGCACAGATCGATCGATGAGGGCCGTTGGATTTAAGTGACTGCGCACGTCCCAGATCTAGTCGTACCGCTTCACTTAAAATTCTAATCGAGGCCTTTGGATCTAGATCCAATGGATCATATCTAACTGACCAAGATCCAGCAGCGCGAATGGCGCTAGCGGCGGCGACGCCTCTGGCGGTGACACGCCGGCGAGGTCAGAGGTGCAGGGGGGATGTGCTGGTGCTTACCGAGGTTGGGAAGTCGTGGAGATTCTCAACGTGGTCGCGGTTGGGGCGGAGCTGCACGGACACAAACAGAATCACTCGCCGGAGTTCTTCTCATCGTCGGGTGCTCTCGGTTGAAGACGAAGACAACGACCTAGGCCACAAGGGGACAAACGGAAAGCATCAGAATGAGCGCAAGAACCTGGCGAACACAGTCGCATGAACTAGGGATAGGGGGTGCTCGGAGCTCACCGCAATAGCTCGCCGGAGCTCGTCGGAACAACGGCGGTGTGAAGCTTAATTCTGGTAGCCTGGCGGCGCTCTGGTGGTTCTAACTGGGGGAAAATGATGCGGAGAGGGAGAGGTTTAAATAGCTAGAGCGGGGGAGGGATTTACTCGGTGAATCAATGGCAATCAAGAGCGATTTCATCGGGTTTGAATGGGGAAGAAACCCCAGCGGCGAGCTGGTCGTCGCGGAATTTTGGGGACGAAGGGGTGACATGGCTGCAGGACCCATTGTCAGTGAGGGGGTGTGCGCGGGCGGGGTGAGAAACAGAGGGAGAGGGGAAAACCTGGGTGGGCTGCATCTGTTACTGGGCCAAATGAGTGGCGCCGTCCCTTTACCATTTCCTTTCTCTTTTTATAATTTTATTTTCTAGGAATCCTTTTCAAATGATTTTGAATTCAAACTCTTCTGGATTTTTGTAAATTGAAACATGGAAATATTTGAGTATAAAACATTGATGTTTACTCAAATTTACATAGGCCCATTGAATTTAAAAATAAAAACATGCCTTAATTAATTATTTATAATGGGCATATGATTGGTTTGAATTCATATTTTTGGTTTTGAAATCTTTGACCAAGCTTTATAAATATCAAACAAACCTATGTTCAATCCTTTACTGGTTAAAACAAGTATTCTTATGTTATAGAGTGACAATAAAGTCATTGTTTTCCCCACATAAAATAATAGACAACAATTTGCTTCTGTTTTTGAAATCTTGTTTGAAAATACCCTAGATGTTTATGAATGCATGAATGATATGCAAACTTTATAAATCATGATTTTTGGGATGTTACAAATCTAACCCCCTTAAGGTGAATCTCGCCCTCGAGATTCGGATTGGCTAGCAAATAGGTGAGGGTGGTCTTTCCGAAGGTCATCTTATCTTTCCCATGTTGCTTCTTTCTCAGAATGATGGTTCCACTGAACTTTGCAGAATTTGATAGTCTTTTTCCGAGTTACTCTTTCTACAGTCTCGAGAATCTTGATAGGTTTTTTCTCATAGGTGAGATAACTTTCCAATTGAACCTCCTCTAAAGGTATAGTATCCTTCAAAGAAGTCTCTTCCATCTCCGGATGGCATTTCTTTAGCTGACTCACATGAAACACATTGTGAACGACAGCCAATGCTTCAGGCAATTCAATCTCATATGCCACTTCTCCTTTACAACTCAGAATCTTGAATGGTCCAACATATCTAGGGGCCAGTTTTCCTTTGACTCCAAACCTCTTTACTCCACGAAGTGGTGATCCTCTAAGATAAGCTCTATCACCCACCTCATAGGTGACTTCCCTACGCTTGGGATCTGCGTAGCTCTTTTGTCGGGATTGTGCTATCTTCAATCTGTCCTTTACCAACTTGACTTTCTCTTCAGCTTCCTTGATTAGTTCTGGCCCGAACAAGTTTCTTTCTCCAACGCCATTCCATAGCAATGGTGTAGTACACTCTCTCCCATAGAGAAATTCAAACGGTGCCATCTCAATACTGGCTTGATAGCTGTTGTTGTAAGAGAATTCTGCGTAAGGTAGACTTTCATCCCATCTAGCTCCATAATCTAGGGCACATGCCCTCAACATATCCTCTAAATTTGGTTGGTCCTTTCTGTCTGTCCATCAGTGTGGGGATGAAAAGTAGTACTGAATTCCAATCTCGTTCCCAATGACTCATGCAGTTGCCTCCAAAAATGGGAAGTGAATTGACTTCCCCTGTCAGACACAATACTCTTGGGTACTCCATGCAGACACATAATCCTATTCATATAGATTTTGGCTAAATTAGTACTTGTATAGGTTGTCTTCACGGGTATGAAATGAGCCACTTTGGTTAGGAGATCCACTACGACCCAAATAGAATCATATCCCGATCTATTCCTTGGCAGTCCAGTGATGAAATCCATGCCAATCTTGTCCCACTTGCAATCGGGAATAGGTAATGGTTGTAACAATCCTGCTGGTTTCTGATGTTCCGCTTTCACTCTGCTACATACATCACACAAAGCAATATGTTCAGCGATGTCCTTCTTGAGACTATTCCACCAAAATCTTTCCTTCACATCGATGTACATTTTGGTGTTACCCGGATGAATGGAATATGGTGAGTTGTGTGCTTCATGTAAAATCAGTTTCCGAAGCTCCGGATCTTGCGGAATGCAGATACGTTTTCGATACCATTAAGTACCATGTTCGTCTTCATGGAATCCTTTGGCTTTTCCCTTACCAATCTTTTCCTTAATCTCTTCAATTTCCTTGTCCATCTTTTGGGCTTCCTTGATCTTGGCCAACAAGGTGGGTTGAACATCCAATGACATGAGATGTCCTTTAGGCACAATCTCCAATCTGAGTTCTTTGAATTGGGCACACAGATCATCTGGCAACTCTCCCTTAGTAAGGTCATTCACAAAAACGTTACGGCTTAATGCGTCTGCTACAACATTTGCTTTACTGGGGTGGTATTGCAAACTCAAGTCATAGTCCTTGATGAGTTCTAGCCATCTTCTTTGTCTCATGTTGATTTATTTCTGAGTGAAGATATACTTCAGACTTTTGTTATCTGTGAACACTTCACATCGTTTTCCCAAAAGATAATGTTTCCATGTTTTGAGTGCATGGACAATAGAGGCTAACTCTAAATCATTAGTAGGATAATTCACTTCATGAGTTTTAAGTTGTCTCGAGGAATAAGCCACAACTTTCCCTGAATGAGTCCGACTTGAGTTCGTGAGTCAAAGGCGTGGCAAGAGAGCGAGTTCGACTCGCGAACTGCACCCAATCCTTGGTGAGGCATCACAATACACTTGGAAATCCTTCTCCTAATCTGGCAGACATAAAACTGGTGCTGTCACTAGTCTCTGCTTCAACTCTTGGAAACTGAGTTCACATACTTCAGTCCAATCAAATTTGTTGTCTTTCTTGAGTAACTCCGTCATTAGCTTAGCTACCTTGGAGAAATTCTCAATGAATCTTCTATAGTATCCTGCCAAACCAAGGAAACTACAAACTTCTTTCACTGACTTAGGATATCCCCATTCAGTTACCGCTGGCACTTTTGCGGGATCAACTGCTACAACATCTCTTGACACAACGTGTCCAAGAAATCCAACCTAATTCAGCCAAAATTCAGACTTGCTGAATTTAGCATACAGCTTATGCTCTCTAAGCTTCTCAAGTATCAAACGCAAATGTCCTTCATGCTCTTCATTGCTCTTAGAGTAGATCAAAATGTCATTAATGAAAATGACAACAAACTTGTCAAGAAATTCAATGAACACCTTGTTCATCATATGCATGAAGTATGCTGGTGCATTGGTCAAACCAAATGGCATTACAGTGTATTCATACAATCCATACCTAGTGGTGAAAGCAGTCTTAGGTATGTCTTGTTCCCTTATCTTAAGCTGAAAACCTGACCGGAGATCAATCTTTGAGAACACACGGGCTCCTTCTAACTGATCAAACAAATCATTGATTCTAGGCAAAGGATATTTGTTCTTGATAGTCACCTCATTGAGTGAACGATAATCTATGCATAACCTTTGACTTCTATCTTTCTTTTCCACAAACAAAACTGGCGCTCCCCAAGATGAAGAACTTGGTTGTATAAATCCTTTCTGCAACTGTTCTACAAGTTGTTTCTTGAGTTCTTTGAACTCATCAACTGACATCTTCTAAGATCTCTTTGCTATTGGTCCAGATCCTGGCAGCAAGTCGATCAGAACACATCTCTATCTGGTGGCATTCCTGGCAATTCCTTCGGAAACACATCCGGATATTCCCTCATAATTAGCACGCTGTCTATGCTAACCCCCTTAAGAGAATTTAAATTACTCCCTTTTGACTCAAAGTTAGACTTGAATCTAATCCGTTTCTTATCCGAGGTTGTGAGTGCGACAGTACGGTTGGCACAATCTAGTACTCCTTCATATTTGGTCATCCAATCCATTCCCAATATTACAACAAATCCTTGGGAATCTAGGATTATCAGACTAACTGGAAACTTATGATTTCCAAATTCTATCACTAGATCACGACATCCAAGACTTACTATCATATCTCCACCGGGAGAACTTACTTGTATAGGACACCCAATACTTTCAGTTGGAAATCCATTTCTATCAACAAATGCTCTTGATATGAATGAATTCGATGCACCAGTATCAAAAAGAACAAGTGCTGGAATTGAATTGAGTTTGAACTTACCAGCCACAACATCAGATTCCTCATATATCTCTTCCACATTGATGTGGTTCACTTGTCCCTTCTGGAAAGGGTTGGGCTTGGTGGTTCCTTCAACCTTCTTCTCTGGGCACTCATTTGCATAGTGTCCCATCTTCTTACACTTGAAACACTCAACCTGACCGATATCTCTCTTTGCAGGCTGACTCCCATTACCACTTCCCCCTCCACTGTGGTGGCTCTTGTGTCCAATCTTGTTATTTTTATACTTGTCATTATCATGACTGCGGTGATGCTTGTGGTCATGATGGCGGTTGTGGCTCTGGTGGTTGTTGTACTTTCCATTTTTGTGGAATCCAGAACTCCCACTATCATCATGATGGGAACGTTTGTGAGACGATTCCGAGCTGTGCTTATCAAAGCTATGCTTCCTTTTCCTGCTCTCAACCCGTTTCATCTTGTTTTCCAAGATGGTAGCCTTGTCACAAAGTGATTGGTAGGTTGGGACATAGGCAACAGACAACAGCAGGTTTAATTCATCATTCAGTCCTTCGAGGAACTTCTCCTTCCTCTTGGCATCAGTATCAACTTCATCTGGTGCGTAACGCGCCAGATTGTTGAATTCCTCAATGTACTCAGCCACGCTGTGGTGGCACTGTTTCAGGTTGTGGAACTCCTTCTTCTTCAAATTCATCAATCCGGATGAGATGTGAGTTGTACGAAATCCATCCTCAAAGATGGCCCAAGTCACATCCTCAATAGGAGTGAATTGTCCCACCAGTTTGCTGTTGGCCCTTCTAGCAGATGTGCTGCAAACCTGACCTTCTCTTTGTCGGTGCAGCTGACAGTCACTAAATCCTTCTTCACTGAATGTAGCTAATCATTGGCCACCATTGGTTCAGTGGTTCCTGAGAACTTTGCAGGCCTCAGTCTTAGAAATCTGGTGAGCATGTCAAATCCTGGCGAATTAATCTTGTTGTTGTTGTTGTTTTTATTGTTATTATTGTTGTTATTCTGATTCTAGTTCTGCATGAAAGTGGTCATCATCTGCATCAGTTGTGCCTGAGTTGTCATCAACTATGGAATCTCGGGAGTGACATTGTTGTTGTTGTTTGGGTTAGGGTTGGCACGTCGAGGAGGCATCTGTGGTTTTAATAAGGATAAGAATGAGATACCCATAGATGCTTAACATACACAATACATCACATACTCAATCACAAGAACCAAGCATCAAAATAACATAGAGTTTGAACGACATAAACAAGTTTGGAATGCAAAACACACCATAGCAAGACACCCACATGTTGGATGGTCATTGCGAATCAATAATCAAAGTACGGTAGATGAAAAATAAACGAGTAGTCTACACTACTCCTCCGCATCAATCTCTATGTCAACGAGTGTAAGACCTGCATTATCCATGGCAGTCTTGTACTCATCAACACTAGTAGTCAAGGCCTCAATCTTGGCCCTAAGAGCCCTCTTCTGTGAGCGAAGCCCCTGGATCACTCCCTGTTGATGCTCAAGCTCAAAGTCCTTGGCCTCTAGCTCTTCCTTCATCTCCCGGATCTTCTTGTTCCTACCTTGGAATCTTTTCTCCTGGCTCTTGAACTTTTTGTCATGGCTTTCAAACTTGGCCTCCATTTCCTTGACTATCTCGTCTTACTCCGCGAAGAGCTTTTCCTTCTCACGAAGCTGAACCTGGAACTCGTCATTGCTAAGCATGACGTTGGTCCTATCAGTATCTAGGTGTCTAATAAGACCCTCTAGGTCCTAGAGGTACAGACGAATCGGCTCCATCGTCTCTCTATGTCACATCCCAAAATTTTCCAAATTTTGTAATGTGAAAAATAAATAAACAAAATAATTTTTGTTGATTTTTAGGGTGAGAAGAAACTTTTTGATTCCAATTGGAAACATCAAAACCTATTTTGATCAATTAAAATCCTAAAGGGATTTAAAAAGATAAACAATTAATAAATAAAATTATGATAGTTCGAATTACTATTTTTAGATCTTTTAATAAAAAGATTTGGTTTTCAAAAGAAAAGGTAGAATTATAAATAAAGATTATTTTATAGAGCCAAATTAAATCTTGGACAAGCTTTTGAAATAAAATATTTCTATTTGATAAAAAGAGTAAAGGTTATTTAAATAAAATAATGAGGATTTATTAATATCCAATTTTATTAAAGTAAAGTATTTTCCATTTTAAATAAACATTAAAACTTGTTATTTTATTTTAAATAAGTTTTCCCAAGTGTTTTATTTATTCAAATAAAACCTACTGAAATGATTTTGATATTATTTTCAATTTCAAATAGAATTTTAAAATAAATCAAATCCTATTTGAATTAATAACTAAGGTCTATTTATTTAATTATTAATGGATCCTAAAGAAAATAAAAATTATTTTATTTTGGACTTTGGATTATGTTGTTAAACAGAACTAAAATAAATACAAAGTTTGGTGGTGGTTTGTTTTGAATTGGTGTTTGAATTATTTGATTGAAAATCAAAACAGAAATTCAAATAGAAAAAGGAAAAAGCTTCAGTATAAAAAAAATGAAACAAACAGCAGCCAAGCTAATAGGCCCAGTCCAGCCCACAGCAAGCCCAACTAAACCCCCGCTGGTGAACCGTTTTCACTCAGAAAAGAACCAACAGGGACGCTGAACAGGTGGACCTCGTGCCCTCTCTCTCCCCCTCACAGACAGACGGACCCCACTGCCACGCAATCATCGTCTCCACTCGACCGTTCCCCCTCGCCATTTCTGGCAGTAACTCCGGCGTTGAATTAGCATTGATGGCGGCCTTAACTCCTCCGGTGACCACATGTACATAAACGCCCATGCCCCCTCTCTCTTTCCCTCCAAAAAACGCCTCCCCTTTGCTCCTAGGCTGCTCCGATTTTGAGCTCAACAACCTCTGTCTCCGACGAGCTTCGCGAGCAATTCCGGCCACACCTCGCCGCCCCTCGCCTCCCAGAGCACGCAAGCTTTCTCCTCAGAACCTGTGCATCTTCCCGTGTGCTCCACTCGCTCATGTGCGCCCCAAACCGTCGGCAATCTCGACACCGAGCGCCACCGTCTTCCGTCGTTTCTCCGGCGAGCCCCCCTGGTAAGCTCAGACCGCCCCAGCACCTCTCGATGATGCTCACGTGAACCCCACGTTCTCCCGCGTCTAACCGTGCCCCTGTCTTGCCTTAGGGTGGCTTGTAGCCCATCCCCGACGACACCTGAGCGTGCCCGACGCCAACAGCGACTCCGACGAGGAATTGCCAGCAGCACCGAGCGCCCCTTCATCCACTTCAACCACCTTGAGCTTCAGCACGACACAACGAGTTCGGTAATGGTCTTCCCCCTCTCCTATGCTTCCTAGCTTCGCCAAAAACCTCCTGCCCGAGCGTGCGCCGCCGCCGCTAGCGCCGCTAGTTACTGGTCGAGCTGCTATGAGCCATTAGATTTAAATCCAGGGGTTGTGATTAGATCTTAACCGAAGGGGTACGCGCCCATCTGAGCCATTCGTTTTAAGTTAAATCCTGCGGTCCAGAGAGGCTGATCCGCACGAAGCGGTACCGGCCAATAGAATCACGCCACGTGGACAAGGTTTTGTTTAAAATAGAAATTAGAATCTGATTGATATGCAAACTTGTAAAATTCCTAACTTTAATTCTACACGTCCAAATTTTGCAAATTTTATATAAATGGATTCAGTAGAACAAGTACTTTGCAACCATGCACTTTGTTTAATGATTTGCTTCTGGAAAATTGGTTGAAATTGCAGAAACATGTGTAGGCTTATTTTGAATATAAAAATTGTTCTAGATATATTTTTAGTATGAAATCTTTGCAAAATGGATTGTTGTGAACCTACTGACCCTAGGAACCAACTTATGGATTTAAAAATATATTTTGTGAAGATAAGGAATAAATATTTGAATTAGCTCATTTCTGGTCAAATAAAAATATTGTTTTTGTTTTAGAAATGATTTTTGAGGAAAACCTTTGGGAAATGCTTTGATTCAAACCTTCTGACCCTACTGACCCTAAACACCAAGTTTTGAAAATTAAAATATATATGGTGAACTCTTTAAAGAATCTTGCTTTGCTAAAAGCATTTTCAACCACATAAAATATTGATTTGATTTAAAAATGGTTTATAGATAAAACCTTTTGCAGATGGTTTTACCACTTTAGAAAATGACCACTTAGAGCTTTAAAATGTTTAGAGCCTAGTAGAAACCACTTTTGCAAATAAAACTATCTTTTTCATGCTTGGATGCATGACCTTGTTTGTGTTATTTTATGTGTGATAAATTGTTTGAATATTGGTTGGAATGCTAGTTGAATTTGTGTTTGGTTGATTGATTTGTAGTGAAGTTAGAAGAGTGTGATATTTGCAAGATCAAGAAGTGAACCAACATTCTCTACTAAAAAGGCAAGTGACACTATCATCCAAGTCCTACTATTTTCATTACACTTAGTGGATTTTGTAACATGCATGGAAAGGTTTACTATATTTTATGCTATGCTAAATCCTAATAGTTTACCCTTATATATTCCTTAGTGGAAACATTGTAGTTGTAGTATGCTTAGCCCAGCTATATATTTGGGATGGGATACATGTTAGTATTATATGAAGAGTTGAAAAGATATATGTTTTATATAATAAAACAAGTACTCAATGAACCACCTGGGTGGACAAGGATACTCAAGTTTTGGACAAGGTGGCAACAAAAGGAACCATGTTTATATGGCCATCTCTTTTTGTATGTGCACTAGAAGAAAACCACCCAGGGACTTAGAGATTGAACATGTTTCTCGTACAGTGGCTTCCGTGTACAGCCACATGCTAAATGGGCTCTGGCTTAGTCAACTACATAGTGGAAGACCCATGCATTGGCATCTTCAGGTTAACTATAATTGTGTAAGGGAACTTGAAACCCTACATTGGTGCCTGGATGACAAGCTAGCATTGTGTATTGGGAGGACTTCTATGGAAAGACTTTGTCACATTCTCAATCTGCCAGTACTCCATCTTGGTGAGTACTTATCCAGCAGCCACTGGTGGCATCAAGATGAGATTGCGTCATGTGGGTAAAGTGTACAACTTCTGCATAAGATCAAAATTCTAAGTACGTAGCCGTGTCCCCGATTATGGACAATATTGAGAAACTAAGGCCTGAAGCTATGGAAGATCTCGACATTCCAATTTCTCAAAGTAAAACTTGATGGTGACAACAAGGGATTTTGAAGCACTTGGAGTTTTCCAAGGAGTTCAGAAAGATTTGACAAAAGATCAAAACTATTTTCAAAATATAGGATAAAACTATATTGCTTTCTGCAAATGAGCCTAAACCCTACTTGGCCAAATATGCATGTAGTGATAGGATCCACTTATTTCTACATAATAGTGAAACTTGCCAATGCAATTCAAATGTATTGACCCTTGTGGCTGCAACATATTATGTTGCAGGTTTGTTTGATGTTAAGTGTGTTGATTAGGATTACAAGTCTATAACCAACATGATTGCCTGTGGCACTTTGAAGATGAAGGACCCCATGCTATTGCTATATTCTGCTGCATTGTAATGAGATAGCCAAATGAGCTATGTAAGATGTAATAAAATATTTTATTCCTGGTTACAAAGTTGTATTATGACCTTTGTTTCTTGATATTACATCTTAACTGTGGATGCTAGCTATTGATCTAGGGACTAGCATTGTAAACACAGGGATCTCTATCTTATTAAAGGTTGGGAACCTTACACTCTAGGAGCATCCTCATACTCTGTTGCCTCACCCTCCTCGTTGCGTCTCCCAAAGGGGTGAAAGTAAAGACCTCTAAGCTCGGTGGAGTGTCTCCCTACCAAGCGCCCAAGTAACTCCTGCAGTACTACATCTAGGCCTTTCTCCTTGTCGTCATGCATTAGCTTGAAATTGATGGTCTCCATGGTTGGCTCTGTCTAGCTTCCTGGCTAGGTGACTCTAAATCCCCATAGGTCCTTCCTCTCAAACTTAGTGAGTGGAAGTGTCATGATGCTAGGAAGTGGAAGGTTGAGCACACTAGTGAGCTCAATGAGACGAGTACCAAAACGAGTTCCCTTGAACTCCTCGGCCGTGTTGATAATATCATTAGGCATCTAGTTTTATAAGATAGGGAAAAGTTAGAGTCAATATCAATAGAGAAAAATCACAAGACAAAACATCACAAACACATCTTTTTGCAACAAACACCCAAGTCATGGCATACACAAATCCATTACAAACATCAAAGGTTCAACATGACTTAGACAAATTTTTGGTAGTAAAAACGATAAGTGTGGTGGTCCAACTAACGGAGTACATTACAATCCCCACTCACTTGCCAAGTTAGCTATCAGGGCATCCCGAGAGGCAATCTATCGATCTTGATCACATGACTCCATTGCTAAGTCTATGATGTCTTCTCTTATACGTTGGTTAGCAGCCTCTAAGTCCTAGGTACGCTTCTTTTCTTCTCTAAGAGCATTTTGGGTATTGAGCATTCTACACTTTAGTCTATCACCAAGCTCCTTGATGGCATTCCAAGCTGCATTTCTTGCAGAGTTAAAGAATGTTGTGTGCATTTGTGAGTTGGTGACCATGCAGAATCCTGACTCCTTGTGGTTGTCTTCCTTGTTTTTGTACAAGTGAAGTTGCACCCACCAATACTCTTCTCCTTCATCCATCACAAGGAATCCCTTGTACACATCTGCACCATGTATCCCCATGGTAACCATAAGGTTCTTGAGTGCCTTGGGAAATTTGGTCTCACACTCCAAAGTCATGGTCATGAGTGGTCCCTTCCTCACGGCTTCGTTGATGGAGTTCATCTACACATAGTGATGAGAAAGAAGATTAGAAAAGTTTAGGCGAAGAAAAAGAAAAGTGTGGAAATTTTTCAAAGTGTTGCAAATTTTTCCTTAGTGGTTTTAAATCCAATCATAGGGTCATAATCCTACAGGCAACACAGTGCTCTGATACCATCTGTAAGACCCCACCTTTATAAAGGTAAAGGTCCCTATGATTGCAATGCTAGTCCCTGGATCAATTTATAGAATCCATAGTTTAAGATGAAGTACACATAAACAAAGGTCATTATTACATCGTCATTCCAGAGATAACATAGTCTTCTACAACTACATAGCCATAGGCTAGTACAAGAGTTTAACTTAACAATATAAATAAAAGTCTTCATCTTCATGTGCCAGAGGCAAGCATGTTGAGTGTAGACTCATAACCCTAATCTTCATCAGAGTAACTTGCAACATCACAAGTTACAACCACAGTGGGTCAATACATTGGAATAGTATTGGAAAGTGATACCTTAGTAGAATAATAGTATCTAGCTTCTACATGAATTTGGCTAAGTGTAGCTTAGGCTTGCTTTGCTCAAAATAGGTTTTATCTATTAGTTGAAAAACACTAAGTTTTTGATTGGCAAAAACTCCCAAGGAACCACCAATAGACATTGGTGAACCTTCACCCTTGTTCAACCACAAGTTTTAACTTAGAAAATTGGGATGAGGAGATTCTTGATAGCTTCCATGTCTTGATGCTCAAATTGTCCATTACCAGGGACACGGCTAAGTACTTAGTTTGTTCCTTCTACAAAGTTGGTGCACTTTCCCCACAAGACTTGATTTTCATCAAGACAGGACCTTTCAAAAGCCTTCCCTTAGACCAAAATGTACGGGCTCCAAACCTATCATCCCTTACCACCAACTCTCCATTTGGCTAAGTTATTGCAACCTATATGATCCAGGCAGAGCCCATAATGCCATGTGGTTACACTAGAAGCTTCTTAACATATGGCATCTCAAATCCCTTTGTTCCTGGGTGGCAGTCCACAAGTGAGATACACAGGGTAGACCATTGGAAAATGGGCCCTGGTAACCACTCAACCAAAATCCACCAAGCAATTACATTCCACCTAGGTGTTTCATTCACTTAGTTGTTTTAGTAAGCAAAAACATAAGTCAAAGACTTAGCAATATTTTTCCATAGCATGTATATATTCCACCGTTGTTTGCTACTAGATAGGCTAAGCATGGCAATAACAAGTATCTTAACTTAGAGAAAATCTAACAATTCTACAACTACTAGGATTTCCCAAGCATAGCATATAGATACTTAGCGAAAATCATTATGCAAGCCCTATACAAAATATTTCTAATGCATAGTAAAAATATTGGGACAAATATATGAAGCGCCACTTGCCTTGGCAGTTGGGGGAGTAACAACAATCCTCACATTCACAATCACCACTAGCACCAAAATCTACACATAAAATGATAGCACCAAATTCACATATCAAATAAACAAGAAAAAATATACGAATGCATGCAAATGCCATGTGATGATTTTTGTAAACCAAACAATACAAGTAAAACAGTACTGATCAATAAACTGAACATTTATCCATCAAATAAACTTTACTTGATCTTTAAAACATTTTCCCATTAATTTTTATACACAAAATAAGCCTACAAATGTCTCCGCACAAAATCCTATTTTAACAGAAACAAATTACAAAACTGAGTCCATAGATATGTAGGATTTATTTTTGTGATTCCAATAGTATCTTATTTTCATTTTTTGGATAAGCAGAACAAAATTTATGATTTTTACAAGTTTAAAAATTCAAAATTCATTTCTGGAATTTTAATCAGACATGCTAGGCCACGTGGGCTGTTTCTATTGGCTGATACCATTTCGCACGGATCGATCGATGAGGGCCATTGGATTTAAGTGACTGCGCACGGCCCAGATCTAATCTTCCCGCTTCACTTAAAGTTCTAATCGAGGCCTTTGTATCTAGATCCAATGGATCAGATCTAACTGACCAAGATCCACCGACGTGAATGGCGCTGGCGGCGGCGACGCCTTTGGCTGTGACAAACCGGCGAGGTCAGAGGTGCAGGGGGATGCGCTGGTGTTTACCGAGGTCGCGAAGTCGTGGAGATGCTCAACGTAATTGCGCTTGGGGCAGAGTTGCACGGACACGAACATAATCGCTCGCCGGAGTTCTTCTTGTCGTCGAGTGCTCTCGGTTGAAGACGAAGGCGACGACCTAGGCCACAAGGGGAGAAACGGCAAGCATCAGAATGAGCGCAAGAACCTGGCAAACACAGTCGCGTGAACTAGGGATAGGGGGGGTGCTCGGAGATCACCGCAATAGCTCGCCGGAGCTCGTCGGAACAGCGGCGGTGTGAAGCTTAATTCTGGTAGCCTGGCGGCGCTCTGGTGGTGCTGAGTGGGGGAATATGATGCGGAGACGGAGAGGTTTAAATATCCATAGCAGTGGAGGGATTTACTCGGCGAATCAATGGCAATCAAGAGCGATTTTATCGGGTTTGAATGGGGAAGAAACCACAGCGGTGAGCTGGTCGTCGCTGAATTTTGGGGACGAAGGGGTGACGTGGCTGCGGGACCCAATTGTCAGCGAGGGGGTGTGCGTGGGATGGGTGAGAAACAGAGGGAGAGGGGAAAACCCGGGTGGGTTGCATATATTACTGGGCCGAATGAGTGGCGCCGGCCTTTTCCTTTTCCTTTCTCTTTTTCTTTCTCTAATTTGATTTTCCAGGAATCCTTTTCAAATGATTTAAAAAGAGTTTGAATTCAAACTCTTCTGGATTTTAGTAAAGTGAAACATGGACATATTTGAGTATAAAACATTGCTGTTTACTCAAATTTACATAGGCCCATTGAATTTAAAAATAAAGACATGCCTTAATTAATTATTTATAATGGGCATATGATTGGTTTGAATTCATATTTTTGGTTTTGAAATCTTTTACCAAGCTTTAGAAATATGAAACAAACCTATGTTCAATCCTTTACTAGTTAAAACAAGTATTCTTATGTTATAGACTGACAATAAAGTCATTGTTTTCCCCACATAAAATAATAGACAAAAATTTGCTTCTGTTTTTGAAATCTTATTTGAAAATGACCCTAGATGTTTATGAATGCATGAATGATATGCAAACATTAAAAATCATGATTTTTGGGATGTTACGCTCCTATACCATGCGCAAGGGGTACCCCGTTGGCGGATATGATACACATGTACTTACTCTAACAAGAACTTACAGGTGACTAAAGTTGAGTAGCATGAGGAGCGGCCCTCGTATTCAAGAGACATGAGATTGCCAACTTATACTTTGTCAAGCATATACTCCAAAGTTTTGTACACTTTAACCTTAATCACTTCAAGATGCTTATGATAGGGGCAATGAGAGCTAAAAGCTAACAAGTACCATAATTTTTGTAAGCTCTTTTTGAGACTTGAAATTCCTGCTTCCCTTTATGAAGGGCCTTCCTTCCACCACTATATTGAGTCTCCACCTTCTTCCTTTAGGAACCACTTAAGAGAGCGTAGTTGCCATTCTTAGTTCTATGAGCATTGTCCCAAAATTTATTGATTGGTGCATATTATTGATATTCCTTGTTCTTGTGCTATTTGTATCTAGTCACTCTTATGAACTTTGAAGGTGTGCTACACATCTATTTGCTACTCCATGAGGGATAAGCTGAATGCCACTATGCCATGTTTTCTGTATGTGAAACAAACAAACGTTTTTCAATGCATGTTATTCATGATCTTTGTTTGTAGCCTTTCATGTTGCATGCATAGTTACTTTGTCTTACTATTAGAACTCCATCTTTCATGCTCATGTTTAGAGTTCTTTGATCCCAGCTTTCAATGCTTGCAAATGGTTTGATCTTGATTTTGATGGTGCATGTCACCTTAAAAATTATTCCTTTTTATCACTTACCTACTCGAGGACGAGCAGGAGTTAAGATTGGGGATGCTTGATATGTCGGTTTAGTATCTATAATTTTTGATGTTCCATGCTTGTTTAGTATCTACTTTTCTTTGCTTTGTCTACACTTTGAGGTGTTTTTATATGTTTTCTTGTACTAACCTATTAACAAGAGGCCGTAGTGCCAGTTGCCTGTTTTCTTCCGTTGTTGGTTCCAGAAAGGCAGAAAATCAATATTCTCGGAATTGGATGGGACAAAAGCCAAAGTCAATATTTTACCATGGGGAGCACGGAGCCAAAGTAGGACACGGAGGTGATGCACTAGGGGGCCACACCCCCTGGCGGTGCGGGCTAGGGTTAGCCGTGCCTGGGGGTGTGACCACCCTAGATGCCCCTGCCTCGCCTCTTCGCCTATGAAGACCCCCCGATGCCAAAACCCTAAGTACCCAATCAATATTCCACGAACCCGTCTGTAGCCGCTGCCACCATCATCCCTAGATCGTGGGGATCTGAAGTTCTTCCCGGCACCCTGCCGGAGGGGAGATCATCCCGGAGGCCTTCTTCTTCATCATGTCAGCCTCTGGTATGAAGCGTGAGTAGTTCCACCTTGGACTACGGGTCCATGTAGTAGCTAGATGATTGTATCTCATCCTTTGTGCTACCATGTTTAGATCTTATGAGCTCCGTTCATGATCAAAATCATCTATTTGTAATCGTGCATGTTGTGTTTGCGGGGATCCGATGGATATTGAGATTACTATGTCAGATTGATTAATGGTTTTGTCTTTTTTTATTCTACCATGTCTGTGTTGTTTGTGATCTTGCATGCTCTCCGTTTCTAGTAACTATCTTGGCCAAGTAGATGCTAATGACTCCAAGAGGCGGTATTTATGCTAGATAGTGGGTTAATGCCTCTATTTAATCTAAGGGAAGTGACAAAAATATCTAAGGTTGTAGATGTGTTGTTGCCACTAGGGAGAAAACAACGGTCTCTTGTTTATGGAACAAGTGGATAGTTTACCTTACACACTTGGCTTAAAGCAGTTATCTGTTGCTTGCAACTTATACTGGAGGGGGTTCGGATGATAACCCGAAGGTGGATTTCTAGTCATACATGCAATTGGATGGCGGTCTATGTATCTTGTTGTATTTCCCAATCGAATCTCATAGGATGATGAATGTCTAGTATTGCCTTGTTATGCCTTCCTTAGTCCTGTCAATTGACCTGCTGAAATTTGTTTACTCAGCATGCCATGTTTATTTATCTTAAGGAGAACACCTCTAGTGAACTATGGACCCGGTCCAATCTTTACCATTGATACATCTTCCACTGTTACTGTTTTCTTTCTGCAAACAACTATTACCTTCCACACCATATCCTTCGTAACAGCAACCAATGACATTGATAACCTCACTGTTCGTTGCGGAAAAGTCTTGAATTTGTGTTGTGAAGGTCTACAAGTTGCTAGCAACACCTTTGAGACATTTCGTTCCTCCTACTGGTTCGATAACCTCGGTTTCTTACTGAGGGAAGACTTGCTGCTGTGCTCATCACACCTTGCTCTTGGGGTCTCCCAACGAAGCGATAACACGCGCCATCATGTGCTAAACCATTCCAAGTATATTCTTGTTTTATATATCTTCCAAATTAAACTTGTTATGTGAAAATTAGTGATTAAAGCTCTCACAAACTTGATGGCACACTTTATTTTTCTTGCCCCTAATAAACTTGAACCATTGTGTCATCTATGTTGTATATGATTGCACTTATACGTTGGAATTAGCAGAACCATGTTGTCATGGGGATCGCTTTCAACATTTCACTTGTACATTGTACCCAGTTGATGTCATGCTCTTTTGTTTATGGATGTCGTCGCTATGAAATGAAAGGGGAGCTTGTAAGTCCATGGAGTTATGTATGTTTGTTAGAGAAACGCCTGGGCCGCTAGCCTAAGCCATGCCTAATCGTGGTGGAAACTTGCAGCATCACCATAGTGAGCTATCTATGAAGCATTCTTCTTGTAAAAAAAGAGATAGAGATTGAGAAAAATAAAAAAAGAGACATATTGAAAAGAGGAAAGAGAGAAAAAAGCACCATTTTCCCATGGTAAATAAGAAGATTGCTGAGATGCTCATTCTCTGCTTGCCTTGTCATTTTGATTATGGGATAGATCCTGTATCATGTGCAAGGGGTACCCCGTTGGCGGTTCTCTATGATACACATGTGCTTACTATGATAAGAACTTACCGGTGACTAAACTTGAGTAGCATGAGGAGCGGCCCTCGTATTCAAGGGACATGAGATTGCCAACTTATACTTTGTCAAGCATATACTCCATAGTTTGTTCACTTTAACCTTAATCACTTCAAGATGCTTATGATAGGGCCAATGAGAGCTGAAAGCTAACAAGTACCATAATTTTTGGAAGCTCTTTTTGAGACTTGAAATCCGTGCTTCCCGTTATGAAGGGCACTTCTTCCACCATTATATTGAGTCTCCACCTTCCATCCTTAGGCACCAATTAAGATAGCATAGTGCCATTCTTAGTTCTATGTGCATTGTCCCAAAACTTATTGATTGATTCATATTATTGATATTGCTTGTTCTTAAACTATTTGTATCTACTCACTCTTATGAACTTTGAAGGTGTCCTATGCATTTATTTGCTACTCCATGAGGGACACGCTGAATGTCACTCTACTATGTTTTCTTTATGTGAAACAAACAAATGTATTTCAATGCACAGTTATTCATGATCTTTGTTTGTAACCTTTCATGCTGCAACATAGTTACTCTGTCTTACTGTTAGAAATTCTTCTTTCATGCTCATGTTTAGAGTACTTTGATGCCAGCTTTCAATGCTTGCAAATGGTTTGATCTTGATTTTGATGGTGCATGTTACCTCAACAATTATTCTTCTTATCACTTACTCGAGGACGAGCAGGAGTTAATCTTGGGGATGCTTGATACGTCAAAAATGTATCTATAATTTTTGATGTTCCATGCTTGTTTAGTATCTACGAGTCCGCGAGCGCGTCCGCCCTTTTTTATGTGGTTTACCTCGTTTGTTATGTGTTTGCGGTTTTGAATGTTTTGTTATTGAGGTTGACTCGCCCGAGCTTGGAAAGCCAATCGCAAGGCGACTCCCATGAGTGCTCTGTACTTCACCGTTTTCCCTTGCGCGAACGAGGTCGGGTGGCCGAGTCCCCGAGCGTGGTACTTGGTTGTTCTAGGCGCGACTCGAGGGTGGGTGAGGACTTGGCACGTTATGGTGAGCGCATCATTCCTGCCTGGCCCGTCAGGTCAGTCGCATGGCGAGTCCTGGGCATGCTCTCATACTTGGCGTTTTCCCTAGCCGCTCGTGCTAAACTGGTCGTCAGTCCCCGAGCGTGGTACTTGGCCATTCGAGTCGCTATGTCGAGGATGCGGAGGATCATGGTTGCTGTGAGAAGCGGGGGTAGTTGTCTTGGCTCGTAGAGCCAGTCGAGCTAGGCAACTCCAATGGGGCTCCGGGTAGGCGTTTTTCGTGGACGTTACAAGACCTGGGGTGACCCAGTGCCCTTGTAACGCACTACTTGGCCGTGGCGATCGCTGTACCAGAGGTTGACTTCTGCAGTTAGCTTGACGGTGTTATTATGAGTGCGAGTGGCACAAGACACGGAGAGTATGCGCAATTTGCGGTAACCAATTCTTTTTATTTCATAGAGACTGGAGGATACATATGTGGGGTTCTAGGAGTAGAAATTCCGTAGGAGGTTTACATTCCATGGTCGCTTGACATCGAGTTTGCCATCCCCGCGGACGTCGATGAGGTAGTAGGCGTCGTTGCCGAGTACTCGCCCGATGGCGAATGGTCCCTCCCACGGGGGGGGAAAGCTTGTGCATGCCTTTGTTGTCCTAGATGAGGCGCAGCACCAGGTCGCCTTCTTGGAAGGTGCGAGTTTTCACCCGCCGACTGTGGTAGCGGCGGAGTCCTTGCTGGTAGATGGTGGTGCGCGATCGAGCTAGGTCGCGTGCCTCGTCGAGTTGATCAACTCCATCCTTTCGTGCGAGTTCGTTCGCAGCCTCCGTGTAGTGGACGACCCTTGGCGAGTCGTGTTCGAGGTCGGTGGGCATGACTGCCTCGGCGCCGTACACCATGAAGAAGGGGGTGAACCCTGTCGACCTGTTGACCGAGGTGCGGATGCCCCAGATGACGGAGGGTAGCTCCTCCACCCAGCACCCGGCGGTGCGCTCGAGTGGTACTTGGAGCCACGGCTTCAGGCCGTGGAGTATGCTCTGGTTGGCCCGTTCCGCCTGGCCGTTGAACTCCGAGTGAGCGACTGACGCGAGGTCGAGCCGGATGTGGTGTTCCTCGCAGAACTCGGCCATGGCTCCTTTGGCGAAGTTGGTGCCGTTGTCCGTGATGATGCTGTTTGGGAACCCATAGCGATATATGAGCTCGCGTAGGAATTTGGTGGTGGTCTTCCCGTCGCATTTTCGGACTGGCTTGGCCTCCACCCACTTTGTGAATTTGTCGACCGCGACCAGAAGGTGGGTGAAGCCGGAGGGGGCCTTTTTGAAGGGGCCTACCATGTCCATACCCCACATGGCAAATGGCCAGGTGATGGGGATTGTCTTGAGCGCTGAGCTCGGCAGTGTGTCTGGTTGGCGTACTTCTGGCACCCGGCGCACTGCTGGACAATGTCGACGGCATCGGCGTGTGCGGTGGGCCAGTAGAAGCCGTGTCGCATAGCCTTGGCGACCAGAGAGAGGGCGCCGGCGTGGTGGCCACAGTCGCCGGAGTGGATGTCGTGGAGGATCTTGCGTCCTTCGGCGGGTTGGACGCAGCGTTGGAACACGCCAGTCATCCTGCGCTTGTGGAGCTCTCCGTCGATGATGGTGAAGGATTTGCATCAGCGTGCAATCATCCGGGCGTCTGTCTCGTCTGCCGGCAAGGTGCCGGCCTCCAGGTAGGCGACGTACGGCTTGGTCTAGTCGTCTGGCTCGGCGACGGGTGTGACCAGGGCTGCCTCCGGTTGCAGCGGGACTCCGATGTCGATCTCCCTTGGGGAGAGACTGAAGGCTTGGTGATCGTGTGGAGGAAGACACCGGCGGGTGGTGCGAGTCGAGCCGACCCGATGCGAGAGAGTGCGTCAGCGTCCTCGTTCTTCCGTCTGTCGATCCACTCGACAGAGTACCCTGTGAAATGTCCCCCCAGCTTGTCTACTGCTTGGCGGTATGCCGCCATGGTGGGAGAGACGGCGTCGCAGGTTCCAGCGACTTGCCCAGCGACGAGGTCGGAGTCTCCATAGCAGCGTAGGCGGTTGACGTTCATCTCCTTGGCAGCTCGCATGCCGTGGAGGAGTGCCTCGTACTCGGCCATGTTGTTGGTGCAGGGGGTGAAGTCGAGGCAGAGGACGTAGCGGAGCTTGTCGCCCTTCGGTGAAGTCAGCACGATCCCTGCTCCTACGCCGTCCGCGTTCTTGGAGCCGTCGAAGTGGAGGCTCCAGTAGTGGAGGTATGGCAGCTATTCTGGCTGCTGGGCCTCTTCCCAGTCGGCGATGATGTCCGCTAGAGCCTGCGATTTGATCGCTTTTCGTGGCTCATACTTAATGTTGTGGACGCCGATTTCGACGGCCCACTTGGCGACTCGCCCGGTCGCCTCACGGTTGCGGATGATGTCCTGTAACGGTGCTGAGGAGACGACCGTGATTGGGTGCTCCTGGAAGTAGTGCGGTAGGCGCCGCTGTGCTCTATAGACCGTGTATACCAGTTTCTGGTATTGTGGGTACCGCTGGAGCGACTCGGTGAGGACATCGCTGATGTAATACACCGGTCGCTGTACCGGGCGCTCCTTGCCTTTCTCTGGCCGCTCGACGACCATGACGGCGCTGACGATGCGCTCGGAAGCCGCGACGTAGACCAACATGGGTTCTTTGTCGATGGGGGCGGCGAGTAGCGGTGCTGCGAGTAGCACCTTCTTGAGGTCGCGGAGCACGTCGTCCGCCTCCTTGTCCCACTAGAAGGTGGGGTTCTTGCGCATCAGGCGGTGTAGGGGCATCGCCTTTTCGCCCAGGCGGGGAATGAAGCGACTGAGAGCCGCTACTCGCCCGACCAACTTCTGGACGTCGCGCAGGCACTCGGGTTTGCCGAGTCGAGCGATCGTGTCGATCTTGGTGGGGTTCGCCTCGATCCCGCGCTTGGAGACGACGTACCCCAGTAGTTGCCCTGCTGGTACACCGAAGGTGCATTTGCCTGGGTTAAGCTTTATCTTGTATTTCCGCAGGTTGGCGAATGTCTCCGCCAGGTCGGCGAGTAGATCGCCCTGGCGAGCGGACTTCACGACCACGTCATCGATGTAGACGTGGATATTGCGGCCAATTTGGCTCGCGAGGCACTCCTGCATGCACCGCTGGTAGGTCTCCTCGGCGTTCTTGAGGCCGAAGGTCATGGCAGTGTAGCAGAAGGCTCCAAATGGCGTGATGAAAGCCGTCTTCTCCTCATCCTCAATAGCCATTTTGATATGGTTGTACCCATAGTAGGCGTCGAGGAAACACAGCGACTCCGAGCCTGCAGTGGAGTCGATTATTTGGTCGATTCGCGGGAGGACGAACTGCTCCTTCGGGCAGGCGTTGTTCAAGTTTGTATAGTCGATACACATTCTCCAGGTCCCGTTCTTCTTCTCGACCAAGACTGGGTTTGCCAGCCACTTGGAGTATTTAATTGGCCGGATGAAGCCTGCAGCGAGTAGACGCTGCACCTCCTCGGCGATAGCTCGGCGGCGCTCTTCATTGAAGGGCCGCAGCGACTGCCTGACGGGTCGCACTTTGGGGTCGGCATTTAGTTTGTGCTCAGCGAGCTCCCTAGGGACACCAGCCATGTCAGAGGGCTTCCATGCGAAGATGTCCCTGTTCTCACAGAGGAACTCTATGAGCGCGCCTTCCTAGGCTGGGCTCATGCCCATCCCGATCGTCACCGTCTGGCTGGAGTCGCCTGGGACCAGCTCGATGGTGCGGGTGTGCGTCATTGCCTCGAAGGCTGAGGTATTTGCGCCCTCCGAGTTGGGCTTCTTGAGTATGGTGGGGTCGTCGTTGTTGACCCCGCTCGCGTACTTGGCGAGCTCGCCGGTGTGGTTGGTCTCTGCCGCGATGACGGCGTCGGCGAGTTCGGCTCCTTTGGCCTCGCACTCGGCGGCCATGTCGGGGTCGCCGTTGATGGTGATGACGCCGCCCGGCCCGGGGAGCTTCATCGCGTTGTACGCGTAGTGGGGCGCTGCCATGAATTTGGCGAACGCCTGGCGCCCCAGGACGCAGTGGTAGGGGCTGTCGAAGGGTACCAGCTCGAAGACGATCCGCTCGGTGCAGAAGTTTGCTGGTGTGCCGAAGGTGACTGGCAGCGTGACCTTGCCGATCGGGTACACCTTCCGACCGGGGACGATGCCGTGGAACGTGGTGTAGGTCGTCTCGACCATCGACTGTGGGAGCCGCAGTCGCCTAAAGGTGTCCAGGTACAGGATGTTGATGGAGTTGCCGTCGTCCATCAATGTCTTGGGGAGCCAGTAGTCGCCCACCTTAGGCTTGACCACCAGGGCGACTCGGCCTGGGTACTCGATGCGTGGCGAGTGGTCCTGGCGGCTCCAGGTGATGGGCTGCTCCGACCAGTTGAGGAACTGGGGAACGTCCACCTGGGCCACCGCGTTGACGGCGACGGCGTGGGCGATGACCTTCTTCTCGTGCTTCGTGTTGAAGCCTGTGAAGGTATGGAGCGAGCCGGCCACATTGCCGAATTTTCCACCGTTTGGCGGGTTGTTGTCGGGGTCCTCCCGCGCTCGCCGTGCCTTCTCAATCTCCCTGAGAGTGTGGCAGTCGGCGGTCGTGTGTGTGGCGGGCTTCCCTTCCCTGCTGTGAAACGCACAAGGTTGGTTAAGGAGGGCCGCGGGGTTGACCCTTGGTTTCGCCTTGTAATTGCCGTCGTCACGGCGTTGCCCTCTGTCGCGGCGGAAGCTCTTGGGCTCGCGCTGCGCGTGCCCGGGTTGGAGACGAAGTCGACTCGCCCGTCACTGCGGCGCTTGCCGGTGAGGCGAGTGTTGCTGTAGCGTAGGTCGGACCGTCGTCCGTTGTCGTTGCCGCTCGTGCGGCGTTGGCCTCCCGACTCGTCGTCTGTTTCCTGGTTTGGTATGTTGTCGAGCGTGCGAGAATGTCGCTTGAGCTTGGTGACCAAGGGCTCGTAGCAGCACGAGGTCTTGAAGCAATGGATCGCGGTGTCCGGGTGGATGCCGATCGCGTTGTACCATAGTTCTTGCCACCGCTGGACCCAGTTGCGGGTCGACTTGCGGGGTCCCTGGACGCATCGCTCCAGGTCCTCGATGATGGTGGCGCGGGTGTAGGAGCACTCGAAGTGCCTGACGAAGGCGTCGCGCATCTCTTCCCAGGAGTCGATGCTATCCTGGGGGAGGGTGTTGATCCATGCCTGCACGTCCCCTCCATCATAAAGGGGAGGTAACGGGCGGCTAGCAGGTCGGTGTGGCCAGCGATCCCCATCGCCATGAGGTATGTATCCAGCCACACGGAAGGGTCGTACGAAGGGTCGTACTTCTCTATTTCCTTCGGCGCCTTGAAGTTCGCCGGGTATTTTTCTCCTCGGATCATCGGTCTGAAGCACCTGGGCCCGAGTCGGCTTAGAGACCCCATTGGCTCGCCGTCGCGGCGATTGGTTAGGGTGTGTCGCAGGTCGTCGGGCTGGCGTGCGCGCCAGCTTTGGTTGTTGATGATTTGGGTGCGGGCGTCGACGGGCTGACCGTTGGCGGCGACGAAGTTGGTCGCTGGCCTGGGGTCATTGGTTGAGAGTGTCGCGTTGGCGGGTCGATGTTGGAGCTGAAGCGGTTCGGGTGGCGGGCAGTTGAGGGTGTTTGCTGCCAATGGGCGGCCGCTTGAGGCCGCTCTGCTGCCCGAAGAATGCGAGTACACCCGACCTTGCGAATCGGCGCCTGCGTTTTGCTGCTCGACCGCTTTTGCGAGCAGGGCCCTGACGTACTGGATCTGTAGGGCGCCGTCGCCGGTGGCCGTGATGTTGTTGGCTGCTGCTCGTCCTGCCACGAGGTTGTCCATCGGGGTGGAGAACAGTGGTAGGCCATTTGCGTCACGCTCCCGCGAGGAGACCACTATCCGCGGTTGATCCATAGGAGGTGTGCGGTTGGGTGGAGGTGGGGCGCCGTTCGCCGTCGACCCTGGTGGGGGCCGGGCGCTTCCTCCTGGCGGCGCGTTCTCGCAGATCGCGCGCTCGGCCACGCGGGCCGGGTCGTTCTCGTCGTCAAAGTTCAGGGCGCGCCCCTGGACGGTGGGGTTCTGGCGCGACCTGATTCTCTGCTGGTGGTAGAGCGACAGCTCCTGCGCCGTCACCTGCTCGAGGCGAAATTTTTCGCGCTCGGCTTGCTCCTTGCGGACTGCCTCCGCCAGCTTTAGGCAAAGTTCCTCGACCTCCATTGCTGTGGCGTTAGGAGGGATCGGGGTGGAGAAGGGATCCTCCGGCGGATCGGTTCCAGTCGCCATGTAAGTCGCGGCGTGGCGACTAGTCCCGTCGCGGAGATCGGCGGAATTTTCCGATCCGGAATCAAGGTCGAAGATCCCAAGGATGGAGGGATCCTCGAAGTCTCCCATGTTGGAGACCTGGGTGATGGAGCCCGCGGGTGAAGCCGCGGTGATGGATCCGGCGGAGTTTTCGGCCACGTCGCTGTGGGCCGAATTGTACTCGGAGGCGAGGCGATGGATCGTGCGGACCTGGCTCTCGGAGAGACGGTCGCGTGGCGGCGACTCACGGATGCGAGCCGAGTCCTCCGAGGTGATGACGTCGGTGAGGCCGATGAAGAGGCTGATCGTGCCGACCGGCAAGATCATGCTGTGCGTGATGGGTCGCGCCGCCGGGACATAGCTGCTCGGCAAGATCTGGAGCATCTCGCCGATCGCTATCATGCGGCCGGTGGCGACCGTCTCGTTGATGGGTAGATTGGATCTCGCCGCAGAACACCTGCCAGACCGGCCAGGCCCCACGGTGGGCTCCACTGTCGTGGGAATGGTCACGGCAGATGCTGCAATCGGCGGCAAGTAGTAGAACGAGGGGCAAGGGCGGCCAGCCATCTGCGGTGCGAGATGAGGGCGGAGACACAGGGTTTTACGCAGGTTCGCCCCCCCCCCCCGGAGGGTAAAGACCTACTCCTGCTAGATTGTATTATGATGGTGGTACAATGGGGCGAGCTCGGCGGCTAGGCGGCGAGTCTCTTGGGTGTATGATGGAACGTATCTCTACACGCCCTGTAGGGAGTTTTATATAGACTCACCTCCCTTAGGGTTTACATATCTCAACCGAATCAGTTAAAGCTTTGGTACTCGTTTAACCTAATCCGACTGGGCCTATCTACTCGCCTGGTCCTTCAGCTTCCAGTCGCTTGGATCCACACCAGGCCTTGATCTAGTCGTCGTCTTGCAGGCACACTCGCCAGTTCCTGGGCCAGTCGGAAACGTCCTGCTGGGTATACCTCGGTAGGCATATCCCCATCAATATGGCTCCCACATATTTCTATGATTACTTTGCAATCGAATGAACCACTTACATACGATACCAATTTCCCTTTGTCTCACGATAATTTACTTATCCGAGGTTTGATCGTCGGTATCTCTCCATACCTAGTTCAACCTTTTTACCGATAAGTACTCTTTTCTCGTTCCTGTGATATGCGATCCCTTGTGAGCTAGTCACATGCTTGCAAGCTAATTGGATGACATTCCACCGAGAGGGCCCAGAGTATATCTATCTATCATATGGCTGGATAAATCCCACTCTTGATCCATGTGCCTCAACACATACTTTCCGAACACCAATGCCACCTTTATAGCCACCCAGTTATGGTGTGGTGTTTGATGTCATCAAAGCATCCTTTAATTGATTGTGATTAGAATGATCTCATGGTCGAAGGAATTAGGTTACTATGTATCAGAAAGCTTATATCAAACGAACTATTGAAATGACTTCATCTTAATTATATGCTTATCTATAGGAGTATGTCCATCATACCATTCTCCTAATGATATGATCCTATTGTCAATAACATCTCAATGTTCATGATCGGGAAACCATGATCATCTATTAACCAACAAGCTAGTATTACAAAGAAGCTTTACTAGGGACTCTAATTTAGTTTACAAATCACACAAGTATTAATGTTTCCGTTTAATACTATTATAGCATGAATGTAAACATTTATCATAAACACAAAGATATAATAATAACCACTTTTATTATTGCCTCTAGGGCATATCTCCAACAGTCTCCCACGTGCACTAGAGTCAACTAATCTAGATTACATGGTAATATACCGAACACCCATGGAAGTTTGGTGGTCGTCATGTTTTTCCCTCGGGAGAGGTTTAGTCAATGGATCCGCCACATTCAGATATGTGTGTACTTTGAAAATCTTTATGTCACTATCTTGGACATGCTCTCGAATAGCGTGAAAACATAGCTTGATGTGCTTCACCTTCTTGCGTGACCTTGGTTCTTGCGCATTGGCTATGGTGCCCATGTTATCACAGTAGATAGACATTGGGCCTAGTGCATTGGGAACCACATCGAGCTCTGTAATGAACTCCTTCATCCATATCACCTCTTGTGAAGCCTCCGAAGCAGCTATGTTTTCCGATTCAGTTGAAGATCTCGCCACAACGCTTTTCTTTGCACTCCTCCAGCTAACTGCTGTACCATTCAAAGTAAATACGTATCCAGATTGAGATTTAGAATCATCCGGATCGGTGTTCCAACTAGCATCGGTGTAACCATTAACAACGAGTTGTTCATCACCTCCATAAGGAAGATCCATATCCTTAGTTCTTCTCAAGTACTTAAGGATGTTTTTGACCGTTGTCCAATGATCCACTCCTGGATCACTTTGATATCTGCTAGTCAAACTAACAACATATGCAATGTCGATCTAGTACATAGCATGGCATACATAAGAGATCCTATGGCTGAGGCATAGGGAGTCTTACTCATCCTTTCTCTATCTTCTGCCGTTGCTGGACTTTGAGTTTCACTCAAGGTCGTATTGGGCAACATGGTCAAGAACCCTTTCTTGCTATCTTCTATTCCAATCCTCTTTGACACTAGATCTTTCATTGAAAAACTATTATTCAAATAATCCTTGACACTATTAAGAAGGTCTACATCATTCCCACTCAACAATATGTCATCTACATATAGTATTTGTAAGATCCCTCCTTTGTAAAGGAAAAGATCCCTGTGATTGCAATGCTAGTCCCTGGATCATTGCTAGCATCCACAGTTTAAGATGAAGTACACAGAAACAAAGGTCATTATTACAAGTCATTCCAGAGACAACATAGTCTTTTACAACTCCATGGCCACAGGCCTAATACAAGAGTTCAAATATATAATAAGATAAATAAGTCTTCATCTTCATGTTCCACAGGCAAGCATGTTGAGTGTAGACTCATGACTCCTACTCATCATCAGAATATCCTGCAACATCACAAGTTACAGCCACAGTGGGTCAATACATTGGAATAGTATTGGCAAGTGATACCTTAGTAGAATATTGGTGGACTAGATACTATATGCATTTTGGCTAAGTGTAGTTTAGGCTTGCTTTTCTCAAAATAGGTTTTTCCTATCAGTTGAAAACACTAAGTTTTTATTTGTCAAAATCTTTCCCAAGGAACCACCAATAGACGTTGGGGTCCTTCACCCTTGTTCAACCACAAGTTTTTACTTAGAAAATTGGGATGAGGAGATTCTTGATAGCTTCCATGTCTTGATGTTCAAGTTGTCCAATACCAGGGACATGGCTAAGTACTTAGATTCTTCCATCTGCAGGGGTTGTGCACTTTCCCCAAAAGACTTGATTTTCACCAAGACAGGACCTTTCAGAAGCCTTCCCTTAGACCAAATGGACGCGTTCCAACCTATCATCCCACTACCACCAACTGTCCGAATGTCTAAGTTATTGCAACCTATGTGATCCAGGCAGAGCCCATATTGCCAAGTGGCTGCACTAGAAGTTTCTTAACATATGGCATCTCAAATCGCTTTGTTCCTAGATGGCTTTCCACAAGTGAGATACACAAGGTAAACCATAGAAATGGGCCTTGTGTAACCACTCAACATAAACCATTCCTTCCATTCCACCCAGGTGTTTCATTCACTTAGTTGTTTTATTAAGCAAAAACATAGTCCAAAGACTTAGAAATATTTATTCATAGCATGAATATAACCACCCTTGGTTGTTACTACCTAGGCTAAGCATGGCATTGATAAGACTTAGAAATATTTATAGCAATTCTACAACTACTATGATTTCCCAAGCATAGCATATAGATCAAAATAATCATGCAAGACTAGCAAAATATTTCTAATGCAAAGTTGAAAAACTTAGGAAGAAAATCATGAAGCACCACTTGCCTTGGTAGTTTGGAGAGTAGCTACAATCCTCACAATCACAATCACTATTTGCACCAAAATCTACACATAAAATGATAGCACCAAATCACATACAAGATAAATACAAGCAAAAATATATGGATGCATGCAATATGATATGTGATGATTTTCTATACTCAACAAGACAAATGGACAGTACTTATTCATAAACAAGTTAAAAACTTGCCAAACAACCTTTATTTGAACATTAAAACATTTCCCAAATATTTGTTATACACAAAATAGGCCTTCACATGTTTCTGTAAAAATAACCATTTTAACAGAAACAAAATATTAAACACATTGAATATATGGAAAGGGCTTTCTCTCCTGATTCCATTGATATAAAATTTGTCAAATTTGGACGTGAGAATCAAAAGTTATGAATTAAACAAGTTTAAACATCTAATAGATTTAAATCAGAATTTTAAAACGAAGAACATGCCACGCTGCGCTTTCTTACTGGCTGGTACCGCTTCGCACCGAATCGTTCTTGCGCACCGTCAGATCTAACTAAATCGCGCGGCTCAGATCTGCCCGTACCTCTTCGCCTAGATTCTAATCTCACCCACTGGATTTTGATCCTACGGCCACAGATCTATCGACCACGGACGGGCGGCGCTAGCGACGGCGACTGGCGGCGGCGGTTCTGTCAGAGTCGTTACCGATGTTCTAGGTCACGCGGGAGAGGGAGAAGGGGCTTACTGTGCTCGCCGTGTGCTGCTGATGCTCAAGGTGGGATTCGATGGCGAAGGGGCGCGCAGAGGTGGTCGCTGGAGCTCGTCGGAGTCGTGCACGACATCGGGTCCTTGCAGACGGAGTTGTTTCCGACGCTCTGGACCTTCCTAGTAGAAACCAGAGGCATCAGTAGCTGCGCAAGGACAAGGAGAACCTAGTCGTATGTAAGAGGGGTCAAGGGGCGCTCAGTATTTACCGTAATCGATCGCCGAAGTTGAGTGGCGGCTCGGTCGTTTGCATAAATGAACGAGGACGACGTCCTGGGTCACGAGCAGGCAAACAAATGGTATCAGAAGGTGCACTAGGACATGATGGTCACACTCTTTTGAATCAGAGGCACAGGGGCGGTAAGGACTCACCGGAATTTGCTGCGGGAGATGCTCAGTACCGCGGTGGCGCAAGTTCGATTGTGGACAGCCTAGCGGCGCTCTGCGGTTGGTGAGTGAGGGGAATGGAGCGGAGTGGCGAGATGATCTTATAGCCGGAGCAGGGGCAGAGATCACGCACGCATTCATCGCCTATTAAGATGATTAAAATCGCGGCAGAGGCGGGTAAGAAACGGGCGGCGACGGCGTCTGCGCGCGGGGTTTGGGGAAGAAGGAGTCGACGTGGAGAGGGTCCACTCGTCAACGACTGCTTAGGTAGTGCGGGTGCGGTGAGAAAAACAGGGAGAGAGGGAAATCCCGGGTGGGCTGGTTGCTGGGCTGGTTTAGCTGTTGGGCCAAAAGTCTGGTGCCGGCCTTTTTCCTTTTCTTTACTCCTTTTCTATTTCTGTTTTAATTTTCTGGATCCATTTTCAAATAAATTCAAAGGCCATTTGAATTCAAATGTTTTCTGGATTTTTGTAGAGTGTAGCACTCACATTTTTGGGCATGAAATCATGTGGTCTCTTTGTATTAGCTTGGTCCTTTTGATTGAACAGAATAAATAGTGATAAAGCACTTGATTTGAATAAGTTTTGAATATGGTTTTCAAATCATATTTGTTTTGTAAACTTTTCTCCAAACACCAACAATCAAGCAAAGTAATAAGAGAGCAAGCCAGGCTTGGTTTAAAACAAGTAATCTCTCAATTGAGAGTGGCATTAGATTAATAATTGCTCACATAAAATAATGAGCATCAGATGCTCCTGTTTTGAAATGGTTTTGAAAATGAATCCTAAATGATCATGGATGTATGGATGATATGCATGAGTTTTGAAACATGATTTTAGGGATGTTACAGTATTAGGAATGCTGCAGAGCTCCCACTCACTTTCTTGTAAATACAAGCTTCTCCATAAGTTTGATAAAACCCAAGCTTTTGATTACTTTATCAAAACATTGATTCCAACTCCGGGATGCTTGCTTCAATCCATAAATGGACCATTGAAGTTTGCATACCTTGTTAGCATCTTTAGGATCGAATAAAACTTTGGGTTGTATCATATACAACTCTTCATCAATGTCTCCATTGAGGAACGCCGTTTTGACATCCATCTACCATATCTCATAATCATAATATGCAGCGATTGCTAACAAAATCCTCAGAGACTTTAGCTTTGCTACCGGTGAGAAAGTATCATTGTAGTCAACTCCTTGAATTTGTCGAAACTCTTTTGCGACAAGTCGAGCTTTATAGACAGTAACATTACCATCAACATATGTTTTCTTCTTGAAAATCCATTTGTTCTCGACAGCCTTCCGGCCATCCGGTAAGTCCACCAAAGTCCATACTTGGTTTTCGTACATGGATCCAATCTCGGATTTCATGGCTTATTGCCATTTATTGGAATATAGGCTCATCATCTCTTCCTCATATGTCGCAGGGTCATCGGTGTTGTCCACCAACATGACACTCATAACGGGATCATACCAATCAGGAGTAGTACAAGTTCTCGTTGAACTGCGAGGTTCCATAGTAACTTCAACCGAAGTTTCATGATCAACATCATTAGCTTCCTCTCTTATTGGTGTAGGCGTTATAGGAACTACTTCCGGTGCTGCGCTACTCTCAAGTTCGAGAGAAGGTTCAACAACCTCGCCGACTTCTACTTTCCTTCCAGTCACTTCTTTCGAGAGAAACTCCTTCTCTAGAAAGGATCCATTCTTGGCAACGAAGATTTTGCCCTCAGATCTATGATAGAAGGTATACCCAATAGTTTCCTTCGCGTATCCTATGAAGACGCATTTATCCGCTTTGGGTTCAAGGTTGTCGGGCTATAACTTCTTTACATAAGCTTCGCAACCCCAAATTTTAAGGAACGACAATTTAGGTTTCTTCCCAAACAATAATTCATATGGTGTCGTTTCAACGGATTTAGATGGTGCCCTATTTAAAGTGAATGCGGCTGTTTCTAATGCATAACCCCAAAACGATAGCAGCAAATATGTAAGTGACATCATAGAATGAACCATATCTAAGAGAGTTCGATTACGACGTTCGGACACACAATTACGTTGTGGTGTTCCTGGCGGTGTCAATTTTGAAAGTATTCCACATTTCTTAAAATGCTCGCCAAACTCGTAACTTGGATATTCACCTACACGATCAGATCGTAGAAATATAATCTTCTTGTTACGTTGATTCTCTACCTCACTTTGAAATTGCTTAAACAACTCAAAAGTTTCGGACTTATGTTTCATGAAATAGATATACTCATATCTACTCAAGTCATCCGTGAAAGTAAGAACATAACGATAACCACCGCACGATGCTACACTCATTGGGACACACACATCGGTATGTATGATTTCCTATAAGTCCGTAGCTCGCTCCATCATACCAAAAATGAAGTCTTAGTCATTTTACCCATCAGACATGCTTCGCATCTTTCAAGTGATTCGAAATCAAGTGATTCAAGAAGTCCATCGGAATTGAGTTTCTTCATATGCTTCACTCCAATGTGACCAAGACGATAGTGCCACATATAGGTCGAGTTATCGCTAAATTTCAAAAGTTTAGCTTCAATGTTATTAATATGTGTATTACTACAATCGAGATTTAATAAGAATAGACCATCTATCAAAGGTGCATGTGCATAAAACATATTACTCATATAATTCAAACAACCATCATTCTAGGATTTGAACAAGTAACCGTCTCGCAATAAACATGATCTGGATATAAAGTTCATGCTCAACGCAGGCACCAAATAATAATTATTTAAGTATAAAACTAATCCCGATGGTAGATGAAGAGGTAGCGTGCCAACCGCGATCACATCGACCTTTGATCCATTTCCAACGCGCATCGTCTCCTCGTTCTGCGCTAGTTTCCGTCTATTCTTCAGCACCTGTTTTGAGTTACAAATGTGAGCAACTGAACTGTTGGGAATATGCCCTAGAGGAAATCATGTATGATGATGTTTCCCATTGTATTCATAAAGTTATTAAGTTGTGCTTGTATGAGCATATGATGTATATCATTGAATATGTGATTCGGTTGTGGAACTATGCATTCATGTTGTTGATACTAAATATCCTTGGTCATCGAGGTTGCGCTGGACACACAACTTAGACCAATGTGAAAGTCGGCTTGATGACTCGGTTCCACTTGTCATGGGCATGGTGATGCTATTCCGACTTACACAGATTCGGCTAAAGAGTTTAGCAAGTCGGATTGACCCATATTGAGGTACAACGAACAAGTTGTCATTTGTATATGTCAATCAATGTAATCCTTAGACCTAAGGTTGTTCCATAGTCCGAGTTGAGGATCACCGACTTAGGTTCTGTCAAACGCTGATCCGTAACTGGGCAGTCATAAAGGCAAAGTTCAGGTCGACTGAGAATCAAGCTGCGTGATGTGAATAACCAAGATGGGATTTTGCCCCTCCACTCGGAGAGATATTCTCTGGGCCCTCTCGGATGATATGATTCGGAAAGCATGGCAATGCACGACTCGGTTAAGTGTTAAACCGAGGCGATCGACTAAGAGATAGTCGGGTGAATCACTTATCTTAGATCGAGAAGAGAGTCGGACTATTTAAGGGATGACAATTATTCGCCTATAGTCTCACAAGGCATATCGTGAGGCAAAAGGGACTCGGACACAAGTCGCATTAGAAAGGAAAGTCTTCATGACTCTTTGGTACTTGGGAGTCGGCACGTACTGCTAGGAGCCGCTGCCGACTGATCGATTGTGAGTCGGACTCCAATCGTGTCCGAGTAGCCATGAGCCTGCCAGGTCACACACTTAAGAGCGGGAGCAAGTTCGGATTGGATCTGAACCGGAAATCTGGTTGGGTCGGACCGAAGCCGGATCAGGACTGAGTCAGTGAGTCGGACTCACGGTGACTAGTGTTATATGGGCTTTAGTGAATGGGCCACGAGAGTGGGTCCCACGTTCACTCCCTATATATAGTGGAGCACAGTAACCCAGAAGGGTTAATCGTTGATCGGTTAGGTCATTCCATGTGTTGGAAACCCTAGCTCCACAGCAGTCCTGCCGTCGTTACGAACCTAGCAGTTCGCCACCAGTGCTCCTCCTTGTACGTGTGGATACCAGCAAAGGTGTTGTACGATCAGCACCAGGACGATCGGATCGCAAAGGACTAAACTTCATCAACTGACGCGCTACATCAGTAATCCGCAACTGCGCGTCTAGTGGTAAACCTCGTGGCCTACTACCTCGGCTAGATCTTGGGGAAAATTTTGTTTTATCTCTACGTGGCCCCCAACAGTGGTATCAGAGCTGTAGCTTATGGTTTTAGGCTCGAGATCTCGCATATGTGATATGAGGTTGGCTGTAGATGAGATCTATGTGCTGTTTTGGTGGTCGATCTATGAGATAGATCGGTTTTGTACGAGGTTGATTGGATCAACTGTAATCGGGGAATGGTCGGTAAAATTTGAATCCCTCAAAGAAGGTCTAGTCGGTTTTTCCCGCCAGTGTTTGCACCATCACAAGTCGGACATTTTTGGTAGTGGGCTCATAAAATTGAGGTGCTGCCAATTCTTTCCGACTAGGTGGGTTCGAGTCAGACTCTTACTGCGGAAACACTCGGTAAGCTAGACGGGTCGATCTCAACGGTTGTGGGGCTCGGGGAAAAGTCAGATGGGAGCCGGGGCATGTGATGCCACCTGTCCAACAAGAGTCATATGAGATGCGATTGACAAGGAGTTGTCTACCTAGATCACTTGGCGGCTAGCGGTGATGCTAAAGCTCACTAGCCGACTTGCTTATTTAGGATCCTAAAACACTATGCAACCATCGGAGGGGTGTTGGTTCTAGTGGGAGCATAAAATATTAAAATGTTTAATATGCTTGCTCTTTTATGAATACATGTCTTTAGTGTTTTGCATATTTTTGTTATAGATCATGGCACCAAGTAGCAGTCACTCTCAAATATCCGGTTTTGCGTTGAGAACCATTCTTGAGAAAGATTTACTGAACGACACTAATTTTACCAACTCGTATCGAAATCTGAGAATTGTTCTCAAACAGGAAAAAAGGACCATGTCCTAGACAACCCACATCTAGATGAGCCGAATGAGAATGCGACCGTCGCTGCCACCAATGCCTAACGTCGGGCTAAGGATGAGTCCATGGATATTAGTTGTCTTATGCTTGCTCACATGGAACCGCACTTGCAAAAGCAGTTCGAGAATGTTGAGGGCTAAAATATGATCGCAGGCATCAAAAGTATGTTCCAGGCTCAGGCAAAGACTGGGAGGTATCAAGTCTCTCAGGCTTTGTTGAGTTGCAAGATTAAGGACGGTGATACACTGAGTCCGCATGTGATCAAAATGGTTGGTTATGTGCAGTATCTGGAGAGGCTTCGATACCCCATTAGCGAAGAGTTCGCTACGGATATAATTCTGAACTCTCTTCCTAGTCCATATGGGCAGTTCATTTCGAACTACCACATGTAGGGGTTCGTAGCATGGAAAACAAAAATTTTCTACCGCATACAAACAAACAAGCCAAGATCTATCTACTAGATTGTAGCAACGAGTCGATAGAATAACTCACCCTCGAAGATTCCAAAGTGTTTAACGAGAGCGGATTCTCGTGGGTGATGTAGTCGTACTCTTGCCGATCTCAAGATCGTGTAGACGATCCTTCCGGCGCTGCGTTCCGGCAGCGCTCCCGCAGTCGGTCACACGTTCGGTACTCGATGAAGACCTTCCTCTCCCTTGTTCCAGTAGGCAGCGGAGGTTGTAGCACTCTCCTCGCGATTCCGGCAGCACGACGGCGTGGTACCGGAAGTAGAGGGGAGATCTCGCAGGGCTTCGACTTAAGCCGGAGCGAGTATGGTTGACTATTAGAGAGGCCTTGGCGATCTAGGGTTTAGACACACCAAGGAGAGAGGGCTAGGACATCAGATAGGGCTTGGGGAAAGCCCCAAGGCGGCGGCTAGGGTTTGCCCTAGGGTGGCGACGGCTGCAAGAGGGGCCGGCGGCTAGGGCTAGGGTTTTAGTGGGGCAAGGTGTAGCTCTAGAGGGGCAGCCCTGCCCCTCCTTTTATAGGTGGAGGGCGCTGGCCAAGGGGGAGGGAGTCCTCCCCCAACTCGGCCTCCAAGGCCGGCGGTGGAGGGAGAGGAACTCCTCCCCAAGTAGGTTTCCTTCTCTCCCTCCACCAAGCAAACTTGCCGTTTGACTTTTCAAATTGGCGTTTGACTTTTCAAACTAGGATTTGATTTATCCCTTTATTTTGCTCAGTGATGACACCTAGTACATGATGCAATCATTCCAAATTGTTTTGACACATTCATGTACCCTTCCCCTCCGGAGTGCCGAACCTTCCAGAACCTTCTAGAACATTCCCGATGAAAACACCGGAATCATTCTCCAACCCCGAAACAGGACTTTCCTTATATGAATCTTATTCTCCGGACCATTCCGGATCTCCTCGTGATATCCCGGATCCCATCCGAGACTCCGAACAACATTCGGTCTCTTACTCATTGTAACACCCTTGGAATCGACCCTATGCAAGTTTCAGCGATTCCCGCCAAACCCGCATAGAAACGATTCAAAGGAGCCCACCAGGCACTTTCGTGCGGGTGGAAAACGAAGTAATACCATTACACAATAGTCCATGATGGAACCCACAGAACAGATATGTACAACAATGACTCAAAGAGTCAAGAATACATATATAATATACAAAGATCCAAATCACCTTGAAAATGATACAACGTCCGACTACGGACAAGATGCAAATGGGGCTAAGAGCCCTGAAGGATAACCAATGGCGTCCATAACCCTGCCCAGGCCAAGCCGGAAGGGGAACCCTGCTAACGACGTCGATCTCAAAACCTGTTAAAACAAAAGGGGTGCCGGCAAACGGCAAAGGAAAAAGAGAGCAATGAGTACTGAGGCCAGTACACAGCGAGACTAGAATTCGGCGGTCCTCGCCTACATAGGTATGGTGGACTGAAGCGGCAGCGCAGCATGCACTAAAAAACCTATAGAGACTCAACACAACTGGCGGCTATCAGATAGGGATAAGAAAGACCTATTCGGATCCAACCTAAAACTATCACCAAGCATACCCATCCTGGTATTTCCCCCTCGAGACCAAACGAGGAAGTCAACCGAGGAACTCACACAGTTGTCCGTTTTATTCATTTCGTTATAGTTGCGGCAATTACTAGTCAGATATAGATACATGAGTCATCCTGATATAATAAGCAGTGGGAAGTTTTAATTAACCATTCCGTTGTGGTTGTAGTACCTACTAGTCAGATACATAAAGCACGAGGTATCCCAAAACCCAGCAGTTGTTGGTACTTTTATTTAGCCATTCCGTTGAAGTTGCAATACTTACTAGTCAGATACAATGGTAACAGGTGACAACCCAAACCAGCAATTGTTGGCACTTTTATTTAGCCCTTCCATTATAGTGAAGCTGATTACTAGTCATTATAAAGTCAAATTTATAGCACTACTTTAGTTATAGTTGTCTATGATCGAGATACTGTGCTCCAAGTCGTCCATAACCGCGGACATGGCTTTCAGAAAGTTTTACCCTGCAGGGAGGCACAAATAGCAACACACGCACGATCAACCTCGAGAAAAACCAAATGAAAACCCAACGAGGCATCACGACAGAGCAATTGCAAGATTCATATAAATTTCAGGGGGCCACCCCACCAAGCTACCCGCGACGAAGTTGGCCGGCTCCGGAACGGACCCAGAGGTTTGCGTCAATGGCTGTAAACGACTGGGAACCCAAAAGTGTGACTGGGCTTGTTGATACCGCGAAAACACTCCGCTTACCTAAACAGTACAGGCGATCCACGCGCAATCGTAAATAAAGCAGTAAAGCATTGCATAAGTACAGGATAGTAATAAAGCCCCAAACTACTTTGTGGCCCCAAGAAATAAATATGACTCAAGCTCTGGCTAAGGGGATTCATGGTCCCACATGCGGATAGTGCGAATATTCAAAGAACAAGTATCAAGTACTCGGGGTCCTACGGGACACAAGTGGACGGTTAAAAACCAAATAACATCTATTGCCCACCTATGCCTCTGCATTATTTACCTACTTCAATTTTAGTTATTAAACGATAATTAAAGCCATGATCATCTCCAACATAAAGCAGAAGGCAATTCTCCAACAATTGTGGTACTTGACAACACGCAACAGCACTTGAGCAAGCGGCTACGACACGCAAGTCCAACTATCTACCAAACAACAGGTAATAGGATGTGTCCAAGGCAATATAAGGCTGCAAGGGATACCACGAGTACGAAAACTAGAGCATCGCAACACAGATAGCAATAGATCAACAGGACGAATAAAGACTAAAAGTAAGGTAGAAAGGGGGAGAATGCTCGCCTGGAAAACATTGCCGAAGGTTCATACGAAGATCGGGACGACACTCGCATCAACTCATCGGCCTAATCCGTGAAGAAGCAAAGCACTAGAAGAAACACCGGATGCACTATTTAATGCTACGGCAAAAGATCGAGCATGATGCATGTATGATGTATGACATGGCAAAGATGCGATGCAATTAGGCATTATTAAGCGGAACCGGGGTCCCGACATTTATTTAAGTGGTTCAAGTTATTTAGATACCCCACAATTTAACTGTTGTATTAACAAGGCTAAATATATCACCGGTTCGCTACACAATTTTAAATGGGACCAATATAACACTAGAAAATCCCGCATATGGCCTTCATATTTAATTTAGGTGAATCTTCCAAATATCCCTAAACTCCCACAAACATGTATGCATGCATGACCAATTTAATATGCAACAAGTATATATTATATATTATAAAGTATTGTTCTCGGAAAAGAGGTCACACTTGGGTTTTGGCGATCTTGGGGTTCGCCGAGGGTTCGGGTTCGGTCTTCAAAACATTGGACTTCGGGAACGCGCACTTGGTGTTCTAATGGATCGGTCTCCAGGCTCCGATGGTTTGGGTTCAATAGGTGCCTTGGCGTCCTTGAGGAAGATCATATCGTGCCGAGGGTTCGGTTCCGATTGTCAAGGTCAGGCTCGAAGGCGAACTTGAGCAGGCGCTGACAAACAACAGAGACCTTGGCAGCTAAAACTAGACAACGGGGCACTTGGGGTGAGCAACTTGGTCTTGGTTGGGTCATCGAGCGGCGGCCGTGCTCCATATCAACAGCCACACGATTCCATCTGTCTGCATAGAGCAAAGTGGCTGCATCAAAACAAGAACACGAACACCACCACATCACACAGAAGGTCATGGTCACCAACCGAACAACAAACCGAGGCCTTCAGATGCTCTGCGTGCACAACAACGACAGGGAGGCGACGGCAGAGTTCGGCGAGCTCGCGAAGGTCGACGCTCGGAAAGCGACAGGATAGGCGGCTTCCGAACTGGAGAAAATCCGGGCGAGGAGACCACGCAGGAGAGGTTCCTCGCGGGGGTCGGAGGACGAAGAGGTGACGCTCTGCAGGGCAGGGGAGGCCACGGCCAGTCGCAGACAGAAACCAGGGCGATGCGGTGGTGCTCACGCGGGCGGGGCGGGCCTCTGTAGAGGGGGTAGAAGCAACGACGACGGGCGACCACGACGGCGAGGCGAGGCCGGCCATGGCGACAGGGGCCCTCGAGGGCGACGACGAGAACGAGGAGGGGTAAGGAAGGCGGCCGGCGACGCTAGAAGGAAGGGGTGGCGCTGAGGTTGAGGGAGAACGACGAGGCAATGGAGCTCCCGGTGGCGGCGCTCTGCGGCCGTGGGTCGAGGCAGGTGGTCGGCTCCTGCAGGCGATGAAGAGGGGGTCCGCAACGAGGAGGTGGCGCACGCGTCTGGGGCGTGGAGATCAGCGGCAGACGAGGAGGCAGCCAGGGGAGAGCCGGGCGGCGGCGCGCTGGTTGGGGAAGGACGGAGTCGGGGACTGGAGGCTGCGGGAGGAAAGCGAGGCGAGGGGGAAATACGAGGCGGGGGTGGGAGCGTGCGTGAGGAGGTGGGCCCTAGCGAGCGGGGAGCGTGCGTGACGTGTGTGCTGTGACGGGTAGGGGTAGATGCGGTTTGGTGGTGGGGTTCTAGGTGTGTGCCGGTGGCGGCACAAAGGGAGTAGGGCTGGGGTAGGTTAGGGTTTGGTTTAGTCTAGGTTTAGTAGATTAGGGTTTCCACCGGTTGGGCTTTTGGGCCTGACCGGTTTAGGTCTAGGTAGTATTTTTTATATATATTTAAAATATTTGTTGTTTTATGTTCTTTTGTTCAAAATCATTTTGGTAAACATCTTTACACGATTTAAATAGTAAGAGATATAATTTGAATGTAAATAGAAGATGTAATGTAGAAAACGATATAGGGTTTTACAGGTATGCATGATGATGATGCCATGATGATGCACAGAGGTTATCGCATGCGATTTTTTTTAGTAGTGGTTTTACCCTGGGTGCTACAAGTCGACACAACTAACAATGGATCTCACTCTCGAGATCCGCCTCATGGTACGGGGAAGAAGACCGACGGTCTGATTCTTCTCGCTTCGTGTAGATAATCGCGACACCACTAACAAGGATTGATGCTCCCGTTCGTCAAGAGAACACTCCGGACAAACAAAGGTCGAAGGTAGAGATATCAAAAGTTAAGGCGAACTCTAACTTCGGTGGACGGAGTAGAATTGCTTGATCCACCGATTCAACATACAAAAGCGAATAATAAGGGTAGTCGGATGGTGATCAGTCCATCGCGCACCCAAAGCATTACTCTGCACATGAATAGGAGGATTATGCAACCAACTCGCAGAATCAGACTGAAGATCTCGACAAGCGAGGTTCGGAAACAAAGGAGGGATGGAGATTCTCATCAAATCTAATTTAGATGATTTTGTCGTATCGGAAAACACCAGAGGATACAAAGAAAAAAATAGTGAATTTTGGTGCACTAAAAAGATACAACAGATGAAAAATTTATCGGATAGCATGAAGACCAGATGTCGAAGCACCGTTACAAGAGGATGGAAGCGAAACCCTGAATGTACGACGGAAACCCAACCACGAGAATTCCTAGACTCGAAGAAAAGATAAGAGAGCAGATTCAAAACACGTAGAGGTAAGAGGAGAATAGCAGAGGGGTAAGGAGTAAAAGCAGACCTAATCAGATCTATCCAATCGATTTTTTTTCCAAAATAGTTTTGACACTCTACAATAGTCGTTAGCTAGGTTATCCTACAGGCTTGACCAGTGGGGTATCGTAACTGCTGAGCCCTGATACCACTCTGTAACACCCTCGGAATCGACCCTATGCAAGTTTCAGCGATTCCCGCCAAACCCGCATAGAAACGATTCAAAGGAGCCCACCAGGCACTTTCGTGCGGGTGGAAAACGAAGTAATACCATTACACAATAGTCCATGATGGAACCCACATAACAGATATGTACATCAATGACTCAAAGAGTCAAGAATACATATATAATATACAAAGATCCAAATCACCTTGAAAATGATACAACGTCCGACTACGGACAAGATGCAAATGGGGCTAAGAGCCCTGAAGGATAACCAATGGCGTCCATAACCCTGCCCAGGCCAAGCCGGAAGGGTAACCCTGCTAACGACGTCGATCTCAAAACCTGTTAAAACAAAAGGGGTGTCGGCAAAGGGCAAAGGAAAAAGAGAGCGGTCAGTACTGAGGCCAGTACACGGCGAGACTAGAATTCGGCGGTCCTCGCCTACATAGGTATGGTGGACTGAAGCGGCAGCGCAGCATGCACTAAACAACCTATAGAGACTCAATACAACTAGCGGCTATCAGATAGGGATAAGAAAGACCTATTCGGATCCAACCTAGAACTATCACCAAGCATACCCATCCTGGTATTTCCCCCTCGAGACCAAACGAGGAAGTCAACCAAGGAACTCACAGAGTTGTTCGTTTTATTCATTTCGTTATAGTTGCGGCAATTACTAGTCAGATATAGATAGCATGAGTCATCCTGATATAATAAGCAGTGGGCAGTTTTAATTAACCATTCCGTTGTGGTTGTAGTACTTACTAGTCAGATACATATAGCACGAGGTATCCCAAAACCCAACAGTTGTTGGTACTTTTATTTAGCCATTCCGTTGAAGTTGCAATACTTACTAGTCAGATACAATGGTAACAGGTGACAACCCAAACCAGCAAGTGCTGGCACTTTTATTTAGCCCTTCCATTATAGTGAAGCTGATTACTAGTCATTATAAAGTCAAATTTATAGCACTACTTTAGTTATAGTTGTCTATGATCGAGATACTGTGCTCCAAGTCGTCCATAACCGCGGACACGGCTTTCAGAAAGTTTTACCCTGCAGGGGGGCACAAATAGCAACACACGCACGATCAACCTCGGGAAAAACCAAATGAAAACCCAACGAGGCATCACGACAGAGCAATTACAAGATTCATATAAATTTCAGGGGGCCACCCCACCAAGCTACCCGCGACGAAGTTGGCCGGCTCCGGAACGGACCCAGAGGTTTGCGTCAATGGCTGTAAACCACTGGGAACCCGAAAGTGTGACTGTGCTTGTCGATACCGCGAAAACACTCCGCTTACCTAAACAGTACAGGCGATCCACGCGCAATCGTAAATAAAGCAGTAAAGCATTGCATAAGTACAGGATAGTAATAAAGCCCCAAACTACTTTGTGGCCCCAAGAAATAAATATGACTCAAGCTCTGGCTAAGGGGATTCATGGTCCCACATGCGGATAGTGCGAATATTCAAAGAACAGGTATCAAGTACTCGGGGTCCTACGGGACACAAGTGGACGGTTAAAAACCAAATAACATCTATTGCCCACCTGTGCCTCTGCATTATTTACCTACTTCAATTTTAGTTATTAAACGATAATTAAAGCCATGATCATCTCCAACATAAAGCAGAAGGCAATTCTCCAATAATTGTGGTACTTGACAACACGCAACAGCACTTGAGCAAGCGGCTACGACACGCAAGTCCAACTATCTACCAAACAACATGTAATAGGATGTGTCCAAGGCAATATAAGGCTGCAAGGGATACCACGGGTACGAAGACTAGAGCATCGCAACACAGATAGCAATAGATCAACAGGACGAATAAAGACTATTAAAGTAAGATAGGTAGAAAGGGGGAGAATGCTCGCCTGGAAAACATTGCCGAAGGTTCATCCGAAGATCGGGACGACACTCGCATCAACTCATCGGCCTAATCCGTGAAGAAGCAAAGCACTAGAAGAAACACCGGATGCACTATTTAATGCTACGGCAAAAGATCGAGCATGATGCATGTATGATGTATGACATGGCAAAGATGCGATGCAATTAGGCATTATTAAGCGGAACCGGGGTCCCGACATTTATTTAAGTGTTTCAAGTTATTTAGATACCCCACAATTTAACTGTTGTATTAACAAGGCTAAATATATCACCGGTTCGCTACACAATTTTAAATGGGACCAATAGTAGACTAGAAAAGCCCGCATATGGCCTTCATATTTAATTTAGGTGAATCTTCCAAATATCCCTAAACTCCCACAAACATGTATGCATGCATGAACAATTTAATATGCAACAAGTATATATTATATATTATAAAGTATTGTTCTCGTAAAAGAGGTCACACTTGGGTTTTGGCGATCTTGGGGTTCGCCGAGGGTTCGGGTTTGGTCTTCAAAACCTTGGACTTCGGGAACGAGCACTTGGTGTTCTAATGGCTCCGATGGTTTGGGTTCAACAGGTGCCTTGGCGTCCTTGAGGAAGATCATATCGTGCCGAGGGTTCGGTTCCGATTGTCAAGGTCAGGCTCGAAGGCGAACTTGAGCAGGAGCTGACAAACAACAGAGACCTTGGCAGCTAAAACTAGACAATGGGGCACTTGGGGTGAGCAACTTGGTCTTGGTTGGGTCATCGAGCGGCGGTCGTGCTCCAGATCAATAGCCACACGATTCCATCTGTCTGCATAGAGCAAAGTGGCTGCATCAAAACAAGAACACGAACACCACCACATCACACAGAAGGTCATGGTCACCAACCGAACAACAAACCGAGGCCTTCAGACGCTCTGCATGCACAACAACGACAGGGAGGCGACGACAGGGTTCAGCGAGCTCGCGAGCGAGGTCGACGCTCGGAAAGCGACAGGATCGGCGGCTTCCGAACTGGAGAAAATCCGGGCGAGGAGACCACGCAGGAGAGGTTCCTCGCGGGGGTCGGAGGACGAAGAGGTGACGCTCTGTAGGGCAGGGGAGGCCGCGGCCAGTCGCAGACAGAAACCAGGGCGACGCGGTGTTGCTCACGCGGGCGGGGCGGGCCTCTCTAGAGGGGGTAGAAGCAACGACGACGGGAGACCACGACGGGGAGGCGAGGCCGGCCATGGCGACATGGGCCCTCGAGGGAGACGACGAGAACGAGGAGGGGTAAGGAAGGCGGCCGGCGACGCTAGAAGGCAGGGGTGGCGCTAAGGTTGAGGGAGAACGACGGGGCAACGGAGCTCCCGACGGCGGCGCTCTGCGGCCGCGGGTCGAGGCAGGTGGTCGGCTTCTGCAGGCGATGAAGAGGGGGTCCGCAACGAGGAGGTGGCGCACGCGTCTGGGGCGGGGAGATCAGCGGTAGACGAAGAGGCAGAGCCGGGCGGCGGCGCGCTGGTTGGGGAAGGACGGAGTCGGGGGCTGGAGGCTACGGGACGGAAGCGAGGCGTGGGGGAAAGACGAGGCGGGGGTGGGAGCGTGCGTGAGGAGGTGGGCCCTAGCGAGCGGGGAGCGTGCGTGACGTATGTGCTGTGACGGGTAGGGGTAGATGCGGTTTGGTGGTGGGGTTCTAGGTGTGTGCCGGCGGCGGCACAAAGGGAGTAGGGCTGGGGTAGGTTTAGGTCTAGGTTTAGTAGATTAGGGTTTCCACCGGTTGGGCTTTTGGGCCTGACCGGTTTAGGTCTAGGTAGTATTTTTTATATATATTTAAAATATTTGTTGTTTTATGTGCTTTTGTTCAAAATTATTTTGGTAAACATCTTTACACGATTTAAATAGTAAGAGATATAATTTGAATGTAAAGAGAAGATGTAATGTAGAAAACGATATAGGGTTTTACAGGTATGCATGATGATGATGCCATGATGATGCACAGAGGTAGTCGCAAGCGATTTTTTTAGTAGTGGTTTTACCCAGGGTGCTACACTCATCATTCCATAACTACTCAAAAACATCGAATCCTTAAGTGTGTCTCCCTACGGTTCGTGAATTTATGCGGACATGATCGAGACACTTCTCTGAACAATAACCAATAGAGGAATCTGGAAATTCATATGGCTCCCACATATTTCTACGATTACTTTGCGATCGAATGAACCACTTACATACGATACCTATTTCCCTTTGTCTCACGATAGTTTACTTATCCGAGGTTTTGATCGTCAGTATCTCTGCATACCTAGTTCAACCTCGTTATTGATAAGTACACTTTTCTCGTTCCCGTGATATGTGATCCCTTGTGAGCTAGTCACATGCTTGCAAGCCAATTGGATGACATTCCACCGAGAGGGCCCAGAGTATATCTATCCGTCATATGGATGGACAAATCCCACTCTTGATCCATGTGTCTCAACCCATACTTTCCGAACACTGAATGCCACCTTTATAGCCACCTAGTTACGGTGTGGTGTTTGATGTCATCAAAGCATCCTTCCGGTGATGGTGACATGCATGATCTCATGGTCGAAGGAATTAGGTTACTATGTATCAGAAAGCATATAGCAATTGAACTATTAAAATGACTTGTTCTTTATGCTACGCTTATCTATAGGAGTATGTCAATCATATCATTCTCCTAACGATATGATCTTGTTGTTAATAACATCTCAATGTTCATGATAGGGAAACCACAATCATTTATTAACCAACAAGCTAGTATTAAAAAGAGGCTTTACTAGGGACTCTAATTTAGTTTACAAATCACACAAGTATTAATGTTTCCTTATTAATACTGTTACAGCATGAATGTAAACATTTATCATAAACACAAAGATATAATAATAACTACATTTATTATTGCCTCTAGGGCATATCTCCAACAGTCTCCCACTTGCACTAGAGTCAACTAATCTAGATTACATGGTAATATACCGAACACCCATGGCAGTTTGGTGTTGGTCATGTTTTGCCCTCGGGAGAGGTTTAGTCAACGGATCCGCCACATTCAGATCTGTGTGTACTTTGCAAATATTTATGTCACCATCTTGGACATGTTCTCGAATAGCGTGAAAATGTTGGTTGATGTGCTTCATCTTCTTGTGTGACCTTGGTTCTTGCGCATTGGCTATGGCACCCATGTTATCACAATAGATAGACATTGGATCCAGCGCACTTGGAACCACACCGAGATCTGTAATGAACTCCTTCATCCATATCGCTTGTTGAGAAGCCTCCGAAGAAGCTATGTATTCCAATTCAGTTGAAGATCTCGCCACAACGCTTTGCTTTGCACTCCTCCAGCTAACTGCTGCACCATTCAAAGTAAATACGTATCCAGATTGAGATTTAGAATCATACGGATCGGTGTTCCAACTAGCATCGGTGTAACCATTAACAACGATATGTTCATCACCTCCATAAGAAAGAACCATATCCTTAGTTCTTCTCAAGTACTTAAGGATGTTTTTGACCGCTGTCCAATGATCCACTCCTGGATCACTTTGATATCTGATAGTCAAACTAACAGCATATGTAATGTTGGGTCTAGTACATAGCATGGCATATATTAGAGATCCTATGGCTCAGGCATAGGGAGTCTTACTCATCATTTCTCTATTTTCTGCCGTTGCTAGACTTTGAGTTTTACTCAAGGTCGTATTGGGCAACATGGGAAAGAACCCTTTCTTGCTATCTTCCATTCCAAACCTCTTTAGAACTTTGTCCAAATATGTACTTTGTGACAATGATATTAAGCGTCTCGATCTATCTCTATAAATCTTTATGCCTAAAATGTAAGCTGCTTCGCCAAGATATTTCATTGAAAAACTATTATTCAAATATTCCTTGACACTATTAAGAAGGTCTACATCATTCCCAATCAACAATATGTCATCTACATATAGTATTAAGAATGATACAGAGCTCCCACTCACTTTCTTATAAATACAAGCTTCTCCATAAGTTTGTATAAAACCAAAACTTTTGATTACCTTATCAAAACGTTGATTCCAACTTCGGGATGCTTGCTTCAATCCATATATGGACCGTTGAAGTTTGCATACCTTGTTAGCATTTTTAGGATCGACAAAACCTTTGGGTTGCATCATATACAACTCTTCATCAATGTCTCCATTGAGGAACGCTGTTTTGACATCCATCTGCCATATCTCATAATCATAATATGCAGCGATTGCTAACAAAATCCTCACAGACTTTAGCTTCGCTACTGGTGAGAAAGTCTCATCGTAGTCAACTCCTTGAATTTGTCGAAACCCTTTTGCGACAAGTCGAGATTTATAGACAGTAACATTACCATCAGCATCTGTTTTCTTCTTGAAAATCCATTTGTTCTCGACAGCCTTCCGGCCATCCGGTAAGTCCACCAAAGTCCATACTTGGTTTTCGTACATGGGTCCAATCTCGGATTTCATGGCTTCTTGCCATTTATTGGAATCTGGGCTCATCATCGCTTCCTCATATGTCGCAGGGTCATCGGTGTTGTCCACCAACATGACACTCATAGCGGCTGTTTCTAATGCATAACCCCAAAATGATAGCGGTAAATCTGTAAGTGACATCATAGAACGAACCATATCTAAGAGAGTTTGATTACGACGTTCGGACACCCCATTACGATGTGGTGTTCCTAGCGGTGTCAATTGTGAAAGTATTCCGCATTTCTTCAAATGCTCGCCAAACTCGTAACTTAGATATTCACCTCCACGATCAGAACGTAGAAACTTAATCTTCTTGTTACGTTGATTCTCCACCTCACTTTGAAATTCCTTAAATTTCTCGAAAGTTTCGGACTTATGTTTCATGAAGTAGATATACCCATATCTACTCAAGTCATCCGTGAAGGTAAGAACATAACGATAACCACTGCGCGATGCTACACTCATTGGTCCACACACATCGGTATGTATGATTTCCAATAAGTCCGTAGCTCGCTCCATCATACCAGAAAATGGAGTCTTAGTCATTTTACCCATCAGACATGCTTCACATCTTTCAAGTTATTCGAATTCAAGTGATTCAAGAAGTCCATCAGAATGGAGTTTCTTCATACGCTTCACTCCAATGTGACCAAGATGACAGTGCCACATATAGGTCGAGTTATCGCTCAATTTCAAACGTTTAGCTTCAATGTTATTAATATGTGTACTTCCACTATCGAGATTCAATAAGAATAGACCATCTATCAAAGGTGCATGTGCATAAAACATATTACTCATATAAATCGAAAAACCATTATTCTGGGACTTAAACAAGTAACCGTCTCGCAATAAACAAGATCCCGATAAAATGTTCATGCTTAACACAGGCACCAAATAACAATTATTTAAGTATAAAACTAGTCCCGATGGTAGATGAAGAGGTAGCGTGCCGACCGCGATCACATCAACCTTTGATCCATTTCCTACGCGCATCGTCACCTCGTTCTTCGCTAGCTTCCGTTTATTCTACAGCACCTGTTTTGAGTTACAAATATGAGCAACCGAACCAGTATCAAATACCCAGGCACTACTACGAGTACTAGTGAGATACACATCAATAACATGTATATCGACTATACCTTTCTTCTTGATGTTGCCGTTCTTCAAATCCGCCAAGTACTTTGGGCAATTCCGCTTCCAGTGAACTTCTCCCTTGCAGTAAAAGCACTCAGTATCAGGCTTAGGTCTAGCCTTGGTCTTCTTTGTCGGTGCGGTAACTTTATTACCACCCTTCTTGAAGTGTCCCTTTTGCTTAGACTTGCCTTTCTTGAATTTGGTGGTCTTATTGACCATCAACACTTGGTGCTATTTCTTGATCTCCACTTCTGCAGATTTTAACATGGAGAAGAGTTCTAGCAACTGCTTGTTCATGCTTTGCATATTGTAGTTCATCACAAAGTTCTTGTAACTTGGTGGTAGTGATTGGAGGACACGTTAAATCCCCAAAGCATTAGGAATCACTATACCCATGCTTTGCAGTTTGTTTGCGTGCCCAGACATCTTAAGCACGTGCTCATTGACGGAGCTGCCCTCTTCCATCTTGCAGTTAAAGAACTTTTCAGAAGCCTCATAGCTCTCAACTGTCGCGTGAGTCTCAAAAATCAATTTGAGTTCACGGACAATATAATGTGGGTCTGAATTCTCAAACCTTTTCTGAAGCTCCGATTCGAAACCATACAAGATAGCACACTGAACTGTGGAGTACTGATTCCTCCGAGCGAGGTAAACATTCTTTACTTCATCGGTAGCATCAGCTGCAGGCGGGTCACCCAGCGGTGCATCCAACACATAGGTCAAATTACCAGCATTGAGGACAATCCTCAAATTGCGGAACCAATCCACGAAGTTGCCTCCATTGTTTTTCAACTTTTCTTTCTCTAGGAACGCATTAAAATTGATGGTAGGGGCCGCCATTGATCTACAACATATTTGCAATAGTTTAGACTAAGTTTATGACAAATTGAGTTCTAACTAATAGTTAAATTAATCTAGGTGAACTCCCACTAAAAACAATATCCCTCACATTGTTTTAGTGATCACACGAACCAAATCCACCACATCAAAACCGATCATCACGAGAGTTGATGTAGCTTCAATGGCGAACAATCGAAATGTTCATCATATCTACTATATGATTCATGCTTTACCTTTCGGTGATCCGTGTTCCGAGACCATGTTTGTACATGATAGGCTCGTCACGATCAAACCTTAGCTTACGCATGAGCAAATCTGGCTTGCTCATGTTGTATACACTTGCAGAATCTAACACACCCGATCATCACGTGCTGCGTCGAAACAACAAGCTTTAGCAACGCTGCTTACTAAGGATGAACAATTTAGAACTTGAAATTCATGTGCATGAGGGATCATCTTATAATGCTACCGTCGTTAACTAAGCAATACAAGATGCATAAAGGATTAACATCACATGCAATTCATAATATGTGATATGATACGGCCTTTCTTCTTTGTGCTTCCGATCTCCATCTTCAAGCACGAACATGATCTCCATCATCACCGGCATTGCATCAAGGTCAATGACGCTGCTCCATGGTTGTCGTCCACCAGCTTCAACTATTACAACTTGTCACATCCCAAGATTTTCCAAATCTTCTAATGTGAAAAATAAATAAACAAAATAAACAATTGCTGATTTTTAGGGTGAGAAGAAACTTTTTGATTCCAATTGGAAACATCAAAACCTATTTTGGTCAAATAAAATCCTAAAGGGATTAACAAAGGTAAATAAATAATAAATAAAGTTATAAAAGTTGGAATCACTATTTTTGGATCTTTAAATAAAAAAAATTGGTTTTCAAAAGCAAAGGTAGAAATATAAATAAGGATTATTTTATAGAGCCAAATTAAATCTTGGCCAAGCTTTTGAAATAAAATATTTCTATTTGATAAAAAGAGTAAAGGTTTATTTAACTAAAATAATGAGGATTTATTAATATCCAATTTTATTTAAGTAAAGTCTTTTTCCTTTCAAATAAACATTAAAAATTTATTAAAGATTTTAAAATAAGAATTCCAAGTGTTTTAGCTTTTCAAATGAAACCTACTGAAAAGATTTTAATATTATTTAGTTTTCAAAAAGAGTTTATAAAATAAATTAAAACTTGTTTGAATTAAAGACTTTGGACTATTTGTTTAATTATTAATAAATCCTAAAAGAATAAAAGTATTATTTTAATTTGGACTTTGAAATATGTTGATAAACAGAATTAAAACTGACAGAAAGTTTGGTGGTGATTTGAATTCAAATGGAGATTGAAAAATATTATCAAATCTTATTTATTTAATACTAGAGCCTATTTTAAATAATTAAAAGACCCTAAAAATAATAAATAAATTATTATAAATTTGACTTTGTAATGTGTTGTTAATCAGTATATGAATCTACACAAATTTTGGTTGAGGTTTGAATTGATTTGTTGCTTGAATTATTTGTTTGAAAATCAAATCAGAATATTCAAATAGAAAAAGGAAAAACAATCAGAACAAAGAAAATGTAAAAGACTCAGCCCAGCCCAGCTAGCCCACTAAGCCCATCGGCAGCCCACCTCTCCCCCTCACCCGAACGAACCGTTTTCACCGCAGACAGAACCCGCTAAGTCGCTGACTATTGGACCCCACCCCCACACTCTCTCTCTCGCTGCCAAGCGACCCCACTGCCACCTCACCGTCTTATTCACCCTCCCGCTGACCTCGCCGGCCGTTGCTGCCAAATGAATGTCGGCGTAATACGCAGTAACGCCACGATTAAATAGCGCCCTGACCACGCCTACTTAACCGCCTCTCCCTCCTCTCTGTTTCCCCCTCAGTCCCTCACCCTAGCGCGCCCCCAGGCTGCTTAATTTTGCACTACACCGCCCCTGTCTCCGGCGAGCTCACCGAGCAATTCCGGCCAGTCGACGTCGCCCCTCTCCTCCTCAACCACACTAGCTTGCTCCCCATCCCCTGAAGCTTCTCTCTGCATCTTCAACTTGCCCGCGTGTGACCCAGAACATGGGCAACCACCTCGACTGAACTTCGCCGCCGTCTGCCTCCGCTCCGTCAAGCTTTCCCGGTGAGTGCCGACCGCTTTTCTTCCTCTCGATGATGCACGCATGATCGCCAACCTCGTGCGCAGCTAATGCCGTCCTTAACTTGTCTTATCGTGGTTCGAAACATCGCCAACAACGACAGCCCGAGCGCACCACCGCCAGAAGCTTCTCCCGCGAGCGATTCCCATCGACCCCGAGCGCCCCTTCAACGGAGAAGACCACGTTGAGCTTCAGTGCGTCAAGGCGATTCTGGTGAGCCATTTCCCTTGTCCCCTTGCTTCCTATTTCGCCAGCTCCGCCATCGTCTGACCGCGCCGCCGCCAGCCACCGTCTCTTGCGCCGCCAGTTCTTGACCAACTGTTGTGCATCGTCGATTTAGATCGTAAGGCGTAGATAGAGTAACTTAACTAAAAGGGTATAGATAGATCTGTGCCACACGATTCGCATTAGATCCAGCGGTCCTCAATGCGTGATCCGAACGAACCGGTACCAGCCAGTAGCAAGCAGCCACGTGGCCGGTCTGTTTATAAGAAAACAAGGAATTATTCTATTAGATGTTCCAATTTGAAAAATTCATAACTTTCAAACCACACGTCCAAATTTTTCAAATTTTATATCAACGGATTTAGCAAAACAAGTACTTTCTGACCATGCACTTTGTTTAGTAAAATGCTTCTGTTAAATTGATTGTTTTTGCTGAAACTTGTGTATGCATGTTTAGAATATAAAAATTGTTCTAAAATGATTTTTGAGATAAAACCTTTGGTAAATGGTTTGTTTTGAACCTACTGACCTTACAAACCAACTCATGGATTTGAAAACATATTTGGTAAAGCTAAAGAATAAATCTTTGATTTAAACCATTTCTAGTCAAATTAAAATATTGTTTATTTGTTAAAAATGCTTTTTGGAGGAAACATTTGGGTAATGTTTTGGAATAAACTCTCTGACCCCAAGCACCAAGTTTTATGATTTAAAAATGTATTTGGTGAACTTTATAAAGATTATTACTTTGATAAAGTTATTTTTCAACCACATAAAATAATGCTTTGATTTAAAAATGGTTTATAAGTAAAATCTTTTTCAAATAGTTTTTCCACTTTATAAAATGACCAATAAGTGTTTTAGAATGTTTATAACCTATTATAAAACACTTTTGTAAATAAAACAAAGTTTGGCATGCTTGCATGCATTGTTTTGTTACTATTATTTTATGTGATGTTGCTTGAATGGTAGATTGAAATTGTGCCTTGCTTGATTGAATTGTAGTGATTTGAAGAGTGTGAACATTACAAAGACAAGGAGTGAACTTATATTCTCTACCAAAAAGGCAAGTGATGCTTCATACTTTTGTCCCATTATTTTCACTATGCATTAGTGATATTTCTAAGTAGGACTTGCATGGAATTTTGCTAAGTGTAAACTATGCCATGGGAAATCCTAGTAGATGAAACCTTAGTAGAAATTTCCTAAGTTAAGATTCCTACTACTATCATGCTTAGCTTATCTAGTAGAAAACAAGGGTGGAATATATATTTATACTATGGAATATTTCAAAGTCAAGGACTTGTGTTTTGTTTAATAAAACAACTAAGTGAATTAATCACCTGGGTGGAATGAAAGGAATGGTTTGTGTTGAATGGTTCACAAGGCCCATTTCTATGGTTTACCTTGTGTATCTCACTTGTGGATGGCCACCCAGGAACAAAGAGATTTGAGATGTCAAATGTTGAGAAGCTTCAATTGTAGCCACTTGGCATTATGGGCTCTGCCTGGATCATATAGGTTGCAATAACTTAGCCAAATGGATAGTTGGTGGTAGGGGATGATAGGTTGGAGCGCGTCCATTCTGGTCTAAGGGAAGGCTTCTGAAAGATCTTGTCTTGGCGAAACCAAGTCTTGTGGGGAAAGTGCACCACCTCTGCAGAGTGTAAAATCTAAGTACTTAGCCATGTCCCTGGCAAAGGACAATTTGAGCATCAAGACATGGAAGCTATCAAGAATCTCCTCATCCCAATTTCTAAGTAAAACTTCTGGTTGAACAAGGGTTGAAGGATCACCAATTTCTATTGGGAGATGCCTTGGGAAAGATTTTGTCAAACAAAAACTTAGTGTTTTCAAATGATAAGGAAAATCTATTTTGAGCAAAGGAAGCCTAAGCTCCACTTAGCCAAATGCAAATATATGATAGAATCCACTATATTACCATAGTATCACTTGCCAATACAATTCAAATGTATTGACCCTTGTGGCTGTAACTTATTATGTTGCATGTTTGTTTGATATTAGTGAAGTTTATTGATTAGGATTACAAGTCTACAACCAACATGTCTACCTGTGGCACTTTGAAGATGAAGGACCCCATGCTATTGTTATATTCTGCTGCATTGTAATGAGATAGCCAAATGAGCTATGTAAGATGTAATAAATTATTTTATTCCTGGTTATTAAGTTGTATTATGACCTTTGTTTCTTGATATTACATCTTAACTGTGGATGCTAGCTATTGATCCAGGCACTAGCATTGTAAACATAGGGATCTCTACCTTATTAAAGGTTGGGAACCTTACACAACTACTTTGAATAGACACGCGGGTCTTAGCAGAAATTAAAGACAACCATATGGCTCCTGCCGGTTGCCAACTTACAATAAGGAACATTGCATACATCAAATATAATCACAATCATGGCCATATCACATCACAGCACACCCCTGCAAAACAAAGTTAAACGCCTCTAATTTCTTTGCATATTTTACGTGGTTTGGGGCTTTCAATAAGTGTCGATCTAACTTACGAACAAGAACCACAACGTTGATGTTTGAACTATCAAGTGCCTCTTGTAAATTGGATCTATACTATAATGGGAGAGACAGACACCCGCAAAGCCACTTATGCAATACAAGTTGCATGTTGAGCGTGGAGCAAGTCTCATGAACGATGTCATGTAAGGTTAGCCCGGGCCGCTTCATCCCATCATACCACAAGATGCAAAGTACACAAGAAGCAATTGATAATAAAAGGACCACCGCCCACAATGACCATTGTGTTCTACTCGTGCAACAGATCTACATATAGACACGGCTCTGGTACCACTGTAGGGGTTTGTAGCATGGAAAACAAAAAATTTCTACCGCATACAAACAAACAAGCCAAGATCTATCTACTAGATTGTAGCAACGAGTCGATAGAATAACTCACCCTCGAAGATTCCAAAGTGTTTAACGAGAGCAGATTCTCGTGGGTGATGTAGTCGTACTCTTGCCGATCTCAAGATCGTGTAGACGATCCTTCCGGCGCTGCGTTCCGGCAGCGCTCCCGCAGTCGGTCACACGTTCGGTACTCGATGAAGACCTTCCTCTCCCTTGTTCCAGCAGGCAGCGGAGGTTGTAGCACTCTCCTCGCGATTCCGGCATCTTCTCCATAAGTTTGTATAAAACCAAAACTTTTGATTACCTTATCAAAACGTTGATTCCAACTTTGGGATGCTTGCTTCAATCCATATATGGACCGTTGAAGTTTGCATACCTTGTTAGCATCTTTAGGATTGACAAAACCTTTGGGTTGCATCATATACAACTCTTCATCAATGTCTCCATTGAGGAACGCTGTTTTGACATCCATCTGTCATATCTCATAATCATAATATGCAGCGATTGCTAACAAAATCCTCACAGACTTTAGCATCGCTACTAGTGAGAAAGTCTCATCGTAGTCAACTCCTTAAATTTGTCGAAACCCTTTTGCGACAAGTCGAGATTTATAGACAGTAACATTACCATCAGCATCTGTTTTCTTCTTGAAAATCCATTTGTTCTCGATAGCCTTCCGGCCATCCGTTAAGTCCACCAAAGTCCATACTTGGTTTTCGTACATGGCTACAATCTCGGATTTCATGGCTTCTTGCCATTTATTGGAATCTAGGCTCATCATCGCTTCCTCATATGTCGCAGGGTCATCGGTGTTGTCCACCAACATGACACTCCTAACGGGATCATACCAATCAGGAGTGGTACGAGTTCTCGTTGACCTGCGAGGTTTTGTAGCAACTACAACCGAAGTTTCATGATCATCATCATTAGCTTCCTCTCTTATTGGTGCAGGCACCACATGAACTTCTTCCGGTACTGCGCTACTCGCAGTTTCGAGAGAAGGTTCGACAACCTCGACGAGTTCTACTTTCCTTCCAGTCACTTCTTTCGAGAGAAATTCCTTCTCTAGAAAGGATCCATTCTTGGCAACGAAGATTTTGCCTTCGGATCTATGATAGAAGGTATACCCAATAGTTTCCTTTGGGTATCCTATGAAGATGCATTTTTCCTCTTTGGGTTCAAGCTTGTCCGGTTGTAACTTCTTTACATAGGCTTCACAACCCCAAACTTTAAGGAATGAAAATTTAGGTTTCTTCCGAAACCATAATTCATACGGTGTCGTTTCAACGGATTTAGATGGTGCCCTATTTAAAGTGAATGCGGCTATTTCTAATGCATAATCCCAAAATGATAGCGGTAAATCTGTAAGTGACATCATAGAACGAACCATATCTAAGAGAGTTCGATTACGACGTTCGGACACACCATTACGCTGTGGTGTTCCCGGCGGTGTCAATTGTGAAAGTATTCCGCATTTCTTAAAATGCTCGCCAAACTCGTAACTTAGATATTCACCTCCACGATCAGAACGTAGAAACTTAATCTTCTTGTTACGTTGATTCTCCACCTCACTTTGACATTCCTTAAACTTCTCGAAAGTTTCGGACTTATGTTTCATGAAATAGATATACCCATATCTACTCAAGTCATCCGTGAAGGTAAGACCATAACGATAACCACCGCGCGATGCTACACTCATTGGTCCACACACATCGTTATGTATGATTTCCAATAAGTCCGTAGCTCGCTCCATCATACCAGAAAATGGAGTCTTAGTCATTTTACCCATCAGACATGCTTCGCATCTTTCAAGTGATTATAGAAGTCCATCGGAATGGAGTTTCTTCATACGCTTCACTCCAATGTGACCAATACGACAGTGCCACATATAGGTCGAGTTATCGCTCAATTTCAAACGTTTAGCTTCAATGTTATTAATATGTGTATTTCCACTATCGAGATTCAATAAGAATAGACCATCTATCAAAGGTGCATGTGCATAAAACATATTACTCATATAAATCGAACAACCATTATTCTCGGACTTAAACAAGTAACCGTCTCGCAATAAACAAGATCCCGATATAATGTTCATGCTTAAAGCAGGCACCAAATAACAATTATTTAAGTATAAAACTAATCCCGATGGTAGATGAAGAGGTAGCGTGCCGACCGCGATCACATCAACTTTGATCCATTTCCTACGCGCATCGTCACCTTGTTCTTCGCTAGCTTCCGTTTATTCTGCAGCACCTGTTTCGAGTTACAAATATGTGCAACCAAACCAGTATCAAATACCCAGGCACTACTACGAGTACTAGTGAGATACACATCAATAACATGTATATCGAATATAACTTTCTTCTTGATGTTGTCGTTCTTCAAATCCGCCATGTACTTTGGGCAATTCCGCTTCTAGTGACCTTCTCCCTTGCAGTAAAAGCACTCAGTATCAGGCTTAGGTCCAGCCTTGGTCTTCTTCGTCGGTGCGGTAACTTTCTTACCACCCTTCTTGAAGTGTCCCTTTTGCTTAGATTTTCCTTTCTTGAATTGGTGGTCTTATTGACCAACAACACTTGGTGCTATTTCTTGATCTCCACTTCTGCAGATTTTAACATGGAGAAGAGTTCTGGCAACTGCTTGTTCATGCTTTGCATATTGTAGTTCATCACAAAGTTCTTGTCACTTGGTGGTAGTGATTGGAGGACACGGTAAATCCCCAAAGCATTAGGAATCACTATACCCAAGATTTGGAGTTTGTTTGCGTGCCCAGACATCTTAAGCACATGCTCACTGACGGAGCTGCCCTCTTCCATCTTGTAGTTAAAGAACTTTTCAGAAGCCTCATAGCTCTCAACTTCCGCGTGAGTCTCAAAAATCAATTTGAGTTCATGGACAATATCATGTGGGTCTAAATTCTCAAACCTTTTCTGAAGCTCCGATTCCAAACCATACAATATAGCACACTGAACTATGGACTACTGATTCTTCCGAGCGAGGTAAAAATTCTTTACTTCATCGGTAGCATCAGCTGCAGGCGGGTCACCCAGTGGTGCATCCAGCACATTGGTCAAATTACCAGCATTGAGGACAATCCTCAAATTGCGGAACCAATCTGCGAAGTTGCTTCCATTGTTTTTCAACTTTTCTTTCTCTAAGAACGCATTAAAATTGATGGTAGGGGCCGCCATTGATCTACAACATATTTGCAATACTTTAGACTAAGTTTATGACAAATTGAGTTCTAATTAATAGTTACATTAATCTAGGTGAACTCCCGCTCAATACAATATCCCTCGCATTGATTTAGTGATCACACGAACCAAATCCACCACATCAAAACCGATCATCACGAGAGTTGATGTAGCTTCAATGGCGAACAATCGACATGATCATCATATCTACTATATGATTCATGCTTTACCTTTCGTGATCCATGTTCCGAGACCATGTTTGTACATGCTAGGCTCGTCAAGATCAAACCTTAGCTTCCACATGAGCAAATCTGGCTTGCTCACGTTGTATACACTTGCAGAATCTAACACACCCGATCATCACGTGGTGCTTCAAAACAACAAGCTTTAGCAATGCTGCTTACTAAGGATGAACACTTTAGAACTTGAAATGCATGTGCATGAGGGATCATCTTATAATGCTACCGTCATTAACTAAGCAATACAAGATGCATTAAGGATTAACATCACATGCAATTCATAATATGTGATATGATATGGCCTTTCTTCTTTGTGCTTCCGATCTCCATCTTCAAGCACGAACATGATCTCCATCATCACCGGCATTGCATCAAGGTCAATGACGCTGCTCCATGGTTGTCGTCCACCAGCTTCAACTATTACAACTACTTTGAATAGACACGCGGGTCTTAACAGAAATTAAAGACAACCATATGGCTCCTGCCGGTTGCCAACTTACAATACGGAACATTGCATACATCAAATATAATCACAATCATGGCCATATAACATCACAGCACACCCCTGCAACACAAAGTTAGACGCCTCTAATTTCTTTGCATATTTTACGTGGTTTGGGGATTTCAATAAGTGTCGATCTAACTTACGAACAAGAACCACAACGTTGATGTTTGAACTATCAAGTGCCTGTTGTAAATTGGATCTATACTATAATGGGAGAGACAGACACCCGCAAAGCCACTTATGCAATACAAGTTGCATGTTGAGCGTGGAGCAAGTCTCATGAGCGATGTCATGTAAGGTTAGCCCGGGCCGCTTCATCCCATGATACCGCAAGATGCAAAGTACACAAGAAGCTATTGATAATAAAAGCACCACCGCCCAAAATGACCATTGTGTTCTACTCGTGCAACAGATCTACATATAGACACGGCTCTGATACCACTGTAGGGATGCTCGTCACCAACCCCGCCACGAACGTGTCGCTCGTCACCAACCCCACCTGATGGGGATACGCCTACTGGGGTATACTCAGCGGGACGTTTCCGACTGGCCCAAGGGCTGGCGAGTGGGCCTGCAGAACAGCGAGTGGATCAAAGCCCGGCAAGGTACCAGACGACTGGAAGATGAAGGCCCAGGCGAGTAGATAGGCCCAGTCGGTCTAGGTTAAATGATTACCGAAGCTGTAACCAAATCGGTTGAGATATGTAAACCCTAGGGGAGGTGAGCCTATATAAACCTCCCTATGGGGTGAGTAGAGACAGGTTCCCTCATACACCCAAGCAACTCGCCGCCTAGTCGCCGAGTTCGCCCATTGTAAACACCTCCATAATACAATCTAGCAGGAGTAGGTCTTTACCCTCCGGGGGGCCGAACCTGGGTAAAACCCTGTGTCTTTGCCCTCATCTCGCACCGCAGATGGCTGGCCGCCCTTGCCCCTCGTTCTACTACTCGCTGCCGATTGCAGCATCTGCCGTGGCCATTCCCACGACAGTGGCGCCCACCGTGGGGCCTGGCCGGTCTGGCCGGTGTTCTGCGGCGAGATCCAATCTGCCCATCAACGAGACGATCGCCACCGGCCGTATGATAGCGATCGGCGAGATGCTCCAGATCTTGCCGAGCAGCTACGTCCCGGCGGCGCGACCCGTCACGCACAGCCTAATCCTGCCAATCGGCACGATCAGCCTCTTCGTCGGCCTCACCGACGTCATCACCTCGGAGGACTCGGCTCGCATCCGCGAGTCGCAACCACGCGATCGGCTCTCTGAGAGCCAGGTTCGCACGATCCACCGCCTCGCCTCCGAGTACAACTCGGCCCACAGCAACGTGGCCGGGAACTCAGCGGCCGCAGAAGATGCGGCCCTCACCGACGACGCCGACTCGGCGACCCCGGCGTCACTCGCCGGATCCATCACCGCGGCCTCGTCCGCGGGCTCCATCGCCCAGGTCTCCAACGCGGGAGATTTCGAGGACCCCTCCATCCTCGGGATCTTCGAATTCGACTCCGGATCGGAAAACTCCGCCGACTTCCACGACGGAACCGGTCGCCATGCCGCGACCTACATGGCCACCGGCGCCGATCCGCCGGAGGATCCTTTCTCCACCCCAATCCCTCCTAACTCCACGGCAACGGAGGTCGAGGAACTCCGCCTGAAATTGGCGGAGGCAGTACGCAAAGAGCAGGCCGAGCGCGAAAAATTTCGCCTCGAGCAAGTGACAGCGCAGGAACTGTCACGCTACCACCAGCAGCGGATCAGGTCACGCCTGAACCCCACCGTTCAGGGGCGCGCCCAGAACTTCGACGACGAAAACGACCCGGCTCGCATAGCCGAGCGCGCGATCTGCGAGAACGCGCCACCAGGAGGCAGCGCCCGGCCCCCGCCAGGATCGACGGCGATGGGTGCCCCACCACCACCCAACCGCACCCCTCCCAGGGACCAGCCGCGGATAGTCGTCTCCTCACGGGAGCGAGACGCGAACGGCCTCCCACTGTTCTCCACCCCGATGGACAACCTCGTGGCAGGCCGAGCAGCAGCCGATAGCATCACGGCCACCGGCGACGGCGCCTTACAAATCCAGTACGTCAAGGCCCTGCTCGCAAAGGCCGTGGAGCAGCAAAGAGCGGGCGCCGACTCGCAAGGGCGAGTATACTCGCGTTCCTCGGGAAGCAGGGCGGCCTCAAGCGGCCGCCCAGCGGCGGCAAACACCCTGAATTGCCCGCCACCAGAGCCACTGCAGCTCCAACGCCGACCCGTGAACGCGGCACTCTCCACCAACGATCCCAGGCCGGCGACCAACTTCGTCGCCGCTAACGGAGAACCCATCGACGCCCGCACTCACATCATCAACAACCAAAACTGGCGCGCACGCCAGCCGGACGACTTGCGGCACACCCTAACTAATCGCCGCGATGGCGAGCCTATGGGGTCGCTCAGTCGACTAGGGCCTAAGTGCTTCGGACCAATGATCCGAGGCGAAAAGTACCCGCCAAACTTCAAGGCGCCAAAGGAGATAGAAAAATACGACTCCTCGTACGACCCCGCAGTCTGGCTTGACACATACCTCATGGCAATGGGGATCGCGGGTCACACTGACCTACTCGCCGCCCGTTACCTCCCACTGATGATGGAGGGGACGTGCAGGCAATGGATCAACACGCTCCCCCAGGACAGTATCGACTCATGGGAGGAAATGCGAGACGCCTTCGTCAGGCATTTCGAGTGCTCCTACACCCGCGCCACCACCATCGAGGACCTGGAACGATGCGTCCAGGGACCTCGCGAGTCGACTCGCAACTGGGTCCAACGGTGGCAAGAGCTCTGGTACAACGCGGCCGGCATCCACCCGGACACCGCGATCCATTGCTTCAAGACCTCGTGTCGCTACGAGCCTCTAGTCGCCAAGCTCAAGCGACACGCCCGCACACTCGACAACATCCCCGACCTCCTCGAGATCGCCAAACGGTACACCGAGGAGGACCCCAACCAAGAAATCGACGACGAGTCGACTTCGTCGCCAACGCTGGGCACGCACAACGCGAGCCCAAGAGCTACCACCGCGACGGAGGGCAACGGCGCGACGGCGGCAATTACAAGAACAAGCCAAGGTTCGATCCCGCGGCACTCCTTAACCAACCATGTGCGTTCCACAGCAGGGAAGGAAAGCCCGCAACGCACACCACCGCCGACTGCCACACCCTCAGGGAAATCGAGAAGGCACGGCACGCGCGGGAGGACACCGACAACGACCCGCCAAATGGCGGAAAATTCGGCAAAGTAGCCGGCTCGCTCCACACCTTCACGGGCTTCAACACGAAGCGTGAGAAGAAGGTCATCGCCCGCGCCGTCGCCGTCAACGCGGTGGCCCAAACAGACGTCCCCCAGTTTCTGAACTGGTCGGAACAACCCATCACCTGGAGCCGGCAAGACCACTCGCCACGCATCGAGTACCCAGGACGAGTCGCCCTGGTGGTCAAGCCCAAGGTTGGCGACTACTGGCTCCCCAAGACACTGATGGACGGCGGCAGCTCCATCAACATCCTCTACCTCGACACCTTCAGGCGGCTGCGGCTCCCGCAGTCGATGATCGAGACAACCCACACTACGTTCCACGGCATCGTCCCCGGTCGGAAGGCGTATCCGATCGGCAAAGTCACGCTGCCAGTCACTTTCGGCACTCCGGCAAACTTCCGCACCGAGCGGATCGTCTTCGAGCTGGTGCCCTTCGACAGCCCTTACCACTGCGTCCTGGGGCGCCAGGCGTTCGCCAAATTCATGGCAGCACCCCACTACGCGTACAACGCGATGAAGCTCCCCGGGCCGTGCGGCGTCATCACCATCAACGGCGACCCCGACATGGCCGCCGAATGCGAGTCCAAAGGAGCCGAACTCGCTGACGCCGTCATCGCGGCAGAAACTAATCACGCCGACGAGCTTGCCAAATACGCGAGCGGGGTCAACAATGACGACCCCACAATACTCAAGAGGCCCAACTCAGAGGGCACAAACACCTCAACCTTTGAGGCCACGACGCACACCCGCACCGTCGAGCTGGTCCCAGGCGACCCCAGCCAGACGGTGACGATCGGGACAGGCATGAGCCCAGCATAGGAAGGCGCGCTCATCGAGTTCCTTCGTGAGAATAGGGACATCTTCGCATGGAAACCCTCCGACATGCCTGGTGTCCCTAGGGATCTCGCTGAGCACAAACTAAACGCCGACCCCAAAGTGCGACCTGTCAAGCAGTCGCTACGGCCCTTCAATGAAGAACGCCGTCGAGCAATCGCCGAGGAAGTGCAGCGCCTGCTCGCTGCCGGCTTCATCCGGCCAATCAAATACTCCAAGTGGCTGGCAAACCCAGTCCTGGTCGAGAAGAAAAACGGGACCTGGAGAATGTGTATCGACTACACAAACCTGAACAGCGCCTGCCCAAAGGAGCAGTTCGTCCTCCCGCGGATCGACCAGATAATCGATTCAACCGCGGGTTCGGAGTCGCTATGTTTCCTCGACGCCTACTCCGGGTACAACCAGATCAAAATGGCTGTCGAGGATGAGGAGAAGACAGCGTTCATCACGCCATTCGGAGCCTTCTGCTACACCGCCATGACCTTCGGCCTCAAGAACGCCGGGGCAACCTACCAGCGGTGCATGCAAGAATGCCTAGCGAGCCAAATTGGCCGCAACATCCACGTCTACATCGACGACGTGGTCGTGAAATCCGCTCGCCAAGGCGACCTACTCGCCGACCTAGCGGAGACCTTCGCCAATCTGCGGAGGTACAAGATAAAGCTCAACCCAGGCAAGTGCACCTTCGGTGTACCCGCCGGACAACTACTGGGGTACGTCGTCTCCAAACGAGGGATCGAGGCAAACCCAACGAAGATCGACACGATCGCCCGGCTCGGCAAACCCGAGTGCCTGCGCGACGTCCAGAAGCTGGCCGGGCGTGTAGCGGCTCTCAGTCGCTTCATCCCCCGCCTGGGCGAAAAGGCGATGCCCCTATACCGCCTGATGCGCAAGACTCCCACCTTCCAGTGGGACAAGGAGGCGGACGACGCGCTCCGCGACCTCAAAAAGGTGCTACTCGCCGCACCACTACTCGTCGCACCCGCTGACAAAGAGCCTATGCTGGTTTACGTCGCGGCGTCCGAGCGCGTTGTCAGTGCCGTAATGGTTGTCGAACGACCAGAGGAAGGAAAGGAGCGCCCGGTCCAGCGGCCGGTGTACTACATCAGCGAGGTCCTCACCGAGTCGCGCCAGCGATACCCGCAGTACCAAAAGCTAGTATACGCGGTCTTCAGGGCTCAGCGGCGCCTGCCGCACTACTTTCAGGAGCACCCGATCACGGTCGTCTCCTCAGCACCACTACAAGACATCATCCGCAATCGCGAGGCGACCGGGCGGGTCGCCAAGTGGGCCGTCGAGATCGGCGTCCACAACATTAAATACTAGCCACGAAGGGCGATTAAATCCCAGGCACTGGCAGACTTCATCGCCGACTGGGAGGAGGCCCAGCAGCCAGAGAAGCCGCCGTACCTCCATTACTGGAGCCTGCACTTCGACGGGTCCAAGAACGCGGACGGTGCAGGAGCGGGGATAGTGCTGACTTCACCAAAGGGCGACAAGCTCCGCTACATCCTCCGCCTCGAATTCACGCCCTGCACCAACAACATGGCTGAATACGAGGCCCTACTCCACGGCATGCGAGCCGCAAAGGAGATGAGCGTCAATCGCCTTCGATGCTACGGAGACTCCGACCTCGTTGCGGGTCAAGTTGCCGGCACCTGCGACGCCATCTCCCCTACCATGGCGGCGTATCGCCAAGAGGTGGATAAGTTGGGCGGCCACTTCACCGGCTACTCTGTCGAGTGGATCGACAGGCGGAAAAACGAGGAGGCCGACGCCCTCTCTCGCATCGGGTCGGCTCGACTCGCACCACCCGCTGGCGTGTTCCTCGACACAATCTCCAAACCATCAGTCTCTCCCCCGAGGGAGATCGACATCGGAGTCCCACTCCAACCAGAGGCAGCCTTGGTCGCACTCATCACCGAGCCAGACGACAGGACCAAGCCCTACATCGACTACCTGGAGACCGGCACCCTGCCCGCAGACGAGACAAGCGCTCGAATGATCGCTCGCCGATGCAAGTCTTACACCATCATCGACGGCGAGCTTCACAAGCGCAGCGTCACCGGCGTGTTCCAACGTTGCGTCCAACCGGCTGAAGGACGCAAAATCCTACACAACATCCACTCAGGCGACTGCAGCCACCACGCCGCCGCGCGCTCCCTGGTCGCCAAGGCTATGCGACACGGCTTCTACTGGCCCACCGCACACGCCGACGCTGTCGATATCGTCCAGCGATGCGCCGGGTGCCAGAAGTACGCCAACCAGACGCACGTACCAAGTTCGGAGCTCAAAACAATCCCCATCACCTGGCCATTCGCTGTGTGGGGCATGGACATGGTAGGCCCCTTCAAGAAGGCCCCCTCTGGCTACACCCACTTGCTAGTCGCCGTCGACAAATTCACGAAGTGGGTGGAGGCCAAGCCAGTCCGGAAATGCGACGGGAAGACCGCCACTAAGTTCCTACGCGAGCTCATATACCGCTACGGTTTCCCCAACAGCATCATCACGGACAACGGCACAAACTTCGCCAAGGGAGCAATGGCCGAATTCTGCGAAGAGCACCACATCCGGCTCGACCTCGCGTCAGTCGCACACCCGGAGTCCAACGGCCAGGCGGAACGAGCCAACCAAAGCATCCTCCACGGCCTGAAGCCGCGACTCCAAGTACCACTCGAGCGCACCGCTGGATGCTGGGTCGAAGAGCTACCCTCCGTCATCTGGGGAATCCGCACCTCGGTCAACAGGTCGACGGGATTCACTCCCTTCTTCATGGTCTACGGCACCGAAGCAGTCATGCCCACCGACCTCGAACATGACTCGCCGCGGGTCGTCCACTATACGGAGGCCGCAAACGAGCTGGCCCGCCAAGATGGGCTCGACCAACTCGACGAAGCACGCGACCTCGCTCGATCGCGTACCGCCATTTATCAGCAAGGGCTCCGCCGCTACCACAGCCGACGGGTGAAAACCCGCACCTTCCAGGAAGGCGACCTGGTGTTACGCCTCATCCAGGACAAGAAGGGCATGCACAAGCTCTCCCCTCCATGGGAAGGCCCGTTCGCTATCGGGCGCATACTCGGCAATGATGCCTACTACCTCATCGACGTCCGCGGGGACGGCGAACTCGACGTCAAGCGGCCATGGAATGTAAATCTCCTCCGGAAGTTCTACTCCTAGAACCCCACACATGTACTCTCCAGTCGCTATGAAATAAAAGAAACGGTTACTGCAAATTTCGTCTACTCTCCGTGCCTTGTGCCACTCGCACTCGTAATAAACAGCGTCATGCTAAAATGCAGAAGTCAACCTTTGGTACAGCGACCGGCACGGCTAAGTAGTGCGATGCAAGAGCACTGAGTCATTTCAGGTCTTGCGTCGTCCACGAAAAACGCCAATCCGGAGCCCCATTGGAGTCGCCTAGCTCGACTGGTTTTGCGAACCAAGACAACTGCCCTCGCTTCTCACAGCGACCTTGGTCCTCCGCATCCTCGGCGTAGCGACTCGAACGGCAAAGTACCACGCTCGGGGACTGAATACCAGTTCGTCGCGATTGGTCAAGGAAAACGCCAAGTAAGAGAGCATGCCCAGGACTCGCCACGCGACTGACCCACCGGGCCAGGCAGGAGTGACGCGCTCACACCAACGCGCTCAGTCCTCAACCACCCTCGAGTCGCGCCTTGAACTACCAAGTACCACGCTCGGGGACTCGGCCACCCGACCCCGTTCGCGTACGGGAAAACGGTAAAGTACAGAGCACTCAAGGGAGTCGCCTTGCGACTGGCTCTCCGAGCTCGGGCGAGTCGACTAAACTAACAAAACACATGATAACAACAAACATCGTATACGAGGTGAACCCCACAAAAGGGCGGACGCGCTCGGGGACTCATCCAAAATCAATCCAAAACACACAAACAAATAGCAAAATGAACACAACGTTCCATTCAATCGCATATCGCATTGTCTTATACTACAAATTATGCCCGCATGGCAGAACTGCTGCTAACACATCTAGGCAAACTACCCTATTCTGCAGGCTTCGACGACGATGCGCCAGAATCCCGGCGCCTACGGATGAACGCGGTGTACGGAGTTGACGGATACGTCGTCAGCTCACCCGCCATCGCCGAGCGGAAAAGTTGCTCAACCTTGAAGTCACGATGCGCCGGCTCGGGGTCGTTCGGCGCGACGACCGTTTCCTGGTAGGGAAGGAGGTCGCCCATCGCCCAGACACGCTCCGAGTACGCGGCGGGACGTTCCTGCAACTTGAGAACCTCGGACAGATCCACCGCGCCAGTCGACGAAGGATACCCACTCGTCACATCGTCGAGGTCGAAATCCTCGGGGAAGTGGGCGAGTCCAAGGCTCAGCGCTGTCGACGCTCCACGCCGAAACGCCGACCGCGTCATGAACTCTACCACCGCGAGCGCCTTCTCCAAATACTCCCACACCTCAACGAGGTCACTGGGAATAACCTCCGTGGGCGACATCTGTTGAAGGTAGGCGCGGATGCACGTCGCCGACAGCGTCGCCGAGTCGACGAGCATGCTTACGCACTCCCTCGCGTCAAGAGAGCTCGCTTCTTCTTGGCTACCAATAACACGACCTGCGAGAAGGAGACAATTATGAGCACCACGGAAACCGCAAACAATACAACTGAAAGGAAGGGAAGACGGACTCACCAAGCAACGGGCGGGCGAGTCCCGTGATGAAGCTCTGAAGCGACGTATGATCGTCCTGAAGCCCAACAATGAGGGCTTCCGACACCTTGCGGTCTTCCTCTACGGCCGCAATGGTGGCCTTAGCTCGCCCGTTCGCCGAGCTTGCTTCATCTTTTGCCTCCCGCAGTTCGCGCTCGAGGTCGGCGACCCTCTGCTCAGCAGCACTTAACGCAGATCGCACCGCCACCAACTCACCAGCAGGGACAAGCTTCTGTCGAGCCACCTCCGCCTGCGCAGCAACAGCCTGAAGCTCCTTGTTTGCTTCTTGGATAGTGGCCAGCTCCTTCTCAGCACGCTACTTCGCAGCCAATCGCTCTGCCGACTCCAGCAGCAGACCCTGTACATCTTCAAAGTCAGCACACATGAAAATTACTCAGTGCCCACCCGCTAAAATTTAGCAAGTGCGCACTCGGGGACTAGCGACCACGAAAATTACCCGGTGCCCACACGCTAAAATTTAGCATGTGCGCACTCGGGGACTGGCGACCACGAAAATTCCTCAGTGCATACCCGCTAAAATTTAGCGCATACGCACTCGGGGACTGGATTCGAAAGTACAAAACGAGAAACTATAAGAATCAAGCCGCTGCTAAGTACCGACCTGATCCTCGGGGACTGGAGGTACCTGGATGGCCGCACCAAGCATGCCATGAAGTTGTACTGCATCCACAGACGTAAGCAGCGCCGGCGTGTGCCCGCGACGTTGGTCGATTTCAGCGTCGGCGGTCCCTGGAGCGAGGCTCGGGGGCGCAGCCCCACTTGCCGTGGCCGCCTTGGTCACGAAGCGGGGGAAGGTAGCAATCGAGGCACCCGCCCCAAAGGAAGTCGCTTCCTCCGGTCTAGGCAAGGAAACGCCCTCCTTCGTAGACGCGGTTCCTTCCACTGCGGGTCCAGCCGGCGCGGCCGCCGCGTCGTCAGAGACAGCGACGATGTCGTCGCCCTTGGCCTTCTTGCTGCCTTCCGCTGAGGCGGCGACCTCGTCCACTTTCCTCTTACGAGAAGGATCCTCCTCGCTAGCGGCGGAGGGTACCTTGGCCACGGTCGGGTGGCCCATCTTTTTCACTCCGGTCCTGCACATCAAATCAAATCAATAAAAGACAATCGAAGTACTAAAAGAAAATAGAGAAGGCCGAGTGCACTCACTTGGCGACTGGAATGAAACGCAGCCCTGTACGAAGGCCGGCCGGTCTTTCCAGCTCAGGGCCCAATCGGCGACTAAGCCCCAGTTCCAGGACGTCGGGGGCCCAGGATACGGACGGCTTCTTTGACGTTGAGGTAGCGGTTGGTGCCTCCGGGACGCCTTCGGCGGAGGCCTCCTCGCGAATTGGAGCTGCCGCGGCCGGAGCTTCCTTGCGGGGCGAGACCGCCACGCTCGGTACCTCCTTGCGAGGCGAAGTTTCCACAGCCGGAGCCTTCCCTAGCCCGGAGACTGGCGCGAAGGGCGGAGGCATTGACGCCAGCGGCACTTCCACGGATGGCGCATCTAGCGCGGTCGTCGCCGGGGCCGTGCCGTCACCGGCCGAGCTGTGAGCATCAGAGCTGCTCGTTGAGTGCGGCGGTGAGGCCGTCTTCGGCGGCTTCGCTTTCCTCCTCAGGGGGGCCCTCGCCTCCTTTTCCTTCTTCTTCTTCTTCGAAGGAGTGGCCTGACGGTGCGAGGTGGTCTCTGGGAGTTCGTCGTCATCATCATGACGCTCGAGGCTCCTGCTCGCTTCGATTTCGCGCTGACGTTGCCCGCGGGTCTTTCGGACCAGTGGGGCAATTTCCTCTTCGGACTCGTCCTCGTCGTCCTCGTTGCCCTTGGCGGGTGGCGATTCGCTTGTATCCTGGGTGGATGGCCTGGGGCTCTCGTCGTCGGCGGGTGGTAGCCACCCTTCCACCACTTGGAACAGCTGCGATGAACACGAAACAGAGTTAGAATTACCGCGACTGCACATGCTGCGACTGCGAACAAGATAAAGAAATTACCGTCGGAGCCGGACGCTTCGCAGTGTAGGGGGGGACCCCGGCCTGCGCGTCCGCGTACGCCGCCTGGGTGATCTTCTTCAATGCTGAGAGGTAGTCCTCCAGCTTCCACTCGTCGAGGCAGGCTTTCGTCGAGTCTCCCCGTCCCGTGTACTGGTACATGTAATGGTCGCGTTGGGTGAGCGGAACGAGCCGCCGCCCAAGCCAACAATTGTACAAGTTTACCGTCTGGAGCCCCTTCTTCTTCAGACCACGGATGGTCTGGAGCATCTCGTCGACGACCATCCGCTGGTCGTCGGGGAGCTTGCCGACCTGGAGGTGGCGTGGCTCGGAACGGTTGGCCGAGTACCGCGGGATCGCCGCCTCGTCCTCCGGGGTCGCCTCGGTCACGTAGAACCATGACTTTTTCCAGTCGCTCGCTGCTTTGGCCGGCAGCATCAGGTCGAAGAAGGAAGCTTTGGACTTGAGTTGGAAAGTCAAGCCGCCCGCGGCTAGCATTGGGCCGCCCGCCTCCTCGCGGCTGATCCGTCCATGGAACAGATCTTGCCACAAGGGAAAGTAGGGCCGGCAGCCCAAGTAGCACTCGCAGAACGCCACGAAGATGGCGAGTTGCTCGATGCTGTGGGGACCCAGATCTGAGGGCTGGATCCCGTAGTAGGCGCAGAAACGCCGGAAGAACAAAGACGTGGGATACCCTAACCTCCGCTCGAGGTGACTGGTGAAACAGACGAACTCTCTCTCTCGCGGGTTTGGGGTCGTTTCTCCGGCTGCGGGGATACGCCAGCAGCCGGCCCGCAGGATTCCGGCCTCCTCGAAGGAGGCCAGCTGCGCCCTTGTGCACTTGGATATGCCCCAAGGTTCGGAGGATAGGGCCATGGCTGAAGAGGTTGGTTGGGGATCGAAGGATTTCGGGTCGATTGGTTCGCGGAGCGAAGGAAGGGAGATGCGCGCACTCGGAAGAAATGGTGGGCGGTTGGCTCTGCGATAGCCTACCATTCCTCTTATATAGCAGGAGTTGCCCGCCAAATCAGGGGGCCGTTACCGCGCGATGATTACGCCAGAAGTTACCGTTGAGTTACCTTAACGGCTAGTTTGACCACGCCTGACGGTCCAACTCCAGCCACTCGGCTCGCTAAGTCACTCGCCGGGACCGCGTCTCTTTGGCTCGACTCGCCCAAGGCGCGACTCGGTTCGCCGGATTTTTTCCTTTATACAAGAGCCCGCCGACGATTCGACTGGATACCTACTTGAAGCCGTATACTCCGACTGCCAGCAGCCACTCACGCCTAATCAACGACGGCCTCGGGGACTACTGATGGGGATACGCCTACTGGGGTATACTCAGCGGGACGTTTCCGACTGGCCCAAGGGCTGGCGAGTGGGCCTGCAGAACAGCGAGTGGATCAAAGCCCGGCAAGGTACCAGGCGACTGGAAGATGAAGGCCCAGGCGAGTAGATAGGCCCAGTCGGTCTAGGTTAAATGAATACCGAAGCTGTAACCGAATCGGTTGAGATATGTAAACCCTAGGGGAGGTGAGCCTATATAAACCTCCCTATGGGGTGAGTAGAGACAGGTTCCCTCATACACCCAAGCAACTCGCCGCCTAGTCGCCGAGTTCGCCCATTGTAACCACCTCCATAATACAATCTAGCAGGAGTAGGTCTTTACCCTCCGGGGGGCCGAGCCTGGGTAAAACCCTGTGTCTTTGCCCTCATCTCGCACCGCAGATGGCTGGCCACCCTTGCCCCTCGTTCTACTACTCGCTGGCCATTCCCACGACACCACCCGACCATGCTGTGTCCTCGATCCCCCAGCTTGTTTTTCCTTCCTCCGGTCGCTGCCCGCGTGCGCCTCCGCGGCCACCTGAAGCCCTGCCTCCCTCCGGCCCTCGCCGTCCTGGCCTCCCTCCACCTCCTCGCCGGACGAGCTCCCCTCTGGCAGCCCTGCTCCCCCGTCGGTCTTCGTCGCCGCCAGACCTCGCTGCGATCGCCGTCGTCCTCGACCAGCCCTCCCCCTCGCCAGCAAGCGTTGTCGCTCGAGCGCCGCCAACCTGGTCCCCGCGAGCTCGCCCGTCGTCCTCGACTTCCTTTCCCAAGCGTCGTTGGCCTCCGCGCCCTCCACCGGCCGTCGCCGACCGCGACCTTGCTCGCCCGCGCAGCAACCAGCGTCCCGCGTTGGGAGCGCCTCAAGCCTTCCGCCGCTGCGTGTTCCTCTTCGCTCCGACCTCTCGTCCCTCTGAATCGCCGGCCGACCCACGCATGAGCCCTGCAAGCGCTCCTCCGCAATCCCCTGTTGTCGCCGTTTTTTGCTTGTGTTGCTGACCGGAAGCCTCTTGTTTTTGCCTCAGTGTACCGCGAGCACACGTGTGTAATCTCTATGTTTGTGAGTTCTGCGGGTGTCGGATACTCGTGGCCTGGACAAGAGTTCGCGACACCAAGATTCGCCAAGATCGTCTTTGGATGTCACCGCAAGATATTCACCAAGGCCATGTCATGTGCCGTCAATCCCCAAACCCCAAGTTCACCACCTCGCCAAGCTCGTCAGTCGAGCTACGCCGACATCGAACGCCAAGTCCTCCTACCCGAATCAGATGAACCCCGGTGCCCATCTGAGTCCGACATCGACCACCCCGACACCGAGGACGCCTACACGGAATGAGAAGATCGCCACACGGACGCGAATCCCATGACCCTAAGGCCCCGAACCGAGACTGAGCCCGGCGAGACCAAACCCGTCGAACCCTCGGTGAACCCCAAGATCGCCGAGACCCCTCAATGTGTGACCCCTATCCGAGACCCCTCATATTTTTATAATATAAGATGTTGATATTGTTGCATATTAAATTGTTCATGCATGCATACTTGTCTGTGGTTTGGGGGCATTATGCCAATTCATCTCATAATTAACAATATGGAGTCTATATGCGGGATATCGTTGTCTTATTCCGGACTCCATTTAAATTGGTGTAGCGAACCGATGCCATGTTCCGCCATGTTATCCCAACACTTAATTTGCGGGGTAGATAAATAACTCGAACCTAATAATAAATGTTGGGACCCCGGTTTCCGCTTAATATTGCCTTAATGCATTGCACCTTTGCCATGTCATACATCATACATGCATCATGCCCGATTTTCTACTGTAGTATTAAATAGTCCATCCGGTGTTTCTTCTAGTGCTTTGCTTCTTCACGGATTAGGACGATGAGTTGATGTGAGTGTCGACCCGATCTTCGGATGAACCTTCGGCAATGTTTTCAGGCGAGCATCCCTTCCCCTTCTACCTATTTTGCATTTATAGTCTTTATTTCTTCCTGTTGATCTATTGCTATCTGTGTTGCGATGCTCTAGTTTCCGTACCCGTGATATCCCTTGCGGCCTTATATTGCCTTGGACACATCCTATTACCTGTTGTTTGGTAGATAGTTGGACCTGCGCGTCGTAGTCGCTTGCTCAAGTGATGTTCCGTGTCGTCCAGTACCACAGTTGTTGGAGTATTGCCGCATGTTTAATGTTGGAGATGATCATGGCTTTAATTATCGTTTAATAACTAAAATTGAAGTAGGTAAATGCAGAGGCACCGGTGGGTAATAGACAATATTTGGAGTTTGACCGCTCACTGGTGTCCCGTAGGACCCCGAGTTCTTGACACCTGTTCCGAGATCGAGCGCGCTAACCACAGGTGGGGTGTATGGGCACCCCCATCGATTTAGTACCTGATTCCAAGTACTGTACTAGGGGCCACAATTAGTTTGGAGCTTTATTACTATCCTGTACTTATGCCATGCTTTACTGCTTTATTTAAGATTGTGCGAGGAATGCACCTGTACTGTTTAGGTAAGCGGAGTGTTTTCGCGGTATCGACAAGCCCAGTCACACTTTCGGGTTCCCAGTCGTTTACAGCCACTGACGCAAACCCTGGGTCCGTTTCGGAGCCGGCCAACTTCGTTGCGGGTAGCTTAGTGGGGTGGCCCCCCGTGCTTGCTTTGGGTCTGGGAAACGTCGTGTCCGAAACCCCGTCGACATACCGTTGGGTGTATGTTTTGTGATCTTGTACCTACCTGATCCGACAACAAGGGTGTAGGTGCGTGTGGGAACTTTGGTGCACCCCTGCAGGGTTAAATCTTTTCGAGAAGCCATGTCCGCGGTTATGGACGACTTGGAGCACAGGTCTCGATCATAGACAACTATAACTAAAGTTTACTGCTATAATTTGACTTGTATCCGATATGACTAGTAATCAGGTTCACTGCAACGGAATGGCTAAATAAAAGTACCAACAACTGCTGGGTTTGGGATATCTCATGCTATTTGTATCTGACTAGTAAGTGTTGCAACTACAACGGAATGGTTAACTAAAAGTGCCCACTGCTTATTATATCAGGATGACTATCTATACCTGACTAGTAATTGCTGCAACGATAACTGAATAAATAAAACTGCCAACGGTGTGAGTTCCTCGGTTGACTTCCTCGTTTGGTCTCGAGGGGGGAAACACCAGGATGGATATGTTTGGAGGTAGTATTAGGTTGGTTCCGAATAGGCCTTGGGAGGGGACAGTTATATCGAGTCTCTATAGGTTGTTCTAGTGCTTGCTGCGCTGCCGCTTCAGTCCACCATACCTATGTAGGCGAGGACCGCCGAATTCTAGCCTCGCCGTGTACTGGCCTCAGTACTGACCGACCTCTTTTTCCTTTTCCCTTTGTCGGCACCCCTTTTGTGAAAGCAGGTTTCGAGATCGACGTCGTTAGCAGGGTTACCCTTCCGGCTTGGCCTGGGCAGGGTTATGGACGCCTTTGGTTATTCTTCAGGGCTCTTAGCTCAATTTGTATCTTGTCCGTACTCGGACGTTGTATCGTTTTCAAGGTGATTTGGATAGTTGTACTGTATATCTGTATTCTTGACTCATTGAGTCGCGTTGTATATATCTGTTCTGTGGGTTCCATCGAGGACTATTGTGTAATGATATTACTTCGTTTTCCACCCGCACGCAAGTGCCTGGTGGGCACCTTTGAATCGTTTCTATGCGGGTTTGGCGGGAAGCGCTGAAACTTGCATAGGGCCGATTCTGAGGGTGTTACAGAGTGGTATCAGAGCTCAGCAGTTGCGATACCCCACAAGTCCATCCTGTAGGATAACCTAGCTAACGGCCGAAGTAGAGTGTCAAAACTATTTTTGAAAAATCGGTTGGATAGTTCTGATTAGGTCTGATTTTACTCCTTACCCCTCTGCTGCTCTCCTCTCACCTCTGCGTGTTTTGAATCCGCTCTCTTCTCTCTCTTCGAGTCCAGGATTTCTCGTGGTTGGGTTCCATCGTACTTTCAGGGTTTCGCTTCCTCCTTTGGTAACGGTGTTGCTACATCTGGTCTGCATGCTATCCGAGGAATCCTTCGTCTGGTGGACTTCTCTTTGTTCCTTCTTGTGCCTTCCGGTGCTTTCGGACTCGACGACATCATCTACGCCAGATCCGATGCAGAGTCTGCATCACCCCTCTATTCCGAACCTCGATTGTCAAGACCTTCAGTCTGATTCCGAGAATGGTTGCACTCTTCTCTACTGATTGTGCAGGGTAATAATTTGGGTGCGTGATGGATTGGCCCCCATGCCGACTACTCACTCTATTCGCTTGTGTACATTGAAGTGGATGATAATGCATCGGTTCTCTCTTTCTATCGAAGTTAGAGGTGGATTGATTGGTTGATACCTCTACCTTCGCCTTTGTTTCCCGGAGTGTTCTCTCGACGATCACGGACAACGACCTCTTGTTGGTGGTGTCGCGAGGATCTACACGATGCGAGAAGACTCAGATCGCCGCCCTTCTTCCCGGTACCATGAGGCGGATCTCGAGGGCGAGATCCATTGTTAGTGGTGTCGAATTGTGGCATCCCGCAAAACCACTACTAGAAAATCGCGTTGTTTTTGTGCATTGCATCGTCATCATCATGCATGGTTTTGTCTAAAACTATTTCGAAAAGTCTTTTATTGTTTTCTAAATACCCCGTCTTTCATTGAAACACAAAACCTGGGTCTCCGGATTATTTTGTTTCATCTACCAATGGATTTCAAACGCCCCGTTTTAAATAATAAAATATTTATTTTATTTTTAGGGGGCAGCCATACCGGGTCGATCCGACCTAGTCGGCCACCCCAGTACAAAACCGAACTATCTAAACCCTTTTCCTACCCCAACCTAATCTACCCAGCCCCCTCCACCTCACCCCCTCCAATCCCATGTTGACACCTCACCTCTCCCTTTCCTCCATCCAATCCCAGCCCGCCACCTCAGCCTCCTGGCCCACCTCCTACTCACCACGTCGCCCATCCCGCACCCGTCGTCTACCTGGCCCCACCACGAACGTGTCGCTCGTCACCAACCCCACCCGACCATGCTGCGTCCTTGATCCCCCAGCTTGTTTTTCCTTCCTCCGGTCGCTACCCGCGTGCGCCTCCGCGGCCACCTGAAGCCCTGCCTCCCTCCGGCCCTCGCCGTCCTGGCCTCCCTCCGCCCCCTCGCCAGACGAGCTCCCCTCTAGCAGCCCTGCTCCCCCGTCGAGCTTCGTCGCCGCCAGACCTCGCTGCGATCGCCGTCGTCCTCGACCAGCCCTCCCCCTCGCCAGCAAGCGTTGTCGCTCGAGCGCCGCCAACCTGGTCCCCGCGAGCTCGCCCGTCGTCCTCGACTTCCTTTCCCAAGCGTCGTTGGCCTCCGCGCCCTGCACCGGTCGTCGCTCGCCGACCGCGACCTTGCTCGCCCGCGCAGCAACCAGCGTCCCACGTTGGGAGCGCCTCAAGCCTTCCGCCGCTGCGTGTTCCTCTTCGCGCCGACCTCTTGTCCCTCTGAATCGCCAGCCGACCCACGCGTGAGCCCTGCAAGCGCTCCTCCGCAATCCCCTATTGTCGCCGTTTTTTGCTTGTGTTGCTGACCGGAAGACTCTTGTTTTTGCCTCAGTGTACCGCGAGCACACGTGTGTAATCTCTATGTTTGTGAGTTCTGCGGGTGTCGGATACTCGTGGCCTGGACAAGAGTTCGCGACACCAAGATTCGCCAAGATCGTCTTTGGATGTCACCGCAAGATATTCACCAAGGCCATGTCGTGTGCCGTCAATCCCCAAACCCCAAGTTCACCACCTCGCCAAGCTCGTCAGTCGAGCTACGCCGACATCGAACGCCAAGTCCTCCTACCCGAATCAGATGAACCCCGGTGCCCATCTGAGTCCGACATCGACCACCCTGACACCGAGGACGCCTACACGGAATGACAAGATCGCCACACGGACGCGAATCCCAAGACCCTAAGGCCCCGAACCGAGACTGAGCCCGGCGAGACCAAACCCGTCGAACCCTCGGTGAACCCCAAGATCGCCGAGACCCCTCAATGTGTGACCCCTATCCGAGACCCCTCATATTTTTATAATATAAGATATTGATATTGTTGCATATTAAATTGTTCATGCATGCATACTTGTCTGTGGTTTGGGGGCATTATGCCAATTCATCTCATAATTAAATATGGAGTCTATATGCGGGATATCGTTGTCTTATTCCGGACTCCATTTAAATTGGTGTAGCGAACCGATGCCATGTTCCGCCCTGTTAACCCAACACTTAATTTGCGGGGTAGATAAATAACTCGAACCTAATAATAAATGTCGGGACCCCGGTTTCCGCTTAATATTGCCTTAATGCATCGCACCTTTGCCATGTCATACATCATACATGCATCATGCCCGATTTTCTACCGTAGTATTAAATAGTCCATCCGGTGTTTCTTCTAGTGCTTTGCTTCTTCACGGATTAGGACGATGAGTTGATGTGAGTGTCGACCCGATCTTCGGATGAACCTTCGGCAATGTTTTCAGGCGAGCATCCCTTCCCCTTCTACCTATTTTGCATTTATAGTCTTTATTTCCTCCTGTTGATCTATTGCTATCTGTGTTGCGATGCTCTAGTTTCCGTACCCGTGATATCCCTTGCGGCCTTATATTGCCTTGGACACATCCTATTACCTGTTGTTTGGTAGATAGTTGGACCTGCGCGTCGTAGTCGCTTGCTCAAGTGATGTTCCGTGTCGTCCAGTACCACAGTTGTTGGAGTATTGCCGCATGTTTAATGTTGGAGATGATCATGGCTTTAATTATCGTTTAATAACTAAAATTGAAGTAGGTAAATGCAGAGGCACCGGTGGGTAATAGACAATATTTGGAGTTTGACCGCTCACTGGTGTCCCGTAGGACCCCGAGTTCTTGACACCTGTTCCGAGATCGAGCGCGCTAACCACAGGTGGGGTGTATGGGCACCCCCATCGATTTAGTACCTGATTCCAAGTACTGTACTAGGGGCCACAATTAGTTTGGAGCTTTATTACTATCCTGTACTTATGCCATGCTTTACTGCTTTATTTAAGATTGTGCGAGGAATGCACCTGTACTGTTTAGGTAAGCGGAGTGTTTTCGCGGTATCGACAAGCCCAGTCACACTTTCGGGTTCCCAGTCGTTTACAGCCACTGACGCAAACCCTGGGTCCGTTTCGGAGCCGGCCAACTTCGTTGCGGGTAGCTTAGTGGGGTGGCCCCCCGTGCTTGCTTTGGGTCTGGGAAACGTCGTGTCCGAAACCCCGTCGACATACCGTTGGGTGTATGTTTTGTGATCTTGTACCTACCTGATCCGACAACAAGGGTGTAGGTGCGTGTGGGAACTTTGGTGCACCCCTGCAGGGTTAAATCTTTTCGAGAAGCCATGTCCGCGGTTATGGACGACTTGGAGCACAGGTCTCGATCATAGACAACTATAACTAAAGTTTACTGCTATAATTTGACTTGTATCCGATATGACTAGTAATCAGGTTCACTGCAACGGAATGGCTAAATAAAAGTACCAACAACTGCTGGGTTTGGGATATCTCATGCTATTTGTATCTGACTAGTAAGTGTTGCAACTACAACGGAATGGTTAACTAAAAGTGCCCACTGCTTATTATATCAGGATGACTATCTATACCTGACTAGTAATTGCTGCAACGATAACTGAATAAATAAAACTGCCAACGGTGTGAGTTCCTCGGTTGACTTCCTCGTTTGGTCTCGAGGGGGGAAACACCAGGATGGGTATGTTTGGAGGTAGTATTAGGTTGGTTCCGAATAGGCCTTGGGAGGGGACAGTTATATCGAGTCTCTATAGGTTGTTCTAGTGCTTGCTGCGCTGCCGCTTCAGTCCACCATACCTATGTAGGCGAGGACCGCCGAATTCTAGCCTCGCCGTGTACTGGCCTCAGTACTGACCGCTCTCTTTTTCCTTTGCCCTTTGTCGGCACCCCTTTTGTGTAAGCAGGTTTCGAGATCGACGTCGTTAGCAGGGTTACCCTTCCGGCTTGGCCTGGGCAGGGTTATGGACGCCTTTGGTTATTCTTCAGGGCTCTTAGCTCAATTTGTATCTTGTCCGTACTCGGACGCTGTATCGTTTTCAAGGTGATTTGGATCTTTGTACTGTATATCTGTATTCTTGACTCATTGATTCGCCGTTGTATATATCTGTTCTGTGGGTTCCATCGAGGACTATTGTGTAATGATATTACTTCGTTTTCCACCCGCACGCAAGTGCCTGGTGGGCACCTTTGAATCGTTTCTATGCGGGTTTGGCGGGAAGCGCTGAAACTTGCATAGGGCCGATTCTGAGGGTGTTACACGGTCACACGTTCGGTACTCGATGAAGACCTTCCTCTCCCTTGTTCCAGCAGGAAGCGGAGGTTGTAGCACTCTCCTCGCGATTCCGGCAGCACGACGGCGTGGTACCGGAAGCAGAGGGGAGATCTCGCAGGGCTTCGCCTTAAGCCAGAGCAAGTATGGTGGACTATGAGAGAGGCCTTGGCGATCTAGGGTTTAGACACACCAAGGAGAGAGGGCTAGGCCGGCGGCTAGGGCTTGGGGAAAGCCCCAAGTCGGCGGCTAGGGTTTGCCCTAGGCCGGCGACGGCTGCAAGAGGGGCCGGTGGCTAGGGATAGAGTTTTAGTGGGGCAAGGTGTAGCTCTAGAGGGGCAACCCTGCCCCTCCTTTTATAGGTGGAGGGTGCCGGCCAAGGGGGAGGGAGTCCTCCCAACTCGGCCTCCAAGGCCGGCGGTGGAGGGAGAGGAACTCCTCCCCAGGTAGGTTTCCTTCTCTCCCTCCACCAAGCAAACTTGTTGTTTGACTTTTAAAATTGGTGTTTGACTTTTCAAACTAGGTTTGGATTTATCCCTTTATTTTGCTCATAGATGACACCTAGTACATTATGCAATCATTCCAACTTGCTATGACACATTCATGTACCCTTCCCCTCTAGAGCGTCGGACCTTCCGGAACCTTCTAGAACATTCCCAATGAAAACACCGGAATCATTCTCCAACCCCGAAACAAGACTTTCCTTATATGAATCTTATTCTCCAGACCATTCCGGATCTCCTCGTGATATCCCAGATCCCATCCGAGACTCCGAACAACATTCGGTCTCTTACTCATTATTCCATAACTACTTAACAACATCGAATCTTTAAGTGTGTCTCCCTACGGTTCGTGAATTTATGCGGACATGATCGAGACACGTCTCTGAACAATAACCAATAGAGGAATCTGGAAATTCATATGGCTCCCACATATTTCTACGATTAATTTGCGATCGAATGAACCACTTACATACGATACCAATTTCCCTTTGTCTCACGATAGATTACTTATCCGAGGTTTTTATCGTCGGTATCTCTACATACCTAGTTCAACCTCGTTACTTATAAGTACTCTTTTCTCGTTCTCGTGATATGTGATCCCTTGTGAGCCAATCACATGCTTGCAAGCCAATTGGATGACATTCCACCGAGAGGGCCCAGAGTATATCTATCTGTCATATGGATGGACAAATCCCACTCTTGATCCATGTGTCTCAACCCATACTTTCCGAACACTCAATGCCACCTTTATAGCCACCCAGTTACGGTGTGGTGTTTGATGTCATCAAAGCATCCTTCTAGTGATGGTGATATGCATGATCTCATGGTTGAAGGAATTAGGTTACTATGTATCAGAAAGCATATAGCAATTGAACTATTAAAATGACTTGATCTTTATTCTACGCTTATCTATAGGAGTATGTCCATCATATCATTCTCCTAACGATATGATCTTGTTGTTAATAACATCTCAATGTTCATGATAGGGAAACTACAATCATTTATTAACCAACAAGCTAGTATTATAAAGAGGCTTTACTAGGGACTCTAATTTAGTTTACAAATCACACAAGTATTAATGTTTCCCTGTTAATACTGTTATAGCATGAATGTAAATATTTATCATAAACACAAAGATATAATAATAACTACATTTATTATTGCCTCTAGGGAATATGTCCAACACCACATGCATGGTATGGATAAGAAGCTCACTGGATTACATGGAATGCTCAAGCAGGCAGAGGCGGATCTCAAGAAGGTCGCCAGTTAAGAAGTTCAAGAAGAGTTCTTGGACTAAGAAGAAGGCTAAGTCGGGAGGAAAGCAGGCTCAGGACCCGATCCCAAGCGCTTCCTCAGGGACTAAGCCATCTCCTTCAGCCAGATCCACTTGCTTCTACTACAAGGCGGATGGCCACTGGAAGAGGAACTTCAGCAAGTACTTGACCGACAAAGCCAAGAGTGGAAGTATGACTTTCAACTCAGGTACAAAGTATGCAATACAACTTGCATGTCAAGCGTGGAGCAAGTCTCATGAATGATGTCATGTAAGGTTATCCCGGGCTGCTTCATCCCTCCATCCCGCAAGATCCAAAGTACACAATAAGCAATCAACAACAAAAGCATCAACGCCCACAATGACCATTGTGTTCTACTCGTGCAACAGATCTACATATAGACACGGCTCTGATACCACTGTAGGGGTTCGTAGCATGGAAAACAAAAGTTTCTACCGCATGCACACAAACAAGCCAAGATCTATCTACTAGATTGTAGGAATGAGTGGATTAGAGTACTCACCCTCGAAGATTCCAAAGTGGTTAACAAGAGCAGATTCTCGTGTGTGATGTAGTCGTACACTTGCTAATCTCAAAATCGCATAGACGATACTTCCGGCGTTGAGTTCCGGCAGCGCTTCCGCAGTCGGTCACACGTTCGGTACTCGATGAAGACCTTCCTCTCCCTTTTTCCAGCAGGTAGTGAAGGTTGTAGTTCTCCCCTCGTGATTCCGGTAACAATACGGTGTGGTGTCGAAAGTAGAGAGAAGATCCCGCAGGGCTTTGCCTAAGCCGGTGCGAGTTATGGTGGATCTAGGGTTTCCGGCGATCTAGGTTTAGAAGGCCGGAGAGGAGGAGGAGGTGTCGGCGATGACTAGGGCGATGGCGACGGGCCAGCGGCGGCGCGAGGCGGCGCTCCACGGCGGCGCGACGGCGGTGGCTGGCAGCGGCGGCGGCGTGCGGCGGCGGCGACGGCCGGTGGGGTGGGCTAGGGCTTGTGATCTTTTGGGCAGCCCTCCCCCTCTATTTATGAAAAGGGGGGCAGCCTTGGGAGGGAGAGTTTGAATCCAAACCCAAACCCATGTTGGATAGAAGGAAGGACTCTTTTCTTCTTCCACTAGGAAACTATTGTTCCAGTTTGACTTTTCAAACCTCTCTTTTGACTTTTAATTTAGAGCTTTAATTCTCTCTTGCAAATGCCCAAACCAAGTGACCTAGGATATGATCCAATCATTCCACTTACCCATGACACATTCATGGACCATTCCCCTTCCGGTCCGGGTGAACCTTTTAGACCCTTCTAGAACCTCTCCGATGAAAACATCGAAATCATTCTTGAACTCCGGAATCGGACATTCCTTATATGAATCTTATTCTCCGGACCATTCCGGATCTCCTCGTGATATCCCGGATCCCATCCGAGAATCCGAACAACATTCGGTATCCCTACTTATTCCATATCTACTAAACAACATCGAATCCTTAAGTGTGTCTCCCTACGGTTCGTGAATTATGTGGACATGACCGAGACACTTCTCCGATCAATAACCAATAGAGGAATCTAGAAATTCATATGGCTCCCACATATTTCTACGATTACTTTGCGATCGAATGAACCACTTACATACGATACCAATTTTCCTCTGTCTCACGATAATTTACTTATCTGAGGTTTGATCATCGGTATCTCTGCATACCTAGTTCAACCTCGTTACCGATAAGTACTCGTTTCTCGTTCCCATGATATGTGATCCCTTGTGAGCCAGTCACATGTTTGCAAGATAATTGGATGACATTCCACCGAGAGGGCCCAGAGTATATCTATCCGTGATATATATGGATGGACAAATCCCACTCTTGATCCATGTGCCTCAACACATACTTTCCGAACACTCAATGCCACCTTTATAACCACCCAGTTATGTTGTGGTGTTTGATGTCATCAAAGCATCATTCTGGTGATGGTGATTAGCATGATCTCATGGTCGAAGGAATTAGGTTACTATGTATTAGAAAGCTTATAGCAAACGAAATATTGAAATGACATGATATTAATTCTACGCTTATCTATAGGAGTATGTCCATCATACCATTCTCCTAATGATATGATCTTATTTTCAATAACATCTATTAACCAACAAGTTAGTATTAGAAAGAGGCTTTACCAGGGACTTCACAAATCACACAAGTATTAATGTTTCCGGTTAATACTATTATAGCATGAATGTAAACATTTATCATAAACACAAAGATATAATAATAACCACTTTTATAATTGCCTCTAGGGCATATCTCCAACAACTAATCCTTACCCCAGCGCGCCACCTTGGCACCTGCCGGCATTCATGCGGTGGGACCCACGCCAGCCCCAACCCACCCCACCCCTCCGGTCACACCTCCTACCCCCAACGTGTTTCTTCCAGAACCGCCGGCGATAGTGCCACTTACCACGGGCACGCTGGTTCAGCGCGCTCCAGCGCTAATGAGCCGGGACCCACCCCTCTCCGCACCCCTGGCCCTACTGTTTACCATAGCGCGTTAGAGTGCGAAGCCGTCTGCGTTAGTTAGATACCGCTAGCGTCCAAAGGTACGCACGCCAACGATAACCTGGAAAGTTGCAATAAATGCACTCTCTCCCACCACTCTCTTCCCAAATCACCCTAGCTCGATCCTCCTCTCTTTCCAGCTTGTTTTTTCACTCCCTTCCTCCTATTTTAGCTATTCTAACCAACAATATCTCATATAGTTTAGCAAATCATTCCCCCCACATGCACCAGCCTTCTAGATAGATACTCCCTCCATTTCAAGGCTTAAGGCCTATATATTTTTTGAAAAGTCAAGGTATGAAAACGTTTACCAAGTTTCTAGATAAAACTATCAAGAACTATGATATTATGTAGATACCATGTGAATATATGTTTCACAAAGAATATGCAATTCATATTATAAATATTAATATATTTTTCTTCGAACATGGTCAAACTTTACATAATTTGACTTTTTAAAAAAAAAAGCCCCTCTAGGAACGGAGGTAGTATAGATCTCCCCCCTCTCCGGCCTCCACACCACTCCTAGATATAGATCTAGAACATAATCCACTATCTCCGATCCGGTCGACATGTCATCTTGCGCGCGTCTATACTTATCGACCTAATAGGCGACTAACTAAGAATTGGGGGATAAAATTGGAAATGAGTTGGCGAAATTTATGTGCATAACTATGGAATTGTATTGTATATGAAAATGATTGGAAAATATTTGATGACATGAAAGTGATGAGTTGCCAATGTTTTGCGTTGATTCATTAACGTTCCTACAAATTTATGGTGCTTCCCGTAGACAGTGTTTCTAGCAGGTCATGCCAAAAATTTCTGTGAAACCAACCGATCGGCGATGGTTTAGTAATTTATTCTTTCTTGTCGTGCAGGCGACAGTGGTCATCTCAGTGAGGAATCGTTCTCTCTAGCGGGACTTTTTTTATAATTTTTCTTTCATTTATCTGGGTTGTTTGCATACGTAAGGCTGCTAGGACATACATTGTTACAGAGGCTGAATCTAATTGGTATCTCCGTGATATTAATATACACTCTTTAAAAAAAACCAGGTTTAGTCATTTGTTGGTACGAAGTTTAGTCATTTGTTGGTACGCTCGATTTGGACAGATGAGATGTTTGTGTTTGCAATTTTAAAGGCTACGTGACGAACCAATTGTCCACTAGTACGGCAACCGTCCAAAAAGCTGCACCGGTCGAACTCAGACTGCAACACAAGAAAATCATGTCTTATCGGCTATTTCGTACGAATGGTAAAAGTCGGGTGCTACGGACATCAAATGAGTTTGTGAAAGAAAATTGTGATGCTTCGACACACTGTACACGAACACGGCAGTTAGCTAAGCCGTCCTACCATAGTCGTACAGTACTATCACATGTGATCGGATGAGAACATATGACCAGACATCTAGCTTGCAAACCTGCTGATAACAACATACATTATTATCTACCAAATTTCCGGTACTCCCTAGTCCCTACGGTCCATATCAATGGTTTTAACGAATATATTTAGTCTAAATATTTAACTAAATACGTGTGAATGTAGATAAAATTAAGATTATTAATATGAACCGAAGTAACTATAATATTTTTGACCGAATTCTAAAAAGTACGAAAAGATTAAAAGAGCATCTGTTGTCGGCTGGAAATTTTGTTGCTGTCAAAAATATCGAGCCCATCACCATCGACACTTTTGGAGCTGCATGCAACGTCTCGGCCAACCCAGACAGCCAATTAACCCACATGTTCCCGTCATTTTGGCACTTGAACCGGTCCATGCCCGGAATAATGTCATAACACTAGTAGAAAACTGACCTTTCATATAGAGTCATCTGGAGCATTAGTCCTAGATATGTTTGAAACCGGAACTAATGCTCATACTAGTCCCGGTTCCAACGGCTAGGACGCAGATAATCTATAGCCTCGGTTCGAACGGGTCATTTAGTCCCGGTTAGAAACATCAACATACACTCAAGGGGTGGAGGCGGGTGCAGACGTGGGCAACACCCTTTAGTCCTGGTTGACCTTTAGTCCCGATTTAAGACATCAACCGAAAATAAAAAAAGCAGGTAAATTTTTTTTAGCACGTTCTGCCACAGCAGGAAAACAGGCAAAAATTCTGTTGTTGGGATATGCTATATGGGTATCATCATAACATGTCTCTTATCCGGATAACCCGGGTGGCCCATAATTGGTAGCAAAGCCTATGGCCTGCTGGGCGGCCCAGTTAGATGGATCCAGAACGGAGGCCCATGCCAGATAAAGGAAGGCTATGGAGGAGTCACCGACGTACCCGGAGCCTTGGAGTGCAAGACACGTTAAACTAATTGTATACCGTGTAAGACTCTATAACCTTTCCGGCTAGGACTTAGCCTGTAACCCTAGGATCTAGCGACTATATAAGCCGGACCTATGGGAGCCTTTAGGGCACGACAAGACAGAACAACACAACCCATATCGCGCACAGTGAACCGATCCCTGTAACTCGGCGTATTGCCATTATATTTATTTATAGCGGAGTAGGATTCCGCCACCGTCGTGGGATCTGAACCTGGGTAAGCTGTGTTACCTCGTACCCGCCAACCTTCTGCCTTACCCCACGTCTCTAAACACGCACTGTAAGAACCCCTCCATGGCGTACTCGTCGGCAATACCACAACAATTGGCGCTTCAGGCTCAACAACCGGGGAGGACCAAGATCTTCGCTGGAATCGGCGAAACCGTAGCCATCGGTCGCGTTCTCTTCTCCGGCAACGTTCCGATTGTCCCTCCCGACGAGTTCTGGATCCCGGCGAAGACGAACCCTACCCATGCTCGATCGTCCCCATCGGAGACATCGACCTCTTAATCGGCGAAACCGAATCGAGCACTAGTTCCCTGGAAGTCAGAGGAGCGTCAAGACCCGCACGGACCGCCTATGGGCAGGATACGTTTGGGGAAGGATCGAAGTTGGACCTCCCTTCCGAGTTTTCTGGCAACGATCGGAAATATTCAAGGCCCACCCAAACCGCCCATGTGCAGGATATAATGGTGGAAGATCGCTGCAACTCCGTCGGCTTCGCCCGTGCGTCTGGACAGCAGAGATCCAAGTTCGTCGGCGTGGTGACTATCTTTGATCTGGCATGTTGCGTTCAGAGAGAGGGGGAAAACCCCCTCGATTACCTAGCCAGGTGGCTCCGTATACGGGCTGACCTGGCGCATTACCCCAATGATGATGCCATGTATCACTTTGTGGAAGGGCTGGACCAAGGAACACTTCTCCTACATACGCTAAGGCGGCAACAGGCTTCAGGGACGCCTCACTTTCGAAGGCATGGTGAGCACCGTCAACAACTACGCAAAAGCTGAGGAGGCAGCTCAAACAGCGCTCGCGCTCTTAGAAGGAACCACTCCGCCTCAGCCACCGCCACCACCGCCTCCTATCGTCATCGCTGCAGCTGCACCACCGCGTCTGGTCGTCGTCGCTGCAGCTGCAGCACCACCTCCAGTCATCATCGCTGTTGTCGCACCGCCACCGCCAATCATCGAGGAAGGCATGGCACCCTCTGACTCTGTTCTGGACGCGCTCAGCGCTGCCTCGGAGTTCACAGACTTCAGCCTGGAGGAGCTAGACTCTGCTATGCAGGAGATGGAGGAGGATTTCCAACACGACGAGCAGGCCGACAAGGCCATCACGTCCCGATAGGTGTTCGTCGCCATTGGGACCGTGATGGAGGAAGATCAACCCGGACAAGCTCTGCATAAAGCGCTGGACAAGGGAAGGGACCACCTGTTGCTGCCGACAATGATCGCGCAAAGGTCATGCCCCCTCCGCCTAACCCAGTGCAGCAGTCGCATGAACTCAACGTCGGTCCGAGTAACAACAACACTGCAAACCCCCCGCCTCAGGCAACTACATCTGCTGCTTCCCAAATTACTCCATCTGATAGAGTGATGTACGACAATCTACTCGTCGAGCCCATGACTGTGGCTCATATTCGGGACGTAGTCCATCTTGACGATAAGCGACAACAGCTGCTGGAAGAAGCGCAGGCCATCGCGGAGCAAGGCGCTAAGCTGGATCGAGATCTATCCAACCCGCAGAAGTCAATAGAGAAAGCTAGAGCCATGGAGGCCGAGTACAAAACTCTGCTCCAGCAGAAGAAGGCTAAGAAAGCACTGGCTCGTGTCATCAACGATCCTGGTGTACGACAAAACCTAGGATGGGCCCCCCTCGAAGCCGCCACAAGCAAAGACATACATTGATAGAGAAGGCAGGCAGGTGATGCCCACTCCTATTCTTAACCTCGCCATCTCCAGGACTCTTCTAGAGCAGGATAGATCACCCGCAGCTGTGGAACAGGTCTATGACCTTGTGGAAAAGACGGTGAAACAACAGGAAAAGGCCACCTCTCAGAGGCTCGAGTCTGACCCAGCGTTTTGCCAGTCTAGCATTCCTAAGCCGCCAAGGGACCGATCTCCTCATGATGTCGGGTCCCAGACGGGTTCATCTGAACGAAGATGGAGGGATGCACGTAACAGGAAAGACGCTATACCCATATCCTCCGACCATGGAGTCAAGGTCCATCCTCGTCGCACATCTCCACCACCCCAATCTCCCCGACATTGCGAAGACCCCAAGGCTCACCATCACACGGACATGCCCCCGCCAAGTAAAGGCGGCATCGTCATCCGCGACAACATGGAGCAGACCCATCATGATGGAGAGCGCAACCAAGGACACAAGAGCAAGTCGCGCCATGACCCTCCGCGTCCGACAAGCAATCGCGACAAGCGTGAGGCGTCGCATGAGGGTAAAAACAAGAAGGCTAACCCACCGGCACCTCCGTCTCCGTCGCCCCCTAATAGCCACCATGGAGGAGGAGCCCCGCGTCGTTCACACCGCCCTTCCCCTGGCGGCAAGTCGAAGAGAGCAAACCCGGAGCCATACGACGCATGTTCACGCCTTGACAAGATTCACGAGGCCCGGGAAGGACAATACATGGGACCATGTTGCTTTGGACCTTTAATACGCACCGCAACTTACCGCATGGGTTTCTGGATTGACAAGACCATCAAGCCCTATGACGGCACCGTCAAGCCAGCTGCATGGTTGCAGGATTACGACAACGCGGTGGAGATCGACGAGGGTAACCCCAACGTTGACGTCAAGTACCTCCCACTGATGCTGTCGGGCACGGACCCACAATGGATCGATGAATTGCCGGAGAAGTCCATCTGCAACTGGTTGTACATGCAAGAAGCGTTCACCAAGAACTTCGAGGGTACGTACAAGCGTCCCTGCATTATTGGCGATCTACAGCGGTGCGTGCTGGAGAAAGACAAGTCATCTCGTGCATACCTCTCAAGCTGGCTGGATATGAAGAATTCCTAGCGCAGGAGTGCACGCTCAGACCACCATGGATGCCTTCATCGATGGGTTGGAGAAAGGTACATTGCTCCGACATAAGTAGAAGCGCCTGCAGGACAATCACCAGCTAGATCTCAACCAGATGATCCATCTGGCTAGTGAATTCGCGGCCCCTGACGACGATGCTCGCGGCTCCCTACCGGAAACGGCTGTTCCAACTCAATCTAGGAGGAACAACAGCACAAAGCGGAAGATACCGCCATAAGAAAATAAAACCTCCGAGATGGTCTCCATGACATTTGCAGGACGAGGTGATGGCGGACAGCGTGGCCGAGGACAGGGGCTAGTCGTGGGCAGCAACGAGGTAGTGAAACAACCTCGGCAGCGCTCCGCGTTCCGCAAACCTACAAGGAGTACCGTGATATGTCGTGGCTCGTACACCTCGACGCCAACGGCAAAGCCACTCACACCAATCGCCATTGCAAGTTCGTCAACGACCTCAAGGAGGACCCGGAGTCCGGCTCCAAGCGAAGTCGGCATAACAGACCGTGAGGCAAGGGCAAGGGGAAGAAGAAGGAAGATGAATCCAAGGATTCAAGTGACATGGACGAGGACGTTGACTCCAAGCACGCCGCCAAGAGCGATGGCAAGGGAAAGAACCCCTTCGAGAAGAAGGCCCCCCTCTACCACACTTTCCTTGGCACCCCTACTGTCCGGCAACAAAAAACCTCGCTGAGGATACTGATGGCCACCCTACCCCCAGTTCCCCAGTACCTGCGCTGGTCGGAGATTCCAACCACTTGCGACAGGAAGACCTCATCCCTACGGAGAACTACTACACCATGGTCATCAACCCCCTGATTAACAACAATGAGTTCACAAAATGCATGGTAGATAGTGGAAGCAGCATCAACATCATGTACCTGGATATGCTGCACAAGATGAACTTGACGAAGGCCAACCTAAGACGGACCAGCACCATGTTCCATGGCGTAGTTCCTGGCCAGGAGGCTTGGTCCCTTGGGTGCATCACGCTCCAGGTTGCTTTTGGCGATGTTAATAATTACCGCTAAGAACGCATGACCTTTAAGGTGGTCCCCTTCAAGAGTGTGTACCACATCATCTTCGGACGCAACATCTTCCACACCTTCATGGCCAAGGCATGCTTCCTCTACAACAAGCTCAAGATACCCGGACCAAATGTGTCATCACCGTATCCGGAAGCTTTACCAAGGCAAGGGACTGCGAGATTGGAAAGAAGCCTTTTAAGCTGTCCTCTAGAGCGAAGAATTCAAGGAGATCCAGAGCAAGGTCGATGCTTCAGAGATGCCGGCGTCGAAGAAGAAGATTTCTAACTCCACCCCAGCCTTCAAGGCTGCCATCGAAACCAAGCCGGTGGAACTTTTGGTAGGAGATGCCTCCAAGGACACCGCCATTGGGACGAACCTGGACCCTAAATAGGAAAGCGCGCTCGTCGAGTTCCTCCATGAGAATAGCGACATCTTTGCCTGGCAACCTTTCTACATGAAAGATGTACCTAGGAAACTTGCCGAGCACAGCTTGAATATTGATCCAAAATGCAAACTGGTGAAACAACCTCTACGGCGCTACGGAGATGAGAAGAGACGTGCCATAGGCAAAGAGATAGCTAGGTTACTTAAGGCTAGGTTTATCCGAGAAGTCCTTCACACCCGATGGGTGGCCAATCCTGTACTTGTCCCCAAAAAGGGAACCAAAGAATTAAGAATGCGTTGATTACATCGGCTTGAAAAAGTGTGTCCCAAAGATCCGTTTGCTTTGCCTCGCATTTACCAAGTCATTGACTCGACGGCAGGCTCGGATTTTTTGTGTTTTCTTGATGCATACTCATGATACCACCAAATCAAAATGATGAATTCGGACCAATTGGCCACTTCGTTCACCACACCTTACATCACATTTTGCTATGTCACAATGCCCTTTGGGCTGAAAAACGCAGGTGCTATGTACCAGCGGACAATACATCGTTGCTTGCACGATCAAATTGGTCGGAACGTTCACTCCTATGTGGAAGATATAGCGGTGATGTCGAAAAAGTCAAACGACTTAATCTCCGACTTAAAGAAACCTTTGATAATCTCCGAAAATACAACATGATGCTTAACCCAAAGAAGTGCGTATTCGGGGTTCCAGCAGGAAAATTGTTGGGCTTCATCGTTTCCTAGCGTGGAATCGAGGTCATCCCGGAGAAAATCAAGGTCATCCTAAACATAAATCGTCCGACATGTCTGAAGGACATACAACGGCTAACAGGCTGCATCGCAGTAGTTAGTCGGTTCGTCAGCCGACTTGGAGAGAAGGCACTGCTGCTATACAAGTTGCTGAAGAAGGCGGGAAATTTACATGGACGGACGAAGCAGATGCAGCACTGAAGTAGCTAAAGGAGATACTTTCCTTGGCGCCTATCCTCGCAGCACCCGAGCCTATGGAGCCTATGTTAATTTACATGGTGGCCACCAACCGGGTAATCAGCATCATCGTCGTTGTAGAGCGGAAAGAACCAGGGCATGAGTACGGAGTTCAACGACCAGTTTACTATGTAAGCGACGTCTTGACGGAGTCCAAGCAGCGTTACCCACACTACCATAAGCTAGCTTATGGAGTGTTACTTCCTTCTCGGAAGCTAAGGCATTACTTCCAGGAGCACCCTATCATAGTTGTGAGAAAAGATCCACTGTCCGACATCATCAACAACAGTGACGCTACATGAAGGGTCGCGAAGTGGGGCAGTGAACTTGCCGCCTTTGAGATCACCTACAAGAGATGCGACACTATCTAGTCACAGGCCTTGGCAGATTTTCTCGCAGATTCGACGAAGATGCCAGATGCTACCCCTATACCGGAGCCAGAATATTAGGTGATGCACTTTGATGTATCAAAGATACTCAATGGATCGGGGGCTGGTGTACTCTTATAGTCACCAATCGGGTAAAAGCCACACTACGTTCTGCAGATCCACTTCGAGGCTACGAACAACTTGGCGGAGTATGAAGCACTCATTCACGGACTACATGTAGCCAAGGATATTGACATCAAGCACATAGTTTGTTGTGGAGATTCCGACTTGGTTCCCCAGTAGGTGGCGGGCACCTGGAACGCGCGGAACCTTATGATGGCGGCATATCGAGACGAAGTGGACGAGATATCCAAGAGCTTCTTGGGCTACGAAGTCAAGTATGTCCCAAGGGAGCAAAATGAGGCAGCTAATCTACTGCCAAAGCTTGTATCAGGGCGCAAACAAATTCCGCCTGACGTTTTTCTAGAGAATCTACGGACACCATCCGTGAAGGGAGCGGACACCGAGAACCCGGATAGAGTTGAATCTTTCGTTCACACAATGACAAAGGTCCCTCCGGCTTAGACAAAACCATTCATCGAATATCTCGTACACGGAACTTTGCCCGACGACGAAGTCGAAAGACGGAAAATAGTACGTCGAGCAAAGGGCTATACGATAATCAATGGACAGCTCTACAAAAGAAGCACCACTCGTGTATACCTCAAGTGTGTTTCCTAGCAAGAGGGTATTGAAATCCTTCGTGAGATCCATCTCGGAGATTGCGAGCATCACGCTGCTCCTCGATCGTGTTGGTCTCGAAAGCCTTCCGGCAAGGATTCTACTGGCTGACGGCGAAGGCGGATGCCGACAAGCTGGTTGAGATGTGCCTGGGATGCCAGTTTTATGCCCGACAACCATATGTTCCAGCTGAAGAATTGTGAACAATACCAATAACTTGGTCGTCTGCAGTCTGGGGGCTAGACATGGTTGGTCCGTTGCAGACGACACCATGTGGGTTTACGCATCTCCTAGTAGCAGTTGATAAATTCACCAAATGGATAGAAGCTAAACCCATTAGAAAGCTTGATGGGGCAGTTGCCCTTAGGTTTGTCCAAGATCTAGTGGTGAGATTTGGTCTCCCACTCAGAGAAGTGGATGCTTATTGTTGGGAGAAAGGCATCGGACTTGACCTAGCATCTGTGGCACATCCACCGTCCAATGTCCAAGTTGAGCAAGCCAATGGATTAATTCTGCACGTAATAAAGCCACATCTGGAAGTACCGGTGCATAGAGCAGCTGGAGCCTGGGCAGAGGAATTACCATCTGTGTTGTGGAGTTTATGAACTACACCCAACGAAGATGACACTAAAGAATCCAGATGCCTAGATGTTGACCGTCTCGAGGAGGAGCACATATTGGCATGCCAAATATCCTTCATCTACCAGCAGAAGCTACGCAGCTACCATAGTCGTTGCGTTCAGCATCGCTCGTTTAAAGAAGTGGATCTGGTGCTCCGACTTAAGCAGAATAAGCCACACAAATTATCCCCGCCATGGGAAGGACCGTTCATCATAAGCAAGGCGCTGCTCAATGGGTCTTACTACCTCGTTGACAATCGTGAACTTGAGGATGGACCCAGCGATGATCATAAGTGTAAGCGACGTGACCCGGATGATGAATACCCGGAGCTTGATCGGCCATGGAACATAGCACAGCTATGTCGTTTTTACACTTAGCATTTTTTATCTATTGTGTACCTCTTATATGACCAATGAAATAAAGCTCTCTGGTTCACTCATATTCCCGAGTCTTTTACCTCCTTTAGTGTTCATTTTTGGATCGTATAAAACATTTATGCACAATCTTTGCATTTACACTTGTGAAAATTCCGCCTATGGGTGTTATCTTAGGTTTTATGGAATACATGTTTTGTGTTGTTTTTATGCGGATTCTGGAGTAGTGACTTTTGGCACTTGAGGTCGGCGATTTTGTGCTTAGGTTTTTGACGGTGCCATTGGGCATCATCACCTAAGCGCATGGTTCCGACTACGAGTCTTCCGACTCACGAAAGGTCAAGCATAAAAACCAAAGTAATGGATAAGCCAACACTTGCTTAAAAAATATTTACATGCTGGAACTAGTACATGAGTAGCAGGAAATTACAACTATTGTTTTTTCCACCTTAATTTAACACAATATTTTTTCCGCATACACCAATCCAGAGGAAACAAATATTACAAAGTATTTTTCATTCCTCTGACGCAGGAGACTTTGAAGCAGCATCGTCAGCGGCAGGAGAGCCATCATGATCGTCTTGGAAGTTTGTGGTCTTGAAGGGCTCGGAGGAGCTCTGGTGGTCGCCATCAATGATCTCGAGTGGCATGAAGATGTTGTGGTCTACCAACTCGGCAACCCTGGTGTCAAAACCCGCGAGCGATGCCCAGATAGCCTTATGGTTAATCTTCTGGCCTTCATCGTCTACGTCGGGAAGACCTGAGGTTACAGTGTCGATGTCGGCATCCTCGTAGTGAGCCTTGAACATCGCCAGCGACATTCTTGCACCAACCTGTGTACATGAAGCTTTCCAGCTTACGATATGCTCGGGGACTTGGCGCAAGATCTTCGAGTACTTCATCATGGAGTCAGCCGCCTTGATGTTGATATTGAGGGGCTTGGCAATCTGGTTGGCCTGCTTGATGGCAGTGCTGGTGAAGTTGCCAGCGAGAACCATGTATTCCTTTAGCGGAGGAGGCGAATTGGTCAAACCAATAGGAGGTGCATTTCCGACAAACAAAGGAGCACATGAGTTCAATAACACAAAAAGTTCAGAGTACTTGGCTTGCAGAAGTACAATACGGAGATTGCTTGCTGAAGATGCTCGCCTCGGCTTGCTGGAGTGTCTCCGCCATGGAATCCCGCTCTTGTCGGAGGACCTTGCATGCTTCAAGGTTGCGCTGATTCTGCTCGTCGGCAGCTTTCTTCTGGTCGTTGAGCATCGCAATCTCCTCCTGCAAGCGGTTCATCTCCGTGTTGGCGGACTCCTGCAGGGCCTTCATGGACTCCTCGTGCATCTTCAGAGTGTCGGCTCTCTCCTTCTTAAGGATCTTGTTCTCGCTATCTAGCAGCTCAATGTGCTTGGATTGCTCGACAATGTACTTGGCCTTGGCGATAGCTTATGCAAGTCGAAGAAATAACAACACATAATGAGTAGTCGGAGAATGATGGCACAAGACCAAGCTTGAGTACGAAACTATAAGGAAAAACAGACTCTTTCTCTTGGTGATTTGTTCCTTCAAGAAGGTAGTTTTACCCTTTTTAGCTTCCATCTCCATGCACATCTTGTGGAACTTCTCGTTGGCGACGCCTCTCCGAGCATTCTCATTCTATGGAAAGAAGATCAAAATCATTTAGTCTTTTGGAGCATCTAGCCGGATAAATATCCACCTAGAGGCTTGGGGGCTATAGTGAGAGTTTCTAACTCGGTTAAATGCTTAGTCTTTGTTTAAGCATATAGTCGGAACTAATACAGTTTCACCTAGAAGCTTGGGGGCTACAGTAAGAGTTTTTAACTCGGCAAAAGCTTATTCTTTGTTTAAGCATCTAGTCGGAACTAATTCAGCTTCAACTAGAAGCTTGGGGGCTACAGTATTGAAATTTACAAACACTGCGTATGCTACTTTAAAAGTATCTAGTCGGAATAATTCATTCAAACTACATACTTGGGGGATACAGTGAGAAGTTTTATAGCTTAGTCACTCTTAGAGCGTTCAGATGCAAACACCTATGGTTTTCCTTCTAAATCCTCAGGGGCTACACTGGGATACAAATTATGAAATGCAAAAGGCAAACAAAACTTACAAGTGCGATGATCTTGATATTGGTGGCGCTCTCGGCAAATATCTTGCTGAAGGAAAGGCTATTTCCTCGCAGGATTTCCGCCTGCTTGAGCAGTTCCTCAAGGCCGCCTGTCGGAGAAGTTGGCGCAGCACCACGAGCCAGAGCTGAGCTAGTCGGCGTAAGCGCCGGGTAGACAATCTTCGGGAGCTCTACTGGCTTCTTGGATGTGGTGGCGCCGCCTTTGGCAGATGTTCCGCCTTCCACTATTGCCTTACCACTTCCGATGGCATCCTTAGCCGGAGCTTCAGCTGTTTTGGTCGCAGTGTTTTCTTGTGTCGCCTGCTCGCCGACAACGAGAAGCTCCGCGGAGACACTTGGATCCACCTCCATGGCGGAGGGGCCAGATGCCGCCTTAGCTAGAGAGCTTGTCGGCGCAGCAGCAGGCTAGACGCTAGGAGTGGTAGGGGCGATGGTGGGAGATGCTTGGTGCGACACATCTCGGTGCAACATATCTGTAATGTTTTTAGAAGCCCCTGATGTTTTGGAGGTCTTCTTCAAACTTAAACTAGCCTTCTTCCTGAAACGTGAAAAAGTATAAGTACAGGAATAACACGAGTAATGGACAATGTCGGATGATAAGTGTAGGGGTTCGTAGCATCGAAAACAAAAAATTTCTACCGCATGCAAACAAACAAGCCAAGATATATCTACTATATTGTAGCAACGAGTCGATAGAGGAACTCACCCTCGAAGATTCCAAAGCGGTTAACGAGAGCAGATTCTCGTGGGTGATGTAGTCGTACTCTTGGCGATCTCAAGATCGCGTAGACGATCCTTCCGGCGCTGCGTTCCGGCAGCGCTCCCGCAGTCGGTCACACGTTCGGTACTCGACGAAGACCTTCCTCTCCCTTGTTCCAGCAGGCAGCGGAGGTTTTAGCACTCTCCTCACGATTCCGGCAGCACAACGGCGTGGTACCGGAAGTAGAGGGGATATCTCGCAGGGCTTCGCCTTAAGCCGGAGCGAGTATGGTGGACTATGAGAGAGCCTTGGTGATCTAGGGTTTAGACAAACCAATTAGAAGGGGCTAGACCGGCGGCTAGTGCAATTAGAGGCCCCAACTCGGCGGCTTGGGAGAAAACCCTAGGCTGTGGCTAGGGTTTAGGTTTAGAGGGAGGCAACTTGTGTGTCTAGGAGGGGAGCCCTGCCCCTCCACTTATAGGTGGAAGGAGGCGCGCCTGGGGAGGGGAGTCCCTCCCCAACTCAGACCCAAGGTGGGCCGGCGGTGGGAGGAGGAACTCCTCCCCCAAGTCGGTTTCAAACCTCCTTCTCCTCTTTCCCAAAACTAGCCGTTTGACTTTCAAACTAGCCGTTTGACTTTTCAAACTAGGATTTGAATAAACCCTCTATTTTGGTACAGCGATGACACCTAGTACATGATGCAATCATATCAACTTGATATAACACATTCATGTACCCTTTCCCCTCTGGAGTGCCGGACATTCCGGAACCTTCTAGAACATTCCCGATGAAAACACCGGAACCATTCTCCAACTCCGAAACAGGACTTTCCTTATATGAATCTTATTCTCCGGACCATTCCGGATCTCCTCGTGATATCCCGGATTCCATCCGAGACTCCGAATAACATTCGGTCTCTTACTCATCATTCCATAACTACTCAAACAACGTCGAATCCTTAAGTGTGTCTCCCTACAGTTCGTGAATTATGCGGACATGATCGAGACACTTCTCCGAACAATAACCAATAGAGGAATCTGGAAATTCATATGGCTCCCACATATTTCTACGATTACTTTGCGATCGAATGAACCACTTACATACAATACCAATTTCCCTTTGTCTCACGATAGTTTACTTATCCGCGGTTTTGATCGTCGGTATATCTGCATAACTAGTTCAACCTCGTTACCGATAAGTACTCTTTTCTCGTTCCCATGATATGTGATACCTTGTGAGCCAGTCACATGCTTGCAAGCTAATTGGATGACATTACACCGAGAGGGCCCAGAGTATATCTATCCGTCATATGGATGGACAAATCCCATTCTTGATCCATGTGTCTCAACCAATACTTTCCGAACACTCAATGCCACCTTTATAGCCACCCAGTTACGGTGTGGTGTTTGATGTCATCAAAGCATCCATCCGGCAAAGGTGATATGCATGATCTCATGGTCGAAGGAATTAGGTTACTATGTATTAGAAAGCATATAGCAATTGAACTATTTAAAATGACTTGATCTTTATGCTACGCTTATCTATAGGAGTATGTCCATCGCATCATTCTCCTAATGATACGACCCTGTTGTTAATAACATCTCTATGTTCATGATCAGGAAACCATGATCATATATTAACCAACAAGCTAGTTTAACAAGAGGATTTACTAGGGACTCTTTTATGTTTACAAATCACATAAGTATTAATGTTTCCTGTTAATACAATTATAGCATGGTATGTAAACATTTATCATAAGTATGAAGATATGATAATAACCCACTTTATTATTGCCTCTTGGGCATATCTCCAACAATAAGAAGCTTACACAACGGTGGGGGCCTTGGTGAAAGGGATGCCGGTAATCTTTCTTTTCTCCGCCTCTAGGGAGACGGTGGAGATCTTGGAGGCTCCACCCTCCGTCTTCTTCTTATTTTCTCCGTCGACAGCGTCAGAGGTGGATCTCTTCCGCTTAAGCGCCAACAGAACATCGTAGTCGGACACGACGGTGACTTCCTTCATCTTGGGGTCATAGATTTGGATAGCCATGCTATCCTCCTCTAGTTTGCTGAGCTGTTAAGTGAAATCCCAAAGTGATTAGATGAATTGGTAATGGCTAGATGGAAGAACTGGAGTATATGTCATACACAGAAAATAAATACATATCTTTGGGCACGTGTGTCACATCCCAAGATTTTCCAAATCTTGTAATGTGAAATTAAATGAATAAAATAAAACTTTGTTTGATTTTCAGAGCCAGAAGAAACTTTTTGAATTAAAATGGAACCTCAAACCCATTTGAATTAAATAAAATCCTAAAAGGATTTAAAAAGATAAACATTTCATAAAAGGGAAAGAAGTGGAAATATTATTTTGAAACAATCAAATGAAAAGATTTGTTTTCAAATGAAATAGAAGTTTATAAATAAAGAATGTTTTAAGAAGCCAAATTAAAATTTGACAAGCTTTGGAAATTAAAACATTTTTAAAACAATATAATAAAGGTTTATTTAAAAATAAAGGATTTTTCAAATAAAATAATAAGGATTTAACATCCAGCCTTATTTGAAGATAAGAGGTTTTACCAATTTAAATTGAAACATCAAAACTTATTAAATTATTTAAAATAAGTTTTCTCAATTATTTGAAATTCACAAATAAAATCTACTAAAATGTTTTGGCTTTATTTTTAATAATAAAATAAAACCTAATTGAAATAATAATGAAAGTCTATTATATCTAATTAATAATGGACCCTAAAATAAGATGTTATTTTGTTTTAAAACAAATTCCCAAGTATTTTATTTTCAAATAAGACCTCTTGGTTTGGTTATTGAAAATAATTGGATTTCAAATGGAAATGTTATTAAATAAATCAAACACTAATAATAATTTAAAAGATCCATTTTATTTAATTAATAAATGAATCTTAAAATAAATAAAAGTATTATTTTATTTTGGACTTTGGATTATGTTGATAAACAGAACCAAAAACTTGATACAAGTGTGATGATTGTTTGAATTATTTGAATGTTATCTTGTTGTTTGAATTATGAATTGTATTTCAAATCAGAAAATGGAATTAGAAAAGAATAAAACAAAGAAAACAGAAAAAATAAGAGAAAACGACCAGCCCAACAATCTGGCCCAACACCCAGTCCAACCCAGCTCCTATTCTCCCCCGAACCGTTTTCTTTCCACTCAGAACCGCACCCACCCAGCAACCGACAAGTGGACCCCTCCCCTTCTTCTTTTCTTTCACTGCCAGCGGACCCCACACTGCCTCTTCCTTCTTCTTCCTCGCGCGAACATGCCTCCCCCAGACGACGCTGCCGTTGCTGCCCATGAATGCCATGATCAATTCGCCTTAACGCCGCGTTAATTCCTCGTCGCGACCACGCCCTTTTAATCGCCTCGCTCTCTCCTCCGTTTTCCCCCAGACACCGCCTCCCCTCTGCCCCTAGACTGCCTCTAATTCTCTCTGTACCGCCGCCGCTCCGACGATGTTCCGGTGAAGATTCCGACGAAACCCCACCGCCCCTTGCCTCCCTAAGCACCCTAGCAGCTTCTCCACTCTCAGGCGCACCTGCTAGTGCATCCAACTCGACCGCGGGTACCCTGTAACCTCGCCTTCGACAACGACCACCGTCGCCACCATCTGCTTCATCTCCGACGACGCCCACAGGTTAATTCCGACGACCCCGTGCCCTCTGGATCACGCACACATCTTTGCCATGGTCATACGCAGCTAACATAACCCTCTGTTTGTCTTCTCGTGGACCACAACGTCATCCTCGACCTCGACCGCGCGCATCCGTCGCCAGAACTATCTCCGGCGAAGAAGCACGTTGAGCATCAGCGTTGCATTGCGAGCCTAGTGAGCATCCTCCCCCTCTTCTTCGCGTCCTATTTCGCTAGCGCTGCCGCCAACTAGCCGTTCCGCCGCTCGCCGTCGACCTAGCGCCGCCAGTCCTTGGCCAGGCAGCAGGAGCCGTCCGATGTCGATCGGATGGATATGATAGAACCACTTATCGAAAGGGTACGCGACCATCTGAGCCGCACACGCTCCTTTTTATCCTATGGCCTGTATCACGCGATCCACACGAAACGGTATTGCCCAATCAGAAGCAGCCACGTGTTCAGGATTCGATTTAAAATAGAAATTTGATCTGATTAGAATACAAATTTGTAGTTGCTATAACTTTCAAACCACACGTCCAAATTTGGCAAATTTTATATCAATAAAATCAGGAGAACAAGCCCTAGCCAACCATGGCCTTAGTTTTAAAAATAGTATCAGTTAGCTTGTTTGAAATTACAGAAACATTTATGTACTTGTTTAGAGTATAAAAATTGTTTAAAATTGTTTTTAGGATTAAATATTTTGCAAAATGGATTTGTGTGACCTTACTGACCCTAGGAACCAACCCATAGTGTTAAAAATGATTTTTGTGAAATTTAAGTTGAATTATTTAACTTAGCCATTTTCTAGCCAAATAAACTCATTGATTTTATTATGGAAATGTTTTTACAAGGAAAACTTTGGGAAAATGTTATGGACCAAACATACTTACCTAAAACACCAAGCCTTGCCAAAGGCAACTCATTTGGTGAAAAACATACAGTTTTGCTTTGAAAAGAATAATTTTCACCACATAAAATGTTGAATGGATTTTAAAATAGACTTTGAGAAAAACCCTCTAACTAATGACTTTGCCATTTTGGTAAATGACCAATGTGGACCTTACAAACTTATAAACCTATTAGAGACCAACCTTGCAATAGAACCCTCTTTTTGCATGACTTAGGATCCATTGCTTTGTGTATGTGAAATATTGTTTGAATGTTGGTTTGGAATGATACTTGATACTATGCTTGTTTAATTGTAGTGAAATTAACAAAGTGTGAGACTAGCAAGATCAAGGAGTAACTCTCATTCCCTAAACAAAAAGGCAAGTTACACTATCATACAAAAGACCTACTATTTTCATTATACTTAGTGGATTTTGTAAACATGCATGAAAATGTTTTATACTTATGCCATGCTAATCCTAATAGGATTCCCTATACACTCCTTAGTAAAAATATTGAAGTTGTACATGCTTAGCCATGCTATGTTTTAAAAAGAGATACATGTTGAGATTTTACAAAGATTGAAAAAAAAGACTTGTGTTTTATATAATAAAACAAGGACTCAATGAACCACCTAGGTGGTGGACACTTTATGTTTTGGAGAAGGTGGCAACAAAAGGAACCATGTCTATGGCAATAACTTTGTGTTGTGCTCCAAATAAAAACCTAGGTGGTGGAAACTTAGAGATTGAACATGTTTCTCCAATTGTGGCTTTCGTGTACAACCACATGCTATTATGGCTCTGGCTTAGTCAACTACATTAGGAAGACCCATACATTGTCTTTAGTTACCGGACATGGGGATCTGGAATTCTTCATGGGGGCTGAAGACAAGCTAGCAATGATGTATGGGAGGACCTTTTGGAAAGACTTCGTCACATTCTCAGTCTGCCAGTACTCCATCTTGGTGAGCACTAATCCAGTAGGCCACTGGTGGCAACAAGATGGGATTGTGTCATGTGGGTAAAGTGTACTCCTTCTGCAGAAGTTAATAAAATCTAAGTACTTAGCCGTGTCCCCGGTTATGGAGAATACTGAGCAACTAAAGTTTGGACCATGAGAGATCTCGACATTCCAACTTCTAATATAAAAACTTGATGCACTTGGGGGTACCAAGGAATTCAAAGAGATTTTGTTAAGCTTGTTGCACTTGGGGTTACCAAGGTGCTCAAGAGCATGATGTACTTGGGGTTACCAAGGGACTCATGAGATTTTGATAAAAACTTGATGCACTTGGGGTTACCAAGTAACTCAAGGGATTTTGACAAGGACTTGAACACTTGAGTTTCTACCAAGGAGTTCAAGGAACTTGGAAAAAAAAGATTTGACAAAGGACCAAAACCATTTTGAAAAGATAGGATAAATGTTGCTTTATGCAAATAAACCTTAAACTCTACTTAGCCAAATGTGCATGTATTGATAGGATCCACTCATATTTCCATAAAAGTGAAACTTGCCAATACAATTCAAAATGTATTGACCCTTGTGGCTATAACCTGTAATGTTGCAGGTTGATTGTTTTATATGAAGATTGTTTGATTGACTAGGACTACAAAGTCTACAACCAACATCTGCCTGTGGCACTTTGAAGATGAAGGACCCATGACTATATTTATTCCGCTGCAATGTATTGTAATAGCCATATGAGCTATGTATGATGTAATAAAATTATTATATTCCTAGTTATAAAGTTATATTTTGACCTTGTTTCTTGATATTACATCTTACTGTGGATGCTAGCTATTGATCCAGGGACTAGCATTGTAAAACACAGGAGGGATCAATCTTATCTAAGATTGGGAACCTCTACAACGTGCCATCAACGAACATGTCGTAGGTGATGGTGAAGTGATACTTTGGAAACGTATCTATAATTTTTGATTCTCCACTACTAGAAAAACGCCTATTCGTGGCGCACCTGAAAAGGCATTCCGTGGCGCAATAGCAGTGCGCCACGGGCCTCGCGCTACGGCTATCTCATAGCCGTGGCGCATTGCATGGTGCGCCACGGGTATATCGAGATCGGCGTGGCGCACTACCAGGTGCGCCACGGGTAGGGGTACAGGGTGCGCCACAGATGTGTTTTTCAAAAAACAAAAAAAATGCAAAAAACACCCTCGTTTTGAATTGCAAAAGCAATCAGGTCCATGCATCGCCGCCGCAGTCGTGTCACCTCACCGGAGCATGGCCGTGGCAGGGAGGTGCGGGAGGGGTCGTGTCCGCTCTAGTCCTCGCCGGAGTCGAGGTGGTAGGAAGGGTGTGGTTGGAGAAAGGAAGGTAGGAAGAGAGGGAGGAAGGAATAGATGGAGGAAGAGAGGGAGGAAGGAAGAGATGGAGGAAGAGAGGGAGGAAGGAAGAGATGGAGGAATAGAGGGAGGAAGAGAGGGAGGAAGGAAGAGATGGAGGAAGAGAGGGAGGAAGGGAGGTCGGACACCGCCGTCACTGCAAGGAGAGGAGGAGGCCGTCGTCGCACCGTCACTACAAGCAGATGAGAAGGGGAAGGAGGAGAAGGAAGAAGGAAGAAGGTGAAGGAGAAGGAGAAGGAAGAAGGAGAAGGGAGAAGGAAGAAGGAGAAGGGAAAGGAAAAGGAAGAGGGAAAAGGGGGAGGGAAAAGGGGGAAGGCAAAGGTAGGTGGGCGGGGTGAGGATTCGAAATTTGAATCCCGCCCAAGCTTATCCGTGGAGCACTAGGTGGTGGTGCGCTACGGGTAAGTCGCCCTCTATTTTTATTTCTGCAGGAAAAAACGGTCTATTGACCGTAACTTTTTACTCTTTTCGAATTTTGAAAATATAAAAAATCGCTAAACGACTGGAGGTGGTTGCGAGAAGATGCGAAATCTCGTTCTCATCATTTTGGTATATTATACGATTTGTTTCGATATTGTATGCAAAAGTTACGGCCTTTTTACCGTGTCATGACTTTTTTTGCAAATAAAGTCAAAACTCATGTTTGTTAATTTTACTAGAAGCTATACCACATTACCTACCTAAATATGAAAGGATTTAATTTTTTGAAGTGTTTATCATTTTCTTTTATTTTTTGCAAAGCCTAAAAAGGCGATCCACGGGGGGGGGGGGGGGGGGGGGGTGGAGTTGGTGCATGCCACTTAGCCGTAGGGCACTAGGGCAGAGTTCCCTACGGCTAAGTTGACCCAGCTGCAGCAGCAAACATGCCCGTAGCGCACTAGGTCAAGGTGCCCTACGGATAAGTGACACATCCGTAGCGCACCATGACCTAGTGCACTATGGGTATCTGTGATGTGGCCACATGTGCCCTGGCCCACACATAGCCGTGGCGCACCACCCCCATGTGCGCCATGTTTATGACAGTTAGCCGTAGGGCACCAATAGCAAGTGCGCCACAGAAGTGTGGATTACCTATAGCCGTTTTCCTAGTAGTGCTCCATGCTTGTTTAGTATCTACTTTGCTTTACTTGTCCACACTTTGAGGTGCTTTTTACATGTTTTCTAGTACTAACCTACTAACAAGTTGCAATAGTGACAGATGCCTATTGCTGTTTTTGGTTTCAGAAAAGTTAGTAAAAAAATATTCTCGGAATTGGACGCGACAAACATCAAAGTCAATTACTTTCAATGGGGAACAAGAAGTCTAGAGGAGAGCCGGAGGGGCCAGGCAGGAGGGCTAGACCCACCCAGGTGCCGGTGGGCCCAACCTCACGCCTGGCTAGAGTTTGGCGACCCTGGCCGCCTCCTTGGCCTCCCCCTTTGCCTATAAGAAGCCCCCAATGCAGAAAACCTGAGTACCCGATCAAATATCCACGAAACCTCCTGTAGCCGCCACCACCATCGTCCCTAGATTGGGGGGGGATCTGAAGTTCTTCCCGGCACCCTGCTGGAGGGGAGATCATCCCGGAGGCCTTCTCTCCGGTATGATGGGTGAGTAGTTCCACCTTGGACTATAGGTCCATGTAGTATATAGATGGTTGTATCTCCTCCTTTGTGCTTTCATGTATAGATCTTGTGAGCTCCGTTCATGATCAAGATCTAATCTATTTGTAATCATGCATGTTGTGTTTGCAGGGATCCGATGGATATTGAGATTATTATGTTGGTTTGAGTAATGGTTTTGTCTTTATGATTCTATCATGTCTATGTTGTTTGTGATCTTGCATGCTCTTCGTTGTTATAAGCTATCTTGGCCAAGTAGTTGCTAGTGACTCCAAGAGGGGGTATTTATTCTCGATAGTGGGTTTATGCCACTAGTTTCCAAGGGAAGTGACATAAATCTCTCCGGTTGTAGATGTGTTGTTGCTAATAGGGGAAAACAACGGTCTCTTGTTCATGGAACATGTGGACTGTTTACCTTACACACTTTGCTTAAAGCAGATGTCCTTTGCTTGCAGCTTAATACTGGAGGGGGTTTGGATGATAACCTGAAGGTGGACTTCTAGTCATAGATGCAGTTGGATGGCGGTCTATGTATCTTGTTGTATTGCCCAATAGAATCTCATAGGATATTTCTCACTAGTAATTGCATTATTATGCCTTGCTCAGTTCATGTCAATTGCCCTACTGTAATTTGTTTGCCCTCCATGCCATGTTGTTTATCTAAGGAGAGCACCTCTAGTGAACTCTGGACCCCGGTCCAATCTTTACCATTGATACATCTTCCATTGTTACTTGTTTACTTGCTGCAAACCACCATTTCCTTCCACACCATACGTTTAATCCTTTTTTACAGCAAACCGGTGAGCTTGACAACCTCACTGATTCGTTGGGGCAAAGTCTTGAGTTTTGTTGTGCAGGTCTCCGCGTTGCTTGCAACACCTGTGTGACGTTTCCTTTCTCCTTCTAGTTTGATAACCTCGGTCTCTACTGAGGGAAGACTTGCTTCTTGATGCTTCACACCTTTCTCTTGGGGTTTCCAATGAAGTGCTCCATGTCAGCACCATCAACAAGTTTTCTGGCGCCGTTGCCGGGGAGGCCAAGGACGTCTTCACAAGGGGAGTCCTTCACTTCCTTTCTCTTTACTTTATTTTTAGTTTGCGTTGTTTCTGTTGCTTGGTTTACTTTATTTTTAGTCTAGTTTGGTTTGCTTGCTTTATTCAAAAACACAAAAAAAATAGTTCTTGCTCTAGTTGCTGCCATGTCGGCTTTTGGACCAACTTTTATTCCCCCAATGGTAGAAATCTCCACTTTTAAGCAAAAAAGTGAAGAAATTTTTAAGCAAGCTTGGTCTAGAATCTCTGCTTTCCATAGGGAAACTGAGCCTGAGTAAGCCTCATCTTGGTTATTGATAGTTTCTACCTCGGTATTGCTCTTCGTTATAGATATGGTTTGGATGTTGTGGCTGAGAATGATTTTTTGCTATGTACTGAGGATGAAGCTTTTGATGCCATAAGGAAATTAATCATGATCTATGGTACACCTGGCAAGTCTGATTCCTCTTTCACAATATTTTTGCTAGCTTGAACACTCTTGAGACCGGTATTATTGCTGCTATGAATAGTTGCTATCACACGCTTAGGGATTACCATGATTATGTTCCCATAAATTCTGAGCCTTCAAAGTTGTTTCCCACAATCAAAGTCTCAATAAACACTACACTTTTTTATGCTCGCTATGATATCATGCCTGAATTTTTTCTCATTCCTAAAGATATTTTTGACTCCTTGCGTCTTTGGGGGCTTATTGAAGGAGGAGAGGAAATCTCTCTTACCAACAATGCCACTATATCACCCATTGGAATAGCTGAAGGTGTGTTTACAAAAATCTCAGAAAAAATGGTGACTACTGATTATCTTGTTATTGAATGTGTAGGCAAGGGACAAATCACACTTGGAAGATCTCTACTGAAACACCTTGGGGCAGTAATAGATGTGGGAAAAGGCATCATGCATTGTCCTCCTCCGGTGAGCAATCATATCTTCCCTAAGGAAAATAAGAAAGGAAGGAACAAGAGGGGAAATTCTTCATTTGAAAATACTTGATTCTTCTTGCTTCTTGTGCCAAACTTAAAGGCGTTAAAGAAAAGTACTTGTTGGGAGATAATCCAAGAGTTTTCTTGAGTATTGGAAGTTATTACTTCAGTAATGACCTCTCCTTATCCTTTTTGTTTGCTTTTTGTGCCAATAATGACCTCTAATGAGAGGGAAGTAAGATTTGGCGAGTTCTATCCCAAAATAGATTTTTGTCCTCCACCAAAAAAATTCGTAAGGAGGCTTTGTAACTTGTATTGAGCTCAAACTTTATGAATAAATCCCCAGTATGTTAGCTAACTTTCGTTAGTTCAACAATTTTTGATTTGAGCAACAGAAGATGTTCGAAAAAATTGGTTTCTACCTACTGGTCTGTTTTGATAGATTTCTGCCATTATTTGCATTTTCTTCTTATTGATTCTTTTTTGAGTTCTCTTTAGGTGAACTGAGCTTTTTTAAGGAGTTACTATATTAGCTTGCATTTTTAATGAAAAGCCTTGCTGTTCCAAAGCTTTGCCAGGGTCTAATATCTTTTGAATAAGCTTATGTTGCTAATGAAGATTGTGTGAAGTTTTGTATGAAGGAAAAATTTCAGGTGGAGAGAGAGAATGATGCAATGAGATGATGAATGGACAAAAGCTCAAGCTTGGGGATGCCACCATGGTGTCACCCCATGAAATATCCAAGAGGTACAAGAGTAAAATCTTGTGGATGCCCAAGGCATCCCCTTCTTCATCAATAAAAAGGTTAGGCCTGTCTAGACACTTCGTTTTTATTATTTCATGCACAGTTGTGTTGTTCTTGGAGCGTCTTAGTTTTCGTTTGCTTTGGTTAGTTTTTTTAGTTTTCTTGAGTATTCTAGACCCCCGTTCTCGTTGTGTTGTTTTGCAAATAAGTTTTCTTGGTGTTTGGAAAGGAGTAGTAAGTTCTTTCTTGAAGTGCAAGAGGAGCTTGCATTGACTGTGACATAGACTTTAGCATGACATGCTAGATGTTGTTTTTAACCTTGTGCTTAGTGATTATTGCTATAGAATGTCTTGTTCCAAACAATTGGGATTGCTTAGTGTGCCTTGAAGAAATTATGGGTTGTTTTAGCATGCAAAAGCATAGTATTGTGGTATTCTCCTTTGATGCTTTGCTTGGGTTGACTTGGCACATGCTCACACCATGTTACGACTATCACAAGTCACCATTAGCCTCTATGATCATTTAGTCCTTGACTTGTAGTACCACTCTTTGCTTTAATTAATATGCTTTGTTGCACTGCATGATTATGGTCATTATTGCTCTCTTAGTTGGTTGCTCACAGCTCTACTCATGCTTCCAACTCCCAAGAAACCAAGTTATTCCAAAGTTTCCACTATAAACTCCTATGCATGGTGTGTTACACCATTCCATGTATATTCTTTTCTTCAACTATCTTCCAATTAAAAACTATTTTGTTATGTGAAAACTTAGTTATTAAAGACCTCACGAACTTGATGGCACACTTTCTTATTTGCCCCTAATAAACTCAAACCATTGTGACAACTTTGTTGTATATGCTTTCACTTATAAGTTGGAATTAGCAGAACCGTGCTGTCACGGGGAACGTTTTCAACATTGCACTTGTACTCTATACTCAGTTGATATCATGTTCTTTTGTCTATGGATGTCACCGGTGTGAAATAAAGAGGGAACTTATAAGTCCATGGAGTTTGTATCTTGTGTTAGAGAAACGCCTGGGCCGCTAGCCTAAGCCATGCCTAATCATGGTGGAAACTTGCAGCATCACCATAATGAGCTATCTATGAAGCATCCTCAATAAAAAGATATGCATATGGTAAATAAAAATATTGCTGAGATGCTCATTGTCTGCTTGCCTTGTCATTTTGGTTATGGGAAAGATCTTGTACCATGTGCAAGGGGTACCCCGTTGGCGGTTCTCAATGATATGCAAATACTTATAGTGACAAGAACTTACCTGGACCCAAAGTTGAGTATGCATGAGGTGTGGCCCTCGTATTCAAGGGACTTGAGATTGCCAACTTATACTTCGTCAAGCAGATACTCCAGCTTTGCCACTTTAACCTTAACCACTTCAAGATGCTTATGATAGGGGCAATGAGGGTTGAAAGCTAACAAGTACCATAATTTTTGGAATCTCTTTTTGAAACTTGTAATCCCTGATTCCTTTACAAAAAAAGCCTTTCTCCACCACTATTGAGTCTCCACCTTCTACCTTTAGGAACCATTAAGAGAGCATAGTTGTCATTCTGTGTGCAGTGTTCCAAAGCTTATTAATTGATGCATATTGTGCTATTACTTGCTCTTGTGCTATTTGTTTCTAGTCACCCTTATGAACTTTTCAGGTTTCCTATGCATCTATATTGCTACTCTATGAGGGACAAGATGATTGCCACTATGTTATGTTTTCTGCATGTGAAACAAACAAACGTTTTTCAATGCATGTTACTCATGATCTTTGTTTGTAGCCTTTCATGTTGCATGCATAGTTACTCACTAGTAGAAAACAGGCCTTTCGTCCAGGACATTAGTCCCGGCTGTGGCTAGGGCAAGGACTAATGGCCCTGGCCAGACGGCCCGAGCCACCCATAACCATATGTCCCGGCCCGTTAGACCCCATTAGTCCTGGTCTGAGGCTCAAACCGGGAGTAAAGGGCCCTGGCCCTGCCGCTCACTGGGGACACCTCCTTTAGTCCCGGTTTGTATCTCCAACCGGGACTAGTGGTCTGGCCCTATATATACACGCAGACCCTCCCCCTCTCAACTGTTTTTTTCCTGGTGGGAGAGTGTTGTTGTGCTATTTTTTTCTTGTTCATACATATGCACAAGAGGTGTTCGGTGAAATGTCCATTAGTGCGATTTTAAAGGTCCCAACCTTTAATAAGGTAGAGATCCGTGTGTTTACAATGCTAGTCCCTGGATCAATAGCTAGCATCCACAGTTAAGATGTAATATCAAGAAATAAAGATCATATTACAATTTTATAACCAGGAATAAAATAATTCATTACATCTTACATAACTCATTTGGCTATCTCATTACAATGCAAGGGAAGTAACTATAGCATGGAGTCCTTCATCTTCAAAGTGCCATAGGCAATCATGTTGGTTGTAGACTTGTAATCCTAATCAACATACTTCACTAACATCAAACAAACCTGCAACATAATAAGTTACAGCCACAAGGGTCAATACATTTGAATTGTATTGGCAAGTGAGACTATGGTAGTATAGTGGAGTCTATCATCTATATGCATTTGGCTAAGTGGGGCTTAGGCTTGCTTTGCTCAAAATAGATTTTCCTTGTCATTTGAAAACACTAAGTTTTTCTTTGTCAAAATCATCCAAGGCATCTACCAATCATTGATTAAAGATCCTTTACCCTTGTTCAACCACAAGTTTTTAGCTTACAAATTGGGATAAGGAGATTCTTGATAGCTTCCATGTCTTTATGCTCAAATTGTCCATTGCCGGGGACACGGCTAAGTACTTAGCTTTTACTCTCTCGAGAGGTGGTGCACTTTCCCTACAAGACTCGACATGCATCGAGACAATATCTTTCAGAAGCCTTCCCTTAGACCAGAATGGACGTGCTCCAAACCTATCCCCCTACCACCAACTGTCCATTTGGCTAAGTTATTGCAACCTATATGATCCAGGCAGATCCCATAATGCCATGTGGCTGCACTTGAAGCTTCTCAACATTTGACATCTCAAATCTCTTTGTTCCTGGGTGGCATTCCACAAGTGAGATACACTAGGGTAGTCCATAAACATGGGCCCTGTGTAACCACTCAACAAAAATTAATCCATGCAAGTCCCTTTCCACTCAGGTGATTCATTCACATGGTTGTTTTATTAAACAAAACATAAGTCCTCGACTTAGAAATATTCCATAGCATGAATATAATCCACCCTTGTTTTATACTAGCTAAGCTAAGCATGATATTAGTAGGAACCTTAACTTAGGAAAATTCTACTATGGTTTCATCTACTAGAAATATCACTAATGCATATTGAAAATAATGGGACAAAAGTATGAAGCATCACTTGCCTTTTTGGTATAGAATATAAGTTCACTCCTTGATCTTGCAATAGTCACACTCTTCAAATTTCACTATAATTCAATCAAGGCACAAATTCAATCTACCATTTAAGCAATTCATCACATAAAATAAGGAAAACAAAACAATGCATGCAAACATGCAAAAGATTGTTTTATTTGGCAAGTTGGTTTCTAATAGGTTATAAACATTTTAAAACACCTATTGGTCATTTACAAATGTGGAAAAACCATTTGGTATCAAGTTAGTGAAGATGGCCATTTAAATCATTTTTGTTTTGCTAGAAATGATTTAAATCAAAGTAATAATTTCTAGTGTTTGCCAAATATATTTTTAAACACAAATGTTAGTGTTTTAAGGTCAAGTATTTAATATTAAAACCATTTGCAAAAGGTTTTACCTATAAACCACTTTTAAATCAAAGCGTTATTTTATTTTGTTGGAAATGCCTTTAAACAAGGTAATAATTTTATAGGGTTCATCGAAAATATATTTTTAAATCCTAAAACTTGGTGTTTCTGGTCAGAGAGTATAAATCAAACCATTTTCCAAAGGTTTTACTCAAAAAGCAATTTTTAACCATAATCAATATTTTTATTTAACTAGAAATGCTTTTATTCAAAGATTTATTCCTTAGCATCACAAAATATACTTTTAAATCTACAAGTTGGTTTTTATGGTTAGTAGGTTCAAAACATTCCATTTACCAAAGATTTTACCCCAAAAATATTTCTAGAATAATTTTTATACTCAAATTAGGCCTAAACAAGTTTCTTCAAAAACAACTAATTTTACAGACGCAACTCATTAAACAAAGTGCATGGTTGGTAAGTATTTGGACGTGTAGATTTAAAGTTATGGAATTTACAAAATCTAACAACTAATAGATCTAATTTCTGTTTTTAGAACACAGACTGGCCACGCGTCACAACCTCATTGGCTGGTACCGGTTCGTGAGGATCGTGCTACGTGGAGCGTTAGATTTAAAACAGATCGTGCGGCTCAGAGTGCTACGTACCCTTTCGTTAAGTTTTCTATCGTATCCGCCAGATCTAAATCGGACGGCGCAAAGGAGCTTGGCCAAAGGTGGGTTGCGCGCGACAGTGGCTGGCGGCGGCGCACTCGGGCGGTGATGCTGCCGGCGATACGGGAAGCGAGGAAAGAAGTGGGGTAGCTCACCGAGTTCGCGTGATGTCGCTGATGCTCGAGGTGTCCTTGGTTGGCGAAGGGGCGCTCAAGGACGACGGTAATTCCTCGCCGGAGTAGCTCCTGGCGACTGGTACTCTCGGTTGAAGACGGAGGCGATGCTATGGACCGCGCTAAGAAAAACAGAGGGTTGCGTTAGATGCGCACGATGCTGGGGATCACACACGTATCATCCAGAGGAAGAGGGGAAGCTGGGGCTTCTGGGGGAAAGTCTCCTGAGTAGACGCGGTCGTCGGATGGCGCTCTGACGTTGAAGTTGTCGATGTTCTGGGGCATGCGCGAGCAAGAGGAGACCACCGGTAGATGCGCCTGAGGATGGGGAGAAAGCTCGTGGGGTCGAGGGAGTACGGGGGTAGCTGGGCTCACTGGAATTGGAGTTCGAGCTCGTCGGAGCAGAGGAAGGTCTCGAGCAAATTCCGAGCAGCCTGGAGGCAGATGGGAGTTGGAGTCTGAGGGGAAAGGAAGGGAATATGTGGGTGGTTAAATGGGCGTGGTCAGGGGGGCAAGAATCACGTGGCATTGATTCGTATTCACGCGAGAGATTAATTGACAGAGAACGGCTGTGGGGAGGAAAGAACCAGTCGCGGGGTGAGGAAGACGATCTGGCAAGTGGGGCCTGGGCGTCAACGAGTGAAGAGAGTGTGCGGTGGGGTCCAATCGTCAGTGAGGGCGCGGGTGAGTAGTTTGGTGCAAATCGTTTTCTGCGGGGAGATGAAATGGGCTAGTTGGGCCTAGGGCTTGTTGGGCTGGTTCTTTCTTTTTTTATACTATTTCCTTTTCTTTTTTCTTTTTCTATTTTCATTTTCTGTTTTGAATTTGTTTAAACATTTCAAACAACCATTTGAATTCATATCTTTCCAAACTTTCAGCAAGTTTTAATACTCTTTACTAATGTATTTTAGAGACCACTTTAGTATATTTCTTTTATTCTCACAAGGTTTAAATATTTATTTAAAATGGACCTTTGTCTTTATTTAAATAGGATTTTAAATATGTTTTCCAACTTCTATTTAAATTCCAAATTTTACCAAATCCTTTTCAGTAGGTTTCACTTATTTAATAGGGTGTTAAATAATTCACTTTGAATTATTTGAAATATTTTTAATATTATTTATTAATTATTTCTAGTAGGGAAATTATCTTTATTCCAATAATATATGGTTTTAATCCCATTTAAAATTTTATTCAAATAATTCTTTGATTATATTTAAGTTAATTAAATAACTTTTATTCCACTTGGCAATTTCCAATTATTATTTTCTCATGATTTAATTAATCATTTCTATTCGGAATTTTATCTTTATTCAAATATGATTAGAATATGGTTTAATCCTATATGTTATTATTTTAATATTCTTTATCCATTTATTTTATTTGGATTTGGATTATATTTATTCCAGTTGCTTATGGATTTAACTCAAGATTTAGATTGTCTTCTAAATATTCCTTATTTATTTATTTCTTTCTTTATCTTATAAAATCCATATCTTTTTATTTATAGATCCAAAACTGGTGATTCCAATTTGTAGAATTTTATTCCATACTTGTTTAGCCTTTTAAATATCTTAGGATTATTTTGATCACACTTTGGTATGGATTTTTAGATAGGAGCTTTATTAGCTTTGAAAATAAATTCCTTTTAACTTATTAAATTCATAAGTTTTTATCTATTGTTCGAAACTAAGTGAAACCAATTTCTATGACTTTATAATACTCTTATTTATCATTCTTCATCATTTATAAATATTTATTGACAAAATTTTATATGGATCAAATCTTTAGTCTTAGAGAGATCTTGAAAATGTTTTATTCCATTAGGGTTTTAGGGTTTTGGTTTATTTCCCAAGTGTTTAAATTTCAAGATTCATTCCTTGATAAATGCATTTCACTTGATTTGAATTTTTGTTGGTTTACCCTTTAGTCAAAGTTTTTTCAAGATGGGTTTTGATGTTTCCATTAAAAAAAAAAGGTTTCTTTTCACCCTCAATTTCAACAATTATTTATTTTGTTTATTTATTTTTCACATTTCAAAATTTGGAAAATTTTGGGATGTGACAGGCTACCACCCTTAAAAGAAATCTCGTCCCGAGATTTGGGAAGGCTATAGGTTACAAGTTGGCTTCAAGGCAACTAGGTTACTACCATCCTTAAAAAGGGTTTTGACTAGATTACATCTTGGCTTACTTGGTATCTTGATGCATCTTCTCTAGGCACTTATTTGCATAATGGCCTAGCTCTTTGTATTTGAAACATGTGATAAGGTTAAGGTCTTGAGGTGGATTATCTGGACAACATGATGCATATTGTCCTAGATCTTTGAAGTGGTTGCACATCACTTGGCTAATATCCTTCCTCATCTTGGGTTTCACTATCTCTTGTTTGTCTTCTTGTCTCTTCTTCTTCTTTTGTATCATTGCCTCTTGTTTGTTTCCTTGGTTCTTCTTCTTTTCTGGGCAATTACTGGCATAGTGTCCCATCTCTTTGCAATTATAACATTGCAACTGGCTTATGTCCTTCTTCTTCTATTTGGGTCTCTCCAAAGCTAGGAGTTCTTCTAGTTCATGCTCTTCATATCTCACCTCAAAGGTGGGAAATCTTTCTCTCTTCTTGGGTAAGCTACTAGAGATATGACCTTCTTCTTCATAAGAGTAGCAACACTTTGTGGTTACTTTGTATTTGGCTTTATGAGGCATGGTTCTGACTTTGCCTTCATCCTTCTTGGTAGAAGTTGTTCCCTTATGGCGGTTTCCAAACATTTTATGCATTCCATCTTGCTTCATTTGTTGAACTATATGATAGATGGGGCATTGTATAGGGACATGATCATTTCCTTCACATAGGAAACAAGTCACTTGAGATGTGGGGCATTGTTTAGTTGGATGTTTTTCTTCACAATTAGGGCACTGATCTTCATGCTCTTTAGAAGTGAGTTCCATGTCTCCACAAATATTGCAAGCTTGAGTTCCTTCTATAATATCATCCTTGATATCATTGTTGTCACAATCTCCTTGGGAAGAGTTGCTTATAATGTTGATCATTTGATTGGTCATCCTTTGCAACAGTTGAGATTGGGTTTCCAAAAACTTTTGCAAGGTTGGGTCTAAGTCATTGTTGTTGGCTAAAAACTGAGTTGTCACTTGATTCAACTGAGCTTGGGATGCTAGAAGGATCTGTTGGTTGTTGTTGTCACCATCCTTGATGTTGGAGTTTCATGGAGAAGTCATCTGTTTGGGTTGGATTGGGATTAGAATAGGCAAAGAATTCTAGGAAGAAGTCTAATCACACACATCATAATTCACACAAGCAATGTGCAAGCAATCACAAACAAACATTCCACTCAAACAACAAGTTCAAGCACATTTTTAGGCAACAAAATATGTTTGTAACACCACATAAGTTGGTGTGTTTTATCTAAACTAACATTAGTATGGGGGTCCAACTATATGGTTTACTTGAGATCATTCCATTTTTCTTAGTTGTTTCTTCTTGCATAAGATCATTGTATCCTTGGAAAATTCTTGTATCTTGGTCACAAAACTTCAATCGTGATGATGATTCCTTCTAGGTTGTGTTTCCTTCGTATTCAAGTCTTGAGTTACATTCTTGTCTCATTTGTAGTCCTTAGTGATGTCCAAGTTGAAGTCCTTGGTGAAACTAAAGTTGAAGTCTTTGATAATGTTGAAGTTGAAGCCACTTGAGTTGATGAAGTCCTTTGCTCATGGTGGAGGCTTTGTTCTTGTTGAAGTCTTTTCTCATGTTGAGGCTTTGTTCATCAAGTTTGAAAAGGAAGAGATGTAGAATCAAAAACAAAAAGTTTGAGGAAATACTTTACAATATTGTTTGTAAATAATTTTGAACAAACACAACTCCTATTTTTCTAAGGGATTTTGTCCAATCCTAGGGTTACAACCCTACAGGCAACACAATGCTCTGATACCATCTATAGAGGTCCCAACCATTAATAAGGTAGAGATACCTGTTTTTACAATGCTAGTCCCTAGATCAATAGCTAGCATCCATAGTTAAGATGTAATATCAAGAAACAAAGGTCATATTACAACTTTATAACCAGGAGTAAAATAATACATTACATCTTACATAGATCATTTGTCTATCTCATTACAATGCAACAGAAGTAACTAAAACATGGAGTCCTTCATCTTCAAAGTGCCACAGGCAATCATGTTGGTTGTAGACTTGTAATCCTAATCAACATACTTCACTAACATCAAACAAACCTGCAACATAATAAGTTGCCACAAGGGTCAATACATTTGAATTGTATTGGCAAGTGATACTATGGTAGTATAGTGGATTGTATCATCTATATGCATTTGGCTAAGAGGATCTTAGGCTTGCTTTGCTCAAAATATATTTTCCTTATCATTTGAAAACACTAAGTTTTTATTTGTCAAAATCACCCAAGGCACACACCAATCATTGATTGAAGATCCTTTACCCTTGTTCAACCACAAGTTTTTAGCTTAGAAGTTGGTTTTTGTGGTCAGTAGGTTCAAAACATTTCATTTACAAAAGATTTTACCCCAAAAATATTTCTAGAATAATTTTTATACTCAAATTAGTCCTAAACAAGTTTCTGAAAAAACAACTAATTTTACAGAAGAAAATCATTAAACAAAGTGCATGGTTGGAAAGTATTTGTTTTGCTGATTCCATTGATATAAAATTTGCAAAATTTGGACGTGTAGATTTATAGTTATGATATTTACAAAATCTAACAACTAATAGAGCTAATTTCTATTTTTAGAACACAGACTGGCCACGCGTCACAACCTCATTGGCTGGTACCGGTTCGTGAGGATCATGCTACATGGAGCGTTAGATTTAAAACAGATCATGTGGCTCAGAGTTCTACGTACCCCTTCATTAAGTTTTCTATCGTATATGCCAGATCTAAATTGGACGGCGCACAGGAGCTTGGCCAAAGATGGGCGGCGCGCGACGGTGGCTGGCGGCGGCGCGCTCGGGCGGTGATGCTGCCGGCGATACAGGAAGTGAGGAAAGTAGTGGGGTAGCTCACCGAGTTTGTGTGATGTCGCTGATTGTCGAGGTTTCCTTGGTTGGCGAAGGGGCGCTCGAGGGCGACGGTAATTCCTCGCCGGAGTAGCTCCTGGCGACTGGTACTCTCAGTTGAAGACGGAGGCGATGCTATGGACCATGCTAAGAAAAAACAGAGGGCTGCGTTAGATGCGCACGATGTTGGGGATCACACACGTATCATCCAGAGGAACAGGGGAAGATGGGGCTTACGGGGGAAGGTCGTCGGAGTAGACGTGGTCGTCGGATGGCGCTCTGGTGTTGAAGATGTCGACGTTCTGGGGCATGCACGAGCAAGAGGAGACCACCGGTAGATGCGCCTGAGACTGGAGATCAAGCTCGTGGGGTCAGGGGAGTACGGGGGTAGCTGGGCTCGCCGGAATTGGAGTTCGAGCTCGTCGAAGCAGAGGGAGGTCTCGAGCAAATTTCGAGCAGCCTGGAGGCAGAGGGGAGTTGGCGACCGAGGGGAAAGGAAGGGAAGACGTGGATGGTTAAATGGGCATGGTCAGGGGGCAAGAATCACGTGGCATTGATGCATATTCACGCGAGAGTTTAATTGGTAGAGAACGGCCGCGGGGAGGAAAGAACCAGTCGCGAGGGTGAGGAAGACAATCTGGCAAGTGGGGCCTGGGCGTCAGCGAGTGAGGAGAGTGTGCAGTGGGGTCCAATCATCAGCGAGGGTGCGGGTGAGTTTTTTGGTGCAAATCGTTTTCTGCGGGGAGATGAAATGGGCTAGTTGGGCTTGGGGCTTGTTGGGCTGGTTCTTTCTTTTTTTTATACTATTTCCTTTTCCTTTTCCTTTTTCTATTTTCATTTTCTGTTTTGAATTTGTTTAAACATTTCAAACAACCATTTGAATTCATATCTTTACCAAACTTTCAGCAAGTTTTAATACTCTTTACTAATGTATTTTAGAGACCACTTTAGTATATTTCTTTTATTCTCACATGGTTTAAATATTTATTTAAAATGGACCTTTGTCTTTATTTAAATAGGATTTTAAATATGTTTTCCAACTTCTATTTAAATTCCAAATTTTACCAAATCCTTTTCAGTAGGTTTCACTTATTTAATAGGGTGTTAAATAATTCACTTTGAATTATTTGAAATATTTTTAATATTATTTATTAATTATTTCTAGTAGGGCAATTGTCTTTATTCCAATCATATATGGTTTTAATCCCATTTAAAATTTTATTCAAATAATTCTTTGATTATATTTAAGTTAATTAAATAACTTTTATTCCACTTGGCAATTTCCAATTATTATTTTCTCATGATTTAATTAATCATTTCTATTCGGAATTTTATCTTTATTCAAATATGATTAGAATATGGTTTAATCCTATATGTTATTATTTGAATATTCTTTATCCATTTATTTTATTTGGATTTGGATTATCTTTGTTCCAGTTTCTTATGGATTTAACTCAAGATTTAGATTGTCTTCTAAAATATTCCTTATTTATTTATTTATTTCTTTCTTTATCTTATAAAATCCATATCTTTTTATTTATAGATCCAAAACTGGGGATTCCAATTTGTAGAATTTTATTCAATACTTGTTTATGCTTTTAAATCTCTTAGGTTTATTTTGCACACACTTTGGTATGGATTTTTAGATAGCAGCTTTAATAGCTTTGAAAATGAATTTATAAGTTTTATTAGCTTTATTAAATTCATAAGTTTTTATCTATGGTTCCAAATTAAGTGAAACCAATTTCTATGACTTTATAATACTCTTATTTATCATTCTTGATCATTTATAAATATTTGTTGACAAAATTTTATATGGATCAAATCTTTATTCGTAGAGAGATCTTGGAAATGTTTTATTCCATTAGGGTTTTAGGGTTTGGTTTATTTCCCAAGTGTTTAAATTTCGAGATTCATTCCTTGATTAATGCATTTCACTTGATTTGAATTTTTGTTGGTTTACCCTTTAGTCAAAGTTTGTTCAAGATGGGTTTTGATGTTTCCATTTTAAAACAAAAAGTTTATTTTCACCCTAAATTTCAACAATTATTTATTTTGTTTATTTAGTTTTCACATTTCAAAATTTTGGAAAATTTTGGGATGTGACAGTGATGCAAGTTTAGGTCACACAAGACAGACGTGATATGAGGTGCCCGAGCCACACTTAAGTTTTCTCATCTTTGTTTCCAAGTGAAATAAAAGGTTAGCAACTATTTTCTCGTTAAGACCGTCGTGCGGTACTAATTTTATCATAGTGATTGCATTTGCCATATATTTGTATGATACAGATGAGCCATCTGTGGATGTATGGTGACCGACGTTCTACCGCTTTCAGAGAAGGCGTGTGTTCTTTTCGAGTTATGGACGAGGAGAACAATCGACGGGATGGTTTTATGTGTTATCCATGTGTTGACTGTAGGAATGAGAAGGCTCACACTTCCGCAAGAGTCATTCAGAGCCACCTTCTTCGGTCTGGTTTTATGTTCGGCTATAATGTTTGGACCAAACACGGAGACAGAGTGGTTGTGATGGAAGACGGCGATGAAGAAGACAACGATGATGACAACTACCGATCTATGTTCCCTGAATACGCTGATAACGCAATGGAGGACAATGAAGAAGAAGGAGGTGAAGAACGGGAACGAGACCGGCCTGCTGATGATCTTGGTCGGGTCATTTCTGATGCAAAGCAAGACTGCGACACAGAAAAGGAGAGGTTCTAGTTTGAGCAGATGTTACAGGACCACAACAAATTGTTGTACCCAACTTGTGAAGATGGCCAGAAGAAGCTCGGTAGCACACTGGAATTGCTGAAGTGGAAGGCAGAGAGCGGTGTGACTGACTCGGGATTTGAGAAGTTGCTGGTACTCATGAAGAGGTTGCTTCCAAGAAATAACGAATTGCCCGCCAGTACATACAAAGCAAATAAGCTCGTCTGCCCTCTAGGATTAGATGTGTAGAAGATACATGCGTGCCCTAATGACTGCATCCTATACCGCGGTGAGAAGTACGAGAATTTGGATAAATGCCCGGTATGCACTGCATCGCGGTATAAGATCAGAAAATATGACCCTGGTGATGTTGATGGCGAGCCACCCAGGAAGAGGGTTCCTGCCAAGGTGATGTGGTATGCTCCTATAATACCACGATTGAAATGCTTGTTCAGAAACAAAGAGCATGCCAAGTTGTTGCGATGGCACATGGAAGAATGTAAGAAAGACGGGATGTTGAGGCACCCCGCTGATGGTCGACAGTGGAGAAAAATCGAGAGAGACTTCCCGACCTTTGCTGGTGAAGCAAGAAATTTATGGTTTGGTCTAAGTACAGATGGCATGCATCCTTTTAGGGATCAGAGCTGCAGTCACAGCACCTGGCCCATCACCCTATGTATCTACAACCTTCCTCCTTGGTTGTGCATCAAGCGGAAGTTCATTATGATGCCAGTGCTCATCCACGGCCCGTAGCAACCCGGAAATGACATTGATGTGTACCTAAGGCCATTAGTTGATAAACTTTTACAGTTGTGGGCAAAACCAGGTTTATGTGTGTGGGATGAGCACAAATAGGATCCATTCGACCTACGAGCGTTGCTGTTCATAACCATCAATGATTGTCCTGCTCTTAGGAACTTCTTAGGACAGACGAACAAGGGATATAATGCATGCACACACTGTTTAGAGGAGACTGAAAGTATATATCTAGATAAATGTAGGAAGAATGTGTACCCTATAATCATCGTTTTCTTCCGCCCAGACACCGCTTAAGGAAAAAAGGCAAGCATTTCGATGGAGAGGCAGATCACCAGAAGAAGCCTGCCCCCCGTACTGGTGCTGATGTATTTGGTATGGTCAAGGATTTAAATGTAATATTTGGAAAGGGTCCCAGAGGACAACCTGTTCTGAAAGACACCGACGGACGCGCACCCATGTGTAAGAATAAATCTATATTTTGGGAGCTGCCCTATTGGGATGTCCATGAGGTCCGCTCTGCAATCGACGTGATGCACCTGACGAAGAATCTTTGCGTGAATATTCTAGGCTTCTTGGGCTTGTATGGGAAGTCAAAAGATACACCGGAAGCACGGGAGGACCAGCAACGTCATAAAGGACGAGACGGCAAGCATCCATGGCAGTTTCAAGGGCCTGCCAGCTACGCTCTTATCAAGGAAGAGAAGGAAATCTTTTTTGAAGTCCTTTTCAGTATCAATGTCCCATCAGGCTTCTCGTCTAACATAAAGGGAATAGTAAATATGAGAGAGAAAAAATTCAAAACCTAAAGTCCCATGACTACCACGTGCTTATGACGCAACTGCTTCCGGTTGCATTGAGAGGGATTCTACCAGAAAATGTTCAGCTGGCCATTGTGAAGGTATGTGCATTCCTCAATGCAATTTCTCAGAAGGTAATCGATCCAGAAAGTCTATCAGGGTTACATATTGATGTGGTCCAATGTCTAGTCAGCTTCGAGTTGTTGTACCCTCCATCTTTCTTCAATATTATGACACACCTCCTAGGTCACCTAGTCGAAGAGATTAGAATTCTCGGTCCTGTGTTTCTGCACAATATGTTCCCCTTCGAAAGGTTCATGGGCTTCTTCAATAAATATGTTCATAACTATGCTAGGCCAAAAGGAAGCATCTCCAAGGGGTATGGAACAGGGGAGGTCATTGAGTTTTGTGCTGACTTTCTTCCTGACCTTAAGCCGATTGGTGTTCCTGAATCTCGGTATGAGGGGAGGCTGATTGGAAATGGCACACTAGGAAGGAAAACAATGGTATATATAGATAGAGATTCTTTCAATAAAGCACACCACACAGTTCTACACAATTCCACCTTGGTGGCTCCGTATAAAACAGAAAATGGATTTGGATTAATTATTCAAATTCAAGAACTTTTCATTTTGAAAGTTTTGTGAAATTCAAAAATATACAAAAAATAATAGTTAATGCATTTTTAAATTGATAATGGCAAAATGGTTAATAATTTGACTATTTAAAATAATTATTTGATAAAACAAAAAATGTATTTGGATTAATTATTAAAATTCAAGAACTTTTCATGTTGAAAGTTTTGTCAAATTCACAAGTATGCAAAAAAGTATAATTTAAATGTTTTAAATGATATTTTTGAAAATTTGAAAAAAAGCACAAGCGCGTTGGGGTTTTTAGCCCAGCGCGTGCAAATTTGGGCCTTTAGTCCCGGCCCAGTTTACCAGCCGTGACTAAAGGTCTGGACCTAGTGCGTGGAAAACGAAACGCCCCCTCCCCCCTCTAGTCCCGATCCATGGCACCAGCCGGGACTAGAGACCCCCCTTTAGTCCTGGCTGGTGCCACGGACCGGGACTAGAGGGGGGGTATAAATGTATCCCTTCTCCCCACGCACAGGGAGAAGAGGAGGCCAGCAGACGAGCACGACGCCGCCAGGCTGCCCCCGAGAAAATCGACAAGGAAACCGCCGGCCTACCGCCCACCGCCGAGCCTTCCGCCCAACGTCGAGCCTGCCTAGCCCCGCTCTCGCGCGCCCCGCGAGCTCGAACGGCCGCGCGCACCACCACCGCGCCGCCACTCCGACGAAGCAGCGGCGCCGAGCGAGGCTCTGCCCCTCGCCACCTCCCGCGCGCCCGCGCTTGCCGCCAGCGCCACCGCCGGCCGCTGCCGCGCCACCGCCGGTGAGTTAGGGTTTGGTTAGGATTAGGATTTTTAATTTAATTAGGGTTATATGTATAATTAGGTTAGGTCAGGATTAGGGTTAGGTTATAATTAGGATTAGTTTTAATTTAACCATTAGGATTATATGTATATAGTGTATTTAGTGTATTTTAATTATAATTAGGATTAGTTTTAATTTAACCATTAGGATTATATGTATATAGTGTATTTATGTATATAGTGCATTTAGTTTATTTTTAATTATAATTAGGATTAGTTTTAATTTAACCATTAGGATTATATGTATATAGTGTATTTACTGTATTTTTAATTATAGTTAGGATTAGTTTTAATTTAACCATTAGGATTATATGTATATAGTGTATTTATGTATATAGAGCCACTGTTGGCCGCTGCCACTGCACCTCCGGGTTTAGGGTTTAGGGTGGTGACCGGAGTTAGGGTTAGGGTGGTGGTTCTCGGGGAAGCCGCTTAGTCGCCCACCTCTCCCGCGGCCACCATCACCGGCCACTGCCACCGCACCTTCGGGTTTAGGGTTTAGGGTGGTGACCGGAGTTAGTGTTAGGGTGGTGGTTCTCGGGGGATGCCGCTTAGTCGCCGGCCTCTCCCGCGGCCATCGTCACCGCACCTCCGGGTTTAGGGTTTAGGGTGGTGACCGGAGTTAGGGTTAGGGTGGTGGTTCTCGCGGGAAGCCGCTTAGTCGCCCGCCTCTCCCGCGGCCACCATCACCGGCCACCGCCACCGCACCTCCAGGTTTCGGGTTTAGGGTGGTGACCGGAGTTAGGGTTAGGGTGGCGGTTCTCGCGGGAAGCCGCTTAGTCGCCCGCCTCTCCGGGTTTAGGGTTTAGGTTTTATTTGTTAAGTTCAAATAAATATTGTGTGCATTTTACAGGACTATGGATCCACCTAGTCCAGTTCGCAGAGACCTAGATTTGGAACACTTGCTCGAGGATATGATTCACGATGCCGATGAGGGATCTCCCTTCAGGTATCTGAACTCATCCGGTGAGGGAGATGAGACCAACAGACAAGAGGAAGAAGCCCATGGACGTGTAACGCATACCGACGAGGTATATATATATATGATGTCCGATGATCATCACTAGATGTACCTAGTTGTATATATATAATGTTGACGAATGTTTCTTATCTTAGGCCTCTACATCGAGCAAGAAAACCAAGCGCGGCCCAGCCAAAAAGTTTCCCCTGGGTACTGTATATGAAATTACAGAGGTTTCAGGAGACGGCGAACCATTGGAACCAAAGAAAACAAAACAAAACAACTATTTGTACAACAATGCAGAGTTGTTGCTAGAGATTGCACCCCGATCACTGTTCGGGAGTGGAATAAGCCCAAAGTGGCGGAATGGAGTGATGTGTATATCGACGATAGGTTCAAATATTTACTTTTTAATGACCTAATGGACATTTCAAGCTGCCAGAATGTTACACTGAGGACGATACTGCAGAAATGAGAAAGAAAGTCAAGCAGTTTGCACTAAAGAAGATGGCCAAACTATTCAGGAACTAGAAGAAGTCATTATGGCAACAATATCAGAATGACAAGAAAACCCATTATTCGAAGGCTATCTAGCGAAGCAGCAGCCTTATTGGGATGTATTTGTGATGTATAGGAGGTCAGGAGTTGTAGAGGAAAAGTCAGAAAAAACAAGATAAATGTTGCGAAGAAGAAATATCACCATAACTTGGGGCCAGGGGGTTACGCGGCTGCCATGCCTAAGTGGGATGCAAAAGAGAAAGAGCTTCATAATAAAGGGATCATTCCAGAACCAATTCGCGGAGAATGGGATTTGAGGGCATGGAATTGGTTCCTTGGGCATGGCAGTACATATGACGAACTTACAGGAGACCTTGTTTGCAGTGATGGGATAAAGCTACCCAGGACTGCATGGCTAAAAGTGGTCAAAGATATTAAATATGGAATAAAACAGTTTCATCCCGATAGAGAGAATGAATTGCTGACCTTGGTCCTCGGGAATCGGGAACATACAGGACGAGTCTGAGGCCTTGACGGGAGTTTCACGTGGGAGATTGGGTTTCCTAAGGACCAAGGTACCTATAGAAGTGATGGGAGGAGCAGGAGGCAGACAAGTTCAAGCAGCTGCTAGGAAGACTTGACAAGCAGCAGCAGATTGATGAACTTAGAGGACTAGCGCTTGCAGCAAGATCCTCCACTCGATATTACCGCCAACCCATCTCAGCGGAGAAGCAGCGTCGCTGAATCGGAGGTCCCGTCTAACAATGCATCCTATACTACAGATGGCGGTCCCGGCTACCCCATGGATGGAATTAAGGAGCAGATACCTTGTGAGCTCCATAAAAAAATTGAAGAACGTATCTGTGAAGGTGGCGGTCGGATCGGCTTTGCCTTGTCCGCCTGACGCACGTTGGCATGGCCGTGAGATTACACCTGGCTGTGCTAAAGTTGGGGTGGATCAAATCGTATAAGAGTGGGAGTCAATGGAGCTTGACATCCCTGGACCTGAAGGTGAGATCACACTGGGAGAAGTACTTGGTGGGATCATTCTCTGGGAAAAGAACAACATATGGTTTCCAGGTCGTCTCCAAGGATAACACTACCTCCTCCGAGTCGTCGCAGGTCTCTTCACCTCCACCTCCACCTCCATCACCTCCAAGAAGCCCACCCCATGATGACTACGACCACCACATCCCGATTCCATCTCGATCTCCGCTGCAGGCTCAACAGTCTTTGTCGCCTGCTAAGGACAATAAGCGAAAGCGTGCTCCGTCAGTGAGTGTTAAAGGACGCGGCAGCCCAAAACAGAAAATGTCGCCCCTCCCAACAGTGCCTCATCAGAATCTTCCCATCAGACCTTACGATCGTACTAATGTGGAATCTGCAGCGACATCAAAGGCCGAAGTGGTGGCGCATTTTGGTAAGAAGAAACCCGAGCCCGCTCCGGTATACACCGAGAATCAAAAGGCATATACAATTGATTTTGTGAACAAACCATCGCAATATGAGTTGCACCATAAGCCAGATGACTATCTACGCACACTTTAGAAAGAAGTGGCGAAGAGCAAATCAACCAAATCAAGTGCAAGCAGTAAAAAATCAGCAAGCAAAGGTTTAAGCGGGACCAAAAATGTAATCAGTAAAAAATCAGACGTTCCCCTTCTCGGACAACAGGCCAAACAAACGATCGCACCCCTCAAGGTGGTTTCACAAAACGTTCGACTCCTCGCACAACAGCCAGTAGATATGTCAATAGCTGCGGAGTTGGCGGCTAGCATGGAAATTACACTTGATGAACGGTTGGGACCCCAACTCGACCATCTACCCAAGATGCCACTAGCCCCTAAATATGCCGCAGGTGAGGATTTGGTCAGCAAAGAGAGGCTGAGAGAACTGCCTTTTTAAAACACAAATGCGGAATCTCCATCAATGGTACTCGGCAGTCATAAAGCAGGGGAGAATATTTATCATAGCAAAAGTCCCACGTGAGTACTACTTCAGACCCGAAGAGGTCCATTGAGTTTCCAGAACTGTTCCAGTTATACCATCTCGACGCCCTGGAAAAATCCATCCTCAGCTGCTATTGTCTGTAAGTTGTTGAATTCATTGTCTACATGTTCGGTTTTTCAGTTGTTCAGTTCAGAACATGTAATTATCCTTATTATACAGAATGAACATGCTGGAATGTAAAAGAAAACGAATCTATAATATCGGGTTCATTAACCCAGACAAAGTGCATATAAACATGCTAACGAAAAACCCCGAGGAGACGGAGGAAAACATTCTAAGGTTTCTACTGGAGCAAAATTTCTCTGACCACATACTGTTTCCTTACAATTTCAGGTGAGGGTCTTACTCTGTTGTACACATTCACTTTTGATTAGTCGATGCTAATAAGTGTAACTGATGTATATATAAATGTTTGCAGCTTCCACTGGGTTCTGCTAGACATTCAACTTGATAAGGGAAGAGTTGATGTCATGGACCCATCAAAGAGAAACATGGAAGATTTCCGTAGCATGCAGGACAAGCTCCAGAAGTAAGTTTCGCGCTATATCGGTATCTTTCGTTGATTTCCTGAGATATCAGGTAATGAATAACTCATTCATTCATTTTCGTCGCACTACTAGAGAAAACCTTATGCGAGGCACACCTAAAAGCATATGCGAGGCGCATATCGTATGCGCCTCTAACTTTGAGCCTCGGCTATTTTTTATGCGAGGCGCATATGATATGCGCCTCCTATACTTCACATATGCGAGGCGCATATCGATATGCTCCTCCTATATTCTGCATATGCGAGGCGCATATTGATATGCGCCTCCTATACTTTGCATATTCGCCTCCTATATTGTGCATATGCGAGGCACATATTGATTCAAATGCGCCTCGTATATTATTTTTGGATTTAAAAAAAAAGGCGGCCAGATCTAGATCTAGATCTAGATCTGGCTAGAATTTCGTCGGAGCTCGTGTGAGACCATGCTCGTGGCCACAACCTACCACCGCAAGCATGTGCGGGAGGCGATGTCCATGGGGATCACCGGAGATGGTGGAGGAGGATGAGGCCATCGGACGTGGAGGAGGAGATGGTCGGTGTGGTTGTGGAGGCCACGGCCGGAGTGGTTGCCGGAGGAGGATAAGGTCGCCGATGGAAGAGGAGGAGGAGGAGGAGAGTGGAGGAGGAAGAGAGTGGAGAAGGAGGAGAAGGGGAGAAGGAGAGATGCAGGAGAAGGAGAGATGCAGGAGGAGAAGGAGGAGAGGTGGAGGAGAAGGAGGTGAGGTGGAGGAGAAGGACAAGTAGAAGAGGGAGAGGTGGTAGGTGTTTTATAGGTGTGGTAGGTGGCTGTTTCGAATTTGAATTTGGCCAGGTTATAGGAGGCGCATATTGCTCCATATGTGCCTCCTATACTTCAAACTGTAGGAGGCACATATTGCTCCATATGTGCCTCCTATACTTCGAACTATAGGAGGCGCATATGACCATATGCGCCTCGCCTATGCGGCCACCTACCTCCACCCGGGCTTGCGTGAGTTACTTGAGGCGCACTCTAGAGGAGCAAGAGACTTCACTTACATATAAGTGTCAACCAACGGAGGTTGAGCAAGCTTCTATGGTGAATCAATGGGGGAAATGAGGTGGGGAGGAGGAGGGGTCGACTAGATTTGTCTTGGTGGAGGAGGAAGAAGTGAGACAAGTGAGTGGGGTGGTAGTTGGCTCCATGTGCAAAAAGCTAGAAAAAGGTGGTGCCAGGTTATAGGAGGCGCATATTGCACAATATGTGCCTCCTATAATTCAAACTATAGGAGGCACATATAACAATATGCGCCTCGCCTATGCGGCCACCTACCTCCACCCGGGCCCGCAGGAGTTACTTGAGGCACATATGACCATATGCGCCTCGCATATTATCAAATATAGGAGGCGCATATGACCATATGTTCCTCGCATATTCGAGCACCTACCAACACGCTGGCCCACACAGATTATGCGAGGCGCATTCTGCCCATATGCGCCTCACCTATCTGATATATAGGAGGCGCATATGCTATTATGCGCCTCGCATAATCTGGGCTGCTTGATTTCACCCGTACAGGGATTATAGGAGGCACATTTTTATCATATGCGCCTCGCCTATTTTTATACTAGAGGCGCATGGATAAGACGTGTGCCTCGCCTATTTTATAGGAGGCACATATGGTCTAAATGTGCCTCCTATAAACATGTCTCCTATAGCCTTTTCTCTAGTAGTGTCGGGCAGGGTTTGGATCCGGTTCAAGCGCGAGGTTACGGGTGTGAATTGTCGTTTTGTTTTGTGACCATTCGCGACATGCTATAATGAGATATCGTGTTGTTTTGTGAATTGTCGTTTGTTTCTGATTGAGAGTTGAACGAGTCCCCGAGCGCGTCCGCCCTTTTTATGGGGTTTACCTCGTTTGTTATGTGTTTGCGGTTTTGAATGTTTTGTTATTGAGGTAGACTCGCCCGAGCTTGGAAAGCCAGTCGCAAGGAGACTCCCATGAGTGCTCTGTACTTCACCGTTTTCCCTTGCGCGAACGAGGTCAGGTGGCCGAGTCCCCGAGCGTGGTACTTGGTTGTTCTAGGCGCGACTCGAGGGTGGTTGAGGACTTGGCGCGTTAGGGTGAGCGCATCACTCCTGCCTGGCCCGTCGGGTCAGTCGCATGGCGAGTCCTGGGTATGCTCTCATACTTGGCTTTTTCCCTAGCCGCTCGTGCTGAACTGGTCGTCAGTCCCCGAGCGTGGTACTTAGTCGTTCGAGTCGCTATGTCGAGGATGCGGAGGATCATGGTCGCTGTGGGAAGCGAAGGCAGTTGTCTTGGCTTGTAGAGCCAGTCGAGCTAGGCGACTCCAATGGGGCTCCGGGTAGGCGTTTTTCGTGGACGTTACAAGACCTGAGGTGACCCAGTGCCCTTGTAACGCACTACTTGGCCGTGCCGATCACTGGACCATAGGTTGACTTCTACATTTAGCTTGACGCTGTTATTAGGAGTGCGAGTGGCACAAGACACGGAGAGTAGGCGCAATTTGCGGTAACCAATTCTTTTTATTTCATAGCGACTGGAGGGTACATATGTGGGGTTCTAGGAGTAGAACTTCCGTAGGAGGTTTACATTCCATGGTCGCTTGACGTCGAGTTTTCCGTCCCCGCGGACGTCGATGAGGTAGTAGGCGTCGTTGCCGAGTACTCGCCCGATGGAGAATGGTCCCTCGCACGGGGGGGGGGGGGGGGGAAGCTTGTGCATGCCCTTCTTGTCCTGGATGAGACGCAACACCAGGTCGCCTTCTTGGAAGGTGCGAGTTTTCACTCGCCGACTGTGGTAGCGGCGGAGTCATTGCTGGTAGATGGCGGTGCGTGAGCGAGCTAGGTCGCGTGCCTCGTCGAGTTGATCGACTCCATCCTGTCGTGCGAGTTCATTCGCGGCCTCCCTATAGTGGACGACCCTTGGCAAGTCGTGCTCGAGGTCGGTGGGCATGACTGCCTCGGCGCCGTACACCATGAAGAAGGGGGTGAACCCTGTCGACCTGTTGACCGAGGTGCGGATGCCCCAGATGACGGAGGGTAGCTCCTCCACCCAGCACCCGGCGGTGCGCTCGAGTGGTACTTGGAGCCGCGCCTTCAGGCCGTGGAGGATGCTCTGGTTGGCCCGTTCCGCCTGGCCGTTGGACTCCGGGTGGGCGACTGACGCGAGGTCGAGCAGTATGTGGTGTTCCTCGCAGAACTCGGCCATGGCTCCTTTGGCGAAGTTTGTGCCATTGTCCGTGATGATGTTGTTTGGGAATCCGTAGCGATATATGAGCTCCCGTAGGAATTTGGTGGGGGTCTTCCCGTCGCATTTCTGGACTGGCTTGGCCTCGACCCACTTTGTCAATTTGTCGACCACGACCAGTAGGTGGGTGAAGCCGGAGGGGGCCTTTTTGAAGGGGCCTACCATGTCCATACCCCACACGGCGAATGGCCAGGTGATGGGGATTGTCTTGAGCGCTGAGATCGGCACGTGTGTCTGGTTGGCGTACTTCTGGCACCCGGCGCACCGTTGGACAATGTCGACGGCATCGGCGTGTGCGGTGGGCCAGTAGAAGCCGTGTCGCATAGCCTTGGCGACCAGAGAGCGGGCGCCGGCGTGGTGGCCGCAGTCGCCGGAGTGGATGTCGTGGAGGATCTTGCGTCCTTCGGCGGGTTGGACGCAGCGTTGGAACACGCCAGTCACGCTGTGCTTGTGGAGCTCGCCATCGATGATGGTGAAGGATTTGCATCGGCGTGCAATCATCCGGGCGTCTGTCTCGTCTGCCGGCAAGGTGCCAGCCTCCAGGTAGGCGACGTACGGCTTGGTCCAGTCATCTGGCTCGGCGACGAGTGCGACCATGGCTGCCTCCGGTTGCAGCAGGACTCTGATGTCGATCTCCCTTGGGGGAGAGAGTGGAGGCTTGGTGATCGTGTCGAGGAAGACGCCGGCGAGTGGTGCGAGTCGAGCCGACACGATGCGAGAGAGTGCGTCAGCCTCCTCGTTCTTCCGCCTGTCGATCCACTCGACAGAGTACCCTGTGAAATGTCCCCCCAGCTTGTCTACTGCTTGGCGGTATGCCGCCATGGTGGGAGAGACGGCGTCGCAGGTGCCGGCGACTTGCCCAGCGACGAGGTCGGAATCTCCGTAGCAGCATAGGCGGTTGACGTTCATCTCCTTGGCAGCTTGCATGCTGTGGAGGAGTGCCTCGTACTCGGCCATGTTGTTGGTGCAGGGGGTGAAGTCGAGGCAGAGGACGTAGCGGAGCTTGTCGCCCTTCGGTGAAGTCAGCACGATCCCTACTCCTGCGCCGTCCGCGTTCTTGGAGCCGGCGAAGTGGAGGCTCCAGTAGTGGAGGTATGGCAGCTTCTCTGGCTCCTGGGCCTCTTCCCAGTCGGCGATGAAGTCCGCTAGAGCCTGCGATTTGATCGCTTTTCGTGGCTCATACTTGATGTTGTGGACGCCGATTTCGATGGCCCACTTGGCGACTCGCCCGGTCACCTCACGGTTGCGGATGATATCGTGCAACGGTGCCGAGGAGACGACCGTGATTGGGTGCTCCTAGAAGTAGTGCGGTAGGCGCCGCTGGGCTCTAAAGACCGCGTATACCAGTTTCTGGTACTGCGGGTAGCGCTGGCGCGACTCGGTGAGGACCTCGCTGATGTAATACACCGGTCGCTATAACGGGCGCTCCTTGCCTTCCTCTGGCCGCTCGACGACCATGACGGCGCTGACAACGCGCTCGGAAGCCGCGACGTAGACCAGCATGGGTTCTTTGTCGATGGGGGCGGCGAGTAGCGGTGCTGCGAGTAGCACCTTCTTGAGGTCGCGGAGCGCGTCGTCCGCCTCCTTGTCCCACTGGAAGGTGGGCTTCTTGCGCATCAGGCGGTATAGGGGCATCGCCTTTTCGCCCAGGCGGGCGATGAAGCGATTGAGAGCCGCTACTCGCCCGGCCAACTTCTGGACGTCGTGCAGGCACTCGGGTTTGCCGAGTCGAGCGATCGTGTCGATCTTGGTGGGGTTCGCCTCGATCCCGCGCTTGGAGACAACGTACCCCAGTAGTTGCCCTGCTGGTACACCGAAGTTGCATTTGCCTGGGTTATGCTTTATCTTGTAGTTCCGCAGGTTGGCGAATGTTTCCGCCAGGTCGGCAAGTAGATCGCCCTGGCGAGCGGACTTAACGACCACGTCATCGATGTAGACGTGGATATTGCGGCCAATTTGGCTCGCGAGGCACTCCTGCATGCACCGCTGGTAGGTCGCCCCGGCGTTCTTGAGGCCGAAGGTCATGGCGGTGTAGCAGAAGGCTCTAAATGGCGTGATGAATGCCTTCTTCTCCTCATCCCCAACAGCCATTTTGATCTGGTTGTACCCAGAGTAGGCGTCGAGGAAACACAGCGACTCCGAGCCCGCGGTGGAGTCGATTATTTGGTCGATTCACGGGAGGACGAACTGCTCCTTCGGCCAGGCGCTGTTCAAGTTTGTGTAGTCGATACACATTCTCCAGGTCCCGTTCTTCTTCTCGACCAAGACTGGGTTTGCCAGCCACTTGGAGTATTTAATTGGCCGGATGAAGCCTGCAGCGAGTAGACGCTGCACCTCCTCGGCGATAGCTCGGCGGCGCTCTTCATTGAAGGGCCGCAGCGACTGCCTGACGGGTCGCACTTTGGGGTCGGCGTTTAGTTTGTGCTCAGCGAGCTCCCTAGGGACACCAGCCATGTCAGAGGGCTTCCATGCGAAGATGTCCCTGTTCTCACAGAGGAACTCGATGAGCGCGCCTTCCTAGGCTGGGCTCATGCCCATCCCGATCGTCACCGTCTGGCTGGAGTCGCCTGGGACCAGCTCGATGGTGCGGGTGTGCGTCGTTGCCTCGAAGGTTGAGGTATTTGCGCCCTCCGAGTTGGGCTTCTTGAGTATGGTGGGGTCGTCGTTGTTAACCCCGCTCGCGTACTTGGCAAGTTCGTCGGCGTGGTTGGTCTCTGCCGCGATGACAGCGTCGGCGAGTTCGGCTCCTTTGGCCTTGCACTCGGCGGCCATGTCGGGGTCGCCGTTGATGGTGATGACGCCGCACGGCCCGGGGAGCTTCATCGCGTTGTACGCGTAGTGGGGAGCTGCCATGAACTTGGCGAACGCCTGGCGCCCCAGGACGCAGTGGTAGGGGCTGTCGAAGGGTACCAGCTCGAAGATGATCCGCTTGGTGTGGAAGTTTGCTGGTGTGCCGAAGGTGACTGACAGCGTGACCTTGCCGATCGGGTACGCCTTCCGACCTGGGACGATGTCGTGGAACATGGTGTAGGTCATCTCGACCATCGACTGCGGGAGCCGCAGTCGCCTGAAGGTGTCCAGGCATAGGATGTTGATGGAGCTGCCGCCGTCCATCAATGTCTTGGGGAGCCAGTAGTCGCCCACCTTAGGCTTGACCACCAGGGCGACTCGGCCTAGGTACTCGATGCGTGGCGAGTGGTCCTGGCGTCTCTAGGTGATGGGCTGCTCCGACCAGTTGAGGAACTGGGGAACGTCCACCTGGGCCACCGCGTTGATGGCGACGACGCGGGCGATGACCTTCTTCTCGCGCTTCGTGTTGAAGCCTGTGAAGGTATGGAGCGAGCCGACCACATTGCCGAATTTTCCGCCGTTTGGCGGGTTGTTGTCGGGGTCCTCCCGCGCTCGCCGTGCCTTCTCAATCTCCCTGAGAGTGTGGCAGTCGGCGGTCGTGTGTGTGGCGGGCTTCCCTTCCCTGCTGTGAAACGCACAAGGTTGGTTAAGGAGGGCCGCGGGGTCGAACCTTGGTTTCTCCTTGTAATTGCCGTTGTCGCGGTGTTGCCCTCCGTTGCGGCGGAAGCTCTTGGGCTCGCGCTGCGCGTGCCCGGCGTTGGCGGCGAAGTCGACTCGCCCGTCACTGCGGCGCTTGCCGGTGAGGCGAGTGTTGTTGTAGCATAGGTCGGACCGTCGTCCGTTGTCGTTGGCGCTCGTGCGGCGTTGGCCTCCCAACTCGCCGTCGGTTTCCTGGTTTGGATCTTTCTCCGCGTACCATTTGGCGATCTCGAGGAGGTCTGGTATGTTGTTGAGCGTGCGAGAATGTCGCTTGAGCTTGGCGACCAAGGGCTTGTAGCGGCACGAGGTCTTGAAGCAATGGATCGCGGTGTCCGGGTGGATGACGACCGCGTTGTACCATAGTTCTTGCCACCGCTGGACCCAGTTGCGGGTCGACTCGTGGGGTCCCTGGACGCATCGCTCCAGGTCCTCGATGGTGGTGGCGCGGGTGTAGGAGCACTCGAAGTGCCTGCAGAAGGCGTCGCGCATCTCTTCTCAGGAGTCGACGCTATCCTGGGGGAGGGTGTTGATCCACTGCCTGCACGTCCCCTCCATCATCAAGGGGAGGTAACGGGCGGCTAGCAGGTCGGTGTGGCCAGCGATCCCCATCGCCATGAGGTATGTATCCAGCCACATGGAGGGGTCATACGAAGGGTCATACTTCTCTATTTCCTTCGGCGCCATGAAGTTCGCCGGGTATTTTATCCTCGGATCATCGGTCCGAAGCACCTGGGCCCGAGTCGGCTTAGCGACCCCATTGGCTCGCCATCGCGGCGATTAGTTAGGGTGTGTCACATGTCGTCGGGCTGGCGTGCGCACCAGCTTTTGTTGTTGACGATGTGGGTGCGGGCGTCAACGGGCTGACCGTTGGCGGCGACGAAGTTGGTCGCTGGCCTGGGGTCGTTGGTGTAGAGTGTCGCGTTCGCGGGTCGGTGTTGGACCTGAAGCGGTTCGGGTGGCGAGCAGTTGAGGGTGTTTGTTGCCAATGGGCGGCCGCTTGAGGCTGCTCTGCTGCCCGAAGAATGCGAGTACACCCGACCTTGCGAGTCGGCGCCTGCGTTTTGCTGCTCGACCGCTTTTGCGAGCAGGGCCCTGACGTACTGGATCTATAGGGCGCCGTCGCCAGCCACCCGTGATGTTGTCGGCTGCTGCTTGTCCTGCCACGAGGTTGTCCATCGGGGTGGAGAACAGTGGTAGGCTATTTGCGTCACGCTCCCGCGAGGAGACCACTATCCGCGGTTGATCCCTGGGAGGTGTGCGGTTGGGTGGAGGTGGGGCGCCGTTCGCCGTCGACCCTGGTGGGGGTCGGGCGCTTCCTCCTGGCGGCGCGTTCTCGCAGATCGCGCGCTCGGCCACGCGGGCCGGGTCGTTTTCGTCGTTGAAGTTCAGGGCGCGCCCCTGGACGGTGGGGTTCAGGTGCGACCTGATTCACTGCTGGTGGTAGCGCGACAGCTCCTGCGCCGTCACCTGCTCGAGGCGAAATTTTTCGCGCTCGGCTTGCTCCTTGCGGACTGCCTCCGCCAGCTTTAGGCGAAGTTCCTCGACCTCCGTTGCCGTGGCGTTAGGAGGGATCGGGGTGGAGAAGGGATCCTCCGGCAGATCGGTGCTAGTCGCCATGTAAGTCACGGCGTGGCGACTGGTCCCGTCGCGGAGATCGGCGGAATTTTCCGATCCGGAGTCGAAGTCAAAGATCCAAGGATGGAGGGATCCTCGAAGTCTCCCATGTTGGAGACCTGGGTGATGGAGCCTGCGGGTGAAGCCGCGGTGATGGATCCGACAAGTGACGCCGGGGTCGCCGAGTCGGCGTCGTCGTTGAGGGCCGCGTCTTCCGCGGCCGCGGAGTTTTCGGCCACGTCGCTGTGGGCCGAATTGTACTCGAAGGCGAGGTGATGGATCGTGCGGACCTGGCTCTCGGAGAGCCGGTCGCGTGGCGGCGACTCGCGGATGCGACCCGAGTCCTTCGAGGTTATGACGTCGGTGAGGCCGACGAAGAGGCTGATCGTGCCGACCGGCAAGATCATGCTGTGCGTGACGGGTCGCGCCGCCGGGACGTAGCTGCTCGGCAAGATCTGGAGCATCTCGCCGATCGCTATCATGCGGCCGGTGGCGACCGTCTCGTTGATGGGCAGATTGGATCTCGCCGCAGAACACCGGCCAGACCGGCCAGTCCCCACGGTGGGCGCCACTGTCGTGGGAATGGTCACGGCAGATGCTGCAATCGGCAGCCAATAGTAGAACAAGGGGCAAGGGCGGCCAGCCATCTGCGGTGCGAGATGAGGGCGGAGATACAGGGTTTTACCCAGGTTCGGCCCCCCGGAGGGTAAATACCTACTCCTTCTAGATTGTATTATGATGGTGGTACAATGGGGCGAGCTCGGCGGCTAGGCGGCGAGTCGCTTGGGTGTATGATGGAACGTATCTCTACACGCCCTGTCGGGAGGTTTATATAGACTCACCTCCCCTAGGGTTTACATATCTCAATCGAATCAAATAAGGCTTCGGTACTCGTTTAACCTAATCCGACTAGGCCTATCTACTCGCCTGGGCCTTCAGCTTCTAGTCGCTTGGATCCACACCGGGCCTTGATCCAGTCGCCGTCTTGCAGGCCCACTCGCCAGTTCCTAGGCCAGTCGGAAACGTCCTGCTGGGTATACCCCGGTAGGCATATCCCCATCAAATGCGCCTCGCATAATCTGGGCTGCTTGATTTCGCCCGTACAGGGATTATAGGAGGCACATTTTTATCATATGCGCCTCGCCTATTTTTATACTAGAGGCGCATGGATAAGACATGTGCCTCGCCTATTTTATAGGAGGCACATATGGTCTAAATGTGCCTCCTATAAACATGTCTCCTATAGCCTTTTCTCTAGTAGTGTCGGGCAGGGTTTGGATCCGGTTCAAGCGCGAGGTTACGGGTGTATTTAGTGAGAAGCTGATGTTTAAGGCGGTATCAGTAACTAGCACGTGATATGCCCGTGCATCTCTTTACTTCTAGTTTCAATACAATAATGATTCTCTAGATTATTATTTTTATTGAATTCTATTCTCGTAAAGAGCACGAGGCAGCCACGGGGGTCGAATCTATGTGGATTCTATGTTTGCGAGTTCATTCGCACGTTTACCACCGAACACAATGATTATAGAGTTGACGTAAGCAATGCATTCACGCCATCATTTTATTGCCGTCACCTTTTGTTATCATGATTGATAGATATTGATCTCCTTTTTCTTATATATAGTTTGAGAGAATGCGGGATCAACTACTACCAGAGCAACGCGTACTAGCAATTGCGGAGGAGCTGGCGGGATTTATTTTCAAAGAGATCATAGACGATGCCGGAGAATTTAGTGTGAATAGGCACTACTGATCTCCATGTAATCGAACTATTTTGTGCTCTAGTCCTGGTATTCTGTGATCTCCATGTAACTATGTAAATTGTATATATTTGTATGCTCGATTTCGTAATACAAGTTATCTTATATATATGCAAGAATGTGTACGATATGTGGTGGCGTACAAATGTTCAAAAACCATTTTGAAATGAAAAATAAATAAATAAAACAATAGAAAATGAATTCTCTGCCGCGGCAGAGAAAGGGCACAAAATGCTCCCCCGGCAGAGAAATCACTAGTCCAAGGTAATGCTCTGTCGAGTCAGAGAAAAGGCGCACTAGTGGGGGTGCACCCTGAGCGCACAGGGCCAGCCATGTGGGCACCCACTAGTCCCGGCTGGTAACTAGGTCGGGACTAGTGTTGGGGCTCTAGTCCCGCTTGATTAGTCCCGGTTCAAAAACCGGGACTAGAGGCCCTTACGGCCCGGGACTAGAGGCCCTGTCTCCACTAGTGACTATGTCCTATTGTTAGAACTCCATCTTTCAAGCACATGTTTAGAGTTCTTTGATGTAAGGGTCCCAACCTTTAATAATGTAGAGTCCCCTATGTTTACAATGCTAGTCCCTGGATCAATAGCTAGCATCCACAGTTAAGATGTAATATCAAGAAACAAAGGTCATAATATAACTTTATAACCAGGAATAACATAATTTTATTACATCTTACATAGATCATTTGGCTATTACATTACATTGCAGCGGAATAACTATAACATGGGGTCCTTCATCTTCAAAGTGCCACAGGCAGACATGTTGGTTGTAGACTTTGTAATCCTAATCAACATACTTCACTAAATCAATCAAACCTGCAACATACAAGTTACATCCACAAGGGTCAATACATTTGAATTGTATTGGCAAGTGATACTATGGTAGTATAGTGGAGTCTATCAACTATATGCATTTGGCTAAGTGGAGTTGAGTCTTGCATTGCTCAAAAATAGATTTTTTTCCTTATCATTTGAAAACACTAAGTTTTGTTTGACAGAAATAATCTTTTCCAAGGCATCTCCCAATCAAAGATTGAAGATTCTTTAACCCTTGTTCAATCACAAATTTTTAACTTAGAAATTTGAATGATGAGATTCTTGATTGCTTCCATGTCTTGATGCTCAAATTGTCCTTTACCAGGGACATGGCTAAGTACTTAGATTTTACACTCTGCAGAGGTGGTGCACTTTCCCCACAAGACTTGGTTTCCCAAGACAAGATCTTTCAGAAGTCTTCCCTTAGACCAAAATGGACGCGCTCCAACCTATCAAACTCTACCACCAACTGTCCATATGGCTAAGTTCTTGCAACCTATATGATCCAGGCAGAGCCCATAATGCCAAGTGGCTGCACTTGAAGCTTCTCAACATTTGACATCTCAAATCTCTTTGTTCCTGGGTGGCAATCCACAAGTGTGATACACAAGGTAAACCATAAACATGGGCCTTGTGTAACCACTCAACCAAAATCCACCAAGCAATTACCATTCCACCCAGGTGATTCATTAACTTAGTTGTTTTATTAAACAAAAACACAAGTCCTCGGACTTAGTAATTTTCCATAATATGGATATATATTCCACCCTTGTTTTCTATTAGCTAAGCTAAGCTTGATAGTAATAGTAATCTTAACTTAGGAAAATTTCTACTAAGGTTTGATCTACTAGGTTTTCCTATATCAAGGTTTATACTTAGCAAAATTCCATGCAAGTTTTACTTAGAAAAATCACTAATGCATAGTGAAAGTAATGGGACAAAGTATGAAGCATCACTTGCCTTTTTGGTAGAGGGTATAAGTTCACTCCTTGATCTTTGCAATGTTCACACACTTCAAGTCACTACAATTCAATCAAGAAAACAATAATTCAATCTACCATTCAAGCAAAACATCACATAAAATCATAAATCCAAGATGATGCATGCAAGCATGCCAAGGATTGTTTTATTTGGAAAAGTGGTTTCTAATGGGTCATAAACATTTGAAAACACCTATTGGTCATTTTATAAAGTGTCAAAGTCATTTGCAAAAGGTTTCACTTCCTAAACCATTTTCAAAACAAAGTATCATTTTATGTGGTGTAGAAATATTTTTACTAAGGCATTAATCTATAGGGTTCACCAAATATGTTTTCAAACCATAAAACTTTGTGTTTAGGGTCAGAGAGTTTAAAAAAAAATATTTCCCAAAGGTTTTCTTCCAAAACCATTTTTAATAAATAAACCATATTTTTATTTGACTAGAATTGGTTTTAAATCAAAGAATCATTCTTTTGCATCACCAAATACATTTTTGAAACCACAAAGTGTTTCCTATGGTCAGTAGGTTCAAATCAGACCATTTGACAAAGATTTTATCCACAAAATAATTTTTGAATAATTTTTATAATCTAAACAAGAATACAAATGTTTCTGCAAAAACAAACATTTTACCAGAGGCTTTTTACTAAACAAATGGCATGGTTGGCTAGGGCTTGTTCCACTGATTCGATTGATATAAAATTTATAATTTTTGGACGTGTAGAACTAAAGTTATAAGGTTTTCAAATCTGCATCTAAATCTGATTTCAAACTTTGTTTTAAATCTCAGACTGGCCACGCGTCGCTTTTTTACTGGTCGATACCGGTTCGGGTGGATCGGGCGATGCAGGCCATTGGATCAAGTTGAATCGCACGACACGCAGAGGCTACTTACCTCTTCGCTTATTTCTAATCTTATCCGTCAGATCGAGATCCAATGGACCCTATTGCTTTGACCATTTGGTAGCGGCGCCGACGCGGCGGCGACTGGCGGCGCGGTCAGACGTGGACAGTGCCAGCGATCTAAGAAGCGAGGGAGGAGGTGAGGGTGCTTAAAGTGATCGCGGTGACGCTCTGATGCTCAAGGTGTTCGTCGTTGGGCAGGGGGCGCACGGGAACAGCGGCGATTGCTTGTCGGAGACGTCGTCGGCGTTGGGCTTGCTCAGGCGTCGTCGAGGACTAGGCTACAGCTTGTACTAGGGCAAACGGAAGACAGGGTCAGATGCCCGCAGTCCTGGCGAAGATGCGTGCATGAAGGAGAGGGCGCGGGGTGGTCTGGCTTACCAGGGGGAGGTCGTCGGAGAAGAACCAGACGGTGGCGGCGGCGGTTGTTGTCGTTGCTGACGCTCAGGGGCACGCGCGAGCGAGCTGCGGGTGCAGAAAGGTCCGCCTGGAGATGGGGAACTTGTGAGTGTGATCGAGGAGGCGAGGGGCGGTGAATACTGGCCGGTATCGTCGCCGGAGCGTCGTCGGACAGAGAGTGGTGTGGCGAGGAATTGGGCGGCCTGGGGGCGTGTTGAGGTGGGGCGACAGAGGGGAATGAGAGAGGAGACGCTGGCGTTTATCACTGCGTGGTCACGGCGAGGTTTAAGCGCGACATTATGGCGAATTGTTCGCGAGCTTTCAATGGCAGGAACGACCGCGGCGTGGTCAGCGGCGGGTGGAAACGACGAACAGGAGGGGTGGGGTCCTTTGTCAGCGTGAGAGAGGAGAGGAGAGTTGGGTCCACCGGTCGGTGTCTGCGCGGGTGCGAGAATGGGTGTAAAATGATTCGCGCGTGGGAAAAAGGAGTTGGGCTGGAATGGGCTGCTGGGCCTAGTTGGGTTGGTTCAGTCCGTTCTCATATTTTTTTCTGTCTAAATCTTTTTCTTTTTCCAAATTCAATTTCTGTTTTGAAATTCAACAATCAATCAAGCGTTCAAATTAATTCAAACATCCACCACACTTTGCAATTGAATTTGGTTCTGTTTAACAACATAAACCAAAGTCCAAATATCAAAATAAAATAATTTTATTCTTTTTAGGATCTATTTAATAATTAAATAAAAAAGTCTTTAATTATTAATTCAAATAGGTTATTATTTATTTAATAAAATCTCCATTTGAAAACTAAATATTATCAAAATCAAATCAGTAGGTTTTATTTGAAAATATAAGATATTTGGAAAACTTGTTTAATATAAAATAACATTTTTATTTAGGGTCAATTAATTATTAAATAAAATGGACCTTAGTGATTTAAATCAAATAGGATTTGTTTTATTAAAAACTTTATTTTGAAATCTATAATAAAACCAAAAACACTTCAGTAGGTTTTAATTGAGAATATAAAATACTTGGAAAACTTATTTAAAATAAAATAATCAGATTTAATGGTTTATTTAAAAGGGAAAGTCTTTATTTTAACAAAATTGGGTAATAATAAATCCCTATTATTTTCTTTAAATAAATCTTTATTCTTTTGATAAAAAAAATGTTTTTATTTCAAAAGCTTGGCCAAGGTTTAATTTGGCTCACAAAATTATCCTTATTTATATTTCTTCCTCTTTATTTGAAAACCAAACCTTTTTATTAAAAGATCCTAAAATAGTAATTTCAAAATATTTGAAGTCTATTGTTTATTTTCTTTTTAAATCCCTTCAGGATTTTATTTGATCCAAATAGGTTTTGAAAGTTTCAAATTGGGTTCAAAAGTTTTATTTTATTCATTTATTTGTCACATTACAAGATTTGGAAAATATTGGGATGTGACAGGCTACCACCCTTAAAATAAATCTCGTCCCGAGATTTGAGAAGGCTAGGGTTACAAGTAGGCTCAAAGCATCTAGGGTACTACCACCCTTAAAAACTTCAAACTAAATTACATATTGGCTTGCTTGGGATCTTGGGAAACTTCTCTGGGAAAACATCTGCATAGTGTCCTTTGTTTTCACACTTGAAACATGTGACAAGGCTGAGATCCCTCATAGGCTTGTTTATCTTGTGTTTCATCTTTTCTGGACAGTTGCTTGCATAATGTCCTAGCTCTTTGCAGTTGTTGCACCACACTTGGCTAATATCTTTCTTTTCCTTTGGTATCATTTCCTCTTGGTTGTTTCCTTGGTTCTTCTTCTTTTCTGGACATTCACTGGCATAGTGTCCCTTCTCTTTGCAATTGTAGCATTGCAACTGGCTTATGTCCTTCTTCTTATTTTTAGGTTTCTCCAAAGCTAGGAGTTCTTTTAGTTCATGCTCCTCAAAGGTGGGAAATCTTTCTTTCTTCTGGGGCATTGATCTTCATGCTCTTTGGATGCATGATCCTTGTCTCTACAAGTATTGCTAGCTTGGGTTTCTTCTAGATTAACATCTTTGTCATCCTTGTTGTCATTAGCTCTTTGGGAAAAGTTTTCTCCCATGTTGATCATTTGAGTAACCAATCCTTGCAACAATTGGGATTGAAGTTTCAAAATCCTTTGTATGATTGGGTCTAGTCCATTGTTGTTGGCTAAAAGCTGAGTTGTCTCTTGGCTCAACTGGTTTTGGGTTGCTATAAGTTCTCTCATGTTGTCCTCTTGGTTGTTGTTGTTGTCATCAACCTTGATGTTGGAGTCTCTTGGAGTATTCATCTGTTTGGGTTGAATTGAGATTAGAGTAGGCAAGATATCTCTAAGGAAATAATTCTAATCACACACATCACAATTCACTCAAGCAATGTGCAAGCAATCACAAGCCAAACATTTCACTCAAACAACAAAGTTCAAGCACATCTGTAGGCAACAAATTATTTTGTTACACCACATAAGTTGGTGTGTTTGACTTAACTAAATTTGATGGTCCATCTATATGGTTCACTTGTGATCTTTCCATCCTTCTTGGTTGCTTCTTCTTGCATGAGATCATGGTTTCCTTGGGAAAAATTCTTGGTCACAAAACTTCAAAGGTGATGATGACTCCTTCTATGTTGTGTTTCCTAAGTCTCCAAATCTTGAGCAAGATTTCCTTGTCTCACTTGTCCTTAGTGACAACCATGGTTGAAGTCTTTGGTGAATATGCTGAAGATGTTGAAGTCATTAGAGTTGGAGAAGTTGAAGTCATTAGAGTTGAAGAAGTTGAAGTCCTTAGAGTTGAATAAGTTGAAGTCATTAGAGTTGAAGAAGTCCTTTGCACATGGTGTAGTCTTTGGCCATGGGGTAGGTTTTTCTATCAAGTTGAAATAGAAGAGATGTAGAGTTGTAACCAAAATGGTTGAGGAAAGAGTTTACAAGATTGTTTGTAAATACGTTTTGGAACAAATACAACTCCTATCTTTCTAAGGGGTTTTGTCCAATCCTAGGTTTACAAACCCTACAGGCAACACAATGCTCTGATACCATATGTAAGGGTCCCAACCTTTAATAAGGTAGAGTCCCCTGTGTTTACAATGCTAGTCCCTGGATCAATAGCTAGCATCCACAGTTAAGATGTAATATCAAGAAACAAAGGTCATAATATAACTTTATAACTAGGAATAACATAATTTTATTACATCTTACATAGCTCATTTGGCTATTACATTACATTGCAGCCGAATAACTATAACATGGGGTCCTTCATCTTCAAAGTGCCACAGGCAGACATGTTGGTTGTAGACTTTGTAATCCTAATCAACATACTTCACTAAATCAATCAAACCTGCAACATACAAGTTACAGCCACAAGGGTCAATACATTTGAATTGTATTGGCAAGTGATACTATGGTAGTATAGTGGAGTCTATCAACTATATGCATTTGGCTAAGTGGAGTTGAGGCTTGCATTTCTCAAAAATAGATTTTTCCTTATCATTTGAAAACACTAAGTTTTGCTTGACAGAAATAATCTTTTCCAAGGCATCTCCCAATCAAAGATTGAAGATTCTTTAACCCTTGTTCAACCACAAATTTTTAACTTAGAAATTTGAATGATGAGATTCTTGATTGCTTCCATGTCTTGATGCTCAAATTGTCCTTTACCAGGGACATGGCTAAGTACTTAGATTTTACACTCTGCAGAGGTGGTGCACTTTCCCCACAAGACTTGGTTTCCCAAGACAAGATCTTTCAGAAGTCTTCCCTTAGACCAAAATGGACGCGCTCCAACCTATCAAACTCTACCACCAACTGTCCATATGGCTAAGTTCTTGCAACCTATATGATCCAGGCAAAGCCCATAATGCCAAGTGGCTGCACTTGAAGCTTCTCAACATTTGACATCTCAAATCTCTTTGTTCCTGGGTGGCAATCCACAAGTGTGATACACAAGGTAAACCATAAACATGGGCCTTGTGTAACCACTCAACCAAAATCCACCAAGCAATTACCATTCCACCCAGGTGATTCATTAACTTAGTTGTTTTATTAAACAAAAACACAAGTCCTCAGACTTAGTAATTTTCCATAATATGGATATATATTCCACCCTTGTTTTCTATTAGCTAAGCTAAGCTTGATACTAATAGTAATCTTAACTTAGGAAAATTTCTACTAAGGTTTGATCTACTAGGTTTTCCTATATCAAGGTTTATACTTAGCAAAATTCCATGCAAGTTTTACTTAGAAAAATCACTAATGCATAGTGAAAGTAATGGGACAAAGTATGAAGCATCACTTGCCTTTTTGGTAGAGGGTATAAGTTCACTCCTTGATCTTTGCAATGTTCACACACTTCAAGTCACTACAATTCAATCAAGAAAACAATAATTCAATCTACCATTCAAGCAAAACATCACATAAAATCATAAATCCAAGATGATGCATGCAAGCATGCCAAGGATTCTTTTATTTGGAAAAGTGGTTTCTAATGGGTCATAAACATTTGAAAACACCTATTGGTCATTTTATAAAGTGTCAAAGTTATTTGCAAAAGGTTTCACTTCCTAAACCATTTTCAAAACAAAGTATCATTTTATGTGGTGTAGAAATATTTTTACTAAGGCATTAATCTATAGGGTTCACCAAATATGTTTTCAAACCATAAAACTTTGTGTTTAGGGTCAGAGAGTTTAAAAAAAAATATTTCCCAAAGGTTTTCTTCCAAAACCATTTTTAATAAATAAACCATATTTTTATTTGACTAGAATTGGTTTTAAATCAAAGAATCATTCTTTTGCATCACCAAATACATTTTTGAAACCACAAAGTGTTTCCTATGGTCAGTAGGTTCAAATCACACCATTTGCCAAAGATTTTATCCCCAAAATCATTTTTGAATAATTTTTATAATCTAAACAAGCATACAAATGTTTCTGCAAAAACAAACATTTTACCAGAGGCTTTTTACTAAAAAAATGGCATGGTTGGCTAGGGCTTGTTCCACTGATTCCATTGATATAAAATTTGTAATTTTTGGACGTGTAGAACTGAAGTTATAAGGTTTTCAAATCTGCATCTAAATCTGATTTCAAACTTTGTTTTAAATCTCAGACTGGCCACGCGTCGCGTTTCTACTGGTCGATACCGGTTTGGGTGGATCGGGCGATGCAGGCCGTTGGATCAAGTTGAATTGCACGACACGCAGAGGCTACTTACCTCTTCGCTTATTTCTAATCTTATCCGTCAGATCGAGATCCAATGGACCCTATTGCTTTGACCATTTGGCAGCGGCGCTGACGCGGCGGCGACTGGCGACGCGGTCAGACGTGGACAGTGCCGGCGATCTAAGAAGCAAGGGAGGAGGTGAAGGTGCTTACAGTGATCGCGGTGATGCTCTGATGCTCAAGGTGTTCGTCGTTGGGCAGGGGGCGCACGGGAACGGCGGCGATTGCTCGTCGGAGACGTCGTCGGCATCGGGCTTGCTCAGGCGTCGTCGAGGACGAGGCTACAACGCGTACTAGGGCAAACGGAAGACAGGGTCAGATGCGCACAGTCCTGGCGAAGATGCGTGTGTGAAGGAGAGGTCGCGGGGTGGTCTGGCTTACCAGGGGGAGGTCGTCGGAGAAGAACCAGACGGTGGCGGCGGCGGTTGTTGTCGTTGCTGACGCTCAGGGGCACGCGCGAGCGAGCTACGGGTGCAGAAAGGTCCGCCTGGAGATGGGGAACTTGTGAGTGTGATCGAGGAGGCGAGGGGCGGTGAATACTGGCCGGTATCGTCGCCGGAGCGTCGTCGGACAGAGAGTGGTGTGGCGAGGAATTGGGCGGCCTGGGGGGCGTGTTGAGGTGGGGCGACAGAGGGGAACGAGAGAGGAGACGCTGGCGTTTATCACTACGTGGTCACGGCGAGGTTTAAGCGTGACATTATGGCGAATTGATCGCGAGCTTTCAATGGCAGGAACGGCCGCGGCGTGGTCAGCGGCGGGTGGAAACGACGAACAGGAGGGGTGGGGTCCTTTGTCAGCGTGAGAGAGGAGAGGAGAGTTGGGTCCACCGGTCGGTGTCTGCGCGGGTGCGAGAATGGGTGTAAAACGATTCGCGCGTGGGAAAAAGGAGTTGGGCTGGAATGGGCTGCTGGGCCTAGTTGGGTTGGGTCAGTCCGTTCTCATATTTTTTCTATCTGAATCTTTTTCTTTTTCCAAATTCAATTTCTGTTTTGAAATTCAACAATCAATCAAGCATTCAAATTAATTCAAACATCCACCACTCTTTGCAATTGAATTTGGTTATGTTTAACAACATAAAACAAAGTCCAAAGATCAAAATAAAATAATTTTATTCTTTTTAGGATCTATTTAATAATTAAATAAAATAGTCCTTAATTATTAATTCAAATAGGTTTTTATTTATTTAATAAAATCTCCATTTGAAAACTAAATATTATCAAAATCAAATCAGTAGGTTTTATTTGAAAATATAATATATTTGGAAAACTTGTTTAAAATAAAATAACATTTTTATTTTAGGGTCCATTAATTATTAAATAAAATGGACCTTAGTCATTTAAATCAAATAGGATTTGTTTTATTAAAAACTTTATTTTGAAATCTAAAATAAAACGAAAAACACTTCAGTAGGTTTAATTTGAGAATATAAAATACTTGGAAAACTTATTTAAATTAAAATAATAAGTGTTAATGTTTTATTTAAAAGGGAAAATCTTTATTTTAACAAAATTGGGTAATAATAAATCCCTATTATTTTCTTTAAATAAATCTTTATTCTTTTGATCAAAACAAAATGTTTTATTTCAAAAGCTTGGCCAAGGTTTAATTTGGCTCACAAAATTATCCTTATTTATATTTCTTCCTCTTTATTTGAAAACCAAACCTTTTTATTAAAAGATCCTAAAATAGTAATTTCAAAATATTTGAAGTCTATTGTTTATTTTCTTTTTAAATCCCTTTAGGATTTTATTTGATCCAAATATGTTTTGAATGTTTCAAATTGGGTTCAAAAGTTTCTTCTCACCCTGAAAATCAACAAAGTTTTATTTTATTCATTTATTTTTCACATTACAAGATTTGGAAAATCTTGGGATGTGACATTTGATCCCTGCTTTCAATGCTTCAAAATTGTTGGATCTTTATTGTGATGGTGCATGTCACCTCAAAAATTATTCTGTTTATCACTTACCTACTCAAGGACGAGCAGGAGTTAAGCTTGGGGATGTTGATACGTTGGAAACGTATCTATAATTTTTGATGCTCCATGCTTGTTTAGTATCTACTTTTCTTTACTTGTCCACGCTTTGAGGTGCTTTTTACATGTTTTCTGGTACTAACCTACTAACAAGTTGCAACAGTGCCATATGCCTGTTTTCTGCAGTTTTTGGTTTCAGAAAAGTTAGTAAAGAAATTGTAAGATCCCTCCCTTTTAAAGGTAAGGATCCCTGTGATTGCAATGCTAGTCCCTGGATCAATTGCTAGCATCCACACTTTAAGACGAAGTATATAGAAACAAGGGTCATTATTACAACGTCATTCCAAAGATAACATAGTCTTTTACAACTCCATGGCCATAGGCCTAATACAAGAGTTTAAACATAACAATATAAATAAAGTCTTCATCTTCATGTGCCACAGGCAAGCATGTTGAGTGTAGACTCATAACCCCTAATCATCATCAGAGTAACCCGCAATATCACAAGTTACAGCCATAGTGGGTCAATACATTGGAATAGTATTGACAAGTGATACCTTAGTAAAATATTAACATCTAGTCCCTACATGAATTTGGCTAAGTGTATCTTAGGCTTGCTTTGCTCAAAATAGGTTTTACATATTAGTTGAAAACACTAAGTTTTTCTTTGTCAAAACTTTCCCAAGGTACCACCAATAGAAATTGGTGAACCTTCATCCTTGTTCAACCACAAATTTTAACTAGAAAATTGGGTGAGGAGATTCTTGATAGCTTCCATGTCTTGATTCTCAAATTGTCCAATACCAGGGACATGGCTAAGTACTTAGATTCTTCCATCTGGAGAGGTTGTGCACTTTCCCCTTTGTTCCTGGGTGGCTTTCCACAAGTGTGATACACAAGGTAAACCATATAAATGGGACTTGTGTAACCACTCAACACAAACCATTCTTTCCATTCCACCCAAGTGTTTCATTCACTTAGTTGTTTTATTAAGCAAAACATAAGTCAAAGACTTAGAAATATTTCTCATAGCATGATTTTATAATCCACCCTTGGTTGCTACTAGCTAGGCTAAGCATGGCAATAGAAAGTATCAAAACTTAGAGGAAATTCTAACATTTCTACTACTACTAGGATTTCCCAAGCATAGCATATAGATACTTAGCAAAATAATCATGAAAGTCCTATACAAAATATTTCTAATGCTTAGGTAAAAATATTGGAATAAAACATGAAGCACCACTTTCCTTGGTAGTTTGGGGAGTAGCAACAATCTTCACAACCACAATCACTATTAGCACCAAAATCTACACATAAAATAATGGCACCAAATTCACATATCAAAAATATACAAGCAAAAATATATGAATGTATGAAAATGCCATGTGATGATTTTCTACACAAAACAAGACAAGTATACAGTACTGATTCATAAACAAGATCAAGACACATCAAATAAACTCTATTTGATCTTTGAATCATTTTTCATATCATTTCTATAATCAAAACAAGCCTATAAATGTCTCTGAAAAAATAACCAATTTTACAGAAGCAAAACATTAAACACATTGCATAAATGGATAGTTTCTCCTGATTCCAATGATATAAAATCTAACCCCCTTAAGGTGAATCTCGCCGTCGAGATTCGGATTGGCTAGCAAATAGGTGAGGGTGGTCTTTCCAAAGATCATCTTCTCTTTCCCATGTTGCTTCTTCTTCGGAATGATGGTTCCATTGAACTTTGCAGAATTTAATAGTCTTAGTCCGAGTAACTCTTTCTGCAGTTTCAAGAATCTTGATGGGTTTTTCCTCATAAGTGAGATCACTTTCCAATTGGACCTCCTCCAAAGGTATAGTATCCTTCAAAGAGGTCTCTTCCATCTCTGGATGGCATTTCTTTTCCTGACTCACATGAAACACACTGTGAACGGCTGGCAATGATTCTGGCAATTCAATCTCATAAGCTACTTCTCCTTTACGACTCAGGATCTTGAATGGTCCAACATATCTTGGGGCCAATTTTCCTTTGACTCCAAATCTCTTTACTCCACGAAGTGGTGACACTCTAAGATAAGCTCTGTCACCCACCTCATAGGTGACTTCCCTACGCTTAGGATCTGCGTAGCTCTTTTTTCGGGATTGTGCTATCTTCAATATGTCCTTTACTAGCTTGACTTTCTCTTCATCCTCTTTGATTAGTTCTGGTCCGAACAAATTTCTTTCTCACACACCATTCCATAGCAATGGGGTGTTACACTTTCTCCCATAGAGAAACTCAAATGGTGCCATCTCAATACTTGCTTGATAGCTGTTATTGTAAGAGAATTCTATGTAAGGCAGACTTTCATCCCAACTGGCTCCATAGTCTAGGGCACATGCCCTTAACATATCTTCTAGAATCTGGTTGGTCCTTTCTGTCTATCCATCAGTCTGAGGATGAAAAGCAGTGCTGAATTCCAATCTCGTTCCCAATAACTCATGTAGTTGCCTCCAAAAATGAGAAGTGAATTGAGTTCCCCTATCAGACACAATACTGTTGGGTACACCATGCAGACATACAATCCTATTCATATAGATCTTGGCCAACTTAGCACTTGTGTAGGTTGTCTTCACGGGTATGAAATGAGCCACTTTAGTGAGGTGATCCACTACTACCCAAATAGAATCATATCCTGACCTGGTCCTTGGCAATCCGGTGATGAAATCCATGCCAATCTTGTCCCACTTCTAATCAGGAATAGGTAGTGGTTGTAGCAATCCTGCTGGTTTCTGTTGTTCCGCTTTCACTCTACTACATACATCACACAAAGCAATATGTTCAGCGATGTCCTTCTTGAGATTATTCCACCAAAATCTTTCCTTCATATCCATATACATTTTGGTGTTACCCGGATGGACGGAATATGGTGAGTTGTGTGCTTCTTGTAAAATCAGTTTCCGAAGCTCCGGATCTTGCAGAAAGCAGATACGTTTTCCATACCATAAAGTACCCTGTTCGTCTTCATGGAATCCTTTGGCTTTTCCCTTTCCAATATTTTCCTTAATCTCTTCAATTTCCTTGTCCTTTTGGGCTTCCTTGATCTTGTCCAACAATGTGGGTTGAACATCCAATGACATGAGATGTCCTTCAGGCACAATCTCCAATCTAAGGTCTCTAAATTGGGTACACAGATCATCTGGAAACTCTCCCTTAGTAAGGCCATTCACAAATACCTTACGGCTTAGAGCATCTGCTATAACATTTGCTTTAGCGGGGTGGTATTGCAAACTCAAGTCATAGTACTTGATGAGTTCTAGCCATATTCTTTGTCTCATTTTGATTTCTTTCTATGTGAAGATATACTTCAAACTTTTTGTGATCTGTGAACACTTCACATCGTTTTCCCAAAAGATAATGTCTCCATGTTTTGAGTGCATGGACAACAGAGGCTTACTCCAAATCATGAGTAGGGTAATTTACTTCATGAGTTTTGAGTTGTCTCGAGGCATAAGCCACAACTTTCCCTTCTTGCATTAGAACTGCACCTAATCCATGATGAGATGCATAACAATACACTGGGAAGTCTTTCTCCAAATCTGGCAGACACAAGACTGGTGCTGTCACTAGTCTCTTCTTCAATTCTTGAAAACTAAGTTCACATCCTTCAGACCAAGCAAATTTCTTGTCTTTCTTTAGTAACTCCGTCATTGGCTTAGCTACCTTGGAGAAATTTTCAATGAATCTTCTGTAGTATCCGGCCAAGCCAAGGATACTACGAACTTCCTTCACATACTTAGCAGATTCCCATTCAGTTACAGCTGACACTTTTGCGGGACCAACCGCTACACCATCTCCTGACACAACGTGTCCAATAAATCCAACTTCATTTAACTAGAATTCACACTTGCTGAATTTGGCATACAGTTTATTCTCTCTAAGCTTCTCAAGTATCAAACACAAATGTCCTTCATGCTCCTCTTTGCTCTTGGAGTAGATCAAAATGTCATCGATGAAAACGATGACAAACTTGACAAGGAACTCCATGAACACCTTGTTCATCATATTCATGAAGTAAGCTGGTGCATTGGTCAAACCAAATGGCATCACGGTGTACTCGTACAATCAATACCTAGTGGTGAAAGCTGTCTTAGGTATGTCCTTTTCCCTTATCTTAAGCTGAAAATAACCTGACCGGAGATCAATCTTGGAGAACACACAGGCTCCTTCTAGATGATCAAACAAATCATTGATTCTAGGCAAAGGATATTTGTTCTTGATAGTCACCTCATTTAGTGAACGATAATCTATGTATAACCTTTGACTTCTATCTTTCTTTTCCACAAACAAGACAGGTGCTCCCCAAGATGAAGAACTTGGTTGAATAAATCCTTTCTGCAACTGTTCTCCAAGTTGTTTCTTGAGTTCTTTCAACTCATCAACTGACATCTTGTAAGGTCTCTTTGCTATTGGTCCTGATCCTGGCAGCAAGTCTAACAGAAATTCCACATCTCTATATGGTGGCATTCCCGACAATTCTTCCGGAAACACATCCGGATATTCACTCACAATTGGCACACTGTCTATGCTAACCCCCTTAAGAGAATTTAGCTTACTTCCTTTTGATTCAAAGTTAGTCTTGAATCTAATCCTTTTATTTTCCGGGGTTGTGAGTGTGACAGTATGATTGGCACAATCTAGCACTCCCTTGTTCTTAGTCATCCAGTCCATTCCCAATATGACATCCAATCCTTTGGAATTTAGGATTATCAGATTAATGGGAAACTTATACTTCCCAAACTCTATGACTAGGTCATGACATCCTGAGTTCACTATCAATTCTCCACCAGGAGAACTTACTTTTATAGGACACCCAATAGTTTCAACTGGAAGTTCATTTCTTTCAACAAATGCTCTTGATATGAATGAATGCAATGCGCCAGTATCAAAAATAACAAGTGCTGGAACAGAATTGAGTTTGAACTTACCATCCACTGCATCAGGTTCCTCATAGATCTTTTCCACATTGATGTTGTTCACCTGTCCCTTCTGGAAAGGGTTCGGCTTATTGGGTCCTTCAACATTCTTTTCTGGGCATTCCTTTGCATAATGCCCCATCTTCTTACACTTGAAGCATTCAACCTGACTGAGATCCTTCTTGATAGAGTGGCTTCCACTACCACTTCCACTTCCATTGTGGTGGCTCTTGTATCCACCCTTGTGGTTCTTGTACTTGTCATTGTCATGACTACGGTGATGCTTGTTGTCATGATGACGTTTTTGGTTGATGTTGTACTTTCCATGCTTGTGGGATCCAGAACTCCCACTATCATCATAATGGGAACGCTTGTGAGACGATTCCGAGTTGTGCTTATCAGAGCTATGCTTCCTCTTTCTACTTTCCACATGTTTCATCTTGTTCTCCAGGATGGTAGCCTTGTCACAAAGAGATTGATAGGTGGGGACATAGGCCATAGATAATTGCAGATTCAGTTCATCGTTCAGTCCTTCGAGGAACTTCTCTTTCCTCTTGGCATCAGTGTCGACTTCATCCGGTGCATAACGCGCCAGATTGTTGAACTCCTCAATATATTCAGCCACACTGCGGTGGCGCTGCTTCAGATTATGTGACTCCTTCTTCTTCAAACTCATCACTCCGGATGAGATGTGAGCTGTACGGAAACCATCTTCAAAGATAGCCCATGTCACATCCTGGGCCTGTGTTGTCATCAGCTGCTGCATCTCGGGGGTGACATTGTTGTTGTTCGGGTTGGGGTTGGCACGTCGAGGAGGCATCTGTGGTTTTCAATAAGGATAAGTATGAGATACACATAGATGCTTAACATTCACAATACATCACATAGACAATCACCAAATAAGCATCAAAATAAAATTCAACGAAACAAAAAACAAGTTTGAAAAGCAAACACACCAATAGCAAGCCATCCACATGTTGGATGGTCATTGCGACTAAATAATCATAAGCATGGTAAATGATAGATAAATGAGTAGTCATCACTACTCCTCTGTGTCAACCTCCTCATCAACAAGTGTAAGACCTGCATTCTCCATAGAGGTCTTGTATTCCTCGACATTGGTAGTCAAGGCCTCTACCTTAGCTTTGAGAGCCCTCTTCTATGAACGAAGTCTCTCAATCACACCCTGCTGATGCTCGAGCTCGAAGTCCTTGGCCTCTAGTTCTGCAGTCATCTCTAGAATACTCTTGTTCCTGTCTTGGACTCTTTTCTCTTGGCTTTTGAACTTCCTGTCCGGGCTCTCAAACTTGGCCTCCATTTCCTTGACTATCTCGTCTTGCTCCGTGAAGAGCTTGTCCTTCTCACGGAGCTGCACCTAGAGCTCGTCATTGCTAAGCATGACGTTGGTCCTATCAGTATATAGGTGCCTAAGTAGAACCTCTAGGTCCTGAAGGTACAGACGAATCAGCTCTGCCGTCTCTCTAGCAGCATCCTCGAACTCAATAGCCTCACCATCCTCGTCGCGTCTCCCGAAGGCGTGAAAGTAAGTACCCCTAATCTCCCGAGAGTGCCTCCCTAATAGACGCCCAAGTAAATCCTGCATGACTACCTCTAGGCCTCTCTCCCTGTCGGCTTGCATAAGCTTGAAGGTGATATCCTCCGTGGCAGGCTCAGTCTGGCATCCTGGCTGGGTAACCTTGAAACCCCAAAGGTCCTTCCTCTCAAACATGGTGAGGGTAAGCATCATGATGCTAGGGAGCGGAAGATTGAGCACACTAGTGAGCTCAATAATACGAGTGCCAAAACAAGTTCCCTTGAACTCTTCAGCCATGCTGATAGTAACATTAGGCATCTATTTTATAAGATAGAGAAAAGTTATAATCAACATCAATAGAGAAAATCACAAGACAAAGCATCATAGGCATATCATTGAAAATCAAACACACAAGTCATGGCATAGATAAATCCATTACAAGCATTCAAGGTTCAACATAATTTAGACAACATTTTTAGAAAATAAAAATGATAAGTGTGGTGGTCTAACTATGAAGTTCATTACAACTCTCACTCACTAGACAAAATGGCTATCAAAGCATCCTTAGTAGCCATCTATTTATCTTGTTCACAAGATTCCCAAATCAAGTCTATGATGTCTTCCCTTAGTTGTTGGTTGGTAGTTTCCAACTCTTGGTTATGTTTCTTTTCTTCCCTAAGGTCATTTTGGGTGTTAAGCATTCTGCACTTGAGTCTATCACCAAGCTCTTTGATGGCCTTCTAAGCTGCATCACTTGCAGAGTCAAAGAATGTGGTGTGCATTACTGAGTTGGTGACCATGTAGAATCCTGATTCTTTGTGGTTGTCTTCCTTGTTTTTATACAAGTAAAGTTGCACCCACTGTAAGGTTCCCAACCTTTAATAAGGTAGAGATCCCTGTGTTTACAATGCTAGTCGCTGGATCAATAGCTAGCATCCACAGTTAAGATGTAATATCAAGAAACAAAGGTCATAATACAACTTTATAACCAGGAACAAAATAATTCATTACATCTTACATAGCTCATTTGGCTATCTCATTACAATGCAGCAGAATATAGCAATAGCATGGGGTCCTTCATCTTCAAAGTGCCACAGGCAATCATGTTGGTTGTAGACTTGTAATCCTATTCAACACACTTCACTAACATCAAACAAACCTGCAACATAATAAGTTGCAGCCACAAGGGTCAATACATTTGAATTGTATTGGCAAGTTTCACTATTATGTAGAAATAAGTGGATCCTATCATTACATGCATATTTGGCTAAGTAGGGTTTAGGATATTTTGCAGAAAGCAATATAGTTTTATCCTATCTTTTCAAAATAGTTTTGATCTTTTGTCAAATATTTCTGAACTTCTTGGAAAACTCCAAGTGCTTCAAATCCCTTCTTGTCACCATCAAGTTTTACTTTGAGAAATTGGAATGTCGAGATCTTCCATAGCTTCAGGCCTTAGTTGCTCAGGGTTGTCCATAACCGGGGACACGGCTAAGTACTTAGAATTTGATCTTCTGCAGAAGTTGAACACTTTACCCACATGACACAATCTCGTCTTGTTGCCACCAGTGGCCGCTGGATAAGTACTCACCAAGATGGAGTACTGGCAGATCGAGAATGTGACAAAGTCTTTCCATAGAAATCCTCCCAATACACAATGCTAGCTTGTCAACCAGGCACCGGTGTAGGGATAAATTTCCCTTATACAATTCTAGTTAACCTGAAGATGCCAATGCATGGGTCTTCCACTATGTAGTTGACTAAGCCAGAGCCCATTTAGCATGTGGCTGTACACGGAAGCCACTGTACGAGAAACATGTTCAATCTCTAAGTCCCTGGGTGGTTTTCTTCTAGTGCACATAGAAAAAGATAGCCATATAAACATGGTTCCCTTTGTTGCCACCTTGTCCAAAACTTGAGTATCCTTGTCCACCCAGGTGGTTCATTGAGTACTTGTTTTATTATATAAAACACATATCTTTCCAACACTTCATATAATCGTATCATGTATGCCATCCCAAATATATAGCAGGGCTAAGCATACTACAACTACAATGTTTTCACTAATGAAGATATAATGGAATCCTATTAGGATTTAGCATAGCATAAAATATAGTAGTCCTTTCCATGCATGTTACAAAAATCCACTAAATGTAATGAAAATAGCAGGACATGGATGATAGTTTCACTTGCCTTTTAGTAGAGAATGTTGGTTCACTTCTTGATCTTGCAAATATCACGCTCTTCTAACTTCACTACAATTCAATCACGCAAACACGAATTCAACTAGCATTCAAACCATTTCTCACACATAAAATAACTAAAACAAGGTCATGCATGCAAGCATGCAAAAGATAGTTTTATTTGCAAAAGTGGTTTCTACTAGGCTCTAAACATTATAAAGTTCAAAGTGGTCATTTTCTAAAGTGGTAAAACCATTTGCAAAAGGTTGCATCTCATAAACCAAATATTATGCTAAGGTGATATTTTATGTTGTTGAAAATATCTTTTAGCAAAGTAATGATTTTATATGATTCATCAAATAATTTTTTAATTCACAAAACTTGGTATTTAGGGTCAGAAGGTTTAATTAAAAACATTTCCCAAAGATTTTTACTCAAAAAGCATTTTTAACACATAAATAATATTTTTATTTGACTAGAAATGCTCTAACTCAAATATTTAGTCCTTAACTTCACATAATACATTTTTAAATCCATAAGTTGGTTCCTATGGTTAGTAGGTTCATCTCAATCCATTTTGCAAAGATTTCATCATAAAAATAATTCTAGAACAATTTTTATATTCAAACTAAGCCTACACAAGTTTCTGCAAATTCAACTAATTTTCTAGAAGCAAAACATTAAACAAAATGCATGGTTGGGTAGGATTTGTCTTGCTGATTCCATTGATATAAAATTTGCAAAATTTGGACCTGTAGAACTAAAGTTATGAATTTTACAAGTTTGCAAATCTAATAGATCAAATTTCTATTTTAAAACCTGAGTCTGGCCACGTGTCTCATTCCTATTGGTCGGTATCGTTTCGTTTGGATCGAGCTGTTCTAACCGCAGGATCTCACTTAATCGCACGACACACATCACACGTACCCCTTCGTTTAATGACTCTACCCTAGCCAACGGATCGAGATCGAACGGACCACAGCTGCTCGACCAAGATCTGGCGGCGCTGGCGGCGGCGGACGGCGGCGCACGCTCTGGCGGTGAGATTGTCAACGATGCAGGAAGCAAGGGAGATAGAGGAGTAGCTTACAGTGTTCGCGTGGTCGAGGTGAAGCTCGAGGTGTGGTCTGCTAGTCGAGGGCGCGCTGGAGCTACGTGGATTGCTCGCCGGAGTCAGTGATGGTGTCGGGCTCACTCAGTTGTCGATGGGGGAGAGGCTACAGGTCACCCTAAGGCAAACGTAAGGTACGGTTAGACGCGCACGGCACTAGGGATCATGGTAGAATCAACGGGAAGGTTCGGGGTGGTCGGAGCTTACCGGGGGAATTCGCCGGAGAAACGGCAGAAGACCATGGTGTTCGGGTGTGGTCGTTGCCGATGATTTGGAGTGCGCTCGAGCGAGCTAGAAGTACTGGTAGGTGCGTCTGACTATGGGGAGCAAGGTAGTGATGCCAGGGAGTGGAGAGGTGGCCGGAGTGGTCCGAATTTCGCCGGAGAATCTCGTCGGGGACAGTGGGTTCGAGCTCGCGATTGATGCAGCCTGGAGTCAGAGAGGGGACGGCGCTTGGGGGAAAAGAGAGAGGAGCGCATGGCGCTTAAGTATGCATGGTCACTGGCGAGTTTACTCTAGCCATCAACGTGTATTCAAGAGGATTTAATCGCGGCAGAACGCCGTTGATCAAGGGGGAAACGGCCGGCGCGGGGTTGATCACGATGAGGTGGCCAGTGGGGTCCGACTGACAGTGAGAGAGAGAGAGGGGGAGTGGGGTCCAGTCGTCAGTTGCTGAGTGGGTTAAATCGCGAGTAAGATAACGTTTCAGGGTGAGAGTGGGGTGGGCTCGCTGGGTTGTTGCTGGGCCTGCTGCTTGTTTCATTTTTTTTATACTTAATGCTTTTTCTTTTTCTATTTGTAATTTTTGTTTTGATTTAATTTCAAACAATTCAGATTCCAAATCAATTCAAACCACCACCAAACTTTGTGTTGATTTTAATTCTGTTTATCAACATATTCCAAAGTCCAAAATAAAATAATTATTTTATTCTTTTAGGATCTATTAATAATTAAATAAATAGAACTTAGTCTTTATTTCAAATAGGATTTAATTTATTTTAAAACTTTATTTGAAATCTAAATAATACCCAAAACCTTTTCAGTAGGTTTTATTTGAAAATATAAAACACATGGAATTCTTATTTAAAATACTTTAACAAGTTTTAGTGTTTATTTAAAAATGGGAAAAGCCTTTACTTAAATAAAATTGGATATTAACAAATCCTTATTATTTTATTTAAATAATCCTTTACTCTTTTTATCAAATAGAAATATTTTATTTTAAATGCTTGGCCAAGATTAATTTGGCTCTTTAAAATAATCCTTATTTATAATTTTACCTTTGCTTTATAAAAACCATATCTTTTTATTTAAAGATCCAAAAATAGTGATTCCAACTATTATAACTTTATTATTTATTTATCTTTTTTAAAATCCCTTTAGGATTCTATTTGATCAAAATAGGTTTTGATGTTTCCAATTGGAATCAAAAAGTTTCTTCTCACCCTAAATTTCAACAAATTTTTATTTTGTTTATTTATTTTTCACATTTCAAAATTTGGAAAATTTTGGGATGTGACACCCACCAATACTCTTATCCTTCATCCATCACAGGGAAACCTTTGTACACAGCTGCACCATGTATCCCCATGGTAACCATAAGGTTCTTGAGGGCTTTTGTAAATTCAGTCTCACACTCCAAAGTCATGGTCATGAGTGGTCCATTCCTTACGGCTTCGTTGATGGAGTTCATCTACAAATAGAGATGAGAAAGAAGATTAGAAGAGTTTACGAGAAGAAAAGACAAGTGTAGAAAATTTTCAAAGTGTTGAAATTTTCTTTAATGGTTTCTAATCCAATCCTAGGGTTATAATCCTACAGGCAACACAGTGCTCTGATACCATCTGTAAGATCCCTCCCTTTTAAAGGTAAGGATCCCTGTGATTGCAATGCTAGTCCCTGGATCAATTACTAGCATCCACAGTTTAAGATGAAGTACACAGAAACAAAGTCATTATTACAATGTCATTCCAGGGATAACATAGTATTTTACAACTCCATGGCCATAGGCCTAATACAAGAGTTTAAACATAACAATATAGATAAAGTCTTCATCTTCATGTTCCATAGGAAAGCATGTTGAGTGTAGACTCATAACCCCTAATCATCATCAGAGTAACCTGCAACATCACAAGTTACAGCCACAGTGGGTCAATACATTGGAATAGTATTGGCAAGTGATACCTTAGTAAAATATTAACATCTAGTCCCTACATGAATTTGGCTAAGTGTAGCTTAGGCTTGCTTTGCTCAAAATAGTTTTTACCTATTAGTTGAAAACACTAAGTTTTTCTTTGTCAAAACTTTCCCAAGGAACCACCAATAGAAATTGGTGAACCTTCATCCTTGTTCAACCACAAGTTTTAACTTAGAAAATTGGGATGAGGAGATTCTTGATAGCTTCCATGTCTTGATGCTCAAATTGTCCAATACCAGGGACATGGCTAAGTACTTAGATTCTTCCATCTACAGAGGTTGTGCACTTCCCTCCCTTTTAAAGGTAAGGATCCCTGTGATTGCAATGCTAGTCCCTGGATCAATTACTAGCATCCACAGTTTAAGATGAAGAACACAGAAACAAAGGTCATTATTGCAACGTCATTCCAGAGATAACATTGTCTTTTACAACTCCATGGCCATAGGCCTAATACAAGAGTTTAAACATAACAATTTAAATAACGTCTTCATCTTCATGTGCCACAGGCATGCATGTTGAGTGTAGACTCATAACCCCTAATCATCATCAGAGTAACCTGCAACATCCCAAGTTACAACCACAGTGGGTCAATACATTGGAATAGTATTGTAAAGTGATACCTTAGTAAAATATTAACATCTAGTCCCTACATGAATTTGGCTAAGTGTAGCTTAGGCTTTCTTTGCTCAAAATAGGTTTTACCTATTAGTTGAAAACACTAAATTTTTCTTTGTCAAAACTTTCCCAAGGAACCACGAATATAAATTGGTGAACCTTCATCCTTGTTCAACCACAAGTTTTAACTTAGAAAATTGGGATGAGGAGATTCTTGATAGCTTCCATGTCTTGATACTCAAATTGTCCAATACCAGGGACATGGCTAAGTACTTAGATTCTTCCATCTACAGAGGTTATGCACTTTCCCCACAAGACTTGATATTCACCAAGACAGGACCTTTCAGAAGCCTTCCCTTAAACCAAATGGACGCGTTCCAACCTATCATCCCACTACCACCAACTGTCCAAATGGCTAAGTTATTACAACCTATGTGATCCAGGCAGAGCCCATATTGCCATGTGGCTGCACTAGAAGCTTCTTAAAATTTTGGCATCTCAAATCCCTTTGTTCCTGGGTGGCTTTCCACAAGTGTGATACACAAGGTAAACCATAGAAGTGGGCCTTGTGTAACCACTCAACATAAACCATTCTTTCCATTCCACCCAGGTGTTTCATTCATTTAGTTGTTTTATTAAGCAAAACATAAGTCAAAGACTTAGAAATATTTCTCATAGCATGATTTTATAATCCACCCTTGGTTGCTACTAGCTAGGCTAAGCATGGCAATAGCAAGTATCAAAACTTAGAGGAAATTCTAACATTTCTACAACTACTAGGATTTCCCAAGCATAGCATATAGATACTTAGCAAAATAATCATGCAAGTCCTATACAAAATATTTCTAATGCTTAGGTAGAAATATTGGGATAAAACATGAAGCACCACTTGCCTTGGTAGTTTTGGAATTAGAAACAATCTTCACAACCATAATCACTATTAGCACCAAAATCTACACATAAAATAATGGCACCAAATTCACATATCAAAAATATACAAGCAAAAATATATGAATGTATGCAAATGCCATGTGATGATTTTCTACACCAAACAAGACAAGTATACAGTACTGATTCATAAACAAGACCAAGACACATCAAATAAGCTTTATTTGATCTTTGAATCATTTTTCATATCATTTCAATAATAAAAACAATCCTATAAATGTCTCTGAAAAATAACCAATTTTACAGAATAAAAACATTAAACATATTGCATAAATGGATAGCATTCTTTCTCCTGATTCCAGTGATATAAAATTTGTTAAAATTGAACTTATGGAACAAAAGTTATGAATTTTAAAAGTTTGAATCACTAATAGATCTAATTCAGATTTTAAAACAAAGAACAGGCCACACGGCGTGTTTTGATTGGCCCGTACCGGTTCGTCCGGATCGATCAACGTGGGCCACAGATGGGCGATCGATCTGACGGCTATCGATCAAGCGACCACATATGGGCGGCGCTAGCAACGGAGGCGCGGCGGCACGGCTCTGCCAGTGATGTTCCGGCGGCTACAGAGGGGGCTAGGGTCAGCAGAGGGGCTTACCAGACTCGTGGTGACACGAGGAAGCTCAACGTGCAGGCTGGCAGGATCGGGGCGCGCTGTAGAGGTTGCTGGGGCTCGTCGGACTTGCGGACGTCGTCGGGTGCTTGCAGATGAAGACATTGCCGACGATGTAGACCGCCCTAGCACGAACCAGTTGTGTAAGGAGGTGCGCAAGATTGTGGCAAACACGACAGTGTGAAAGGGGAAGCAAGGGGCGCTCGAAGATTACCAGTATTTCTTGTCGGAGTTGGGCGGCGGCTCTGACATTTTCGGGCACGAACGGAAATGGCGACCTGGGTCACGAGAAAGCAAACGAAGAGCATCAGGTGATGCGCAAGAACATGAAGGTCACGCTCGTTAGAAGCAGAAGCAAAGGGGCAGTCGAGGATCACGGGAATTAGTCGCCGGAGGTCGCCGGTATAGCGGCGGTTCTGGCTTGAATGAGCGCAGCCAGGTGGCGGAATGAGCGAGAAGAATGGGGGAAAATGACCGTGGCGGCGAGGTGCTTAATTAGCCAGGAGCGGGGCGAGAATTACTCATGCAATCAACGGCAATCAATTGATTTTAAACGCGGCAGTGAAGGAGAGGGAGGAAACGGCGAGGCCAGGTCGTGGGCGGGGTTTGGGGACGACGATGACGGGGCGTGTGGGGTCGGGTTGTCAGCGAGTGGGTCCGCGTGGCTGCGGTGAGAAACAGAGAGGGAATGGAGACCCCGGGTGGGCTGTTTTGTCTACTGGGCCGAAAAGGTGGCGCCTGGCCCAGTTCTAATTCTTTATCCTTTTTCTTTTTCTAATTCAATTTTCAGGAAACATTTTCAAATGAATTCAAATGTGTTTGATTTCAAATTATTTCTGGATTTTTATAAAATGAAACCTGCACATATTTAAGTATAAAATCATATTGTTTCATCAAACCTGCTTGGTCCTTTGGAGTTTTCAAAGAAAACGGTGCCTTTACACATGTTTTAATAAATATCTAAAAATGGTTTTAAAATCATATTTTGTTTTTGAAATTTGTATCCAAGCTTTGGAATAAATCATTCAACCATAGTATCAAATATATTTTGTTTTAGAACAATCAATCTCACATTAAAGAGTAGCATTGGGCCAATGCTTTGTTTACATAAAATAATAAGCATTCAAATGCTTCTGTTTTTATAATGACTTTGAAAATGATCCCTAAATGATTATGAATGCATGGATGATATGCAAACTTTGAAAACATGACTTTTGGGATGTTATAGAAATATTCTTGGAATTGGATGGGACAAACGTCAAAGTCAATTACTTTCCATGGGGAACAAGAAGTCCATAGGAGAGCCGGAGGGGCCAGCCAGGAGGGCCAGACCCACCCCAGGCGCGGGTGGGCCCAGCCCCGTGCCTGGCTAGGGTTTGGCGACCCTGGCTGCCTCCTCGGCCTTCCCCATCGCCTATAAGAAGCCCCCGATGCAGAAACCCTGAGTACCCGATCAAATATCCACGAAACCGTCTGTAGCTGCCGCCACCATCGTCCTTAGATCGGGGGGATCTGAAATTCTTCCCGGCACCCTGCCGGAGGGGAGATCATCCCGGAGGCCTTCTCTCTGGTATGATGCGTGAGTAGTTCCACCTTGGACTATGGGCCATGTAGTAGCTAGATGGTTGTATATCCTCCTTTGTGCTTTCATGTATAGATCTTGTGAGCTCCGTTCATGATCAAGATCTACACTATTTGTAATCATGCATGTTGTGTTTGCGAGGATCCGATGGATATTCAGATCATTCTGTTGGTTTGATTAATGGTTTTGTCTTTATGATTCTATTATATCTATGTTGTTTGTGATCTTGCATGGTCTCCGTTGTTAGTAGCTATCTTGTCCAAGTAGTTGCTAGTGACTCCAAGAGGGGGTATTTATGCTCGATAGTGGGTTCATGACTCTATTTTCCAAGGGAAGTGACAGAAATATCTTTGGTTATAGATGTGTTGTTGCCACTAGGGGGAAAACAACGGTCTCTTGTGCATGGAACATGTGGATTGTTTACCTTACACACTTTGCTTAAAGCAGATGTCTGTTGCTTGCAACTTAATACTAGGGGGAGGGGGGTTCAGATGATAACCTGAAGGTGGACTTCTAGTCATAGATGTAGTTGGATGGCGGTCTATGTATCTTGTTGTATAGCCCAATCGAATCTCATAGGCTCTTTCTGACTAGTAATTGCATTGTTATGCCTTGCTCAATTCGTGTCAATTGCCCTGTTGTAATTTGTTTACCCTTCATGCCATGTTTTTTATCTAAGGAGAGCACCTCTAGTGAACTATAGACCCCGGTCCAATCTTTACCATTGATCCATCTTCCGTTGTTACTTGTTTACTTGCTGCAAACCACCAATGCCTTCCACACCATACGTTTAATCCTTTGTTACAGCAAACCGGAGAGCTTGAAAACCTCTCTGATTCGTTGGGGCAAAGTCTTAAGTTTGTGTTGTGCAGGTCTCCGCATTGCTTGCAACACCTGTGTGACGTTTCCTTCCTCCTTCTAGTTCGATAACCTCGGTCTCTACTGAGGTAAGACTTGCTTCTTGCTGCTTCACAACTTCCTCTTGGGGTTTCCCACGAAGTGTGATGACCCACAAGTATAGGGGTGTATCGTAGTATCTTCGATAAATAGGAGTGTCGATCCCAACAAGGAGCAGAAGGTGCTGAATAGTGGTATGGAGCAGGAATTCCCTGTGAATACTTAGCAAACGGATTTTTAGTGGTTTTCTGACAAGGCAACAAAACAAAGAGCAAGTATCAAAGAATAAATGCAGTAAGTGGCCCAATCCTTTCTTAGCAAATGAAAAGCCGGTGGAAATACTTATAACGACCAAACGTTCTCGAGGACACATGGGAATTCTGGCAATTGCTTTCGCTTCAAATAGCTGAGTACTCTTCTCTGGTGTTTGTAAGTGTTGTGTGGGTGAACCTGTGCTAACATACTGCCCTTCCTAGGACTAATACATATTTGTGATTAAACCCCCTGCAAACATCTGTAACTACAGGAAAGTAATTAAGATATAAATCTAACCACAGCCTTAAACTCTAAGATCCTACACTCCCTTGTGCAAAGGTGTCCTAACGGGGGTTCAGGTTTCTGTCACTCCAGCAACCCAAAAATTAGTAGCCAAATACACAATGCATTCCCCTAGGCCCATAAATGGTGAAGTATCATGTAGTAAATGTTCACATGACACCACTAGAAGAATAGCACCACAACTAAAATACTAAACCATTGAATAATAACTCATCACAGATCCACTAATAACAACATGACTTCTCCCATGTCATCAAGAACACAACGCACTACTCACAAGACATCATATGAATCAAGATCAAAGATGATATGGTAATGGATAACAATATGAACATAAACAAAAATCCAATGGTTCCACTAACAAGCATCAACTACAATAGTAATCAACACCGGGAAAGTTCCCCCCTAAGAACTAAGGAAATATCCAACACAATTGTTATAGCGGGACGGAGTGTGGTGATGGTGCTGGTGGAGTTGATGGTGTGGATGATGTTGATGATCCAGATGAAGCCTAGCTCTATGATGGTGTTGATGGCGACGGTCTCCCCTCTCCGGGAAGCAATTCCCCTGGCAGAAATCTGTCTACCTGAGAGATCTTTCTCTCTTTGTGTTTTCCGCCCCGCAGAGGCGGTGGAAATCTATCTGTGGTGGCTCCCCGAGGCTTAGGGTTCCGAAGGAAAGTTATAGGCGAGGGGGGAGAGTCGGAGGCCGAGCAGGTGGGCCACACCTGCCCTAGGCGCGGCCTCAGGTGGGCTCGCGCCTAGGGGGGTGGGCCCCCTGCGGCCCCCCTTCGCTCCTTCTTCTGGCTTCCTTTGTCCTCAGGTAAAATAACGTGTTTCCATATTTTTTTAGTCTTCTTATGATCTTCGGGAAACTGCATCTAAACGCCTTCTTTTCCATCATAATCCAGACTCCAGCAGTCCATCCTCCAGGAATCACCCAATATGCAAAAACAGATGAAAAGCCATAAGTAAAATACCTCATAATAAGACAAATATCAATGAATAGAGGTAAATTATGATATAGAATGGTGACGCAATGTAACATCCCTAAAATCATGATTTCAAAGTTTGCATATCATTCATGCATGCATATAGAATTGAGATCAATTTCAAAACCCATTTCAGAAAAACAAAACACATAGTGCTATCATTTCATGTGAGCAAACTTAAATCAAATGGACATCCCCATTTGAGAGTTTGAATGTTTTAAAAACTAGGTTGTTTGTCTCCTTTGTTGAATGGATTGATTGTGGAATTTGAACCAAGCTTTACAAAATGGAAATGGTTCAAAAACCATTTTTCAAACATTTGCAAATCAAGTGCAAAGATCCTGATATTTTGTTTCTCCAAAAATGACCAAGCCTTTGCAACGTAACCACATGGTTTTATGCCTAGGTTTGAGACTGTTACACACTACAAAAACCCCAGAAAGATTTGAATTCAAAAAGAGTTTGAATTCATTTGAAAAACCATTCCTAAAAATCAAAACATAAAAAGAAAAGGAATAAACAAAAGAAAAGGGCCAGGAGCTCCTATTCTAACCCAGCAGCAGAACCGGCACAACTAGCCCACCCGGCCACCCTCTCGCTCGCTCGCACGCGCAGACGCACCCACGCGGTCGCTGACATCCTGACCCCACCCCCTCTCCGTCTCACTCACTGACTGGTGGACCTCGCCAGCTCACCCTCGTCTTCCCCAAATCGCGCCCGACCCCGTCGCCGGCCGTTTCCTCCGCCCATCACTGCCGCGATTGATTCTTTGTTTAATTGCCTTGATTCCGCGCTTAATTGCCGCTCCCCTCTCGCCTACAAAACCCCCTCTGCACCGCGGTCATTTTCCCCCACTCTCCTCGCTCACTCCGCCACCAGGCTGCGCGCATTTGACCTCGAAACCCCGCAGTACCGATGACTCCGGCGACTAATTCCGGTGAGCCTCGACCGCCCCCTCTCTCTGGTTCAAACCATCATGTCCAGCATGATCTGGTGCATCTGCTGACACTTTTCTTTTGCCTGCTCGTGACCCAGGTCACCGTTTCCGTTCACGACCGCAACCACCTGCGCGGTCGCTCGACTCCGGCGAGCAAAAGCGGTAAGTTCCGAATGCCCCTTACCTTCCCCTTGATACCAACTGGTTCGCCAGTCACTTGCGCATCTTCTGAACCCTCTGCCTTGTACTAGGACGACGCGGAGCCTCGCCAGCGACCTCGACTGCAAGCGACAGACGCCGCCGCAACTCCGGCGAGCCTCAGCGACCGTGCCCGTGCGCCCCTCGTCAAGCCGCTGCCAAGTTGAGCTTCTCCTCGACGCTGCGAACCTGGTGAGCATCCTCCTGCCCCTCCGGACGACCTGTAGTGTCGCGCCGCCGCAGATAGAGCTCGCCGCCGCCAGTCGCCCCCGCTAGCGCCGCTCGATTTTGGTTAGATGAATTGTAGCCGTCAGATCCAGATCCAGCGCGTAGGATTAGTTCACTTAGCGAAGCGGTAAGATTAGATCTGAACCGTGCATCATTAGTTTGATCCTACGGCTAGCAAGCGCGATCCGGAGCGAAGCGGTACGCGCCAGTAAGAATTTGACGCGTGGCTAGGGTTTGATTCAAAAACAGATTTGAAATCAGATTTTGATCCAAAATTGAAATGGCTATAACTTTTGATTTCCACGTTTTATTTTTGCAAATTTTATACCGTCGGAATCAGGGAGACAAGCCCTTTCTGTTTATGCAATGTGTTTAGTAAAAAGTTTCTGTTAAAATGACTTTTTATGCAGAAACTTGTTTAGGACTAGTTTGAGTATAGAATTTTTTTAGTAATTTGTTTTAGTGCTAAATAAGTTTGGTTTAGCAAGTTTTTGACTTAGTTATGTTTCAGTATCTTGCATTTGCTTGGTTGGGTTTTAAAATCATCACTTAGCATTTTTGCATACATGCATATATTTATGATTGTACATGAATTGTGTGTAATTTTGTGCTACAAATTTTTGATTAGATTTTGGTGCTAGTGATTGTGATTGTGAAGAGTGCTACTCTCCCCATTACCAAGGCAAGTGGTACTTCATGAATATTTCCATCCCTATATTTTGTACAAGCATTAGAAATATTTTGCTAAGTCTTGCATGTTACTATTTTTCCAAGTGCTATGTTGGGAAATCCTAAGTAGTTGTAGAATTGCTAGGTAATTTCCTAAGTTAAGTTACTATGCCATGCTTAGCCTAGCTAGTAGCAAACAAGGGTTGGTAAAGTATATACATGCTATGATGAAAATATTTCTAAGTCCTTGGACTTAAGTTTTTCTTAATAAAACAACTAAGTCAATGAACCTCCTGGGTGGAATGGGACTTGAATGGTGGTTTTTGGTTGAGTGGTTACACAAGGCCCATGGACATGGTTCACCTTGTGTATCTCACTTGTGGTATGCCACCCAGGCTCAAAGGGATTTTAGAGGCCAAGTGTTGAGAAGCTTATGGTGCAGCCACTTGGCAATATGGGCTCTGCCTTGATCACATAGGTTGCTAGAACTTAGTCATTTGGACAGTTGGTGGTAGTGGGAATGATAGGTTGGAACGCGTCCATTTGACTAAGGGAAGGCTTCTGAAAGGTCCTGTCTTGGGAAACCAAGTCTGGTGGGGAAAGTGCACAACCTCTGCAGATGGAAAATCTAAGTACTTAGCCAAGTCCATGGCAATGGACAACTTGTGCATCAAGACATGGAAGCTATCAAGAATCTCATCACTCCAACTTCTAAGTAAAAATTTGTGGGTGAACAAGGGTGAAGGACCCCAATGTATATTGGTGGTTTCTTGGGAAAAGTTTTTGACAAAGAAAAACTTAGATATTTCAACTAATAGGAAAAACCTATTTTGAGCAAAGCAAGCCAAGCTACACTTAGCCAAAATGCATATAGTAATATAGTCTACTTAAAATATACTAAGGTATCACTTGCCAATACTATTCCAATGTATTGACCACTGTGGCTGTAACTTGTGATGTTGCAGGTTACTCTGATGATGATTAGGTGTCATGAGTCTACACTCAACATGCTTGCCTGTGGCACATGAAGATGAAGACTTATGTTTATTTACTTATTCCAAAACTCTTGTACTAGGTCTATGGCCTTGAGTTGTAAAAGACTATGTTTTATCTCTGGAATGGATGTAATAAATGACCTTTGTATCTGTGTACTTCATCTTAAACTGTGGATGCTAGCAATGATCCAGGGACTAGCATTGCAATCACAGGGATCCTTTTCCTTTACAAAGGAGGGATCTTACAGATGGTATCAGAGCACTGTGTTGCCTGTAGGATTATGACCCTAGGATTGGAAACCACTAAGGAAAAAATTTCAACTACTTCTACACTTGTCTATTCTTCTCGTAAACTTTTCTAATCTTCTCATTCTCATCTCTATTTGTAGATGAACTCCATCAACGAAGCCGTAAAGAAAGTACCACTCATGACCATGACCTTGGAGTGTGAGACTGAGTTTCCCAAAATTCTCAAGGACCTCATGGTGGCAATGGAAATACATGGTGCAGCTGTGTACAAAGGCTTTCCAGTGATGGATGAAGGAGTTGAGTACTGGTGGGTGCAACTTCACTTGTACAAAAACAAGGAAGACGACCACAAAGAAAAAGGATTCTGCATGTACACCAACACTGTGGTGCATACCACATTCTTTGAGTCAGCAAGAGAAGCAGCTTGGAGGACTATCAAAGAACTTAGTGCTAGAGTCAAGTGCAGAATGCTCAACCTCCAAAAAGACTTAGAGAAAGAGAAGGAACATACCCAAGAGTTGGAAGCCACCAACCAAACCTTAAGAGGAGATATTATAGACTTAGTAATGGAATCATGTGAGCAAGATAGGCTGATTGCCTCTAGGAACATTGTGTTAGCCAACAGATCCAGTGAGATAGGATTGTAAACGTACTTCGTTAGTTGGACCACCACCTATCACCTTATTTTCCAAAATGATACCTTAAATAAGTTTGGACCTTGGTTGATGTAATGGATTCATGTGTGCATGACTCGTGTGATTTTGTGTTCCAAGGATGTTTGAGACGTTTGTCTTTGTTTTATCTTAAATTGTGTTGTTCTAACTTTTCTATCTTATAAATAGATGCCTATTACCATCAGCACTGTTGAGGAGTTCCAGGTTACCCGCTTTGGTCCTCGTATCGTTGAGCTTACCACCTTGCTCAATCTCCCTCTTCCCACCATCATGGTGCATCCACTCACCAAGTTCGAGAGGAAGGACCTCTGGGGCTTCAAGGTGAACCAGCCCGGACGCCAGACAAAGCCTACAATGGAGGCCATCGTCTTCAAGCTTATGCACGATGACAGGGAGAGATTAATGGAGGTAGTCATGCAGGACCTGATAGGACGTCTACTAGGCCGGCACTCCCGACAGGTTAGAGGCACCCACTTCCACGTCTTCGGAAGACGTGATGAGGATGGAGAGTCCATCGACTTCGAGGACGACTCGAGGGACGTAGCAGAGCCGATACGTCTGTATCTCCAGGACTTAGAGTCTCTCATTAGGCACGTGGACACGGACATGACTAATGTCATGCTCAGTAATGACGAGCTCCAGGTGCAGCTTCGCGAGAAGGACAAGCTCTTCGCGCAGCAGGACGAGATAGTCAAGGAAATGGAGGCGAAGTTCGAGACCCAGGACCGGAAGTTCAAGAGTCAGGAGAAACGTGTCCAGGATAGGAACAAGAAGATCCGGGACATGACTAAAGAACTGCAGCAGACGGTGATAGAGAGGCTTCGTTCCCAGAAGAGGGCACTCAAGGCCAAGATTGAGTCCTTGACCACTACTATTGAGGAGAACAAGACCGCGATGGAGAACGCAGGTCTTACCTTTGTCGAGGAGGAGATTGATGCTGATGAGTAGACTTGACTACTCGTCTATCTTTTATTATCGTACTTGTTATTTGTGAACTTGTTATTGGACCATCCGACATGTGGATGGCTTGCCACTTGTGTGTTTTACTTTGTGAACTTGTTATCTTGTTGTTGAACTTTTTCTGTTGCATGCTTGTGTTTGCTTATGTGATGTAATGTGCATGAAAACATCTATGGGTATCTCATTCTTATCTCTATTTGAACAAAACACAGATGCCTCCCCGTCGCGCAAACCCCAACCCCAACAACAAAAACAACATCACACCAGAAATGCAACAAATGATGACTGCTCAAACACAGCTCATGCAGATGATGACAACATTCATTCAGAACCAAAACAACAACAACAACCCCAATAACAACAACAATAACAATAATAACAACAACAACAACAACCCTCCGGACTTTGATATGCTCACCAGATTTCTGCGATTGAGGCCAGCTAAGTTCTCGGGGACAACTGATCCCATGGTGGCCAATGATTGGCTACGTTCTATAAACAAGGACTTAGTAACCGTGGGCTGCACGGATGTTGAAAAGGTCAGATTTGCAGCACATCTGCTGGAAGGGCCAGCCGCCACTTGGTGGGACAACTTCCAAATCACCACACCCATAGATGAGGTGACTTGGGCTATCTTTGAGGATGGCTTTCGCACTGCTCATATCTCATCAGGAATAATGAGCCTGAAAAAGAAAGAATTCCACAACCTGAAGCAGCGCCACCGCAATGTGGCAGAATACATTGAAGAGTTCAACAATCTGGCGCGTTATGCACCAGATGAAGTGGAAACAGATGCCAAGAGAAAGGAAAAATTTCTGGAAGGCTTGAATGATGAGCTGAATCTGCAGCTGGCTGTGGCATATGTTCCCACTTATCAGTCGCTCTGTGACAAGGCTGCTATATTGGAGAACAAAATGAAGCAAGTTGAGAGTAGGAAGAGAAAGCACTCCGACAAGCACAGCTCGGGATCGTCTCACAAACGATCTCACTATGATGACAGTGGAAGCTCAGGATCCCACAAGCATGGGAAATTCAACAAGCACCACAACCACAACCGTCATGACAACAACCATCATCGCAGTCATGACAATGACAAGTACAAGAACCACAAGGGTGGACATAAGAGCCACCACAGTGGTAATGGTAGTGGGAGTGGAAGTCAGCCTGCTAAGAGAGACATCAGTCAGGTTGAATGCTTCAAATGCAAGAAGATGGGACACTATGCAAATGAGTGCCCCGAAAAGAAAGTTGAAGGACCTGTCAAGCCCAATCCTTTCCAGAAAGGACAGGTGAACCACATCAGTGTGGAGGAGGTCTATGAGGAGCCTGACGCTGTTGCTGGTAAGTTCAGACTCAATTCCATTCCAGCATTTGTACTCTTTGATACTGGTGCATCTCATTCATTCATATCAAGAGTATTTGTTAAAAGAAATGAACTACCTGTAGAAACTATTGGGTGTCCTATAAAAGTAAGTTCTCCTGGTGGACAAATGTTAGTGAATTCAGGATGCCATGATCTAAACATAGAATTTGGGAAGTATAAGTTTCCCGTTAACTTGATAATACTAAACTCCCAAGGATTGGATGTCATTCTGGGAATGGACTGGATGACCAAGTACAAAGGAGTGATAGATTGTGCCAGCCATACGGTCTCACTCACAACTCCAGAAAATAAAAGGATCAGATTCAAGACCAGCTTCGAAGCAAAAAGGAGTATGCTAAATTCTCTTAAGGGGGTTAGCATGGACAGTGTGCCAATTGTGTGTGAATACCCGGATGTGTTTCCGGAAGAGTTGCCGGGAATGCCACCAGATAGAGATGTGGAGTTTTTGATAGATTTGGTACCAGGTTCTGGACCAATAGCAAAGAGGCCATATAAAATGTCAGTGGATGAACTGAAAGAACTCAAGAAGAAACTAGGAGAACAGTTGCAGAAAGGATTTATTCAACCCAGTTCTTCATCTTGGGGAGCCCCAGTCTTGTTTGTGGAGAAGAAAGACAGAAGTCAAAGGTTATGCATAGATTACCGTTCACTCAACGAGGTAACTATCAAGAACAAATATCATTTGCCTAGAATCAATGACTTGTTTGATTAGCTAGAAGGAGCATGTGTGTTCTCAAAGATTGATCTCCGGTCAGGCTATTTTCAACTCAAGATAAGAGAACAAGACATACCTAAAACAGCATTCACCACAAGGTATGGGTTGTATGAGTATACTGTGATGCCTTTTGGCTTGACCAATGCTCCAGCATACTTCATGAATATGATGAACAAGGTGTTCATGGAATTTCTTGACAAGTTTGTTGTCGTTTTCATCGATGACATCTTAGTCTACTCCAAGAGCAAAGAAGAACATGAAGGACATTTGTGTTTGATACTTGAGAAGTTAAGAGAGCATAAACTTTATGCCAAATTCAGCAAGTGTGAATTTTGGTTAGAGGAAGTTGGTTTTCTTGGTCATGTTATGACAAAGGATGGTGTAGCAGTTGATCCTGCTAAAGTTTCAGCTGTGACTGAATGGGAATCTCCTAAGAACGTGAAAGAGGTTCGTAGTTTCCTTGGCTTAGCAGGTTACTACAGAAGGTTCATTGATAATTTCTCAAAGGTTGCTAAGCCTATGACTGAGTTGTTAAAGAAAGACAAGAAGTTTGCTTGGTCTGAAGGTTGTGAAGTCAGCTTTCAAGAATTGAAGAAGAGACTTGTGACAGCACCAGTTCTATGTCTGCCAGATTTGGAAAAGGATTTCCAAGTATATTGTGATGCATCTCATCAAGGTTTGGGTGCAGTACTTATGCAAGACGGTAAAGTTGTGGCTTATGCCTCGAGACAACTCAAAACTCATGAAGTGAACTACCCTACTCATGATTTGGAGTTAGCCTCTGTCGTCCATGCACTCAAAACGTGGAGGCACTACCTTTTGGGGAAGCATTGTGAAGTGTTCACAGATCACAAGAGTTTGAAGTATATCTTCACCCAGAAGGAAATCAATATGAGGCAAAGAAGATGGTTAGATCTTATCAAGGATTATGACTTAAGTTTACAATACCACCCCGGTAAAGCAAATGTTGTAGCAGATGCTCTAAGTCGTAAGGTATTTGTGAATGGCCTTACCAAAGGAGAATTGCCAGATGATTTGTGCACCCAATTCAGAAAACTCCGATTGGAAATTGTGCCTGAAGGACATCTCATGTCTTTGGATGTTCAACCCACTTTGTTGGACAAGATCCGAGAAGCTCAGAAGACCGATAAGGAAATTGAAGAGATTAAGGAAAAGATTGGCCAAGGGAAAGCTAAAAATTTCCATGAAGACGAACAGGGTACTTTATGGCATGGGAAACGTATCTGTGTTCCACAAGATCCGGAGTTACGGAAACTGATTTTACAGGAAGCACACAACTCTCCATATTCTATTCACCTGGGTAACACCAAAATGTACATGGACATGAAAGAAATATTTTGGTGGAACAATCTCAAGAGGGACATCGCCGAACATATTTCTTTGTGTGATGTGTGTAGTAGAGTAAAAGCGGAGCATCAGAAACCAGCAGGTTTGCTTCAACCACTACCTATTCCTGATTGGAAGTGGGACAAGATTGGTATGGATTTCATTACCAGATTACCAAGGACCAGATCAGGATATGATTCCATATGGGTAGTAGTGGATCGCTTAACTAAAGTGGCTCATTTCATACCCGTGAAGACAACTTATACAAGTGCCAAGTTAGCCAAAATATACATGAGTAGAATTGTATGTCTACATGGTGTGCCCAAGAGTATTGTGTCTGATAGGGGAACTCAATTAACTTCCCATTTTTGGAGACAGCTACATGAGTCATTGGGAACGAGGTTGGAATTCAGTACTGCTTTTCATCCTCAAACCGATGGACAAACGAAAAGGACTAATCAAATTCTGGAAGACATGTTGAGGGCATGTGCCCTAGATTATGGAGCCAGTTGGGATGAAAGTCTGCCTTACGCAGAATTTTCTTATAATAACAGCTATCAAGCCAGCATTGAGATGGCACCGTTTGAGTTTCTCTACGGAAGAAAATGTACCACCCCATTGTTATGGAATGGTGTGGGAGAAAGAAGTTTATTCGGGCCAGATCTTATCAAAGAAGCCAAAGAGAAGGTCAAATTGGTTAAGGACAGGTTGAAGATAGCACAGTCCCGACAGAAAAGCTACGCAGATCCTAAGCTCAGAGAAGTCACCTACGAAGTTGGTGATAGAGCTTATCTTGGAGTGAAAAGATTCAGAGTCAAAGGAAAGTTGGCACCAAGAATGTTGGGCCATTCAAGATACTGAGTCGCAAAGGAGAAGTTGCTTATGAAATTGAACTACCAGAATCTTTGTCAGCAGTCCATAATGTGTTTCATGTGAGTCAGCTTAAGAAATGTCACCCAGAAATGGAAGAAACTTCTTTGAAGGATACCATACCTTTGGAGGAAGTGCAACTAGAAAGTGACCTCACATATGAGGAGAAACCTATCAAAATTCTTGAGACTGCAGAAAGAGTCACAAGGACAAAGACTATCAAGTTCTGCAAAGTACAGTGGAATCATCATACCGAAGAGGAAGCAACATGGGAAAGAGAAGATGATCTTCGTAAAGACCTCCCTCGCCTATTTGCTAGCCAATCCGAATCTCGAGGGAGAGATTCACCTTAAGGGGGTTAGATTTGTAACATCCCTAAAATCATGATTTCAAAGTTTGCATATCATTCATGCATGCATATAGAATTGAGATCAATTTCAAAACTCATTTCAGAAAAACAAAACACATAGTGCTATCATTTCATGTGAGCAAACTTAAATCAAATGGCCATCCCCATTTGAGAGTTTGAATGTTTTAAAAACTAGGTTCTTTGTCTCCTTTGTTGAATGGATTGAGTGTGGAATTTGAACCAACCTTTACAAAATGGAAATGGTTCAAAAACCATTTTTCAAACATTTGCAAATCAAGTGCAAAGCTCCTAATATTTTGTTTCTCCAAAAATGACCAAGCCTTTGCAAAGTATCCACATGGTTTTATGCCTAGGTTTGAGACTGTTGCACACTACAAAAACCCCAGAAAGATTTGAATTCAAAAAGAGTTTGAATTCATTTGAAAACCATTCCTGAAAATCAAAACATAAAAAGAAAAGGAATAAACAAAAGAAAAGGGCCAGGCGCTCCTATTCTAGCCCAGCAGCAGAACCGGCCCAACTAGCCCACCCGGCCACCCTCTCGCTCACTGACTGGTGGACCTCGCCAGCTCACCCTCGTCTTCCCCAAATCGCGCCCGACCCCGTTGCCGGCCGTTTCCTCCGTCCATCACTGCCCCGATTGATTCTTCGTTTAATTGCCTTGATTCCGCGCTTAATCGCCGCTCCCCTCTCGCCTACAAAACCCCCTCTGCACCGCGGTCATTTTCCCCCACTCTCCTCGCTCACTCCGCCACCAGGGTGCGCGCATTTGACCTCGAAACCCCGCAGTAGCGACGACTCCGGCGACTAATTCCGGTGAGCCTCGACCGCCCCCCTCTCTCTAGTTCAAACCATCATGTCCAGCATGATCTGGTGCATCTGCTGACACTTTTCTTTTGCCTGCTCGTGACCCAGGTCACCGTTTCCGTTCACGACCGCAACCACCTGCGCCGTCGCTCGACTCGGGCGAGCAATAGCGGTAAGTTCCGAACGCCCCTTGCCTTCCCCTTGATACCAACTGGTTCGCCAGTCACTTGCGCATCTTCTGAACCCTCTGCCTTGTACTAGGATGACGCGGAGCCTCGCCAGCGACCTCGACTGCAAGCGACAGACGCTGCCGCAACTCCGACGAGCCTCAGCGACCGTGCCCGTGCGCCCCTCGTCAAGCCGCTGCCAAGTTGAGCTTCTCCTCGACGCTGCGAACCTGGTGAGCATCCTCCTGCCCCTCCGGACGACCTGTAGTGCCGCGCCGCCGCAGACAGAGCTCGCCTCCGCCAGTCGCCGCCGCTAGCGCCGCTCGATTTTGGTTAGATGAATTGTAGTCGTCAGATCCAGATCCAGCGCGTAGGATTAGTTCACTTAGCGAAGCGGTATGATTAGATCTGAACCGTGCATCGTTAGTTAGATCCTACGGCTAGAAAGCGCGATCCGGAGCGAAGCGGTACGCGCCAGTAAGAATTTGACGCGTGGCTAGGGTTTGATTCAAAAACAGATTTGAAATCAGATTTTGATCCAAAATTGAAATGGCTATAACTTTTGATTTCCACGTTAGATTTTTGCAAATTTTATACCGTTGGAATCAGGGAGATAAGCCCTTTCTGTTTATGCAATGTGTGTAGTAAAAAGTTTCTTTTAAAATGACTTTTTATGCAGAAACTTGTTTAGGACTAGTTTGAGTATAGGATTTGTTTAGTAATTTGTTTTAGTGCTAAATAAGTTTGGTTTAGCAAGTTTTTGACTTAGTTATATTTCAGTATATTGCATTTGCTTGGTTGTGTTTTAAAATCATCACTTAGCATTTTTGCATACATGCATATTATGATTGTATATGAATTTGTGTGTAGATTTTGGTTCTAGTGATTGTGATTGTGAAGAGTGCTACTCTCCCCATTACCAAGGCAAGTGGTACTTCATGAATATTTCCATCCCTACATTTTGTACAAGCATTAGAAATATTTTTCTAAGTCTTGATGTTACTATTTTGCCAAGTGCTATGTTGGGAAATCCTAAGTAGTTGTAGAATTGCTAGGTAATTTCCTAAGTTAAGTTACTATGCCATGCTTAGCCTAGCTAGTAGCAAACAAGGGTTGGTAAAGTATATACATGCTATGTTGAAAATATTTCTAAGTCCTTGGACTTATGTTTTTCTTAATAAAACAACTAAGTCAATGAACCTCCTGGGTGGAATGGGACTTGAATGGTTGTTTTTGGTTGAGTGGTTACACAAGGCCCATTAACATGGTTTACCTTGTGTATCTCACTTGTGGTATGCCACCCAGGCTGAAAGGGATTTTAGAGGCCAAGTGTTGAGAAGCTTATAGTGCAGCCACTTGGCAATATGGGCTCTGTCTTGATCACATAGGTTGCTAGAACTTAGTCATTTGGACAGTTGGTGGTAGTGGGAATGATAGGTTGGAACGCGTCCATTTGACTAAGGGAAGGCTTCTGAAAGGTCCTGTCTTGGGAAACCAAGTCTGGTGGGGAAAGTGCACAACCTCTGCAGATGGAAAATTTAAGTACTTAGCCAAGTCCATGGCAATGGACAACTTGTGCATCAAGACATGGAAGCTATCAAGAATCTCATCACTCCAACTTCTAAGTAAAAATTTGTGGGTGAACAAGGGTGAAGGACCCCAATGTCTATTGGTGTTTTCTTGGGAAAAGTTTTTGACAAAGAAAAACTTAGAGATTTCAACTAATAGGAAAAACCTATTTTGAGCAAAGCAAGCCAAGCTACACTTAGCCAAAATGCATATAGTGATATAGTCTACTTAAAATATACTAAGGTATCACTTGCCAATACTATTCCAAAGTATTAACCACTGTGGCTGTAACTTGTGATGTTGCAGGTTACTCCGATGATGATTAGGTGTCATGAGTCTACACTCAACATGCTTGCCTGTGGCTCATGAAGATGAAGACTTATGTTTATTTACTTATTCCAAAACTCTTGTACTAGGCCTGTGGCCTTGAGTTGTAAAAGACTATTTTTTATCTCTGGAATGGATGTAATAAATGACCTTTGTATATGTGTACTTCATCTTAAACTGTGGATGCTAGCAATGATCCAGGGACTAGCATTGAAATCACAGGGATCCTTTTCCTTTACAAAGGAGGGATCTTACACGCAAATTGGGCGTATCAACTCCCCCAAGCTTAGACTTCGCTTGTCCCCAAGCAAATACTGAGCTCAGTAAACATGTCCACAGGTTTATGGAGTGAAGTGTCGATAAAAGAATACGAACAAGAGGCATCACACTTACCATTGCACAACTCATAGAAGAAAGCAACTCACCATTATATAAATTATCTTGCAACCAAGTAAATCAGTCACAATAGAGATGCATAAAGTAAATCATAATTGGAATTGTAAAACTTGTTCTTGGTCAGAGAACACTTGGCAAACAGTTTCACAAAAGCTTTTTGTAGAAGTTTCAAAACAAGAGCACCCTTTGCTCAAAAAGGTTTTTCAGAAGTGAAGGCTTTCAAAGTAATATTCAATAGATAAGAGTTTTGTGCAAACAAGGAAGATGAAGAACATGATTGAATAAATCACCATATGAATGCTTGAAACACAACAACTCAAATGCTTGCTAGAGATGGAAATGAAGTAGGTTTACTGACTCAAACTAGTAACTGGGAGAAAGGTCCCTTCTTAGAGGGTAGCAGGGATTACAAGTCATAAAGATCTTCCAAAAGATTATGGTACTTACTAGATTTTAGCCCTCATTGCCCCTATCATAAGAATCTCGAGATGATTAAGGTTAAAGTTAACAAAGATGGAGTATATGCTTGACGAAATATAAGTTGGCAATCTCATGTCCCTTGAATATGAGGGCCACTCCTCATGCATACTCAACTTTGGGTCCAAGTAAGTTCTTGTCATTGTAAGTTTTTGCATATCATTGAGAACCGCCAACGGGGTACCCCTTTCACATGGTACATGAGCTTTCCCATAACCAAAATGACAAGGCAAGCAGACAATGAGCATCTTAGTGATCTTTTTATTTACTATGTGTATAGCTTTTTATTGAGGATGCTTCATAGATGACTCACTATGGTGATGCTGCAAGTTTCCACCATGATTAGGCATGGCTTAGGCTAGCGGCCCAGGTGTTTCTCTAACACATAATACAAACTCCATGGACTTACAAGTCCCCTCTTTATTTCACACCGTTGACAGATATCAACTATGTAGAGAGTACAATTGCAATGTTGAAAACGTTCCCGTGATGGCACGGTTCTGCTAATCCCAACGTATAGATGCAAGCATATACAACTTCGATGTCTACAATGGTTCAAGTCTATTAGGGCCAAGTAAATAAAGTGAGCCATCAAGTTCGTGAGAGCTTTACTAACTAGTTTTCACATAACAAAATACTTTTTAATTTGAAAGGTAGATGAAGCTTGATAATTTGCTAGGAATAGCAACAACTACTAGGTAGATATGGTGGACACAAGTGGCAAATATTTTGGGTTTAAAGGATTTTGGAAACATGACAAGTATGCCTTCTCAAAACAGGTTTTTGGCTAGCAAGGCTAGGTAGCAAGCAAGAGTGTTGAAAGAAAAAAGCAAACATACAAGTAATAAAGCTAAACATGCAATCTTCATTGAAGACACAAAAGACTCTTAAATATAGAATACTAAGCTTATGAGCCAACAAGAAGGGAAACAAATGATACCAAATACCTGTAAGCTTTTTCTTTCAAACTAAATCCACTGACCAGAAATCGGTTTTCCAAAACAAATTTAGATCCACTTGATGATCTCAAAGCGCTGCCAATACTGAACAACAAGATCCATCGTATAATAGAGATTGCAAACTAAAAATAAGAAGTGCAAAAAGTAAAAGATGAGACTTCTCATTTATATTCCAATAAAGGCACTCACACCAAGGGATACAAAGATAATCAACTAAAAGAGAGATACTTCCATATGCAAACCAAACTATAAGATAACCCCTCTACCACCGATATGAATCCACTAAAAGGGTAAAAGATAAAAGATAATGGTGGTGGTACCGCAACACTCCCCCAAGCTTGGAACAATCCAAGGGGATGCCAATCCTGATGACGAATTACTCCTTTGGTGGTGTCTCTTGATAAGCTCCTCAATAAGTTTCCTAAAATCATCCATATCAAAGGCTAGAGCATGAATTAACTCCGAATTATGCTCAATGCAGCCCACGATCAGCTCGAACCTAGGATCCTAGTCCCTGTTATTCTTTCTCCGTTCTTGCAAGTTATAGTGTTTCTTCCCTACACGGTTAGAACAAGGGGTACTAGAAGGAAGTGTGCATGGAGCGAGGATATGACGCAGAGTTCTCCCTCCTGTAGATATCTGTGCTGTCCTCTTAAGCTTGGTAGGTCGTTCCACCAAACCAATGCTTGCGACGGTAGCGCGGGTGTCCGGTTACTTGTCCTCCTCCATATCTCCTTCATAACCTACCGGAATCTCCTCCTCCTTGGGAACTTGAGGTTCTTCCTTCTCGGGATCCTTGCCTTTGTCGTTGGCGGAGGCCATGGTTCTCTAAACTTGAGAAGATTTCCTGACAGAAACAGATCAAAACGAAAACATGATGCAAGAACCTTGGGGAACCCGGGGGGTGTTATATTACGAAGTATCAATGCATAAGGAAGGTTTTGATACAGAAACGAAGCGGAGACGGAGTTCGAGGGTGGCAAACCGCCTCCAGGCACGGCCAGGCTGGGCTCGCGCCTGGGGTGGGTTTCCTGTTTAGTTTTGTCTCGTAACTTCCCTTATGTGTTAAAAACATCAAAAATATAAAAAGATTGGGGTTTCACGAACCTTCGGTTTTCACCACTTTTACCTACTCAAAGATGAACTCTGCAGATTCCTTCTCTCTTTCTCCTGCAAATTTCCTTCATACAAAACTTTTACAACAAACTCAATGAAAACATTAGTGTAAGCAAAAACAATAAACCTTTGGTACACACTTCAACTGAAAACCCATCAAAACAAAAGCTTTTCTAAGAGTTAAATGCAAATGATGGCCGAAATTTGTCAAAACAGACCAGCAGGTAAAGATTGATTTTTCGAAGACCTTCTGTTGCTCAAATAAAAAAGTGCAGAACTAATGAAAGTTGGGTAACAACTTGGAGAACAAGCCCGTCAAAATGCAGCTCCATCCAAAGTACTGAGCTTCTTCACGAATTTTTACAATGTATAATAAAAATCTGTCCCGGGACAGCCACTTTTCACAACTCCTCTACTTCACAAAAGTAGTTGAACTTGACACAAAAAACAAAACAAAAAAGGATAAGGAGCGGTTATTACTAAAGTAATAACTTCCAAGATTCGAGAAAACTCTTGGGTTATCTCCCAACAAGTACTTTTCTTTAATGCCATTAAGTTAGGCCTGAAACTTCCAAAGATGCTCACATAGGATATATATATTTGGAGTAAAAAGAGCATCAACAAGCAAATAGCCAACACACTTTAGTCTAACCCACTTCCTATGCATGGGGGTATCATGGGAAAAAAAAATTGTAACAAAAAGCCACAAGCATAGGTAGACAAAACATATGCAACTTTAAAGCTCTCAACATAAAACGGAGAAACTTAACATCATTGAGATGCATAAAATCATGTTTCCCTCTCTCAAAATAACTTTCAGTAGCACTTTGCATTAAGTTGACAATATAACTGTCACTAGAAGAAACTTTATCTGTAGAATAAGCATACTTACAGTCATCAAAAAGAGGTCCAAGGTCATAGACTGGGTCAATAGAAGCAAGTTGTTACATCCTGAAATCTTTATTAGGCAAGCTATTTTCACAAGGAGCTTTAGCAAATTTGGAAAAATTAAAATCATAAGAATCTCCATTAAACTTAGTGAAACCTTTTTCCTTCTTAGAATGAAGAATAGCTCCACAAGTATTCAAGAAAGGTCTACCAAAAATGATAGGACAAGTTTTGCTAGCTGCTGAATTAAGCACTAGAAAATCAGCAGGATATTTAATCTTACCACTAGCACCAATATCACATAAACCATAGTAGCAATGATCACCAATTTTAATAGAAAGCACATGAACACTAGCTTTTCTAGCCTTACTAGGATGAGAGATAATATTAGACGCGTCTTCACAGAATACAATGTGCTCATCCTCTATATTTCTAGTGACAGTGTCTTTCACAATAGATACCATAGGTTCATCACTCAAATGCTTACCAGGCTCCACAGTTTTCATTTTACCTTTGCTATTTGCTCTAATAATCATAGAATACTCCTTTACATTAGCTGGGAAAGGCATTTTCTAAACATGGGGTTCAGGCACAATATGATTAGTAGTACAAACTTGAGTACTTCTAACACGAACATGAAAAACAACATCTTTATAAGGAGCATGGTACTTATTCCACTTCTTCTTGGGAATTTCAATGTAGGAGGCAAAGGACTTAAAATAGCTGGCAATACTTTGGGAATGAAGACCAAACTCATTGCTAATATCACGGAAGCTATCAGTTCCCATAAAAGATTTAATGCATTCATAATCATAGTTTATACCTGACTTTATTCCTTTGTCATTCTCCCAAGCTTCAGTATTCTCTTGAATACGGTCTAGTAGGTCCCATTTAGCTTCTTCCTTCATACATGTGAATGATCCAGCACAAGAAGCATCTAGTAAATCCTTATCATGAAGAGAAAGCCTAGCATAAAAGTTATTGGGAATAATATTGTTAGGGAGTTCATGAATAGGACATTTAAGCATTAGTAACTTCAATCTCCCCAAGCTTGAGTTGTACTCTCTCCATCAAGAGGCCAAAAGTTATATATAAGATTTCTATCCTAATGGATCTCACTGGGAGGATAAAATTTACAGTAAAAGAGAGATGACATCTCCTCCCATTCCATGGATTGTCCATTCTTCAGCAGCTTATACCATTCTTCAGCTCTCCCTTTCAAGGATATGGAGAGTAACTTCTTCTTCACCTATTCAGTTGTGATACCTGCAGCCTTAAACAACCCGCATAATTCATGGATAAAAAGCAAGTGATCACCAGGATGGACAGTTCCATCCCCAAAATAATAATTATCCATAACACGATTAACAATACTAGTAGGCATCTTAAAAGGATCTATCTCAACAGGAGGTGGTTCATCTACTACCCTAGCAGTGGTAGTAGTTTTCGCAAACAGAAAACCAAGTGGGTTATCCATATTGGAAACAAAGTAACAAGCAGTAAAATGGTCCTAGGCGTCAGCGAGTGAGGACAGTGTGCAGTGGGGTCCAATCGTCAGTGAGGGTGCGGGTGAGTATTTTGGTGCAAATCGTTTTCTGCGGGGAGATGAAATGGGCTAGTTGGGCCTAGGGCTTGTTGGGCTGGTTCTTTCTTTTTTTTATACTGTTTCCTTTTTCTTTTTCTATTTTCATTTTCTGTTTTGAATTTGTTTAAACATTTCAAACAACCATTTGAATTCATATCTTTACCAAACTTTCAGCAAGTTTTAATACTCTTTACTAATGTATTTTAGAGACCACTTTAGTATATTTCTTTTATTCTCACATGGTTTAAATATTTATTTAAAATGGACCTTTGTCCTTATTTAAATAGGATTTTAAATATGTTTTCCAACTTCTATTTAAATTCCAAATTTTACCAAATCCTTTTCAGTAGGTTTCACTTATTCCAAATTTGAAATATTTTTAATATGATTTATTAATTATTTAAATTGGGCAATTGTCTTTATTCCAATCATATATGGTTTTAATCCCATATAAAATTTTATTCAAATAATTCATTTATTATATTTAAGTTAATTAAATAACTTTTATTCCACTTGGCAATTTCCAATTATTATTTTCTCATGATTTAATTAATCATTTCTATTAGGAATTTTATCTTTATTCAAATATGATTAGAATATGGTTTAATCCTATATGTTATTATTTGAATATTCTTTATCCATTTATTTTATTTGGATTTGGATTATCTTTATTCCAGTTGCTTATTGATTTAACTCAAGATTTAGATTGTCTTCTAAATATTCCTTATTTATTTATTTCTTTCTTTATCTTATAAAATCCATATTTTTTTATTTATAGATCCAAAACTGGTGATTCCAATTTGTAGAATTTTATTCAATACTTGTTTATCCTTTTAAATCTCTTAGGATTATTTTGCACACACATTGGTATGGATTTTTAGATAGGAGCTTTATTAGCTTTGAAAATAAATTTATAAGTTTTATTAGCTTTATTAAATTCATAAGTTTTTATCTATGGTTCCAAATTAAGTGAAACCAATTTCTATGACTTTATAATACTCTTATTTATCATTCTTGATCATTTATAAATATTTGTTGACAAAATTTTATATGGATCAAATCTTTATTCTTAGAGAGATCTTGGAAATGTTTTATTCCATTAGGGTTTTAGGGTTTTGGTTTATTTCCCAAGTGTTTAAATTGCGAGATTCATTCCTTGATGAATGCATTTCACTTGATTTGAATTTTTGTTGGTTTACCCTTTAGTCAAAGTTTGTTCAAGATGGGTTTTTATGTTTCCATTTTAAAACAAAAAATTTCTTTTCACCCTAAATTTCAACAATTATTTATAATGTTTATTTATTTTTCACATTTCAAAATTTCGGAAAATTTTGGGATGTGACAGTGATGCAAGTTTACGTCACACAAGACAGACGTGATATGAGGTGCCCGAGCCACACTTAAGTTTTCTCATCTTTGTTTCCAAGTGTAATAAAAGGTTAGCAACTATTTTCTCGTTAAGACCGTCGTGCGGTACTAATTTTATCATAGTGATTGCATTTGCCATATATTTGTATGATACAGCTGAGCCATCCATGGATGTACGGTGACCGATGCTCTGCCGCTTTCAGAGAAGGCGTGCGTTCTTTTCGAGTTGTGGACGAGGAGAACAATCGACGGGATGGTTTTATGTGTTATCCATGTGTTGACTGTAGGAATGAGAAGGCTCACACTTCCGCAAGAGTCATTCAGAGCCACCTTCTTTGTTCTGGTTTTATGTTCGGCTATAATGTTTGGACCAAACACGGAGAAAGAGGGGTTGTGATGGAAGACGGCAATGAAGAAGACAACGATGATGACAACTACCTATCTATGTTCCCTGAATACGCTGATACCATAATGGAAGACAATGAAGAAGAAGGAGGTGAAGAACGGGAACGAGACCGGCCTGCTGATGATCTTGGTCGGGTCATTTCTGATGCAAAGAAAGACCGCGACACAGAAAAGGAGAGGTTGCAATTTGAGCAGATGTTACAGGACCACAACAAATTGTTGTACCCAACTTGTGAAGATGGCCAGAAGAAGCTGGGTAGCACACTGGAATTGCTGAAGTGGAAGGCGGAGAGCGGTGTGACTGACTCGGGATTTGAGAAGTTACTGGTACTCATGAAGAGGTTTCTTCAAAGAAATAACGAATTGCCCGCCAGTACATACGAAGCAAATAAGCTCGTCTGCCCTCTAGGATTAGATGTGTAGAAGATACATGCGTGCCCTAATGACTGCATCGTCTACCGTGGTGAGAAGTACGAGAATTTGGATAAATGCCTGGTATGCACTGCATTGCGGTATAAGATCAGAAAAGATGACCCTGGTGATGTTGATGGCGAGCCACCCAGGAAGAGGGTTCCTGCCAAGGTGATGTGGTATGCTCCTATAATACCACGATTGAAACGCTTGTTCAGAAACAAAGAGCATGCCAAGTTGTTGCGATGGCACATGGAAGAACGTAAGAAAGACGGGATGTTGAAGCACCCCGCTGATGATCGAAAGTGGAGAAAAATCGAGAGAGACTTCCCGGCCTTTGCTGGTGAAGCAAGAAATTTATGGTTTGGTCTAAGTACAGATGGCATGCATCCTTTTGGGGAGTAGAGCTGCTGTCACAGAACCTGGCCCATCACTCTATGTATCTACAACCTTCCTCCTTGGTTGTGCATGAAGCGGAAGTTCATTATGATGCCAGTGCTCATCCAAGGCCCGAAGCAACCCGGCAACAACATTGCTGTGTACCTAAGGCCATTAGTTGATAAACTTTTACAGTTGCGGGCCAATCCAGGTTTACGTGTGTGGGAAGAGCACAAATAGGATCCATTCGACCTACGAGCGTTGTTGTTCATAACCATCAATGATTGTCCTGCTCTTAGTAACATCTCAGGACAGACGAACAAGGGATATAATGCATGCACACACTGTTTAGATGAGACTGAAAGTATATATCTAGATAAATGTAGGAAGAATGTGTACCCGTACAATCGTCGTTTTCTTCCGCCCAGACACCCCTTAAGGAAAAAAGGAAAGCATTTCGATGGCAAGGAAGATCACTGGAAGAAGCCTGCCCACCGTACTGGTGCTGATGTATTTGGTATGGTGAAGGATTTAAATGTAATATTTGGAAAGGCTCCCGGAGGACAACCTGTTCCGAAAGACGCCGACGGACGCGCACCCATGTGTAAGAATAAATATATATTTTGGGAGTTGCCCTATTGGGATGTCCATGAGGTCCGCTCTGCAATCGACGTGATGCACCTGACGAAGAATCTTTGCATGAATATTCTAGGCTTCTTGGGCTTGTATGGGAGGTCAAAAGATACATCAGAAGCACGGGAGGACCATAAACGTCATAAAGGACGAGACGGCAAGCATCCAGGGCAGTTTCAAGGGCCTGCCAGCTACGCTATTATCAAGGAAGAGAAGGAAATCTTTTTCGAAGTCCTTTTCAGTATCAATGTCCCGTCAGGATTCTCGTCTAACATAAAGGGAATAGTAAATATGAGAGAGAAAAAATTCCAAAACCTAAAGTCCCATGACTACCACATGCTTATGACGCAATTGCTTCCGGTTGCATTGAGAGGTATTCTACCAGAAAATGTTCGGCTTGCCATTGTGAAGGTATGTGCATTCCTCAATGCAATTTCTCAGAAGGTAATCAATCGAGAAAGTCTAACAGGGTTACAGATTTATGTGGTCCAATGTCTGGTCAGCTTCGAGTTGTTGTACCCTCCATCTGTCTTCAATATTATGACGCACCTCCTAGTTCACCTAGTCAAAGAGATTAGAATTCTCGGTCCTATGTTTCTGCACAATATGTTCCTCTTCGAAAGGTTCATGGGAGTCTTAAAGAAATATGTTCATAACTATGCTAGGCCAGAAGGAAGCATCTCAAAGGGCTATGGAACAGGGGAGGTCATTGAGTTTTGTGTTGACTTTCTTCCTGACCTTAAGCCGATTGGTGTTCCTGAATCTCGGTATGAGGGGAGGCTGACTGGAAAAGGCACACTAGGAAGGAAAACAATGGTATATATGGACATAGATTCTTTCAATAAAGCACACCACACAGTTCTACACAATTCCACCTTGGTGGCTCCGTATAAAACAGAAAATGGATTTGGATTAATTATTCAAATTCAAGAACTTTTCATTTTGAAAGTTTTGTCAAATTTAAAAATATGCAAAAAATAATAGTTAATGCATTTTTAAATTGATAATGGCAAAATGGTTAATAATTTGACTATTTAAAATAATTATTTGATAAAACAGAAAATGGATTTGGATTAATTATTCAAATTCAAGAACTTTTCATGTTGAATGTTTTGTCAAATTCACAAGTACGCAAAAAAGTATAATTTAAATGTTTTAAATGATATTTTTGAAAATTTGAAAAAAAAACACACGCGCGCTGGGGTTTTTAGCCCAGCGCGTGCAAATTTGGGCCTTTAGTCCCGGCCCAGTTTACCAGCCGTGAATAAAGGTCTGGCCCCAGCGCGCGAAAACGAAACGCCCCCCCCCCCTCAAGTCCCGATCCGTGGCACCAGTCGGGACTAGAGACCCCCCTTTAGTCCCGGCTGGTGCCACGGACCGGGACTAGAGGGGGGGTATAAATGTATCCCTTCTCCCCCGGTGCGTTCCATGCACCGGGAGAAGAGGAGGCCAGCAGACGAGCACGACGCCGCTAGGCTGCCCCCGCGAGAATTGACAAGGAAACCGCCGGCCTGCCGCCCACCGCCGAGCCTTCCGTCCACCGCCGAGCCTGCCGAGCCCCGCTCCCGCGCCCTTGCCGCCGCTCCTCGCGCGCTCCGCTAGCTCAAATGGCCGCGCGCACCACCGCCGCGCCGCCACTCCGACGAAGCAGCGGCGCCGAGCGTGGCTCTGCCCGCCGCCACCTCCCGCGCGCCCGCGCCTGCTGCCAGCGCCACCTCCGGCTGCTGCCGCGCCACCTCCGGTGAGTTAGGGTTAGGTTAGGATTCGGATTAGGATTTTTAATTTAATTAGGGTTATATGTATAATTAGGTTAGGTTAGTACTAGGGTTAGGTTATAATTAGGATTAGTTTTAATTTAACCATTAGGATTATATGTATATAGTGTATTTAGTTTATTTTTAATTATAATTAGGATTAGTTTTAATTTAACCATTAGGATTATATGTATATAGTGTATTTATGTATATAGAGCCACCGTTGGCCGCTGCCACCGTACCTCCGGGTTTAGGGTTTAGGGTGGTGACCGGAGATAGGGTTAGGGTGGTGGTTCTCGGGGAAGCCGCTTAGTCGCCCACTTCTCCCGCAGCCACCATCACCGGCCACTTCCACCGCACCTTCGGGTTTAGGGTGGTGACCGGAGTTAGGGTTAGGGTGGTGGTTCTCGGGGGAAGCCGCTTAGTCGCCCGCCTCCACCGCGGCCATCGCCACCGCACCTCCGGGTTTAGGGTTTAGGGTGGTGACCGGAGTTAGGGTTAGGGTGTGTGGTTCTAGCGGGAAGCCGCTGAGTCGCCCGCCTCTCCCGCGGCCACCATCACCGGCCACCACCACCGCACCTCCGGGTTTAGGGTTTAGGGTGGTGACCGGAGTTAGGGTTAGGGTCGCGGTTCTCGCGGCAAGCCGCTTAGTCGCCCGCCTCTGTGGGTTTAGGGTTTAGGTTTTATTTGTTAAGTTCACATAAATATTGTGTGCATTTTACAGGACTATGGATCCACCTAGTCCAGTTCGCAGAGACCTAGATTTGGAACACTTGCTCGAGGATATGATTAACGATGCCGATGAGGGATCTCCCTCGAGGTATCTGAACTCATCCGGTGAGGGAGAGGAGACCAACAGACAAGAGGAAGAAGCCCATGGACGTGTAACGCATACCGACGAGGTATATATATATGATGTCCGATGATCATCACTAGATGTACCTAGTTGTATATATATAATGTTGACGAATGTTTCTTCTCTTAGGCCTCTACATGAGCAAGAAAACCAAGCACGACCCAGCCAATAAGTTTCCCCTGGGTACTGTTTATGAAATTACAGAGGTTTCAGGAGACGGTGAACCATTGGAACCAAAGAAAACAAAACAACTATTTGTACAACAAAGCAGAGTTGTTGCTAGAGATTGCACCCCGATCACTGTTCGGGAGTGGAATAAGCCCAAAGAGGCGGAATGGAGTGATGTGTATATCGATGATAGGTTCAAATATGAACTTTTTAATGACCTAATGGACATTTCAAGCTGCCAGAATGTGACACTAAGGACGATACTGCTGAATGAGAAAGAAAGTCAAGCAGTTCGCACTAAAGAAGATGGCCAAACTATTCAAGAACTGGAAGAAGTCATTATGGCAACAATATCAGAAGGACAACAAAACCCATTATTCGAAGGCTATCTAGCGAAGCAGCAGCCTTACTGGGATGCATTTGTGCTGTATAGGAGGTCAGGAGTTGCAGAGGAAAAGTCAGAAAAAACAAGATAAATGCTACGAAGAAGAAATATCATCATAACTTGGGGCCAGGGGGCTACGCGGCTGCCATGCCTAAGTGGGATGCAAAATAGATAGAGCTTCATAATAAAGGGATCATTCCAGAACTAATTCGCGAAGAATGAGATTTGAGGGCATGGAATTGGTTCCTTGGGCATGGGAGTACATATGACGAACTTATAGGAGACCTTGTTTGCAGTGACGGGATAAAGCTACCCAGGACTGCATGGCTAAAAGTGGTCAAAGATATTAAATATGGAATAAAACAGTTTCATCCCGATAGAGATAATGACTTGCTGACCTTGGTCCTCGGGAATCGCGAACATACAGGACGAGTCTGAGGCCTTGACGGGAGTTTCACGTGGGAGACTGGGTTTCCTAAGGACCAAGGTGCCTATAGAAGCCGAGCAAGAGAAAAGAAACGACGGGAAGAGGAGGAGGCAGACAAGTTCAAGCAGCTGCTAGGAATACTTGATAAGCAGCAGCAGCAGATCGATGAACTTAGAGGAATAGCGCGCTTGCAGCAAGATCCTCCACTCGATATTACCGCCAACCCATCTCAGCGGAGAAGCAGCGTCGCTGAATCGGAGGTCCCGTCTAACAATGCATCCTATACTACAGATGGCGGTCCCGGCTAACCCATGGATGGAATTAAGGAGCAGATACCTTTTGAGCTCCATAAAAAAATTGAAGAATGTATCTGTGAAGGTGGCGGTCGGATCGGCTTTACCTTGTTCGCCTGACGCACGTTGGCATGGCCATGAGATTCCACCTGGCTATGCTAAAGTTGGGGTGTATCAAATCATATAGGAGTGGGAGTCAATGGAGCTTGACATCCCTGGACCTGAAGGTGAGATCACACTGGGAGAAGTACTTGGTGGGATCATTCTCTGGGAAAAGAACAACATACGGTTTGTAGGTCGGATCCAAGGATAACACTACCGCCTCCGAGTCGTCGCTGGTCTCCTTCACCTCCACCTCCACCTCCATGACCTCCAAGAAGCCCACCCCAAGATGACTACGACCACCACATCCCGATTCCATCTCGATCTCCGCTGCAGGCTCAGCAGTCTTCGCCACCTGCTAAGGAGAATAAGCGGAAGCGTGCTCCGTCAGTGAGTATTAAAGGACGCGGCAGCCCAAAATGGAAAATGTCGCCCGCCCAACAGTGCCTCATAAGAATCTTCCCATCAGACCTTACGATCGTACTAATGTGGAATCTGCAGCGACATCAAAGGCCGAAGTGGCGGTGCATTTTGATAAGAAGAAACCCGAGCCCGCTCCTGTATACACCGAGAATCAAAAGGCATATACAATTGATTATGTGAACACACCATCGCAATATGAGTTGCACCATAAGCCAGATGACTATCTACGCACACTTCAGAAAGAAGTGGCGAAGAGCATATCAAGCAAATCAAGTGCACGCAGTAAAAAATCAACAAGCACGGGTGCAAGCGGGACAAAAAATGCAATCAGTAAAAAATCAGAGGTTCCCCTTCTCGGACAACAGGCGAAACAAACGATAGCACCCCTCAAGGTGGTTTCACAAAACGTTCCACTCCTTGCACAACAACCAGTAGATATGCCAATAGCAGCGGAGTTGGCGGCCAGCATGGAAATTACACTTGATGAACGGTTAGGCCCCCAACTCGACCATCTACCCAAGATGCCACTAGCCCCTAAATATGCCGCAGGTGAGGATTTGGTCAGCAAAGAGAGGCTGAGAGAACTGCCAACACAAATGCAGAATCTCCATCAATGGTACTCAGCAGTCATAAAGCATGGGAGAATATTTATCATAGCGAAAGTCCCACGTGAGTACTACTTCAGACCCGAAGAGGTCCATATTGAGTTTCCAGAACTGTTCCAGTTATACCATCTCGACGCCCTGGACAAATCCATCCTCAGCTGCTATTGTCTGTAAGTTGTTGAATTCATTGTCTACATGTTTGGTTTTTCAGTTGTTCAGTTCAAAACATGTAATTATCCTTATTATACAGAATGAACATGCTGGAATGTAAAAGAAAACGAATCTATAATATCGGGTTCATTAACCCAGACAAAGTGCATATAAACATGCTAACGAAAAACCCCGAGGAGACGGAGGAAAACATTTTAAGGTTTCTACTGGAGCAAAATTTCTCCGACCACATACTGTTTCCTTACAATTTAAGGTGAGGGTCTTAGTCTGTTGTACACATTCACTTTTGATTAGTCGATGCTAATAAGTGTAACTGATGTATATATAAATGTTTGCAGCTTCCACTGGGTTCTGCTAGACATTCAACTTGATAAGGGAAGAGTTGATGTCATGGACCCATCAAAGAGAAACCTGGAAGATTTCTGCAGCATGCAGGACATGCTCCAGAAGTAAGTTTCACGCTATATCGGTATCTTTCGTTGATTTCCTGAGATATCAGGTAATGAATAACTCATTCATTCATTTTCGTCGTGCAGGGTTTGGATCCGGTTCAAGCGCGAGGTTACGGGTGTATTTAGTGAGAAGCTGATGTTTAAGGCGGTATCAGTAAGTAGCACGTGATATTTCCGCGCGTCTCTTTACTTCTAGTTTCAATACAATAATGATTCTCTAGATTATTATTTTGATTGAATTATATTCTCGTAAAGTGCACGAGGCAGCCACGGGGGTCGAATCTATGTGGATTCTATGTTTGCGAGTTCATTCGCACGTTTACCACCGAACACAACGATTATAGAGTTGACATAAGCAATGCATTCACACCATCATTTTATTGCCGCCACCTTTTGTTATCATGATTGATACATATTGATCTCCTTTTTCTTATATATATTTTGAGAGAATGCATGATCAACTACTACCAGAGCAACGCGTACTAGCAATTGCGGAGGAGCTGGCGGGATTTATTTTCAAAGAGATCGTAGACGATGCCGGAGAATTTAGTGTGAATAGGCACTACTGATCTCCATGTAATCGAACTATTTTGTGCTCTAGTCCCGGTATTCTGTGATCTCCATGTAACTATGTAAATTGTATATATTTGTATGCTCGATTTCGTAATACAAGTTATCTTATATATATGCAAGAATGTGTACGATATGTGGTGGTGTACAAATGTTCAAAAACCATTTTGAAATGAAAAATAAATAAATAAAACAATAAAAAATGAATTCTCTGCCGCGGCAGAGAAAGGGCACAAAATGCTGCCGCGGCAGAGAAATCACTAGTCCAAGGTAATGCTCTGTCGCGGTAGAGAAAAGGCGCACTAGTGGGGGCGCACCTTGAGCGCGCAGGGGCAGCCATGTGGGCACCCACTAGTCCCGGCTGGTAACTAGGTCGGGACTAGTGTTGGGGCTCTAGTCCCGCTTGATTAGTCCCGGTTCAAAAACCGGGACTAGAGGCCGTGTCTCCACTAGTTACTATGTCCTATTGTTAGAACTCCATCTTTCATGCACATGTTTATAGTTCTTTGATCCCTGCTTTCAATGTTTGAAAATGGTTAGATCTTTATTGTGAGGGTGCATGTCACCTCAAAAATTATTCTGTTTATCGCTTACCTACTCGAGAACGAGCAGGAGTTAAGCTTGGGGATGTTGATACGTTGGAAACGTATCTATAATTTTTGATGCTCCATGCTTGTTTAGTATCTACTTTTCTTTACTTTTCCACACTTTGAGGTGATTTTTACATGTTTTCTGGTACTAACCTACTAACAAGTTGCAACAGTGCCAGATGCCTGTTTTCTGCAGTTTTTGGTTTCAGAAAAGTTAGTAAATAAATTGTAAGATCCCTCCCTTTTAAAGGTAAGGATCCCTGTGATTGCAATGCTAGTCCCTGGATCAATTGCTAGAATCCATAGTTTAAGATGAAGTACACAGAAACAAAGGTCATTATTACAACGTCATTCCAGAGATAACATAGTCTTTTACAACTCCATGGCCATAGGCCTAATACAAGAGTTTAAACATAAAAATATAAATAAAGTCTTCATCTTCATGTGCCACAGGCAAGCATGTTGAGTGTAGACTCATAACCCCTAATCATCATCAAAGTAACCTGCAATATCACAAGTTACAGCCACGGGTCAATACATTGGAATAGTATTGGCAAGTGATACCTTAGTAAAATATTAACATCTAGTCCCTACATGAATTTGGCTAAGTGTAGCTTAGGCTTGCTTTTCTCAAAATAGGTTTTACATATTAGTTGAAAACACTAAGTTTTTCTTTGTCAAAACTTTCCCAAGGAACCACCAATAGAAATTGGTGAACCTTCATCCTTGTTCAACCACAAATTTTAACTTAGAAAATTGGGATGAGGAGATTCTTGATAGCTTCCATGTCTTGATGGTCAAATTGTCCAATACCAGGGACATGGCTAAGTACTTAGATTCTTCCATCTGCAGAGGTTGTGCACTTTCCCCTTTGTTCCTGGGTGGCTTTCCACAAGTGTGATACACAAGGTAAACCATATAAATGGGACTTGTGTAACCACTCAACACAAACCATTCTTTCCATTCCACCTTGGTGTTTCATTCACTTAGTTGTTTTATTAAGCAAAACATAAGTCAAAGACTTAGAAATATTTCTCATAGCATGATTTTATAATCCACCCTTGGTTGCTACTATCTAGGATAAGCATGGCAATAGAAAGTATCAAAACTTAGAGGAAATTCTAACATTTCTACAACTACTAGGATTTCCCAAGCATAGCATATAGATACTTAGCAAAATAATCATGAAAGTCCTATACAAAATATTTCTAATTCTTAGGTAAAAATATTGGAATAAAACATGAAGCACCACTTTCCTTGGTAGTTTGGGGAGTAGCAACAATCTTCACAACCAGAATCACTATTAGCACCAAAATCTACACATAAAATAATGGCACCAAATTCACATATCAAAAATATACAAGCAAAAATATATGAATGTATGCAAATGCCCTGTGATGATTTTGTACACCAAACAAGACAAGTATACAGTACTGATTCATAAAGAAGACCAAGACACATCAAATAACTTTATTTGATCTTTGAATCATTTTTCATATCATTTCTATAATCAAAACTAGCGTATAAATGTCTCTGAAAAAATAACCAATTTTACAGAAGCAAAAAATTAAACACATTGCATAAATGGATAGAATTCTTTCTCCTTATTCCAATGATATAAAATTTGTAAAATTTGAACATGTGGAACAAAAGTTATGAATTTTACAAGTTTGAATCACTAATAGATCTAATTCAGATTTTAAAACAAAGAACAGGCCACACGGCGTGTTTTGATTGGCCCGTACCGGTTCGGTCGGATCGATCAATGTGGGCCATTGGATTTAAAGAAGATCATGCGGCTCAGATCTTGCGTACCCCTTCGCGTAAGTGATCTATCATATGCGTTGGATCTGGATCTGACGGCTATCAATCAAGCGACCACAGATGGGCGGTGCTAGCGATGGCGGCGCGGCGGCACGGCTCTGCCAGTGATGTTCCGGTGGCTACAGAGGGGGCTAGGGTTAGAAGAGGGGCTTACCAGACTCGTGGTGACACGAGGAAGCTCAATGTGCAGGCGGGCAGGGTCGGGGCGTGCTGTAGAGGTTGCTGGGGCTCGTCGGACTTGGGGACGTCGTCGGGTGCTTGTAGATGAAGACATTGCCGACGATGTACACAGCCCTAGCACAAACCAGTTGTGGCAGGAGGTGCGCAAGATTGTGGCGAACACGACAGTGTCAAAGGGGAAGCAAGGGGTGTTCGAAGATTACTAGTATTTCTCGTCGGAGTTGGGCGGCGGGTCTGACGTTTGCGGGAACGAACGGAAACGGTGACCTGGGTCACGAGAAAGCAAACGAAGGGCATTAGGGGATGCGCAAGAACATGCAGGTCATGCTCGTTTGAAGCAGAGGCAAAGGGGCGATCGAGGCTCACCGGAATTAGTCACCGGAGGTCGTCGGTACAGCGGCGGTTCTGGCTTGAATGTGCGCAGCCTGGTGGCGGAATGAGGGAGAAGAATGGGGGAAAATGACCGCGGCGGCGAGGTGCTTAAGTAGCCATGAGCGGGGAGAGAATTACGCACGCAATCAACGACAATCAATTGATTTTAAACGCGGCAGTGAAGGAGAGGGAGGAAACGGCGAGGCCAGGTCATGGCCGGGGTTTGGGGACGACGATGACGGGGCGTGTGGGGTCAGGTTGTTAGCGAGTGGGTGCGCGTGGCTGCGGTGAGAAACAGAGAGGGAATGGAGACCCCGGGTGGGCTGTTTTGTCTACTGGGACGAAAAGGTGGCGCCTGGCCCAGTTCTGATTCTTTATCCTTTTTCTTTTTCTAATTCGATTTTCAGGAAACATTTTCAAATGAATTCAAATGTGTTTGATTTCAAATTCTTTTTGGATTTTTATAAAGTGAAACCTGCACATATCTAAGTATAAAATCATGTTGTTTCATCAAACCTGCTTGGTCCTTTGGAGTTTTCAAAGAAAACAGTGCCTTTACACATGTTTTAATAAAGATCGAAAAATGGTTTTAAAATCATATTTTGTTTTTGAAATTTTTATCCAAGCTTTGGAATACATCATTCAACCATAATATCAAATATATTTGGTTTTAGAACAATCAATCTCACATTAAAGAGTAGCATTGGGCCAATGCTTTGTTAACATAAAATAATAAGCATTCAAATGCTTCTGTTTTTGTAATGACTTTGAAAATGATCCCTAAATGATTATGAATGCACGGATGATATGCAAACTTTGAAAACATGATTTTTGGGATGTTACAAATCTAACCCCCTTAAGGTGAATCTCGCCGTCGAGATTCGGATTGGCTAGCAAATAGGTGAGGGTGGTCTTTCCAAAGATCATCTTCTCTTTCCCATGTTGCTTCTTCTTCGTAATGATGGTTCCATTGAACTTTGTAGAATTTAATAGTCTTAGTCCGAGTAAATCTTTCTGCAGTTTCAAGAATCTTGATGGGTTTTTCCTCATAAGTGAGATCACTTTCCAATTGGATCTCCTCCAAAGGTATTGTATCCTTCAAAGAGGTCTCTTCTATCTCTGGATGGCATTTCTTTACCTGACTCACATGAAATACACTGTGAACGGTTGACAATGATTCTGGCAATTCAATCTCATAAGCTACTTCTCCTTTACGACTCAGGATCTGGAATGGTCCAACATATCTTGGGGCCAATTTTCCTTTGACTCCAAATCTCTTTACTCCACGAAGTGGTGACACTCTAAGATAAGCTCTGTCACCCACCTCATAGGTGACTTCCCTACGCTTAGGATCTGCGTAGCTCTTTTGTCGGGTTTGTGCTATCTTCAATCTGTCCTTTACTAGCTTGACTTTCTCTTCAGCCTCTTTGATTAGTTCTGGTCCAAAAAAATTTCTTTCTCCCACACCATTCCATAGCAATGGGGTGGTACACTTTCTCCCATAGAGAAACTCAAATGGTGCCATCTCAATACTGGCTTGATAGCTGTTATTGTAAGATAATTCTGCGTAAGGAATAATTTCATCCCAACTGGCTCCATAGTCTAGGGCACATCCCTTAACATATCTTCTATAATCTGGTTGGTCCTTTCTGTCTGTCCATCAGTCTGAGGATGAAAAGTAGTGCTGAATTCCAATCTCGTTCCCAATGACTCATGTAGTTACCTCAAAAAATGAGAAGTGCATTGAGTTCCCCTATCAGAAACAATACTCTTGGGTACACCATGCAGACATACAATCCTATTCATATAGATCTTGGCCAACTTAACACTTGTGTAGGTTGTCTTCACGGGTATGAAATGAGCCACTTTAGTGAGGCGATCCACTACTACCCAAATAGAATCATATCCTGACCTGGTCCTTGGCAATCCGGTGATGAAATCCATGCCAATCTTGTCCCACTTCCAATCAGGAATAGGTAGTGGTTGTAGCAATCCTGCTGGTTTCTGATGTTCCGCTTTCACTCTACTACATACATCACACAAAGCAATATGTTCGACGATGTCCTTCTTGAGATTATTCCACCAAAATCTTTCCTTCATATCCATATACATTTTGGTTTTACCCGGATAGATGGAATATGGTGAGTTGTGTGCTTCTTGTAAAATTAGTATCCGAATCTCCGGATCTTGCGGAACGCAGATACGTTTTCCATACCATAAAGTACCCTATTCGTCTTCATGGAATCCTTTGGCTTTTCCCTTGCCAATCTTTTCCTTAATCTCTTCAATTTCCTTGTCCTTCTTTTGGGCTTCCTTGATCTTTTCCAACAATGTGGGTTGAACATCCAATGACATGAGATGTCCTTCAGGCACAATATCCAATCTAAGGTCTCTAAATTGGGTACACAGATCATCTCGCAACTCTCCCTTTGTAAGGCCATTCACAAATATCTTACGGCTTAGAGCATCTGCTACAACATTTGCTTTAGCGGGGTGGTATTGCAAACTCAAGTCATAGTCCTTGATGAGTTCTAGCCATCTTCTTTGTCTCATTTTGATTTCTTTCTAAGTGAAGATATACTTCAAACTTTTGTGATCTGTGAACACTTCACATCGTTTTCCCAAAAGATAATGTCTCCATGTTTTGAGTGCATGGAAAACAGAGGCTAACTCCAAATCATGAGTAGAGTAATTTACTTCATGAGTTTTGAGTTGTCTCGAGGCATAAGCCACAACTTTCCCTTCTTGCATTAGAACTGCACCTAATCCATGATGAGATGCATCACAATACACTTGGAAGTCTTTCTCCAAATCTGGCAGACACAAGACTGGTGCTGTCACTAGTCTCTTCTTCAATTCTTGAAAACTGAGTTCACATCCTTCAGACCAAGCAAATTTCTTGTCTTTCTTTAGTAACTCCGTCATTGGCTTAGCTACCTTGGAGAAATTTTCAATGAATCTTCTATAGTATCCGGCCAAGACAAGGAAACTACAAACTTCGTTCACAGACTTAGCAGATTCCCATTCAGTTACAGCTGACACTTTTGCGGGATCAACCGCTACACCATCTCCTGACACAACGTGTCTAATAAATCCAACTTCATTTAACCAGAATACACACTTGCTGAATTTGGCATACAGTTTATGCTCTCTAAGCTTGTCAAGTATCAAACGCAAATGTCCTTCATGCTCCTCTTTTCTCTTGGAGTAGATCAAAATGTCATCGATGAATTCGATGACAAACTTGTCAAGGAACTCCATGAACACCTTGTTCATCATATTCATGAAGTAAGCTGGTGCATTGGTCAAACCATCACGGTGTACTCGTATAATCCATACCTAGTGGTGAAAGTTGTCTTAGGTATGTCTTTTTCCCTTATCTTAAGCTGAAAATAACCTGACCGGAGATCAATCTTTGAGAACACACAGGCTCCTTCTAGGTGATCAAACAAATCATTGATTCTAGGCAAAGGATATTTGTTCTTGATAGTCACCTCATTGAGTGAACGATAATCTATGCATAACCTTTGGCTTATATATTTCTTTTCCACAAACAAGACAAGTGCTCCCCAAGATGAAGAACTTGGTTGAATAAATCCTTTCTGCAACTATTCTCCAAGTTGTTTCTTGAGTTCTTTAAACTCATCAACTGACATCTTGTAAGGTCTCTTTGCTATTGGTCCTGATCCTGGTAGCAAGTCAATCAGAAATTCCACATCTCTATCTGGTGGAATTCCCGGCAATTCTTCCGGAAACAAATCCGGATATTCACTCACAATTGGCACACTGTCTATGCTAGTCCCCTTAAGAGAATTTAGCTTACTTCCTTTTGATTCAAAGTGAGTCTTGAATCTAATCATTTTATTTTCCGGGGTTGTGAGTGTGACAGTATGATTGGCACAATCTAGCACTCCCTTGTGCTTAGTCATCCATTCCATTCCCAATATGACATCCAATCCTTTGGAATTTAGGATTATCAGATTAATGGGAAACTTATACTTCCCAAACTCTATGACTAGGTCATGACATCCTGAGTTCACTATCATTTCTCCACCAGGAGAACTTACTTTTATAGGACACCCAATAGTTTCAACTGGAAGTTCATTTCTTTCAACAAATGCTCTTGATATGAATGAATGCAATGCGCCAGTATCAAAAATAACAAGTGCTGGAACAGAATTGAGTTTGAACTTACCAGCCACTGCATCAGGTTCCTCATAGATCTCTTCCACATTGATGTTGTTCACCTGTCCCTTCTGGAAAGGGTTCGGCTTATTGGGTCCTTCAACATTCTTTTTTGGGCATTCATTTGCATAATGCCCCATCTTCTTACACTTGAAGCATTCAACCTGACTGAGATCCTTCTTGACAGGGTGGCTTCCACTACCACTTCCACTTCCATTGTGGTGGCTCTTGTATCCACCCTTGTGGTTCTTGTACTTGTCATTGTCATGACTACGATTATGCTTGTTGTCATGATGACGTTTTTGGTTGATGTTGTACTTTCGATGCTTGTGGGATCCAGAACTCCCACTATCATCATAATGGGAACGCTTGTGAGACGATCCCGAGATGTGCTTGTCAGAGCTGTGCTTCCACTTTCTACTTTCCACCTGTTTCATCTTGTTCTCCAGGATGGTAGCCTTGTCACAAAGAGATTGATAGGTGGGGACATAGGCCATAGATAATTGTAGATTCAGTTCATCGTTCAGTCCTTCGAGGAACTTCTCTTTCCTCTTGGCATCAGTGTCAACTTCATCCGGTGCATAACGCGCCAGATTGTTGAACTCCTCAATATATTCAGCCACACTGCGGTGGCGCTGCTTCAGATTATGGAACTCCTTCTTCTTCTTCAAACTCATCACTCCTGATGAGATGTGAGCTGTACGGAAACCATCTTCAAAGATAGCCCATGTCACATCCTAAATGGGAGTGGTGATCTAGAAGTTATCCCACTAAGTAGCAGCTGGTCCTTCCAACAAGTGCGCTGCAAACCTGACTTTCTCCTCGTCGGTACAGCCGACAGTCACCAAATTCTTGTTCATTGCTTGTAGCCAATCATTGGCCACCATGGTATCATTAGTTCCTGAGAACTTTGCAGGCCTCGGTCTTAAGAATCTGGTGAGCATGTCAAATCCTGGTGGATTGTTCTGATTGTTGTTGTTGTTGTTGTTGTTGTTGTTATTGTTGTTGTTGTTATTCTGATCCTGCATGAAAGTGGTCATCATCTGCATCAGCTGTTCCTGTGCTTTCATCAGCTGCTGTATCTCGGGGGTGACATAGTTGTTGTTCGGGTTGGGGTTGGCATGTCGAGGAGGCATCTGTGGTTTTCAATAAGGATAAGAATGAGATACCCATAGATGCTTAACATGCACAATACATCACATAGACAATCACCAAGTAAGCATCAAAATAAAATTCAACGACACAAACAACAAGTTTGAAAGGCAAACACACCAATAGCAAGCCATCCACATGTTGGATGGTCATTGCGACTAAATAATCATAAGCATGGTAAAAGATAGATAAATGAGTAGTCATCACTACTCCTCTGTGTCAACCTCCTCATCAACAAGTGTAAGACCTCCATTCTCCATAGAGGTCTTGTATTCCTCGACATTGGTAGTCAAGGCCTCTACCTTGGCTTTGAGAGCCCTCTTCTGTGAACGAAGTCTCTCAATCACACCTGCTGATGCTCGAGCTCGAAGTCCTTGGCCTCTAGTTCTGCAGTCATCTCTTGAATCCTCTTGTTCATGTCTTGGACTCTTTTCTCTTGGCTTTTGAACTTCATTCCTGTCCTGGCTCTCAAACTTGGCCTCCATTTCCTTGACTATCTCGTCTTGGTCATTGCTAAGCATGACGTTGGTCCTATCAGTATCTAGGTGCCTAAGTAGAAACTCTAGGTCCTGAAGGTACAGACGAATCGGCTCTGCCGTCTCTCTAGCAGCATCCTCGAACTCAATAGCCTCACCATCCTCGTCGCGTCTCCCGAAGGCGTGAAAGTGAGTACCTCTAATCTCCCGAGAGTGCCTCCCTAATAGACGCCCCAAAGGTCCTTCCTCTCAAACTTGGTGAGGGGAAGCATCATGATGCTAGGGAGCGTAAGATTGAGCACACTAGTGAGCTCAATAATACGAGTGCCAAAACGAGTTCCCTTGAACTCTTTCAGCCGTGCTGATAGTAACATTAGGCATCTATTTTATAAGATAGAGAAAAGTTAGAATCAACATCAATAGAGAAAATCACAAGACAAAGCATCACAGGCATATCATTGAAAATCAAACACACAAGTCATGGCATAGATAAATCCATTACAAGCATCCAAGGTTCAACATAATTTACAAAACATTTTTGGAAAATAAAAACGATAAGTGTGGTGGTCTAACTAACGAAGTTCATTACAACTCTCACTCACTAGACAAAATGGCTATCAAAGCATCCTTAGTAGCCATCTATCTATCTTGTTCACAAGATTCCCAAATCAAGTCTATGATGTCTTCCCTTAGTTGTTGGTTGGTAGTTTCCAACTCTTGGGTATGTTTCTTTTCTTCCCTAAGGTCATTTTGGGTGTTAAGCATTCTGCACTTGATTCTATCACCAAGCTCTTTGATGGCCTTCCAAGCTGCATCCTTTGCAGAGTCAAAGAATGTGGTGTGCATTACTGAGTTGGTGACCATGGAGAATCCTGATTCTTTGTGGTTGTATTCCTTGTTTTTATACAAGTGAAGCTGCACCCACTGTAAGGTTCCCAACCTTTAATAAGGTAGAGATCCATGTGTTTACAATGCTTGTCCCTGGATCAATAGCTAGCATCCACAGTTAAGATGTAATATCAAGAAACAAAGGCCATAATACAACTTTATAACCAGGAATAAAATAATTCATTACATCTTACATAGCTCATTTGGCTATCTCATTACAATGCAGCAGAATATAGCAATAACATGGGGTCCTTCATCTTCAGAGTGCCATAGGAAATCATGTTGGTTGTATACTTGTAATCCTATTCAACACACTTCACTAACATCAAACAAACCTGCAACATAATAAGTTGCAGCCACAAGGGTCAATACATTTGAATTGTATTCGCGAGTTTCACTACTATGTAGAAATAAGTGGATCCTATCATTACATGCATATTTGGCTAAGTTGGGTTTAGGCTCTTTTGCAGAAAGCAATATAGTTTTATCCTATCTTTTCAAAATAGTTTTGATGTTTTGTCAAATCTTTCTGAACTTCTTGGAAAACTCCAAGTGCTTAAAATCCCTTGTTGTCACCATCAAGTTTTACTTTGAGAAATTGGAATGCTGAGATCTTCCATAGCTTCAAGCCTTAGTTGCTCAGGGTTGTCCATAACCGGGGACACGTCTAAGTACTTAGAATTTGATCTTCTGCAGAAGTTGTACACTTTACCCACATGACACAATCTCGTCTTGTTGCCACCAGTGGCCGCTGGATAAGTACTCACCAAGATGGAGTACTGGCAGATCGAGAATGTGACAAAGTCTTTCCATAGAAGTCCTCCCAATACACAATGCTAGCTTTCAACCAGGCACCAATGTAGGGATAAATTTCCCTTACACAATTCTAGTTAACCTGAAGATGCCAATGCATGGGTCTTCCACTATGTAGTTGACTAAGCCAGAGCCCATTTAGCATGTGGCTGTACACGAAAGCCACTGTACAAGAAACATGTTCAATCTCTAAGTCCCTGGGTGGTTTTTTTGTAGTGCACATACAAAAAGATAGCCATATAAACATGGTTCTCTTTGTTGCCACCTTGTCCAAAACTTGAGTATCCTTGTCCACCCAGGTGGTTCATTGAGTACTTGTTTTATTATATAAAACACATATCTTTCCAACACTTCAAATAATCATATCATGTATCCCATCCCAAATATATAGTAGGGCTAAGCTTACTACAACTTCAATGTTTTCACTAATGAAGATATAAGGGTATCCTTTTAGGATTTAGCATAGCATAAAATATAGTAGTCCTTTCCATGCATGTTACAAAAATCCACTAAATGTAATGAAAATAGTAGGACATGGATGATAGTGTCACTTGCCTTTTAGTAGAGAATGTTGGTTCACTTCTTGATCTGGCAAATATCACACTCTTCTAACTTCACTACAATTCAATCAAGCAAACACGAATTCAACTAGCATTCAAACCATTTCTCACACATAAAATAACAAAAACAAGGTCATGCATGCAAGCATGAAAAAGATAGTTTTATTTGCAAAAGTGGTTTCTACTAGGCTCTAAACATTATAAATTTCAAAGTGGTCATTTACTAAAGTGGTAAAACCATTTGCAAAAGGTTTCATCTATTAAACCAAATATTATGCTAAGGTGATATTTTATGTTGTTGAAAATATCTTTTAGCAAAGTAATGATTTTATATGGTTCATAAAATAAGTTTTTAATTCACAAAACTTGGTGTTTAGGGTCAGAAGTTTTAATTAAAAACATTTCCCAAAGATTTTTACTCAAAAAGCATTTTTAACACATAAACAATATTTTTATTTGACTAGAAATGCTCTAACTCAAATATTTATTCCTTAACTTCACATAATACATTTTTAAATCCATAAGTTGGTTCCTATGGTCAGTAGGTTCATCTCAATCCATTTTGCAAAGATTTCATCACAAAAATAATTCAAGAACAATTTTTATATTCGAACTAAGCCTACACAAGTTTCTGCAAATTCAACCAATTTTCTAGAAGCAAAACATTAAAAACAATGCATGGTTGGGTAGGATTTGTATTACTGATTCCATTGATATAAAATTTGCAAAATTTGGACGTGTAGAACTAAAGTTATGAATTTAACAAGTTTGTGAATCTAATAGATCAAATTTCTATTTTAAAACCTGAGTCTGGCCACGTGGCTCATTCCTATTGGTCGTTATCGTTTCATTTGGATCGAGTTGTTCTGACCGCAGGATATCACTTAATCGCACGTCACAGATCACACGTACCCTTTCGTTTAATGACAACGGACCACAGCTGCTCGACCAAGATCTGGCGGCGCTGGCGGCGGCGCACGCTCTGGCGGTGAGATTGCCGACGATGCAGGAAGCAAGGGAGACATAGGAGTAGCTTATAGTGTTCGCGTGGTCGAGGTGAAGCTCGAGGTGCGGTCTGCTAGTCGAGGGGTGCGCTGGAGCTGCGCGTATTGCTCGCCGGAGTCAGTGTCAGCGTCGAGCTCGCTCAGTTGTCGACGGGGGCGAGGCTACAGGTCACCCTAAGGAAAACGGAAGGTACGGTTAGATGCGCACGGCACTAGGGATCATGGGAGCATCAACGGGAAGGTTCGGGGTGGTCGGAGCTTACTAGGGTAACTCGCCAGAGAAATGGCAGACGACGGTGGTGTTCGGGTGTGGTCGTTGCCGACGATTTGGAGTGCGCGCGAGCGAGCTAGAAGTACTGGTAGGTGCGTCTGACGATGGGGAGCAAGGTAGTGATGCCAGGGAGTGGAGAGGTGGCCGCAGTCGTCGGAATTTCGCCGGAGAAGCTTGTCGGGGACAGTGGGTTCGAGCTCGCGATTGATGCAGCCTGGAGGCAGAGAGGGGACGACGCTTGGGGGAAAAGAGAGAGGAGGGCACGGCGCTTAAGTATGCGTGGTCACTGGCGAGTTTACTCTAGCCATAAACGCGTATTCAAGAGGATTTAATCATGGCAGAACGCCGTTGAGCAAGGGGGAAACGGCCGGCGCGGGGTTGATCACGATGAGGTGGCCAGTGGGGTCCGGCTGACAGTGAGAGAGAGAGAGGGGGAGTGGGGTCCAGTCGTCAGTTGCTGAGTGGGTTAAATCGCGAGTAAGAAAATGTTTCGGGGTGAGAGTGGGGTGGGCTCGCTGGGTTATTGCTGGGCCTGCTTCTTGTTTCATTTTTTTATACTTAATGCTTTTTCTTTTTCTATTTGTAATTTCTGTTTTGATTTTATTTCAAACAATTCAAATTCCAAATCAATTCAAACCACCACCAAACTTTGTGTTGATTTTAATTCTGTTTATCAACATATTCCAAAGTCCAAAATAAAATAATTCTTTTATTCTTTTAGGATCTATTAATAATTAAATAAATAGACCTTAGTCTTTATTTCAAATAGGATTTAATTTATTTTAAAACTTTATTTGAAATCTAAATAATACCCAAAACCTTTTCAGTAGGTTTTATTTGAAAATATAAAACACTTGGAATTCTTATTTAAAATACTTTAACAAGTTTTAGTGTTTATTTAAAAATGGGAAAAGCCTTTACTTAAATAAAATTGGATTTTAACAAATCCTTATTATTTTATTTAAATAATCCTTTACTCTTTTTGTCAAATAGAAATATTTTATTTTAAATGCTTGGCCAAGATTAATTTGGCTATTTAAAATAATCCTTATTTATAATTCTACCTTTGCTTTATAAAAACCATATCTTTTTATTTAAAGATCCAAAAATAGTGATTCCAACTATTATAACTTTATTATTTATTTATCTTTTTTTTTAAATCCCTTTAGGATTCTATTTGATCAAAATAGGTTTTGATGTTTCCAATTGGAATCAAAAAGTTTCTTCTCACCCTAAATTTCAACAAATTTTTATTTTGTTTATTTATTTTTCACATTTCAAAATTTGGAAAATTTTGGGATGTGACACCCACCAATACTCTCCTCCTTCATCCATCACAGGGAAACCTTTGTACACAGCTGCACCATGTATCCCCATGGTAACTATAATGTTCTTGAGGGATTTTGGAAATTCAGTCTCACACTCCAAAGTCATGGTCATGAGTGGTCCTTTCCTTACGGCTTCGTTGATGGAGTTCATCTACAAATAGAGATGAGAAAGAAGATTAGAAGAGTTTACGAGAAGAAAAGACAAGTGTAGAAAATTTTCAAAGTGTTGAAATTTTCCTTAGTGATTTCTAATCCAATCCTAGGGTTATAATCCTACAGGCAACACACTCTGATACCATCTGTAAGATCCCTCCCTTTTAAAGGTAAGGATCCCTGTGATTGCAACCCTAGTCCCTGGATCAATTACTAGCATCCACAGTTTAAGATGAAGTACACAGAAACAAAGGTCATTATTACAACGTCATTCTAGAGATAACATAGTCTTTTACAACTCCATGGCCATAGGCCTAATATAAGAGTTTAAACATAACAATATAAATAAAGTCTTCATCTTCATGTGCCACAGGAAATCATGTTGAGTGTAGACTCATAACCCCTAATCATCATCAGAGTAACCTGCAACATCACAAGTTACAGCCACAGTGGGTCAATACATTGGAATAGTATTGGCAAGTGATACCTTAGTAAAATATTAACATCTAGTCACTACATGAATTTGGCTAAGTGTAGCTTAGGCTTTCTTTGCTCAAAATAGGTTTTACCTATTAGTTGAAAACACTAAGTTTTTCTTTGTCAAAACTTTCCCAAGGAACCACCAATAGAAATTGGTGAACCTTCATCCTTGTTCAACCACAAGTTTTAACTTAGAAAATTGGGATGAGGAGATTCTTGATAGCTTCCATGTCTTGATGCTCAAATTGTCCAATACCAGGGACATGGCTAAGTACTTAGATTCTTCCATCTGCAGAGGTTGTGCACTTCCCTCCCTTTTAAAGGTAAGGATCCCTGTGATTGCAATGCTAGTCCCTGGGTCAATTACTAGCATCCACAGTTTAAGATGAAGAACACAGAAACAAAGGTCATTATTACAACGTCATTCCAGAGATAACATAGTCTTTTACAACTCCATGGCCATAGGCCTAATACAAGAGTTTAAACATAACAATATAAATAAAGTCTTCATCTTCATGTGCCACAGGCAAGCATGTTGAGAGTAGACTCATAACCCCTAATCATCATCAGAGTAACCTGCAACATCACAAGTTACAGCCACAGTGGGTCAATACATTGGAATAGTATTGACAAGTGATACCTTAGTAAAATATTAACATCTAGTCCCTACATGAATTTGGCTAAGTGTAGCTTAGGCTTGCTTTGCTCAAAATAGGTTTTACCTATTAGTTGAAAACATTAAGTTTTTCTTTGTCAAAAATTTCCCAAGGAACCACCAATATAAATTGATGAACCTTCATCCTTGTTCAACCACAAGTTTTAACTTAGAAAATGGGATGAGGAGATTCTTGATATCTTCCATGTTTTGATGCTCAAATTTTCCAATACCAGGGACATGGCTAAGTTCTTAGATTCTTCCATCTACAGAGGTTATGCACTTTCCCCACAAGACTTGATTTTCACCAAGACAGGACCTTTCAGAAGCCTTCCCTTAGACCAAATGGACGCGTTCCAACCTATCATCCCACTACCACCAACTTTACAAATGGCTAAGTTATTGCAACCTATGTGATCCAGACAGAGCCCATATTGCCATGTGGCTGCACTAGAAGCTTCTTAAAATTTTGGCATCTCAAATCCCTTTGTTTCTGGGTGGCTTTCCACAAGTGTGATACACAAGGTAAACCATAGAAATGGGCCTTGTGTAACCACTCAACACAAACCAATCTTTCCATTCCACCCAGGTGTTTCATTCACTTAGTTGTTTTATTAAGAAAAACATAAGTCAAAGACATAGAAATATTTCTCATAGCATGATTTTATAATCCACCCTTCGTTGCTACTAGCTAGGCTAAGAATGGCAATAGCAAGTATCCAAACTTAGAGGAAATTCTAACCAGTGATGTTCCGGCGGTTACAGAGGGGGCTGGGGTCAGCAGAGGGGCTTACCAGACTCGTGGTGACACGAGGAAGCTCAACGTGCAGGTGGGCAGGGTCGGGGCACGCTGTAGAGGTTGCTGGGGCTCGTCGGACTTGCGGACGTCGTCGGGTGCTTGCAGATGAAGACATTGCCGACGATGTAGACCGCCCTAGCATGAAACAGTTGTGTCAGGAGGTGCGCAAGATTGTGGCGAACACGACAATGTCATAGGGCATCAGGGTCGGAGTTGGGCGGCAGCTCTGACGTTTTTCGGGAACGAACGGAAACGGCGACCTGGGTCACGAGAAAGCAAACGAACGGCATCAGGGGATGCGCAAAAACATGCAGGTCACGCTCGTTTTAAGCATAGGAAAAGGGGCGGTCGAGGCTCACCGGAATTAGTCGCCGGAGGTCGTCGGTACAGCGGCGGTTCTGGCTTGAATGCACGCAGCCTGGTGGCGGAATGAGCGAGAAGAATGGGGGAAAATGACCGCGGCGGCGAGGTGCTTAAGCGAGAATTACGCATGCAATCAACGGCAATCAATTGATTTTAAACGCGGCAGTGAAGGAGAGGGAGGAAACGGCGAGGCCAGGTCATGGGCGGGGTTTTGGGACGACGATGACGGGGCTTGTGGGGTCGGGTTGTCAGCGAGTGGGTGCACATGGCTGCGGTGAGAAACAGAGAGGGAGTGGAGACCCCGGGTGGGCTGTTTTGTCTACTAGGCCGAAAAGGTGGCGCCTGGCCCAGTTCTGATTCTTTATCCTTTTTCTTTTTCTAATTCAATTTTCAGAAAACATTTTCAAATGAATTCAAATGTGTTTTATTTCAAATTCTTTCTGGATTTTTATAAAGTGAAACCTGCACATATTTAAGTATAAAATCATGTTGTTTCATCAAACCTGCTTGGTCCTTTGGAGTTTTCAAAGAAAACGGTGCCTTTACACATGTTTTAATAAATATCTAAAAATGGTTTTAAATTCATATTTTGTTTTTGAAATTTTTATCCAAGCTTTGGAATAAATCATTCAACCATAGTATCAAATATATTTGGTTTTAGAACAATTAATATCAAATTAAAGAGTAGCATTGGGCCAATGCTTTGTTTACATAAAATAATAAGCATTCAAATGCTTCTGTTTTTGTAATGACTTTGAAAATGATCCCTAAATGATTATGAATGCACGAATGATATGCAAACTTTGAAAACATGACTTTTGGGATGTTACAGAAATATTCTTGGAATTGGATGGGAAAAACGTCAAAGTCAATTACTTTCCGTGGGGAACAAGAAGTCCATAGGAGAGCCGGAGGGGCCAGCCAGGAGGGCCAGACCCACCCCAGGCGCGGGTGTGCCCAGCCCCGTGCCTGGCTAGGGTTTGGCGACCCTGGCTGCCTCCTCGGCCTTCCCCTTCGCCTATAAGAAGCCCCCGATGAAGAAACCCTGAGTACCCGATCAAATATCGACGAAACCGTCTGTAGCTGCTGCCACCATCGTCCCTAGATCGGGGGATCTGAAATTCTTCCCGGCACCCTGCCAGAGGGGAGATCATCCCGGAGGCCTTCTCTCCGGTATGATGCATGAGTATTTCCACCTTGGACTATGGGCCATGTAGTAGCTAGATGGTTGTATCTCCTCCTTTGTTCTTTCATGTATAGATCTTGTGAGCTCCATTCATGATCAAGATCTAAACTATTTGTAATCACGCATGTTGTGTTTGCAGGGATCCGATGGATATTGAGATTATTATGTTGGTTTGATTAATGGTTTTGTCTTTATGATTCTATCATATCTATGTTTTTGTGATCTTGCATGCTCTCCGTTGTTAGTAGCTATCTTGTCCAAGTAGTTGCTAGTGACTCCAAGAGGGGGTATTTATGCTCGATAGTGGGTTCATGGCTCTATTTTCCAAGGGAAGTGATAGAAATCTCTTCGGTTGTAGATATGTTCTTGCCACTAGGGGGAAAACAACGGTCTCTTGTGCATGGAACATGTGGACTGTTTACCTTACACACTTTGCTTAAAGAAGATGTCTGTTGCTTGCAACTTAATACTAGGGGGGGGTCGGATGATAACCTGAAGGTAGACTTCTAGTCATAGATGCAGTTGGATGGCGGTCTATGTATCTTGTTGTATTGCCCAAACAAATCTCATAGGATCTTTTTGACTAGTAATTGCATTGTTATGCCTTGCTCAATTCCTGTCAATTGCCCTGTTGTAAGTTGTTTACCCTTCATGCCATGTTTTTTATCTAAGGAGAGCACCTCTAGTGAACTATAGACCCCGGTCCAATCTTTACCATTGATCCATCTTTCGCTGTTACTTGTTTACTTGCTGCAAAACACCATTGCCTTCCACACCATACGTTTAATCCTTTGTTACAGCAAACCGGAGAGCTTGAAAACCTCACTGATTCGTTGGGGCAAAGTCTTAAGTTTGTGTTGTGCAGGTCTCCGCATTGCTTGCAACACCTGTGTGACATTTCCTTCCTCCTTCTAGTTCGATAACCTCGGTCTCTACTAAGGAAAGACTTGCTTCTTGCTGCTTCACAACTTGCTCTTGGGGTTTCCCACGAAGTGTGATGACCCACAAGTATAGGGGGTGTATCGTAGTATCTTCGATAAATAGGAGTGTCGATCCCAACAAGGAGCATAAGGTGCTGAATAGTGGTATGGAGCAGGAATTCCCTGTGAATACTTAGCAAACGGATTTTTAGTGGTTTTCTGACAAGGCAACAAAAAAAGAGCAAGTAACAAAGAATAAATGCAGAAAGTGGCCCAATCCTTTCTTAGCAAAGGAAAAGCCGGTGGAAATACTTGTAACGACCAAACGTTGTCGAGGACACATGGGAATTCTGTCAATTTCTTTCGCTTCAAATAGCTGAGTACTCTTCTCTGGTGTTTGTAAGTGTTGTGTGGGTGAACCTGTGCTAACATACTTCCCTTCCTAGGACTAATACATACTTGTGATTAAACCCCCTGCAAACATCTGTAACTATAGGAAATTAATTAAGATATAAATCTAACCACAACCTTAAACTCTAAGATCCTACACTCCCTTGTGCAAAGGTGTCCTAACGGGGGTTCAGGTTTCTGTCACTCCAGCAACCCCAAAATTAGTAGAAAAATACACAATGCATTCCCCTAGGCCCATAAATGGTGAAGTATCATGTAGTCGATGTTCACATGACACCACTAGAAGAATAGAACCACAACTTAAATACTAAACCATTGAATAATAACTCATCACAGATCCACTAATAACAACATGACTTCTCCCATGTCATCAAGAACACAACGAACTACTCACAAGACATCATATGTATCAAGATCAAAGATGATATGGTAATGGATAACAATCTGAACATAAACAAAAATCCAATGGTTCCACTAACAAGCATCAACTACACTAGTAATCAACACCGGGAAAGTTTCCCCTAAGAACTAAGGCAATATCCAACACAATTGTTATAGCGGGACAGAGTGTGGTGATGGTGCTGGTGGTGATGATGGTGTGGATGATGATGATGATGATCCCGATGAAGCCTAGCTCTATGATGGTGTTGATGGAGACGGTCTCCCCTCTCCGGGAAGGAATTCCCCCGGCATAAATCTGTCTACCTGAGAGATCTTTCTCTTTTTGTGTTTTCCGCCCCCTAGAGGCGGCGGAAATCTATCTGTGGTGGCTCCCCGAGGCTTAGGGTTCCGAGGGGAAGTTATAGGCGAAGGGGGAGAGTCGGAGGCTGAGCAGGTAGGCCACACCAGCCCTAGGCGCGGCCTCAGGTGGGCTCGCGCCTAGGGGGTGGCCCCCCTGCGGCCCCCCTTCGCTCCTCCTTCTGGCTTCCTTCGTCCTCAGGTAAAATAACGTGTTTCCAAATTTTTTTGGTATTTTTATGATCTTCGGGAAACTGCATCTAAACACCTTCTTTTCCATCATAATCCAGACTCCGGCAGTCCATCCTCCAGGAATCATCCAACATGCAAATACAGATGAAAAGCCATAAGTAAAACATCATAATAAGACAAATATCAATGAATAGAGGTAAATTATGATATAGAATGGTGATGCAAATTGGGCGTATCAACTCCCCCACTACTACGAAAAGGGCTATAGCTAATCCGCACATCCGTGGCTCACATGGTTGAAGTGCCCCACGGGTAAAATAGGCGTGGCTCACATGTGGATAGTGCCCTACTAGTAACTAGAACAACCGTGGCGCACATGGGGTATGTGCGCCACAGATATGTACGGGCCAGGGGCCTGCCAGCCGCATGCCACGTACCCGTAGCGCACATAGGGTAGGTGCGCTATGGTTGTGGCATGTTCTGTGGAGCACTATGCCATGTGCGCCACGGATGTATAAACTTAGTAGTAGGACACCTTGCCCTAGTGCCCTACGCCTAACTATCCTGCACCAACTCCACACCCCCCTAGTGGATCGCCTTTTTAGGCTTTGCAAAAAATAAAAGAAAATGATAAACACTTCAAAAAATTAAATCCTTTCATATTTTGGTAGGTAATGTGGTATAGCTTCTAGTAAAATTAACAAACATGAGTTTCGACTTTATTTGCAAAAAAAAGTCATGCCACAGTAAAAAGGCCGTAACTTTTGCATAGGACATCGAAAAAAACGTATAATATACCAAAATGACGAGAACGAGATTTCGCATGTGCTCGCAACCACCTGCGGTCGCTTAGAGATTTTTTAGATTTTCAAAATTCGAAAAGTGTAAAAAGTTACGGTCAAAAGACCGTTTTTTCCTGCAGAAAAAAAATAGAGGGTGACTTACCCGTAGCGCACCACCACCTAGTGCGCCACGGATAAGGTTGGGCGGGATTCAAATTTCGAATCCTCACCCCGCCCACCTACCTTTCCCTTCCCACTTTTCCCTCCCCCTTTTCCCTCTTCCTTTTCCTTTCCCTTCTCCTTCTTCCTTCTCCCTTCTCCTTCTTCCTTCTCCTTCTCCTTTTCCTTCTTCCTTCTCCTCGTTCCCCTTCTCATCTCCTTGCCGTGACGGCGCAACAGCGGCGTCCTCCTCTCCTTGCAGTGACGGCGGCGTCTGACCTCCCTTCCTTCCTCTCTTCCTCCATCTCTTCCTTCCTCCCTCTCTTCCTCCCTCTCTTCCTCCCTCTCCATCTCTTCCTTCCTCCCTCTCTTCCTCCATCTCTTCCTTCCTCCCTCTCTTCCTACCTTCCTTTCTCCAACCACACCCTTCCAACCACCTCGACGCCGGCGAGGACTAGAGCGGCCACGACCCCTCCCGCGCCTCCCTTCCACGGCCATGCTTCGGCGAGGTGACACGACTGCGGCGGCGATGCACGGACCTGATTGCTTTTGCAATTCAAAACGAGGGTGTTTTTTGCATTTTTTGTTTTTTGAAAAACACATCTGTGGCGCACCCTGTACCCCTACCCATGGCGCACCTGGTAGTGCGCCACGCCTATCTCGATATAATCGTGGCGCACCATGGAGTGCGCCACGGCTACGAGATAGCCGTAGCGCGAGGCTTGTGGCGCACTGCTAGTGCGCCACGGAAGGACTTTTCAGGTGCGCCGCGAATAGGCGTTTTTCTAGTAGTGCCCCAAGCTTAGACTTCGCTTGTCCCCAAGCGAATACTGAGCTCAGTAAACATGTCCACAGGTTTATGGAGTGAAGTGTCGATAAAAGAATACGAACAAGAGGCATCACACTTACCATTGCACAACTCATAGAAGAAAGCAGCTCACCATTATATAAATTAGCTTTCAACCAAGTACATCAGTCACAATAGACATGCATAAAGATAAATCATAATTGGAATTGTAAAACTTGTTCTTGGTCAGAGAACACCTGGCAAACAGTTTCACAAAAGCTTTTTGTAGAAGTTTCAAAACAAGAGCACCCTTTGCTCAAAAAGGTTTTTCAGAAGTGATGGCTTTCAAAGTAATACTCAATAGATAAGAGTTTTGTGCAAACAAGGAAGATGAAGAACATGATTGATTAAATCACCATATGAATGCTTGAAACACACCAACTCAGATGCTTGCTAGAGATGGAAATGAAGTAGGTTTACTGACTCAAACTAGTAACCGGGAGAAAGGTCCCTTCTTAGATGGTAGCAGGGATTACAAGTCATAAAGAGCTTCCAAAGGATTATGGTACTTACTAGCTTTTAGCCCTCATTGCCCCTATCATAAGAATCTTGAGATGATTAAGGTTAAAGTGAACAAATATGGAGTATATGCTTGACGAAATATAAGTTGGCAATCTCATGTCCATTGAATATGAGGGCCACTCCTCATGCATACTCAACTTTGGGTCCAAGTAAGTTCTTGTCATTGTAAGTTGTTGCATATCATTGAGAACCGCCAACGAGGTACCCCTTGCACATGGTACATGAGCTTTCCCATAACCAAAATGACAAGGCAAGCAGACAATGAGCATCTCAGCGATCTTTTTATTTACTATGTGTATAGCTTTTTATTGAGAATGCTTCATAGATGACTCACTATGGTGATGCTGCAAGTTTCCACCATGATTAGGCATGGCTTAGGCTAGCGGCCCAGGCGTTTCTCTAACACATAATACAAACTCCATGGACTTACAAGTCCCCTCTTTATTTCACACCGTTGACAGATATCAATTGTGTAGAGAGTACGAGTGCAATGTTGAAAACGTTCCCGTGACAGCACAGTTCTGCTAATCCCAACGTATAGATGCAAGCATATACAACTTCGATGTCCACAATGGTTCAAGTCTATTAGGGGCAAGTAAATAAAGTGAGCCATCAAGTTCGTGAGAGCTTTACTAACTAGTTTTCACATAACAAAATACTTTTTAATTTGAAAGGTAGATGAAGCTTGAGAATTTGCTAGGAATAGCAACAACTACTGGTAGATATGGTGGACACAAGTGGGAAATGTTTTGGGTTTAAAGGATTTTTGAAACATGATAAGTATGGCTTCTCAAAACAGGTTTTTGGCTAGCAAGGATAGGTAGCAAGCAAGAGAGTTGAAAGAAAAAAGAAAACATACAAGTAATAAAGCTAAACATGCAATCTTCATTGAAGACACAAAAGACTCTTAAATATAGAATACTAAGCTTATGAGCCAACAAGAAGGGAAACAAATGATACGAAATACCTGTAAGTTTTTTCTTTCTTTCTTTTTTCTTTCAAACTAAAGCCACCGACCAGAAATCGGTTTGCCAAAACCAATTTAGATCCACTTGATGATCACAAAGCGGTGCCAATACTGAACAACAAGATCCATCATATAATAGAGATTGCAAACTAAAAATAAGAAGTGCAAAAAGTAAAAGATAAGACTTCTCATTAATATTCCAATAAAGGCACTCACACCAAGGGATACAAAGATAATCAACTAAAAGAGAGATACTTCCATATGAAAACCAAACTATAGGATAACCCCTCTACCACAGATATGAATCCACTAAAAGGGTAAAAGATAAAAGATAATGGTGGTGGTACCGCGACACTCCCCCAAGCTTGGAACAATCCAAGGGGATGCCAATCCTGATGACGAATTACTCCTTTGGTGGTGGTGTCTCTTGATAAGATCCTCAATAAGTTTCCTAAAATCATCCATATCGAAGGCTAAAGTACGAATTAACTCCGAATTATGCTCAATGCAGCCCCCGATCAACTCAAGCCTAGGATCCCAGTCCCTGTTATTCTTTCTTCGTTCTTCCAAGTTAGAGTGTTTCTTCCCTGCACGGTTAGAACAAGGGGTACTAGAAGGAAGTGTGCATGGACCGAGGTTATGACGCAGAGTTCTCCCTCCTGTAGATATATGTGCTGTCCTCTTAAGCTTGGTAGGTCATTCCACCAACAATGCTTGCGACGGTAGCGCGGGTGTCTGGTTACTTGTCCTCCTCCATATCTCCTTCATAACCTACCGGAATCTCCTCCTCCTTGGGAACTTGAGGTTCTTCCTTCTCGGGCTCCTTGCCTTTGTCGTTGGCGGAGGCCATGGTGCTCTAAACTTGAGAAGATTTCCGGACAGAAACAGATTAAAACGAAAACATGACGAGAACACGATGCAAGAACCTCGGGGAACCCGGGGGGTGTTATATTACGAAGTATCAATGCATAAGGAAGGTTTTGATACATAAACGAAGCGGAGACGGAGTTCGAGGGTGGTAAACCCCCTCCAGGCGCGGCCAGGCTGGGCTCGCGCCTGGGGTGGGTTTGTCCACCCCGGGCTCCGTTTCCTCTTTAGTTTCGTCTCGTAACTTCCCTTATCTGTTAAAAACATCAAAAATATAAAAAGATTGGGGTTTCACGAACCTTCGGTTTTCACCACTTTTACCTACTCAAAGATGAACTCTGCAGATTCTTTCTCTCTTTCTCCTGCAAATTTCCTTCATACAAAACTTTTACAACAAACTCAATGACAACATTAGTGTAAGCAAAAACAATAAACCTTTGGTACACACTTCAACTGAAAACCCATCAAAACAAAAGCTTTTTAAGAGTTAAATGCAAATGATGGCCGAAATTTGTCGAAACAGACCAGTGGGTAAAGACTGATTTTTCGAAGACCTTCTGTTGCTCAAATAAAAAAGTGCAGAACTGACGAAAGTTGGGTAACAACTTGGAGAACAAGCTCGGCAAAATGCAGCTCCGTCCAAAGTACTGAGCTTCTTCACGAATTTTACAATGTATAATAAAAATCTGTCCCAGGACAGCCACTTTTCACAACTCCTCTACTTCACAAAAGTAGTTGAACTTGACACAAAAAACAAAAAAAAAAGGATAAGGAGCGGTTATTACTGAAGTAATAACTTCCAAGACCCTAGAAAACTCTTGGGTTATCTCCTAACAAGTACTTTTCTTTCATGCCTTTAAGTTAGGCTTGAAACTTCCAAAGATAGGATATATATATTTGGAGTGAAAAAGAGCATCAACAAGCAAATAGCCAACACACTTTAGTCTAACCCACTTCCTATGCATGGGGGTATCATGGGAAAAAAAATTGAAACAAAAAGCCACAAGCATAGGTAGACAAAACATATGCAACTTTAAAGCTCTCAACATAAAACGGGGAAACTTAACATCATTGAGATGCATAAAACCATGTTTTGCTCTCTCAAAATAACTTTCAGTAGCACTTTGAATAAAGTTGACAATATAACTGTCACTGGAAGAAACTTTATCTTTAGAATAAGCATACTTACAGTCATCAAAAAGAGGTCCATGGTCATAGACTGGGTCAATAGAAGCAAGTTGTTACATCCTAAAATCTTTATTAGGCAAGCTATTTTCACAAGGAGCTTTAGCAAATTTGGAAAAATTAAAATCATAAGAATCTCCATTAAACTTACTTAAACCTTTTTCCTTCTTAGAATGAATAATAGCTCCACAAGTATTCAAGAAAGGTCTACCAAAAATGATAGGACAAGTTTTGCTAGCTGCTGAATTAAGCACTAGAAAATCAGCAGGATATTTAATCTTACCACTAGCACCAATATCACATAAACCATAGTAGCAATGATCACCAATTTTAATAGAAAGCACATGAACACTAGCTTTTCTAGCCTTACTAGGATGAGAGATAATATTAGACGCGTCTTCACAGAATACAATGTGCTCATCCTCTATATTTCTAGTGACAGTGTCTTTCACAATAGCTACCATAGGTTCATCACTCAAATGCTTACCAAGCTCCACAGTTTTCATTTTACCTTTTCTATTTGCTCTAATAATCTTAGAATACTCCTTTACGTTAGCTGGGAAAGGCATTTTCTAAACATGGGGTTCAGGCACAATATGATTAGTAGTACAAACTTGAGTACTTCTAACAGGAACATGACGAACAACATCTTTATAAGGAGCATGGTACTTATTCCACTTCTTCTTGGGAATTTCAATGTAGGAGGCAAAGGCCTTAAAATAGCTGGCAATACTTTGGGAATCAAGACCAAACTCATTGCTAATATCACGGAAGCTATCAGTTCCCATAAAAGATTTAATGCATTCATAATCATAGTTTATACCTGACTTTCTTCCTTATTCATTCTCCCAAGCTTCAGTATTCTCTTGAATACGGTCTAGTAGGTCCCATTTAGCTTCTTCCTTCATACATGTGAATGATCCACCACAAGAAGCATCTAGTAAATCCTTATCATGAAGAGAAAGCCTAGCATAAAAGTTATTGAGAATAATATTGTTAGGGAGTTCATGAATAGGACATTTTAGCATTAGTAACTTCAATCTCCCCAAGCTTGAGTTGTAATCTCGCCATCAAGAGGCCAAAAGTTATATATAAGATTTCTATCCTAATGGATCTCACTGGGAGGATAAAATTTATAGTAAAAGAGAGATGACATCTCGTCCCATTCCATGGATTATCCATTCTTCAGCAGCTTATACTATTCTTTACCTCTCCCTTTCAAGGATATGGAGAGTAACTTCTTCTTCACCTGTTCAGTTGTGATACCTGCACACTTAAACAACCCGCATAATTCATGGATAAAAAGCAAGTGATCACCAGGATGGACAGTTCCATCCCTAAAATAATAATTATCCATAACACGATTAACAATACTAGTAGGCATCTTAAAAGGATCTATCTCAACAGGAGGTGGTTCATCTACTACCCTAGCAGTGGTAGTAGTTTTCGCAAATAGAAAACCAACTGGGTTATCCATATTGGAAACAAAGTAACAAGCAGTAAAATGGGCCTGGGCGTCAGCGAGTGAGGAGAGTGTGCAGTGGGGTCCAATCGTCAGTGAGGGTCCGGGTGAGTAGTTTGGTGCAAATCGTTTACTGCGGGGAGATGAAATGGGCTAGTTGGGCCTGGGGCTTGTTGGGCTGGTTCTTTCTTTTTTTATACTGTTTCTTTTTCTTTTTCTATTTTCATTTTCTGTTTTAAATTTGTTTAAACATTTCAAACAACCATTTGAATTCATATCTTTACCAAACTTTCAGCAAGTTTTAATACTCTTTACTAATTTATTTTAGAGACCACTTTAGTATATTTCTTTTATTCTCACATGGTTTAAATATTTATTTAAAATGGACCTTTGTCCTTAATTAAATAGGATTTTAAATATGTTTTCCAACTTCTATTTAAATTCCAAATTTTACCAAATCCTTTTTAGTAGGTTTCACTTATTTAATATGGTGTTAAATAATTCACTCTGAATTATTTGAAATATTTTAATATGATTTATTAATTATTTAAATTGGGCAATTGTCTTTATTCCAATCATATATGGTTTTAATCCCATATAAAATTTTATTCAAATAATTCTTTGATTATATTTAAGTTAATTAAATAACCTTTATTCCACTTGGCAATTTCCAATTATTATTTTCTCATGATTTAATTAATCATTTCTATTAGGAATTTTATCTTTATTCAAATATGATTAGAATATGGTTTAATCCTATATGTTATTATTTGAATATTCTTTATCCATTTATTTTATTTGGATTTGGATTATCTTTATTCCAGTTGCTTATGGATTTAACTCAAGATTTAGATTATCTTCTAAATATTCCTTATTTATTTATTTCTTTCTTTATCTTATAAAATCCATATTTTTTATTTATAGATCCAAAACTGGTGGTTCCAATTTGTAGAATTTTATTCAATACTTGTTTATCCTTTTAAATCTTTTAGGATTATTTTGCACACACTTTGGTATGGATTTTTAGATAGGAGCTTTATTATCTTTGAAAATAAATTTATAAGTTTTATTAGCTTTATTAAATTCATAAGTTTTTATCTATGGTTCCAAATTAAGTGAAACCAATTTCTATGACTTTATAATACTCTTATTTATCATTCTTGATAATTTATAAATATTTGTTGCCAAAATTTTATATGGATCAAATCTTTATTCTTAGAGAGATATTGGAAATGTTTTATTCCATTAGGGTTTTAGGGTTTTGGTTTATTTCCCAAGTGTTTAAATTTCGAGATTCATTCCTTGATGAATGCATTTCACTTGATTTGAATTTTTGTTGGTTTACCCTTTATTCAAAGTTTTTTCAAGATGGGTTTTGATGTTTCCATTTTAAAACAAAAAGTTTCTTTTCACCCTAAATTTCAACAATTATTTATTTTGTTTATTTATTTTTCACATTTCAAAATTTTTGAAAATTTTGGGATGTGATAGTGATGCAAGTTTAGGTCACACAACAGACGTGATATGAGGTGCCCGAGCCACACTTAAGTTTTCTCATCTTTGTTTCCAAGTGTAATAAAAGGTTAGCAACTATTTTCTCGTTAAGACCGTCGTGCGGTACTAATTTTATCATAGTGATTGCATTTTCCATATATTTGTATGATACAGATGAGCCATCCATGGATGTACGGTGACCGACGCTCTGCCGCTTCAGAGAAGGCATGCGTTCTTTTCGAGTTGTGGACGAGGAGAATAATCGACGGGATGGTTTTATGTGTTATCCATGTGTTGACTGTAGGAATGAGAAGGCTCACACTTCCGCAAGAGTCATTCAGAGCCACCTTCTTCGTTTTGGTTTTATGTTCGGCTATAATGTTTGGACCAAACACGGAGAAAGAGGGGTTGTGATGGAAGACGGCGATGAAGAAGACAACAATGATGACAACTACCGATCTATGTTCCCTGAATACGCTGATACCGCAATGGAAGACAATGAAGAAGAAGGAGGTGAAGAACGGGAACGAGACCGGCCTGTTGATGATCTTGGTCAGTTCATGTCTGATGCAAAGCAAGATAGCGACACAGAAAAGGAGAGGTTGCAGTTTGAGCAGATGTTATAGGACCACAACAAATTGTTGTACCCAACTTGTGAAGATGGCCAGAAGAAGCTGGGTAGCACACAGGAATTGCTGAAGTGGCAGGCGGAGAGCGGGGTGACTGACTCGGGATTTGAGAAGTTGCTGGTACTCATGAAGAGGTTTCTTCCAAGAAATAATGAATTGCCCGCCAGTACATACGAAGCAAATAATCTCGTCTGCCCTCTAGGATTAGATGTGTAGAAGATACATGCGTGCCCTAATGACTGCATCCTCTACCGCGGTGAGAAGTACGAGAATTTGGATAAATGCCCGGTATGCACTTCATTGCGGTATAAGATCAGAAAAGATGACCCTGGTGATGTTGATGGTGAGCCACCCAGGAAGAGGGTTCCTGCCAAGGTGATGTGGTATGCTCCTATAATACCACGATTGAAACGCTTGTTCAGAAACAAAGAGCATGCCAAGTTGTTGCGATGGCACATGGAAGAACGTAAGAAAGACGGGATGTTGAGGCACCCCGCTGATGATCGACAGTGGAGAAAAATCAAAATAGACTTCCGGGCCTTTGCTGGTGAAGCAAGAAATTTATGGTTTGGTCTAAGTACCGATGACATGCATCCTTTTGGGGAGCAGAGCTGCTGCCACAGCACCTGGCCCATCACTCTATGTATCTACAACCTTCCTCCTTGGTTGTGCATGAAGCGGAAGTTCATTATGATGCCAGTGCTCATCCAAGGCCCGAAGCAACCCGGCAACGACATTGATGTGTACCTAAGGCCATTAGTTGATAAACTTTTACAGTTGTGGGCCAAACCAGGTTTACGTGTGTGGGATGAGCACAAATAGGATCCATTCGACCTACGAGCGTTGCTGTTCGTAACCATCAATGTTTGTCCTGCTCTTAGTAACATCTCAGGACAGACGAACAAGGGATATAATACATGCACACACTGTTTAGATGGGACTGAAAGTATATATCTAGATAAATGTAGGAAGAATGTGTACCCGTACAATCGTCGTTTTCTTCCGCTAGACACCCCTGAAGGAAAAAAGGCAAGCATTTCCATGGCGAGGCAGATCACCGGAAGAAACCTGCCCACCATACTGGTGCTGACGTATTTGGTATGGTCAAGGATTTAAATGTAATATTTGGAAAGGGTCCCGGAGGACAACCTGTTCCGAAAGACGCCGACGGACGCGCACCCATGAGTAAGAATAAATCTATATTTTGGGAGTTGCCCTATTGGGATGTCCATGAGGTCCGCTCTGCAATCGACGTGATGCACCTGACGAAGAATCTTTGCGTGAATATTCTAGGCTTCTTGGGCTCGTATGGGAAGTAAAAAGATACACCAGAAGCACGGGAGGACCAGCAACGTCATAAAGGACGAGACGGCAAGCATCCAGGGCAGTTTCAAGGGCCTGCCAGCTACGCTCTTATCAAGGAAGAGAAGGAAATATTTTTTGAAGTCCTTTTCAGTATCAATGTCCCTTCAGGATTCTCGTCTAACATAAAGGGAATAGTAAATATGAGAGAGAAAAAATTCCAAAACCTAAAGTCCCATGACTACCACGTTCTTATGACGCAATTGCTTCCGGTTGCATTGAGAGGGATTCTACCAGAAAATGTTCGGCTGGCCATTGTGAAGGTATGTGCATTCCTCAATGCAATTTCTCAGAAGGTAATCGATCCAGAAAGTCTATTAGGGTTATAGATTGATGTGGTCCAATGTCTGGTCAGCTTCGAGTTGTTGTACCCTCCATCTGTCTTCAATATTATGACACACCTCCTAGTTCACCTAGTCGAAGAGATTAGAATTCTCGGTCCTATGTTTCTGCACAATATGTTCCCCTTCGAAAGGTTCATGGGAGTCTTAAAGAAATATGTTCATAACTATGCTAGGCCAGAAGGAAGCATCTCCAAGGGCTATGGAACAGGGGAGGTCATTGAATTTTGTGTTGACTTTCTTCCTGACCTTAATCCGATTGGTGTTCCTGAATCTCGGTATGAGGGGAGGCTGATTGGAAAAGGCACACTAGGAAGGAAAACAATGGTATATATGGACAGAGATTCTTTCAATAAAGCACACCACACAGTTCGACACAATTCCACCTTGGTGGCTCCGTATAAAACATAAAATGGATTTGGATTAATTATTCAAATTCAAGAACTTTTCGTTTTGAAAGTTTTGTCAAATTCAAAAATATGAAAAAAACAATAGTTAATGCATTTTTAAATTGATAATGGCAAAATGGTTAATAATTTGACTATTTAAAATAATTATTTGATAAAACAGAAAATGGATTTGGATTAATTATTCAAATTCAAGAACTTTTCATGTTGAAAGTTTTGTCAAATTCACAAGTATGCAAAAAAGTATAATTTAAATGTTTTAAATGATATTTTTGAAAATTTGAAAGAAAACACACGTGCGCTGGGGTTTTTAGCCCAGAGCGTGCAAATTTGGGCCTTTAGTCCCGACCCAGTTTACCAGCCGTGACTAAAGGTCTGGCCCCAGCGCGCGAAAAACGAAACGCCCCCCCCCCCTCAAGTCCCGATCCGTGGCACCAGCCAGGACTAGAGACCCCCCTTTAGTCCCGGCTGGTGCCACGGACCGGGACTAGAGGGGGGGGTATAAATGTATCCCTTCTCCCCCAGTGCGTTCCACGCACCGGGAGAAGAGGAGGCCAGCAGACGAGCACGACGCCGCCAGGCTGCCCCCGCGAGAATTGACAACGAAACCGCCGGCCTGCCGCCCACCGCTGAGCCTTCCAAGCCCCGCTCCCGCGCCCTTGCGGCCTCTCCCCGCAAGCTCGAATGGCCGCGCGCACCACCGCCACGCCGCCACTCCGACGAAGCAGCGGCGCCGAGCGAGGCTCTGCCCGCCGCCACCTCCCGCGCGCCCGCGCTTGCCGCCAGCGCCACCGCCGGCCGCTGCCGCGCCACCGCCGGTGAGTTAGGGTTAGGTTAGGATTAGGATTAGGATTTTTAATTTAATCAGGGTTATATGTATAATTAGGTTAGGTTAGGATTAGGGTTAGGTTATAATTAGGATTAGTTTTAATTTAACCATTAGGATTATATGTATAAAGTGTATTTATGTATATAGTGCATTTAGTTTATTTTTAATTATAATTAGGATTAGTTATAATTTAACCATTAGGATTATATGTATATAGTGTATTTAGTGTATTTTTAATTATAATTAGGATTAGTTTTAATTTAACCATTAGGATTATATGTATATAGTGTATTTATGTATATAGAGCCACCGTTGGCCGCTGCCACCGCACCTCCGGGTATAGGCTTTAGGGTGGTGACGGGAGTTAGGGTTAGGGTGGTGGTTCTCGGGGAAGCCGCTTAGTCGCCCACCTCTCCCGCTGCCACCATCACCGGCCACTGCCACCGCACCTTCGGGTTTAGGGTGGTGACCGGAGTTAGGGTTAGGGTGGTGGTTCTCGGGGGAAGCCGCTTAGTCGCCCGCCTCTCCCGCGGCCATCGCCACCGCACCTCCGAGTTTAGGGTTTAGGGTGGTGACCGGAGTTAGGGTTAGGGTGGTGGTTCTCGCGGGAAGCCGCTGAGTTGCCCGCCTCTCCTTCGGCCACCATCACCGGCCACCGCCACCGCACCTCCGGGTTTAGGGTTTAGGGCGGTGATCGGACTTAGGGTTAGGGTGGCGGTTCTCGCGGGAAGCCGCTTAGTCGCCCGCCTCTCCAGGTTTAGGGTTTAGGTTTTATTTGTTAAGTTCACATAAATATTGTGTGCATTTTACAGGACTATGGACCCACCCAGTCCAGTTCGAAAAGACCTAGATTTGGAACACTTCCTCGAGGATATGATTCACGATGCCGATGAGGGATCTCCCTCGAGGTATCTGAACTCATCCGGTGAGGGAGAGGAGACCAACAGACAAGAGGAAGAAGCCCATGGACGTGTAACGCATACCGACGAGGTATATATATATATATATATGATGTCCGATGATCATCACTAGATGTACCTAGTTGTATATATATAATGTTGACGAATGTTTCTTCTCTTAGGCCTCTACATCGAGCAAGAAAACCAAGCGCGGCCCAGCCAAAAAGTTTCCCCTCGGTACTGTTGATGAAATTACAGAGGTTTCAGGAGACGGCGAACCATTGGAACCAAAGAAAACAAAACAACTATTTGTACAACAATGCGGAGTTGTTGCTAGAGATTGCACCCCGATCACTGTTCGGGAGTGGAATAAGCCCAAAGAGGCGGAATGGAGTGCTGTGTATATCGATGATAGGTTCAAATATGAACTTTTTAATGACCTAATGGACATTTCAAGCTGCCAGAATGTGACACTGAGGATGATACTACTGAAATGAGAAAGAAAGTCAAGCAGTTCGCACTAAAGAAGATGGTCAAACTATTCAAGAACTGGAAGAAGCCATTATGACAACAATATCAGAAGGACAACAAAACCCATTATTCGAAGGCTATCTAGCGAAGCAGCAGCCATACTGGGATGCATTTGTGCTGTATAGGAGGTCAGGAGTTGTAGAGGAAAAGTCAGAAAAAACAAGATAACTTGGGGCCAGGGGGCTACGCGGCTGCCATGCCTAAGTGGGATGCAAAAGAGAAATAGCTTCATAATAAAGGGATCATTCAGAACCAATTCGCGAAGAATGGGATTTGAGGGCATGGAATTGGTTCCTTGGGCATGGGAGTACATATGAAGAACTTACAGGAGACCTTGTTTGCAGTGACGGGATAAAGCTACCCAGGACTGCATGGCTAAAAGTGGTCAAAGATATTAAATATGGAATAAAACAGTTTCATCCCGATAGAGAGAATGACTTGCTGACCTTGGTCCTCGGGAATCGCGAACATACAAGACGAGTCTGAGGCCTTGACGGGAGTTTCACATGGGAGACTGGGTTTCCTAAGGACCAAGGTACCTATAGAAGCCGAGCAAGAGAAAAGAAACGACGGGAAGAGGAGGAGGCAGACAAGTTCAAGCAGCTGCTAGGAATACTTGACAAGCAGCAGCAGCAGATCGATGAACTTAGAGGAATAGCGCGCTTGCAGCAAGATCCTCCACTCGATATTACCGCCAACCCATCTCAGCGGAGAAGCAGCGTCGCTGAATTGGAGGTCCCGTCTAACAATGCATCCTATACTACAGATGGCGGTCCCGGCTACCCCATGGATGGAATTAAGGAGCAGATACCTTGTGAGCTCCATAAAAAAATTGAAGAATGTATCTGTGAAGGTGGCAGTCGGATCGGCTTTACCTTGTCTTCCTGACGCACGTTGGCATGGCCGTGAGATTCCACCTGGCTATGCTAAAGTTGGGGTGAATCAAATCGTATAGGAGTGGGAGTCAATGGAGCTTGACATCCCTGGACCTGAAGGTGAGATCACACTGGGAGAAGTACTTGGTGGGATCATACTCTGGGAAAAGAACAACATACTGTTTGCAGGTCGGCTCCAAGGATAACACTACCGCCTCCGAGTCGTCGCAGGTCTCCTTCACCTCCACCTCCACCTCCATCACCTCCAAGAAGCCCACCCCATGATGACTACGACCACCACATCCCGATTCCATCTCGATCTCCGCTGCAGGCTCAGCAGTCTTCGCCGCCTGCTAAGGACAATAAGCGGAAGCGTGCTCCGTCAGTGAGTATTAAAGGACGCGGCAGCCCAAAATGGAAAATGTCGCCCCTCCCAACAGTGCCTCATCAGAATCTTCCCATCAGACCTTACGATCGTACTAATGTGGAATCTGCAGCGACATCAAAGGCCGAAGTGGCGGCGCATTTTGATAAGAAGAAACCCGAGCCCGCTCCAGTATACACCGAGAATCAAAAGGCATATACAATTGATTTTGTGAACACACCATCGCAATATGAGTTGCACCATAAGCCAGATGACTATCTACGCACACTTCAGAAAGAAGTGGCGAAGAGCATATCAAGCAAATCAAGTGCACGCAGTAAAAAATCAGCAAGCACAGGTGCAAGCGGAACCAAAAATGCAATCAGTAAAAAATCAGACGTTCCCCTTCTCGGACAACAGGCGAAACAAACGATCGCACCCCTCAAGGTGGTTTCACAAAATGTTGCACTCCTCGCACAACAGCCAGTAGATATGCCAATAGCAGCGGAGTTAGCGGCCAGCATGGAAATTACACTTGGTGAACGGTTAGGCCCCCAACTCGACCATCTACCCAAGATGCCACTAGCCCCTAAATATGTCGCAGGTGAGGATTTGGTCAGCAAAGAGAGGCTGAGAGAACTGCCAACACAAATGTAGAATCTCCATCAATGGTACTCAGCAGTCATAAAGCATGGGAGAATATTTATCATAGCGAAAGTCCCACGTGAGTACTACTTCAGACCCGAAGAGTTCCATATTGAGTTTCCAGAACTATTCCAGTTATACCATCTCGACGCCCTGGACAAATCCATCCTCAGCTGCTATTGTCTGTAAGTTGTTGAATTCATTGTCTACATGTTTGGTTTTTCAGTTGTTCAGTTTAAAACATGTAATTATCCTTATTATACAGAATGAACATGCTGGAATGTAAAAGAAAATATAATATCGGGTTCATTAACCCAGACAAAGTACATATAAACATGCTAACGAAAAACACCGAGGAGATAGAGGAAAACATTCTAAGGTTTCTACTAGAGCAAAATTTCTCCGACCACATACTGTTTCCTTACAATTTCAGGTGAGGGTCTTACTCTGTTGTACACATTCACTTTTGATTAGTCGATGCTAATAAGTCTAACTGATGTATATATAAATGTTTGCAGCTTCCACTGGGTTCTGCTAGACATTCAACTTGATAAGGGAAGAGATGATGTCATGGACCCATCAAAGAGAAACCTAGAAGATTTCCGCAGCATGCAGGACATGCTCCAGAAGTAAGTTTCAAGCTATATCGGTATCTTTCGTTGATTTCCTGAGATATCAGGTAATGAATAACTCATTCATTCATTTTCGTCGTGCAGGGTTTGGATCCGGTACAAGCGCGAGGTTACGGGTGTATTTAGTGAGAAGATGATGTTTAAGGCGGTATCAGTAAGTAGCACGTGATACGTCCGCGCATATCTTTACTTCTAGTTTCAATACAATAATGATTCTCTAGATTATTATTTTGATTGAATTATATTCTCGTAAAGTGCACGAGGCAGCCACGGGGGTCGAATCTATGTGGATTCTATGTTTGTGAATTTATTCGCACGTTTACCACCGAACACAATGATTATAGAGTTGACGTAAGCAATGCATTCACACCATCATTTTATTGCCGTCACCTTTTGTTATCATGATTGATACATATTGATCTCCTTTTTCTTATATATAGTTCGAGGGAATGTGGAATCAACTACTACCAGAGCAACGCGTACTAGCAATTGCGGAGGAGCTGGCGGGATTTATTTTCAAAGAGATCGTAGACGATGACGGAGAATTTAGTGTGAATAGGCACTATTGATCTCCATGTAATCGAACTATTTTATGCTCTAGTCCCGATATTCTGTGATCTCCATGTAACTATGTAAATTGTATATATTTGTATGCTCGATTTCGTACAAGTTATCTTATATATATGCAAGAATGTGTATGATATGTGGTGGCGTACAAATGTTCAAAAACCATTTTGAAATGAAAAATAAATAAATAAAACAATAAAAAATGAATTCTCTGCCGCGGCAGAGAAAGGGCACAAAATGCTGCCGCGGCAGAGAAATCACTAGTCCAAGGTAATGCTCTGTCGCGGCAGAGAAAAGGCGCACTAGTGGGGGTGCACCCTGAGCGCGCAGGGGCAACCATGTGGGCACCCACTAGTCCCGGCTGGTAACTAGGTTGGGACTAGTGTTGGGGCTCTAGTCCCGCTTGATTAGTCCCGGTTCAAAAACCGGGACTAGAGGCCCTTACGGCCCGGGACTAGAGGCCCTGTATCCACTAGTGACTATGTCATATTGTTAGAACTCCATCTTTCATGCACATGTTTAGAGTTCTTTGATCCCTGCTTTCAATGCTTGAAAATGGTTGGATCTTTATTGTGAGGGTGCATGTCACCTCAAAAATTATTCTGTTTATCACTTACCTACTCGAGGACAAGAAGGAGTTAAGCTTGGGGATGTTGATACGTTGGAAACGTATCTATAATTTTTGATGCTCCATGCTTGTTTAGTATATACTTTTCTTTACTTTTCCACACTTTGAGGTGCTTTTTACATATTTTCTGGTACTAACCTACTAACAAGTTGCAACAGTGCCAGATGCCTGTTTTCTGCAGTTTTTGGTTTCAGAAAAGTTAGTAACGAAATTGTAAGATCCCTCCCTTTTAAAGGTAAGGATCCGTGTGATTGCAATGCTAGTCCCTGGATCAATTTCTAGCATCCACAGTTTAAGATGAAGTACACAGAAACGAAGGTCATTATTACAACGTCATTCCAGAGATAACATAGTCTTTTACAACTCCATGGCCATAGGCCTAATACAAGAGTTTAAACATAACAATATAAATAAAGTCTTCATCTTCATGTGCCACAACCAAGCATGTTGAGTGTAGACTCATAACCCCTAATCATCATCAGAGTAACCCGCAATATCACAAGTTACAGCCACAGTGGGTCAATACATTGGAAAAGTATTAGCAAGTGATACCTTAGTAAAACATCTAGTCCCTACATGAATTTGGCTAAGTGTAGCTTAGGCTTGCTTTGCTCAAAATAGGTTTTACATATTAGTTGAAAACACTAAGTTTTGCTTTGTCAAAACTTTCCTAAGGAACCACCAATAGAAATTGGTGAACCTTCATCCTTGTTCAACCACAAATTTTAACTTAGAAAATTGGGATGAGGAGATTCTTGATAGCTTCCATGTCTTGATGCTCAAATTGTCCAATACCAGGGGCATGGCTAAGTACTTAGATTCTTCCATCTGCAGAGGTTGTGCACTTTCCCCACAAGTCTTGATTTTCACCAAGAAAGGACCTTTCAGAAGCCTTCCCTTAGACCAAATGGACGCGTTCCAACCTATCATCCCACTACCACCGACTGTCCAAATGGCTAAGTTATTGCAACCTATGTGATCCAGGCAGAGCCCATATTGCCATGTGGCTGCACTAGAAGCTTCTTAACATTTTGGCATCTCAAATCCCTTTGTTCCTAGGTGGCTTTCCACAAGTGTGATACACAAGGTAAACCATAGAAATGGGACTTGTGTAACCACTCAACACAAACCATTCTTTCCATTCCACCCAGGTGTTTCATTCACTTAGTTGTTTTATTAAGCAAAACATAAGTCAAAGACTTATAAATATTTCTCATAGCATGATTTTATAATCCACCCTTGGTTGCTACTAGCTAGGCTAAGCATGGCAATAGAAAGTATCAAAACTTAAGAGGAAATTCTAACATTTCTACAACTACTAGGATTTCCCAAGCATAGCATATAGATACTTAGCAAAATAATCATGAAAGTCCTATACAAATTATTTCTAATGCTTAGGTAAAAATATTGGAATAAAACATGAAGCACCACTTTCCTTGGTAGTTTGGGGAGTAGCAACAATCTTCACAACCACAATCACTATTAGCACCAAAATATACACATAAAATAATGGCACCAAATTCACATATCAAAAATATACAAGCAAAAATATATGAATGTATGCAAATGCCCTGTGATGATTTTCTACACCAAACAAGACAAGTATACAGTACTGATTCATAAAGAAAACCAAGACACATCGAATAAACCTTATTTGATCTTTGAATCATTTTTCATATCATTTATATAATCAAAACAAGCCTATAAATGTCTCTGAAAAAATAACCAATTTTACAGAAGCAAAACATTAAACACGTTGCATAAATGGATAGAATTCTTTCTCCTGATTCCAATGATATAAAATTTGTAAAATTTGAACGTGTGAATCAAAACAAGTTTGAATTTTACAAGTTATGAATTTTACAAGTTTGAATCACTAATAGATCTAATTCAGATTTTAAAACAAAGAATAGGCCACACAGCGTGTTTTGATTGGCCCGTACCGGTTCGGCCGGATCGATCAATGTGGGCCATTGGATTTAAAGAAGATCGTGCGGCTCAGATCTTGCGTACCCCTTCGCGTAAGTGATCTATCGTATGCGTTGGATCTGGATCTGACGGCTATCGATCAAGCGACCACAGATGGGCGGCGCTAGCGACGGCGGCGCGGAGGCACGGCTCTTCCAGTGATGTTCCGGCGGCTACAGAGGGGGTTGGGGTTAGAAGAGGGGCTTACCATACTCGTGGTGACACGAGGAAGCTCAATGTGCAGGCGGGCAGGGTCGGGGCGTGCTGTAGAGGTTGCTGGGGCTCGTCGGACTTGGGGACGTCATCGGGTGCTTGTAGATGAAGATGTTGCTGACGATGTAGACCGCCCTAGCACGAACCAGTTGTGGCAGGAGGTGCGCAAGATTGTGGCAAACACGACAGTGTCATAGGGGAAGCAAGGGGCGTTCGAAGATTACCAGTATTTCTCGTCGGAGTTGGGCGGTGGGTCTGAAGTTTTCGGGAACGAACGGAAACGGTGACCTGGGTCACGAGAAAGCAAACGAAGGGCATTAGGGGATGCGCAAGAACATGCAGGTCATGCTCGTTTGAAGCAGAGGCAAAGGGGCGATCCAGGCTCACCGAAATTAGTCGCCGGAGGTCGTCGGTACAACGGCGGTTCCGGCTTCAATGTGCGCAGCCTGGTGGCGGAATGAGCGAGAAGAATGGGGGAAAATGACCGCGGCGGCGAGGTGCTTAAGTAGCCAGGAGCGGGGCGAGAATTACGCATGCAATCAACGACAATCAATTGATTTTAAACGCGACAGTGAAGGAGAGGGACGAAACGGCGAGGCCAGGTCGTGGCCGGGGTTTGGGGACGACGATGACGGAGCGTGTGGGGTCGGGTTGTCAGCGAGTGGGTGCTCGTGGCTGCGGTGAGAAACAGAGAGGGAATGGAGACCCCGGGTGGGCTGTTTTGTCTACTGGGCCGGAAAGGTGACGCCTGGCCCTGTTCTGATTCTTTATCCTTTTTCTCTTTCTAATTCGATTTTCAGAAAACATTTTCAAATGAATTCAAATGTGTTTGATTTCAAATTCTTTCTGGATTTTTATAAAGTGAAACCTACACATATTTAAGTATAAAATCATGTTGTTTCATCAAACCTGCTTGGTCCTTTGGAGTTTTCAAAGAAAACAGTGTCTTTACACATGTTTTAATAAAGATCTAAAAATGGTTTTAAAATCATATTTTGTTTTTGAAATTCGTATCCAAGCTTTGGAATACATCATTCAACCATAATATCAAACATATTTGGTTTTAGAACAATCAATCTCACATTAAAGAGTAGCATTGGGCCAATGCTTTGTTTACATAAAATAATAAGCATTCAAATGCTTTTCTTTTTGTAATGACTTTGAAAATGATCCCTAAATGATTATGAATGCATGGATGATATGCAAACTTTGAAAACATGATTTTTGGGATGTTACAAATCTAACCCCCTTAAGGTGAATCTCGCCGTCGAGATTTGGATTGGCTAGCAAATAGGTGAGGGTGGTCTTTCCGAAGATCATCTTCTCTTTCCCATGTTGCTTCTTCTTCAGAATGATGGTTCCATTGAACTTTGCAGAATTAATAGTCTTAGTCCGAGTAACTCTTTCTGCAGTTTCAAGAATCTTGATGGGTTTTTCCTCATAAGTGAGATCACTTTCCAATTGGACCTCCTCCAAAGGTATAGTATACTTCAAAGAGGTCTCTTCCATCTCTGGATGGCATTTCTTTACCTGACTCACATGAAACACACTGTGAACGGTTGACAATGATTATGGCAATTCAATCTCATAAGCTACTTCTACTTTACGACTCAGGATCTTGAATGGTCCAACATATCTTGGGGCCAATTTTCCTTTGACTCCAAATCTCTTTACTCCACGAAGTGGTGACACTCTAAGATAAGCTCTATCACCCACCTCATAGCTGACTTCCCTACGCTTAGGATCTGCGTAGCTCTTTTGTCGGGATTGTGCTATCTTCAATCTGTCCTTTACTATCTTGACTTTCTCTTCAGCCTCTTTGATTAGTTCTGGTCCAAACAAATTTCTTTCTCCCACACCATTCCATAGCAATGGGGTGGTACACTTTCTCCCATAGAGAAACTCAAATGGTGCCATCTCAATACTGGCTTGATAGCTGTTATTGTAAGAGAATTCTGCATAAGGCAGACTTTCATCCCAACTGGCTCCATAGTCTAGGGCACATGCCCTTAAGATATCTTCTAGAATCTGGTTGGTCCTTTCTGTCTGTCCAACAGTCTGAGGATGAAAAGCAGTGCTGAATTCCAATCTCGTTCCCAATGACTCATGTAGTTGCCTCCAAAAATGAGAAGTGAATTGAGTTCCCCTATCAGACACAATACTCTTGGGTACACCATGCAGACATACAATCCTATTCATATAGATCTTGGCCAACTTAGAACTTGTGTAGGTTGTCTTCACGGGTATGAAATGAGACACTTTAGTGAGGCGATCCACTACTACCCAAATAGAATCATATCCTGACCTGGTCCTTGGCAATCCGGTGATAAAATCCATGCCAATCTTGTCCCACTTCCAATCAGGAATAGGTAGTGGTTGTAGCAATGCTGCTGTTTTTTGATGTTCCGCTTTCACTCTACTACATACATCACACAAAGCAATATGTTCGGCGATGTCCTTCTTCAGATTATTCCACCAAAATCATTCTTTCATATCCATATACATTTTGGTGTTACCCGGATGGATGGAATATGGTGAGTTGTCTGCTTCTTGTAAAATCAGTTTCCGAAGCTCCGGATCTTGCGGAACGCAGATACGTTTTCCATACCATAAAGTACCTATTCGTCTTCATGGAATCCTTTGGCTTTTCCCTTCCCAATCATTTCCTTAATCTCCTCAATTTCCTTGTCCTTCTTTTGGGCTTCCTTGATCTTGTCCAACAATGTGGGTTGAACATCCAATGACATGAGATGTCCTTCAGGCACAATCTCCAATCTAAGGTCTCTAAATTGGGTACACAGATCATCTGGAAACTCTCCCTTAGTAAGGCCATTCACAAATACCTTGCGGCTTAGAGCATCTTCTACAACATTTGCTTTAGCGGGGTGGTATTGCAAACTCAAGTCATAGTCCTTGATGAGTACTAGCCATCTTCTTTGTCTCATTTTGATTTCTTTCTAAGTGAAGATATACTTCAAACTTTTGTGATCTGTGAACACTTCACATCGTTCAAAAGATAATATCTCCATGTTTTGAGTGCATGGACAACAGAGGCTAACTCCAAATCATGAGTAGGGTAATTTACTTCCTGAGTTTTGAGTTGTCTCGAGGCATAAGCCACAACTTTCCCTTCTTGCATTAGAACTGCACCTAATCCATGATGAGATGCATCACAATACACTTGGAAGTCTTTCTCCAAATCTGGCAGACACAAGACTGGTGCGGTCACTAGTCTCTTCTTCAATTCTTGAAAACTGAGTTCACATCCTTCAGACCAAGCAAATTTCTTGTCTTTCTTTAGTAACTCCGTCATTGGCTGAGCTACCTTGGAGAAATTTTCAATGAATCTTCTATAGTATCCGGCCAAGCCAAGGAAACTACGAACTTCCTTCATAGACTTAGCAGATTCCCATTCAGTTACAGCTGACACTTTTGCGGGATCAACCGCTACACCATCTCCTGACACAACGTGTCCAATAAATCCAACTTCATTTAACCAGAATTCACACTTGCTGAATTTGGCATACAGTTTATGCTCTCTAAGCTTCCCAAGTATCAAACGCAAATGTCCTTCATGCTCCTCTTTGCTCTTGGAGTAGATAAAAATGTCATTGATGAAAACGATGACAAACTTGTCAAGGAACTCCATGAACACCTTGTTCATCATATTCATGAAGTAAGCTGGTGCATTGGTCAAACCAAATGGCATCACGGTGTACTCGTATAATCCATACCTAGTGGTGAAAGCTGTCTTAGGTATGTCTTTTTCCCTTATCTTAAGCTGAAAATAACCTGACCGGAGATCAATCTTTGAGAACACATAGGCTCCTTCTAGCTGATCAAACAAATCATTGATTCTAGGCAAAGGATATTTGTTCTTGATAGTCACCTCATTGAGTGAACGATAATATATGCATAACCTTTGGCTTATATCTTTCTTTTCCACAAACAAGACAAGTGCTCCCCAAGATGAAGAACTTGGTTGAATAAATCCTTTCTGCAACTGTTCTCCAAGTTGTTTCTTGAGTTCTTTCAACTCATCAACTGACATCTTGTAAGGTCTCTTTGCTATTGGTTCTGATCCTGGTAGCAAGTCAATAAAAAATTCCACATCTCTATCTGGTGGCATTCCCGGCAATTCTTCCGGAAACACATCCGGATATTCACTCACAATTGGCACACTGTCTATGCTAACCCCCTTAAGAGAATTTAGCTTACTTCCTTTTGATTCCAAGTTAGTCTTGAATCTAATCCTTTTATTTTCCGAGGTTGTGAGTGTGACAGTATTGGAACAATCTAGCACTCCCTTGTGCTTAGTCATCCATTCCATTCCCAATATGACATCCAATCCTTTGGAATTTAGGATTATCAGATTAACGGGAAACTTATACTTCCCAAACTCTATGACTAGGTCATGACATCCTGAGTTCACTATCATTTCTCCACCAGGATAACTTACTTTTATAGGACACCCAATAGTTTCAACTGGAAGTTCATTTCTTTCAACAAATTCTCTTGATATGAATGAATGCGATGCGCTAGTATCAAAAAGAACAAGTGCGGGAACAGAATTGAGTTTGAACTTACCAGCCACTGCATCAGGTTCCTCATAGATCTCTTCCACATTGATGTGGTTCACCTGTCCCTTCTGGAAAGGGTTCGGCTTGTTGGTTCCTTCAACATTCTTTTCTGGGCATTCATTTTCATAATGCCCCATCTTCTTACACTTGAAGCATTCAACCTGATTGAGATCCTTCTTGACAGGCTGGCTTCCACTACCACTTCCACTTCCATTGTGGTGGCTCTTGTATCCACCCTTGTGGTTCTTGTACTTGCCATTGTCATGACTACGGTGATGCTTGTTGTCATGATGACGTTTGTGGTTGCTGTTGTACTTTCCATGCTTGTGGGATCCAGAACTCCCACTATCATCATAATGGGAACGCTTGTGAGACGATCCCGAGATGTGCTTGTCAGAGCTGTGCTTCCACTTTCTACTTTCCACCTGTTTCATCTTGTTCTCCAGGATGGTAGCCTTGTCACAAAGAGATTGATAGGTGGGGACATAGGCCATAGATAATTGTAGATTCAGTTCATCATTCAGTCCTTCGAGGAACTTCTCTTTCCTCTTGGCATCAGTGTTAACTTCATCCGGTGCATAACGCGCCAGATTGTTGAACTCCTCAATATATTCAGCCACGCTGCGGTGGCGCTGCTTCAGATTATGGAACTCCTTCTTCTTCAAACTCATCACTCTGGATGAGATGTGAGCTGTACGGAAACCATCTTCAAATATAGCCCATGTCACATCCTCAATGGGAGTGGTGATCTGGATGTTATCCCACCAAGTAGCAGCTGGTCCTTCCAACAAATGCGCTGCAAACCTGACTTTATCCTCGTCGGTACAGCCGACAGTCACCAAATTCTTGTTCATTGCACGTAGACAATCATTGGCCACTATGGTATCAGTAGTTCCTGAGAACTTTGCAGGCCTCGGTCTTAAGAATCTAGTGAGCATGTCAAATCCTGGTGGATTGTTCTGATTGTTGTTGTTGTTGTTGTTCTTGTTGTTGTTGTTATTGTTGTTGTTGTTGTTGTTGTTATTCTGATCCTGCATGAAAGTGGTCATCATCTGCATCAGCTGTGCCTGTGCTTTCATCAGCTGCTGCGTCTCGAGGGTGACATAGTTGTTGTCCGGGTTGGGGTTGGCACGTCGAGGAGGCATCTGTGGTTTTCAATAAGGATAAGAATGAGATACCCATAGATGCTTAACATGCACAATACATCACATAGACAATCACCAAGTAAGCATCAAAATAAAATTCAACGACACAAACAACAAGTTTGAAAAGAAAACACACCAATAGCAAGCCATCCACATGTTGGATGGTCATTGCGACTAAATAATCATAAGCATGGTAAATGATAGATAAATGAGTAGTCATCACTACTCCTCTGTGTCAACCTCCTCATCAACAAGTGTAAGACCTGCATTCTCCATAGAGGTCTTGTATTCCTCGACATTGGTAGTCAAGGCCTCTACCTTGGCTTTGAGAGCCCTCTTCTGTGAACGAAGTCTCTCAATCACACCCTGCTGATGCTCGAGATCGAAGTCCTTGGCCTCTAGTTCTGTAGTCATCTCTCGAATCCTCTTTTTCCTGTCTTGGACTCTTTTCTCTTGGATTTTGAACTTCCTATCCTGGCTCTCAAACTTGGCCTCCATTTCCTTGACTATCTCGTCTTGCTCCGCGAAGAGCTTGTCCTTCTCACGAAGCTGCACCTAGAGCTCTTCATTGCTAAGCATGACGTTGGTCCTATCAGTAACTAGGTGCCTAAGTAGAACCTCTAGTTCCTGAAGGTACAGACGAATCGGCTCTGCCATCTCTCTAGCAGCATCCTCGAACTTAGTAGCCTCACCATCCTCGTCGCGTCTCCCGAAGGCGTGAAAGTGAGTACCTCTAATCTCCCGAGAGTGCCTCCCTAATAGACGCCCAAGTAAATCCTGCATGACTACCTCTAGGCCTCTCTCTCTATCGTCATGCATAAGCTTGAAGGTGATAGCCTCCGTGGCAGGCTCAGTCCGGCGTCCTAGCTGAGTAACCTTGAAGCCCCAAAGGTCCTTCCTCTCAAACTTGGTGAGGGGAAGCATCATGATGCTAGGGAGCGGAAGATTGAGCACACTAGTGCGCTCAATAATACGAGTGCCAAAACGAGTTCCCTTGAACTCTTCAGCCGTCCTGATAGTAACATTAGGCATCTATTTCATAATATAGAGAAAAGTTACAATCAACATCAATATAGAAAATCACAAGACAAAGCATCACAGGCATATCATTGAAAATCAAACACACAAGTCATGGCATAGATAAATCCATTACAAGCATCCAAGGTTCAACATAATTTAGATAACATTTTTGGAAAATAAAAACGATAAGTGTGGTGGTCTAACTAACGAAGTTCATTACAACTCTCACTCACTAGACAAAATGGCTATCAAAGCATCCTTAGTAGCCATCTATCTATCTTGTTCACAAGATTCCCAAATCAAGTCTATGATGTCTTCCCTTAGTTGTTGGTTGGTAGTTTCCAACTCTTGGGTATGTTTATTTTCTTCCCTAAGGTCATTTTGGGTATTAAGCATTCTGCACTTGAGTCTATCACCAAGCTCTTTGATGGCCTTCCAAGCTGCATCCCTTGCAGAGTCAAAGAATGTGGTGTGCATTACTGAGTTGGTGACCATGCAGAATCCTGATTCTTTGTGGTTGTCTTCCTTGTTTTTATACAAGTGAAGTTGCACCCACTGTAAGGTTCCCAACCTTTAATAAGGTAGAGATCCCTGTGTTTACAATGCTTGTCCCTGGATCAATAGCTAGCATCCACAGTTAAGATGTAATATCAAGAAACAAAGGTCATAATACAACTTTATAACCAGGAATAAAATAATTCATTACATCTTACATAGTTCATTTGGCTATCTCATTACAATGCAGCAGAATATAGCAATAGCATGGGGTCCTTCATCTTCAAAGTTCCATATGCAATCATGTTGGTTGTAGACTTGTAATCCTATTCAACACACTTCACTAACATCAAAAAAACCTACAACATAATAAGTTGCAGCCACAAGGGTCAATACATTTGAATTGTATTGGCGAGTTTCACTACTATGTAGAAATAAGTGGATCCTATCATTACATGCATATTTGGCTAAGTAGGGTTTAGGATCTTTTGCAGAAAGCAATATAGTTTTATCCTATCTTTTCAAAATAGTTTTGATCTTTTGTCAAATCTTTCTGAACTTCTTGGAAAACTCCAAGTGCTTCAAATCCCTTGTTGTCACCATCAAGTTTTACTTTGAGAAATTGGAATGTTGAGATCTTACATAGCTTCAGGCCTTAGTTGCTCAGGGTTTTCCATAATCGGGGACACGGCTAAGTACTTAGAATTTGATCTTCTGCAGAAGTTGTACACTTTACCCACATGACACAATCTCGTCTTGTTGCCACCTGTGGCCTCTGGATAAGTACTCACCAAGATGGAGTACTGGAAGATCGAGAATGTGACAAAGTCTTTCCATAGAAGTCCCCCCAATACACAATGCTAGCTTGTCAACCAGGCACCAATGTAGGGATAAATTTCCCTTGCACAATTCTAGTTAACCTGAAGATGCCAATGCATGGGTCTTCCACTATGTAGTTGACTAAGCCAGAGCCCATTTAGCATGTGGCTGTACACGGAAGCCACTCTACGAGAAACATGTTCAATATCTAAGTCCCTGGGTGGTTTTCTTCTAGTGCACATACAAAAAGATAGCCATATAAACATGGTTCTCTTTGTTGCCACCTTGTCCAAAACTTGAGTATCCTTGTCCACCCAGGTGGTTCATTGAGTACTTGTTTTCTTATATAAAACACATATCTTTCCAACACTTCAAATAATCATATCATGTATCCCATCCCAAATATATAGCAGTCTAAGCTTACTACAACTACAATGTTTTCACTAATGAAGATATAAGGGTATCCTATTAGGATTTAGCATAGCATAAAATATAGTAGTCCTTTCCATGCATGTTACAAAAGTCCACTAAACGTAATGAAAATACTAGGACATGGATGACAGTGTCACTTGCCTTTTAGTAGAGAATGTTGGTTCACTTCTTGATCTTGCAAATATCACTCTTCTAACTTCACTACAATTCAATCAAGCAAACATGAATTCAACTAGCATTCAAACCATTTCTCACACATAAAATAACAAAAACAAGGTCATGCATGCAAGCATGCAAAAGATAGTTTTATTTGGAAAAGTGGTTTCTACTAGGCTCTAAACATTATAAAGGTCAAAGTGGTCATTTACTAAAGTGGTAAAACCATTTGCAAAAGGTTTCATCTCATAAAACAAATATTATGCTAAGGTGATATTTTATGTTGTTGAAAATATCTTTTAGCAAAGTAATGATTTTATATGGTTCATAAAATAAGTTTTTAATTCACAAAACTTGGTGTTTAGGGTCAGAAGTTTTAATAAAAAACATTTCCCAAAGATTTTTACTCAAAAAGCATTTTTAACACATAAAAAATATTTTTATTTGACTAGAAATGCTCTAACTCAAATATTTATTCCTTAACTTCACATAATACATTTTTAAATCCATAAGTTGGTTCCTATGGTCAGTAGGTTCATCTCAATCCATTTTGCAAAGATTTCATCGTAAAAATAATTCTACAACAATTTTTATATTCAAACTAATCCTACACAAGTTTCTGCAAATTCAACCAATTTTCTAGAAGCAAAACATTAAAAAAATGCATGGTTGGGTAGGATTTGTCTTACTGATTCCATTTATATAAAATTTGAAAAATTTCGACGTGTAGAACTAAAATTATGAATTTAACAAGTTTGCAAATCTAATAGATCAAATTTCTATTTTAAAACCTGAGTCTGGCCACGTGGCTCATTCCTATTGGTCGGTATCGTTTTCATTTGGATCGATCTGTTCTGACCGCAGCATATCACTTAATCGCACGGCACAGATCACATGTACCCTTTCGTTTAATGATTCTATCCTAGCCAACGGATCGAGATCCAATGGACCACAGCTGCTCGACCAAGATCTGGCGGTGCTGGCGACGGCGGACGGCGGCACACGCTCTGGCGGTGAGCTTGCCGACGATGCAGGAAGCAAGGGAGACAGAGGAGTAGCTTATAGTGTTCGCGTGGTCGAGGTGAAGCTCGAGGTGCGGTCTGCTAGTCGAGGGGCCCGCTGGAGCTGCGTGGATTGCTTGCCGGAGTCAGTGACGGCGTCGGGCTCGCTCAGTTGTCGACGGGGGCGAGGCTACAGGTCACCCTAAGGCAAACGAAAGGTAAGGTTAGACGCGCATGGCACTAGGGATAATGGGAGCATCAACGGGAAGGTTCGGGGTGGTCGGAGCTTACCGGGGGAAATCGCCGGAGAAACGGCAGAAGACGGTGGTGTTCGGGTGTGGTCGTTGCCGACGATTTGGAGTGCGCTCGAGCGAGCTAGAAGTACTGGTAGGTGCGTCTGACGATGGGGAGCAAGGTAGTGATGCAAGGGAGTGGAGAGGTGGCCGGATTCGTCAGAATTTCGCCGGAGAAGCTCGTCCGGGAAAGTGGGTTCAAGCTCGCGATTGATGCAGCCTGGAGGCAGAGAGGGGACAGCGCTTGGGGGAAAAGAGAGAGAGGAGGGCACGGCGCTTAAGTGCATGGTCACTGGCGAGTTTACTCTAGCCATCAACGTGTATTCAAGAGGATTTAATCGCGGCGGAACGCCGTTGAGCAAGGGGAAACGGCCGGCGCGGGGTTGATGACGATGAGGTGGCAAGTGGGGTCCGGCTGACAGTGAGAGAGAGAGAGGGGGAGTGGGGTCCAGTCGTCAGTTGCTGAGTGAGTTAAGTCACGAGTAAGAAAACGTTTCGGGGTGAGAGTGGGGTGGGCTCGCTGGGTTGTTTCTGGGCCTCCTGCTTGTTTCATTTTTTTATACTTAATGCTTTTTCTTTTTCTATTTGGAATTTCTATTTTGATTTTATTTCAAACAGTTCAAATTCCAAATCAATTCAAACCACCACCAAACTTTGTGTTGATTTTAATTTTGTTTATCAACATATTCCAAAGTGTAAAATAAAATAATTCTTTTATTCTCTTAGGATCTATTAATAATTAAATAAATAGACCGTAGTCTTGATTTCAAATAGGATTTAATTTATTTTAAAACTTTATTTGAAATCTAAATAATACCCAAAACCTTTTCAGTAGGTTTTATTTGAAAATATAAAACACTTGGAATTCTTATTTAAAATACTTTAACAAGTTTTAGTGTTTATTTAAAAATGGGAAAAGCCTTTACTTAAATAAAATTGGATATTAACAAATCCTTATTATTTTATTTAAATAATCCTTTACTCTTTTTATCAAATAGAAATATTTTATTTTAAATGCTTGGCCAAGATTAATTGGTCTCTTTAAAATAATCCTTATTTATAATTCTACCTTTGCTTTATAAAAACCATATATTTTTATTTAAAGATCCAAAAATAGTGATTCCAACTATTATAACTTTATTATTTATTTATCTTTTTTAAAATCCCTTTAGGATTCTATTTGATCAAAATAGGTTTTGATGTTTCCAATTGGAATCAAAAAGTTTCTTCTCACCCTAAATTTCAACAAATTTTTATTTTGTTTATTTATTTTTGACATTTCAAAATTTGGAAAATTTTGGGATGTGACAGGCTACCACCCTTAAAAGAAATCTCGTCCCGAGATTTGGGAAGGCTATGGTTACAAGTTGGTTTCAAAGCAAATAGGGTACTACCACCCTTAAAAGAAAGTCCCATAGGGTTACATTGATGGTTTACTTGACTATGGTTTCAACACTTATTATCAGACAAGGAATCCTTATTTGACTCAACTGAGTTAACTAGTTCCTGACATCCACTTCTTCTATCTCTTCAAATTTCCTATCCATGTCAATGTGGTTCACATGTCCTTTCTGGGTCACATTGGAGTCATTTCCATTGGATCTTCTAGCATCCTTTTTCTTTTTCTTCTCAGGACAGTCTGATATATAGTGTCCAAGTTCCTTACAATTATAGCATTGCAACTGGCTAATGTCTTTCTTCCTGAAAGTGTGATGTTGGTTCTGACCAAGGTCACCTCCATTGTCAGTATCATTTCCATTATTATCACTTCCATTGTTGTTGTGGTGATACTGATGTGGTTCAGAATCTTCATTGCTCTTTTTGAATGAACGCTTCTTTTGTGATAATCCTGAGTGATACTTGAGTTTATGCTTCCTCTTTCTTTTCTCAACTTGATTCATCTTGTTTTCCAATATAGTGGATTTGTCACAGAGTGATTGATAAGTTGGGACATAGGCAACAGCTAGCTGCAGGTTCAACTCATCATTAAGTCCTTCGAGAAATTTCTCCTTTCTCTTAGCATCTGTATCAACTTCATCCGGTGCATAGCGTGCCAGATTGTTGAATTCTTCAATATACTCACCCACACTAAGGTGACGCTGTTTCAGATTGTGGAATTCCTTTTTCTTTAAGTGCATCACTCCAGATGAGATGTGAGCTGTACGGAAACCATCCTCAAAAATAGCCAAAGTCACATCTTCAAGGGGAGTGGTGATCTGAAAGTTGTCCCACCATGTTGCTGCTGGTCCTTCAAGTAGAAATGCTGCAAACCTAACTTTTTCTTCGTCGGTGCAGCCAACAGTCACTAAGTCTTTATTCACCGAACGTAACCAATCATTGGCTTCCATTGGATCAGTTGTTCCAGAGAACCTTGCAGGCCTAAGTTTCAGAAACCTAGTGAGCATGTCATGAGCTAGAGGATTATTCTGATTGTTGTTGTTGTTGTTGTTGTTGTTGTTGTTGTTGTTGTTGTTGTTGTTCTGATTCTGTATGTACGTGGTCACCACCTGCATCAGCTATGTCTGAGCTGTCATCATCTGCTGCATCTCAGGAGTAATGTTGTTATTGTTATTTTGGTTGGGGTTGGCACGACGGGGAGGCATCTGTTGGTTTGATAGGGATGAGTAATGGCAGATAGACTTAAGGAAGTTCTAACACACAACTCAAAACAACCAAGTTCAATCAAACAATCAATCAATCAACAAGCAACTATCCACTTAACAACTTATGAGCTTAACTCATGAGTTGAAGGAAACAACAAGTTTTCTTGAAATAAATAACTTAGGATAATCATACCTCATAGGTCAATATGATCCATACTCTAACTTGATATCAATGTCTTTGGTAGGCAGTCTAATGTCTCTTGGTTCTCACTTGTAGTCCTTAGTGATGTCTAGGTTGAAATCTTTGGTGAGACTAAAGTTGAAGTCATTGGTCATGGTGAAGGCTTTGTCCATCAAGTTGAAAAGGAAAGGATCTAGAATCAAAACCAAAAGGTTGAGGAAAGAGTTTACAAGTTTGTTTGTAAATAAGTTTTTGGAACAAACACAACTCCTATTTTTCTAAGGGGTTTTGCCCAATCCTAGGGTTACAATCTACAGGCAACACAGTGCTCTGATACCATCTGTATGGTTTCCAACCTTTAATAAGGTAGAGATCACTGTGTTTACAATGCTAGTCCCTGGATCAATAGCTAGCATCCACAGTTAAGATGTAATATCAAGAAACAAAGGTCATAATACAACTTTATAACCAGGAATAAAATAATTCATTACATCTTACTTAGCTCATTTCGCTATCTCATTACAATGCAACAGAATATAGCAATAGCATGGGGTCCTTCATCTTCAAAGTGCCACATGCAATCATGTTGGTTGTAGACTTGTAATCCTATTCAACACACTTCACTAACATCAAACAAACCTGCAACATAATAAGTTGCAGCCACAAGGGTCAATACATTTGAATTGTATTGGCAAGTTTCACTACTATGTAGAAATAAGTGGATCCTATCATTACATGCATATTTGGCTAAGTAGGGTTTAGGATCTTTTGCGGAAAGCAATATAGTTTTATCCTATCTTTTCAAAATAGTTTTGATCTTTTGTCAAATCTTTCTGAACTTCTTGGAAAACTCCAAGTGCTTCAAATCCCTTGTTGTCACCATCAAGTTTTACTTTGAGAAATTGGAATGTCGAGATCTTCCATAGCTTCAGGCCTTAGTTGCTCAGGGTTTTCCATAACCGGGGGAACGTCTAAGTACTTAGAATTTGATCTTCTGCAGAAGTTGTAGACTTTACCCACATGACACAATCTCGTCTTGTTGCCACCAGTGGCCGCTGGATAAGTTTTCACCAAGATGGAGTACTGGCAGATCGAGAATGTGACAAAGTCTTTCCATAGAAGTCCTCCCAATACACAATGCTATCTTCTCAACCAGGCACCAATGTAGGGATAAATTTCCCTTACACAATTCTAGTTAACCTGAAGATGCCAATGCATGGGTCTTCCACTATGTAGTTTACTAAGCCAGAGCCCATTTAGCATGTGGCTGTACACAGAAGCCACTGTACGAGAAACATGTTCAATCTCTAAGTCCCTGGGTGGTTTTCTTCTAGTGCACATACAAAAATATAGCCATATAAACATGGTTCCCTTTGTTGCCACCTTGTCCAAAACATGAGTATCCTTGTCCACCCAGGTGGTTCATTGAGTACTTGTTTTATTATATAAAACACATATCTTTCCAACACTTCATATAATCATATCATGTATCCCATCCCAAATATATAGCAGGGCTAAGCTTACTACAACTACAATGTTTTCACTAATGAATATATAAGGGTATCCTATTAGGATTTAGCATAGCATAAAATATAGTAGTCCTTTCCATGCATGTTACAAAAATCCACTAAATGTAATGAAAATAGTAGGACATGGATGATAGTGTCACTTGCCTTTTAGTAGAGAATGTTGGTTCACTTCTTGATCTTGCAAATATCACACTCTTCTAACTTCACTACAATTCAATCAAGCAAACACGAATTCAACTAGCATTCAAACCATTTCTCACACATAAAATAACAAAAACAAGGTCATGCATGCAAGCATGCATGCATAAGATAGTTTTATTTGCAAAAGTGGTTTCTACTAGGCTCTAAACATTATAAAGTTCAAAGTGGTCATTTACTAAAGTGGTAAAACCATTTGCAAAAGGCTTCATCTCATAAACCAATTATTATGCTAAGGTGATATTTTATGTTGTTGAAAATATATTTTAGCAAAGTAATGATTTTATATGGTTCATCAAATAAGTTTTTAATTCGCAAAACTTGGTGTTTAGGTTCAGAAGGTTTAATTAAAAATATTTCCCAAAGATTTTTACTCAAAAAGCATTTTTAACACATAAACAATATTTTTATTTGACTAGAAATGCTCTAACTCAAATATTTATTCCTTAACTTCACATAATACATTTTTAAATCCATAAGTTGGTTCCTATGGTCAGTAGGTTAAATCCATAATACGATGAGGTGGCCAGTGGGGTCCGGCTGACAGTGAGAGAGAGATGGGGAGTGGGGTCCAGTCGTCAGTTGCTGAGTGGGTTAAATCGCGAGTAAGAAAACGTTTCGGGGTGAGATTGGGATGGGCTCGCTGGGTTGTTGCTGGGCCTGCTGCTTGTTTCATTTTTTTATACTTAATTCTTTTTCTTTTTCTATTTGGAATTTCTGTTTTGATTTTATTTCAAACAATTCAAATTCCAAATCAATTCAAACCACCACCAAACTTTGTGTTGATTTTAATTCTTTTTATCAACATATTCCAAAGTCCAAAATAAAATAATTATTTTATTCTTTTAGGATCTATTAATAATTAAATAAATAGACCTTAGTATTTATTTCAAATAGGATTTAATTTATTTTTAAACTTTATTTGAAATCTAAATAATACCCAAAAACTTTTTAGTAGGTTTTATTTGAAAATATAAAACACTTGGAATTCTTATTTAAAATACTTTAACAATTTTTAGTGTTTATTTAAAAAGGTAAAAGCCTTTACTTAAATAAAATTGGATATTAACAAATCCTTATTATTTTATTTAAATAATCCTTTACTCTTTTATCAAATAGAAATATTTTATTTTAAATGCTTGGCCAAGATTAATTTGGCTCTTTAAAATAATCCTTATTTATAATTCTACCTTTGCTTTATAAAAACCATATCTTTTTATCTAAAGATCCAAAAATAGTGATTCCAACTATTATAACTTTATTATTTATTTATCTTTTTTAAATCCCTTTAGGATTCTATTTGATCAAAATAGGTTTTGATGTTTCCAATTGGAATCAAAAAGTTTCTTCTCACCCTAAATTTCAACAAATTTTTATTTTGTTTATTTATTTTTGACATTTCAAAATTTGGAAAATTTTGGGATGTGACAGGCTACCACCCTTAAAAGAAATCTCGTCCCGAGATTTGGGAAGGCTAGGGTTACAAGTTGGCTTCAAAGCAAATAGGGTACTACCACCCTTAAAAGAAAGTCCCATAGGGTTACATTGATGGTTCACTTGACTATGGTTTGAACACTTATTATCCTGACAAGGAATCCTTATTTGACTCAACTGAGTTAACTAGTTCCTGACATCCACTTCTTCTATCTCTTCAAAGTTCCCATCCATGTCAATGTGGTTCACATGTCCTTTCTGGGTCACATTGGAGTCATTTCCATTGGATCTTCTAGCATCCTTTTTCTTTTTCTTCTCAGTACAGTCTGATGCATAGTGTCCAAGTTCCTTACAATTATAGCATTGCAACTGGCTAATGTCTTTCTTCCTGAAAGTGTCATGTTGGTTCTGACCAAGGTCACCTCCATTGTCAGTATCATTTCCATTATTATCACTTCCATTGTTGTTGTGGTGATACTGATGTGGTTCAGAATCTTCATTGCTCTTTTTGAATGAACGCTTCTTTTGTGATAATCCTGAGTGATACTTGAGTTTATGCTTCCTCTTTCTGTTCTCAACTTGATTCATCTTGTTTTCCAATATAGTGGATTTGTCACAGAGTGATTGATAAGTTGGGACATAGGCAACATATAGCTGCAGGTTCAACTCATCATTAAGTCCTTCGAGAAATTTCTCCTTTCACTTAGCATCTGTATCAACTTCATCCGGTGCATAGCGTGCCAGATTGTTGAATTCTTCAATATACTCACCCACACTAAGGTGACGCTGTTTCAGATTGTGGAATTCCTTTTTCTTCAAGTGCATCACTCCAGATGAGATGTGAGCTGTACGGAAACCATCCTCAAAAATAGCCCAAGTCACATCTTCAAGGGGAGTGTGATGGGTTTCGTAACATAGTAAATCAAAAAAATTCTACGGATGCGAACGGGAAAGCCAAGATCTAATCTAGGAGATGCAAACAACGAGAGATATTAGATGAGATCTTCATACCATTGAAGATTCGCACAGCAGAACGTTCGTCGGAACGTGGGTGATGTAGTCGTACTCGCTTCTCCTCCTCGCGATCCGCTCCGATCTAACACTGCAAGTGGCGATTCCTTCGAGAGATGCACATGTGCGGCACCTCGACGTCTCCTCCTTCCTCGGTCCAGCAAGTATGGTGGAGAGACGGATTGGATCTACAACGCGACGGCGCGGTGCAAGTGGTGGAGAGTTTCTGCAGCAGGGCTTCGCCTACACGCAGTTGGGAGGGAGAGAGAGAGGAGGGCAGCAGGGCGGCTAGGCTTGAGGGGAAGGTGTGTGGGGGTGGTGCACCCCCAGCCCTCTTTATATAGAGGGGTGGGCGGCAACCCTAGCCCCTCCCCCAAGCCTAGGCCGGAGGGCAAGGAGGGAAGAGTGGGGGGCAAGTTTCCCCCCTCCTTCTAGAAGCTCCAATTAGGGTTTCCCCTTGTTTGGCCGGCTGGGCCCTATGGGGCCTTGTGCCCCTGGCCCAATGCGGCCAGGGCACTCCCTCATAGGCCCATGCCTCCTCCCGGCAGGTGGGGCCACGTTGGTCCCCCTCCAGAAGGTTCTAGAAGCTTCCGGTACAATACCGATTAACCTGAAACAATTCCGAACTCCAAAAACTGCATTGCCTTATATGAATCTTATTCACCACTCCAGAACCTCTCGTGATGTCCCGGATCCCATCCGAGACTCCGAACAAAAACTCATAAACCAATTATCCAATCTATCCTAGCGTCGAGACACGTTAAGTGTGTGACCCTTCGGGTTCGAGAACATGCAGACATGATCTTCTATCAATAATCAATAGCGGGGTGTGGAAACCCATATTGACTCCCACACATTCATCGATGATCATATCGGATGAACCATGATGCCAGGATTCAGTCAATCCCATATACATAGTCCCTTCGTCTCGCGATATTTTACTTGCCCGAGATTTGATCATCGGTACCGTCATACCTAGTTCAATCTCGTTCACAGCAAGTACTTTACTCGTTCTGTAATCCGATATCACTTTGTGATTAACTCCTTAACCACATGCTTGCAAGCGGTGTTGATATCGATTACTGAGTGGGCCCGAAGTATATCTCTCTGACTTGGGATGGACAAATCCCATCTCGATACATACAACCCAACAGGTACTTTCTGATCACCTGAGAGACACCTTTATGATCACCCTCTCATAGGATGACGTTTGATGACCTCAAAGCTTTCTTCCGATACCAGGGAGTTGTATTATCTCATGGTCTAAGGAATACAATATTTGACATAAGAAAAGCTTCGCAAAGATGAACACGATGGCACGATCTAATTGCTCCGCTTAGTTTGGGTCTGTCCATCATATCATTCTCCCAATGATATGATATCATCATTAATCGACAACTCATGTCTATGGTTAGGAAACCTTAACCATCATTAATCAATGAGCTAGTCCATATAGGCATACTAGGGACACGGTGTTGTTCACAAACCACACAAGTATTAAAGTTTCCGCTTAATACAATTCTAGCATGGAATATAAACATTATCATGAACAAAAATTATAATAGTAACATCTTTATTATTGCCTCTAGGGCATAATTCCAACAGAGTGGTGATCTGAAAGTTGTCAAACCATGTTGCTGCTGGTCCTTCAAGTAGAAATGCTGCAAACCTAAATTTTTCTTCGTCGGTGCAGCCAACAGTCACTAAGTCTTTATTCACCGAACGTAACCAATCGTTGTCTTCCATTGGATCAGTTGTTCCAGAGAACCTTGTAGGACTAAGTTTCAGAAACCTAGTGAGCATGTCTGATTGTTGTTGTTGTTGTTCTGATTCTGTATGTACGTGGTCACCATCTGCATCAGCTATGCATGAGCTGTCATCATCTGCTGAATCTCAGGAGTGATGTTGTTATTGTTGTTTTGGTTGGGGTTGACACGACGGGGAGGCATCTGTTGGTTTGATAGGGATGAGTAATGGCAGATAGACTTATGGAAGTTCTAACACACAACTCAAAACAACAAAGTTCAATCAAACAATCAATCAATCAACAAGCAACTATCCACTTAACAACTTATGAGCTTAACTCATGAGTTGAAGGAAACAACAAGTTTTCTTGAAATAAATATCTTAGGATAATCATACCTTATAGGTCAATATGATCCATACTATAACTTGATATCAATGTCTTTGGTAGGCAGTCTAATGTCTCTTGGTTCTCACTTGTAGTCCTTAGTGATGTCTAGGTTGAAATCTTTGGTGAGACTAAAGTTGAAGTCATTGGTCATGGTGAAGGCTTTGTCCATCAAGTTGAAAAGGAAAGGATGTAGAATCAAAACCAAAAGGTTGAGGAAAGATTTTACAAGTTTGTTTATAAATAAGTTTTTGGAACAAACACAACTCCTATTTTTCTAAGGGGTTTTGTCCAATCCTAGGGTTACAATCTACAGGCAACACAGTGCTCTGATACCATCTGTAAGGTTCCCAACCTTTAATAAGGTAGAGATCCCTGTGTTTAAAATGCTAGTCGCTGGATCAATAGCTAGCATCCATAGTTAAGATGTAATATCAAGAAACAAAGGTCATAATATGTCACATCCCAAGATTTTCCAAATCTTGTAATGTGAAAATAAATTAATAAAATAAAACTTTGTTTGATTTTTAGAGCCAGAAGAAACTTTTTGAACTCAATTGGAACTTCAAACCCATTTGAATTAAATAAAATCCTAAAGGGATTCTTAAAGATAAACATTTAATAAAGGAAATTAAAATGTTTTGGAATTTCTATTTTGGATCTTTTAATAAAAGGATTTGATATTCAAAAGAAAAGATGGATTTACAAATAAGGATTATTTTATAAAACCAAAATAAAACTTGGCCAAGCTTTTGAATTAAAAATTTTATTTTAAATAAAATAGCAAAGGTTTAATTAAAAATAATAAAGGATTTCTTAAATAAAATAATTAATATCCAAACTCTTTTAAAATAAAAGGTCTTACCAATTTAATTGAAACATCAAAACTTATTAAATTATTTAAAATAAGTTTTCTAAGCATTTTATATTCACAAATAAAATCTACTAAAATGTTTTGGCTTTATATTGGATTTCAAAATAAATATCTCAATAAAACAAACCCAAGTTGATTTAATAATGAAAGTCTATTTTATTTAATTAATAATAGACTCTAAAATGTTATTTGTTTTAAAACAAATTCCAAATATTATGTACTTCCCAAATTAAACCTACTGATTTGATTTTGAAAATATTTAGGTTTCAAATAAAGATTTTATTAATAAAATCAAACTCTATTTGATTTAATAACTAAGACCCAGTTTATTTAATTGTTAATGGACCCTATAGTAAAAGGATTATATTATTTTAAACAAGTTTTCCAAATATTCTTTATTTCCAAATAAAACCTACTGATTGGGTTTTGAAAACATTTGGATCTTAAATGAAAATTTTATTAATTAAAACAAACCTTATTTTATTAAATAACTAATGATCCATTTATTTAATTAATAAATGGAACATAAAAAGATTTAAAACAATATTTTATTTTAGAATGTGAATTATGATGTTAAGCAGAACCAAATTCATATTTGAAAAGCTTAATGATTGTTTGAATCTTTTGAATGTGTTTGGTTGTTTGAATTTCAAACAGAAAAAGAATTAGAAAAGAATAAAACAAATAGACAGAAAAAAAAATAGAGGAAACAGACCAGCCCAACAAGGCCCAGCCCAACAGTCCCACAGCCCAGATTCCCCTCACCCCGAAGAAAACGATTCGCACCAAATAACTAACCCACACCGAGACTGATAGGTGGACCTCCCCCTTTCCCTCCATTTCTCACTGACAGAGGACCCCACTCCCCTGTTCTTCTTCTCCACCCGCAGCGACCCGTTCCTCGCCGTTTACTGCTGATTGATTGCCTCGTCAATTCGCTTCAATGCCGTGCGATTAACGCCCCCTGACCACACACACTTAAACGCCAGTGACTCCCCTCTCCGTTTCCCCTCTGCCTCCTTCCCCGAGCACGCCCCCAGGCTGCAGTATTTTGCCAACCACTCTCCCTGTCTCCGACGAGGTCCGTTGATGATTCCATCCAAACCGGACCACCCCATGCCACACTGAGCACACGAACAAGTTCCCCACTCCCTGACGCTCCTCTCTGTACCCTCCGTTCAACCGCGGGCGCCCCAGGAAGCCGTCTTCGACAAAAATTCTGAGCGCCGCCGTCTGTCTCGCCTCCGACGAGCTCCTCCAGTAACTCCAGACCACCCCGACCCCTCTCGTTCACGCACACGCTTTCTTCATGTCCTTGCGCTCCTGACCGTGTGCCTCGTTTGTCTCCGGGTGATTCCTAGCGTCGTCCTCGACCTCGACCGCGCGCGTCCGTCGCCAGTACCAACTCCGGCGACCAATCGCAGCTGCTCCCTAGTGCCCCTCGACGGACAAGTGCCACGTTGAGCATCAGCGAGCGTCAGCGAATCCGGTGAGCATCTCCACACCCTCCTTTGCTTCTTATACCGCCGGCGCCGCCATTGTCTGGTCGCTCCGCCGCCAGCAGCCGCCGCAGCGCCGCCCGTCTATGGTCGAGCACCCCACAGCCGTTAGATCTAGATCGGACGCACTGGACAGAATCACTTAACGCGAAGAGGTATGTCCTCTGGACCGCATGATTAGACTTAATCCAACGCACCAGAGCGTGATCCGCAGCGAACCGGTACCGTCCAATAGAATCTCGACGCGTGTCACCTGTCTGTTTAAAAACAGAAATTGAAATCAGAAATTGATGCCATTTTCAAATCCTTGTAACTTTCAAACCACACGTCCAAATTTGGCAAATTTTATATCAATGAATTCAGGAGAACAAGCCCTAGCCAACCATGGCCTTAGTTTGACAAATAGTATCTGTTAGCTTGTTTGAATTTGCAGAAACATTTGTGTACTTGTATAGAGTATAAAAATTATTTAAAAATGATTTTTGGATTAAAACTTTTGCCAAATGGATTGTTGTGATCTTACTGACCCTAGGAACCAACCCTTGGTGTTAGAAATGATTTTTGTAAGATTTAGGTTGGATTACTTGACTTAGTCATTTTCTAGCCAAGTAAAAAGAATAGTTTTTATTATGAAAATGTGTATGGAAAGAAAACTTTGAGAAAATAGTTTGGACCAAACCTACTGACCCAAAAACACCAAGTTTTGCAATAGCAACTCATTTGGTGAACCCTATAGACTAATGCCTTAATAAAAATATTTCTACACCACATAAAATAACACTTTGTTTTGAAAATGGTTTTTAAGTGAAACCTTTTGCAAATGACTTAGCCACTTTAGGAAATGACCATTAGATGTACCCAAATGACTATGACCCACTAGGAACCACTTTTTCAAACAAAACAAAGCTTGGCATGCTTGCATGCATTTCTTTGACTTTGTTATTTATGTGTGTTATTTTGCTTGATTGGTAGATTGAGTTTGTGCCATGCTTGATTGATTTGTAGTGACTTGAAGAGTGTGATTGTTGCAAAGATCAAGAAGTGAACCTATACTCTACCAAAAAGGCAAGTGATGCTTCATACTTTTGTCCTATTATTTTTTCTATGCATTAGTGATTTTGCTAAGTAAACTTGCATGGATTTTGCTAAGTATAGATCTTGCTATAGGAAAACCTAGTAGATGAATCCTTAGTAGGATTTCCTAAGTTAAGTATCCTATTACTACCAAGCTTAGCCTAGCTAATAGAAAACATGGGTGGAATATATATTCACACTATGGAAAAATATTCTAAGTCTGAGGACTTGTGATTTTGTCTAATAAAACAACTAAGTTAATGAACCTCCTGGGTGGAATGGAAGGATTGGGATATGTTGAGTGGTTACACAAGGCCATGGACTTGGGTTGTGTATCTCACTTGTGGAATGCCACCCAGGAAACAAAGGGATTTGAGATGTCAAATGTTGAGAAGCTTCAAGTGCAACCACTTGGCAATATGGGCTCTGCCATGATCATATAGGTTGCAAGAACTTAGCCATATGGACAGTGGGTGGTAGTGTTTGATAGGTGGGAACGCGTCCATTTTGGTCTAAGGGAAAGCTTCTGAAAGATCTTGTCTTGGGAAACCAAGTCTTGTGGGGAAAGTGCACCACCTCTGCAGAGTGTAAAATCTAAGTACTTAGCCATGTCCCTGGTAAAGGACAATTTGAGCATCAAGACATGGAAGCAATCAAGAATCTCATCATTCAAATTTCTAAATTAAAACTGGTGGATTGAACAAGGGATTGTTTGAATTCTTCAATCATTGATGGAGAGATGGCTTGGTACAAGGATCTTGAAATCTTTGATTGAGAAAAATGATTTTGTCAAGCAAAAACTTAGTATTTTCAAAATGATAAGAAAAATCTATTTTGAGCAATGCAAGCCTCAACTCCACTTAGCCAAATGCATATAGATGGTAGACTTCACTATACAAATATAGTATCACTTGCCAATACAATTCAAATGTATTGACCCTTTGTGGCTGTAACTTGTATGTTGCAGGTTTGATTGATTTTAGTGAAGATTGATTGTTTAGGATTACAAAGTCTACAACCAACATCTGCCTGTGGCACTTTGAAGATGAAGGACCCATGACTATATTTATTCCGCTGCAATGTAATGTAATAGCCTAATGAGCTATGTTTGATGTAATAAAATTATGTTATTCCTGGTTATTAAGTTATATTATGACCTTTGTTTCTTGATATTACATCTTACTGTGGATGCTAGCTATTGATCCAGGGACTAGCATTGTAAAACACAGGAGGACTCTTCCTTATTAGGTTGGGACCTCTACAGATGGTATCAGAGCATTGTGTTGCCTGTAGGATTTGTAAACCTAGGATTGGGCAAAAACCCTTAGAAAAATAGGAGTTGTTTTGTTCCAAAACTTATTTGCAAAAACACTTGTAAACTCTTTCCTCGACCATTTTGGTTTCAACTCTACATCTCTTCTACTTCAACTTGATGGAAAAACCTACCCCATGACCAAAAACTACACCATGTGCAAAGGACTTCTTCAACATCTTCAACTCTAATGACTTCAACATCTTCAGCATGTTCACCAAGGACTTCCAACATGGAAACTACTAAGGACCACAAGTGAGACAAAGAAATCTACTCAAGATTTAGAAACTGAGGGAATGCAAAATAAGAAGAAACCATCAACAACTTTGAAGTATTGTGACCAAGAGTTTTTCTCAAGGAAACCAAGATCTCATTCAAGAAGAATCAAGAAGGAAGGAAAGATCACAAGTAAACCATATAGATGGACCACCATATTTTAGCTAAGACAAAACCACCAATTTATGTGGTGTAATAAAAATATTTTGTTACCTAAGAATGTGCTTGAACTTTGTTGTTTGAGTGCAAAGTTGTTTGTGAATGTTTGTTGGGATTGCTTGCACATTGCTTGTGTGAATTGTGATGTGTGTGATTAGAAATACTTCCTTAGAAATATTTTGCCTATTCTAATCTCCCTTCAAACCCAAAACAGATGACACCAACCCCAACCAAGAAGACAACATGAGAGAGCTTATAGAAACCCAAAACCAGTTGAGCCAAGAGACAACTCAGCTTTTAGCCAACAACAATGAACTAGACCCAGCCATACAAAGGATTTTGAAACTTCAATCCCAATTGATGCAAAGACTGGTTACTCAAATGATCAACATGAGAGAAAACTTTTCCCAAGGAGCTAATGACAACAAGGATGACAAAGATGTTATTCTAGAAGGAACCCAAGCTAGCAATATTTTTAGAGACAAGGATCATGCATCCAAGGAGCATGAAGATCAATGCCCCGAGAAGAGAGAAAGATCTTCCACCTATGAAGAACATGAACTAGAAGAACTCCTAGCTTTGGAAAGACCCAAGAAGAAGAAATGCCCCAACCCTAACAAGAAGGATATTACTCAAGAGCAATGTTACACTTGCAGAGAGATGGGACACTATTACAATGAATGCCCAGAAAAGAAGAAGAGACAAGAAGACAAACAAAAGTTGGTGAAACCCAAGATAAGGAAGAATTTTAGCCAAGTGATGTGAAAATACTGCAAAGAGTTAGGACATTATGCAAACTACTGTCCTGAAAAGATGAAGCATAAGATAAACCAGCCTATGAGGGATATCAGCCTTGTCACATGTTTCAAATGCAAGGAACTAGGCCACTATGCAAACAATTGTCCAGAAAGGATGGAGAACAAGTTGAACAAGCCTATGGAGAAACTCAACCTTGGCCCATGAGTCAAGTATGGAAACTAAGGACACCATGCAAATGTTGCTTAAAGAAGTTTCCCATGATCCCAAGAAGGACAAGATGTAATTTTTTTTTGTTTGAATTTTTTTTTTAAAGGTGGTAGTACCCTAGTTGTTTTGAACTTGTTTGTAACCCCAGCCTCCTCAAATCTCGGGACGAGATTTATTTTAAGGGTGGTAGCCTGTCACATCCCAAGATTTTCCAAATCTTGTAATGTGAAAATAAATTAATAAAATAAAACTTTGTTTGATTTTCAGAGCCAGAAGAAACTTTTTGAACTCAATTGGAACTTCAAACCCATTTGAATTAAATGAAATCCTAAAGGGATTCTTAAAGATAAACATTTAATAAAGGAAATTAAAATGTTTTGGAATTTCTATTTTGGATCTTTTAATAAAAGGATTTGATATTCAAAAGAAAAGATGGATTTACAAATAAGGATTATTTTATAAAACCAAAATAAAACTTGGCCAAGCTTTTGAATTAAAATTTTTATTTTAAATAAAATAGCAAAGCTTTAATTAAAAATAATAAAGGATTTCTTAAATAAAATAATTAATATCCAAACTCTTTTAAAATAAAAGGTCTTACCAATTTAATTGAAACATCAAAACTTATTAAATTATTTAAAATAAGTTTTCTAAGCATTTTATATTCACAAATAAAATCTACTAAAATGTTTTGGCTTTATATTGGATTTCAAAATAAATATCTCAATAAAACAAACCCAAGTTGATTTAATAATGAAAGTCTATTTTATTTAATTAATAATAGACTCTAAAATGTTATTTGTTTTAAAACAAATTCCAAATATTATGTACTTCCCAAATTAAACCTACTGATTTGATTTTGAAAATATTTAGGTTTCAAATAAAGATTTTATTAATAAAATCAAACTCTATTTGATTTAATAACTAAGACCCAGTTTATTTAATTGTTAATGGACCCTATAGTAAAAGGATTATATTATTTTAAACAAGTTTTCCAAATATTCTTTATTTCCAAATAAAACCTACTGATTGGGTTTTGAAAACATTTGGATCTTAAATGAAAATTTTATTAATTAAAACAAACCTTATTTTATTAAATAACTAATGATCCATTTATTTAATTAATAAATGGAACATAAAAAGATTTAAAACAATATTTTATTTTAGAATGTGAATTATGATGTTAAGCAGAACCAAATTCATATTTGAAAAGCTTAATGATTGTTTGAATCTTTTGAATGTGTTTGGTTGTTTGAATTTCAAACAGAAAAAGAATTAGAAAAGAATAAAACAAATAGACAGAAAAAAAATAGAGGAAACATACCAGCCCAACAAGGCCCAGCCCAACAGTCCCACAGCCCAGATTCCCCTCACCCCGAAGAAAACGATTCGCACCAAATAACTAACCCACACCGAGACTGACAGGTGGACCTCCCCCTTTCCCTCCATTTCTCACTGACAGAGGACCCCACTCCCCTGTTCTTCTTCTCCACCCGCAGCGACCCGTTCCTCGCCGTTTACTGCTGATTGATTGCCTCGTCAATTCGCTTCAATGCCGTGCGATTAACGCCCCCTGACCACACACACTTAAACGCCAGTGACTCCCCTCTCCGTTTCCCCTCTGCCTCCTTCCCCGAGCACGCCCCGAGGCTGCAGTATTTCGCCAACCACTCTCCCTTTCTCCGACGAGGTCCGTTGACGATTCCATCCAAACCGGACCACCCCATGCCACACTGAGCACACGAACAAGTTCCCCACTCCCTGACGCTCCTCTCTGTACCCTCCGTTCAACCGCGGGCGCCCCAGGAAGCCGTCTTCGACAAAAATTCTGAGCGCCGCCGTCTGTCTCGCCTCCGACGAGCTCCTCCAGTAACTCCAGACCACCCCGACCCCTCTCGTTCACGCACACGCCTTCTTCGTGTCCTTGCGCTCCTGACTGTGTGCCTCGTTTGTCTCCGGGTGATTCCTAGCGTCTTCCTCGACCTCGACCGCGCGCGTCCGTCGCCAGTACCAACTCCGGCGAGCAATCGCAGCTGCTCCCTAGCGCCCCTCGACGGACAAGTGCCACGTTGAGCATCAGCGAGCGTCAGCGAATCCGGTGAGCATCTCCACACCCTCCTTTGCTTCTTATACCGCCGGCGCCGCCATCGTCTGGTCGCTCCGCCGCCGCAGCGCCGCCCGTCTATGGTCGAGCACCCCACAGTCGTTAGATCTAGATCGGACGCACTGGACAGAATCACTTAACGCGAAGAGGTATGTCCTCTGGACCGCATGATTAGACTTAATCCAACGCACCAGAGCGTGATCCGCAGCGAACCGGTACCGTCCAATAGAATCTCGACGCGCGTCACCTGTCTGTTTAAAAACAGAAATTGAAATCAGAAATTGATGCCATTTTCAAATCCTTGTAACTTTCAAACCACACGTCCAAATTTGGCAAATTTTATATCAATGAATTCAGGAGAACAAGCCCTAGCCAACCATGGCCTTAGTTTGACAAATAGTATCTGTTAGCTTGTTTGAATTTGCAGAAACATTTGTGTACTTGTATAGAGTATAAAAATTATTTAAAAATGATTTTTGGATTAAAACTTTTGCCAAATGGATTGTTGTGATCTTACTGACCCTAGGAACCAACCCTTGGTGTTAGAAATGATTTTTTTAAGATTTAGGTTGGATTACTTGACTTAGTCATTTTCTAGCCAAGTAAAAAGAATAGTTTTTATTATGAAAATGTGTATGGAAAGAAAACTTTGAGAAAATAGTTTGGACCAAACCTACTGACCCAAAAACACCAAGTTTTGCAATAGCAACTCATTTGGTGAACCCTATAGACTAATGCCTTAATAAAAATATTTCTACACCACATAAAATAACACTTTGTTTTGAAAATGGTTTTTAAGTGAAACCTTTTGCAAATGACTTAGCCACTTTAGGAAATGACCATTAGATGTACCCAAATGACTATGACCCACTAGGAACCACTTTTTCAAACAAAACAAAGCTTGGCACGCTTGCATGCATTTCTTTGACTTTGTTATTTATGTGTGTTATTTTGCTTGATTGGTAGATTGAGTTTGTGCCATGCTTGATTGATTTGTAGTGACTTGAAGAGTGTGATTGTTGCAAAGATCAAGAAGTGAACCTATACTCTACCAAAAAGGCAAGTGATGCTTCATACTTTTGTCCTATTATTTTTTCTATGCATTAGTGATTTTGCTAAGTAAACTTGCATGGATTTTGCTAAGTATAGATCTTGCTATAGGAAAACCTAGTAGATGAATCCTTAGTAGGATTTCCTAAGTTAAGTATCCTATTACTACCAAGCTTAGCCTAGCTAATAGAAAACATGGGTGGAATATATATTCACACTATGGAAAAATATTCTAAGTCTGAGGACTTGTGATTTTGTCTAATAAAACAACTAAGTTAATGAACCTCCTGGGTGGAATGGAAGGATTGGGATATGTTGAGTGGTTACACAAGGCCATGGACTTGGGTTGTGTATCTCACTTGTGGAATGCCACCCAGGAAACAAAGGGATTTGAGATGTCAAATGTTGAGAAGCTTCAAGTGCAACCACTTGGCAATATGGGCTCTGCCATGATCATATAGGTTGCAAGAACTTAGCCATATGGACAGTGGGTGGTAGTGTTTGATAGGTGGGAACGCGTCCATTTTGGTCTAAGGGAAAGCTTCTGAAAGATCTTGTCTTGGGAAACCAAGTCTTGTGGGGAAAGTGCACCTCCTCTGCAGAGTGTAAAATCTAAGTACTTAGCCATGTCCCTGGTAAAGGACAATTTGAGCATCAAGACATGGAAGCAATCAAGAATCTCATCATTCAAATTTCTAAATTAAAACTGGTGGATTGAACAAGGGATTGTTTGAATTCTTCAATCATTGATGGAGAGATGGCTTGGTACAAGGATCTTGAAATCTTTGATTGAGAAAAATGATTTTGTCAAGCAAAAACTTAGTATTTTCAAAATGATAAGAAAAATCTATTTTGAGCAATGCAAGCCTCAACTCCACTTAGCCAAATGCATATAGATGGTAGACTTCACTATACAAATATAGTATCACTTGCCAATACAATTCAAATGTATTGACCCTTTGTGGCTGTAACTTGTATGTTGCAGGTTTGATTGATTTTAGTGAAGATTGATTGTTTAGGATTACAAAGTCTACAACCAACATCTGCCTGTGGCACTTTGAAGATGAAGGACCCATGACTATATTTATTCCGCTGCAATGTAATGTAATAGCCTAATGAGCTATGTTTGATGTAATAAAATTATGTTATTCCTCGTTATTAAGTTATATTATGACCTTTGTTTCTTGATATTACATCTTACTGTGGATGCTAGCTATTGATCCAGGGACTAGCATTGTAAAACACAGGAGGACTCTTCCTTATTAGGTTGGGACCTCTACATAATACAACTTTATAACCAGGAATAAAATAATTCATTACATCTTACATAGCTCATTTGGCTATCTCATTACAATGCAACAGAATATAGCAATAGCATGGGGTCCTTCATCTTCAAAGTGCCACAGGCAATCATGTTGGTTGTAGACTTGTAATCCTATTCAACACACTTCACTAACATCAAACAAACCTGCAACATAATAAGTTGCAGCCACAAGGGTCAATACATTTGAATTGTATTGGCAAGTTTCACTACTATGTAGAAATAAGTTGATCCTATCATTACATGCATATTTGGCTAAGTAGGGTTTAAGCTCTTTTGCAGAAAGCAATATAGTTTTATCCTATCTTTTCAAAATAGTTTTGATCTTTTGTCAAATCTTTCTGAAATTCTTGGAAAACTCCAAGTGCTTCAAATCCCTTGTTGTCACCATCAAGTTTTACTTTGAGAAATTGGAATGTCGAGATCTTCCATAGCTTCAGGCCTTAGTTGCTCAGGGTTGTCCATAACCTGGGACACGACTAAGTACTTAGAATTTGATCTTCTGCAGAAGTTGTACACTTTACCCACATGACACAATCTCGTCTTGTTGCCACCAGTGGCCGCTGGATAAGTACTCACCAAGATGGAGTACTGGCAGATCGAGAATGTGACAAAGTCTTTCCATAGAAGTCCTCCCAATACACAATGCTATCTTCTCAACCAGGCACCAATGTAGGGATAAATTTCCCTTACACAATTCTAGTTAACCTGAAGATGCCAATGCATGGGTCTTCCACTATGTAGTTTACTAAGCCAGAGCCCATTTAGCATGTGGCTGTACACAGAACCCACTGTACGAGAAACATGTTCAATCTCTAAGTCCCTGGGTGGTTTTTTTCTAGTGCACATACAAAAATATAGCCATATAAACATGGTTCCCTTTGTTGCCACCTTGTCCAAAACTTGAGTATCCTTGTCCACCAGGTGGTTCACTGAGTACTTGTTTTATTATATAAAACACATATCTTTCCAACACTTCACATAATCATATCATGTATCCCATCCCAAATATATAGCAGGGCTAAGCTTACTACAACTACAATTTTTTCACTAATGAAGATATAAGGGTATCCTATTAGGATTTAGCATAGCATAAAATATAGTAGTCCTTTCCATGCATGTTACAAAAATCCACTAAATGTATTGAAAATAGTAGGACATGGATGATAGTGTCACTTGCCTTTTAGTAGAGAATGTTGGTTCACTTCTTGATCTTGCAAATATCACACTCTTATAACTTCACTACAATTCAATCAAGCAAACACGAATTCAACTACCATTCAAACCATTTCTCACACATAAAATAATAAAAACAAGGTCATGCATGCAAGCATGCATAAGATAGTTTGATTTGCAAAAGTGGTTTCTACTAGGCTCTAAACATTATAATGTTCAAAGTGGTCATTTAATAAAGTGGTAAAACTATTTGCAAAAGGTTTCATCTCATAAACCAATTATTATGCTAAGGTGATATTTTATGTTGTTGAAAATATATTTTAGCAAAGTAATGATTTTATATGGTTCATAAAATATGTTTTTAATTCACAAAACTTGGTGTTTAGGTTCAGAAGGTTTAATTAAAAACATTTCCCAAAGATTTTTACTCAAAAAGCATTTTTAACACATAAACAATATTTTTATTTGACTAGAAATGCTCTAACTCAAATATTCATTCCTTAACTTCACATAATACATTTTTAAATCCATAAGTTGGTTCCTATGGTCAGTAGGTTCATCTCAATACATTTTGCAAAGATTTCATCTTTAAAATAATTCTAGAACAATTTTTATATTCAAACTAAGCCTACACAAGTTTCTGCAAATTCAACCAATTTTCTAGAAGAAAAACATTACACAAAATGCATGGTTGGGTAGGATTTGTCTTGATGATGCCATTGATATAAAATTTGCAAAATTTTGACGTGTAGAACTAAAGTTATGAATTTTACAAGTTTGCTAATCTAATAGATCAAATTTCTATTTTAAAACCTGAGTCTGGCCACGTGGCTCATTCCTATTGGTCGGTATCGTTTCGTTTGGATCGAGCTGTTCTTACCGCAGGATCTCACTTAATCGCACGGCACAGATCACATGTACCCCTTCGTTTAATGATTCTATCCTAGCCAACGGATCGAGATCCAACGGACCACAGCTGCTCGACCAAGATCTGGCGGCGCTGGCGGCGGCGGACAGCGGCGCACGTTCTGGCGGTGAGCTTGCCGACGATGCAGGAAGCAAGGGAGACAGAGGAGTAGCTTACAGTGTTCGCGTGATCGAGGTGAAGCTCGAGGTGCGGTCTGCTAGTCGAGGGGCGCGCTGGAGCTGCATGGATTCCTCGCCGGAGTCAGTGACGGCGTCGGGCTCGCTCAGTTGTCAACGGGGGCGAGGCTACAGGTCACCTAAGGAAAACGGAAGGTACGGTTAGACACGCACGGCACTAGGGATCATGGGAGCATCAACGGGAAGGTTCGGGGTGGTCGGAGCTTACCGAGGGAACTCGCCGGAGAAACGGTAGAAGACGGTGATGTTCGGGTGTGGTCGTTGCCGACGATTTGGAGTGCGCGCGAGCGAGCTAGAAGTACTGGTAGGTGCGTCTAACGATGGGGAGCAAGGTAGTGATGCCAGGGAGTGGATCGGTGGTCGGAGTCGTCGGAATTTCACCGGAGAAGCTCGTCGGGGAAAGTGGGTTCGAGCTCGCGATTGATGCAGCCTAGAGGCAGAGAGGGGACGGCGCTTGGGGGAAAAGAGAGAGGAGGGCACGGCTCTAATGTATGCGTGGTCACTGGCGAGTTTACTCTAGCCATCAACGCGTATTCAAGAGGATTTAATCGCGGCAGAACGCCGTTGATCAAGGGGGAAACGGCCGGCACGGGGTTGATGACGATGAGGTGGCCAGTGGGGTCCGGCTGACAGTGAGAGAGAGGGGGAGTGGGGTCTAGTCGTTAGTTGCTGAGTGGGTTAAATCGCGAGTAAGAAAACGTTTCGGGGTGAGAGTAGGGTGGGGTCGCTGGGTTGTTGCTGGGCCTGCTGCTTGTTTCATTTTTTTATACTTAATGCTTTTTCTTTTTCTATTTGGAATTTCTGTTTTGATTTTATTTCAAACAATTCAAATTCCAAATCAATTCAAACCACCACCAAACTTTGTGTTGATTTTTATTTCAAGCAATCGCAGCTGCTCCCTAGCGCCCCTCGACGGACAAGTGCCACGTTGAGCATCAGCGAGCGTCAGCGAATCCGGTGAGCATCTCCACACCCTCCTTTGCTTCTTATACCGCCGGCGCCGCCATCGTCTGGTCGCTCCGCCGCCGCAGCGCCGCCCGTCTATGGTCGAGCACCCCACAGTCGTTAGATCTAGATCGGACGCACTGGACAGAATCACTTAACGCGAAGAGGTATGTCCTCTGGACCGCATGATTAGACTTAATCCAACGCACCAGAGCGTGATCCGCAGCGAACCGGTACCGTCCAATAGAATCTCGACGCGCGTCACCTGTCTGTTTAAAAACAGAAATTGAAATCAGAAATTGATGCCATTTTCAAATCCTTGTAACTTTCAAACCACACGTCCAAATTTGGCAAATTTTATATCAATGAATTCAGGAGAACAAGCCCTAGCCAACCATAGCCTTAGTTTGACAAATAGTATCTGTTAGCTTGTTTGAATTTGCAGAAACATTTGTGTACTTGTATAGAGTATAAAAATTATTTAAAAATGATTTTTGGATTAAAACTTTTGCCAAATGGATTGTTGTGATCTTACTGACCCTAGGAACCAACCCTTGGTGTTAGAAATGATTTTTTTAAGATTTAGGTTGGATTACTTGACTTAGTCATTTTCTAGCCAAGTAAAAAGAATAGTTTTTATTATGAAAATGTGTATGGAAAGAAAACTTTGAGAAAATAGTTTGGACCAAACCTACTGACCCAAAAACACCAAGTTTTGCAATAGCAACTCATTTGGTGAACCCTATAGACTAATGCCTTAATAAAAATATTTCTACACCACATAAAATAACACTTTGTTTTGAAAATGGTTTTTAAGTGAAACCTTTTGCAAATGACTTAGCCACTTTAGGAAATGACCATTAGATGTACCCAAATGACTATGACCCACTAGGAACCACTTTTTCAAACAAAACAAAGCTTGGCACGCTTGCATGCATTTCTTTGACTTTGTTATTTATGTGTGTTATTTTGCTTGATTGGTAGATTGAGTTTGTGCCATGCTTGATTGATTTGTAGTGACTTGAAGAGTGTGATTGTTGCAAAGATCAAGAAGTGAACCTATACTCTACCAAAAAGGCAAGTGATGCTTCATACTTTTGTCCTATTATTTTTTCTATGCATTAGTGATTTTGCTAAGTAAACTTGCATGGATTTTGCTAAGTATAGATCTTGCTATAGGAAAACCTAGTAGATGAATCCTTAGTAGGATTTCCTAAGTTAAGTATCCTATTACTACCAAGCTTAGCCTAGCTAATAGAAAACATGGGTGGAATATATATTCACACTATGGAAAAATATTCTAAGTCTGAGGACTTGTGATTTTGTCTAATAAAACAACTAAGTTAATGAACCTCCTGGGTGGAATGGAAGGATTGGGATATGTTGAGTGGTTACACAAGGCCATGGACTTGGGTTGTGTATCTCACTTGTGGAATGCCACCCAGGAAACAAAGGGATTTGAGATGTCAAATGTTGAGAAGCTTCAAGTGCAACCACTTGGCAATATGGGCTCTGCCATGATCATATAGGTTGCAAGAACTTAGCCATATGGACAGTGGGTGGTAGTGTTTGATAGGTGGGAACGCGTCCATTTTGGTCTAAGGGAAAGCTTCTGAAAGATCTTGTCTTGGGAAACCAAGTCTTGTGGGGAAAGTGCACCTCCTCTGCAGAGTGTAAAATCTAAGTACTTAGCCATGTCCCTGGTAAAGGACAATTTGAGCATCAAGACATGGAAGCAATCAAGAATCTCATCATTCAAATTTCTAAATTAAAACTGGTGGATTGAACAAGGGATTGTTTGAATTCTTCAATCATTGATGGAGAGATGGCTTGATACAAGGATCTTGAAATCTTTGATTGAGAAAAATGATTTTGTCAAGCAAAAACTTAGTATTTTCAAAATGATAAGAAAAATCTATTTTGAGCAATGCAAGCCTCAACTCCACTTAGCCAAATGCATATAGATGGTAGACTTCACTATACAAATATAGTATCACTTGCCAATACAATTCAAATGTATTGACCCTTTGTGGCTGTAACTTGTATGTTGCAGGTTTGATTGATTTTAGTGAAGATTGATTGTTTAGGATTACAAAGTCTACAACCAACATCTGCCTGTGGCACTTTGAAGATGAAGGACCCATGACTATATTTATTCCGCTGCAATGTAATGTAATAGCCTAATGAGCTATGTTTGATGTAATAAAATTATGTTATTCCTGGTTATTAAGTTATATTATGACCTTTGTTTCTTGATATTACATCTTACTGTGGATGCTAGCTATTGATCCAGGGACTAGCATTGTAAAACACAGGAGGACTCTTCCTTATTAGGTTGGGACCTCTACATAATACAACTTTATATCCAGGAATAAAATAATTCATTACATCTTACATAGCTCATTTGGCTATCTCATTACAATGCAACAGAATATAGCAATAGCATGGGGTCCTTCATCTTCAAAGTGCCACAGGCAATCATGTTGGTTGTAGACTTGTAATCCTATTCAACACACTTCACTAACATCAAACAAACCTGCAACATAATAAGTTGCAGCCACAAGGGTCAATACATTTGAATTGTATTGGCAAGTTTCACTACTATGTAGAAATAAGTTGATCCTATCATTACATGCATATTTGGCTAAGTAGGGTTTAAGCTCTTTTGCAGAAAGCAATATAGTTTTATCCTATCTTTTCAAAATAGTTTTGATCTTTTGTCAAATCTTTCTGAAATTCTTGGAAAACTCCAAGTGCTTCAAATCCCTTGTTGTCACCATCAAGTTTTACTTTGAGAAATTGGAATGTCGAGATCTTCCATAGCTTCAGGCCTTAGTTGCTCAGGGTTGTCCATAACCGGGGACACGACTAAGTACTTAGAATTTGATCTTCTGCAGAAGTTGTACACTTTACCCACATGACACAATCTCGTCTTGTTGCCACCAGTGGCCGCTGGATAAGTACTCACCAAGATGGAGTACTGGCAGATCGAGAATGTGACAAAGTCTTTCCATAGAAGTCCTCCCAATACACAATGCTATCTTCTCAACCAGGCACCAATGTAGGGATAAATTTCCCTTACACAATTCTAGTTAACCTGAAGATGCCAATGCATGGGTCTTCCACTATGTAGTTTACTAAGCCAGAGCCCATTTAGCATGTGGCTGTACACAGAACCCACTGTACGAGAAACATGTTCAATCTCTAAGTCCCTGGGTGGTTTTTTTCTAGTGCACATACAAAAATATAGCCATATAAACATGGTTCCCTTTGTTGCCACCTTGTCCAAAACTTGAGTATCCTTGTCCACCAGGTGGTTCACTGAGTACTTGTTTTATTATATAAAACACATATCTTTCCAACACTTCACATAATCATATCATGTATCCCATCCCAAATATATAGCAGGGCTAAGCTTATGACAACTACAATTTTTTCACTAATGAAGATATAAGGGTATCCTATTAGGATTTAGCATAGCATAAAATATAGTAGTCCTTTCCATGCATGTTACAAAGATCCACTAAATGTATTGAAAATAGTAGGACATGGATGATAGTGTCACTTGCCTTTTAGTAGAGAATGTTGGTTCACTTCTTGATCTTGCAAATATCACACTCTTATAACTTCACTACAATTCAATCAAGCAAACACGAATTCAACTACCATTCAAACCATTTCTCACACATAAAATAATAAAAACAAGGTCATGCATGCAAGCATGCATAAGATAGTTTGATTTGCAAAAGTGGTTTCTACTAGGCTCTAAACATTATAATGTTCAAAGTGGTCATTTAATAAAGTGGTAAAACTATTTGCAAAAGGTTTCATCTCATAAACCAATTATTATGCTAAGGTGATATTTTATGTTGTTGAAAATATATTTTAGCAAAGTAGTGATTTTATATGGTTCATAAAATATGTTTTTAATTCACAAAACTTGGTGTTTAGGTTCAGAAGGTTTAATTAAAAACATTTCCCAAAGATTTTTACTCAAAAAGCATTTTTAACACATAAACAATATTTTTATTTGACTAGAAATGCTCTAACTCAAATATTCATTCCTTAACTTCACATAATACATTTTTAAATCCATAAGTTGGTTCCTATGGTCAGTAGGTTCATCTCAATACATTTTGCAAAGATTTCATCTTTAAAATAATTCTAGAACAATTTTTATATTCAAACTAAGCCTACACAAGTTTCTGCAAATTCAACCAATTTTCTAGAAGAAAAACATTACACAAAATGCATGGTTGGGTAGGATTTGTCTTGATGATGCCATTGATATAAAATTTGCAAAATTTTGACGTGTAGAACTAAAGATATGAATTTTACAAGTTTGCTAATCTAATAGATCAAATTTCTATTTTAAAACCTGAGTCTGGCCACGTGGCTCATTCCTATTGGTCGGTATCGTTTCGTTTGGATCGAGCTGTTCTTACCGCAGGATCTCACTTAATCGCACGGCACAGATCACACGTACCCCTTCGTTTAATGATTCTATCCTAGCCAACGGATCGAGATCCAACGGACCATAGCTGCTCGACCAAGATCTGGCGGCGCTGGCGGCGGCGGACAGCGGCGCACGTTCTGGCGGTGAGCTTGCCGACGATGCAGGAAGCAAGGGAGACAGAGGAGTAGCTTACAGTGTTCGCGTGATCGAGGTGAAGCTCGAGGTGCGGTCTGCTAGTCGAGGGGCGCGCTGGAGCTGCATGGATTGCTCGCCGGAGTCAGTGACGGCGTCGGGCTCGCTCAGTTGTCAACGGGGGCGAGGCTACAGGTCACCTAAGGCAAACGGAAGGTACGGTTAGACACACACGGCACTAGGGATCATGGGAGTATCAACGGGAAGGTTCGGGGTGGTCGGAGCTTACCGAGGGAACTCGCCGGAGAAACGGTAGAAGACGGTGATGTTCGGGTGTGGTCGTTGCCGACGATTTGGAGTGCGCGCGAGCGAGCTAGAAGTACTGGTAGGTGCGTCTAACGATGGGGAGCAAGGTAGTGATGCCAGGGAGTGGATCGGTGGTCGGAGTCGTCGGAATTTCGCCGGAGAAGCTCGTCGGGGAAAGTGGGTTCGAGCTCGCGATTGATGCAGCCTAGAGGCAGAGAGGGGACGGCGCTTGGGGGAAAAGAGAGAGGAGGGCACGGCGCTAAAGTATGCGTGGTCACTGGCGAGTTTACTCTAGCCATCAACGCGTATTCAAGAGGATTTAATCGCGGCAGAACGCCGTTGATCAAGGGGGAAACGGCCGGCACGGGGTTGATGACGATGAGGTGGCCAGTGGGGTCCGGCTGACAGTGAGAGAGAGGGGGAGTGGGGTCTAGTCGTTAGTTGCTGAGTGGGTTAAATCGCGAGTAAGAAAACGTTTCGGGGTGAGAGTAGGGTGGGGTCGCTGGGTTGTTGCTGGGCCTGCTGCTTGTTTCATTTTTTTATACTTAATGCTTTTTCTTTTTCTATTTGGAATTTCTGTTTTGATTTTATTTCAAACAATTCAAATTCCAAATCAATTCAAACCACCACCAAACTTTGTGTTGATTTTAATTCTGTTTATCAACATATTCCAAAGTCCAAAATAAAATAATTCTTTTATTCTTTTAGGATCTATTCATAATTAAATAAATAGACCTTAGTCTTTATTTCAAATAGGATTTATTTTATTTTGAAACTTTATTTGAAATCTAATTAATACCCAAAACCTTTTCAGTATGTTTTATTTGAAAATATAAAACACTTGGAATTCTTATTTAAAATACTTTAACAAGTTTTAGTGTTTATTTAAAAATGGGAAAAGCCTTTACTTAAATAAAATTGGATATTAACAAATCCTTATTATTTTATTTAAATAATCCTTTACTCTTTTTATCAAATAGAAATATTTTATTTTAAATGCTTGGCCAAGATTAATTTGTCTCTTTAAAATAATCCTTATTTATAATTCTATCTTTGCTTTATAAAAACCATATCTTTTTATTTAAAGATCCAAAAATAGTGATTCCAACTATTATAACTTTATTATTTATTTATCTTTTTTTAAAATCCCTTTAGGATTCTATTTGATCAAAATAGGTTTTGATGTTTCCAATTGGAATCAAAAAGTTTCTTCTCACCCTAATTTCAATAAATTTTTATTTTGTTAATTTATTTTTCACATTTCAAAATTTGGAAAATTTTGGGATGTGACACCCACCAATACTCTTCTCCTTCATACATCACAGGGAAACCTTTGTACACAGCTGCACCATGTATCCCCATGGTAACCATAAGGTTCTTGAGGTCTTTTGGAAATTCAGTCTCACACTCCAAAGTCATGGTCATGAGTGGTCCTTTCCTTACGGCTTCGTTGATGAAGTTCATCTACAAATAGAGATGAGAAAGAAGATTAGAAGAGTTTATGAGAAGAAAAGACAAGTGTAGAAAATTTTCAAAGTGTTGAAATTTTCCTTAGTGGTTTCTAATCCAATCCTAGGGTTATAATCCTACAGGAAACACAGTGCTCTGATACCATCTGTAAGATCTCTCCCTTTTAAAGGTAAGGAACCCTGTGATTGCAATGCTAGTCCCTGGATCAATTACTAGCATCCATAGTTTAAGATGAAGTACACAGAAACAAAGGTCATTATTACAACGTCATTCCAGAGATAACATAGTCTTTTACAACTCCGTGGCCATAGGCCTAATACAAGATTTTAAACATAATAATATAAATAAAGTCTTCATCTTCATGTGCCACAAGCAAGCTTGTTGAGTGTAGACTCATAACCCCTAATCATCATAAGAGTAACCTGCAACATCACAAGTTACATCCACAGTGGGTCAATACATTGGAATAGTATTGGCAAGTGATACCTTAGTAAAATATTAACATCTAGTCCCTACATGAATTTGTCTAAGTGTAGCTTAGGCTTGCTTTGCTCAAAATAGGTTTTACCTTTTATTTGAAAACACTAAGTTTTTCTTTGTCAAAACTTTCCCAAGAACCACCAATAGAAATTGGTGAACCTTCATCCTTGTTCAACCACAAGTTTTAACTTAGAAAATTTGGATAAGGAGATTCTTGATAGCTTCCATGTCTTGATGATCAAATTGTCCAATACCAGGGACATTTTTTTTTCCATACAATCCCCCAAGGAGAGGGATCGGGTTCCATTATCATCAGAAAACGGAACAACAACCACACATACCATCATAGTACTGACCCACCTAGGGGGTCAAAAAGGAAACATAAGTTCAACTTACACATTACCCAAACTAGACAGAAAATAGGAAGGAAAATGGAGACGCAAGAACACCGCCCGCAGGCTAGTGGGAAGCTGTCCAAAACAGAACACCAACATCAAACTCATTTTTCACCGGTCCCCCAATTGCTTTTTATCTTCCAGTCTTCCTTCTCTTCTCCCTCCCTCTTTCCAGTTCTGGAGCTTCACGACCACGATCTCCAGGAATTGCAGGCAGACCCATGAAAGGAACAGGGGCCACATCCATAGCCGCCGCATCAGCCAGTGCGTTCTGCTGAAGAGAGTCAGCTCCAGCTTGCAGCACCGCACGGTCGTCTTCCCCGTGTAAACCTGCCCAATAACGAATGAATACACAAGCATATATGATCAAGTCAACAGGTGAGTTAATGAGCTTTTTTTCAAAGCAAGCTCTATTCCTAAGTTTCCACATAGCCCAGCATATAGCCGCCACCACCGTAATCTGCACATTCCTACTAACTCCCACATACTGAGAAGCCCACCAAAAATACTGGGAGAAAGAACCAGGTCTATTTGCAACACCAGCAACTCTGGCAACCACCCCCAAACATATTTAGCTGCCACACATGAAAAGAACAAGTGCCCAATGCTCTCATCCATCCTACAAAACCGACAAGTAAAATCTCCAACCCAATTCTTTCTTCTCATATTGTCTTTGGTGAGAATAGCATTATGCCAAATAAGCCACAACCAAATCTTAATCTTTAAATGGATTTTTGCTTTCCACAGATGTTTAAAACTTCTATCAATCCCCACATTCGACAGATGCGTATACATTGACTTAACAGAGAACTTGCTAGATTTACTCCACATCCACACTGGCCTATCTTTTTCCTGATTCAGACACACCCCAGATAACAATTCTTGCAACTGCTCCTGATGATTCAACCCATCAGCATCCAACCATCTCCTAAAAGAGAAATACCATCTTTTCTTTGCCATGTCAGCCACTGTGATTTTTTGGTTCTGACAAATATCAAATAAACCAGGAAACCTATCCTTCAGTGGTGAGTCCAAACACCAAGCATCATGCCAGAAGTCAGTCAATTCCCCATTACCAATCTTCATTCTCCTACCAGCCAAATAGAAGCCCCTAATCTTAATCAAATCCTGCCAACATGGAGAGTCACTCTGCCTGTGTATCACATTACTAATCCCACCCTTTTTCAAATATTTTTTCCGCACAAAATCTTGCCAAGGACCTTCCTCAGCCTCGATACGCCACCACCACTTACACAACAAACAAATGTTAAAGAGTCTGATATTTTTAATTCCCAGTCCACCCATTTTCCTTGGCCTACACACATATTTCCATTTCACCAGATGATATTTCTTCTTGCCCACTTTCCCATACCAAAAGAAGGCCCTAGTCTGTTTCTCAATTTCTTCTACATTCGACCTATGTAAAAGAAACATAGACATAGGATAAACAGCCACACTAGATACACAAGCAGTGATTTTAACATGTCGCCCTCCCAAGGACAAAGCTCCCCCCATCCAACCATCCAATTTTTTCTTCAACCTATCACCAACAAAACCCATTTCAGCCACTGAACATCTCCTGCTACACACAGGCAAACCCAAATACTTAATAGGCCAGCTACCCTTCTGACAGTTAAACATCTCAGCATAATTGGACAATTTCTCCTCATCCTCTAACACCATTAACACCTCACTCTTCCCAAAGTTAATCTTGAGGCCAGACATGGATTCAAACAAATATAACAGCAGCTTTAAGTTTCTAGCCCCCTCAGGATCTTCCTTAATAAACAAAATGGTATCATCAGCATATTGTAAAATGGCAATTCCTTTATCAAACAAATTACCAACCAGACCTGTAAACAATCCACCAGTCTGAGCATTAGACACCATCTTAGCCAAACATTCCCCTGCCAAATTAAACAGAAAAGGAGAAAAGGGGTCCCCTTGCCTAACCCCTTTAAAACTGCCAAAGTAAGGACCAGTTTCCCCATTGACCTTAACACTGAGAGTACCCTGAGTCACAGCACTTCTTCGCCAAACCATCCAATCATCACTAAAACCTTTCTGCTTACAACAATAGAACAAAAAGTCCCAGTTAACTTTGTCATATGCTTTCTCAAAGTCAATTTTCAAAATCACACCCTACTGTTTCTGACTTTTCGACTCTTTCAAAATCTCCTGCAATAAAGTCACACCATCTGCAATAAATCTCCCCTTAATAAAGGCAGTCTGACAAGTATCAATTAATTTCCCCATCACAGGCTCAGTTCTAACTGTCAGAGTCTTGGTAAAAATCTTAAACAACACCTGGAGCAGACAAATAGGCCTATACTTCTGAATCCTATCAGCATCATCACCCTTTGGCAGCAGGGTAATTACCCCATAGTTAATGCTTCTCAAATCAATCTTATGAGCAAAGAAATCATCAAACACAGCCATAACATCTGATTTAATAACTACCCAACAATGCTGATAAAATTCAATAGGAATCCCATCAGGACCAGCAGCCTTATTTTTCTCCATCTGATCAATAACCTCTTTAACTTCTTTCTCAGTAAAAGGCACTCCCATTTTCTCCCTATCTTCATCATTAAGTTTCTCCCAGTCCTGCCAATTATCATCAGCAAGCCGAATAGAAAATCCACCAGCGGGCCCAAACAAAGATTTATAATAACTAGTGGCATGCTTCAGGAGATCACAGGTCCCCTGAATCTCATTCTCCCCATATTTCATGGAAAAAATCATTTTCTTTCTCCTCACCCCATTAGCAATCCTATGAAAATATTCAGTATTATTGTCACCCCTAAGCAACCAATTATCTCTCGACCTTTGCTGCCAAAATCTCTCCTCATTTTCATACACCTCCAACAGCTCTTTCTGAATAACTGCTTTTCGTTGAAGTTGCTCAGCAGTAAGTAAAATCAATTCCTCAATACTTTCAAGTTCCAGCAGCTCCTCTACCAACCTCTTCTTCCTTTTCTTTTCCTCTCCCCTTAAATGGACCCCCCAACCTTTCAAATCATTTCTGACATTTTTGAGCTTTTTCTGCAATCTATCCAGACTGTTCTTGCCATTCACATGCTTTTTCCAAACTTTCTCCACTCTGGCCAAAAAATCATCACACTGTAACCAACTTTTCTCAAATCTGAATTCTCTACCCCCTGGTTCTTGCCCTTCCATAGTATCCAGGATCAAAGGACTATGATCAGAAACCTCCCTAGACAACTTGTGAACTGTAGTGAGAGGAAACAGCTTCTCCCATCCTCTACAAACTAAGATTCTATCCAGTTTCTCCAAGGTTGGATTCTTTTGATTATTAGACCAAGTAAATTGCCGACCAGACATACAAATCTCTCTTAACCCATGAGCATTAATAATCGAATTAAACATGTGTCCCCACTTGTTCAAAACATGACCTTTGTTCTTTTCAGAAACACACCTGATCACATTAAAATCACCTCCTACCAACAAAGGAATAGTTTGATCCTGACAAACCTCAGCTAACTCAACCAAAAATTCCTCTTTATGCTCCTCTTGGGCAGCCCCATACACAATCACCAGATGCCATTGAATCTGTTTCAAAACATCAAACACCTTCAACTTAACATGAAACTTACCCACAGACACCCCAACCTGAGTCAATTTAGAGGAACGTAGGCCCCCCAAATGCCCCCAGATTTTCCAACAGATGGAAGCCAACTCCAGGAAAATTGATTCATAGGATCAATCCTCCTGAAAAAAGCCTCAGAATAGTCCTTCTTAATAGTTTCCTGTAAACCAATAAAATCCACCCTCTCCTGCCTCAACAAATTGTTCAAATAAGCACCTGCACCTTTCTTCCCCACACCCCTAATATTCAAAATAGCACCTATCATAAAACAGATTTTCTTTCTCTTGTTCCAGTCACAATACCACTCATAGGGTGGTAATTGTGAACCTTCACAGCAGCAGCCTTTAACTTTCTCTCCCTCATAACAGAACCAATTCTCAACTTTTTCTTCTGTTTCCTAGAAACCACAGGAGTGAATTCTTCTTCATCATTACTAGCCTCCTTCCAATCCAGAAACAAAACCTTCTCATTCATATCAGGAGCACATTCATTCACTACCTGCCTCCTATCCTGCAAACTATGCCTAGCAATCTCTAATTCTTTTAAGGAGTTAATATGTTCCAAAGATATAGAAGAAGCATCAATCCCCATTTCCAACGCTCTATGCATAATAACATCATCATCCAGAACAGCAAAAGAATTATGTAAATTTAGATTTGTACATGAAAGGTCTCTAGGATTCTGCTGAGCCAAAAGTCCTTCAGCCATGTTTCTAGCACCACCTTGATCAACCACCCTCGAGCTCCTTCTAATACCCTGCTGTTCTTCCACATCAACCACCTGATCAGATTGAGAATCCACACTTTCCTGGGTAGAACCATCAGGCTGAGACAAACCAATAACCACTGTTTCCTGATCCTGATTGACAGCTTCCATGTCCTGAGCACCTTCCAACCCAGGACCCCCAACAGCTCCTTTTTTCTCACTATCAAAAGAAGACCCAAACGAAGTATCAGTAGAAGCACTGTCATTCCTTGCCTGTGCACCTTCCTCTTGCTCATTCTCCTCTTCCAGCAGATGCCCATATTGCTTCATGAGTTCATAATGTTTATCACTACTTTTATCCTTCAACAGCCCCCTGATAAAGTCATCAAACCTCTGGGGACCCGCAGCAATCTCAGCATTGACCTCTTTAACCACCTCAGAAAATGGACCTTGCTCCACATCCATGAGATTACTACCCAGCCCATCTCCCCCAGCCACAATTTCCTGAGAATCAACCTGCATTCCCACAACAGTTGATCTGTTTTGATTACCACCAACATCAGAGCCACCTGCCACATTCTCTCTAATCACTATTCCCCTCGAACGACCATAATCTCCCACACTAGCCCAAATGTTAGCCATTTTAGTCCCAAAAGAGACACCCGCAGAATCCTCCTGCTCCACCACAACCTGTTTCCCTTTGTCCAATCCAGCTTCACCAGCACCATTGCCACCATGTTGGCGACCTCCAGCACTTCCAACATTACTTGCACCAGGAACATTTCTTTGCTCATTATCACCAACGGGTCTCCCAAGCACATCTTCACCCTCGTTCTCCTTATCCACCCCAACATTACCATCCTGTCCATCAATCCCCATAGCAGAAGGCAGATTTGATACAGCATCTGGAGCAAAAATCTCCCTGGTATACTTGAACTCATAGATCCCACCTTGCATCTCCCCCCTTCTGGTATTAGGAACCAAAGAGACATCTAAACAGGCAATTTTTACTCTCACATACGCCAAATTCCTCAAACTATTTCTGTCCAGGGCCACAGGCTTTCCCACTAAAGAAGCAACATAGAAGACCGTTGACTTCTCCCTGTACTTCATAGGGATACCCACAATTCTGAACCAGGCTTCTTCCAACCATTCAACAGGTTGCAAATCTCCATTCCACTTAGACAACTGAATCACAGCATCAGGAATTGTTTTCATGAAGACCTTCCCAAAATGGAAATCATCAATAGACCTGGCAGAAGGAAACCTCATCAAAAATTCCACATCATTAATGGACCTGGCATTGAACCTCCAACCAGATCCCATAGCATCAGCCCAAATTTGAAACTCCTTCTCCAGATCCTTGCCAGTGACATCACCTCTCACCACACTTATATGAGCATAATGCAGCTGCTCCATAGACTGAACATTTGACTCCACCACAGGAATAGAATGAAAACCCTGCTCAAAATCAGTACTGCCAAAGAAGAGAGGAACATACTCCCATGACTTCCTCTCTTGACAGACCAAAATGCTATGATCCTTCCCACAATTATCACAAACAACCTCTTCCTCAATCACATCAAGCAACTGCATATCCCCAGAACCACCAACCACAACACCATCTCTCGGCCTACTCACTACTGGTGGTGGTACAGAGGACCCCACCAGAGTAGTAGCCACGGCATCCGACTGAGTAACAGATAAAATTGGAGACAAATTCATAGGACGATTCCCCCCAACAGGCACATTAACAGAAGTGGACGCCGAAGTGTTTATACCAGAAGCAGATCGAGTGGTAGGCACAGAAGTGTTCAACACAACTCTAGGTACATTAACTTGCTCAACAGTTCGCGCAAAAACCGGCTCCCCCCTTCTAGGATTCGAGTCAGAATTACCTGATCTGCCTGGGAAAGATGTCGCATCAGACCCAGAACCTTGTTGCATCTCCGGGCGATGGCTCCACCGGCCCCGATTGTGAGCCTGTTCCGCTTCACGACGGCGAGCCTCCGACATTGCACGCTCCCGTGCCAGAGCCTCCCTGCGCTGATCCTCCATCCTGGCTTCAATTTCCGCCTGCCTCAACTCATCCCGATGCCTCAGATCACGACGCCGAGCATCCTGCTCCTCACGGCGCCGCTTCTGCTCAAGGATCCACCCACTCTCTCTAGGATCCCCCTCCAAACCTCTACGATCAACCGGAAAACGGCCCTGTCCATACCTAGATCCGAATCTGCTCGCGTAGGGACCAGATCGGACTGGGGGACGAGAAGGCGAACCACGCCCACCGCGAAATCTCCGATCCATGTCAAAATCCGCAGCCACCACCTGCGCAAACAATCTAGAATCGCCTGAAACAACACCGCTCCACTTCACCGGAACAACAACCCGCGGCGACGATTGTTGAAGAAGAGGCGGTTCCCGGACGAACACCACACCACACACACCGCGCGATCTAGAAATGGCGAAAGGGGAAACTGCTCTCGATTTAGGGTTAGGGAAAACACGAACTGAGGGCGAAACTGACCGCGGCTCGCACTCCGGCGTATTAGTACTCTGCAGCTCCCCTGGCAGGTGGTCCTCCCCCCGCGAAGCCCCACCGTCAGTGTACACTGTTCTCCCACAACCACCAAGCCGTATCACCCGGCACGTACGCACGTAGGGCGACGCACCGGCGACACCGCTAGAAACTGTCCGCGCCGCCACCGGCGGGCCCACTAGAACGTGCCATCGCTCATGTACCAGGCGTGTCCCGTACGAGAAATTCACCACCGAACACCAACTCGTTAGGATCTGCCCCGAAGCATCCCACAACGACACCTGTCCCGAGCACTCTCTCGAGATCTGGCCCCGTCGGCAAGGGCTAATCAGATCATCGACCACCTCACGAATTATGGCCCTCCAGCTCCCGATCAGTCCCCGGCGATCATCGGAACAAACCACCGTGGAGGTAGGAAGGAGGGGAGGAGAGACGTGGAGAGACATCTCTTCAACCTTACTTTACCTTGGAAGATCGTCTCCAATACCAGGGACATGGCTAAGTACTTAGATTCTTCCATCTACAGAGGTTGTGCACTTCCCTCCCTTTTAAAGGTCAGGATCCCTGTGATTGCAATGCTGGTCCCTGGATCAATTGCTAGCATCCAAAGTTTAAGATGAAGTACATAGAAACAAAGGTCATTATTACAACGTCATTCCAGAGATAACATAGTCTTTTACAACTCCATGGCCATAGGACTAATACAAGAGTTTAAACATAACAATATAAATAAAGTCTTCATCTTCATGTGCCACAGGCAAGCATGTTGAGTGTAGACTCATAACCCCTAACCATCATCAGAGTAAACTTCAACATCACAAGTTACAGCCACAGTGGGTCAATACATTGGAATAGTATTGGCAAGTGATACCTTAGTAAAATATTAACATCTAGTCCCTACATGAATTTGGATAATTGTAGCTTAGGCTTGCTTTGCTCAAAATAGGTTTTACCTATTAGTTGAAAACACTAAATTTTTCTTTGTCAAAACTTTCCCAAGGAACCACCAATATAAATTGGTGAACCTTTATCCTTGTTCAACCACAAGTTTTAACTTAGAAAATTGGGATGAGGAGATTCTTGATACTTCCATGTCTTGATGCTCAAATTTTCCAATACCAGGGACATGGCTAAGTATTTAGATTCTTCCATCTAAAGAGGTTATGCACTTTCCCCACAAGACTTGATTTTCACCAAGACAGGACCTTTCATAAGCCTTCCCTTAGTCCAAATGGACGCGTTCCAACCTATCATCCCACTACCACCAACTGTCCAAATGGATAAGTTATTGCAACCTATGTGATCCAGGCAGAGCCCATATTGCCATGTGGCTGCACTCGAAGCTTCTTAACATTTTGGCATCTCAAATCCCTTTGTTCCTGGGTGGCATTCCACAAGTGTGATACACAAGGTAAACCATAGAAAATGGGCCTTGTGTAACCACTCAACACAAACCATTCTTTCCATTCCTCCCAGGTGTTTCATTCACTTAGTTGTTTTATTAAGCAAAATATAAGTCAAATACTTAGAAATATTTCTCATAGCATGATTTTATAATCCACCCTTGGTTGCTACTAGCTAGGCTAAGCATGACAATAGAAAGTATCCAAACTTAGAGGAAATTCTAACATTTCTACAACTACTAGGATTTCCCAAGCATAGCATATAGATACTTAGCAAAATAATCATGCAAGTCCTATACAAAATATTTCTAATGCTTAGGTAAAAATATTGGGATAAAACATGAAGCACCACTTGCCTTGGTAGTTTGGGGATTAGAAACATCTTCACAACCAGAATCACTATTAGCACCAAAATCTATACATAAAATAATGGCACCAAATTCACATATCAAAAATATACAAGAAAAAATATATGAATGTATGCAAATGCCATGTGATGATTTTCTACACCAAACAAGACAAGTATACAATACTGATTCATAAACAAGACCAAGACACATCAAATAAACTTTATTTGATCTTTGAATCATTTTTCATATCATTTCTATAATCAAAACAAGCCTATAAATGTCTCTGAAAAATAACCAATTTTACAGAAGCAAAACATTAAACACATTGCATAATTGGATAGCATTCTTTATCCTGATTCCAATGATATAAAATTTGTAAAATTTGAACGTGTGGAACAAAAGTGATGAATTTTAAAAGTTCGAATCACTAATAGATCTAATTCAGATTTTAAAACAAAGAACAGGTCACGCGGCGTGTTTTGATTGGCCCGTACCGGTTCGGCTGGATTGATCAACGTGGGCCACATATGGGCGATCGATCTGATGGCTATCGATCAAGCGACCACAGATGGGCGGCGCTAGCAACGGCGACGCAGCGGCGCGGCTCTGCCAGTGATGTTTCGGCGGCTACAGAGGGGGCTGGGGTGAGCAGAGGGGCTTACCAGACTCGTGGTGACACGAGGAAGCTCAACGTGCAGGCGGGCAGGGTCGGGGCACGCTGTAGAGGTTGCTGGGGCTCATCGGACTTGTGGACGTCGTCAGGTGCTTGCAGATGAAGATGTTGCCGACGATGTATACGGCCCTAGCATGAACCAGTTGTGTCACGAGGTGCGCAAGATTGTGGCAAACACGACAGTGTCAAAGGGGAAGCAAGGGGCGCTCAAAGATTACTAGTATTTCTCGTCGGAGTTGGGCGGCGGCTCTGACATTTTCGGGCACGAACGGAAACGGCGACCTGGGTCACGAGAAAGCAAACGAAGGGAATCAGGGGATGCGCAAGAACATGCAGGTCACGCTCGTTTGAAGCAGAGGCAAAGGGGCGGTCGAGGCTCACTAGAATTAGTCGCCGGAGGTCGTCGGTACAGCGGCGGTTCTGGCTTGAATGCGCGCAGCCTGGTGGCGGAATGAGCGAGAAGAATGGGGGAAAATGACCGCGGCGGCGAGGTGCTTAAGTAGCCAGGAGTGGGGCGAGAATTACGCATGTAATCAACAGCAATCAATTGATTTTAAATGCGGCAGTGAAGGAGAGGGAGGAAACGGCGAGGCCAGGTCGTGGGCGGGGTTTGGGGACGACAATGACGGGGCGTGTGGGGTCGGGTTGTCAGCGAGTGGGTGCGCGTGGCTACGGTGAGAAACAGAGAGGGAATGGAGACCCCGGGTGGGCTGTTTTGTCTACTGGGCTGAAAGGGTGGTGCCTGGCCCAGTTCTGATTCTTTATCCTTTTTCTTTTTCTAATTTGATTTTCAGGAAACATTTTCAAATGAATTCAAATGTGTTTGATTTCAAATTCTTTCTGGATTTTTATAAAGTGAAACCTGCACATATTTAAGTATAAAATCATGTTGTTTCATCAAACCTGCTTGGTCCTTTGGAGTTTTCAAGGAAAACGGGGCCTTTACACATGTTTTAATAAATATCTAAAAATGGTTTTAAAATCATATTTTTTTGAATTTTTTATCCAAGCTTTGGAATACATCATTCAACCATACTATCAAATATATTTGGTTTTAGAACAATCAATCTCACATTAAAGAGTAGCATTGGGCCAATGCTTTGTTTACAGAAAATAATAAGCATTCAAATGCTTCTGTTTTTGTAATGACTTTGAAAATGATCCCTAAATGATTATGAATGCACGGATAATATGCAAACTTTGAAAACATGACTTTTGGGATGTTACAGAAATATTCTTGGAATTGGATGGGACAAACGTCAAAGTCAATTACTTTCCGTGGGGAACAAGAAGTCCATAGGAGAGCCGGAGGGGCCAGCCAGGAGGGCCAGACTCACCCCAGGCGCGGGTGGACCCAGCCCCGTGCCTGGGTAGGGTTTGGTGACACTGGATACCTCCTCGGCCTCCCCTTCGCCTATAAGAAGCCCTCGATGCAGAAACCCTGAGTACCCGATCAAATATCCATGAAACCGTCGGTAGCTGCCGCCACCATCGTCCCAAGATTGGGGGATCTGAAATTCTTCCCGGCACCCTGCCGTTGGGGAGATCATCCCGGAGGACTTCTCTCCGGTATGATGCGTGAGTAGTTCCACCTTGGACTATGGGCCATGTATTATCTAGATGGTTGTATCTCCTCCTTTGTGCTTTCATGTATAGATCTTGTGAGCTCCATTCATGATCAAGATCTAAACTATTTGTAATCATGCATGTTGTGTTTGCGGGGATCCGATGGATATTGAGATTATTATGTTGGTTTGATTAATGGTTTTGTCTTTATGATTCTATCATGTCTATGTTGTTTGTGATCTTGCATGCTCTCCATTGTTAGTAGCTATCTTGTCCAAGTAGTTGCTAGTGACTCCAAAAGGGGGTATTTATGATCGATAGTGGGTTCATGCCTCTATTTTCCAAGGGAAGTGACAGAAATCTCTTTGGTTGTAGATGTTTTGTTGCCACTACGGGGAAAACAACGGTCTCTTGTGCATGGAACATGTGGACTGTTTACCTTACACACTTTGCTTAAAGGAGATGTCTGTTGCTTGCAACTTAATACTGGGGGCAGGGGGTTCGAATGATAACCTGAAGGTGGACTTCTAATCATAGATGCAGTTGGATGGCGGTCTATGTATCTTGTTGTATTGCCCAATCGAAACTCATAGGATCTTTCTGACTAGTAATTGCATTGTTATGCCTTGCTCAATTCCTGTCAATTGCCCTGTTGTAATTTGTTTACCCTTCATGCCATGTTTTTTATCTAAGGAGAGCACCTCTAGTGAACTATAGACCCCGGTCCAATATTTACCATTGATCCATCTTCCGCTGTTACTTGTTTACTTGCTGCAAACCACCATTGCCTTCCACACCATACGTTTAATCCTTTGTTACAGCAAACCGGAGAGCTTGAAAACCTCACTGATTCGTTGGGGCAAAGTCTTAAGTTTGTGTTGTGCAGGTCTCCGCATTGCTTGCAACACCTGTGTGACGTTTCCTTCCTCCTTCTAGTACGATAACCTCGGTCTCTACTAAGGGAAGACTTACTTCTTGCTTCTTCACAACTTGCTCTTGGGGTTTCCCACGAAGTGTGATGACCCACAACTATAGGGGGTGTATCATAGTATCTTCGATAAATAGGAGTGTCGATCCCAACAAGGAGCAGAAGGTGCTGAATAGTGGTATGGAGCAGGAATTCTCTGTGAATACTTAGCAAACGGATTTTTAGTGGTTTTCTGAGAAGGCAACAAAACAAAGAGCAAGTAACAAAGAATAAATGCAGCAAGTGGCCCAATCCTTTCTTAGCAAAGGAAAAGACGGTGGAAATACTTATAACGACCAAACGTTCTCGAGGACACATGGGAATTCTGGCAATTGCTTTCGCTTCAAATAGCTGAGTACTCTTCTCTGGTGTTTGTAAGTGTTGTGTGGGTGAACCTGTGCTAACATACTGCCCTTCCTAGGACTAATACATACTTGTGATTAAACCCCCTGCAAACATCCGTAACTACAGGAAAGTAATTAAGATATAAATCTAACCACAACCTTAAACTCTGAGATCCTACACTCCCTTGTGCAAAGGTGTCCTAACGGGGGTTCAGGTTTCTGTCACTCCAGCAACCCCAAAATTAGTAGCCAAATACACAACGCATTCCCCTAGGCCCATAAATGGTGAAGTATCATGTAGTCGATGTTCACATGACACCACTAGAAGAATAGCACCACAACTTAAATACTAAACCATTGAATAATAACTCATCACAGATCCACTAATAACAACATGACTTCTCCCATGTCCTCAAGAACACAACTAACTACTCACAAGATCAAAGATGATATGGTAATGGATAACAATCTGAACATAAACAAAAATCCAATGGTTCCACTAACAACCATCAACTACAATAGTAATCAACACCGGGAAAGTTTCCCCTAAGAACTAAGGCAATATCCAACACAATTGTTATAGCGGGACGGAGTGTGGTGATGGTGCTGGTGGAGATGATGGTGTGGATGATGATGATGATGATCCCGATGAAGCCGAGCTCTATGATGGTGTTGATGGCGACGGTCTCCCCTCTCCGGGAAGGAATTCCCCCGGCAGAAATCTGTCTACCTGAGAGATCTTTCTCTCTTTGTGTTTTCCGCCCCCCAGAGGCGGCGGAAATCTATCTGTGGTGGCTCCCCGAGGCTTAGGGTTCCGAAGGGAAGTTATAGGCGAAGGGGGAGAGTCGGAGGCCGAGCAGGTGGGCCACACCTGCCCTAGGCGCGGCCTCAGGTGGGCTCGCGCCTAGGGGGTGGGCCCCCTGCGGCCCCCCTTCGCTCCTCCTTCTGGCTTCCTTCGTCCTCAGGTAAAATAACGTGTTTCCAATTTTTTTTAGTATTTTTATGTTCTTCGGGAAACTGCATCTAAACGCCTTCTTTTCCATCATAATCTAGACTCCGGCAGTGCATCCTCCAGGAATCATCCAACATGCAAAAACAGATGAAAATCCATAAGTAATACCTCATAATAAGACAAATATCAATGAATAGAGGTAAATTATGATATAGAATGGTGATGCAAATTGGCCGTATCAAAATGCTAGGAATAGCAACAACTACTGGTAGATATGGTGGACACAAGTGGCAAATGTTTTGGGTTTAAAGGATTTTGGAAACATGATAAGTATGCCTTCTCAAAACAGGTTTTTGGCTAGCAAGGCTAGGTAGCAAGCAAGAGAGTTGAAAGAAAAAAGCAAACATACAAGTAATAAAGCTAAACATGCAATCTTCCTTGAAGACACAAAAGGCTCTTAAATATAGAATACTAAGCTTATGAGCCAACAAGAAGGGAAACAAATGATACCAAATACCTGTAAGTTTTTTCTTTCTTTCTTTTTTCTTTCAAACTAAAGCCACTGACCAGAAATCGGTTTGCCAAATCCAATTTAGATCCACTTGATGATCACAAATAGGTGCCAATACTGAACAACAAGATCCATCATATAATAGAGATTGCAAACTAAAAATAAGAAGTGCAAAAAGTAAAAGATGAGACTTATCATTAATATTCCAATAAAGGCACTCACACCAAGGGATACAAAGATAATCAACTAAAAGAGAGATACTTCCATATGCAAACCAAACTATAAGATAACCCCTCTACCACAGATATGAATCCACTAAAAGGGTAAAAGATAAAAGATAATGGTGGTGGTACCGCTTTACTCCCCCAAGCTTGGAACAATCCAAGGGGATGCCAATCCTGATGACGAATTACTCCTTTGGTGGTGGTGTCTCTTGATAAGATCCTCAATAAGTTTCCTAAAATCATCCATATCGAAGGCTAAAGTACGAATTAACTCCGAATTATGCTCAATGCAACCCACGATCAACTCGAACCTAGGATCCTAGTTCCTGTTATTCTTTCTCCGTTCTTCCAAGTTAGAGTGTTTCTTCCCTGCACGGTTAGAACAAGGGGTACTAGAAGGAAGTGTGCATGGAGCGAGGATATGACGCAGAGTTCTCCCTCCTGTAGATATTTGTGCTGTCCTCTTAAGCTTGGTAGGTCATTCCACCAAACCAATGCTTGCGACGGTAGCGTGGGTGTCCGGTTACTTGTCCTCCTCCATATCTCCTTCATAACCTACCGGAATCTCCTCCTCCTTGGGAACTTGAGGTTCTTCCTTCTCGGGCTCCTTGCCTTTATCGTTGGCGGAGGCCATGGTGCTCTAAACTTGAGAAGATTTCCTGATAGAAACAGATCAAAACGAAAACATGACGAGAACACGATGCAAGAACCTCGGGGAACCCGGGGGGTGTTATATTACGAAGTATCAATGCATAAGGAAGGTTTTGATACAGAAACGAAGCGGAGACGGAGTTTGAGGGTGGCACCCCCCTCCAGGCGCGGCCAGGCTAGGCTCGCGCCTGGGGTGGGTTTGTCCACCCCGGGCTCCGTTTCCTCTTTAGTTTTGTCTCGTAACTTCCCTTATGTGTTAAAAACATCAAAAATATAAAAATATTGGGGTTTCACGAACCTTCGGTTTTCACCACTTTTACCTACTCAAAGACGAACTCTGCAGATTCCCTCTCTCTTTCTCCTACAAATTTCCTTCATACAAAACTTTTACAACAAACTCAATGACAACATTAGTGTAAGCAAAAACAATAAACCTTTGGTACACACTTCAACTGAAAACCCATCAAAACAAAAGCTTTTCTAAGAGTTAAATGCAAATGATGGCAGAAATCTGTCAAAACAGAACAGCAGGTAAAGATTGATTTTTTCGAAGACCTGCTGTTGCTCAAATAAAAAAGTGCAGAACTGATGAAAGTTGGGTAACAACTTGGAGAACATGCTCGGAAAAATGCAGCTCCATCCAAAGTACTGAGCTTCTTCACGAATTTTTACAATGTAGAATAAAAATCTGTCCCAGGACAGCCACTTTTCACAACTCCTCTACTTCAGAAAAGTAGTTGAACTTGACACAAAAAACAAAACAAAAAAGGATAAGGAGCGGTTATTACTGAAGTAATAACTTCCAAGACTCGAAAAAACTCTTGGGTTATCTCCCAACAAGTACTTTTCTTTAATGCCTTTAAGTTAGGCTTGAAACTTCCAAAGATGCTCACATAGGATATATATATTTGGAGTGAAAAAGAGCATCAACAAGCAAATAGCCAACACACTTTAGTCTAACCCACTTCCTATGCATGGGGGTATCATGGGAAAAAAATTTGAAACAAAAAGCCACAAGCATAGGTAGACAAAACATATGCAACTTTAAAGCTCTCAACATAAAACGGGGAAACTTAACATCATTGAGATGCATAAAACCATGTTTCCCTCTCTCAAAATAACTTTCAATAGCACTTTGAATAAAGTTGAAAATATAACTGTCACTGGAAGAAACTTTATCTTTAGAATAAGCATACTTACAGTCATCAAAAAGAGGTCCTAGGTCATAGACTGGGCCAATAGAAGCAAGTTGTTACATCCTGAAATCTTTATTAGGCAAGCTATTTTCACAAGGAGCTTTAGAAAATTTGGAGAAATTAAAATCATAAGAATCTCCATTAAACTTAGTTAAACCTTTTTCCTTCTTAGAATGAATAATAGCTCCACAAGTATTCAAGAAAGGTCTACCAAAAATGATATGACAAATTTTGCTAGCTGCTGAATTAAGCACTAGAAAATCAGCAGGATATTTAATAGAAAGCAATGATCACCAATTTTAATAGAAAGCACATGAACACTAGCTTTTCTAGCCTAACTAGGATGAGAGATAATATTAGACGCGTCTTCACAGAATACAATGTGCTCATCCTCTATATTTCTAGTGACAGTGTCTTTCACAATAGCTACCATAGGTTCATCACTCAAATGCTTACCAGGCTCCACAGTTTTCATTTTACCTTTGCTATTTGCTCTAATAATCATAGAATACTCCTTTACCTTAGCTAGGAAAGGCATTTTCTAAACATGGGGTTTAGGCACAATATGATTAGTAGTACAAACTTGAGTACTTCTAACAGGAACATGACGAACAACATCTTTATAAGGAGCATAGTACTTATTCCACTTCTTCTTGGGAATTTCCATGTAGGAGGCAAAGGCCTTAAAATAGCTGGCAATACTTTGGGAATCAAGACCAAAATCATTTCTAATATCACAGAAGGTATCAGTTCCCATAAAAGATTTAATGCATTCATAATCATAGTTTATACCTGACTTTCTTCCTTTGTCATTCTCCCAAGCTTCAGTATTCTCTTGAATACGGTCTAGTAGGTCCCATTTAGCTTCTTCCTTCATACATTTGAATGATCCAGCACAAGAAGCATCTAGCAAATCCTTATCATGAAGAGAAAGCCTAGCATAAAAGTTATTGAGAATAATATTGTTAGGGAGTTCATGAATAGGACATTTAAGCATTAGTAACTTCAATCTCCCCAAGCTTGAGATGTACTCTCTCCATCAAGAGGCCAAAAGTTATATATAAGATTTCTATCCTAATGTATCTCACTGGGAGGATAAAATTTACAGTAAAAGAGAGATGACATCTCCTCCCATTCCATGGATTGTCCATTCTTCAGCAGCTTATACCATTCTTCAGCTCTCCCTTTCAAGGATATGGAGAGTAACTTCTTCTTCACCTCTTCAGTTGAGATACCTGCACACTGAAACAACCCGCATAATTCATGGATAAAAAGCAAGTGATCACCAGGATGGACAGTTCCATCCCCAAAATAATAATTATCCATAACACGATGAACAATACTAGTAGGCATCTTAAAAGGATCTATCTCAACAGGAGGTGGTTCATCTACTACCCTAGCAGTGGTAGTAGTTTTTGCAAACAGAAAACCAAGTGGGTTATCCATATTGGAAACAAAGTAACAAGCAGTAAAAAAGGAATACTCAGAGAGAAAGTTTCCCTTACCAGTTCCACTCTTCAATAGCTCTTCACTCCCCTGCAACGGCGCTAGAAAATAGTCTTGATGACCCACAAGTATAGGGGGTGTATCTTAGTATCTTCCATAAATTGGAGTGTCGATCCCAATGAGGAGCATAAGGTGCTGAACAGTGGTATGGAGCAAGAAATCCCTGTGAATACTTAGCAAACGGATTTTTAGTGGTTTTCTCACAAGGCAACAAAACAAAGAGCAAGTAACAAAGTACAAACACAACAAGTGGCCCAATCCTTTCTTAGCAAAGGACAAGCCGGTGGAAATACTTATAAGGACCAAACGTTCCCGATGACAGATGGGAATTCTGTCAAGTGCTTTGGCTTCAAATAGCTGAGTACTCTTCTGTGGTGTTTGTAAGTGTTTTGTGGGTGAACCTGTGCTAACATACTGCCCTTCCTAGGACTAATACATACTTGTGACTAAACCCCCTGCAAACATCTATAACTACAGGAAAGTCATTAAGATATAAATCTAACCACAGCCTTAAACTCTGAGATCCTACACTCCCTTATGCAAAGGTGTCCTAACGGGGGTTCAGGTTTCTGTCACTCCGGCAACCCCACAATTAGTAGACAAATACACAATGCATTCCCCTAGGCCCATAAATGGTGAAGTATCATGTAGTCGACGTTCACATGACACCACTAGAAGAATAGCACCACACCTTAAATACTAAACCATTGAATAATAACTCATCATGGATCCACTAATAACAACATGACTTCTCCCATGTCCTCAAGAACACAACAAACTACTCACAAGACATCATATGGATCAAGATCAAAGATGATATTGTAGTGGATAACAATCTGAACATAAACAATAATCCAATGGTTCCACTCACAAGCATGAACTACAATAGTAATCAACACCAGGAAAGTTTCCCCTAAGAACTAACGCAATATCCAACACAATTTTTATAGCGGGACGGAGTGGTGGTGATGGTGTTGGTGGAGATGATGGTGTGGATGATGATGATCCCGATGAAGCCTAGCTTGATGATGGTGTTGATGGCGACGGTCTCCCCTCTCCGGGAAGGAATTCCCCTGGCAGAAATCGGTCTGCCAGAGAGATCTTTTTCTATCGGTGTTTTCCGCCCCCTAGAGGCTATGGAAATCTATCCGTGGTCGCTCCCTGAGGCTTAGGGTTCCGAAGGGAAGTTATAGGCGAAGGGGGAGAGTCGGAGGCCCGGGCCGGTGGGCCACACCTGCCCTAGGCACGTCCTCAGGTGGGCCCGCGCCTAGGGGGTGGGCCCCCTGCGGCCCCCCTTCGCTCCTCCTTCTGGCTTCCTTGGTCCTCAGGTAAAATAATGTGTTTGCATATTTTTCTGGTATTTTTCTGATCTTCGCGAAACTGCACCGAAATGCCTTCTTTTCCATCAGAATCTAGAATCCGGCAGTCCATCCTCCAGGAATCATCCAACATGCAAAAACAGATGAGAAGCCATAAGTTATACCTCATAATAAGACAAATATCAATGAATGGAGGTAAATTATGATATAGAATAGTGATGCAAATTGGGCGTATCAAAATTCTCCACGTCAGGACCATCACGAAGCCACGCTTCCTGTCCTTCACCTTGACGATGTCCTTGAGGCGGAGCTTGATGGAGTCACTCGAGAATATATCCTCAGAGATGCATAGGCTATCCTTCCTGTCCTTGGTGTTCTGGTGCATCAGCTTCACCCGGTGCTGCAGAGGCTGGATCCGCCTGACGAACCAGCACATGGCTAGGTCCAATCCGGTCAAACCCATCGCTACGAACCACTCGATCTGCCTTATGGCGCGGGAAGCATCATTGTCGGAGGGAAGGGTGGTCTAGGATCTCTATGTCGGGGCTTCAGCGGCGGCCCCATCAACGAAGTCCGGATACATTTCTTCTTGGCTGTCCAGAGGGATATCTGGGCCGTAGAAGTACGCCCGCTGCCAGTTCTTGCAAGACATGGCAGCAACATGCAGGTCACGATCGTTTGAAGCAGAGGCAAAGGGGCGGTCGAGGCTCACCCGAATTAGTCGTCGGTACAGCGGCGGTTCTGGCTTGAATAAGGGCAACCTGGTGGCGGAATGAGCGAGAAGAATGGGGGAAATGACCGTGGCGGCGAGGTTCTTAAGTAGCCAGGAGCGGGGTGAGAATTACGCACACAATCAATGGCAATCAATTGATTTTAAACGCGGCAGTGAAGGAGAGGGACGAAATGGCGAGGCCAGGTCGTGGGCAGGGTTTAGGGACGACGATGACGGGGCGTGTGGGGTCGGGTTGTCAGCGAGTGGGTGCGCGTGGCTGCGGTGAGAAACAGTGAGGGAATGGAAAACCCGGGTGGGCTGTTTTGTATACTGGGCTGAAAGGGTGGCGCCTGGCCCAGTTCTAATTCTTTATCCTTTTTCTTTTTCTAATTCGATTTTCAGGAAACATTTTCAAATGAATTCAAATGTGTTTGATTTCAAATTCTTTCTGGATCCTTTGGAGTTTTCATCATGTTATTTCATCAAAACTGCTTGGTCCTTTGGAGTTTTCAAAGAAAACAGTGCCTTTACACATGTTTTAATAAAGATCTAAAAATGGTTTTAAAATCATATTTTGTTTTTGAAATTTTTATCCAAGCTTTGGAATGCATCATTCAACCATAGTATCAAATATATTTGGTTTTAGAACAATCAATCTTACATTAAAGAGTAGCATTGGGCCAATGCTTTGTTTACATAAAATAATAAGCATTCAAATGATTCTGTCTTTGTAATGACTTTGAAAATGATCCCTAAATGATTATAAATGCATGGATGATATGCAAACTTTGAAAACATGATTTTTGGGATGTTACAAATCTAACCCCCTTAAGGGTAATCTCGCCCTCGAGATTCGGATTGGCTAGCAAATAGGTGAGGGTGGTCTTTCCGAAGATCATCTTCTCTTTCCCATGTTGCTTCTTCTTCGGAATGATGGTTCCATTGAACTTTGCAGAATTTAATAGTCTTAGTCCGAGTAACTCTTTCTGCAGTTTCAAGAATCTTGATGGGTTTTTCTCATAAGTGAGATCACCTTCCAATTGGACCTCCTCCAAAGGTATAGTATCCTTCAAAGAGGTCTCTTCCATCTCTGGATGGCATTTCTTCAGCGGACTCACATGAAACACATTGTGAACGGCTAACAATGATTCTGGCAATTCAATCTCATAAGCTACTTCTCCTTTACGACTCGGGATCTTGAATAGTCCAACATATCTTGGGGCCAATTTTCCTTTGACTCCAAATCTCTTTACTCCACGAAGTGGTGACACTCTAAGATAAGCTCTGTCACCCACCTCATAGGTGACTTCCCTACGCTTAGGATCTGCGTAGCTCTTTTGTCGGGATTGTGCTATCTTCAATCTGTCCTTTACTAGCTTCACTTTCTCTTCAGCCTCTTTGATTATTTCTGGTCCGAACAAATTTCTTTCTCCCACACCATTCCATAGCAATGGGGTGGTACACTTTCTCCCATAGAGAAACTCAAATGGTGCCATCTCAATACTGGCTTGATAGCTGTTATTGTAATAGAATTCTGCATAAGGCAGACTTTCATCCCAACTGGCTCCATAGTCTAGGGCACATGCCCTTAACATATCTTCTAGAATCTGATTGGTCCTTTCTGTCTGTCCATTAGTCTGACGATGAAAAGTAGTGCTGAATTCCAATCTCGTTCCCAATGACTCATGTAGTTGCCTCCAAAAATGAGAAGTGAATTGAGTTCCCCTATCAGACACAATACTCTTGGGTACACCATGCAGACATACAATCCTATTCATATAGATCTTGGCCAACTTAGAACTTGTGTAGGTTGTCTTCACGGGTATGAAATGAGCCACTTTAGTGAGGCGATCCACTACTACCCAAATAGAATCATATCCTGACCTAGTCCTTGGCAATCCGGTGATGAAATCCATGGCAATCTTGCCCCACTTCCAATCAAGAATAGGTAGTGGTTGTAGCAATCCTGCTGGTTTTTGATGTTCCGCTTTCACTCTACTACATACATCACACAAAGCAATATGTTCGGCGATGTCCTTCTTGAGATTATTCCACCAAAATCTTTCCTTCATATCCATATACATTTTGGTGTTACCCGGATGGATGGAATATGGTGAGTTGTGTGCTTCTTATAAAATCAGTTTCCGAAGCTCCGAATCTTGCGGAACGGAGATACGTTTTCCATACCATAAAGTACCCTGTTCGTCTTCATGGAATCCTTTGGCTTTTCCCTTGCCAATCTTTTCCTTAATCTCTTCAATTTCCTTATCCTTCTTTTGGGATTCCTTGATCTTGTCCAACAATGTGGGTTGAACATCCAATGACATGAGATGTCCTTCAGGCACAATCTCCAATCTAAGGTCTCTAAATTGGGTACATAGATCATCTGGCAACTCTCCCTTAGTAAGGACATTCAAAAATACCTTACGGCTTAGAGCATCTGCTACAACATTTGCTTTACCGGGGTGGTATTGCAAACTCAAGTCATAGTCCTTGATGACTTCTAGCCATCTTCTTTGTCTCATGTTGATTTCTTTCTAAGTGAAGATATAGTTCTAACTTTTTGTGATCTGTGAACACTTCACATCGTTTTCCCAAAAGATAATGTCTCCATGTTTTGAGTGCATGGACAACAGAGGCTAACTCCAAATCATGAGTAGGGTAATTTACTTCATGAGTTTTGATTTGTCTCGAGGCATAAGCCACAACTTTCCCTTCTTGCATTAGAACTGCATCTAATCCATGATGAGATGCATCACAATACACTTGGAAGTCTTTCTCCAAATCTGGAAGACACAAGACTGGTGCTGTCTCTAGTCTCTACTTCAATTGTTGAAAACTGAGTTCACATCCTTCAGACCAAGCAAATTTCTAGTCTTTCTTTAGTAACTCCATCATTGGCTTAGCTACCTTGGAGAAATTTTCAATGAATCTTCTGTAGTATCCGGCCAAGCCAAGGAAACTACTAACTTCCTTCACAGACTTAGGAGATTCCCATTCAGTTACAGCTGACACTTTTGCGGGATTAACCGCTACACCATCTCCTGACACAACGTGTCCAAGAAATCCAACTTCATTTAACCAGAATTCACACTTGCTGAATTTGGCATACAGTTTATGCTCTCTAATCTTCTCAAGTATCAAACACAAATGTCCTTCATGCTCCTCTTTGCTCTTGGAGTAGATCACCATGTCATCGATGAAAATGACGACAAACTTGTCAAGGAACTCCATGAACACCTTGTCCATCATATTCATGAAGTAAGCTAGTGCATTGGTCAAACCAAATGGCATCACGGTGTACTCGTAAAATCCATACCTAGTGGTGAAAGCTGTCTTAGGTATGTCTTGTTCCCTTATCTTAAGCTCAAAATAACCTGACCGGAGATCAATATTTGAGAACACATAGGCTCCTTCTAGCTGATCAAACAAATCCTTGATTATAGGCAAAGGATATTTGTTCTCGATAGTTACCTCATTGAGTGAACGATAATCTATGCATAACCTTTGACTTCTATCTTTCTTTTCCACAAATAAGACAGATGCTCCCCAAGATGAAGAACTTGGTTCAATAAATCCTTTCTACAAGTGTTCTCCAAGTTGTTTCTTGAGTTCTTTCAACTCATCAACTAACATCTTGTAAGGTCTCTTTCCTATTGGTCCTGATCCTGGCAGCAAGTCAATCAAAAATTCCACATCTCTATCTGGTGGCATTCCCGGCAATTCTTCCGGAAACACATCCGGATATTCACTCACAATTGGCACAATGTCTATGCTAACCCCCTTAAGATAATTTATCTTACTTCCTTTTGATTCAAAGTTAGTCTTGAATCTAATCCTTTTATTTTCCGGGGTTGTGAGTGTGACAGTATGATTGGCAGAATCTAGCACTCCCTTGTGCTTAGTCATCCAGTCCATTACCAATATGGCATCCAATCCTTTGGAATTTAGGATTATCAGATTAACGGGAAACTTATACTTCCCAAACTCTATGACTAGGTCATGACATCCTGAGTTCACTATCATTTCTCCACCAGGAGAACTTACTTTTATAGGACACCCAATAGTTTCAACTGGAAGTTCATTTCTTTCAACAAATGCTCTTGATATGAATGAATGTGATGCGCCAGTATAAAAAAGAATAAGTGCTAGAACAGAATTGAGTTTGAACTTACCAGCCACTGCATCAGGTTCCTCATAGATCTCTTCCACATTGATGTGGTTCACCTGTCCCTTCTGGAAAGGGTTGGGCTTGTTGGGTCCTTCAACTTTATTTTCTGGGCATTCATTTGCATAATGACCCATCTTCTTACACTTGAAGCATTCAACCTGAATGAGATCCTTCTTGACAGGCTGGCTTCCACTACCACTTCCACTTCCATTGTGGTGGCTCTTGTATCCACCCTTGTGGTTCTTGTATTGTCATGACTACGGTGATGCTTGTTGTCATGATGACGTTTGTGGTTGTTGTACTTTCCATGCTTGTGGGATACAGAACTCCCACTATCATCATAATGGGCCGGAACGCTTGTGAGATGATCCCGAGCTGTGCTTGTCAGAGCTGTGCTTCCTCTTTCTGCTTTCCACCTGTTTCATCTTGTTATCCAAGATGGTAGCCTTGTCACAAAGAGATTGATAGGTGGGGACATAGGCCATAGGTAATTGAAGATTCAGTTCATCGTTCAGTCCTTCGAGGAACTTCTCTTTCCTCTTGGCATCAGTGTAAACTTCATCCGGTGCATAACGCGCCCGATTGTTGAACTCCTCAATATATTCAGCCACGCTGCGGTGGCGCTGCTTCAGATTATGGAACTCCTTCTTCTTCAAACTCATCACTCCGGATGAGATATGAGCTGTATGGAAACCATCTTCAAAGATAGCCCGTGTCACATCCTCAATGGGAGTGGTGATCTGGAAGTTATCCCACCAAGTAGCTGCTAGTCCTTCCAACAAGTGTGCTGCAAACCTGACTTTCTCCTCGTCGGTACAGCCGACAGTCACCAAATCCTTGTTCACTGCATGTAGCCAATCATTGGCCACCATGGGATCGGTAGTTCCTAAGAACTTTCCAGGCCTCAGTCTTAAGAATATGGTGAGCATGTCAAATCCTGGTGGATTGTTCTAATTGTTGTTGTTGTTATTGTTGTTGTTGTTGTTGTTATTCTGATTCTGCATGAAAGTGGTCATCATCTGCATTAGCTGTGCCTGTGCTTTCATCAGCTGCTGCATCTCGGGGGTGATATTGTTGTTGCTCGGGTTGGGGTTGGCACGTCGAGGAGGCATCTGTGGTTTTCAATAAGGATAAGAATGAGATACCCATAGATGCTTAACATGCACAATACATCACATAGATTTTTATCGGCAAATCAAATTTACCATAAACCGACTCCTGTCCCGATTCAATCAAACTCCTTTGATCACGGTACATCGATTTTGGATCTAGGTTCCGATTCGATCAATCATATTGATCTTCACGTGATTCAACAAGATTTATGTGTCACTGTCTACCCCGATGGCAGAAACCGACCGGTAGGGGTAAGTCGTTCGACAACCTTAGAATTACGATCACGGAAAGCAAGATCATAGATCAATCCTGAACCACAGCCATATAACCGATCACATCATTCATATCAATCTGCATATCACCATATGCAAACATCCCGAACCTATAACTGAACAGCATCGGCTCTGATACCACGGAAGGGATACGGGTAGGCTACACTAGCGCAAATCAAAAAAATTCTACCATGTATACCAGGATTACTGTTGTCATAGATCACGGGATTACCACTAGACGCGTAGTTGAGGAATTAATGAAGCGTGTCGAGGCAGTGCAGACGTTCCACGTCTCCTCCTTGTCCCCTTCCCACGAGCAGCTCCCCTTGCGCGACTCGTCCAAGCGCTACAGATGCAGCGCCTCTGAGGTATCCACACGTACAGGGTGGAAGCGTTAGACGCCGGACTGCTAGGTCCGCGCGTGCAACACAGGCGTGAGGAGTGGCAGATGGGAATGATCTAAGGTCTCACCCTGGTCAGCTCGCCCCACCCTCTCTTATATAGGCATCTCTAGTGGGCTTCTACATTAGCAGCACATTAGTAGCCTAAGCCTGGTCTAATTCGGATCCAATCCTCTTTAGGCTTCTAGTCCCTTAAGTGTGTGACCCTATAGGTTCATATGCGTATAGACATGACACGAATACACTTATTCTGTCAATAGTTGGTAGCAGCCTCTAGCAAGACGTGCCAACTCCTAAACGCATACAAAGATCATATCGGACGAACCATCACAAGGTTTAGTACATGTCTTTCCCTTTCCCTCATGATATTTGGTCTAGCTCCAAGCTAACCTCCCTTTCTCGAAACCGTGATTCTGAATCCCTTTACTAGGTTAACTCTTAACCATAGGTAGAACAGCCATGCATTTCTAGATCCGATCACTCGAGGGGCCCAGAGATATCTCTCTCAAGTGGAGAGTGGCAAATCCCATATTGATTGACCATGCATTGCAGCATGCTTCAGGACAAACCCGAAAGCTACCTTTATAACTACCCTGTTACGATGCAGCGTTTGATAGCCCCAAAGTAGGTCGATCCACATCTCAAGTACATGCGACAATCTCAGGTCTAAGGACAAAACGTACACGATGTGTAGAGAGAGAGCTGCAACTAATTGCCAGTCTCAGGTTGGGTCAGTCCAACCCCATGTTCATAACATTTGTCCACATCATTGGTTTGACATCTCCATGTCTATGACTTGCGAAACATAGTCATTAACCAATTGATGTGCTAGTCTAATATTCACGTGTGTCCTCACATGAACTCCGACTAGGGACAACTCTTAAATAACCATAGAAGTAAAGAGTTTCACAAACAATTCACATAATTTCCAATCAATACAAGTTTCCTGATATGTATATTTAAGGAACATTACAATAGCTCATGGATACATATGAAATATCATCATCTCTATGATTGCCTCTAGGGCATATTTCCTTCACAAGTAAGCATCAAAATAAAATTCAACGACACAGACAACAAGTTTGAAAAGCAAACACACCAATAGCAAGCCATCCACATGTTGGATGGTCATTGCGACTAAATAATCATAAGCATGGTAAATGATAGATAAATGACTAGTCATCACTACTCTTCTGCGTCAACCTCCTCATCAACAAGTGTAAGACCTGAATTCTCCATAGCGGTCTTGTATTCCTCGACATTGGTAGTCAAGGCCTCTACCTTGGCATTGAGAGCCCTCTTCTGTGAACGAAGTCTCTCAATCACACCCTGCTAATGCTCGAGCTCGAAGTCCTTGGCCTCTAGTTCTGCAGTCATCTCTCAAATCCTCTTGTTCCTGTCTTGGACTCTTTTCTCTTGGCTTTTGAACTTCCTGTCCTGGCTCTCAAACTTCACTAGTAGAAAACAGGCCATATTTCGCGCCCCCTCAGAGCATTAGTCCCGGTTGCGCCACCAACCGGGACTAATGCAGGCAAGCGTCCCGGTTCGAGCGGGCACGGGGCCTAGAGGCATGCGTTCCGGTTGGTAAGGGGGCATACGTCCCGGTTGGAGCCACCAACCGGAACTAAAGGTTTGGCCACAGCCACGTGGAGTGGCACGCACCTTTAGTCCCGGTTGGTGGCTCCAACCGGGACGTATGCTCCCGCCCTCTATAAATGCAACGCCCCAGCCCCCTTTGCCTCCACTCTGTTTTTTCTCTTGGTGGAAGGTGTGAGGGGTGTGCTAGTTTTTTTCTCCTATGCATGCATTCAAGGTGTTTGATGAAATGTTTGAGTGAATAATCCCGTTCAATTTCTCATAGAACAAAAATATATAAGGTGTCCGAGACGCACTTGAGCTTTCTCCTCTTTATATCCCTCGATCGAGGTTAGCAATCTTATATTTTCTCTGTCATTGATACAATGCATGTCTCGATGTGAATTGGTCATTTCACTATTTATGATGTCCTGTTTTTTGATAAACTTACTTATATGATGCAGATGAACGGTCGGGAATGGATGTACGGTGACCGGCGCGTAGCCGGGTATATGAAAGGCGTGGATAAATTTATCGATGTGGCTACGACAAACAAAGAGAATGGTTTTATACGTTATCCATGTGTTCAATGTCGGAACAACAAGGAGTACTCTTCCTCGAAAATTATTCGCGGCCACCTGATTATGAAAGGTTTCATGCCCAACTATAATTGCTGGACCAAGCATGGGGAAAGAGGGGTTATGATGGAAGATGGTGAAGAAGAAGATGATGATAACAACTATCATCATATGGTTCCTGAATACAGTGATACTGCAATGGAAGACAATGGAGAGGAAAGAGGTGAAGAACGGGCATCAGATGAGCCGGCTGATGAACTTGGTATTGTCATTTCTGATGCAAAGCGAGACTGTGAAACAGAAAATGAGAAGTTGAAGTTAGAGGGCATGTTAGAAGATCACAAGAAATTGTTGTACCCAAATTGTGAAGATGGCAGCACAAAGCTCGGTACCACACTGGAATTGTTGCGATGGAAGGCAGAGTGTGGTCTAACTGACTCCTCATTTGAAAATATGCTGAAAATAATGAAGCCGAAGTTTCCAAAACATAACTAACTTCCCGAGAGTACATACGAAGCAAAGAAGACTCTGTCCTCTAGGATTAGATGTGCAAAAGATACATGCATGCATTAATGACTGCATCCTCTACAGCGGTAAGGAGTATGGAAATTTAGATAAATGCCCGGTATGCAATGCGTTGCAGTATAAGATCAGACGAGATGACCCTGCTGATGTTGAGGGAGAGCCCCTCCGGAAGAGGGTTCCTGCTAAGGTTATGTGGTATGCTCCTATAATACCAAGGTTGAAACGCATGTTCAGAAACAAAGAGCATGCCAGGTTGTTGTGATGGCACAAAGAAGACCGTAAGAAAGACGGGAAGTTGAGACACCTAGTGGAAGAGGTTAAAGAAGGTAATCAATCCAGATATTTTGCCAAGGTTACAGAAGGAGTACAATGTATTGTTAGTTTTGAATTGTTGTTCCCACCATCCTTCTTCAATATTATGAGGCATCTCCTGGTTCACCTAGTGGAAGAGATTGCCATTCTTGGTCCGGTATTTTTGCACAATATGTTCCCCTTTGAGAGGTTCATGGGAGTCTTAAAGAAATATGTTCTTAACCGTGCTAGACCAGAAGTAAGCATCTCCAAGGGATATGGAACAGAGGAGGTCATTGAGTTTTGTGTTGACTTTATTCCTGACCTTAAGCCGATTGGTGTTTCTGACTCGCGGCATGAGGGAAGACTAAGTGGAAAAGGCACGCTGGGAAAGAAGGCAATGATATGTAGGGACGGGGATTATTTCACTAAAGCACACTACACAGTTCTACATAATCCCACCTTGGCAGCTCCATGTATCGAGGAACACAAGAATATTGTATGCTCCAAAAACCCGGGGAAGCCTGAATCATGGATTACAGATGAACACATGAAGTCTTTCGGTGGTTGGATGCGGACACATCTCTTGAATGACAACACTGTTGGAGATCAGCTATACTCGTTGGCCTCGTCACCATCTTCTACTGTATTGAATTTCCAAGGGTACGAAATAAATGGGAATACATTCTACACGATCGCCCAAGATAAAAGAGCACCAACCAAAATAGTGGTGTCCGCTTTGATGCAATAGACGAGAATGGACAAAAGGACACATACTATGGTTACATAGAGGAGATATGGGAACTAGACTATGGAGTCTCTTTTAAGGTCCCTTTGTTTCGCTGCAAATGGGTCAACCTGAATGGGGAAGGGGTAAAGATAGACCAGTTATACGGAATGACAACAATGGATCTCAACAATCTTGGTTATAGAGATGAACCATTCGTCCTAGCCAATGATGTGTCTCCGGTTTTCTATGTGAAGGACATGTCCTCCATACCGAAAAAAGAAAAAATATGCAAATGAATACATCATATGATGAGCCAAAGCGTCACATAGTTCTTTCAGGGAAAAGAAACATCGTGGGAATCGAGGAAAAGACAGACATGTCAGAAGATTATAATAAGTTTGATGAAATTCCGCCCTTCACAGTGAAAACTGACCCAAGCATTCCATTAAGTAAAGAAGATTCTCCATGGTTACGTCTGAAGCGATCATAAGGAAGGACATTTGACAAGAAGTTCATGCTCATATTATGTAACTCTAGTTCATGTCTTTCGCAGTTTGTGGCTTGACCGAATGATATCTTTCGTGGTTTGTGGCTTGACCGGGAATATATATAGGGGGGCCCTTAGTCCCGGTTTTGTAGTCTCAGTTTTTAATATTAATAAATGTCTTGAGTGTTAGTCCCGTTTTGTGGCTGGACCGGGACTATGAAGAAGTTGTCCCAACTCGTACTTACCATTAAGATCTGATCTCCAAACACGCGCGGTCACATATTAGGGAGTGCCTCTATGACCAGTTTCTTGGAGATGCCGGAGGACTGGGATCCGGCGGCATCTCCGTGAAACTGGTCGTAGTGGTGTCCCGGCTCTCGAAAACCATCTTGCAGCTTGTAACTTCTCTAACTAGATCAATACACCTGGGAGCTAATTAATTTCACATATTAGGGAGTGCCTCTATGACCAGTTTATCGGAGATGCCGGAGGACTGGGCTCCGTCGGCATCTCCCTGAAACTAGCCGTAGTGGTGTCCCTGCTCTCGAAAACCATCTTGCAGCCTGTAACTTCTCTAACTAGATCAATACGCCTCGGAGCTAACTAATTTCACATATTAGGGAGTGCCTCTATGACCAGTTTCTCGGAGATGCCGGAGGACTGGGCTCCGTCGGCATCTCCCTAAAACTGTCTGTAGTGGTGTCCCTGCTCTCGAAAACCATCTTGGAGATGCCTCAAACTGGCTGGAGGACTGGACTCGCGAGGATTCCTATTTATAGTACAAGCAGCTCGGCATAGTGTCGACACTTACGAAATAATGTCGACACTCACCCCTATTATTAGTGCTGACTCGTGTTTTGTCCCGGTTGGTGTCTCCAACCGGGACTACATGTTCATCTTTAGTCGCGGTTGGTGACACCATCCGGGACAAGGTACACGCCGCACGACATAATGTCGACACTCACCCCTATCATTAGTGCTGCCTGGCCCATCCTGTCAAAATCCCTCCGCGTGGTGTCGACAATGAATATAATGTTTCAGAATGCTACCGTCCCATTTTTAGAACAATCCGAACAATGAAAATCCTTCGCATGGTGTCATATTATGTTACATAGCTGAAAGGAAAAAATACCAGACTTGGTATATTGATTATGTTTCGAAAAAACCTTCACAAAATGACCTATCATGTTCGAGGTTTCATGGCTTTCGGTCCAAATGACCGATGTTAAGTGCTGAATCACGGCATAGTTTGTGATTTTGTGCCCATATTATGCATGTGTGTGGACATTGGTATGGAGAACAATGTTGCAGGAGGAATTTTTCCTTTTTGTCGCACGAAAAAGCCCTTTTCCATTTTTCGAGCGCAAAAAATGGGTCGTTTTGTGAAGTAACCACCAAAATGCCGTTTCAGAATGCTACCATCCCATTTTCCTAAAATACTAGACCACCTTACATGGAATATCTCCCAACCGGGACATCTCAAACCTTTTCGTCCATCCCGGGTAAAAAGGACAAATGTCTGACAAATCAGTAGGAAGTGGGTCCGGTTTGAACTACAGGTACATGATCTATGGCCCGTGATTTTTTGAAAAAAATCATTTTTAGACTCGCAATATGTGGTTTCTTCAGAGATCCAATGCAAGTTCTAACGATGCTCGTCCCCTATTTTCATGCACACCGGTTCGACAATAGTTAGAAATTCAGATAATTCAAAACAGGCATAACAAATTAAAAAAAAATCCGAACAATGAAAATCCTTCGTGTGGTGTCATATTATGTTACATAGTTGAAAGGAAAAATACCAGATTTGGTATATTGATTATGTTTCGAAAAACCCTTCACAAAATGACCTATCATGTTCGAGGTTTCATGGCTTTCGGTCCAAATGACCGATGTTATGTGCTGAATCACGGGATAGTTTGTGATGTTGTGCCCATATTATGCATGTGTTTGGACATTGGTATGGAGAACAATATTGCAGGAGGAAGTTTTCCTTTTTGTCGCACAGAAAAGCCCTTTTCCATTTTTCGAGCGCAAAAAATGGGTCGTTTTGTGAAGTAACCACCAAAATGCCGTTTCAGAATGCTACCGTCCCATTTTCCTAAAGTACTAGACCAGCTTACATGGAATATCTCCCAACTGGGACATCTTAAACCTTTTCGTCCATCCTGGGTAAAAAGGACAAATGTCTGCCGAATCGGTAGGAAGTGGGTCCGGTTTGTACTACATGTATATGATCTATCGCCCGTGATTTTTTGAAAAAAATCATTTTTAGACTCGCAATATGTGGTTTCTTCAGACATCCAATGCAAGTTCTAATGATGCTCGTCCCCTATCTTCATGCACACCGGTTCAACAATAGTTAGAAATTCAGATAATTCAAAACAGGCATAACAAATTCAAAAAAAAAATCCGAACAATGAAAATCCTTCGCGTGGTGTCATATTATGTTACATAGTTGAAAGGAAAAATACTAGATTTGGTATATTGATTATGTTTCAAAAAACCCTTCACAAAATGACCTAGCATGTTCGAGGTTTCATGGCTTTCGGTCCAAATGACCGATGTTATGTGCTGAATCACGGCATAGTTTGTGATGTTGTGCCCATATTATGCATGTGTGTGGACATTGGTATGGAGAACAATATTGCAGGAGGAAGTTTTCCTTTCTGTCGCACGGAAAAGCCCTTTTCCATTTTTCGAGCGCAAAAAATGGGTCGTTTTGTGAAGTAACCACCAAAATGCCATTTCATAATGCCACCGTCCCATTTTCCTAAAGTACTAGACCACCTTACATGGATTATCTCCCAACTGGGACATCTTAAACCTTTTCGTCCATCCCGGGTAAAAAGGACAAATGTCTGCCGAATCGGTAGGAAGTGGGTCCGGTTTGTACTACAGGTACATGATCTATCACCCGTGTTTTTTTGAAAAAAATCATTTTTAGACTCGCAATATGTGGTTTCTTCAGAGATCCAATGCAAGTTCTAACGATGCTCGTCCCCTATCTTCATGCACACCGGTTCGACCATAGTTATAAATTCAGATAATTCAAAACGGGCATAATAAATTCAAAAAAATCCGAACAATGAAAATCCTTCGCATGGTGTCATATTATGTTACATAGTTGAAAGGAAAAATACCAGACTTGGTTTATTGATTATGTTTCAAAAAACCCTTCACAAAATGACCTATCATGTTCGAGGTTTCATGGTTTTCGGTCCAAATGACCGATGTTATGTGCTGAATCACGGCATAGTTTGTGATGTTGTGCCCATATTATGCATGTGTGTGGACATTGGTATGGAGAACAATGTTGCAGGAGGAAGTTTTCCTTTTTGTCGCACGGAAAAGCCCTTTTCTATTTTCCGAGCGTAAAAAACGGGTCGATTTGTGAAGTAACCACCAAAATGCCGTTTCAGAATGCTACCGTCCCATTTTCCTAAAATACTAGACCACCTTACGTGGACTATCTCCCAACCGGGACATCTCAAACATTTTCGTCCATCCCGGGTAAAAAGGACAAATGTCTGTCGAATCAGCAGGAAGTGGGTCCGGTTTTTCCCGCCAGTTCTTCCCACCATTTCTTCCCGCCAGTTTTCCCGCCGGTTCTTCCAGCCAGTTCTTCCCTCCAGTTATCTTCCTGCCATTTCTCACTATATATGTATGTACGGTTGGCCTCCATTGTCATTGCACATCTCTAGACTCATATCTGCAACCTCATCACTCTTTCCCATGACTTCCACCATAGCACTAACTCCCAGGGAGGCGGAGGCGCTTTGCGCCTCGAACTACCCCTGCCCGCCGGGCTACTGTGTCCCCGTCGGCTGGATGCTGAGTGCCAGAGGCGTGCCGGTTCCTCCTGTCCCTCTAGGTGTGGCGCGTCGGATGGCCATCACGAATCACTACTACTTCGAGCTCACGCCGGAGCAGCGGAGGAATCCCAGATGGCATCCTGACTATTTCTCGACTTGGGAAGCCTTCTTCGTGGATCGGCGTGAGAGGGCACTCGCCAGGCACGAGGAGGACGGCCCACCTCCTCCGAACTTCAACGAGGCCGGCTGTCGGCTGTGGTGGCGCGGCCGGACTCTCCAGAGCGTCATGGCCTACGACACGGCCTCCGAATCTAGCCCCTGCCTGCGCTACCCTCAAGTCCAGCCCACTCGTACTCAGCCTTCAAGGTTCAACTACGGCGACCCCGACGACGACAGCGACGACGGCCGCGGCGAGTACGACGACTACAGTGGCGAGTATTACAGGTGTAGGCATGAGCATGACTGAATCATTCCAACATTGCAAAACAAGTTCGGCCGATTGTGGCTTAATCTGTCCATGTATCTTAATTTTCAGTTCTTCTATGTAACTTTGTGTTAGTTGCGTTATGTACTTTAATTCCAGTTCTATCATAATCAAATTTTCTTTCCGCCCATTATTTTCCGTCCTTTTTTCCGTCCATTAATATATAAAAATATAAGTTAATTAAAATCCAAATTAAAAACAGAAAATGGTTTTGAATTACTTATTCAAATCCAAACACTTTTTATGTTTAAAGTTTTTCTAAATTCCAAATTAATATTAAAAAAATACAAGTTAATTCATTTTTAATTGTAAATGGTTCATATTTTAAATGGTTACATTAATTATTTTTTAAAACAGAAAATGGTTTTGAATTATTTATTCAAATCCAAACACTTTTTATGTTTAAACTTTTTCTAAATTCCAAATTAATATTCAAAAAATATAAGTTAATTAATTTTTAATTTTTAATTTTAAATGGTTCATAGTTTAAATGGTTACATTAATTATTTTTAAAAGAAGAAAATGGTTTTGAATTATTATTCAAATTCAAACACTTTTTATGTTTAAAGTTTTTCTAAATTCCAAATTAATATTCAAAAAATATAAGTTAATTAATTTTTAATTTTAAATGGTTCATATTTTAAATGGTTACATTAATTATTTTTTAAAAATAGAAAATGGTTTTGAATTAGTTATTCAAATCCAAACACTTTTTATGTTTGAAGTTTTTCTAAATTCCAAATTAATATTCAAAAAATATAAGTTCATTCATTTTTAATTTTAAATGGTTCATAGTTTGAATGGTTACATTAATTATTTTTAAAAACATAATATGGTTTTGAATTAGTTATTCAAATTCAAACACTTTTTATGTTTAAAGTTTTTCTAAATTCCAAAGTAATTATCATTAAAAAACATTACAAATTTAAACCCCAAAATAAAAAATAAGGCGGGAACAGAGAGAAAATTCCTGAAAAGTTTTGAAAACAGGGTTATATGTCCCCGTTGGAGCCACTAACCAGGACTAAAGACCCCTGCGCGTGCCAACCCTTGGTCTGCTGAAAAAATTGGAGTATACGTCCCGGTTGGTGGCTCCAACCGGGACGTATGACCCTTTAGTCCCGGTTGGAGCCACCAACCGAGACAAAAGGCCCTTCGTTTATAACTGGCTCGCCTCCTCTTCTTCTTCCTCGTCTCACTTCTCTGCTTCATCGACGCGCGCACAGGAGACGCCGCCCTACGACGCCGGCAGGCTGCCCGAGCTCCGCCGCCTTGCTGAACCTGCCACGAGCTCCGCCTCGTTTCCCTCTATCTCCTGCAAAAGGAATCGAAGAGGGGCATCTGCAATCGTCGCCATTGACGCCATCCTTCTGATGTACCTGTTTGCCGACAAATTCCGGTGAGACCTATCCTTCCTCCACCCTACTTTGGCCACCAAGGTCTCATACAGGACCTAGCGCACCCCATTGATGCCCTGTTTTGCTTGCTCGAGCCCAGATACTCGACATCGTCTTCGTCTGCAAGCGCCGCTCGCAAGCGCAACTCCGGCGAGGAATCTAGGACGAACAGGAGCACCCCTTCCTCAACCGCGACCACCACTAAGCCCACCTCGACCACCGCAACCTCTCTTAATAGTCAGGCTCCCCTTACCCCTCTGGAAGCGCCGGAGCACCACCCTCCCGATGCATCCCCGCCACGCGTAGTAAGCAGGACTGCCGCCCGTCGTGGTGACATGGTGTCCGCGTGGCCCCGGTCCCACCTGCCAGCCTTAAAGGCTAGGTGCCTCTGCGGTGCAGGTTAGAAGTGGCCTGGTCCAGATCCACCCGTCAAGCCCTGGTCCAGGTCCCACCTGCCTGCGTGGAGGCTGAGGTGGCCACGGGCCCCTCTGTCAGCCACTGTGGCTAGCAGTGGCCTCGTGTAAAAATGTTTTCTGTTTTGTTTAAATACAGAAATTGTTTAATTAAATCCAGAAATTGATATAATATTGTAAATTCAATAATTAATTATTTATAACTCGGAAAAATACAAATAATATATCAAAATGTTCAGAAAAATGAGATCTAACTATTTAACCTATAATCATTCATTGTTCAACAACTTTCAAGACAAGTTTAATTAGAAACAAAATCAACCCCTCTCATATACTTCGGAGTTTCCCCGAGTTAGGGTTTTCACCCCTCGGAACCCCGATTAAATCGTCGAGCATGTCTTAGGGTTACATTCCAATGCAAATTAACTTGTCATATCATCATACTTGCTTGAGCATTGCATCGATGCCATGTGTTGATAGTTTCCCTTTCTTTTCGGTGTTTGGGATTATTAGGTTTGTTATTAGTTAGGTATTATTAGGTTTATTAATTAGTTTGGTATTATTGGTCTTCGGCCCCACTGGTCAGTCACTGTGGGTAGCCCCAGACCCGATTCACATTGTCAAGCAACTTAAAGGCCCTATCTTACATAAGGAATCATTAATACCCCTTAGGTGCATGTGGGTTCGACGATGTGCCTTCGCCAGGGTCCGAACCCTCTTAAATCGATTCCAATATGGTATTTTGTTAGTATCTAGTGTTACCTATCTGCTGGATTGTTTCCCTTTTGTAGCCTTATACTCATGTTCCCCTCTCATATGCATCCGAGGTTTCTCCGAACTAGGTTTTACACCCCTCAGAACTCCGGAATATTGATTTAGTTGATTTTAGCTAGAGTTACCTATCTTTCCTTTTTGTAGCTAGGTTTAGGGTTTAGGGTTTCTCTTCATTTTTATTATTGTGTATGTATATATTAGGGTTTCTCTTAGTTAGGGTTTATATCTCTCAACACCGTACCTAACTTTCTCCCTAGCCTCTTTGACTTATTCGTTTTTCCACCTATGCTGAAAATATGGACCCACACGTCAGAGACGAAGAAAAGGAAGAGTTGATCCAAGGTGTGATCCGCGGGGGAAGAAAATTATACGTATCAACGTTTTTGAACAACTCCGGTGAGGGTGATCCTCTTTTTACCGGAATAGACGACTTGTTTGAGGTTGAAGGTGTTGCCTTCCGCGAGGGACAAGGCTATGCCTTGTGTAATCGAGAAGACGACAGCTCCGGCGAGGTGCATGCAATATAATTAATTCATTAATTAATCATCTGCTATCTATATAGAAATAGTAACGACGATCTTTCTTCTTTTAGCCCTCCGGATCGAACAAATCTACTGAAAAGAGCAGGCGAGGCCCAACCAAAAAGTTGCAAGACCATGCGAGGTTCAGGATCGAAAATGTCGCTGAAGACGACAAACCGACGGCTCCTGAAGTTGTCGCAAACAAATTTGTGGCACAATGCGGAGTAATCGTTAGGGACTTAATCCCGATCACCATTAGAAATTGGAATAGGCCTGCTATTGCGGATGAAGAGGTAACATGTTTATTTTCCCTAACCACGCCAAAGATTTACTGTGGAAGAGGATCATGGTTAATTTCAAACTACCGAAGATAGAGATGGATCCAAATGCGGAGGATCCAGTTGAGGACGCCTTAGAACATGGGAGAGCCATGGAGGCTAAGGTCAGGGAGTGGGCTTTGAAGAAGATGGCCCAGTGTTTCACCAACTGGAACAAAAGATTGCATCTTGACTATGTCGTGAAAGAGAAGACTCCCGATTTCAAGAATATTCAGTTTGAGAAGATAAAACCATTCTGGGCTGAGTTTGTGGAATACAAGACATCAGAAAAAGCTAAGAAAATGTCTGCAACGAATAAGCTGAATGTTGCTAACAAGAAGTATCACCATACTATGGGGCAAGGTGGCTGCAGGGCTGGCATTCCTAAGTGGGAGAAACTTGAGAATGAACTGCGTGCTAAAAAGATCACCCCATAGACAGACGATTGGGTAGAACGTGCAAGGAATTGGTTTTACGGGCATGGGGACACGTTGGACTCGGAAGGGATGTGTATATATAACATACGACATAAATAAGACCCCTTGCCAATCGAGAGGATGAGAAAAGAGGTAAAGGCTATTAAAGATGGGGAGTTCATTCCCGATAAAGAGAATGATGAGCTCACACTCGCCCTTGGAAATAAGGAACATGATGGACGAACACGAGGCACAAGAGGATCCCAACCATGGAGGACTGGGTTTCCTGAAGAGAGGAAGAAATATCCTGATAGAAGCCGTCAGAGGAGAAAGGACAGGGCGGAAGTTGAAGCAGATAGTCAGAAAGAGCGAATGCGTATAATTGAAGAATGAATAAAGCAACAACAAGATGAAATTAACGCACTTAAAGATCAAAGTACTACCAGCCCATCTCAGCAGCACACTGCATTCGATACTACCGGCCTATCGAATAATCGAAAAAGTAGTGTGGTTTCCACCGAGGCCCCGGGTGATGACAATGGCGATGACGATGGTGCACCGACAATGGCTCCTGTTGGCTACCCAGTGGATGATATCACGGAGATGACACACTGCGAGATACATGTCAAAGTTGTGAACATATCAATGAAGGTGGCGGTCGGCTATGCCTTACCAATTAGACCCACCAACTTACCACTGTCGTCCGGTTCCAGAGGGCTACGCTGTTGTCGGGGTGGATGAAATCATGCCCACGTTTGAAGTTTTGGATCTTGACTACCCTGCAGGTGAAGGGGATGTGACTGTACTGGGAGACGCAAAAAACGTCACCATTTTATGGCCGAAGGAATGTATCGTTCTTCGAAATCACACGCCAAGGCCGTCTTCACCGCTGCCTCACCCGTCTCCAGCGAGGTCGTCACCGCCGCGGCAGCCGTCTTCGTCGCCTCACCCAGCTCCATCGCCTCACCAATCTCCGGCGCAGCCATCACCGCGGGATCCATCTCCGGCACCTCAGTATAAAAAGCGTAAGCGTACCGCTACTCTGCATCATGGTAAGCGATCGCCGAAACGTAAACAAGAGCCTCTTCCAAAAGTACCAAAGGTTCCTCCCAAGAGAGCTTATGACTGTACTGAAGAGGAGACTGCGGCGATCGTTAATGCGGAAACGACAGCGTTTTTCGCTAAGCTGAGGCAGCCGAAAGAGCCAGAGTTCCCCAACACCAAAGAAGAAAAAGCCAAAATGTTGAAAATGCTAAAGACTCTTCATCAACCAGAGCCAATGCTATCATCAGACTATGAGCGTTCTATTCTCAAGTCACATGCGGCACAAAAAGCCTCGAAGAGCAGTACTGATGCAAGCGAGAAATCTGTTGCCCAGTTCGGAGAACAAGCAAAACAGTCTTGCGCCCCTCTCAAGGTGATTTCCCAAACCAATGTGGGGTCGAGCAAATATGGGGCCGAAGAGCAGTACGATCCAGAGGTAGTTGAACAATACGGAGAAGCTGCCGCTGCTCAAGGTATGAGTATTGCCCAGCACTTATCCCAGTTAGAGTTCTTCCCCGTGAGTGAAGTAGCATACAAATACCAGTACGGCAAACCTCTCGTCAGACCTGAGGAGGTAAATAATCTTCCAACAAAAATGCGAAGATTACATAACTGGTACATGCATGCCACAAAGGCCGGGGCTAACTGGATAGTGTTGAGGGTTACAAAAAAGCATCATGGGAAAGAAAAGGATGACATGATATCCATTGAATTTGATGAACTATTTCAATTATTCAATCAAGACGCCTTGGACAAATCGATCATCAGTGCCTATTGTCTATAAGTACTAATTCTGTAATTAATTTAGTCTCCAGCTATCTCACCTTGTTTATTGCATGTATATAATCATACTGTAATATGCAGAATGAAGATTCTCGAATGCAGTAGAGGACAAATCTATGACATTGGCTTCATTGACCCATATTGGGTTCATGAAGATAATCTCAAAACAAGCCCCCAGGATACGGAGGATAATATAGTACACGCGTTAAGGTTTCAAGAAACCAGAAGGGAAATACTTTTTCCTTACAACTTCGAGTGAGTTTTATTGTCTTCTATACACTTTCTATTTCGCTTACTCGATGTTAAGTATATAATTGATTAGTTATGCATTCGCATCTTCCACTATATTCTTTTAATCATTCAACTTGACAAAGGGCGTGTACTAGTCATGGACTCAAAACATAAACCCCTTGAGACGTGGAAGGACATGCAGATGCTTCTCCAGCGGTAATTCTAATAATTACGACACTATATCGGCAACGTTCGTGAATTTTATGATATCAAGTAATTAATAACTTCTTTTATTCGTTTTCTTTGCCGGGCAGCGCTTGGAAACGGTTCACCAACAAGGCTAGGGTTGTTTGGAAAGAGGAGCTTACATTTCAACCACTAGATGTAAGCACCACTAGCTATATACGTGCATCTCTTTGAATATAGTTTTGATACAGTTATTATCATGCTTGATTATTATTTTGATTGAACTTTGTTCTTGTGAAGTGCCTAATGCAGGGACCAGATAACAATCTATGTGGATACTATGTTTTCGAGTTCATCCGGCAGACGTGCGATGAGAAGGGCAGAAATTTAGAGCAACTCCACGAACGTAAACAATTTCTATAGTTTTTAATTACAATCAAATTGTGTTTAGTTTCATTCATATAGACTGACTCCTTTTTTAAATCAGATCGAACGTCTACGGGACGGCCTTCTGCCAAAGGATTGCGTACGAGCAATTCAGGAGGAATTGGAAGGATTCTTGGATGCAGAAGTCCTAAACCCAAAAGGGGAATACTATTCGGCTGTGTATAGACAATAGGGATTGTAAAAATAGCAACTTTTGTATGTAGTGCATGAACTCGATCCATGTATTGAATGTAATATTGTCATGATGATCTTGTGTAATATAACAGTTCCTTCATTGCTAAGTGCAAAACACTAAATAAACAATAAAACAACCTAAATGAATTCTCTGCCGCGGCACAAAACGTGGCGAAAATGCTGTCGCGGCAACAAAATGTGCCAAAATGAATTCTGTGCTGCGGCAGAGAAATGGGCCAAATATCTGCCGCGGCAGAAGGTTATTTGTCCCAGTTCATGTTACGAACCAGGACTAATGCTCCGCCCCCCTCGCCCTCTGCCGCTGCCACGTGTGCACCCATTTGTCCCGGTTGGTTGGGCAACCGGGACTAATGCCCCTTACCAACCGGGACGCATGGCACGTTTTCTACCAGTGCTTGGCCTCCATTTCCTTGACTATCTCGTCTTGCTCTGCGAATTGTCCTTCTCACGAAGCTGCACCAGGAGCTCGTCATTTCTAAGCATGACGTTGGTCCTATCGGTATCTAGGAGCCTAAGTAGAACCTCTAGGTCCTGAAGGTACAGACGAATCGGCTCTGCCGTCTCTCTAGCAGCATCCTCGAACTCAATAGCCTCACCATCCTCGTCGCGTCTCCTGAAAGCGTGAAAGTGAGTACCTCTAATCTCCCGAGAGTGCCTCCCTAACAGACGCCCAAGTAAATCCTGCATGACTACCTCTAGGCCTCTCTCCCTGTCGTCGTGCATAATCTTGAAGGTGATAGCCTCTGTGGCAGGCTCAGTCTGGCGTCCTGGCTGAGTAACCTTGAAGCCCCAAAGGTCCTTCCTCTCAAACTTGGTGAGGGGAAGCATCATGATGCTAGGGAGCGGAAGATTGAGCACACTAGTGAGCTCAATAATACGAGTGCCAAAACGAGTTCCCTTGAACTCTTCAGCCGTGTTGACAGTAACATGAGGCATCTATTTTATAAGATAGAGAAAAGTTAGAATCAACATCGATAGAGAAAATCACAAGACAAAGCATCACAGGCATATCATTGAAAATCAAACACACAAGTCATGGCATAGATAAATCCATTACAAGCATCCAAGGTTCAACATAATTTAGACAACATTTTTGGAAAATAAAAACGATAAGTGTGGTGGCCTAACTAGCGAAGTTCATTACAACTCTCACTCACTAGACAAAATGGCTATCAAAGCATCCTTAGTAGCCATATGTCTATCTTGTTCACAAGATTCCCAAATCAAGTCTATGATGTCTTCCCTTGGTTGTTGGTTGCTAGTTTCCAACTCTTGGGTATGTTTCTTTTCTTCCCTAAGGTCATTTTGGGAGTTAAGCATTCTGCACTTAAGTCTATCACCAAGCTCTTTGATGGCCTTCCAAGCTGCATCCCTTGCAGAGTCAAAGAATGTGGTGTGCATTACTGAGTTGGTGACCATGGAGAATCCTGATTATTTGTGGTTGTCTTCCTTGTTTTTATACAAGTGAAGTTGCACCCACCAATACTCTTCTCCTTCATCCATCACAGGGAAACCATTGTACACAGCTGCACCATGTATCCCCATGGTAGCCATAAGGTTCTTGAGGGCTTTTGGAAATTCAGTCTCACACTCCAAAGTCATGGTCATGAGTGGTCCTTTCCTTACGGCTTCTTTGATGGAGTTCATCTACAAATAGAGATCAGAAAGAAGATTAGAAGAGTTTACGAGAAGAAAAGACAGGTGTAGAAAATTTTCAAAGTGTTGAAATTTTCCTTAGTGGTTTCTAATCCAATCCTAGGGTTATAATCCTACAGGCAACAAAGTGATCTGATACCATCTGTAAGATCCCTCCCTTTTAAAGGTAAGGATCCCTGTGATTGCAATGCTAGTCCCTGGATCAATTGCTAGCATCCACATTTTAAGATGAAGTACACAGAAACAAAGGTCATTATTACAACGTCATTCTAGAGATAACACAGTCTTTTACAACTCCATGGCCATAGGCCTAATACAAGAGTTTAAACATAAGAATATAAATAAAGTCTTCATACAAATGTGCCACAGGCAAGCATGTTGAGTGTAGACTCATAACCCCTAATCATAATAAGAGTAACCTGCAACATCACAAGTTACAGCCACAGTGGGTCAATACATTGGAATAATATTGGCAAGTGATACCTTAGTAAAATATTAACATCTAGTCCCTACAAGAATTTGGATAAGTGTAGCTTAGGCTTGCTTTGCTCAAAATAGGTTTTACCTATTAGTTGAAAACACTAAGTTTTTCTTTGTCAAAACTTTCCCAAGAAACAACCAATAGAAATTGGTGAACCTTCATCCTTGTTCAACCACAAGTTTTAACTTAGAAAATTGGGATGAGGAGATTCTTGATAGCTTCCATGTCTTGATGCTCAAATTTTCCAATACTAGGGACATGGCTAAGTACTTAGATTCTTCCATCTGCAGAGGTTGTGCACTTTCCCCACAAGACTTGATTTTCACCAAGACATGACCTTTCAGAAGCCTTCCCTTAGACCAAATGGACGCATTCCAGCCTATCATCCCACTACCACCAACTTTCCAAATGGCTAAGTTATTGCAACCTATGTGATCCAGACAGAGCCCATATTGCCATGTGGCTGCACTAGAAGCTTCTTAACATTTTGGCATCTCAAATCCTTTGTTCCTGGGTGGCTTTCCGCATGTGTGATACACTAGGTTAACCATATAAATGGGCCTTGTGTAACCAATTAACACAAACCATTCTTTTCATTCCACCCAGGTGTTTCATTCACTTAGTTGTTTTATTAAGCAAAACATAAGTGAAAGACTTAGAAATATTTCTCATAGCATGATTTTATAATCCACCCTTGGTTGCTACTAGCTAGGCTAAGCATGGCAATAGAAAGTATCCAAACTTAGAGGAAATTCTAACATTTCTACAACTACTAGGATTTCCCAAGCATATCATATAGATACTTAGCAAAATAATCATGCAAGTCCTATACAAAATATTTCTAATGCTTAGGTAAAAATATTGGGATAAAACATGAAGCACCACTTGCCTTGGTAGTTTGGGGAGTAGCAACAATCTTCACAACCACAATCACTATTAGCACCAAAATCTACACAAAAAATAATGGCACCAAATTCACATATAAAAAATATACAAGCAAAAATATATGAATGTATGCAAATGCCATGTGATGATTTTCTACACCAAACAAGACAAGTATATAGTACTGATTCATAAACAATACCATGACAAATAAAATAAACTTTATTGATCTTTGAATCATTTTTCATATCATTTCTATAATCAAAACAAGCCTATAAATGTCTCTGAAAAAATAACCAATTTTACAGAAGCAAAACATTAAACACATTGCATAAATGGATAGCATTCTTTCTCCTGATTCCAATGATATAAAATTTGTAAAATTTGAACATGTCAAACAAAAGTTATGAATTTTACAAGTTTGAATCACTAATAGATCTAATTCAGATTTTAAAACAAAGAACAGGCCACGCGGCGTGTTTTGATTGGCCCGTACCGGTTCGGCCGGATTGATCAAAGTGGGCCATTGGATTTAAAGAAGATCGTGTGGCATAGATCTAGTGTACCCCTTCGCAAAAGTGATCTATCGTATGAGTTGGATCTGGATCTGACGGCTATCGATCAAGCGACCGCATATGGGCGGTGCTAGCGACGGCGGCGCGGCGGCGTGGATCTGCCAGTGATGTTCCGGCGGCTACAGAGGGGGCTGGGGTCAGCAGAGGGGCTTACCAGACTCACGCTGACACGAGGAAGCTCAACGTGCAGGCGGGCAGGGTCGGGGCGCGCTGTAGAGGTTGCTGGGGCTCGTCGGACTTGCGGACGTTGTCGGGTGCTTGCAGATGAAGACGTTGCCGACGATGTAGACCGCCCTAGCACGAACAAGGTTTTGTCAGGTGCTGCGCAAGATTGTGGCGAACACAACAGTGTCAAAGGGGAAGCAAGGGGCGTTCGAAGATTACCAGTATTTCTCGTCGGAGTTGGGCGGCGGCTCTGACGTTTGCGGGCACGAATGGAAACGGTGACCTGGGTCACGAGAAAGGAAACGAAGGGCATCAGGGGATGCATAAGAACATGCAGGTCAGGCTCGTTTGAAGTAGAGGCAAAGGGGCGGTCGAGGCTCACCGGAATTAGTCACCGGAGGTCGTCGCTACAGCGGTGGTTCTGGCTTGAATGCGCGCAGCCTGGTGGCGGAATGAGCGAGAAGAATGGGGGAAAATGACCGCAGCGACGAGGTGCTTAAGTAGCCAGGAGCGGGGCAAGAATTACGCACGCAATCAACGACAATCAATTGATTTTAAACGCGGAAGTGAATGAGAGGGAGGAAACGGCGAGGCCAGGTCGTGGGCGGGGTTTGGGGACGACGATGACGGGGCGTGTGGGGTCGGGTTGTCAGTGAGTGGGTGCGCGTGGCTGCAGTGAGAAACAGAGAGGGAATGGAGACCCCTGATGGGCTGTTTTGTCTACTGGGCTGAAAGGGTGGCGCCTGGCCGAGTTCTGATTCTTTATCCTTTTTCTTTTTCTAATTCGATTTTCAGGAAACATTTTCAAATGAATTCGAATGTGTTTGATTTCAAATTATTTCTGTATTTTTATAAAGTGAAACCTACACATATTTAAGTATAAAATCATGTTGTTTCATCAAACCTGCTTGGTCCTTTGGTGTTTTCAAAGAAAACAGTGCCTTTACACATGTTTTAATAAAGATCTAAAAATGGTTTTGAAATCATATTTTGTTTTTGAAATTTTTATCCAAGATTTGTAATACATCATTCAACTATAGTATCAAATATATTTGGTTTTAGAACAATCAATCTCACATGAAAGAGTAGCATTGGGCCAATGCTTTGTTTACATAAAATAATAAGCATTCAAATGCTTCTGTTTTTGTAATGACTTTGAAAATGATCCCTAAATGATTATGAATGCACAGATGATATGCAAACTTTGAAAACATGATTTTTGGGATGTTACAAATCTAAACCCCTTAAGGTGAATCTCGCCCTCGAGATTCGGATTGGCTAGCAAATAGGTGAGGGTGGTCTTTCCGAAGATCATCTTCTCTTTCCCATGTTGCTTCTTTTCGGAATGATGGTTCCATTGAACTTTGCGGAATTTAATAGTCTTAGTCCGAGTAACTCTTTCTGCAGTTTCAAGAATCTTGATGGGTTTTTCCTCATAAGTGAGATCACTTTCCAATTGGACCTCCTCCAAAGGTATAGTATCCTTCAAAGAGGTCTCTTCCATCTCTGGATGTCATTTCTTTACCTGACTCACATGAAACACATTGTGAACGGCTGACAATGATTCTGGCAATTCAATATCATAAGCTACTTCTCCTTTAAGACTCAGGATATTGAATGGTCCAACATATCTTGGGGCCAATTTTCCTTTGACTCCAAATCTCTTTACTCCACGAAGTGGTGACACTCTAAGATAATCTATGTCACCCACCTCACAGGTGACTGCCCTACGCTTAGGATCTGCGTAGCTCTTTTGTCGGGATTGTGCTATCTTCAATCTGTCCTTTACTAGCTTGACTTTCTCTTCAGCCTCTTTGATTTATTTTGTTCGAACAAATTTCTTTCTCCCACACCATTCCATAGCAATGGGGTGGTACACTTTCTCCCATAGAGAAACTCAAATGGTGCCATCTCAATACTAGCTTGATAGCTGTTATTGTAAGAGAATTCTGCGTAAGGCAGACTTTCATCCCAACTGGCTCCATAGTCTAGGGCACATGCCCTTAACATATCTTCTAGAATCTGGTTGGTCCTTTCTGTCTGTCCATCAGTCTGAGGATGAAAAGTAGTGTTGAATTCCAATCTCGTTCCCAATGACTCATGTAGTTGCCTCCAAAAATGAGAAGTGAATTGAGTTCCCCTATCAGACAGAATACTCTTGGGTACACCATGCAGACATACAATCCTATTCATATAGATCTTGGCCAACTTAGCACTTGTGTAGGTTGTCTTCACGGGTATGAAATTAGCCACTTTAGTGAGGCGATCCACTACTACCCAAATAGAATCATATACTGACCTGGTCCTTGGCAATCCGGTGATGAAATCCATGCCAATCTTGTCCCACTTCCAATCAGGAATAGGTAGTGGTTGTAGCAATCCTGCTGGTTTCTGATGTTCCGCTTTCACTCTATTACATACATCACACAAAGCAATATGTTCGACGATGTCCTTCTTGAGATTATTCCACCAAAATCTTTCCTTCATATCCATATACATTTTGGTTTTACCCGGATAAATGGAATATGGTGAGTTGTGTGCTTCTTGTAAAATCAGTATCCGAATCTCCGGATCTTGCGGAACGCAGATACGTTTTCCATACCATAAAGTACCCTATTCGTCTTCATGGAATCCTTTGGATTTTCCCTTTCCAATATTTTCCTTAATCTCTTCAATTTCCTTGTCCTTCTTTTAGGCTTCCTTGATCTTGTCCAACAATGTGGGTTGAACATCCAATGACATGAGATGTCCTTTAGGCACAATCTCCAATCTAAGGTCTCTAAATTGGGTACACAGATCATCTGGCAACTCTCCCTTAGTAAGGCCATTCACAAATACCTTACGGCTTAGAGCATCTGCTATAACATTTGCTTTACCGGGGTGGTATTGCAAACTCAAGTCATAGTCCTTGATGAGTTCTAGCCATCTTCTTTTTCTCATGTTGATTTCTTTCTAAGTGAAGATATACTTCAAACTTTTGTGATCTGTGAACACTTCACATCGTTTTCCCAAAAGATAATGTCTCCATGTTTTGAGTGCATGGACAACAGAGGCCAACTCCAAATCATGAGTAGGGTAATTTACTTCATGAGTTTTGAGTTGTCTCGAGGCATAAGCCACAACTTTCCCTTCTTTCATTAGAACTGCACCTAATCCATGATGAGATGCATCACAATACACTTGGAAGTCTTTCTCCAAATCTAGCAGACACAAGACTGGTGCTGTCACTAGTCTCTTCTTCAATTCTTGAAAAATGAGTTCACATCCTTCAGACCAAGCAAATTTCTTGTCTTTCTTTAGTAACTCCGTCATTGGCTTAGCTACCTTGGAGAAATTTTCAATGAATCTTCTGTAGTATCCGGTCATGCCAAGGAAACTACGAACTTCCTTCACAGACTTAGGAGATTCCCATTCATTTACATCTGACACTTTTGCGGGATCAACCGCTACACCATCTCCTGACACAACGTGTCCAAGAAATCCAACTTCATTTAACCAGAACTCACACTTACTGAATTTGGCATACAGTTTATTCTCTCTAAGATTCTCAAGTATCAAACACAAATGTCCTTCATGCTCCTCTTTGCTCTTGGAGTAGATCAAAATGTCATTGATGAAAATGACGACAAAATTGTCAAGGAACTCCATGAACACCTTGTTCATCATATTCATGAAGTAAGCTGGTGCATTGGTCAAACCAAATGGCATCATGGTGTACTCGTACAATCCATACCTAGTGGTGAAAGCTGTCTTAGGTATGTCTTGTTCCCTTATCTTAAGCTGAAAATAACCTGACCGGAGATCAATCTTTGAGAACACACAGGCTCCTTCTAGCTGATCAAACAAATCATTGATTGTAGGCAAAGGATATGTTCTTGATAGTCACCTCATTGAGTGAACGATAATCTATGCATAACCTTTGACTTCTATCTTTCTTTTCCACAAACAAGATAGGTGCTCCCCAAGATGAAGAACGTGGTTGAATAAAACCTTTCTGCAACTGTTTTCCAAGTTGTTTCTTGAGTTCTTTCAACTCATCAACTGACATCTTGTAAGGTCTCTTTACTATTGGTCCTAATCCTGGCAGCAAGTCAATCAAAAATTCCACATATCTATCTGGTGGCATTCCCGGCAATTCTTCCGGAAACACATCCGGATATTCACTCACAATTGGCACACTGTCTATGCTAACCCCCTTAAGAGAATTTAGCTTACTTCTTTTTGATTCAAAATTAGTCTTGAATCTAATCCTTTTATTTTCCGGGGTTGTGAGTGTGACAGTATGATTGGCACAACCTAGCAGTCCCTTGTGATTAGTCATCCAGTCCATTCCCAATATGACATCCAATCCTTTGGAATTTAGGATTATTAGATTAACGGGAAACTTATACTTCCCAAACTCTATGACTAGGTCATGACATCGTGAGTTCACTATCATTTCTCCACCAGGAGAACTTACTTTTATAGGACACCCAATAGTTTCAACTGGAAGATCATTTCTTTCAACAAATGCTCTTGATATGAATGAATGCGACGCGCCAGTATCAAAAAGAACAAGTGCTGGAACAGAATTGAGTCTGAACTTACCAGCCACTACATCAGGTTCCTCATAGATCTCTTCCACATTGATGTGGTTCACCTATCCCTTCTGGAAAGGGTTGGGCTTGTTGGGTCCTTCAACATTCTTTTCTGGGAATTCATTTGCGTAATGCCCCATCTTATTACACTTGAAGCATTCAACCTGACTGAGATCCTTCTTGACAGGCTGGCTTCCACTACCACTTCCACTTCCATTGTGGTGGCTATTGTATCCACCCTTGTGGTTCTTGTACTTGTCATTGTCATGACTACGGTGATGCTTGTTGTCGTGATGACGTTTGTGGTTGCTGTTGTACTTTCCATGCTTGTGGGATCCATAACTCCCACTATCATCATAATGGGAACGCTTGTGAGACGATCCCGAGTTGTGCTTGTTAGAGCTGTGCTTCCTCTTTCTACTTTCCACCTGTTTCATCTTGTTCTCCAAGATGGTAGCCTTGTCACAAAGAGATTGATAGGTGGGGACATAGGCCATAGATAATTGCAGATTCAGTTCATCGTTCAGTCCTTCGAGGAACTTCTCTTTCCTCTTGGCATCAGTGTCAACTTCATCCCGTGCATAACGCGCTAGATTGTTGAACTCCTCAATATATTCAGCCACACTATGGTGCCGCTGCTTCAGATTATGGAACTCCTTCTTCTTCAAACTCATCACTCCGGATGAGATGTGAGTTGTACGGAAACCATCTTCAAAGATAGCCCATGTCACATCCACAATGGGAGTAGTGATCTGGAAGTTATCCCACCAAGTAGCTGCTGGTCCTTCCAACAAGTGTGCTGCAAACCTGACTTTCTCCTCGTCGGTACAGTCGACAGTCACCAAATCCTTGTTCACTGCACGTAGCCAATCATTGGCCACCATGGGATCAGTAGTTCCTGAGAACTTTGCAAGCCTAGGTCTTAAGAATCTGGTGAGCATGTCAAATCCTGGTGGATTGTTTTGATTGTTGTTCTTGTTGTTGTTGTTGTTGTTGTTGTTGTTGTTGTTGTTATTGTTGTTGTTATTCTGATTCTGCATGAAAGTGGTCATCATCTGCATCAGCTGTGTCTGTGCTGTCATTAGCTACTGCATCTCGGGGGTGACATTGTTGTTGTTTGGGTTGGGGTTGGCACTTCGAGGAGGCATCAGTGGTTTTCAATAAGGATAAGAATGAGATACCCATAGATGCTTAACATGCACAATACATCACATAGACAATCACCAACTAAGCATCAAAATAAAATTCAACGACATAAACAACAAGTTTGAAAAGCAAACACACCAATAGCAAGCCATCCACATGTTGGATGGTCATTGCGACTAAATAATCATAAGCATGGTAAATGATAGATAAATGAGTAGTCATCACTACTCCTCTATGTCAACCTCCTCATCAACAAGTGTAAGACCTGCATTCTCCATAGCGGTCTTGTATTCCTCGACATTGGTAGTCAAGGCCTCTACCTTGGCTTTGAGAGCCCTTTTCTGTGAACGAAGTCTCCCAATCACACCCTGCTGATGCTCGAGCTCGAAGTCCTTGGCCTCTAGTTATGAAGTCATCTCTCGAATCCTCTTGTTCCTGTCTTGGACTCTTTTCTCTTGGCTTTTGAACTTCCTGTCCTGGCTCTCAAACTTGGCCTCCATTTCCTTGACTATCTCGTCTTGCTCCGCGAAGAGCTTGTCCTTCTCACGAAGCTGCACCTGGAGCTCGTCATTGCTAAGCATGACGTTGGCCCTATCAGTATCTAGGTGCCTAAGTAGAACCTCTAGGTCCCGAAGGTACAGACGAATCGGCTCCGTCGTCTCTCTAGCCTCACCATCCTCGTCGTGTCTCCCAAAGGCGTGAAAGTGAGTACCTCTAATCTCCCGAGAGTGCCTCCCTAACAGACGCCCAAGTAAATCCTGCATGACTACCTCTAGGCCTCTCTCCCTGTCGTCATGCATAAGCTTTAAGGTGATAGCCTCCGTGGCAGACTCAGTCTGGCGTCCTGGCTGAGTAACCTTGAATCCCCAAAGGTCCTTCCTCTCAAACTTGGTGAGGGGAAGCATCATGATGCTAGGGAGCGGAAGACTGAGCACACTAGTGAGCTCAATAATATGAGTGCCAAAACGAGTTCCCTTGAACTCTTCAGCCGTGCTGATAGTAACATTAGGCATCTATTTTATAAGATAGAGAAAAGTTAGAATCAACATCAATAGAGAAAATCACAAGACAAAGCATCACAGGCATATCATTGAAAATCAAACACACAAGTCATGGCATAGATAAATCCATTATAAGCATCCAAGGTTCAACATAATTTAGACAACATTTTTGGAAAATAAAAACGATAAGTGTGGTGGTCTAACTACCGAAGTTCATTACAAATCTCACTCACTAGACAAAATGGCTATCGAAGCATCCTTAGTAGCCATCTATCTATCTTGTTCACAAGATTCCCAAATGAAGTCTATGATTTCTTCCCTTAGTTGTTGGTTGGTAGTTTCCAACTCTCGGGTATGTTTCTTTTCTTCCCTAAGGTCATTTTGGGTGTTAAGCATTCTTCACTTGAGTCTATCACCAAGCTCTTTGATGGCCCTCCAAGATGCATCCCTTGCAGAGTCAAAGAATGTGGTGTGCATTACTGAGTTGGTGACCATGCAGAATCCTCATTCTTTGTGGTTGTCATCCTTGTTTTTATACAATTGAACTTGCACCCACCAATACTCTTCTCCTTCATCCATCACAGGGAAACCTTTGTACACAGCTGCACCATGTATCCCCATGGTAACCATAAGGTTCTTGAGGGCTTTTGTAAATTCAGTCTCACACTCCAAAGTCATGGTCATGAGTGGTCCTTTCCTTATGGCTTCGTTGATGGATTTCATCTACAAATAGAGATTAGAAAGAAGATTAGAAGAGTTTACGAGAAGAAAAGACAAGTGTAGAAAATTTTCAAAGTGCTGAAATTATCCTTAGTGGTTTCTAATCCAATCCTAGGGTTATAATCCTACAGGCAACACAGTGCTCTGATACCATCTGTAATATCCCTCCCTTTTAAAGGTAAGGATCCCTGTGATTGCAATGCTAGTCCCTGGATCAATTGCTAGCATCCACAGTTTAAGATGAAGTACACAGAAACAAAGGTCATTATTACAACGTCATTCCAGAGATAACATGGTCTTTTACAACTCCATGGACATAGGCCTAATACAAGAGTTTAAACATAACAATATAAATAAAGTCTTCATCTTCATGTGCCACAGGAAAGCATGTTGAGTGTAGACTCATAACCCCTAATCATCATAAGAGTAACCTACAACATCATAAGTTACAGCCACAGCGGGTCAATACATTGGAATAGTATTGGCAAGTGATACCTTAGTAAAATATTAACATCTAGTCCCTACATGGCTTGCTTTGCTCAAAATAGGTTTTACCTATTAGTTGAAAACACTAAGTTTTTCTTTGTCAAAACTTTCCCAAGGAACAACCAATAGAAATTGGTGAACCTTCATCCTTGTTCAACCAGAAATTTTAACTTAGAAAATTGGGATGAGGAGATTCTTGATAGCTTCCATTTCTTGATGCTTGTAAGACCCCTCCTTTGTAAAGGAAAAGGATACCTGTGATTGCAATGCTAGTCCCTGGATCATTGCTAGCATCCATAGTTTAAGATGAAGTACACAGATACAAAGGTCATTTATTACATCCATTCCAGAGATAAAACATAGTCTTTTACAACTCATGGCCACAGGCCTAATACAAGAGTTTTCGAATAAGTAAATAAACACAAGTCTTCATCTTCATGTGCCACAGGCAAGCATGTTGAGTGTAGACTCATGACTCCTAATCATCATCGGAGTAACCTGCAACATCACAAGTTATAGCCACAGTGGGTCAATACTTTGGAATAGTATTGGCAAGTGATACCTTAGTAAATTTTAAGTGGAATATATTACTATATGCATTTTTGGCTAAGTGTAGCTTGGCTTGCTTTGCTCAAAATAGGTTTTTCCTATTAGTTGAAATCACTAAGTTTTTCTTTGTCAAAAGCTTCCCAAGAAACCACCAATAGACATTGGGGTCCTTTACCCTTGTTCACCCACAAGTTTTACTTAGAAGTTGGAGTGATGAGATTCTTGTAGCTTCCATGTCTTGATGCTCAAGTTGTCCATTGCCATGGACTTGGCTAAGTACTTAGATTTTCCATCTGCAGAGGTTGTGCACTTTCCCCACCAGACTTGGTTTCCCAAGACAGGACCTTTCATAAGCCTTTCCTTAGTCAAATGGACGCGCTCCAACCTATCATTCCCACTACCACCAACTGTCCAAGTGACTAAGTTCTAGCAACCTATATGATCGTGGCAGAGCCCATATTGCCAAGTGGTTGCACTGTAAGCTTTCTCAACACTTGGCCTCCAAATCCCTTTGTGCCTGGTGGCATACCACAAGTGAGATACACAAGCCATATCCATGGCCTTGTGTAACCACTTAACCAAAAACCACCATTCAAGTCCCATTCCACCCAGGAAGTTCATTGACTTAGTTGTTTTATTAAGAAAAGCATAAGTCCAAAAGACTTAGTATTATTTTCATCATAGCATGTACATACTTTATCAACCCTTGGTTTGCTACTAGCTAGGCTAAGCATGGCATGGTAACTTAACTTAGGAAATTCCCTAGCAATTCTACAATTTTACAACTACTTAGGATTTCCCAACATAGCATTTGGCAAAAGTAGCATGCAAGACTTAGCAAAAATAATTCTAATGCTTATTCAAAATAAAGGGGTGGAAATATCATGAAGTATCACTTGCCTTGGTAATGGGGAGAGCAGCACTCTTCACAATCACAGTCACTAGCAAAATCTACACAAAAATTTGTAGCACACAATTACACACAATTCATATACAAACAAAAATATGAATGCATGCATGCAAGAAAATGCTAAGTGATGATTTTGAAAACTCCACCAAGCAAGTGCATGATACAGAAACAAAACAAAGTCAAAAAGTTTGGTAACTAAACTTATTTGGCTCTAAAACAATTTGCTAAACAAAATCTATACTCAAAATGGACCTAAATATGTTTCTGCATACAAAGTCATTTTAACAGAAACTTTTTGTTAAACACATTGCAGAATCAGAAAGGGCTTGTCTCACTGATTCCAACGGTATAAAATTTGCAAAAATCTAACGTGGGAATCTCAAGTTATAGCCATTTGAAAATTAGATCTAAATCTGATTTGAATTCTAACTTTGAATCCAAACCTAGACACGCGTCAAGTTTCTATTGGTGCGTACCGGTTCGCACTGGATCACCCTTCCGCGCCGTTGGATCTAACTATCGTTGCACGGCTCAGATCTATCCATACCCCTTCGTTAAGTGAACTATTTCTACGCGCTAGATCTGGATCTGACGGCTAAGAATCTCCTAACCAGAAACGAGCGGCGCTAGTGGCGGCGGCTGGCGGCGGCGCGTCGGTCAGTGGCGGCGCCGGCGTTCTAGGTCGCCCGGGGAAGAAAGGAGGCGCTTACCAAAATCGCAGGATGCTGCCGATGCTCAAGGTGGCGATGGTTCGTCGAGGGGCGCGCGGACACGGCGTGGATTCCTCGTAGGAGTAGAGGCAGACGTCGGGCACGGTCAGTCGTTGATGTTGGCGAGGTTCCTCGTCACGCTAAGCCAAAATAGGGGTACTGTTAGATGCGCACAACGATGGAGATTCTAGGTGTATTAGTCAGAGGGCAAGGGGCGGTGGCCACTTACGGAGGGAGGTCGCCGGAGTTCGTGCAGAGAACGGTGGCGGCCAGTCGTCGACGTTGCTGGACCTACGGATCATGCAAGGGCAAATGGGGAGTGTCAGTAGGTGCGCAAAGACTCGCTGATCTTGATAGCATGAACTAGGGACAGAGGAGAACACGGAGCTCACCGGAATTCGCCGGCACAGTCGTCGGAAGAGCGGCGGCGTCGTGCGAGTTGTGGGCAGCTTGGTGGCGTGAAGGCGAAATTGTTTGGGGGAAAATGGTCGCGAGGATGTGGGGATTTTATAGCCAGAGGCTCGACCAGAAACGCTTGCTGCATCAATGCCAAGTAAGCTCGCGAAATCAGTGCAGCAACAGGCAGCGGTGGAGGTCGTGCGTGGAATCAGGGGAAGACGAAGCTGACGTGGAGAGGGCCCGCTCGTCAGCGAAGTGCGCGAAGGGGAGGTGGGGTCCGGCTGTCAGTGGCTGAGTGGGTGTGCTCGCGCGTTGTAGGATCCCTCCTTTGCAAAAGAAAGGATCCCTGTGATTGCAATGCTAGTCCCTGGATCAGTAGCTAGCATCCACAGTTTAGATGTGATATCAAGAAATAAAGGTCATAATATAACTTTATAACCAGGAAGAACATAATTTTATTACATCATACATAGCTCATTTGGCTATTACATTACATTGCAGCGGAATAACTATAGTCATGGGGTCCTTAATCTTCAAAGTGCCACAGGCAGATGTTGGTTGTAGACTTTGTAATCCTAATCAATCAATCTTCACTAAAATCAATCAAACCTGCAACATTACAAGTTACATCCACAAGGGTCAATGCATTTGAATTGTATACGCAAGTTTCACTACTATGTGTAATATGAGTGGATCCTATCTTTACATGCATTTTTGGCTAAGTAGAGTTAAAGGCTCATTTGCATAAAGCAAAATTTATCCTATCTTTTCAAAAATGGTTTTGGTCCTTTGTTAAATCTCCTTTTCCAAGTTCCTTGAAGTCCTTGGTAGAAACACAAGTGTTCAAGTCCTTGTCAAAAATCTCTTGAGCTACTTGGTAACCCCAAGTGCAACAAGTTTTATCAAAATCTCATGAGTTGCTTGGTAACCCCAAGTGTTCATGTTTTCAACAAAATCTCTTGAGTTCCTTGGTAACCCCAAGTACATCAAGTTTTGTCAAAGTCTCTTGAGCTCCTTGCTAACCCCAAGTGCATCAAGTCTTCAAAAGTTTTCTTTTAGAAATTAGAATGTCGAGACCTCCCATAGCTTCAAACTTTAGTTGCTCAGTATTGGCCATAACCGGGGACACGGCTAAGTACTTAGATTTTATTATCTTCTACAAAAGGAGTACACTTTACCCACATGTCACAATCCCATCTTTTTGCCACCAGTGGACACTAGATTAGCACTCACCAAGATGGAGTACTGGCAGATTGAGAATGTGACGAAGTCTTTCCAAAGGGTCCTCCCATACACCATTGCTAGCTTGTCTTCAGCACCCATGAAGCATTCCAGATCCCCATGTCCAGTAAACTGAAGACAATGCATGGGTCTTCCCAATGTAGTTGACTAAGCTAGAGCCATAATAGCATGTGGTTGCACACGAAAGCCACAATTGGAGAAACATGTTCAATCTCTAAGTTTCCTGGGTGGTTTTCTTTGGAGCACAACACAAAGTGATTTCCATAGACATGGATCCTTTTGTTGCCACCTTCTCCAAATCTCAAAGTATCCTTGGCCACCCAGGTGGTTCATTGAGTCCTTGTTTTTTTATATAAAACACAAGTCCTTTTCTCAACTTCATAAAATCTCAACATGTATCTCATTCAAAATATAGCATGGCTAAGCATGTAACAACTACATTGTTTTCACTAAGGAATGTATAGGGAATGCTATTAGGATTTAGCATAGCATAAGTATAAAATATCTTTTCATGCATGTTTCAAAATCCACTAAGTATAATGAAATTAGTAGGACTTTTAGATGATAGTGTAACTTGCCTTTTTGGTAGGGAATGATGGTTAACTCCTAGATCTTGCTAGTCTCACACTTTGCTAACTTCACTACAATCAATCAAGCAAACATCATATCAACTAGTATTCCAATCCAATAATTTAACAAACAAACACACACATAAAACAATGAAAACTAAGTCATGCATGTGAGCATGCAAGGGATGGTTCTATTTGCAAAGATGGTCTCCACTAGGCCTCTAAACTTTGTAAGTTCCAAAATGGTCATTTTCCAAAGTGGCAAAGTCATTTGCAAAAGGGTTTTGTCTAAAAACCATTTTTTTAAATCCATTCATTATTTTTTGTGGTGGAAAACATTTTTATAAAAGCAACAACTCTAAGTGGTTCACCAAATAAGTTGTTGTTTCTCAAAACTTGGTGTTTTGGGTCAGTAGGTTTGATCCAAAACATTTTCCCAAAGATTTTACTCCAAAACCATTTTCATAATATAACCATTATTCTTATTTGACTAGAAATGGACTAAATCAAGTTTTCCATCCTAAACTTTACCAAACCCATTTTCCAAACTATGGGTTGGTTCTTAGGGTCAGTGAGTTTACAACAAACCATTTTGCAAAGGTTTTAACCCTAAAAACATTTTAAACAATTTTTCTAATCTAAACAAGCACACAAAAGTTTCTGCAAAATCAAACAATCTGATAGATACTATTTGCTAAACTAAAGGCATGGTTAGCTAGGGTTTGTTCCACTTATTCCAACGATATAAAGTTTGCAAATTTTGGTCGTGTGGATCAAAAGTTACAAAGGTTTGAAAATTGAATCTATAAGAGATTCAAATCTGTTTTTAAAACGAAACCTGGCCACGCGGCGCGTTCTGGTTGGATGATACCGGTTCGGCCGGATCACGTAGTTGCAGCCTTTGGATCTAATCAGATCGTGCGGCACAGGACACGTACCCCTTCGCGGTTAAGTGATCTAATCTTTCTCGCCCGATCTAGATCCTACGGTGCTGGTCTGTTTGACCAAATGTGAGCGGCGCCGACGGTGGCTAGCGGCGGCGCACGGCCAGGCGGTGGCGGTGCTGGAAAAACAGGAAGCGAGGGAGTATGGGAAGGTGCTCACCACGTTCGCAAAGTCCTGAGGAAGCTCGACGTGGTCTCCTTGGGTCAAGGGGCGCTCTGTCGTGGCGGTAATCGCTGGCCGGAGTTGCTCCTGGCATCAGGCGGCTCTGGTTGTGGTTGGGGACGGTGCTGTGGATCACCTCGAGACAAAATGATGGCGCGGTTAGACGCGCAGGACCAAAACAAAGTTGTGTGCGTGAACGGGAGGTAGAGGGGCGGCCGGAAACTACCTGTGGGGCTCGTCGGAGTTGGAGCGGACGACGGCGTCGTTCCGAGCTTATTGCAGACGTTGCTCTGGGGTGCCCGCGGTTGTATGGGTGTTACGGGAAGAAGCGTCTGGGAGTGGGGAGTCTCCTAGTGTGCTCAGGGAGGCACGGGGCGGTGTTGAGTCGCCGGAATCAGCACCGGAGTGTCGTCGGAACAGAGGGAGTGCCAAGCCAAATTGAGGCAGCCTTGGGGCAGAGAGGGAGTGGCGACAGAGGGGAAAGGAGGAGAAGACGTTGGCGTTTTAACGTGCATTGTCAAGGCGAGTAATGGTGGCTGCGTTAAGACGAATTGGTGCCGCGGAATCACTGCAGGAAACGGCGACGGGAAGGGAGAAGAAGTCGCGCGGGTGAGGAGGATGAACAGGAGAGGGTGGGATCGGCTGTCAGTGAGAAAGAGAGTGAGGGAAAGGTCCACCAGTCAGTCTCATTGTGGGTCTGGAAGTGAGTGGAAAACGTTTCATCGTGGGAGAGGGGATCTAGGCTGGTTCTGGGCCTTGTGGGCTCTGTCGACTGGGCTGGTCCAGATCCTATTTTTTTTCCTGTCTGCTGTCTTTTTCTTTTTCTATAACTATTTCCTGTTTTGAAATTCAAACAACCAAACAATACTCAAATCAATTCAAACAAACACCACACTTTGAAACTTTGAGATTGGTTCTGTTCAGTAACATAAACCAAATTCCAAAACCAAAATAAAAAAAATTTATTTTAAGGTCCATTATTAATTAAATAAATAGACCATTGTTATTAAATCAAATAGATTTTGTTTTATTTAAAATTCCCTTTGAAATCTATTTATTTCCAAAATCAAATCAGTAGGTTTTATTTGGGAGTATAAAATATTTGAAAAACTTATTTAAAATAAATAAATAAGTTTTGATGTTTTGGAAATAGTAAAAACTTTATTAATAAAACTTGGATATTAAATCCTTATTAATTTATTTTGAATAAACCTTTACTATTTTATCAAATAGAAATATTTTATTTCAAAATCTTGGCCAAGGTTTAATTTGGCTTTATAAAATTATCTTTATTTAGAAAACTTCTATTTCTTTTGAAGACCAAATCCTTTTATTTAAAAGATCCAAAATAGTATTTCCAAAATATTTTATTTTCCTTTATTTAAAATGTTTATCTTTTTAAATCCCTTTAGGATTTTATTTAATCCAAATAGGTTTGAGGTTCCAATTGAATTCAAAATGTTTCTTCTGGCCCTGAAAATCAAACAAAGTTTTATTTTATTCATTTATTTTCACATTACAAGATTTGGAAAATCTTGGGATGTGACAGGCTACCACCCTTAAAATAAATCTCGTCCCAAGATTTGGGGAGGCTAGGGTTACAAGCAAGTTCAAAACAGCTAGGGTACTACCACCCTTAAAAAATTTCAAACAAAAATTACATATTGGCCTTCTTGGGGATCCTGAGGAAACTTCTCTAAACAAACATTTGCATTGTGTCCTTTGTTTCCACACTTGACTCATGGGCCAAGGTTGAGTTTCTCCATAGGCTTGTTCAATTTGTTTTTCATCTTTTCTGGACAGTTGCTTGCATAGTGTCCTGGGTTCTTGTAGTTGAAACAGTGGATGTCCTTGAGTTCTTTACGTGGCTCCTGTGGACAAGTTGCTACATAGTGGCCTAGCTCTTTGCAGTTGTTGCACACCACTTGGCCAATCTCTTTATTCTTCGGGTTCTCTGGGCATTCACCAGAATAGTGTCCCATTTCCTTACATTTATAACATTGCACATGGCTTTTGTCTATCTTTTGCTTCTTGGGTTTCTTTGATCCTTTGAATTGGGTCGTCTTATTTGGAGGTATAAGTGGTCCTTTTCCTTTGTCATCAGCCTTCTTGGTAGACTTGGATCCTTCTTGTTTCCTTTGTTCCACCATGGAATAGATGGGACATTGGATAGGAACATGGTTGTTTCCTTCACATAGGTAGCAAGTAGCTTGAGAAGTGGGACATTGTCCAACAGGATGTTTCTCTTCACAGTTGGGGCATTGATCTCCATGCTCCTTGGAAGTATGATCCTTGTCTCCACAAATAATGCAAGCTGGAGCTCCATCTAGGATAATGTTTCTGTCATCCGTGTTGTCAAAGACTCTTTTGGATAGCTTTCTTCCATTTTGATCATTTGATCAGTCACCTTAAGCATCAGTTGGCCTTGAGTTTCCAAGAATCCTTCTAGCTTTGGATCTTCTCCACTGGAGTTGGCTATGAACTGAGCTGTCACTTGGTTCAGCTGGTGTTGAGTTGCTATGAGCTCTTTCATGATGTCCTCTTGGTTGGTGTTGGTGTCATCAACTTTGAGGTAGGAGTCTCTTGGAGTAGTCATCTGTTTGGGTTGAAGGGAGATTAGAATAGGCAAGATATTTCTAAGGAATCAATTCTAATCACACACATCACAATTCACACAAGCAATGTGCATGCAATCACAAACCAAAACATTTCACTCAAACAACAAAGTTCAAGTACACACATAGGCAACAAAATATTTTTGATACACCACATAAGTTGGTGTGTTTTGACTTATCTAAAATATGGTGGTCCATCTATATGGTTTACTTGTGATCTTTCCTTCCTTCTTGATTCTTCTTACATGAGATCATGGTTTCTTTGGGAAAAACTCTTGGTTGCAATTCTTCAAATGGTGTAGGTTCCTTCTAACTTTTGCATTCCCTCAGTCTCTAAATCTTGAGCAAGATTTCCTTGTCTCACTTGTAGTCTTTAGTGATATCCAAGGTTGGAAGTCCTTGGTGAACATGCTGAAGATGTTGAAGTCATTAGAGTTGAAAGTGTTGAAGAAGACCTTCGCACATGGTATAGTCCTTGGCCATGGGTAGGTTTGTCCATCAAGTTGAAGTAGAAGAGATGTAGAGTTGAAACCAAAATGGTTGAGGAAAGGGTTTACAAGATTGTTTGTAAATAAGTTTCGGAACAAAATACAACTCCTATTTTTCTAAGGGTTTTTGTCCAATCCTAGGGTTACAATCCTACAGGCAACACAATGCTCTGATACCATCTGTAAGATCCCTCCTTTGTAAAGGAAAGGATCCCTGTGATTGCAATGCTAGTTCCTGGATCAATAGCTAGCATCCACAGTTTAGATGTAATATCAAGAAACAAAGGTCATAATATAACTTTATAACCAGGAAGAACATAATTTTATTACATCATACATAGCTCATTTGGCTATTACATTACATTGCAGCGGAATAACTAAAGTCATGGGGTCCTTCATCTCCAAAGTGCCACAGGCAGATGTTGGTTGTAGACTTTGTAATCCTAATCGATCAATCTTCACTAAAATCAATCAAACCTGCAACATTACAAGTTACAGCCACAAGGGTCAATACATTTGAATTGTATTGGCAAGTTTCACTACTATGTGTAATATGAGTGGATCCTATCTTTACATGCAATTTTGGCTAAGTAGAGTTAAAGGCTCATTTGCATAAAGCAAAATTTATCCTATCTTTTCAAAAATGGTTTTGGTCCTTTGTTAAATCTCCTTTTCCAAGTTCCTTGAAGTCCTTGGTAGAAACACAAGTGTTCAAGTCCTTGTCAAAAATCTCTTGAGCTACTTGGTAACCCCAAGTGCAACAAGTTTTATCAAAATCTCATGAGTTCCTTGGTAACCCCAAGTGTTCATGTTTTCAACAAAATCTCTTGAGTTCCTTGGTAACCCCAAGTACATCAAGTTTTGTCAAAGTCTCTTGAGCTCCTTGGTAACCCCAAGTGCATCAAGTCTTCAAAAGTTTTCTTTTAGAAATTAGAATGTCAAGACCTCCCATAGCTTCAAACTTTAGTTGCTCAGTATTGTCCATAACCGGGGACACAGCTAAGTACTTAGATTTTATTATCTTCTGCAGAAGGAGTACACTTTACCCACATGTCACAATCCCATCTTTTTGCCACCAGTGGCCACTGGATTAGCACTCACCAAGATGGAGTACTGGCAGATTGAGAATGTGACGAAGTCTTTCCAAAGGGTCCTCCCATACACCATTGCTAGCTTGTCTTCAGCACCCATGAAGCATTCCAGATCCCCATGTCCAGTAAACTGAAGACAATGCATGGGTCTTCCCAATGTAGTTGACTATGCCAGAGCCATAATAGCATGTGGTTGCACACGAAAGCCACAATTGGAGAAACATGTTCAATCTCTAAGTTTCCTGGGTGGTTTTCTTGGGAGCACAACACAAAGTGATTGCCATAGACATGGATCCTTTTGTTGCAACCTTCTCCAAATATCAAAGTATCCTTGGCCACCCAGGTGGTTCATTGAGTCCTTGTTTTATTATATAAAACACAAGTCCTTTTCTCAACTTCATAAAATCTCAACATGTATCTCTTTCAAAATATAGCATGGCTAAGCATGTAACAACTACATTGTTTTCACTAAGGAATGTATAGGGAATCCTATTAGGATTTAGCATAGCATAAGTATAAAATATCTTTTCATGCATGTTTCAAAATCCACTAAGTATAATGAAATTAGTACGACTTTTAGATGATAGTGTAACTTGCCTTTTTGGTAGGGATTGATGGTTCACTCCTAGATCTTGCTAGTCTCACACTTTGCTAACTTCACTACAATCAATCAAGCAAACATCATATCAACTAGTATTCAAATCCAATAATCTAACAAACAAACACACACATAAAACAATGAAAACTAAGTCATGCATGTGAGCATGCAACGGATGGTTCTATTTGCAAAGATGGTCTCCACTAGGCCTCTAAACTTTGTAAGTTCCAAATTGGTCATTTTCCAAAGTGGCAAAGTCATTTGCAAAAGGGTTTTGTCTAAAAACCATTTTTTTTAATCCATTCATTATTTTATGTGGTGGAAAACATTTTTATAAAAGCAACAACTCTAAGTGGTTCACCAAATAAGTTGTTGTTTCTCAAAACTTGGTGTTTTGGGTCAGTAGGTTTGATCCAAAACATTTTCCCAAATTTTTTACTCCAAAACCATTTTCATAATAAAACCATTATTTTTATTTGACTAGAAATGGACTAAATCAAGTTTTCCATCCTAAACTTTACCAAACCCATTTTCCAAACTATGGGTTGGTTCTTAGGGTCAGTGAGTTTACAACAAACCATTTTGCAAAGGTTTTAACCCTAAAAACATTTTTAAACAATTTTTCTAATCTAAACAAGCACATAAAAGTTTCTGCAAAATCAAACAATCTAACAGATACTATTTGCTAAACTAAAGGCATGGTTGGCTAGGGTTTGTTCCACTGATTCCAACGATATAAATTTTGCAAATTTTGGTCATGTGGATCAAAAGTTACAAAGGTTTGAAAATTGAATCTATAACAGATTCAAATCTGTTTTTAAAACGAAACCTGGCCACGCGGCGCGTTCTGGTTGGATGATACCAGTTCGGCCGGATCGCGTAGTTGCAGCCTTTGGATCTAATCAGATCGTGCGGCACAGGACGCGTACCCCTTCGCGGTTAAGTGATCTAATCTTGCTCGCCCGATCTAGATCCTACGGCGCTGGTCTGTTTGACCGAATGTGAGCGGCGCCGACGGTGGCTAGCGGCGGCGCACGGCCAGGCGGTGGCGGTGCTGGCAAAACAGGAAGCGAGGGAGTATGGGAAGGTGCTCACCACGTTCGCAAAGGCCTGAGGAAGCTCGACGTGGTCTCCTTGGGTCAAGGGGCGCTCTGTCGTGGCGGTAATCGCTCGCCGGAGTTTCTCCTGGCGTCAGGTGGCTCTGGTTGTGGTTGGGGACGTTGCTGTGGATCACCTCGAGACAAAATGATGACGCGGTTAGACGCGCAGGACCAAAACAAAGTTGTGTGCATGAACGAGAGGTAGAGGGGCGGTCGGAAACTACCTGTGGGGCTCGTCGGAGTTGGAGCGGACGGCGGCGTCGTTCCGAGCTTGTTGCAGACGTTGCTCTGGGGCGCCCGCGGTTGTATGGGTGTTACGGGAAGAAGCGTCTGGGAGTGGGGAGTCTCCTAGTGTGCTCAGGGAGGCACGGGGCGGTTTTGAGTCGCCGGAATCGGCACCGGAGTGTCGTCGGAACAGAGGGAGTGCCAAGACAAATTGAGGCAGCCTCGGGGCAGAGAGGGAGTGGCAACAGAGGGGAAAGGAGGAGAAGACTCTGGCGTTTTAACGTGCATTGTCAAGGCGAGTAATGGTGGATGCGTTAAGATGAATTGGTGCCGCGGAATCACTGCAGGAAACGGCGACGGGAAGGGAGAAGAAGTCGCGCGGGTGAGGAGGATGAACAGGAGAGGGTGGGGTCGGCTGTCAGTGAGAAAGAGAGTGAGGGAAAGGTCCACCAGTCAGTCTCATTGCGGGTCTCGAAGTGAGTGGAAAACGTTTCGTCGTGGGAGAGGGGAGCTGGGCTGGTTCTGGGCCTTGTGGGCTCTGTCGACTGGGCTGGTCCAGATCCTATTTTTTTTCCTGTCTGCTGGCTTTTTCTTTTTCTATAACTATTTCCTGTTTTGAAATTCAAACAACCAAATAATACTCAAATCAATTCAAACAAACACCACACTTTGAAACTTTGAGATTGGTTCTGTTCAGTAACATAAACCAAATTCCAAAACCAAAATTAAAAAAAAATATTTTTAAGGTCCATTATTAATTAAATAAATAGACCATTGTTATTAAATCAAATAGATTTTGTTTTATTTAAAATTCCTTTTGAAATCTATTAATTTCCAAAATCAAATTAGTAGGTTTTATTTGGGAGTATAAAATATTTGAAAAACTTATTTAAAATAAATAAATAATTTTTGATGTTTTGGAAATAGTAAAACATTTATTAATAAAACTTGGATATTAAATCCTTATTAATTTATTTTGAATAAACCTTTACTATTTTATCAAATAGAAATATTTTATTTCAAAAGCTTGGCCAAGGTTTAATTTGGCTTTATAAAATTATCTTTATTTAGAAAACTTCTATTTCTTTTGAAGACCAAATCCTTTTATTTAAAAGATCCAAAATAGTATTTCCAAAATATTTTATTTTCCTTTATTTAAAATGTTTATCTTTTTAAATCCCTTTAGGATTTTATTTAATCCAAATAGGTTTGAGGTTCCAATTGAATTAAAAATGTTTCTTCTGGCCCTGAAAATCAAACAAAGTTTTATTTTATTCATTTATTTTCACATTACAAGATTTGGAAAATCTTGGGATGTGACAGGCTACCACCCTTAAAATAAATCTCGTCCCGAGATTTGGGGAGGCTAGGGTTACAAGCAAGTTCAAAACAACTAGGGTACTACCACCCTTAAAAATTTTCAAACAAAAATTACATATTGGCCTTCTTGGGGATCCTGAGGAAACTTCTCTAAACAAACATTTGCATTTTGTCCTTTGTTTCCACACTTGACTCATGGGCCAAGGTTGAGTTTCTCCATAGGCTTGTTCAACTTGTTTTTCATCTTTTCTGGACAGTTGCTTGCATAGTGTCCTGGGTTCTTGTAGTTGAAACAGTGGATGTCCTTGAGTTCTTTACGTGGCTCCTGTGAACAAGTTGCTACATAGTGGCCTAGATCTTTGCAGTTGTTGCACACCACTTGGCCAATCTCTTTATTCTTCGGGTTCTCTGGGCATTCACCAGAATAGTGTCCCATTTCCTTACATTTATAACATTGCACATGGCTTTTGTCTATCTTTTGCTTCATGGGTTTCTTTGATCCTTTGAATTGGGTCGTCTTATTTGGAGGTATAAGTGGTCCTTTTCCTTTGTCATCAGCCTTCTTGGTAGACTTGGATCCTTCTTGTTTCCTTTGTTCCACCATGGAATAGATGGGACATTGGATAGGAACATGGTTGTTTCCTTCACATAGGTAGCAAGTAGCTTGAGAAGTGGGACATTGTCCAACAGGATGTTTCTCTTCACAGTTGGGGCATTGATCTCCATGCTCCTTGGAAGTATGATCCTTGTCTCCACAAATAATGCAAGCTGGAGCTCCATCTAGGATAATGTTTCTGTCATGCTTGTTGTCAAAGACTCTTGTAAGATAGCTTTCTTCCATTTTGATCATTTGATCAGTCACCTTAAGCATCAGTTGGCCTTGAGTTTCCAAGAATCCTTCTAGCTTTGGATCTTCTCCACTGGAGTTGGCTATGAACGGAGCTGTCACTTGGTTCAGCTGGTGTTGAGTTGCTATGAGCTCTTTCATGCTGTCCTCTTGGTTGGTGTTGGTGTCATCAACTTTGAGGTAGGAGTCTCTTGGAGTAGTCATCTGTTTGGGTTGAAGGGAGATTAGAATAGGCAAGATATTTCTAAGGAATCAATTCTAATCACACACATCACAATTCACACAAGCAATGTGCATGCAATCAAAAACCAAAACATTTCACTCAAACAATAAAGTTCAAGCACACACTTAGGCAGCAAAATATTTTTGTTAGACCACATAAGTTGGTGTGTTTTGACTTATCTAAAATATGGTGGTCCATCTTTATGGTTTACTTGTAATCTTTCCTTCCTTCTTGATTCTTCTTACATGAGATCATGGTTTCTTTGGGAAAAACTCTTGGTTGCAATTCTTCAAATGGTGTAGGTTCCTTCTAACTTTTGCATTCCCTCAGTCTCTAAATCTTGAGCAAGATTTCCTTGTCTCACTTGTAGTCTTTAGTGATATCCAAGGTTGGAAGTCCTTGGTGAACATGCTGAAGATGTTGAAGTCATTAGAGTTGAAAGTGTTGAAGAAGTCCTTTGCACATGGTATAGTCCTTGGCCATGGGTAGGTTTGTCCATCAAGTTGAAGTAGAAGAGATGTAGAGTTGAAAAAAAATGGTTGAGGAAAGGGTTTACAAGATTGTTTGTAAATAAGTTTCGGAACAAAATACAACTCCTATTTTTCTAAGGGTTTTTGTCCAATCCTAGGGTTACAATCCTACAGGCAACACAATGCTCTGATACCATCTGTAAGACCCCTCCTTTGTAAAGGAAAGGATCCCTGTGATTGCAATTCTAGTCCCTGGATCAATAGCTAGCATCCACAGTTTAGATGTAATATCAAGAAACAAAGGTTATCATATAACTTTATAACCAGGAAGAACATAATTTTATTACATCATACATAGCTCATTTGGCTATTACATTACATTGCAGCGGAATAACTATAGTCATGGGGTCCTTCATCTTCAAAGTGCCACAGGCAGATGTTGCTTGTAGACTTTGTAATCCTAATCGATCAATCTTCAGTAAAATCAATCAAACCTGCAACATTACAAGTTACAGCCACAAGGGTCAATACATTTGAATTGTATTGACAAGTTTCACTACTATGTGTAATATGAGTGGATCCTATCTTTACATGCATTTTTGGCTAAGTAGAGTTAAAGGCTCATTTGCATAAAGCAAAATTTATCCTATCTTTTCAAAAATGGTTTTGGTCCTTTGTTAAATCTCCTTTTCCAAGTTCCTTGAACTCCTTGGTAGAAACACAAGTGTTCAAGTCCTTGTCAAAAATATCTTGAGCTACTTGGTAACCCCAAGTGCAACAAGTTTTATCAAAATCTCATGAGTTCCTTGGTAACCCCAAGTGTTCATGTTTTCAACAAAATCTCTTGAGTTCCTTGGTAACCCCAAGTACATCAATTTTTGTCAAAGTCTCTTGAGCTCCTTGGTAACCCCAAGTGCATCAAGTCTTCAAAAGTTTTCTTTTAGAAATTAGAATGTCAAGACCTCCCATAGCTTCAAACTATAGTTGCTCAGTATTGTCCATAACCGGGGACACAGCTAAGTACTTAGATTTTATTATCTTCTGCAGAAGGAGTACACTTTACCCACATGTCACAATCCCATCTTTTTGCCACCAGTGGCCACTGGATTAGCACTCACCAAGATGGAGTACTGGCAAATTGAGAATGTGACGAAGTCTTTCCAAAGGGTCCTCCCATACACCATTCCTAGCTTGTCTTCAGCACCCATGAAGCATTCCAGATCCACATGTCCAGTAAACTGAAGACAATGCATGGGTCTTCCCAATGTAGTTGACTAAGCCAGAGCCATAATAGCATGTGGTTGCACACGAAAGCCACAATTGGAGAAACATGTTCAATCTCTAAGTTTCCTGGGTGGTTTTGTTTGGAGCACAACACAAAGTGATTGCCATAGACATGGATCCTTTTGTTGCCACCTTCTCCAAATCTCAATGTATCCTTGGCCACCCAGGTGGTTCATTGAGTCCTTGTTTTATTATATAAAACACAAGTCCTTTTCTCAACTTCATAAAATTTCAACATGTATCTCTTTCAAAATATAGCATGGCTAAGCATGTAACAACTACATAGTTTTCACTAAGGAATGTATAGGGAATCCTATTAGGATTTAGCATAGCATAAGTATAAAATATCTTTTCATGCATGTTTCAAAATCCACTAAGTATAATGAAATTAGTAGGACTTTTAGATGATAGTGTAACTTGCCTTTTTGGTAGGGATTGATGGTTCACTCCTAGATCTTGCTAATCTCACACTTTGCTAACTTCACTACAATCAATCAAGCAAACATCATATCAACTAGTATTCAAATCCAATAATCTAACAAACAAACAAACACATAAAACAATGAAAACTAAGTCATGCATGTGAGCATGCAAGGGATGGTTCTATTTGCAAAGATGGTCTCCACTAGGCCTCTAAACTTTGTAAGTTCCAAATTGGTCATTTTCCAAAGTGGCAAAGTCATTTGCAAAAGGGTTTTGTCTAAAAACCATTTTGTTAAATCCATTCATTATTTTATGTGGTGGAAAACATTTTTATAAAAGCAAAAACTCTAAGTGGTTCACCAAATAAGTTGTTGTTTCTCAAACCTTGGTGTTTTGGGTTAGTAGGTTTGATCCAAAACATTTTCCCAAATTTTTTACTCCAAAACCATTTTCATAATAAAACCATTATTTTTATTTAACTAGAAATGTACAAAATCAAGTTTTCCATCCTAAACTTTACCAAACCCATTTTCCAAACTATGGGTTGGTTATTAGGGTCAGTTAGTTTACAACAAACCATTTTGCAAAGGTTTTAACCCTAAAAAAATTTTTAAACAATTTTTCTAATCTAAACAAGCACACAAAAGTTTCTGCAAAATCAAACAATCTAACAGATACTATTTGGTAAACTAAAGGCATGGTTGGCTAGGGTTTGTTCCACTGATTCCAATGATATAAAGTTTACAAATTTTGGTCGTGTGGATCAAAAGTTACAAAGGTTTGAAAATTGAATCTATAACATATTCAAATCTGTTTTTAAAACGAAACCTGGCCACGCGAAGCGTTCTGGTTGGATGATACCGGTTTGGCCGGATCGCGTAGTTGCAGCCTTTGGATCTAATCAGATCGTGTGGCACAGGACGTGTACCCCTTCGCGGTTAAGTAATCTAATCTTGCTCGCCCGATCTAGATCCTACGGCGCTGGTCTGTTTGACCAAATGTGAGCGGCGCCGACGGTGGCTAGCGGCGGCGCACGGCCAGGCGTTGGCGGTGCTGGCAAAACAGGAAGCGAGGGGGTATGGGAAGGTGCTCACCACGTTCGCAAAGGCCTGAGGAAGCTCGACGTGGTCTCCTTGGGTCAAGGGGCGCTCTGTCGTGGCGGTAATCGCTCGCCGGAGTTGCTCCTGGCGTCAGGCGGCTCTGGTTGTGGTTGGGGACGTTGCTGTGGATCACCTCGAGACAAAATGATGACGCGGTTAGACGCGCAGGATCAAAACAAAGTTGTGTGCGTGAACGAGAGGTAGAGGGGCGGCCGGAAACTACCTGTGGGGCTCGTCGGAGTTGGAGCGGACGGCGGCGTCGTTCCGAGCTTGTTGCAGACGTTGCTCTGGGGCGCCCGCGGTCGTATGGGTGGTACGGGAAGAAGCATCTGGGAGTGGGGAGTCTCCTAGTTTGCTCAGGGAGGCACGGGGCGGTGTTGAGTCGCCGGAATCGGTACCGGAGTGTCGTCGGAACAGAGGGAGTGCCAAGCCAAATTGAGGCAGCCTCGGGGCAGAGAGGGAGTGGCGACAAAGGGGAAAGGAGGAGAAGACGCTGGCGTTTTAACGTGCATTGTCAAGGCGAGTAATGGTGGCTGCGTTAAGATGAATTGGTGCCGCGGAATCACTGCAGGAAACGGCGACGGGAAGGGAGAAGAAGTCGCGCGGGTGAGGTGGATGAACAGGAGAGGGTGGGGTCGGCTGTCAGTGAGAAAGAGAGTGAGGGAAAGGTCCACCAGTCAGTCTCATTGCGGGTCTGGAAGTGAGTGGAAAACGTTTCGTCGTGGGAGAGGGGAGCTGGGCTGGTTCTGGGCCTTGTGGGCTCTGTCGACTGGGCTGGTCCAGATCCTATTTTTTTCCTGTCTGCTGGCTTTTTCTTTTTCTATAACTATTTCCTGTTTTGAAATTCAAACAACCAAACAATACTCAAATCAATTCAAACAAACACCACACTTTGAAACTTTAGATTGGTTATGTTCAGTAACATAAACCAAATTCCAAAACCAAAATAAAAAAATTTATTTTTAAGGTCCATTATTAATTAAATAAATAGACCATTGTTATTAAGTCAAATAGATTTTGTTTTATTTAAAATTCCTTTTGAAATCTATTTATTTCCAAATTCAAATCAGTAGGTTTTATTTGGGAGTATAAAATATTTGAAAAACTTATTTGAAATAAATAAATAAGTTTTGATGTTTTGGAAATAGTAAAACCTTTATTAATAAAACTTGGATATTAAATCCTTATTAATTTATTTTGAATAAACCTTTACTATTTTATCAAATATAAATATTTTATTTCAAAAGCTTGGCCAAGGTTTAATTTGGCTTTATAAAATTATCTTTATTTAGAAAACTTCTATTTCTTTTGAAGACCAAATCCTTTTATTTAAAAGATCCAAAATAGTATTTCCAAAATATTTTATTTTCCTTTATTTAAAATGTTTATCTTTTTAAATCCCTTTAGGATTTTATTTAATCCAAATAGGTTTGAGGTTCCAATTGAATTCAAAATGTTTCTTCTGGCCCTAAAAATCAAACAAAGTTTTATTTTATTCATTTATTTTCACATTACGAGATTTGGAAAATCTTGGGATGTGACACGCGTGCGGAAGGAAAAGAAATGGCCCGGGTGGCTAGTTGGGCCTGTTCAGATGCTGGGCTAGATTAGTGGCGCTAGGCCCTTTTTCATTTGTTTGCTCTTTTTCTTTTTCTGATTCGATTTTCAGAATAGATTTTCAAATGAATTCAAGTTCCATTTGAATTCAAACTTTCTTGGGATTTTTGCAGTGTGTAGTAGTCTCAAAATTGGGCACAAAGTCAGGTAGTTTGCTAAGTAAAGGCTTGTCAAGCTTGGAGATCAAAATAACAGAGACTAGGCACTTGGTTTGCAAGATTTGAAAAATGGTTTTTGAAACCATTTCCAATTTGAAAAACTTGGTTTAAATTTTACACTCAAACCTATCCTCGTAGAAGGCAACAAACTTGGTTCACAAACAATCAATCTTTCAAATGGAGATTGCCATTTGATTTAAATCTGCTCACATAAAATCATAGCACTATGTGCTTCTGTTTTTCTGAAATGAGTTTGAAATTGATCTCAAATCTATATGCATGCATGAATGATATGCAAACTTTGAAATCATTATTTAGGGATGTTACAATGCTCAAATTGTCCAATACCAGGGACATGGCTAAGTACTTAGATTCTTCCATCTGCAGAGGTTATGCACTTTCCCCACAAGATTTGATTTTCACCAAGACATGACCTTTCAGAAGCCTTCCCTTCGACCAAATGGACGCATTCAAACCTATCATCCCACTACCACCAACTGTCCAAATGGCTAAGTTATTGCAACTTAGTGAGCCCATATTGCCATGTGGCTGCACTAGAAGCTTCTTAACATTTTGGCATCTCAAATCCCTTTGTTCCTGGGTGGCTTTCCACAAGTGTGATACACAAGATAAACGATAGAAATGGGCCTTGTGTAACCACTCAACACAAACCATTCTTTCCATTCCACCCAGGTGTTTCATTCACTTAGTTGTTTTATTAAGCAAAACATAAGTCAAAGACTTAGAAATATTTCTCATAGCATGATTTTATAATCCACCCTTGGTTGCTACTAGCTATGCTAAGCATGGCAATAGCAAGTATCCAAACTTAGAGGAAATTCTAATATTTCTACAACTACTAGGATTTCCCAAGAATAGCATATAGATACTTAGCAAAATAATCATGTAAGTCCTATACAAAATATTTCTAATGCTTAGGTAAAAATATTGCGATAAATCATGAAGCACCACTTGCCATGGTCGTTTGGGGAGTAGCAACAATCTTCACAACCACAATCACTATTATCACCAAAATCTACACATAAAATAATGGCACCAAATTCACATATCAAAAATATACAAGCAAAAATATATGAATGTATGCAAATGCCATGTGATGATTTTCTACACCAAACAAGACAAGTATACAGTACTGATTCATAAACAAGACCAAGACACATCAAATAAACTTTATTTGATCTTTGAATCATTTTTCATATCATTTTTATAATCAAAACAAGCCTATAAATGTATCTGAAAAATCCAATTTTATAGAAGCAAAACATTAAACACATTGCATAAATGGATAACATTCTTTATCGTGATTCCAATGATATAAAATTTGAACGTGTGGAACAAAAGTTATGAATTTTAAAAGTTTGAATCACTATTAGATCTAATTCAGATTTTAAAACAAAGAACATGCCACGCAGCGTGTTTTGATTGGCTCGTACCGGTTCGGATGGATCGATCAACGTGGGCCATTAGATTTAAAGAAGATCGTGCGGCACAGATCTAGCGTACCCCTTCGCGTAAGTGATCTATCGTATGCGTTGGATCTGGATCTGACGGCTATCGATTAAGCGACCACAGATGGGCGGCGCTAGCAACGGCAGTACGGCGGCGCGGCTCTGCCAGTGATGTTCCGGCGGCTACAGAGGGGGCTGGGGTCAGCAGAGGGGCTTACCAGACTCGTGGTGACACGAGGAAGCTCAACGTGCGGGCGGGCAGGGTCGGGGCGCGCTATAGAGGTTGTTGGGGCTCGTCGGACTTGCGTACATCGTCGGGTGCTTGAAGATGAAGACTTTGCCGACAATGTAGACGGCCCTAGCACGAACTAGTTGTGTCAGGAGGTGCGCAAGATGGTGGTGAACACGACAGTGTAAAAGGGGAAGCAAGGGGCGCTCGAAGATTACCAGTATTTCTCGTGGAGTTGGGCGGCGGCTCTGACGTTTTCCGGCACGAACGGAAACGGCGACATGGGTCACGAGAAAGCAAACGACGGGCATCAGGGGATGCGCAAGAACATGCAGGTCATTCTCGTTTGAAGCAGAGGCAAAGGGGCGGTCGAGGCTCACTGGAATTAGTCGTCGAAGGTCGTCGGTACAGCGGCGGTTCCGGCTTGAATGCGCGCAGCCTGGTGGCGGAATGAGCGAGAAGAATGGGGGAAAATGACCACGGTGGCGAGGTGCTTAAGTATCCAGGAGCGGGGCGAGAATTACGCACGTAATCAACGGCAATCAATTGATTTTAAACATGGCAGTGAAGGAGAGGGAAGAAACGGCGAGGCCAGGTCGTGGGCAGGGTTTGGGGACGACGATGACGGGGCGTGTGGGGTCAGGTTTTCAGCGAGTGGGTGCGCGTGGCTGCAGTAAGAAATAGAGAGGGAATGGAGACCCCAGGTGGGCTGTTTTGTCTACTGGGCCGAAAGGGTGGCGCCTGGCCCAGTTCTGATTCTTTATCCTTTTTCTTTTTCTAATTCGATTTTCAGGAAACATTTTCAAATGAATTCAAATGTGTTTGATTTCAAATTCTTTCTGGATTTTTATAAAGTGAAACCTGCACATATTTAAGTATAAAATCATGTTGTTTCATCAAACCTGCTTGGTCCTTTGGAGTTTTCAAAGAAAACAGTGCCTTTACACACGTTTTAATAAATATCCAAGCTTTGGAATACATCATTCAACCATAGTATCAAATATATTTGGTTTTAGAACAATCAATCTCACATTAAAGAGTAGAATTGGTCCAATACTTTGTTTACATAAAATAATAAGCATGCAAATGCTTCTGTTTTTGTAATGACTTTGAAAATGATCCCTAAATGATTATGAATGCATGGATGATATGCAAACTTTGATAACATGATTTTTGGGATGTTACAGAAATATTCTCGTAATTGGATGGGACAAAAATCAAAGTCAATTACTTTCCGTGTGGAACAAGAAGTCCATAGGAGAGCCGGAGGGGCCAGCCGGGAGGGCCAGACCCACCCCAGGCGCGGGTGGGCCCAGCCCCGTGCCTGACTCGGGTTTGGCGACCCTGGTTGCCACCTCGGCCTCCCCCTTCGCCTATAAGAAGCCACCGATGCAGAAACCCTGAGTACCCGATCAAATATCCACGAAGCTGTCTGTAGCTGCCGCTACCATCGTCCCTAGATCGGGGGGCATCTGAAATTCTTCCCGGCACCCTGCCGGAGGGGAGATCATCCCGAAGGCCTTCTCTCTGGTATGATGCGTGAATAGTTCAACCTTGGACTATGGGCCATGTAGTTGCTAGATGGTTGTATCTCCTCCTTTGTGCTTTCATGTATAGATCTTGTGAGCTCCGTTCATGATCAAGATCTAAACTATTTGTAATCATGCATGTTGTGTTTGCAGGGATCTGATGGATATTGAGATTATTATGTTGGTTTGATTAATGGTTTTGTATTTATGATTCTATCATGTCTATGTTGTTTGTGATCTTGCATGCTCTCTGTTGTTAGTAGCTATCTTGTCCAAGTAGTTGCTAGTGACTCCAAGAGGGGGTATTTATGCTCGATAGTGGGTTCATGCCTCTGTTTTCCAAGGGAAGTGACAGAAATCTCTTCGGTTGTAGATGTGTTGTTGCCACTAGGGGGAAAACAACGGTCTCTTGTGCATGGAACATGTGGACTGCTTACCTTACACACTTTGCTTAAAGCAGATGTCTGTTGCTTGCAACTTAATACTGGGGGGGGGGTTCGGATGATAACCTGAAGGTGGACTTCTAGTCATAGATGCAGTTGGATGGCGGTCTATGTATCTTGTTGTATTGCCCAATCGAATCTCATAGGATCTTTTTGAGTAGTAATTGCATTGTTAAGCCTTGCTAAATTCCTATCAATTGCCCTGCTGTAATTTGTTTACCCTTCATGCCATGTTTTTTATCTAAGGAGAGCACCTATAGTGAACTATAGACCCCGGTCCAATCTTTACCATTGATACATCTTCCGCTGTTACTTGTTTACTTGCTGCAAACCACCATTGCCTTCCACACCATATGTTTAATCCTTTGTTACAGCAAACCGGAGAGCTTGAAAACCTCACTGATTCGTTGGGGCAAAGTCTTAAGTTTGTGTTGTGCAAGTCTCCGCGTTGCTTGCAACACCTGTGTGACGTTTCCTTCCTCCTTCTGGTTCGATAACCTCGGTCTCTACTGAGGGAAGACTTGCTTCTTGCTGCTTCACAACTTGCTCTTGGGGTTTCCAACGAATTGTGATGACCCACAAGTATAGGGGGTGTATCGTAGTATCTTCGATAAATAGGAGTGTCGGTCCCAACAAGGAGCAGAAGGTGTTGAATAGTGGTACGGAGCAGGAATTCCCTGTGAATACTTTGCAAACGGATTTTTAGTGGTTTTCTGAGAAGGCAACAAAACAAAGAGCAAGTAACAAAGAATAAATGCAGCAAGTGGCCCAATCCTTTCTTAGCAAAGGAAAAGCCGGTGGAAATACTTATAACGACCAAACGTTCTCGAAGACACATGGGAATTATGTCAATTGCTTTCGCTTCAAATAGCTGAGTACTCTTCTCGGGTGTTTGTAAGTGTTGTGTGGGTGAACCTGTGCTAACATGCTGCCTTTCCTAGGACTAATACATACTTGTGATTAAACCCCCTGCAAACATCCGTAACTACATGAAAGTAATTAAGATATAAATCCAACCACAGCCTTACACTCTGAGATCCTACACTCCCTTGTGCAAAGGTGTCCTAACGGGGGTTTAGGTTTCTGTCACTCTAGCAACCCCAAAATTAGTAGCCAAATACACAATGCATTCCCCTAGGCCCATAAATGATGAAGTATCTTGTAGTCGACATTCACATGACACCACTAGAAGAATAGCACCACGACTTAAATACTAAACCATTGAATAATAACTCATCATAGATGCACTAATAACAACATGACTTCTCCCATGTCCTCAAGAACGTAACGAACTTCTCACAAGACATCATATGGATCAAGAACAAAGATAATATGGTAATGGATAACAATCTGAACATAAACAAAAATCCAATGGTTCCACTAACAAGCATCAACTACAATAGTAATCAACACCGGGAAAGTTTCCCGTAAGAACTAAGGCAATATCCAACACAATTGTTACAGCAGGACGGAGTGTAGTGATGGTGCCGGTGGAGATGATGGTGTGGATGATGATGATGATCCCGATGAAGCCTAGCTTGATGATGGTGTTGATGGCGATGATCTCCCCTCTCCGGGAAGGAATTCCCCTGGCAGAAATCTGTCTGCCAGAGAGATCTTTTTTGTCTCGGTGTTTTCCGCCCCCTAGAGACTGCGGAAATCTATCTGTGGTCACTCGCCGAGGCTTAGTGTTCCTAAGGGAAGTTATAGGCGAATGGGGAGAGTCGGAGGCCAGGCCGGTGGGCCACACCTGTCCTAGGCACGGCCTCAGGTGGGCCCGCGCCTAGGGGGTGGTCCCCCTGCGGCCCCCCTTCGCTCCTCCTTCTGGCTTCCTTCGTCCTCAGGTAAAATAATGTGTTTCCATATTTTTCTGGTATTTTTCTGATCTTCGCAAAACTGCACCGAAACGCCTTCTTTTCCATCAGAATATAGACTCCGGCAGTCCATCCTCCAGGAATCATCCAACATGCAAAAACAGATGAAAAGCCATAAGTAAGACCTCATAATAAGACAAATATCAATGAACAGAGGTTTATGATATAGAATGGTGATGCAAATTGGGCGTATCAAAGTGCTCCACGTCAGCACCATCACGAATCCATGCTTCCTGTCCTTCACCTTGACGATGTCCTTGAGGCGGAGCTTGACGGAGTCACTCGAGAAGTTATCCTCGGAGTTGCGGAGGCTATCCTTCGTGTCCTTGGTGTACTGGTGCATCAGCTTCACCCGGTGCTGTAGAGGCTGGATCTGCATGATGAACCAACACATGGCTAGGTCCAATCCGATTAGACCCGTCTCTACAAACCACTCGATCCGCCTCATAGCGCGGGAAGCGTCATTGCCGAAGGGAAGGGTGGTCTGGGATCTCTATGTCGAGGCTTCAGCGGCGGCCCCATCAACGAAGTCCGGATACGTTTCTTCTTGGCCGGCCAGAGGGATATCTGGGCCGTAGAAGTACGCCTACTGCTAGTTCTTGCAAGACTCATGGCCGACGATGTACGGGAACCGCCGTCCATGCCGGATCTTAAAGCTAATCGTTCCGCAATTCCTAAGCTCGTCCTTGCTTGCTTCGTCTTCCCTCTTGATGGTGAAAAAGTAGATGAATATATTGAACCTAGGCCTAATCCCTAGGTAACCCTCGCGAAGCTCCGCGTAGTTGCTAAGCGCGAGGATGCTATTGGGCGATAGGTTGTAAGGTTAAACCCGGTAATGGCTAAGGACAGAAAGGAAGAAGTCGGAGATCGGGAAGGAGATGCCGTGTACCATCTGTGCTTTGAGGTACACCTTCTCTCCGGCTTAGGGAGGTATCCTTCAGCGAGACTAGCCCCACCGTCGTAGGGAGGTATCCTTCGGCGAGCAGCTCCTTGATATCGTTATCAGCGATATCGGAGCCGCGCCACTCTCCCTTGTAGGAGTCGCTTTCCTCCTCCAGCGGATCTAGCGCCGCTGTTAGATGGTCGCCGCCGGTGGACTCCACCACCGCGGAACATGGTAGCACCATACCCTCTGGGGGCACCTGGATGGTGCTCGCCGGCTTCGCCGCAGCATCGCCTGTTGCCGCCATGGACGAGGTGGATCTGTTGTTCGCCATTGGTATGTGAGAGAGGTGACTGGAAGATTGGGGAGAAGTTAGGGTTTGTCGCATCCGTGCAGAGAGCTCGAGGAGGTGCTCGCAGGAGAAAGACGATGACGCAGGGGGAGAATAAGGTGAAGAGATAGAATCTACCACGGTTGAAATTTATAACCCCCAGCGTCAAGATTCGTGCAAAGCGATCGAATGGTTGTCGCGTGGACGACATGGCATGTGCGTGCGTGGAAATTTTGCCACATTTCCAACCGCCACTGCCAACGGTTCGTATCCTTCGCGCAGGAAAAATGGACATGATTGTTTCTCTGCATGTGTGAGTTACAAGGCATCGCTGACCTATTGTCCATGTCGCTCTAGCTGACACGGGCAGGTGAGCCATCCCATCGGAAGATTACAGCATGAACGGATCCAGTCCGGCTACGAGATGAGTATGATGGAAGATTCAGTAGCTCTCAGACTTACAAGTTGAAGACGAAGATGCATTGCAGGGTTCTTGGGAGGACTACAAGATATTGCTTGACGATTTGTCGATATTCATCTAGACGGAGCATTCAACCTGAAGAGGCAAGACGGCGCAAGATCTCGGAGTTCTCCGGGGGCTACTGTTGGGGATATGCTATATGGGTATCATCATAGCATGTCTCTTATCCGGATAACCAGGGTGGCCCACAGTTGGTAGCAAGGCCTATGGCGTGCTGGGCGGCCAAGTTAGATGGATCTAGAAGGGAGGCCCATGCCGGATAAAGGAAGGCTACAGAGGAGTCACCGATGTACCTGGAGCCTTGGAGTGCAAGACACGTTAGACTAATTCACTACTAGAAAACAGGCCTTCGGTTCGATCAGAGCAACATCACCAGTCCCGGCCCATCACGAACCGCGACTAGTGCTAGCACTAGTCCCAGTCCGTGAGGCCTCCAACGGCTAGAAATGGCCATAAGCACTAGTCCCGGGCCGGACCAGAGCATTAGTCCCGGTTCGTAATACGGCCCGGGACTAATAAGCTGGCGCGGGCCAACAGCTATTTTCGGGGACTATTAGTCCCGGGTCGTATCACGGCCCGGGACTAATTGTCTATCACTATATATACAGCTCTCTCGCCAGCTGCCCTAAAGCATATGGTGGCCATTTTTCTCAAAGAAGCAAGAGAGTTCATGCCATTTTTTTTCTCAAGATTTGTCAAGATTTAGTTTGCAACAACTAAATCCAAAGCTTTAAAAGGTTAGAACTTCATTCTTTCATCTTTTATTGCTACTTTAGCTCTATAATGCTCTAGAAGTATAGAGATATGGATCAAATGCATGCATGCTCTAGAAGTAGATATAAGGATTTTGATATATATGTGTAACAAATTTTGATTAGGCACATAGTTACTGAAAATTGAAATGTGTAATTTTAGAGTTTCAGAGCTTAGAATGGAATGAGGATTTCACTGATAGAACAATAATAAAAAACTCCACATTTATCATGTTGATTGTTTTATTCAATTCACAAATTGGTGCATGTAAATTTTTCAAAATTCAAAATTAATGCTCTAGAAGCTCTCAATATAACTTGTAATAATTTTATCATGTTGTGTAATGGTTTTTGATATACTTTTACTATAATGAAGATGGTCCGGGAATGGATGTACGGTACTGACCGACGCTCTGGCGAGTTCATTAATGGCGTGCATGAATTCATCTGTGTTGCTGATGCAAACAAGCACAATGGTTTTGTATTCTGTCCATGTAATGGATGTAGGAAGCAGAAGGATTACTCTGACACAAAAACCCTTCACAGCCACCTGTTGAAGTTCGGCTTCATGCCCAATTATAATTGTTGGACCAAGCACAGAGAGAGAGGGGTTATAATGGAAGACAATGAAGAAGAGGAGGAGGATGACAACTATCATGGTTTCCCTGAGTACGGTGATACTTCCATGGGGGATGCTGAAGGGGAGGATGAAGAAGAGACACATGATGAACCCGCTGATGATCTTGGTCGGACCATTGCCGATGCACGGAGATATTGTCAAACTGAAAAGGATAGGGAGAAGTTCAATCACATGCTAGAGGATCACAAAAAGTTGTTTTACCCAAATTGCGAAAATGGTCTGAAAAAGCTGGGCAGCACACTGGAATTGCTGCGATGGAAGGCTGAGTGTGCTATACCTGACTCCTCATTTGAAAAGTTGCTGAAATGATGAAGAATATGCTTCCAAAAGATAACGTATTGCCTGCCAATACGTATGAAGCAAAGAAGGTTGTCTGCCCTCTAGGTTTAGAGGTTCAGAAGATACATGCATGCCCTAATGACTACATCCTCTACCGCAGTGAGGAGTATGAGAATTTAGATGCATGCCCGGTATGCACTTCACTTAGGTATAAGATTAGACGAGATGACCCTGGTGACGTTGAGGGCGAGCGCCCCCGGAAGAGGGTTCCTGCGAAGGTGATGTGGTATGCTCCTATAATATCACAGTTGAAACGCTTATTCAGAAACAAAGAGCACACCAAGTTGTTGCGATGGCATAAAGAGGAACGTAAGTCAGACGGGATGTTGAGACACCCCGCTTATGGGTCGCAATGGAGAAAAATCGATAGAAAGTACCCGGACTTTGCAGATGACGCAAGGAGTTTAAGGTTTGGTCTAAGTACAGATGGCATGAATCCCTTTGGGGAGCAGAGCTCCAGTCACAGCACCTGGTGTCGTGGGAATGGTCACGGAAGATGCTGTAATCGGCAGCGAGTAGTAGAACGAGGGGCAAGGGCGGCCAGCCATCTGCGGTGCGAGATGAGGGCGGAGACACAGGGTTTACCTAGGTTCGGACCCCCGGAGGGTAAAGACCTACTCCTGCTAGATTGTATTATGGAGGTGGTACAATGGGCGAGCTCGGCGGCTAGGCGGCGAGTCGCTTGGGTGTATGATGGAACGTATCTCTACACGCCCTACAGGGAGCTTTACATAGGCTCACCTCCCCTAGGGTTTACATATCTCAACCGAATCAGTTAAAGCTTCGGTACTCATTTAACCTAATCCGACTGGGCCTATCTACTCGCCTGGGCCTTCAGCTTCCAGTCGCTTGGGTCCTCGCTGGGCTTCGATCCAGTCGCCGTCTTGTAGGCCCACTCGCCAGGTCTTGGGCCAGTCGGAAACGTCCTGCTGGTTATACCCCGGTAGGCGCATCCCCATCAGTAGTCCCCGAGGCCGTCGTCGATTAGGCGTAGGTGGCTGCTGGCAATCGGAGTTTACGGCTTCAGAGTAGACATCCAGTCGAATCGTTGGCGGGCTCCTGTATAAAGGAGAAAACTAATCATCCAGATCGCAGCTTTGGCGAGTCAAGTCGGCGCAACATTGTCGGGTCGGCGAGCCGAGTGGCCGAAGTTGGACCGTTAAACGTGGTCAAACTAGCCGTTGGGGTAATCCAACGGTAACTTTTGGCGTAATCACCGCGCAGTAACGACTCCCTGATTTGGCGGGTAACAACCGCTATATAAGGGGAATGGCAGGCGATCAGAGAACCACCTTCTCGCCATTTCCTCCGACCGCGCGCACTTTCGCCTCCCTTCGCATCGCGATCCAGCCGATCAGAAATCCTCCGATCCCCCACAAATCTTTCCGCCATGGCCTTCTCCACCAAACCTTGGGGTAGATCTAAGTGCATGCGGGCGCAACTGGCTTCCTTCGAGGAGGCCGGAATCCTGCGAGCCGGAGAGGTGACCCCGAACCCGCGAGAGAGGGAATTCATCTGCTTCACCAGCCATCTTGAACGGGGGCTAGGGTTCCCCACGTCCCTGTTCTTCCGGCGCTTCTACGCCTACTACGGGATCCAACCAGCGGATCTGTGTCCCCATAGTATTGAGCATCTCACCATCTTCGTGGCGTTCTGCGAGTGCAACTTGGGCTGCCGGCCCTACTTCCCTCTATGGCAAGATCTGTTCCATGGACGGATCAACCGCGAGGAGGCGGGCGGCCCAATGCTTGCCGCAGGCGGCCTAACCTTCCAGCTGAAGTCGAAGGCTTCATTTTTCGACTTGATGCTGCCCGCCAAGGCGGCGAGCGACTGGAAGAATTCGTGGTTCTATGTGGCCGAGGCGAGCCCAGAGGGCGAGACGGCGATCCCACAGTACTCCGCCAACCGGTCCGAGCCACGCCGTCTTCCAGTCGGCAAGCTCCCCAACGACCAGCGGATGGTCGTTGACGAAATGCTGCAGACCATCCGTGGTTTGAAGAAGAAGGGCCTCCAGACGATCAACCTATACAACTGCTGGCTCGGGCGGCGGCTCGTCCCTCTGGCTCGACGCTACCACTACATGTACCAGTACACGGGCCGGGAAGACTCGACGAAGGCCTGCCTCGCCGAGTGGAAGCTCGAGGACTACATCCCAGCACTGAAGAAGATCGCCCAGCGGTGTACCTGGACGCACAAGCTGGGGTCGCCCCTTATACCGCAAAGCGTCCAGCCCCAACAGTAATCACCTCGCTTCACTCGCAGTCGCAGTTTTTGCAGTCGCGGTAATTCTAATTTCACCTTGCTTTCTTTGCAGCTTTTCCAAGTGGTGGAAGGATGGCTCCCGCCTTCGGACGACGAGAATTCGAGCTCGTCCGTCTAGGACATGGACGAGTCGCCTCCCGCCATAGGCGATTCCGGGAGCGACGAGAATAATGACGACGACGAGTCCGAGGAGGAGGTCGCCCCGCTGGTTCGCAAGACCCGCGGGCAGCGACAGCGTGAGCTCGAGGCGAGTAAAAGTCTCGAGCGTCACGATGACGATGATGAACTTCCGGAGACCACCTCGCGCCGCCAGGCTACTCCGTCAAAGAAGAAGAAGAAAGATAAGGAGGCAGAGGCCCCTCCGAAGAAGAAGACGAAGCCGACAAGGCTGGCCTCGCCACCGCACTCGGCGAGCAGCTCTGACGCCCACAGCCCGGCCAAGGACGAGGCACCGCCGACGACAACCGTGCTATACACGGCCCCCGTCGAGGTGCCTCTGGCTTCGATGCCTCCGCCATGCGCCCCAGTCTCTGGGCTGGGGGAAGCTCCGGCTGCAGCGGCTTCGCCTCACAGGGAGGCTCCTGCCAAAGATGTCCCAGAGGCTCCGGTTGCGGCCTCGACGACGAAGAAGCCATTCGTGTCTTGGGCACGACGTCCTGGAGATGGGGCTTAGCCGCCAACTGGGCCCTGAACTGGAGAAGCCGGCCGGCCTCCGCACGGGGCTACGCTTCATTCCCGTCGCCAAGTGAGTACACTCACCTTCCTTTGTTTTCCATAGCAACTTGGATTATCTTTCTTACATGATTGATGTACAGGACCAGAGTGAAGAGGATGGGCCACCCGACCGTGGCTAAGGTGCCATCCGTTGTCAGCGAGGAGGATCCTTCCCGTAAGAGGAAGGCGGACGTTGTCGTCGTCCCTACGGATGGCGGCAAGAAGGCCAAGGGCGATGACATCGTCACGATCTCTGACGACATGGCGGTCGCGCCGCCTGAGCCCGCAACGGAGGCGGCCGCGTCCACGAAGGAGGGCGCCCCCTCGCCTGGAATGGCCGAGCCGAACTCCTTCGGGGCAGGTGCCTCCATCGCGACATTCCCGCGCTTCATGGCCAAAGCGGCCGCGGCGAGTGGAACTTCGCCATCGAGCCGTGCACATGGGGTCACCGATGCGGAAGTCGACCAGCGTCATGGGTACACGCCAGCTCTCCTCGCGTCCGTGGATGCGATACAACTCCATGGCATGCTTGGCGCAGCCAGGTATATCCAGTCCCCGAGGATCAGGTCGGTGTTTTGCAGCGGTCTGATTCTTTAAGCGCCTTGTTATTATTTTTCGCATCCAGTCCCCGAGTGCGCACTCGCTGAATTTCAGCAGGTGGGCACTTAGAATTTCTTGATTGCCAGTCCCCGAGTGCGCACTCGCTGAATTTCAGCGGGTGGGCACTTAGAATTTCTTGATTGCCAGTCCCCGAGTGCGCATTCGCTGAATTTCAGCGGGTGGGCACTTAGGATTTCTTGATTGCCAGTCCCCGAGTGCGCACTCACTGAATTTCAGCGGGTGAGCACTTAGGATTTCGCTTCGGCTAACTGTTTGAATGATGTGCAGGGTCTGCAACGTGAATCAGCTGACCGATTGGCAGCGAAGCACCGTGCAGAGAAGGAGCTGGCCACCGTCCAGGAAGCGAATAAGGGTCTTCAGGCGGTTGCCGTGAAGGCGGAGGAAGCTCGCCAGGGACTTGTCCCCATGGGTGAATTGGCGACGGCGCAATCGGCCCTGAGCTCGGCTGAAAAGCGGATCGCCAATCTCGAGCGCGAGCTGCGAGAGGCGAAGGAGGAAGCGAGCTCGGCTGATGGGCGAGCCAAGGCCGCCATTACAGCCGTCGAAGAAGATCGTAAAGTGTCGGACGCCCTTGTTGCTGGGCTTCAGGACGACCATACTTCGCTTCAACGCTTCATCACGGATCTCGCCCGCCCGTTGATTGGTGAGTGCATCTGCCTCTGCCAGTAACGTGTGCTTTTTTTTTGTGATGTCCGACGTACTCATTGTTGCCTTCTACTCGCAGGTCGCATCATTGATAGCGTGGAAGAGGCGAGCTCATTCGACGCGCTGCAGTGCGTGGCCACGCTCGTCGACTCGGCGACGTTGTCGGCGACGTGCATCCGTGCCTACGTCCAGGAAATATCACCCACAGAGGTAATTCCCAGTGACCTCGTCGAAGTGTGGAAGTACTTGGAGAAGGCGCCCTCAGTCGTTGGATTCATGACGCGATCGGAATTTCGGCGCGGAGCAGCGACGGCGCTTAGCCTTGGACTTGCTCACTTCCCGGAGGACTTCGACCTCGACAATGTGACGAGTGGCTACCCTTCGTCGAGTGGCGCGGTGGAGCTTTCCGAGGTTCTCAAGTTGACGGACCGCGCCGCGATGTACTCCGAGAATGTCTGGGCGATGGGCGACCTCCTTCCGTACCAGGAGACAGTCGTCGCGCCCAATGACCCCGAGCCACCGCAGCGGGATTTGAAGGTCGTGCAGCCCTTCCGCGCAGCGATGGCGGGTGAGCTGACGACGTACCCGTCAAACCCCTATACGTCGTTCATCCGCAATCGCCGGGGTGTTGGCGAGTCGTCGTCGAAGCCTGCAGAATGGGGTAGTTTTCCCTGTGGCGTTAGTAGCAGGTCTGCCGTACAGGCATATTTTGTAATTTGAGACAATGCGACATGCTATTAAATGAGACATCGTGTCTGTTTTGGGATTTGTCATATGTTTTGTGATTGAGTTTTGAGCGAGTCCCCGAGCGCGTCCGCCCTTTTGTGGGGTTTACCTTGTGTGTGATATGTTTGTTGTTTTTGAATATTTTATTACTGTGATCTACTCGTCCGGACTCGAAGAGCCAGTCGCAGGGTGACTCCCTTGAACGCTCTGTACTTCACCGTTTTCCCTTGCGCGAACGGGGTCGGGTGGCCGAGTCCCCGAGCGTGGTACTTGGTTGTTCTAGGCGCGACTCGAGGGTGGGTGAGGACTTGACGCGTTAGTTTGGGCGCGTCACTCCTGCCTGGCCCGTTGGGTCAGTCGCGTGGCGAGTCCTGGGCATGCTCTCCTACTTGGCGTTTTTCCCGAGCCGCTCGTGATGAACTAGTCGTCAGTCCCCGAGCGTGGTACTTGGCCGTTCGAGTCGCTATGTTGAGGATGCGGATGACCATGGTCGCTGTAAGAAGCGAAGGCAGTTCTCTTGGCTCGTAGAGCCAGTCGGGCTGGGCGACTCCAATGGGGCTCCGGGTAGGCGTTTTTCATGGACGATGCAAGACCTGAGGTGACTCAGTGCTCTCGTACCGCACTACTTAGCCATGCTGATCGCTGTACCAAAGGTTGACTTCTGCGATTAGCTTGACGCTGTTATTATGAGTGCGAGTGGCACAAGACACGGAGAGTAGGCACAATTTGCGGTAACCAGTTCTTTTTATTTCATAGCGACTGGAGAGTACATATGTGGGGTTCTAGGAGTAGAACTTTCGTAGGAGGTTTACATTCCATGGTCGCTTAACTTTGAGTTCTCCGTCCCCGCGGACATCGATGAGGTAGTAGGCATCGTTGCCGAGTACTCGCCTGATGGCGAATGGCCCTTCCCACGGAGGGGAGAGCTTGTGCATGCCCTTCTTGTCCTGGATGAGGCGCAACACCAGGTCGCCTTCTTGGAAGGTGCGAGTTTTCACCCGCCGGCTGTGGTAGTGGCGGAGTCCCTGCTGGTAGATGGCGGTGCGTGACCGAGCGAGGTCACGTGCCTTGTCGAGTTGATCGACTCCGTCTTGGCGGGCGAGTTCGTTTGTAGCCTCCGTGTTGTGGACCACCCGTGGCGAGTAATGCTCGAGGTCGGTGGGCATGACTGCCTCGGCACCGTATACCATGAAGAAGGGGGTGAAACCTGTCGACCTGTTGACCGAGGTGCGGATCCCACAAATGACAGAGGGCAGCTCCTCGACCCAGCACCCGGCGGTGCGTTCGAGTGGTACTTTGAGTCGTGGCTTCAGGCCGTGGAGGATGCTTTGGTTGGCCCGTTCCGCCTGGACGATGGATTCTGGGTGGGCGACCGACGTGAGGTCGAGCCGGATGTGGTGCTCTTCGCAGAATTCTGCCATGGATCCTTTGGGAAGTTGGTGCCGTTGTCCGTGATGATGCTGTTTGGGAACCCGTAGCGATATATGAGCTCGCGTAGGAATTTAGTGGCGGTCTTCCCGTCGCATTTCCGGACTAGCTTGGCCTCCACCCACTTTGTGAATTTGTCGACCGCGACCAGGAGGTGGGTGTAGCCGGAGGGAGCCTTCTTGAAGGGGCCTACCATGTCCATGCCGCACACAGCGAATGGCCAGGTGATGGGGATTGTTTTGAGCGCTGAGCTCGACACGTGCGTCTGGTTGGCGTACTTCTGGCACCCGGCGCACCGCTGGACAATGTTGACAGCATCGGTGTGTGCGGTGGGCCAGTAAAAGCATTGCCGCATAGCCTTGGCGACCAGAGAGCGGGCGCCGGCGTGGTGGCCGCAGTCACCGGAGTGGATATCATGGAGGATCTTGCGTCCTTCGGCGGGTTGGACGCAGCGTTGGAACACGCCGGTGACGCTTCGCTTGTGGAGCTCGCCGTCAATGATGGTGTAGGACTTGCATCGGTGGGCGACCATCCGAGCGTCCGTCTCGTCTTCCGGCAAGGTGCCGCCCTCCAGGTAGGCGATGTAGGGCTTGGTCCAGTCGTCTGGCTCGGTGACGAGTGCGACCAGGGCTGCGTCCGGCTGTAACGGGACTCCGGTGTCGATCTCCCTCAGTGGAGAGACTGATGGCTTGGTTATTGTGTCGAGGAAGACGCCGGTGGGTGGTGCGAGTCGAGCCGACCAAATGCGAGAGAGGGCGTCGGCCTCCTCGTTCTTCCGCCTGTCGATCCACTCGACGGAGTAGCCTGTGAAATGTCCGCCCAGCTTGTAAACTGCTTGGCGGTACGCCACCATGGTGGCGGAGACGGCGTCATAGGTGCCAGCGACTTGCCCCGCGATGAGGTCGGAGTCTCCGTAGCAGCGTAGGCGGTTGACATTCATCTCCTTGGCAGCTTGCATGCCGTGGAGCAAGGCCTCGTACTCGGCCATGTTGTTGGTGCAGGGTGTGAAGTCGAGGCAGAGGACGTAGCGGAGCTTGTCACCCTTCGGTGAAGTTAGCACGATCCCTGCGCCTGCGCCGTCCGCGTTCTTGGAGCCGTTTAAGTGCAGGCTCCAGTAATGGAGGTATGTCAGCTTCTCTGGCTGCTGGGCCTCTTCCCAATCGGCGATGAAGTCTGCTAGGACCTGCGACTTGATAGCTTTTCGTGGCTCGTATTTGATGTTGTGGACGCCGATCTTGACGGCCCATTTGGCGACCCTCCCGGTCGCCTCGCGGTTGCGGATGATGTCTTGCAGTGGTGCTGAGGAGACGACCGTGATCGGGTTCTCCTGGAAGTAGTGCGGCAGGCGCCGCTGAGCTCTGAAGACCGCGTATACCAGCTTTTGGTACTGCGGGTACCGCTGGCGCGACTCGGTAAGGACCTCGCTGATGTAGTACACCGGTCGCTGTACTGGGCGCTCCTTTCCTTCCTCCGGTCGCTCGACGACCATGACGGCGCTGACGACGCGTTCGGAAGCCGCGACGTAAACCAGCATGGGTTCTTTGTCGGCGGGGGCGGCGAGTAGCGGTGCGGCGAGTAGCACCTTATTGAGGTCGCGTACTGCGTCATCCGCCTCCTTGTCCCACTAGAAGGTGGGGTTCTTTCGCATCAGGCGGTATAGGGGCATCGCCTTTTCGCCCAGGCGCGGGATGAAGCGACTGAGAGCCGCTACTCCCCCGGCTAGTTTCTGGACGTCGCGCAGGCACTCGGGTTTGCCGAGCTGGGCGATCGATTTTCGTGGGGTTCGCCTCGATCCCTCGCTTGGAGACGACGTACCCCAGTAGTTGTCCTGCTGGTACACCGAAGGTGCATTTGCATGGGTTAAGCTTTATCTTGTATTTTCGCAGGTTGGCGAATGTTTCCGCTAGGTCGGCGAGTAGGTTACCCTGGCGAGCGGATTTTACGACCACGTCGTCGATGTAGACGTGGATGTTGTGGCCAATTTGGCTCGCGAGGCACTCTTGCATGCACCGCTAGTAAGTCGCCCCGGCGTTCTTGAGGCCGAAGGTCATGGCGGTGTAACAGAATGCTCCGAATGGCGTGATGAACGCCGTCTTCTCCTCGTCTTCGACGGCCATATTGATCTGGTTGTACCCAGAGTAGGCGTCGAGGAAACATAGCGACTCCGAGCCCGCGGGAGGACGAACTGCTCCTTTGGGCAGGCGCTGTTTAAGTTTGTGTAGTCAATACACATCCTCCAGGTTCCGTTCTTCTTCTCGACCAGGACTGGGTTTGCCAGCCACTTGGAGTACTTGATTGGCCGGATGAAGCCTGCAGCATGTAGACGCTGCACCTCCTCGGCGGCGCTCTTCATTGAAGGGCCGCAGCGACTGTTTGACGGGTCACACTTTGGGGTCAGCGTTTAGCTTGTGCTCAGAGAGCTCCCTAGGGACACCAGGCATGTCAGAGGGCTTCCATGCGAAGATGTCCCTGTTCTCACGGAGGAACTCGATGAGCGCGCCTTCCTATGCTGGGCTCATGCCCGTCCCGATCGACACCGTCTGGCTGGAGTCGCCTGGGACCAGCTAGACGGTGCGGGTGTGCGTCGTTGCCTCGAAGGTTGAGGTGTTTGCGCCCTCCGAGTTGGGCTTTTTGAGTATGGTGGGGTCGTCGTTGTTGACCCCGCTCGCGTACTTGGCGAGTTCATCGGCGTGGTTGGTCTCCACCGTGATGACGGCGTCAGCGTGTTTGGCTCCTTTGGCCTCGCACTCGGCGGCCATGTCGGGGTCGCCGTTGATGGTGATGACGCCGCACGGCCCAGGGAGCTTCATCGCGTTGTACGCGTAGTGGGGCGCTGCCATGAACTTGGCGAACGCCTGGCGCCCCAGGACGTAGTGATAGGGGCTGTCGAAGGGCACCAGCTCGAAGACGATCCGCTCGGTGCGGAAGTTTGCTGGTGTGCCGAAGGTGACTGGCAGCGTAACCTTGCTGATCGGTTACGCCTTCCGACCGGGGACGATGCCATGGAACGTGGTGTGGGTCGTCTCGATCATCGACTGCGGTAGCCGCAGCCGCCTGAAGGTGTCCAGGTACAGGATGTTGATGGAGCTGGCGCTGTCCATCAACGTCTTGGGGAGCCAGTAGTCGCCGACCTTAGGATTGACTACCAGGGCGACTCGACCTGGGTACTCGATGCGTGGCGAGTGGTCTTGGCGGCTCCAGGTGATGGGCTGCTCCGACCAGTTGAGGAACTAGGGAACGTCCATCTGGGCCACCGTGTTGACGGCGACGGCGCGGGCGATGACCTTGTTTCCGTGCTTCGTGTTGAAGCCTGTGAAGGTATGGAGCGATCCGGCCACTTTGCCGAATTTTCCGCCGTTTGGCGGGTCGTTGTGGGGGTCCTCCCGTGCTCGCACTACTAGGAAAACGGCCTTTAGTGGCGCACCTGAAACCATCATCTTTGGCGCACCTGCAGTGCGCCACGGGCCTTGCGCTACGGCTATCTCTCAGCCGTGGCGCACTGCCTAGTGCGCCACGGTTGTGTAGAGATAGGCGTAGCGCACCTCCTAGTGCGCCACAGAAGTTTGGCATGGTGCGCTTCCCCTTGGATCTTCTGTGGCGCACTACCTAGTGCGCCACTAAACATCCATGGTGCGCTTTAGGTGTAGTGCGCCACAGAAGGTAGACCATGTGCGCCACAGATGTATTTTTTGTTTTTTTTTAATTTCCAAGCCAGATTATATGCAATACAGATTATATACAATATTACAGCAGATATACACACACAGATACAAGATATACAATTATATATATAAATACTCAATATGAAAAACAAGATTGAAACAAATACATATAGATAAGTCTCATACATGAATACATAGTCTAAGTTACATTGTTTTGATCATGTTACAAAGTAGTAGTTGGTGACATGCGAATACATGTGTCGATCGAACAAGTTAGAGCTCGGAAGCTCGCCTAGACATCTAAACTAGCTAGCTAGACACAAACGCGGGGTAAATAACCAAAGAAGATAAGCATGATCACCGCCGCGACGAAGGTGTAGGTCTTCATCCGGTTCCTTGTCCTAACTACCGCTAGATAGCGCGTGTATCTAGCTTCCGCCTCCGCCATAGTGTTGTACCCTTTGTAGCTATTGCCGCTGAAATGGTGCACCTGTCTCCGACAGTCTTCCCAATCATCGTAGACTCCGGGAACCCGTCCCTTGTACACGACGTACCACGTCATCTACAAGTTGACAATAATAACTAACCGGTGATTGAAAAACATGTATAATTAAAGTCGCATATGAAGATACACTTATAGAAAGTACTCTTAAATCAAAAAGACCAAACTCAAAAATCATGCCTCATATATAACTAGGTTGTTGGACACAGGAATATGCTTATGACGGGACTGTTAGCCAAGTAGGATGCACAATTCCTGGACTTGTGCATATCACAAGGCTAACAATCCCGTCATAGCACATTCACATATATATTGTGCCACGACATTTCAATCATCGGCATATTCTCAAAAAAGACAAAAATAACTCAAAAAGCATGCCTCATATATAACTAGGTTGTTGGACACAGGAATATGCTTATGACGGGACTGTTAGCCAAGTAGGATGCACAATTCCTGGACTTGTGCATATCACAAGGCTAACAATCCCGTCATAGCACATTCACATATATATGGTGCCACGACATTTCAATCATCGTCATATTCTCGAAAAAGACAAAAATAACTCGAAAAGCATGCCTCATATATAACTAGGTTGTTGGACACAGGAATATGCTTATGACGGGACTGTTAGCCAAGTAGGATGCACAATTCCTGGACTTGTGAATATCACAAGGCTAACAATCCCATCATAGCACATTCACATATATATTGTGCCATGACATTTCAATCATCGGCATATTCTCGAAAAAGTCAAAAATAACTCGAAAAGCATGCCTCATATATAACTAGGTTGTTGGACACAGGAATATGCATATGACGGGACTGTTAGCCAAGTAGGATGCACAATTCCTGGACTTGTGCATATCACAAGGCTAACAATCCCATCATAGCACATTCACATATATATTGTTCCACGACATTTCAATCATCGGCATATTCTCGAAAAAGACAAAAATAACTCGAAAAGCATGCCTCATATATAACTAGGTTGTTGGACACAGGAATATGCTTATGACGGGACTGTTAGCCAAGTAGGATGCACAATTCCTGGACTTGTGCATATCACAAGGCTAACAATCCCGTCATAGCACATTCACATATATATTGTGCCACGACATTTCAATCATCGACATATTCTCGAAAAAGACAAAAATAACTCGAAAAGCATGCCTCATATATAACTAGGTTGTTGGACACAGGAATATGCTTATGACGGGACTGTTAGCCAAGTAGGATGCACAATTCCTGGACTTGTGCATATCACAAGGCTAACAATCCCGTCATAGCACATTCACATATATATTGTGCCACGACATTTCAATCATTGGCATATTCTCGAAAAAGACAAAAATAACTCACACTTGTCGTCCGAGAACCAAAGAGTAAGCAAAAAAACCAAGAATTGATTGATATATAATAATAATAAGCAAAATAAGTAAGCGGTGATTCATAAACCTAAAAAGATAAGTACACTTGTCGTCCACACACACACACAAAGGTCATCTATAGTTTGCAACTATAACTAGGCCAACATCAAGCCTTCTGGCTCGTCTTAGGGAACGGGAGGACGCCCTGTCTCGTCATGAACTTCCTATAGTCACCCTGCATCTCTAGGTGATCTTCTATGTCACGGTTATTCGGGATATTTCCTCCGTAGAAGATCCCCCCGAAGTCCTGACATCACGAAAGATGATTGCCCCAAACTGCTGCTGGATGCGATACATCTCTTGTCTAATATCCGAATCATTGATCTTGGCCTTTGCTTCGACCCACTGTTTGAGATGATATGGCAGCGTAGAATTCTGCTGGTCAAGTAGGAACGCCCTCATGTGATGGAGTGCGTAGTAGGCTTCCTTCTTACTGTTTTCCGGCTGCTTCACGCAGGGGAACTCTGTTACGTGGTTGAAGACGTGCCTGCCGAACTTGACCTTCTTACGCACGAAGCTGGTGCCTTCCGTCGAGGCAAAGCCAGTGAGAGCATCATCCAGAACTTCCTTGATCTTGTCGTAGTTTTTCTTCTTTTCTAGACTCCCCGAGTCGAAATACGTGGCGTGGGAATGCTTCGGCGATAAGGAGATGAGCGTTCAGTGTTCATCTCTGCGCAAAAAATTCAAATGGAATGTGTTGAAAAAAGAATGATGATGATCTAATAAAGCCAATCGACGGTGGCGACTGAATAACGACTTACTCGGGAAAGTAAGGCACGAGAATGTATTCCTTTGTCTTGTTCGCCACGAGGATTCTTTTTAGGTACGAGGCCACGATACGTCGTTCGGCGGGGGAACCCAAGCAGCCGTCACGCATGTAGTAGGGGTCCACTATAGCGATGCCCGGTGTGTTCTCTCTAATGATCTGCGTGGCCAGGCTGAGAGAAAAGAGACGGACCATGGTATAGTGCAGCGGGTATAGGTGGAACATATTGAAGATGTCCTCGAACCGCAGGAAGAACAGATCCGCGGGGGCAGTGTCGACGAAGCCCAAGCGTGGTGGCACCTTAACCACGAATACCGGGTGTGAGGGATCTTTCTCCGATAGAAGGTGTCTCTCTATCGTCAGCACGCCGTCATGCACACTCTGCAGTTCCGAACTGGCGAGCTTCCGCAAATTCTTAGGTAACATGGGCTCACCCGCCACATGAATCCTCCACATAATACCCTCGGGTCTTGGTGGCCCGTCCCGAAACCTGATCGGATTCGCAGTTGTTGACGCCACCGGCTGGCTCGAGCTGCTAGATTTTCTTTTCCTGCCCTTTTTTCCTTTTGGAGAGCGGGCAGGCACCGCAATCTGAGCACCGGCCGCCCTATGTAGTGTATCAGGGCTTAGAATAAAGGGCCGGTTGGTTGTATCAGCTGGCTCTGTAAAGGCGCAAGCTGGAGGCGTCTCCTGAGAACCAAACAGATGCTTGGTGATAGTGGCTTTCTCTGTGGGGCCACCAGCTAGGTCTTCTTCGTTGCCAAACTGAGTGCTGAAGAAGTGATCATTCCAGTCTTCGTCGTCCTCGGCCGGATCCTGCGCCATGTGCATATCATCAACATGATCATCTGACCCACCGCGTGGAGGTGACGGCGAGGGCGGTAAGGGGGCCTTGCCACCGCTTGTCGCTGGCACGACAGGCGGTGCTGTTGTCTGTGGCGTGATGGCCCCCGCCGTCCCCAAACGGATCATGCTCTTTGGCCATAGCAAGAACAAGCCGAAGCAACTTCTGAGGACAGACAGCTCTTCTTCATCCGCTCCTGGGGGTTGAATGGGAGGTTCCAGGTCGTCGCAGCCCCTTAGCACCCGACTAATTTTAACCCTGTGCACGCTATCTGGCATCGACTTTGAGTGGAACATGCACTGCAAGGGTTGAACAATGGTACCCTTGGCAACATCCCTCAGCTCGTTGTTCACGTAGGATAAGAGAGTGCAAGGAACATCCGTCTGCAGAAAACATGTACGGCGTCGTTAGAGAGAGATGCCACAAGAGTAATATATAGATGGCATGAAAGGCGGTAATTAAAGCAATTTGTTTACCGTGATGGCGTCGAGATCGGCTAATGTCGACGCACCGCATACGGCGACGGGCGTGCAAGAGACGGAAGGGCTGCTTGATGGCGCAGTGCTGGCCGCCGGTGTATTCTCCCTACCGACGGGTGCTTGGAGCTCCGGTGCCGCCGCGACGATGGCAGGGGGGGCACCAACATGTACTACGGCGCCGCGGTGATGGCAGGGGGAGTCACCAACACTTGCGGCGCCGCGGTGCTAGCGGGCGGAGTCACGAACACGTAGTTCGCCTGATTCGTCGGCGCCGCGTTGTTCGAGTGGCTGCTGACCATGCTTGGAATCGGGCACGGCCCTACTCGACCACCCGCACTCCAGTTCGGTATTGACTCCACCAAGGTAGGCAGGAAGGACGTGAGGGTGATTGCCAGGTTGTCTTGGACGATCTGCGGGATCCGCGCCACTTGTGCCTTAAGTTCTTGAACCTCTCGGTTTTCCTCCTCGCTCCTTCCCGACGGCGCCACATGCGTCCTCGGCGGTGGACCAAAATGATCCACCCAATTCTTACCCCCGAGGCCGGCCAGACGGCCAGCCGACGACGGCTTCTTCGTAACCGGCTCTATTTTCTTGGCCCGGTTGATCGCCCTGTTAAAAGGGTTATCCCACCGGGTGGCCGCCGTCGACCCCTGGGATGAGGAACCCTGGGATCCATGACTAGCAACAATTTCCTCCTCCTGCAGAAGAAGTAACAGTGAATCATTTAGATCATCGATTAGATTGCAATCGTGTTGATCCGCGGTAATTAGATTATACTTACCAAAATTTCCTCGAATTCCTTCACCGCAGGATCCGCGGTGAGTTGTTTGGTTTTTGGGTCCACATGGTAACGGGCCCTGATGAAGTTTCAAACCTGCCCGGGTTCGAATTTAGCAAAGGGGTTTTCTATCCCCTTGGATCTATACTCTTCGTCCTCCTTATTCCATTTGGCCTCCGCGGTTCTGTATCCACCAGATCCGAGATGGTGATGACCTATATTCATCGCCTGCAGCACCTTTCCCCGATTACTATTGGCCAGGGCTCTTTCGGATTCACACCTCTCCTTGAACTCCCCGAACTGATCTTCGGTGATCTGCGGGTCAATCTTCTGGATCTCCTCGAGACTTTTGCCTTCTATATAGATCTTCTTCTTTATCCGGGTTCTCCAGCTGGCCAGGGCGGTGCTCATCTTTGTGAGGACGGATTTGTTTACTTCGTTCCCATGATAATTTGTGTTCTGATACTTAGCGGGGAACTTGTATCTAGCGTGCAGCTTCTCGAAGAGGAGTGTGCGCAAGTGGCCATTATCTTTATGCCGGAGATTCTCGGTATTGATCGAGATGGTTGTCCGGGTGATTGCCGCCACTTGCCCACCTTACCCTTTGACGACAAGGGCGGGCTCCAAAGGAACCCCTGATGGGCTCACTGCGGTAATTTCCTCCCTGACCGTGCCGACCGTGTTCGGGCGCCGGTCCTTCGGCTTCTTCTTCTTAGGAGGGTTGCTACCACTCTCTATGCCCTCGCCGCCATCAGTGGTTTCATCGTCCGCCGTTCCTTCGGCTTCTTCCTCCGCGTCTTCCATCTCATCATCCTCGCTCTCCGAAGGATGGTATTCTTCATCGTCTTCTAGACGCTGGGTCGCCTCCCAGAATGTCAATTGTTTATTCGGAGGTCTGAGTTCTCCTTCAGCGCTGATGCGCTTAGAACATCCAGCCTCGTCGTTGTCACACATCTTTGCACTAATAAAAAACAAATAATTGGTTAAATGCACGGAACCGGCATGACCTTTGCTAATTTTCTTAAACTAGGAGTGCCCGATTTCTGCCGAAACGGAAGTTAATCAACATTCCGGCAAGAATCGGGACTCATTTCATACAAGAACCTGCATACACACATAATAAAGATCTTCATATACAAGCACAAGCACAATTTCAAGTGCTTCATAACCAATTGCACTTTAATGCTTGCTGTCATTTGCTGCAATCCTACAACATCTAACTTAGAAGCACAAATGATAGCAAGCAAGAAAATGACAGCAAGGAACTGATAGCAAGAAAATGACATCAAAGTTCCATTTTACTACAAATAAATAATTGATAGCAGCAAATAAAACCCAAGAAATTGACAGCAGCAACTAAAACCCAAGCATACATGTTTCTGTCAACTGACAGCAGCAATTGACAGCCAGGTTTTCTTTTACTACTTCAGACTAAGCAAATGAGAATACAAATGACAGCAGCAATTGACAGCAATTTACTACTACATTGGCATAGTGGTAACTATTCCTCCTTTTCTAGATTACAGGCTTCCAGCAATCAGTTATACTCCATCTAACTGAAACTAGCAGGTCACTAAGGATTGGCCATAAGGACTGAAAATGTACAAGTTTCAACACACCACATCCTGGACAGTGCCCCATCTATGTCAATACAACATGATGCAACATAGTACCATCCTCGATGAATACATCTTTTCCATAATCACACAGAATATATATGTCAAGAGATAGAGAAACACCGATTCAACAAGTGCTTCTGATTGTAGGGAGAGCAAAGGTGTCCACCATCAGATATATGATCTCAAATGAAAAATACAACTTTTCCCATAAAATATGATATGATAACACATGATGACAACTTCACAATTAATGACACAAGAATGTTACTGACATATTACTCTAGAAAACCCTTCTTGCTAGATCGGAGCAGAACAAGAAACAAACTTATCTCTCAAATCACTACAGCTAAGAGTCTAGCAACTAAGAACGGGCAAGGATAACCACTATCAATATTTAAATTATGATCAGTCTATACCCAGTGCCAATATAAACAGTTATAATACACAACCAGATACAAAATAAGATGACTTGAGGTGAGGGTAGATGGGGTGGCCTGGGTTCTGGTTGGTGCTCGCCGCATTGGTCCTGGCCTTTCTAAGATTGGAATTTTATCACAGGAGAAGAAGGAAAAGATCATTTCAGGGACATGCATGTAGGCCTCCCTCCCTAACTAATCCTTTCCCAAAAGGATTGTCGAGACATGTCTAGGCTTCAAGTCCAAGACACAGATTACTAGATGATGATGATGATATGCACCTGTGAATTGAACTATCCTTTTCTTTTTCTTATTATCTCTGTCGATCAAGTGCCTTCGTTTCGCAGCATGTCCTGGCCCAAAATAAAAACAAAACTTCCCAGATGAAAGAAAGAAAGAAAGAAACAGTTGCTGCTTCTTCTTCTTTTAGCAAAATGCTGATTGCTAAATTCTAAAAAAAAAACTTATTGCTTCTGCTGAGAAGTTCTCTAACAATTTGTTTTCCATTGTGTTTGTTCTTGAGTTTTTTTTTTAACCTGACAACAGTGAGCTGATGATGAACTCATGACCAGGACAGAGCGACCAGGACAGAGCTGATGATGAACTCATGAACTCGATGATGGCCTCACAATCGCAAATATCCCTCTCACCCAACCCACTGGTCCGTCCTATCATTCCATTTCGCCATTTGTTTATCCATAAGTCTGATTTGCTGATGCTATCTAGTAGTGAAAATTGTATTACTAGACTGAGATTGTGTTGATAAAAAAGATGAGGACAAGGTGAGTGAATTTCAGTGGGAGAGAGGGGAGAGAGGGAGAGAGAGGGAGAGAGAGGGAGAGAGGGAGAGAGGGGAGAGGCGACGCTCACCTCTGACGGGCGGACGACGGGCGGACGACGACGGGCAGATGACGACGGCCTCCACCTCCTGAGACGCGGCGACTGCTCCTCCTCGGACACGGGCCTCCTCCTGAGACGCGGGCAGACCTCCTCCTCGGACACGGGCGGACCACCTCCTCCTCGGGCACGGGCAGGCCTCCTCCTCCTCAGAAGCAGCGGCGACGGATCGAGAGCGGCGGCGGCGGCGGATCGTACTCGGGCTGAGAGATGGAGAGATGGGGAATGAGAGAGGGGGTCGGGCGCCACGCGTGGATAAAGCCACTTAGGCGTAGCGCACTGAGCCATAGTGCGCTACGGATATCTGTAGCGCACTATGGGCTAGTGCGCTACGCCTATCAGCTTCTAACTACTGCATAAGAGAACTACAGCCCCACTAGCTAACAACTATACTAGCCTATCCCACTGGTTCTGCCCACTACTCTATTCTAAACCTGAGAGCACCCAGGTTCGAATCCTGGTGCCCCAATTTTTTGTTTTGATTTTAAAAATACTTTTAAATATTCCAAAAAATGCCCAAAAGTGGTGATATATGCCATAGAAGTTTTATTTTGATTTTAAAATACTTTTAAATATTCCAAAAATGCCCAAAAGTAATAATATTCCAAAAATGCCCAAAAATATGATTCAAAGTATAACTAAATTTCATAATACTTTGTCCATGAATATTACAATCTTTTTCGACCACGCGTTTTACAATATTTTTTGAGCTAGCGTTTTACAATCTTTTTTCCCTTCTTTGTCGCGGTTGAATAATTTAGCCCCGGCACTTTAATGTTTCTTTTTTTGAACGGGCTACCTTTTTTGGGTAGGGTTGTCCTTTTTCTTCTTGTGATGTATGTTGCTGCATCGTAGTCGTCGTCATCTTCAATCTTTGGATCACCGTACTGGTCGAAGTCTTGCTCGTTGGCGACTCCATCCATTCCGATGATGTTTCTTTTTCCTCTCCTCACGACAACACGGCTAGGCTTTGTCGGGTCGGTAATGAAAAAAACATTGGTCCACTTTGGTAGCCAGTACCCACGGTTCATTTTTTGCGGCCACGTTTGCACCGGCGGCCTTGGATTTGGCTGCTTCGGGAACATCGGCACCTTTTCTCCACAGTAGTCGAGCTCCCAGATCTCCTCGATTCTTCCGTAGAATCTTTCCTTCACGTTGTCATCGGTGTAGAATTCCGACGTTACGCCTGAGTTCTGATAATCACACCTGTTGTCCTTTTCCTCCGTGTAGAATGTGTAGCCGTTGATATCATACGCCTGATAGGTCACCAGGTTTTGCATCGGTCCCTGCGACAAGGTGAATATGATCTTTTCCGTGTCAGAAGAATGCGAGCGCGGGGGATTATCAAGGAGCGTCTGCCTAAACCAACGCGTGAAATCTGAGTTGTGCTCTTTGATTATTTCTCCTTGCGTCCTCTGTATGCCCCGGTCACTGTACTTCTTCTCGATTAACCTTTTTTGCTTCTGTACCCAAGGATCGACCAGTTCTAAATGCTGTAGCGCGACGAGGTTTGCTCGATCAAAGTCTACGCGTCGAAAATTGAAGTCTGCATGCAGTATGCGACGACCCTCTCGGTGACCAGATCCGTTGAGCTTGCCAAGGTGTGTGTTGACGGGAAGACCGACAGGGTTCTCGATGTCTAGATAATTCGTGCAGAAAGAGATGCACTCTTCGGCCAGAAAGCCCTTGGCTATGCTTCCATCTGGACGGGACCTGTTGCGAACGTATCCTTTGATGTGTCTGTTCATCCTTTCGAACGCCATCATGCTGCGGAGGAACATCGGCCCGAGTTGTACGATGTCCTACACGACATGGACCAGCAGATGCACCATAATGTCGAAGAATGCGGGTGGGAAGTAGACCTCAAGCTCACATAGTATCACCACGATCTCCTCCTGTAGCCTTCCGAGCTGATTCAAGCCAATCGACTTCCTAGAGATGACGTCGAAAAACTTGCATAGGCCAAATAACGTTTCACGGATGTGCTCGTCCATTATCCCTCTTAGTGCGACCGGAAGTACCTGCGTCATTAGCACGGCACAGTCGTGAGACTTCATGCCACTGAACCTCTGCTTCGCCTCGTCTAGGTATCTGCTTATCTTGCCCGCGTAGCCGTAAGGAAATTTGACTCCTAGAAGGCACTTAAAAAACTGTTTGATCTCATCCTGGCTTAGAGTGAAGCAAGAAGGAGGGCAGTAATATTCGTTCTTCTTGAACTTTTTACCCTTCCGACGACCTTGTGTCGTCTCCGACTCATGATCATCGTCATCTTCCTGATCATCAGGAGTAGTGCGTCCTCCGTGAAGCTCCTTCCGGATACCCAAGCATATCAGGTCGTGCCTTGCTTTCGGACCATCTTTCGTCCTATCTGGCATGTTGATTATGGTGGCGACGAGACTCTCGCACACGTTTTTCGTGATATGCATGATGTCGAGGCTATGAGGCGCGCGGAGAACCTTCCAGTATGGCAACTCCCAGAAAACAGACCTTGTTTTCCATACCTTCATCAGCGACTTGTCTTGTTGCTGCCTCTTTTGCTTCTTTCCAGGCTTAGGACAATCTTTCCAGTTTTTCAGCAACTCTTCCACTTCTTCGCTGCTCCTACGCTCTGGGATTCCTCGGGTCTCTGATTTGCCATCGAACAGGTCTCCACGTTTTCTCCATGGATCATTCTTGCCGAGCCACCTCCGGTGCGCCATGAACACGGTTTTCGATGACCCTGGATCTTTCTCTAGTTGGAGATAGCTTGTGTTATCCATGCATCTAACGCATGCGCAGAATCCTTGGATAACCTGCCCCGAGATATACCCGCATCCTGGATAGTCTTGCACCGTAGTGACCAACGCGGCTCTCATAGTGAAATAATCTTGTGCGACGGCGTCGTAAGTATTGGCTCCAGATTCCCATAACGTGGCTAGCTCCTCTTCAACAGCCCGAGATACAGATTGATGTCGATACCAGGTTGTTTCGGCCCTTGAATTAGCATACTCATTTGTATGTACTGACATCTTCTGCACGGACATCTTATATCTGTCTTGTTATTTCGTATCATGTCGGCCGTCGCACATTTCAAAAATCTAGCCACAATGCCTTCGCTCATTATGCGGACCATTTTTGCCTGCACGATGTACACGGTACAATTTTGAAGTCTATTAGAACAACATAAGGAATGCATGCATGCAATGGTCGATAGAAAATTTCGGCATGACCTATCCTAAAATTAGGACCTTTGCGAAATGCCAAAGTCTTGCCAAAATGGAAATGAATCAACATTTTGGCAAAACAAATGGCAACTTGTTCACATACAAACACAAGAGAGAGAGAGACCGATCCATACACACATGAACATATCATTATCCTCTCCATACACACATGCATGAGCATCATCGATACTCTCCATATACACACACATATGACCATCGATCCTCTCCACACATACACACATCATGAGCATCGATCATCTACATACATATGAGCACATCATCCATATACACATGAACACATCCTTACATGGACAACTTACCGAGATGAGAGACCGATCGATCGCGAGAAAGATGGAAAGGAGAGGTGCGCGCGTCAACCGGAGACGGATAGATGAGAGACCGGAGACCTCCTCTATTACTTATGTAACATCCAAAGCAAGTTTTACATGCTAAAAATGGTGAATGTGTGGAGAAATTGAGGTGGGAAGGAGAAGATCCCGACTAGATCTAAGGAGGAAGAAGAAGGGGAAAGTGAAGTGTGGGGTGGTGGATGTGTGGGCACACATGTGCACATAAAGTGCTGTCCTAAAAGAATCGACACATCCGTGGCGCACACGGCCCTAGTGCGCCACAGGGAGTACAAACATCTGTGCCGCACTATGCCATGTGCGCCACAGATGCTCCTACTCCCTGTGGCGCACTAGGCCGAGTGCTCCACAGAAGTTTGTGGCCGTTTCAGAGCAGAGGGGGGCATGCGCTTAGGCGTAGCGCACCAGGCACACATGCTCCACGGATGACCCTAACAACCGTGGCGCACATGACTGTAGTGCGCTACAGATGTTTGGCGTGTGGCCAACAGGGCCCTGGCCCACACAAATCTGTGGCGCACTATAGTCATGTGCGCCACGGTTGTTCTAGCTATTAGTAGGGCACTGCCCACAGGTGAGCCACGCCTGTTTTAGCCGTGGGGCACTTCAACCATGTGAGCCACGGATGTGCTGATTACCTATAGCCGTTTTCCTAGTAGTGTCGCCGTGCCTTCTCGATCTCCCTGAGGGTGTGGCAGTCGGCGGTTGTGTGCGTTGCGGGCTTCCCTGCTATGAAACGAACACGGTTGGTTAAGGAGGGCCGCGGGGTCGAACCTTGGCTTGGCCTTGTAGTTGCTGTCGTCGCGGCGTTGTCCTCCGTCGCGGCGAAAGCTCTTGGGCTCGTGTTGTGCCTGCCCGGCGTTGGCGACGAAGTCGACTCGCCCGTCACTGCGGCGCTTGCCGGTGAGGCGAGTGTTGCTGTAGCGTAGGTCGGACCGCCGTCCGCTGTCGTTGCCGCTCGTGCGACGTTGACCTCCTGACTCGTCGTCAGTTTCCTGGTTTGGATCTTCCTCCGCGTACCATTTGGCGATCTCGAGGAGGTCCAGGATGTTGTCGAGTGTGCGAGAGTGTCGCTTGAGCTTGGCGACCAGGGGCTCGTAGCGGCACGAGGTCTTGAAGCAGTGTATCGCGGTGTCGGGGTGGATGCCGACCGCGTTGTACCAGAGTTCTTGCCACCGTTGGACCCAGTTGCGGGTCGACTCGCGGGGTCCCTGGACGCATCGCTCCAGGTCCTCGATGGTGGTGGCGCGGGTGTAGGAGCACTCGAAGTGCCTGACGAAGGCGTCGCGCATCTCCTCCCAGGAGTCGATACTGTCCTGGGGGAGGGTGTTGATCCACTGCCTGCACGTCCACTCCATCATCATGGGGAGGTAACGGGCGGCTAGCAGGTCGGTGTGGCCTGCGATCCCCATCGCCATGAGGTATGTATCGAGCCAAACGGCGGGGTCGTACGAGGGGTCGTACTTTTCTATCTCCTTCGGCGCCTTGAAGTTTGGCGGGTACTTCTCGCCTCGGATCATTGGTCCGAAGCACTTGGGGCCGAGTCGACTGAGCGACCCCATGGCCTCGCCGTCGGGGCGATTGGTCAGGGTGTGTCGCAGGTCATCGGGCTGGCATGCGCGCCAGCTTTGGTTGTAGCGTCGTGGGTTGACCGTTGGCGGCGACGAAGTTGATCGCTGGCCTGGGGTCGTTGGTGGAGAGTGCCGCGTTCGTGGGTCGGTGTTGGAGCTGCAGTGGCTCCGGTGGCGGGCAGTTGAGGGTGTTTGCTGCCACTGGGCGGCCGCTTGAGGCCGCTCTGCTTCCCGAAGAACGCGAGTATACTCGACCCTGCGAGTCAGCGCCCGCATTTTGCTTCTCGACGGCCTTTGCGAGCAGGGCCCTGACGTACTGGATCTGTAGGGCGCCATCGCCCGTGGCCGTGATGTTGTCGGCTGCTGCTCGGCCTGCCACGAGGTTCTCCATCGGGATGGAGAATAGTGGGAGGCCGTTTGCGTCTCTCTCCCGTGAGGAGACTACTATCCACGGCTGGTCCCTGGGAGGTGTGCGGTTGGGTGGAGGTGGGGCGCCCATCGCCGTCGACCCTGGCGGGGGTCGGGCGCTTCCTCTTGGTGGCGCGTTCTCGCAGATCGCACGCTCGGCCACGCGGGCTGGGTCGTTTTCGTCGTCGAAGTTTAGGGCGCGCCCCTGAACGGTGGGGTTCAGGCGCGACCTGATCCGCTGCTGATGGTAGCGCGATAGTTCCTGCGCCGTCACCTGCTCGAGGCGAAATTTTTCGCGCTCGGCTTGTTCCTTGCGCACCGTCTCCGCCAGTTTCAGGCGGAGTTCCTCGACCTCCGCCGCGGTGGCGTTAGGAGGGATTGGGGTGGAGAAGGGGTCCTCCGGCGGCTCGGTGCCGGTCGCCATGTAGGTCGCGGCGTGGCGACCAGTTCCGTCGCGAAGGTCGGCAGAGTTTTCCGATCCGGAGTCAAATTCGAAGATCCCGAGGATGGAGGGGTCCTCGAAGTCTCCCACGTTGGAGACCTGGGTGATGGAGCCCGCGGGTGAAGCCGCGGTGATGGACCCGGCGAGTGACGCCGGGGTCGCCGAGTCGGCGTCATCGTTGAGGGCCGCGTCTTCTGCGGCCGCTGAGTTTTTGGCCACGTCGCTGTGGGTCGAGTCGTACTCAGAGGCGAGGCGATGGATCGTGCGGATCTGGCTCTCGGAGAGCCGATCGTCTGGCGGCGACTCGCGGATGCGAGCCGAGCCCTCCGAGACGATGATGTCGGTGAGGCCGACGAAGAGGCTGATCGTGCCAACCGGCAGGATCACGCTGTGCGTGACGGATCGCGCCGCCGGGACGTAGCTGCTCGGCAAGATTTGGAGCATCTCGCCGATCGCTATCATGCAGACGGTGGCGACCGTCTCGTTGATGGGCAGATTGGATCTCGCCGCAGAACACCGGCCGGACCGGCCAGGCCCCACGGTGGGCGCCACTGTCGTGGGAATGGTCACGACAGATGCTGCAATCGGCAGCGAGTAGTAGAACGAGGGGCAAGGGCGGCCATCCATCTGCGGTGCGAGATGAGGGCGGAGACACAGGGTTTACCCAGGTTCGGCCCCCCAGAGGGTAAAGACCTACTCCTTCAAGATTGTATCATGGAGGTGGTACAATGGGCGAGCTCGGCGGCTAGGCGGTGAGTCGCTTGGGTGTATGATGGAACGTATCTCTACACGCCCTACAGGGAGGTTTATATAGGCTCACCTCCCCTAGGGTTTACATATCTCAACCAAATCAGTTAAAGCTTCGGTACTCATTTAACCTAATCCGACTGGGCCTATCTACTCGCCTGGGCCTTCAGCTTCCAGTCGCTTGGGTCCTCGCTGGGCTTCGATCCAGTCGCCGTCTTGCAGGCCCACTCGCCAGGTCTTGGGCCAGTCGGAAACGTCCTGCTGGGTATACCCTGGTAGGCTCATCCCCATCACCTGGCCCGTGACTCTATGCATCTATAACCTTCCTCCTTGGTTGTGCATGAAGCGGAAGTTCATTATGATGCCAGTGTTGATCCAAGGTCCGAAGTAACCCAGCAACGACATTGATGTGTACCTAAGGCCATTAGTGGAAGAACTTTTATAGTTGTGGCACGAACCCGGGATACGCGTGTGGGATGAGCACAAGCAGGAAGAATTTAACCTCCGAGCATTGCTTTTCGTAACAATCAATGATTGTCCTGCTCTTAGTAACCTTTCAGTACAGTCAAACAATGGATACAATGCATGCACACACTGTTAAGATGAGACTGAAAGTATATATTTGGAACATTGTAATAAGAATGTATACAATGAGCATCGTCGATTTCTTTTGGCCAAGCATCCCTTAAGAAAGAAAGGCAAGCATTTCAACGGTCTGGAATGTCACCAGACGAAGCCTAAGGAGCGTACTGGTGCTGATATATTTGATATGGTCAAAGATTTGGATCAACTGGTAACCTTTGGAAAGGGTCCTGGAGGAAAATCTGTTCCGAAAGACGCTGAAGGAAACGCACCCATGTGGAAGAAGAAATCTATATTTTGGGAGCTACCATAGTGGAAATTCTTAGAGGTCCACTCTGCAATCAATGTGATGCATGTGATGAAGAATCTTTCGTGAACCTGCTAGGCTTCTTGGGCGTGTATGGGAAGACAAAAGATACACCGGAAGCACGAAAGGACCATCAACGTATGAAAGACCCAGATGGCCTGCATCCAGAATGGTTTTAAGGTCATGCCAGCTACGCTCTTACCAAACAAGAGAGGGAAATACTTTTGAATGCCTAAGCAGTATTAAGGTCCCGTCTGGCTTCTCGTCGAATATAAAGGGGATAATAAATATGGCAGAAAAAAAGTTCCAAAACCTAAAGTCTCCTGACGGCCACGTGATTATGACGCAAATGCTTCTGATTGCATTGAGGGGGCTTCTACCAGATAATGTTCGAGTACCCATTGTGAAGCTATGTGCATTTCTCAATGCAATCTCTCAGAAGATAATCAATCCAGAAGATCTACCACGGTTTCAGAATGATGTGGTCCAATGTCTTGTCAGTTTTGAGTTGGTGTTCCCACCATCCTTCTTCAATATTATGACGCACCTGCTGGTTCACCTAGTCGAAGAGATTTCCATTCTCGGTCCTGTATTTCGACAAAATATGTTTCCCTTTGAGAGGTTCATGGGAATCTTAAAGAAATATGTTCGTAACCGTGCTAGGCCAGAAGGAAGCATCTCCAAGGGATATGGAACAAAGGAGATCATTGAATTTTGTGTTGACTTTGTTCCTGACCTTAAGCTGATTGGTCTTCCTCAATCGCGGTATGAGGGGATCCTGAGTGGAAAGGGTACTCTAGGAAGGAAATCAATAATATGTAGAGACGGACATTCTTACACCGAAGCACATTACACCGTTCTACAGAATTCTATCTTGGCAGCCCCATATATCGAGGAACACAAGAAAATCTTACGCTCCAACAACCCTGGAAAGCATGACTCTTGGATTAGCGATGCACACATGAAGAGTTTCGGCGGTTGGTTGCAACATCTCATAAAAAACAACACTCTTGGAGATCAGCTATACTTGTTGTCTAGGTCACCATCTTCGACTATATCAACTTTCCAAGGGTACGAGATAAATGGGTATACATTTTACATGATAGCCCAAGATAAAAAGAGCACCAACCAAAACAGTGGTGTCCTCTTTGATGCAACAGACAACAATGGGTCAAAGACCACATATTATGGTTACATAGAGGAGATATGGGAACTTGACTATGGACCTACTTTTAAGGTCCCCTTGTTTCGGTGCAAATGGGTCAAGATGACAGGAGGAGGGGTTGAGGTAGACAAGAAATACGGAATGACATCGTTGGATCTCAACAATCTTGGGTACTTAGACGAACCATTCGTCCTAGCCAATGATGTGGCTCAGGTTTTCTATGTGAAGGACATGTCTACCAAACCTAGAAAAAAAAAGAATACATCAGACGATGAGCCAAAGCGCCACATAGTTCTTTCAGGAAAAAGAAACATCGTGGGAGTGGAGGACAAGACAGACATGTCAGAAGATTTTGATAAGTTTCATGAAATTCCGCCCTTCGCGGTGAAGGATGACCCAAGCATCATGTTAATGAATGAAGATGCTCCATGGATACGACGGGATCAGAAAGGAACACACGTGAAGAAATGATATGTAATAATTGTAACATTTTATGAGTGAAGATGCTCCATGCATGTGTCCATTTTTAATAGTGTTGTCTGCAAACAATCTTGAGTGTGTTAATCCCGATTCATACTTACCATTAAGATCTGACCTCCAAACGCGTGATGTCACATATTAGGGAGTGCCTCTATGACCAGTTTCTCGGAGATGCCGGAGGACTGGGCTCCGTCGGCATCTCCCTGAAACTGGCCGTAGTGGTGTCCCTGCTCTCGAAAACCATCTTGGAGATGCCTCAAACTGGCTGGAGGACTGGACTCACAAGGATGCCTATTTATAGTACAAGCGGCTCCGCATAATGTCGACACTCACGACATAATGTCGAAACTCACCCCTATTATTAGTGCTGACTCATGTTTAGTCCCGGTTGGTGTCTCCATCCGGGACTAAAGGTTCATCTTTAGTCCCGGTTGGTGACACCAACCGGGATAAGGTACAAGCCGCACGACATAATGTCGACACTCACCCCTATTATTAGTGTTGCCTGGCCCAGTCTGCCGCAATCCCTTCAGTCGCGGTTGGTTTCTCCAACCGGGACTAGAGATGAACCCTCTCTTTATATAGGCATTTCCCTCTATTTATTAGGTAACACTCAAGACATTTATTAATATTAAAAACCGGGACAAACCAGGACTAGCTAACACTCAGGACTAAAGCCGCCCCCTTTAGTCATAATCATGCCTAGTCCTATAGTACGCAGCTTCAGGGTCTTCTTCGTCATCTTCATCATCATCGTCATCGTCACCTGCCACTCCGGGGATCTCAGCCTATCCATGGCATATACCAGGGGCCATACTAGCCTCGGATTCACGGTGGGCGGGGGATGGGTCTCCTGGAAGACGATGCCGCTACGGCCAGGCCGGTGTGGGGCCTTTTTGTGGCTCTGTGGCGGGTGGACTCGTGGGCACCGCAGGCGAGGATGGTCTCCCCCGGCGATGTAGCGCATCACTCCGATGATAGTACGGTTAGCCCACCACAGACGACGGTCGGCTTCGTTGTGGTTCACCGGTGGCAGGCCATCACCCTCGTATCCGATGAGCTCCCTTTCCCGCCTATTAGCGAAGAAGGCATTCCAGGTGTCATAGTTGTCGGGATCCCACTGGGGATCCATCCGCTGCTCCGGCGTGAGCTCGTGGTACAAGTGGTTTGTGATGGCCGCCTGGCGTGCGGAACCTTGAGGGACAGGAGGGACAGGAACCTCTCCAGCGCTCAGCATCCAGCCGGCGGGCGGCCGATAGCCCGGCGGACAAGGGTACTTGGAGGCGCACAGCGCCTCGGACTCCTCGAGGCTCAGAATGGCCCAGTAGGCGTTGTCCATTGTTCTAAGAGAGGAAAGTGTGGATGTGTGGATAGCCATGGCGCGATCTCCCTAAATATAGAGGGAAAGGGCGAGAAAATTTGGCGTGAATCTTTGGGAAATGGCGGGAAATATCTTTAGTCCCGGTTAGTGACTACATCCGGGACTAAAAGCTCTCATCGAAACGAAAGGGCGGGAAAACTTGGCGGGAAGCAGTGGGAAATGGCGGGAAATATCTTTAGTACCGGTTTGTGACTACAATCGGGACTAAATGGATATTATATAAGATTCTTTATATTTTTCTGATAATAATAGACATATTTTTTGTTTTATTTGGATTATTACAATAAAAGATATGATTTTTCAAAGTTTTTATATTTGATTTGAATTAAAAAAGAAAATTTACAAAGAAATAATTTATAAATGATGCAAACAGATAAATGGATATTATATTAAAATTCTATATATTTTTCTGATAATTATAGACATATTATTTGTTTTATTTGGATTATTACAATAAAAGATATGATTTTTCAAAGTTTTTATATTTGATTTGAATTAAAAAAGAAAATTTACAAATGAAATAATTTATAAATGATGCAAACAGATAAATGGATATTATTTTTCTGATAATTATAGACATATTATTTGTTTTATTTGGATTATTACAATAAAATATATGCTTTTTCAAAGTTTTTATATTTGATTTGAATTAAAAAAAGAAAATTTACAAATGAAATAATTTATAAATGATGCAAACAGATAAATGGATATTATATAAAAATTCTTTATATTTTTTGATAATAATAGACATATTATTTGTTTTATTTGGATTATTACAATAGAAGATATGATGTTTCAAAGTTTTTATATTTGATTTGAATTAAAAAAGAAAATTTACAAATGAAATAATTTATAAATGATGCAAACAGATAAATGGATATTATATTAAAATTCTTTATATTTTTCTGATAATAATAGACATATTATTTGTTTTATTTGGATTATTACAATAAAAGATATGATTTTTCAAAGTTTTTATATTAGTTTTGAATTAAAGAAGAAAATTAAAAAAAAACAAATAGTCGCGGGTCGTGGCTGGACCCGGGACTAAAGGGTGAGTGCGCGCGTGAAAACGAAGTGGCCGAAAAAACCCTTTAGTCCCAGGCCGTGACTTAGCCCGCGAATAAAGGGGGGTCTTTAGTCGCGGGTTAAGCCACGGCCCGCGACTAAAGACCCTTTAGTCGCGGGCGGTGGCTTAGCCCAGGACTAAAGGTCTGTCCCTTTATATTCTGGCGCCAGCGGAAGTGCTGCACCCCAACACTTCGCATTTTTCTCGTCGACGACAAAGCACGGACAAAGACAAAGCACAGACGAAGACAGGGGAGGTGATGTCCGATTCCGCCGCCGCTCCGCCGTGCGTACATGCTCCGTCGTGCCACCGCCGCTCCGCAAGTGAGATGGTTCTCCAGGACGTGGCGCCGCTCCGTCGTGCCGCCGCCGCTCCGCAACGACGGCGCCTCTGCGAAGGTTAGGGTTCGGCCAGTAAATGAAACAAGAGAGAGGGAGCGAGCCTAGGGGGAATGAGAGGATAGGGGAGAGGGAGAGATGGCGGCGGCGGTGCGGATCGGCGACGGACACGGCCGGCGAGGGCGTCACGCGCCAGAGGACGGCGAAGGATGGCCACCGAGGTGGGCCGTGTTGGGTGCTGGCCTGGTAGGGGAGAGGGAGAGATGGGCCGGCCTGGTTAGGGTCGGGCTACTGTTTTTTTTCCAAATTTTTTTTTCTGTTTTTCCTTTTCTCTTTGTATTTTTTAAATACAAATCTGTTTTATATTATTTTTTTAATTATTGATTTAATTATAATTAGTTAGGATTAGGATTATATTGTTAGCTAGGGTTATTTAATTATAATTAGCTAGGGTTATTTTTTAATTATTGTTTTAATTATAATTAGCTAGGGTTATTTTTTTTTAATTATTGTTTTAATTATAATTAGCTGGGGTTATTTTTTGTTTTTCTTATTAGCTATGATTATATTGTTTTACCACAATTAATATTAGGATTATTGTTTTACCACAAATAATATAAGGTTTTACCATAATTAATATTAGGAAATGTTATAGTTTTTTTATAGTTTTTTTTATATTAGGGTTTTTTGTTTTAGTATTAGGATTATTGTTTTAATTAAAATATTAGAATTAGGATTAGTATTATTTTTTTAGTGATTTTTTTGTTTTATTTATTAAGATTAGAATTAGAATTAGGATTAGGATTAGGGTTATTTTTTTGTTTTAGTTATTATGATTATTGTTTTAGCACAAATAATATTAGGATTATATTGTTTTAGTTATTAGGATTTTTTTTATAACCTGTTTAACTCTCTTTTTGTTATAGATAATTAAGTCAGGGATCCATCCGAAGATCCTGGTCGCATCGGTGAAGGTTTTCTCTAGGGCATGATCAGAGGTGAAATTCCTCTTATTACTACCGGCGCCGAAGATATTTTGCTCGAGGAAGAGATATCCTCATATCTGAATCCATCCGGTGATGGACTAGAGGAAAACCAAGGGGAAGACCAGATGGACGAAGGGCAAACAAATAACAACAATAATGATGGCCCCTCGACAGGATCTGGTGAGGTACATATATATATATATATGTATAAAGTCTCGTGTTACCTCTATTCATTAACTGATCTAGATATATATTAATCACTCTCTCTTCTTATTTTAGCCCAAAGACGTGGAGGAAGACCTGTCCAGGTTCTTAACCGAGCATAATTTTGATAAGGAAATACTATTTCCTTACAACTTCAAGTGAGTGTTTATATCTTGTACACATTTTATTTTTTCTTACTGGATGATCTATGCATGTATGCTTATGTAAATGTCCGCAGATTCCACTGGATCTTGCTAAACATTCAAGTTGGCAACTCCCTAGTTGAAGTCCACGACTCATTAAGTTGGGACCAAGAGAAGTGGAGCGACATGAAAGCAATGCTCCATAAGTAATTTCAATCATTATCCCATTATATCGTCCTCTTTCATTCATTTCCTGATATCAAGTAACTAATAACTCCTTTGTTCATTTTCTTTGCCGAGCGTGTGTTGGACACGGTCCATTCAAAGAGGAGCTAACTTATAAAATGGCGAAGAGTTTACAGCAGCCACCGGGAACTCATTTATGTGGATACTACGTCTGCGAGTACATCCGCGAGTTGACCAGTGAGTGGAAAGTTGACTCACATTATATTTATGATTTGCGAGAGAAACTAGAGCCAGACCAACGCATAAGAGCAATTCAATAGGAGCTGACGGGATTTATGATGAAGGAAGTGCTTGATGTACATGGAGAGCATTATGCGGAGGACGTGGAACTCGATTTGCCATAGTCATCTCCATGTAGCTCATATGATATATATATTCATCAATGACCATGTAATTTCAAAACATTTCTTCCATTTGATATGATTGATTATATGTATGCTTGCAAGGGATCGATTAATTATATAATGCATCGACGTGTAGTGTGTATGTAGTAGTGTATTATATGTATACTGAAATATATGTTTGTTATAGTGAAACAAAAAACGCAAAAGGAACAAAATGGCAAAAAAAAGGAAATACACAATCTCTGCCGTGGCAGAGAAATGTGGTGTTTCTCTGCCACGGCAGGAAACCTTTTAGTCCCGGGTGGTGTTACAGCCCGGGACTAGAGGGTTTCCGCCCCCCGCGGCGCTGAAATAGCCACGTGGCTGTTATCAGTCGCGGGCCGTTGCGAGCCGGGACTAGAGGGGGCCTCTAGTCCCGTTTTCGCAGTCCCGGGCCCAAAACCGGGACTAGAGCCCGTTGCGGACCGGGACTAGTGGCCTGTTTTCCACCAGTGATTGTATACCGTGTAGGACTCTCTAATTTGTACAGCTAGGACTTTGCATGTAACCCTAGGATCTGGCGACTATATAAGCCGGACCTATGGGAGCCTTTAGGGCACGACAAGACAGAACAACACAACCCATATCACACACAACGAACTGATCCCTGTAACTCGGTTTATTGCCATTATAGTGATTTATAGCAGGAGTAGGATTCCGCCACCGTCATGGGATCTGACACTGGGTAAGCTGTGTTACCTCGTACCCGCCATACCCCGCGTCTCTAAACACGCACTGTGAGGACCCCTCCATGGCGTATTCGTCGGCAATACTACGACATCTGTCGTGGTAGGAGATTTCTGTCCACACCCACGGTGGCCCGGAGATCGCCTTTTCTAGTTTCAAAAGCATGGCACACAATTATAAAAAATTCCAAAAATAAAATCCTTCAAAATCTAGTTATATTAAGTGATTTAGTAATTACGAAAATTAACAAACATGAATTTTGACATAGTTTGTAAAAAATGGGATAAAAATTTCGAATGGATATAACTTTTGCGTACACTGTCGGAAAAAATGTACAACCTATCAAAACATGCAGAAAACATATCAAGTACAATTTCAATCGCCCAGGGCCGTTAGGATTCTTTTAGATTTTTTAAATTCGAAAAGAAAAAATAGTAATTAAAAAAATTGTTTAGCAAATTGTTTTATGTCATATTTGAATTCCTCACATTTTTATGATAATAATGGATATATTATTGGTCGAATTTCGATTTACAAATTTACCATATTAAATGAATAAATAGCAAAAGATGAATAAAATATTATTTTAATTAGCTTTTATTTTCATTAGAATAAAATATTATTATTACTTATTTATTGTTGTTTACTTAAATAGTTGTTTGTATTTTTGAGAAATAAAGACGTGTGTCATATTGATATGAGTTAATATGATTGATATGGTAGTATTGAAATAATATGCAATGTCTTTCGCGCAAGGACATCCTGATGGAACGGAGAAGTTAAGCGTGATGGAGATGGAGTAGTGCTAGGATGAGTGACCGACCGAAAAGTTTTACCACAAGTAAAATTTGACCAAATATTAAATATAGTTAGTGTTAAAAATATTCCATGTGAGAGATTAATGACTCAAATAATTCAAAAGTTCAAGGAAAAGTTTTAAAAAAATCTGAAACGACGAGAATGAGCACATATACTATTTAAATAGTATTATGGTTTGCTCCACAAGGTTAGCTTTGGTATGTATCATAATTACCACTAGACTTGATTTTCTTTAAATAACTCCTTTCAAGATTGCCGTCAAGTCATGCGGTTAAGTATCTTAAAAGGTAAATTCTCAATACAATCATTCATCAAACAATTCATAAAAAATTCAAAAAATTCCTTGTTGTACTTGTTTGGCAATATTATTTCCAGGACAAGACTTCATTAACTAAGATACTAGTAGTGGAAGATCTTGTTAGACAGTGTAGCCTATCAGCTAGTTGACCCCGCAGAAACAATGAGAATGAGCACAGTATAATTCCCCGGTTGACCCAGTAATCTCATTGTTGGAGTATGATAGACCTGTCGTATTCAGACAGTCGCCCGCTACTGATTATCTTGGCATTCATGCCAAGTGTTCCACGAGATCTCATACGGATGGCAGGATATCTCGTTCGCCTATTAAATAGCTGATTAATATATGATATTAATATAATTTTCTTTCCAAAAAAAATATAGGTGATATGAGGCGGACGATGCTACCTATCTGCAGCCCATTCTTTCCCGACTTCCATGGTATGAGAGCAGAGTCGTTCCTCCCTGTTGCTTTTTTCTCTAGAAAATAGTTTGATCTCATCTTCTCCCGAAGAGTGCTTTCCTCTTCAATTCACACATGTCGTCTTGCCTGCTATGTGTTCGGTAAAATGTTCACAATGGCTTGATCTGTGTTTTCTTTTACTTGACATATGTTCTTGCTTGAGTGTTGATCTGCTATGTTTGGCTCCACTTCACGTGATGTTCGATATAGTCGCCTCTCCGACAGGACCTTCACAGTAACCACTAATTCAGATAAACTTGGCTACTTGCTCTATGATCCGAAGATGATGGTTGGACGCAAAGACTCTGGCTTCCCATACTTTCGCGGCATTGACTACTTCCACTAGTTCATCTATACTTAATTTTCCACTAGTTCACCTATATTTAATTTGCGAGGTAGATAAATAACTTAAATATCTAATTAATTGTTAGGATTCTGATCCCACTTAATTTTGTTAGTTGCGTTGCTTTTTTAGTGCTTTGCTTCTTCACCGAATATAAGTTGAATTGATGTGAATTACGACAAGTTCTCCAGTTATACTACGACAATCTTTTTTAGGCAAGCATTTCTCCTCATGATATGTATTTTGCATTTATAATTTTATCATGCCTATTTCTATCATTATATGTCGTTGGTTTATTCACGTACCATTACTTTTTCTATATCTTATATTGCCTTGGTTATCGTACCGCTTAATTTGAGTAGCTAGGTTGGATGTGCGAGTTGTAGCGAATGCTTAGCATGCTCTCATACAGGTAAACCTTCACACTTGTTTTCTATTTACAACTAGTAATTAAATTGGTGATGATGATGTTTATGTATGGGCAATTACTATAAGGAATAGCCATTTGTAGGACACCATTGCTTTTTCTCGGTTATACGTTCAACTCGCTCGTTTCACTTACGACCCATCGATCTAAACATCTTTGCTGAGACTATCGCACTAATAGCACGTGGGACCAATGGAAACCCCCTTGAGTACTATCATTCTTATATCTACGATACCACAAACATAGTCGCTTTTCAATAAGCATATGCATAAATGATGATATGTAAGTGATATTTTTCTGGATTGGGGCCCCACTAGTGGGAAAGAGGTCTTCGGTTCGAACAAAATCCTGGCACCAGTCCCGGCTCCAACGGCTATGAATCGGGGTAAACACTAGTCCCGGGGCGGATTGGACCTCTAGTCCCGGTGCGTAATACGGCTCGGGACTAGTGACATCGAGCCGACAAGCTGCACTTTACGGGGACTATTAGTCCTGGGTCGAATCACGGAAAGGTCCTAGGTGGTCCTCGATATAATGCAGCTTTGTGTCCATGGTCCGAGCCATGGTGGCCATTTTGGTCAAAACAAGCCGAGTTCATGCCATTTTTTTCTCAAAATTTGTATGGATTTGGTTTGCAACCCCTAAATTCAAGGTTTTAAAAGGTTAGGAACTTCATCCTTTCATCTTTTATTGTTACTTTAGCTCAATGCGATAGAACTATAGATGGATTTGCATGCATGCTCTAGAAGTAGAGGATTTTTAGATGTGAAACAAATTTTGATTAGGCACAAAGTTACTAAAAATTGAAATGTGAGCTTAGAATTGAATGAGGTTTCCACTAATAGAACAATAATCAAAAACTCCACATTTTTTATGTAATTGTTTTCTCCAATTCAAAAATTGGTGCACGTAAATTTTTATAATTGAAAATTAATGCTATAGAAGCTCTCATAATAAGTTGTATTAAATTGGTCACTGATCTCTATTCCTAGTGCTGTGTAATAGTTTTTGATATACTTTTACAATAATGAGGATGGTCTGGAAATGGATGTATGGTAGTGACCGACGCTCTGGCGAGTTCATTAATGGCGTGCATGAATTCATACGTGTGGCTGATGCAAATAAGCGGAATGGTTTTATATTATGTCCATGTAGTGGATGTAGGAATCAGAAGGATTACTCTAAGTCAAAAACCCTGCACAGCCAGTTGTTGAAGTCCGGTTTCATGCCCAGTTATAATTGTTGGACCAATCACGGAGAGAGAGGGGTTATAATGGAAGAAAATGAAGAAAGGGAGGATGATGACAACTATCACGGTTTCCCGGAGATACTTCCATGGGGGAAGCTGAAGAAGAGACACATGATGAACCGCTGATGATCTTGGTCAGACCATTGCCGATGCACGGACAGAATGTGAAAATAAAAAGGAGAGGGAGAAGTTCAGTCACATGTTAGAGGATCACAAAAACTTGTTGTACCCAAATTGTGAAAATGATCTGAAAAAGCTAGGAAGCACATTGGAATTGCTGCGATGGAAGGCAGAGTGTGCTATACCTGACTCCTCATTTGAAAAGTTGCTGAAAAATGATGAAGAATATGCTTCCAAAGGATAACATATTGCCTGCCAGTACGTACGAAGCAAAGAAGGTTGTCTGCCCTCTAGGTTTAGAGGTTCAGAAGATACATACATTCCCTAATGACTACATCCTCTACCGCGGTGAGGAGTACGAGAATTTGGATGCATGCCCGGTATGCACTACACTGCAGTATAAGATCAGACGAGATGACGCTGGTGATGTTGAGGGCGAGCCCCCCACCCCCGGAAGAGGGTTCCTGCCAAGGTGATGTGATATGCTCCTATAATACCACGGTTGAAACGTTTATTCAGAAACAAAGAGCACGCCAAGTTGTTGTGATGGAACAAAGAGGAACGTAAGTTAGATGAGATGTTGATACACCCCACTGATGTGTCGTAGTGGAAAAAAATTGATAGAAAGTACCCAGACTTTGCATATGACGCAAGGAGTTTAAGGTTTGGTCTATGTACAAATGGCATGAATCCTTTTGGGGAGCAGAGCTCCAGTCACAACACCTGTCCTGTGACTCTATGTATCTATAACCTTCCTCCTTGGTTGTCCATGAAGCGGAAGTTCATTATAATGCTAGTGCTGATCCAAGGCCCGAAGCAACCCGACAAAGACATTGATGTGTACCTAAGGCCATTAGTTGAAGAAATTTTGCAGTTGTGTCACGAACCCAGCATACGTGTGTGGGATGAGCACAAGCAGGAAGCGTTGCTTTTCGTAACAATCAATGATTGTCCTACTCTTAGTAACCTTTCAGTAAGTCAAACAAGGGATACAATGCATGCACACACTATTTAGATGAGACTGAAAGTATATATTTGGAACATTGTAAGAAGAATGTGTACAATGGACATCATCGATTTATTTTGGCCAAGCATCCCTTATGAAAAGAAGGCAAGCATTTCAATGGTCACACATGTCACCAGATGAAGCCTAAGTAACGTACTGGTGCTGATATATTTGATATGGTCAAAGATTTGGATCAAATAGTAACCTTTGTAAAGGGTCCTAGAGTAAAATATGTTCCGAAGGACACTGACGGACGCGCACCCACGTGGAAGAAAAAATCTATATTTTGGAAGCAAACCTATTGGAAATTCCTAGAGGTCTGCTATGCAATCGACGTGATGCATGTGATGAAAAATCTTTGTGTGAACCTGCTAGGCTTCTTGGGCGTGTATGGGAAGACAAAAGGTAGACCAGAAGCACGGAAGGAACATCAACATATGAAAGACCTAGAAGGCCTGCATCCAGAATGGTTTCAAGGGCATGCCAGCTACGCTCTTACCATACTAGAGAAGGAAATATTTTTTGAATGCCTAAGCAGTATCAAGGTCCCGTCTGGATTCTCGTTGAATATAAAGGGAATAATAAATATGGCAGAGAAAAAGTTCTAAAACCTAAAGGCTCATGACTGCCACGTGATTATGACACAAATTCTTCCTATTGCATTGAGGGGGCTTCGATCGGATAATGTTCGAGTACCCATGTGAAGCTATGTGCATTCCTCAATGCAATACATCATAAGATAGTCAATCCTGAAGATCTACCACGGTTATAGAATGATGTGGTCCAATGTATTGTCAGTTTCGAGTTGGTGTTCCACCATCCTTCTTCAATATTATTACGCACCTCCTGGTTCACCTGGTCGAAGAGATTTCCATTCTCCATCCTGTATTTCTACACAATATGTTCCCCTTTGAGATGTTCATGGGAGTCTTAAAGAAATATGTTCGTAACCGTGCTAGGACAGAAGTAAGCATCTCCAAGGGCTATGGAACAGATGAGGTCATTGAGTTTTGTGTTGACTTTCTTCCTGACCTTAAGCCGATTGGTCTTCCTCGATCGTGACATGATGGGAGACTGAGTGGAAAGGGCACTCTAGGAAGGAAATCAATAATATGTAGGGACAAACATTCTTACACTGAAGCACATTACACAGTTCTACAAAATTCCACCTTGGAGGCCCTGTATATTGAGGAACACAAGAAAATTTTATGCTCCAACAACCCTGGAAAGCATGACTCGTGCATTAGGGATGAACACATGAAAACTTTCGGTGGTTGGTTGCAACATCTCATCAAAAACATCACTCTTGGAGATCAGCTATCCTTGTTGTCCAGGTCACCACCTTTGACTATATCGACTTTCCAAGGGTACGAGATAAATGGATATACATTTTACACAATCTCGCAAGATAAAAAGAGCACCAACCAAAACAGTGGTGTCTGCTTTGATGCAACAAAAAAAGTGGGTCAAAGACCACATATTATGGTTACATAGAGGAGATATGGGAACTTGACTATGGACCTACTTTTAAGGTCCCCTTGTTTCGGTGAAAATGGGTCAAGCTGACAGGAGGAGGGGTTGAGGTAGATAAGAAGTACGGAATGACATCAGTGGATCTCAACAATATTTGGTACTTAGACGAACCATTTGTCCTAGCTAATGATGGGGCTCAGGTTTCTATGTGAAGGATATGTCTACCAAACTTAGAAGAAGAAAAAATAAGCAATAGAATACATCAGACGATGAGCCAAAGCGCCACATAGTTCTTCCAGGGAAAAGCAACATAGTGGGAGTGGAGGACAACATAGACATGTCAGAGGATTGTGCTAATTTTCATGAAATTCCGCCATTCGCAGTGAAGGATGACCCAAGCATCATGTTAATGAATGAATATTCTCCATGGTTACGGTTTAATCAGAAAGGGACACACGCGAAGAAATGATGTGTAATAATCTATTAAACATTTTATGCAATGGAAAATGGCATTGGATCTCTTAAGAAACATCATATTGTGAGTCTAAAAATGAATTTTTAAAAAAATCACGAGCGTTAGATCATACATGTAGTTCAAAGCATTCCCACTTCCTACCAATTCAGTAGACATTTGTCTTTTTCACCCGGGAAGGACGAAAAGGTTTGAGATCTCCCGGTTGGGAGATTGTCCATATAACATGGCCTAGTATTTTAGAAAAATGGGATGGTAGCATTCTGTAATAGCATTTTGGTGGTTGCTTCATAAACCGACCCGTTTTTCCGATCGGAAAATGAAAAATGGCTTTTCTGTGCGACAAAAAGAAAACTTCCTCCTGCAACATTCTTCGCCATCCTGATGACCCACAAGTATAGGTGATCACAACAGTCTTCGCGGGTAGTATTACCAAATTTATTGATCCGACATAATGGGAGCCAAAGAATACTTGCAAGCCTTAAGAACTGAGTTGTCAATTCAGCTGCACCTAGAAATAGTTCTTGCTCACAGTAGTTTATCAGTAGCAACAGTTTGGTAGTAGCAACAACAACAGTGAAATAGGAGCAACAGTAGTAGTAAACAGTAGGATTCGAGTGCGGTAGGCATAGGGATGGATGGATGGGCATTGCATGGACGAGTCTAAACATGTAACTTCAAGATCTATCGCATTGCATATAAATAAGAATAAGCATCCAAGTACTAAACAATCCTAGGCATGTGCTCCATATATAGTCATGCGTGCTTGCAATGAGAACTTACACAACATCTTTTGTCCAGCCAGCCCGTTGCAGCGGGGCCTCTAGGGAACTACTGGCAGTTAAGGTGCTCCTTTTAATAGAGCACCGGAGCAAAGAATTAACACTCCGTGAACACATGTGACCCTCACACCACAGCCATCCCCTCCGGTTGTCCCAATTTATGTCACTTCGGGACCTTTGGATCCAGACAATTATATGTGTACACAACTTGCATATAAGATCACAAACAATACTATCATAATGATTCAATAATAAGTTTAGATCTGATATCATGGCACTCGGGCCCTAGTGACAATCATTAAGCACAACAAGTTGCACCAAAGTCAAATAGCACTAATAGAGATACTAGGCACTATGCCCTAACAATCTTATTTGATTACATGATAGAACTCATCCAATCCCTTCCATCCCCAAACCTACAGCGGGGGATTACTCCCTCATGGATGAGGGAAACATTGATGGTTGATGGAGAGGAGTTGGTGATGACGATGTCGATGATCCTCCCTAAATTCCGCGTCCCGGTAGGGTGCCAAAACGGAGTTTCTGGTTCCGAATCTTGGTTTCTGGTGGTGGCGGCGCAACGAAACTCTTTCTGGAAAAACGTCGAACCCCCCTTGGTTTTTAGGTCAAGAGGCTTCTGAGGGAGGCCGAGGGGGTGCCTGGGGTGGCCGCACCCCCCTAGGCGCGGCCAGGCCTGGACCACGCCTGGCAGGGGTGTGGGCCCCCAGTCCTCCACTCCGTATTGTACTCTGGCTATGTGGATCTTCTGGTGAAATAGGATTTCTGATATTTTTTCTAGGATTTCTCCTGATAGTTGATTTTCTGCACACAAAACTAGACACCAAGGTCCGTGTTAGTTGTATCCAAATCACACAAGTTTAGAGGAAAAACAATAGCAAAAGTGTTTGGGAAAGTAGATATGTTTTGGACGTATCAACTCCCCCAAGCTTAGCTTATTGCTTGTCCTCAAGAAATTCAGTTAAAAACTGAGTGCGGGAAAAGAAATTTCACGAATACATTTTCTTCATATGATGTATATATTCTCAGCACATGAGTATATGCTTAAACCATTCATAATAAAGAGTATGCAACTAAGCCTACTCAATAGTCATTGCAAGCTATGAAGAGAAACCAACTCGATAATAATAAGTAGCATGAAACATAAACATAAGCAACATTGCAATGCTCATAATAAGGTATTATAGAGTGGTATCTCGCTTGCCTTTGTTTGTAGAACACAATATAAATGCCAAGAAACCTCTGAAGTTCAAGTGAAGACTAGAAGTAAAGATATCAAAGATAGAAGCATCAAAGTCATGACATAATTAACCAAGTTTTGAGACAAACAGAATGATGACAACTATGCTCTCTAGAAGATGCTCATAGAACACTACTAGGAAACTAGCTATAGATAGGCAAACCTTCTGTGGCGCATGGTTCTGACCATGCGCCACAAAAGTTGTCCAGTGGCGCATTTCAGCAAATGCGCCACAGAAGTCTTCACACTTCTTTGGCACATATAGGAAAAATGCGCCACAGATTGACCCTATCACGAAATCTCATTGACTGTACTCTGACCAATATTATGTGCCATAGAAGTTGGAGTAGGAAAAACAGACTTAACCCCCCCCCTAGAGGATCGCCTTTTTAGCCTTTAAAAAAATAATAGAAAATGAAAAACACTTCAAAAAATAAAATCCTTTCACATAGTGATAGGTAATATGGTCTAGTTTGTAGGAAAATTAACAAACATGCATTTCGACTTTTTATGCAAAAAAAGTTTATGCCACGGTAAAACAGCCGTAACTTTTGCATATGATGTCGGAAAAATACGTATAATATACCAAAACGATGAGAACGAGATTTTCAAAATTCGAAAAGAGTAAAAAGTTATGGCCAAAAGATCGTTTTTTCCTGCAAAAATATAAAAAAAGAGGACAAACTTCCGTGGCGCATTTCTTCCATATGCGCCACAGAAGTCTTCGCCAAAATTCGAAATTTAAATCCCGCTCCTTCTCCCTCTATTATGCTCTTCCACTCCTCCACTCTTCCCCTCCTCACCTTCTTCTCTCATTCTCCTCACCTTCTCCTCCACCACCACCCCGGTGAGCTCCTCCCTCCTCCTCCACCACTACCCCGGTGAGCTCCTCCCTCCTCCACTCTGGTGAGCTCTTCCCTCCTCCACCCCGGTGAGCTCCTCCTCCTCCACCCACCTCCCTCCTCCACCCGGCGAGCTCATCCTCCTCCCTCCTCTTCCCACCTCCCTCCTCCTCCCATCTTCCTCCTCCTCCTTCCTCCTCCTCCTCCTCCCTCCTCCTTCCACCTCCCTCCTCCCCCACCCCGGCGAGCTCCTCCTCTGGCGACCTTCTCCTCCACCTCCTCCACCAGCGACCTCCTTGTCTCCTCCATCGGCGACCCCCACCTCCGGCGAGCACCACCTCCGGCCAGATCTGGCCGGGTTTTTTTTTGAAATTTGAAAAAAACTTCTGTGGCGCATATTGGCCAAATGCGCCACAGAAGTTTGAGATCTGGTTCGGGACTTCTGTCGCGCATTTTGGCAATATGCGCCACAGAAGTTTTTCAGACTTCTGTGGCGGATTTCAATATGCGCCATAGAACTGCAATTTAGTGGCGAGATAATAGTGGCGTATCCCATATGCGCCACACAAGTTCCAAAATGGTGCGCCACTGATAGGCCTTTTCCTAGTAGTGAAGTGGTGACTCAACAAGGAAGTGAAAAGGTTTTGAAAATTATGAAAGGCTTCCAAATGCTGAAAGTAGGGCACTCATTAGCTTTGAGCTCTCATTGCCCCAATCTAATTTATATGTTTGACAGACCATAAACTGGAAATCCCAAGTCCCTTGAGGACGAGGGCCGCTCCGCATGCTACTCAACTTTGGTTACCTGTAAGTTATTGTCATTGTAAATACATGCATATCATAGAGAACCGCCAACGGGGTACCCCTTACACATGATACAGCAGCTATCCCGTGATCAAAATGACAAGGCAAGCAGACAATGAGGATCTCAGCGATCTTTTTATTTACTATGTGCATAGCTTTTTATTGAAGATGCTTCACAGAATGCTCATTATGGTAATGCTGCAAGTTTCCACCATGATTATGTATGGCTTAGGCTAGCAACCCAGGTGTTTCTCTAACACAATGTATAGACTCCATGAACTCACAAGCTCCCCTTTTATTTCACCCCGACGACATCCGCAAACAAAAGAGCAAGGTATAAACTGGATATGTATTCATAAGTGTTGAAAGCGTTCCGCGTGACAGCATGGTTCTGCTAACTCCCAGCCTATAATTTGCAAGCATATAACTTTCATGGACAGGTCACAATGGTTCAAGTTTACTAAGTGCAAGGAATAAAGTGTGCCATCAAGTTCGTGAGAGCTTTACTAACTAACTTTCTCAAAAAAGACAAACATTTTGTTTGGAAGAAAAGAAGGCATAATGAATATGCACTGAATTAGCAAACGATGCTAATAGGTAGGTATGGTGGACACAGTTGGCAATATTGGTTTTGGGGAGTTGGATGCACAAGTAGAGCTCATACTCAGTGCAAGTGAAGGCTAGCAAAAGAGAGGGAGCGACAAACGAGAGAGCAATAAATGTCATAATCATGATTGCAACAAAACAGGACTAATTATGGCATGAAAGTGATACCACAACTCTGAGGCAAAATAAATCATCGAGACTTACTGACTATTGTTTAGTCATATGCATGCGTGAGCATGTTCCAAGTCGATTCACATGAAACATTTAGAGGAGGATACCACAATATCATACCAAGTTATGAATAAAACAATGCAAGCAAACATTCATATGACATGCTACAAACTACTAGCAAGCTGGAGCTAATCACAAGAAAGCAAGAAATACTAAGCATCCATAATAACATACACCTTACATGAATAGACTAAGCATGCTCGCAATGATGAGTATATGTACAAAAATGAAAACAAATAGAGTTCGTTACCAGCCTCTTACCACACCTCAAGTTGTCTTAATCTTCATTATTGCCCTTCACTTGTGTGACTTGAATAATAACATGAAACCAATTTAAAAAGCAAAGAAACAAACCAAGAGAAACAATGAAAATATTTTTGGTATTTTTGTGCTTTTGAGAAAGCAGCAGCAAGAACCAAAAAGAAAGTGAAACAATGGATATACAAAGAACCGACGAAACATGATATATAGATGAGTGTGATGTCGGTGTACCTCCCCCCAAGCTTAGGCTTTTTGTAAGATCCCTCCTTTATAAAGTAAAAGGATCCCTGTGATTGCAATGCTAGTCCCGGGATCATTGCTAGCATCCACAGTTTAAGATGAAGTACACAGATACAAAGGTCATTTATTACAACCATTCCAGAGATAAACATAGTCTTTACAACTCCAAGACCACAGGCCTAATACAAGAGTTTGAATAAGTAAATAAATAAAAGTCTTCATCTTCATGTGCCACAGGCAAACATGTTGAGTGTAGACTCATGACACCTAATCCTCATCAGAGTAACCTGCAACATCACAAGTTACAGCCGCAGTGGGTCAATACTTTGTAATAGTATTGGCAAGTGATACCTTAGTAAAATTTTAAGTGGACTAGACACTATATGCAATTTGGCTAAGTGTAGCTTGGCTTGCTTTGCCAAAAATAGATTTTGCCTATTAGTTGAAATCACTAAGTTTTTCTTTGTGAAAACTTTCCCAAGGAACCACCAATAGACATTGAGGTCCTTCACCCTTGTTCACCCACAAATTTTTACTTAGAAATTGGGATGAGGAGATTCTTGATAGCTTCCATGCCTTGATGCTCAAGTTGTCCATTACCATGGAGTTGGCTAAGTACTTAGATTTTTCCATCTGCAGAGGTTGTGCACTTTCCCCACCAGACTTGGTTTCACCAAGACAGGACCTTTCAGAAGCCTTCCCTTAGACCAAATGGACGCGTTCCAACCTATCATCCCACTACCACCAACTGTCCAAATGGCTAAGTTCTAGCAACTTATGTGATCCAGGCAGAGCCCATATTGCCAAGTGGCTGCACTAGAAGCTTCTTAACACTTGGCCTCTAAAATCTCTTTGTTCGTGGGTGGCTTACCACAAGTGAGATACACAAGGTAAACCATAGAAATGGGCCTTGTGTAACCACTCAACATAAACCTTTCCTTCCATTCCACCCAGGTGTTTCATTAACTTAGTTGTTTTATGTCACATCCCAAGATTTTCCAAATCTTGTAATGTGAAAAATAAATGAATAAAATAAAACTTTGTTGTTTTTCAGGGCCAGAAGAAACTTTTTGAATCCAATTGGAAATCTTCAAACCAATTTGAATTAAATAAATCTTAAAGGGATTTAAAAAGTTAAACATTTAATAAAAGGAAAATAAAATATTTTGGAATTGCTATTTTGGATCTTTTAAATAAAAGGATTTGGTTTTCAAATGAAATAGAAGTTTTATAAATAAAGATTATTCCTTAGAGCCAAATTAAACCTTGGACAAACTTTTGAAATAAAACATTTTGTTTTGATAAAATAGTAAAGGTTTATTTAAATAAATTAATAAAGATTTAATATCCAAATATTATTAATAAAGGTTTTTACTATTTCCAAAACCTCCAAAACTTATTTATGTATTTATAATGAGTTTTCCAAGCATTTTGTATTTTCAAATAAAACCTACTGTTTTGGGTTTTGAAAATAATTAGATTTCAAAAGGACTATTTAATTAAAACAAATCCTATTTTATTTTAATAAAAATGGTCCATTCTATTTAATTAATGAATGGAACCTAAAAAGATTTAAATAATATTTCATTTAGGACTTTGGTTTATGTGTCTAACAGAACCAAATTCAAATGAAAGGTTTGATGATTGTTGACTTGTTTTTTTTGTTTGATTTGAGTGTTGTTTGGTTGATTTTCAAAACAGGAAATAGTTTCAGAAAAAGAAAAAGATTACTGAATAAAAAAAATGGAATCAGACTCGACCCACTAAACTGGCCCAACAACCCAACAACACAGCCTATCTGTTTACCCCACTCGCGAACCGTTTTCACTCAGAAGAAAACCCGCTAAGTCACTGACTAGCAGGCACCACACTCTCCTCCTCTCTCTCACAGACATCGTGGCCCCACGTCGCCGGTCGTCGTCTTCACCCGCGGTGGCCACTCCCCACCTCGCTGCCGTTTCTGCCCATTGATAGCACCATCAATCCCCGTTAACTGCCGCGTTAATTCTCCCAGCCATCACGCACGATAAGAGCGCCTGCATCCCCTCTTCCGTTTCCCCCAGACACCGCCTCCCCTCTGCCTCCAGGCTGCCCCAATTTTGAGCTCGAGCTCCACTGCTCCGACGAGCTTCACCAGCCGATTCCGGCGCCGTCCAACCGCCCCCACCTCCCAGAGCACACGAGCCTGCTACCCCTCTTCTTGCGCGTCTCCCAGGACCAACCTCACACTCGCGCGAGCACAGTAGCCTCGGCAACCTCAACATCAGAGCATCGCCGCCTCCTGCCTCGACTCCGGCGAGTTTCCCTGGTGAGTACAGACTGCCCCAGCACCTATCAATGATGCTACTGTGACCCCCAGTACCGTACGCAGCTAACCGCATGGTCTGTTTGCCTCAGCGCGCCCTCAAACCTCACCTCCGACGACAACCAAAAGCACTCAACGCCGCTGCGAGCTCCGGCGAGCAATCCACCCCGTTCCAGTGCGCCCCTCGACGAACTGATCACGTCTTGAGCTTCACCGCACTTCGGCGAGCACGGTGAGCATCCTACCCCTCTCCCACGCGACCTAACTCGCCGGCAAGATCACTGGCCGAGCACGCACCGCCGTCCGCCGCCGCTAGCCCGCCCAGTTATAGTTTGGCTGTTGTGAACCGTTGGATCTCGATCCATTGGCTAGGATAGGTTCATTAAAATGAAGGGGTACGTTTGATCAGAGCCGTGCATTTTAAATTAGATCCAACGATCCACAAGGGCTGATCCGCACGAAGTGGTACCGTCCAGTTAGATTGCGCCACGTGGCCAGTTTTGGTTTAAACAGAAATTTGAAAATAGAATTGTTTGTGAATTTGAAAACACTATAACTTCAGATCCACACGTCCAAAAATTACAAACTTTATACCGTTGGAATCAGTGGAACAAACCCTAGCCAACCATGCCTTTGGTTTAGCAAATAGTATCTGTTAGATTGGTTGATTATGCAGAAACTTTTGATTGCTTGTTTAGATTAGAAAAATGATTCAAAAATGGTTTTGAGTTTGAAACCTTGGCAAAATGGTTTGTTGTGAACTTACTGACCCTAGGAACCAACCCATGGAGTTAAAAATGAATTTGGTGAAATTTAGGATAGATTAATTGATTTAGTCCATTTCTAGCCAAACAAAAAGAATGGTTTTGTTATGAAAATGTTTTTGGAGTAAAAACTTTGGGAACATGCTTTGGACCAAACCTACTGATCCTAAACACCAAGTTTTGAGAAACAACAACTTATTTTGTGAACAACTTAAAGTTGTTGCTTTGATAAAAATATTTTCCACCACATAAAATGATGATTGGATTTAAAAATGATTTTTGGACAAAATCCTTTTGCAAATGACTTTGCCACTTTGGAAAAATGACCACTTTGGACCTTACCAAGTTTAGGAGCCTAGTGGAGAACATCTTTGCAAATAGAACCATCTCTTTTATGCTTACATGCACGACTTAGATCTTACATCCCATAGTTTTATGTGTGTGAAATGTTGGATTGATTATTTGGAATGCTAGTTGATATAGAGTTTGCGTGATTGATTGTAGTGAAATTAGCAAAGTGTGAGACTAGCAAGATCAAGGAGTGAACCATCATTCCCTACCAAAAAGGCAAGTTACACTATCATATAGAAGTCCTACTATTTTCATTATATTTAGTGGATTTTGAAAACATGCATGAAAATAATTTTATACTTATTCTATGCTAAATCCTAATAGGATTACCTATACATTCCTTAGTGAAAACAATGTTGTTGTTACATGCTTAGCCATGCTATATTTTGAAAAGAGATACATGTTGAGATTTTTGTGAAATTGAGAAAAGGACTTGTGATTTTATATAATAAAACAAGGACTCAATGAACCACTTGGGTGGCCAAAGATACTTTGAGTATTGGAGAAGGTGGCAACAAAAGGAACCATGGCTATGGAAATCTCTTTGTGTTGTGCTCCAAAGGAAAACCACCCAGGAAACTTAGAGATTGAACATGTTTTTCGTATAGTGGCTTCCGTGTACAGCCACATGCTAAATGGGCTCTGGATTAGTCAACTACATAGTGGAAGTCCCATGCATTGGTATCTTCAGGTTAACTAGATTTTTGTAAGGGAGTAACCCTACATTTGTGCCTAGTAGACAAGCTAGCATTTTGTATTGGGAGGACTCCTATGGAAAGACTTTGTCACATTCTCGATCTGCCGGTACTCCATTTTGGTGAGTACTTATCCAGCGGCCACTGGTGGCGTCAAGACGAGATTGTGTCATGTGGGTAAAGTGTACAACTTCTGCAGAAGATAATAAAATCTAAGTACTTAGCCGTGTCCCCGGTTATGGACAATACTGAGTAACTAAGGCCTGAAGCTATGGAAGATCTCGACACTCTAATTTCTAAAAGAAAACTTTTAAAACTTGATGCACTTGGGGTTACCAAGGAGCTCAAGAGATTTTGACAAAACTTGATGCACTTGGGGTTACCAAGGTGCTCAAGAGATTTTGACAAGGACTTGAACACTTGAGTTTTTACCAAGGAGTTCAAGAGATTTTTGAAAGGAGATTTGACAAAGGACCAAAACCATTTTGAAAAGATACGATAAAATATTGCTTTATGCAAATGAGCCTAAAACTCTACTTAGCCAAATTTTCATGTAATGATAGGATCCACTTATATTATACTTAGTAGTGAAACTTGCCAATACAATTCAAATGTATTGACCCTTGTGGCTGTAACTTGTAATATTGCAGGGTTGATTGATTTTAGTGAAGATTGATTGATTAGGATTACAAAGTCTACAGCCAACATCTGCCTGTGGCACTTGGAAGATGAAGGACCCCATGACTATAGTTATTCCGCTGCAATGTAATGTAATAGCCAAATGAGCTATCAAAGATGTAATAAAATTATATTATTCCTGGTTATAAAGTTATATTATGACCTTTGTTTCTTGATATTACATCTTAACTGTGGATGCTAGCTATTGATCTAGGGACTAGCATTGTAAACACAGGGGACTCCACCTTATATTGATTAAAGGTTGGGGCACTCCCTCTACAGATGGTATCAGAGCATTGTGTTTCCTGTAGGATTTGTAAACCTAGGATTGGACAAAAACCCTTAGAAAAATAGGAGTTGTATTTGTTCCAAAAATTATTTACAAACAATCTTGTAAACTCTTTCCTCAACCATTTTGGTTTTTACTCTACATCTCTTCTACTTCAACTTGATGGAAAACCCTACCCCATGGCCAAAGACTACACCATGTGCAAAGGACTACTTCAACATCTTCAACTCTAATGACTTCAACTTCTTCAACTCTAATGACTTCAACATCTTCAGCATATTCACCAAGGACTTCCAACTTGGATATCACTAAGGACTACTAGTGAAAACCAAGAGACATTAGATTGCCTACCAAAGACATTGATATCAAGTTAGAGTATGGATCATATTGTCCTATGAGGTATGATTATACTAAGTTGTTATTTTCAAGAAAACTGGATGTTTCCTTCAACTCATGAGTTAAGCTCATAAGTTGTTAAGTGATTGGTTGCTTGTTGAATGTTTGATGGTTTGATTGTTTGATTGAACTTGGTTGTTTTTGGGTTGTGTGCCACCCATACTTATCCCTATCAAACCAACAGATCCCTCCCCGTCGTGCCAACCCCAACCAAAACAACAACATCACCCCTGAGATGAAACAGATGATGGAAGCTCAGACACAGTTGATGCAGCAGATGACCACATTCGTATAGAATTTTAATAACAACAACAACAATCAGAATGATCCTCCAGCACTTGACATGCTCACCAAGTTTCTGAAACTTAGGCCTGCAAGGTTTTCTGGAACAACTGATCCAATGGAAGCTGATGATTGGTTACGTTCAGTAAACAGAGACTTAGTGACTGTTGGTTGCACTGATAAAGAGAAAGTTAGGTTTGCAGCATTTCTGCTTGAAGGACCAGCAGCAACATGGTGGGACAACTTTCAGATCACCAGTCCCCTTGAAGATGTGACTTGGACTATTTTTGAAGATGGATTCAGAACCACTCACATCTCACCTGGAGTAATGTACTTGAAGAAAAAGGAGTTTCTCAATCTGAAACAACGTCACCTTAGTGTGGCTGAGTATATTGAAGAATTCAACAATCTGGCACGTTATGCACCGGATGAAGTTGATACATATGCTAAGAGAAAGGATAAATTTCTTGAAGGACTTAATGATGAGTTGAACCTGCAGCTAGCTGTTGCCTATGTCCCAACTTATCAATCACTCTGCGACAAAGCCACAATATTGGAAAACAAGATGAATCAAGTTGAGAACAGAAAGAGGAAACATAAACTCAAGAACTATTCAGGATCATCAAAGAAGAAGCATTCATACAGAAAGAGCAATGAAGATTCTGAACCACATCAGTATCACCACAACAACATTGAAAGTGAGAATAATGGAAATGATACTGACAATGGAGATGACCTTGGTCAGAACCAACATGACACATACAGGAAAAAGGACATTAGCCAGTTGCAATGTTATAATTGTAAGGAACTTGGACACTATGCATCAGACTGTCCAGAGAAGAAAAAGAAAAAGGATGCTAGAAGAGCCAATGGAAATGACTCCAATGTGACCCAGAAAGGACATGTGAACCACCTTGACCTGAATGGATACTTTGAAGAGATAGAAGAAGTGGATGTTAGGATTTAGAAAACTCAGAAGAGTCAAATAAGGATTCCTTGTCTGATTATTGAGTTGAACTTTTAGCCAAGAGAACCATCAATGTAACCCTATGAGAATTTATTTTAAGGGTGGTAGTACCCTAGTTATTTTAAGCCTGCTTGCAACCCTAGCCTTCCCAAATCTCGGGACGAGATTTATTTTAAGGGTGGTAGCCTGTCACATCCCAAGATTTTCCAAATCTTGTAATGTGAAAAATAAATGAATAAAATAAAACTTTGTTGTTTTTCAGGGCCAGAAGAAACTTTTTGAATCCAATTGGAAATCTTCAAACCAATTTGAATTAAATAAATCTTAAAGGGATTTAAAAAGTTAAACATTTAATAAAAGGAAAATAAAATATTTTGGAATTGCTATTTTGGATCTTTTAAAATAAAAGGATTTGGTTTTCAAATGAAATAGAAGTTTTATAAATAAAGATTATTCCTTAGAGCCAAATTAAACCTTGGCCAAACTTTTGAAATAAAACATTTTGTTTTGATAAAATAGTAAAGGTTTATTTAAATAAATTAATAAAGATTTAATATCCAAATATTATTAATATAGGTTTTTACTATTTCCAAAACCTCCAAAACTTATTTATGTATTTATAATGAGTTTTCCAAGCATTTTGTATTTTCAAATAAAACCTACTGTTTTGGGTTTTGAAAATAATTAGATTTCAAAAGGACTATTTAATTAAAACAAATCCTATTTTATTTTAATAAGAATGGTCCATTCTATTTAATTAATGAATGGAACCTAAAAAGATTTAAATAATATTTCATTTAGGACTTTGGTTTATGTGTTTAACAGAACCAAATTCAAATGAAAGGTTTGATGATTGTTGACTTGTTTTGTTTGTTTGATTTGAGTGTTGTTTGGTTGATTTTCAAAACAGGAAATAGTTTCAGAAAAAGAAAAAGATTACAGAATAAAAAAAATGGAATCAGACTCGACCCACTAAACTGGCCCAACAGCCCAACAACAGAGCCCATCTGTTTACCCCACTCGCGAACCGTTTTCACTCAGAAGCAAACCCGCTAAGTCACTGACTAGCAGGCCCCACACTCTCCTGCTCTCTCTCACAGACATCCCGGCCCCACATCGCCGGTCGTCGTCCACCCGCGGTGGACACTCCCCACCTCGCTGCTGTTTCTGCCCGTTGATAGCGCCATCAATCTCCGTTAACTGCCGCGTTAATTCGCCCAGCCATCCCGCACGATAAGAGCGCCTGCCTCCCCTCTTCCGTTTCCCCCAGACACTGCCTCCCCTCTGCCTCCAGGCTGTCCCAATTTCGAGCTCGAGCTCCACTGCTCCGACGAGCTTCACCAGCCGATTCCGGCGCCGTCCAACCGCCCCCACCTCCCAGAGCACACGAGCCTGCTACCCCTCTTCTTGCGCGTCTCCCAGCACCGACCTCACACCCGCGCGAGCACAGTAGCCTCGGCAACCTCAACATCAGAGCATCGCTGCCTCCTGCCTCAACTCCGGCGAGTTTCCCCGGTGAGTACAGACTGCCCCAGCACCTATCAATGATGCTACTGTGACCCCCAGTACCGTACGCAGCTAACCGCATGGTCTGTTTGCCTCAGCGCTCCCTCAAACCTCACCTCCGACGACAACCAGAAGCACTCGACGCCGCTGCAAGCTCCGGCGAGCAATCCACCCCATTCCAGTGCGCCCCTCGACGAACTGATCACGTCTTGAGCTTCACTGCACTTCGGCGAGCACGGTGAGCATCCTACCCCTCTCCCACGCGACCTAACTCGCCGGCAAGATCACTGGCCGAGCACGCACCGCCGTCCGCCGCCGCTAGCGCCGCCCAGTTATAGTTTGCCTATTGTGAACCGTTGGATCTCGATCCATTGGCTAGGATAGGTTCATTAAAATGAAGGGGTACGTTTGATCAGAGCCGTGCATTTTAAATTAGATCCAACGATCCACAAGGGCTGATCCGCACGAAGCGGTACCGTCCAGTTAGATTGCGCCACGTGGCCAGTTTTGGTTTAAACAGAAATTTGAAAACAGAATTGTTTGTGAATTTGAAAACACTATAACTTCAGATCCACACGTCCAAAAATTACAAACTTTATACCGTTGGAATCAGTGGAACAAACCCTAGCCAACCATGCCTTTGGTTTAGCAAATAGTATCTGTTAGATTGGTTGATTATGCAGAAACTTTTGATTGCTTGTTTAGATTAGAAAAATGATTCAAAAATGGTTTTGAGTTTGAAACCTTGGCAAAATGGTTTGTTGTGAACTTACTGACCCTAGGAACCAACCCATGGAGTTAAAAATGAATTTGGTGAAATTTAGGATAGATTAATTGATTTAGTCCATTTATAGCCAAACAAAAAGAATGGTTTTGTTATGAAAATGTTTTTGGAGTAAAAACTTTGGGAACATGCTTTGGACCAAACCTACTGATCCTAAACACCAAGTTTTGAGAAACAACAACTTATTTTGTGAACAACTTAAAGTTGTTGCTTTGATAAAAATATTTTCCACCACATAAAATGATGATTGGATTTAAAAATGATTTTTGGACAAAATCCTTTTGCAAATGACTTTGCCACTTTGGAAAAATGACCACTTTGGACCTTACCAAGTTTAGGAGCCTAGTGGAGACCATCTTTGCAAATAGAACCATCTCTTTTATGCTTACATGCATGACTTAGATCTTAGATCCCATAGTTTTATGTGTGTGAAATGTTTGATTGATTATTTGGAATGCTAGTTGATATAGAGTTTGCTTGATTGATTGTAGTGAAATTAGCAAAGTGTGAGACTAGCAAGATCAAGGAGTGAACCATCATTCCCTACCAAAAAGGCAAGTTACACTATCATATAAAAGTCCTACTATTTTCATTATATTTAGTGGATTTTGAAAACATGCATGAAAATAATTTTATACTTATTCTATGCTAAATCCTAATAGGATTACATATACATTCCTTAGTGAAAATAATGTAGTTGTTACATGCTTAGCCATGCTATATTTTGAAAAGAGATACATGTTGAGATTTTTGTGAAATTGAGAAAAGGACTTGTGATTTTATATAATAAAACAAGGACTCAATGAACCACCTGGGTGGCCAAAGATACTTTGAGTATTGGAGAAGGTGGCAACAAAAGGAACCATGGCTATGGAAATCTCTTTGTTTTGTGCTCCAAAGGAAAACCACCCAGGAAACTTAGAGATTGAACATGTTTCTCGTACAGTGACTTCCGTGTACAGCCACATGCTAAATGGGCTCTGGCTTAGTCAACTACATAGTGGAAGTTCCATGCATTGGCATCTTCAGGTTAACTAGATTTGTGTAAGGGAGTAACCCTACATTTGTGTCTGGTAGACAAGCTAGCATTTTGTATTGGGAGGACTCCTATGGAAAGACTTTGTCACATTCTCGATCTGCCGGTACTCCATTTTGGTGAGTACTTATCCAGCGGCCACTGGTGGCGTCAAGACGAGATTGTGTCATGTGGGTAAAGTGTATAACTTCTGCAGAAGATAATAAAATCTAAGTACTTAGCTGTGTCCCCGGTTATGGACAATACTGAGTAACTAAGGCCTGAAGCTATGGAAGATCTCGACACTCTAATTTCTAAAAGAAAACTTTTAAAACTTGATGCACTTGGGGTTACCAAGGACTTCAAGAGATTTTGACAAAACTTGATGCACTTGGGGTTACCAAGGTGCTCAAGAGATTTTGACAAGGACTTGAACACTTGAGTTTTTACCAAGGAGTTCAAGAGATTTTTGAAAGGAGATTTGACAAAGGACCAAAACCATTTTGAAAAGATACGATAAAATATTGCTTTATGCAAATGAGCCTAAAACTCTACTTAGCCAAATTTGCATGTAATGATAGGATCCACTTATATTATACTTAGTAGTGAAACTTGCCAATACAATTCAAATGTATTGACCCTTGTGGCTGTAACTTGTAATATTGCAGGGTTGATTGATTTTAGTGAAGATTGATTGATTAGGATTACAAAGTCTACAGCCAACATCTACCTGTGGCACTTTGAAGATGAAGGACCCCATGACTATAGTTATTCCGCTGCAATGTAATGTAATAGCCAAATGAGCTATGAAAGATGTAATAAAATTATGTTATTCCTGGTTATGAAGTTATATTATGACCTTTGTTTCTTGATATTACATCTTAACTTTGGATGCTAGCTATTGATCCAGGGACTAGCATTGTAAACACAGGGGACTCCACCTTATATTGATTAAAGGTTGGGGCACTCCCTCTACATTTTATTAGACAAAACACAAGTCCAAAGGACTTAGGAATATTTTCATCATAGCATGTATATATTTCACCAACCCTTGGTTGCTACTAGCTAGGCTAAGCATGGCATAGATAGTACCTTAACTTAGAAATTCCCTAGCATTTCTACAACTACTAGAATTTCCCAATATGGCATATAAGCAGAATATATCATGCAAGTCTAACAAAATATTTCTAATGCTTAGTAGAAAACATAGGAATGATAATATTCATAAAGTACCACTTGCCTTGGTAGTTGGGAGAGTAGCACTCCTCACAATCACAATCACTATCACCAAAATCTACACAAAGATTGGTAGCAATAAATGACACACAAAATATATACAATCAAAAATATATGCATGCATGCAAGATGATATGTGATGATTTTTAAAATTCCACAAAGCAAGTAAACAGTACTGATTCATAAACAAGTTGAAAACTGGCCAAACAACATTTGTTTAAAACCCTAAATCATTTCCTAAACTTTTCATATACTAAAATTTGTCCTACAAAAGTTTCTACAAATAAAACCTTTTTAACAGAAGCTAAACATTAAAAACATTGCATATTTAGAAAGATCTTGCTCTCCTGATTCCAACGTATAAAATTTGTCAAATTCTAACGTGGGGATCAAAAGTTATAGCCAAAACAAATTTGAACAATAATCAGATTCAAATTCTGTTTTAAATCTAAACTACTGCCACGCGGCGCTATCCTATTGGCCCGTACCGTTTCACTCAGGATCATGCTTCCGCGCTGTCGGATCAAGTTAGATCCAACGCGCCAGATCTAAAGAAAACGGTTCGTCCCCGTTCTAATCTAGTCCCTACGATGCAGATCTAACGGCGGCTGTTGCTTTGACCAAACTCGAGCGGCGCTAGCGGCGGCGACTGGCGGCGGCGAGCTCTGTCTACGGCGGCGTGATGCTACAGGTCGTCCGGAAAGGTGCGAGGATGCTCACCAGGTTCGCAGCAACGAGGAGAAGCACAACTTGGCGGCGGCTTGGCAAGGGGCGCACGGAGTAGTCAGGGATTCCTCACCAGAGTTCGCGAATGCGTCGGGTGCGGCTGCTCGTTGACGTTGGCGAAGATACAGATCATGCCAGGGCAAAATAAGCAGTGCGTCAGATGCGCGGAGTGATGCTGGTCATGCGAGTGTCAAAGAGTGAGCAAGGCGCAGTCGGAACTAACCAGGAAGGCTTGCCGGAGTTGATGGGGTCGTCTGACTCGTGCCGTTGCCAATGTTGCCGAGGCTCTGGACGATCCTAGCATGCACCAAAGGGGTCAGGATATGCGCATGGTTGCGGAAATTGTACTGGCAAACCTAGAAAGCAAGGGGCGACGGGGTCTTACCGGAATACCTCGCCGGAGTTGGCTCTGACTGCGGCGGTGCAATGCGAATTAGAGGCAGCCTGGTGGCGTGAAAAGTGTGCAGTGTGGGGGGAAATGACCGCGAGGGGGAGGCGTTTATTTAGCCGGAGCTGGGCGTGGAGTTACTCGCGGAATCAATGGGAATCAACGCGGCAGTGACTGCGGGAGTAACGGCGGAGTGAGCATCGCAGGCGCGCGTGATTGACGAAGACGACGACGTGGTCACGGGTCCACTTGTCAGCGAATAAAACAGAGAGGGGGTGGGGTCCGGGCGTCAGCGACTCTGTGGGTGCGTCTGCGAGTGAGAGAGGGAGAGGGGGAACCCGGGTGGGCTTAATGGGCTGGATCCGTTGTTGGTCTAGAAGTCTGGCGACGGCCCTTTTCTATTTCCTTTCTCTTTTTCCTTTTCTGTTTTGATTTTCTGGAAAGATTTTCAAATGATTTCAAAAGCTTTTGAATTCAAACTTTTTCCAGGATTTTGTAGGGTGCAACACTCACACTTCTGGTCATAAAAACAATTGGTCACTTTGTATTAGCTTGGTCCTTTTGTTCAACCAAATAAGCAGTGCTATAGCACATGATTTGAATAAGTTTTGGAAATGGTTTCTGAATCATATTTGTTTTGTAAAATTTCACCAAACTTCAACAATCAAACACAATAACAAGAGAGCAAGCAAGGCTTGGTTTAAAACCAATAACTCTTCAATTTGAGAGTGGCATTAGACTAATAGCTGTTCACATAAAATAATGAGCTCATATGCTCCTGTTTTTGAAGTGTTTTGTTTGAAATGAAAAACATATGATCATGGATGCATGAATGATATGCATAAGTTTGAAACATGATTTTAGGGATTTTACAAATCTAACCCACTTAAGGTGAATCTCGCCCTCGAGATTCGGATTGGCTAGCAAATAGGTGAGGGTGGTCTTTTCGAAGATCATCTTCTCTTTCCCCTGTTGCTTCCTATTCGGAATGATGGTTCCACTAAACTTTGCAAAACTTGATAGTCTTAGTCCGTGTGACTCTTTCTGCAGTCTCAAGAATCTTGATATGCTTCTCTTCATAAGTGAGATCACTCTCCAACTGAACCTCCTCCAAAGGTATAGTATCCTTCAAATAAGTTTCTTCCATTTCTGGATGACATTTCTTAAGTTGACTCACATGAAACACATTATGGACAGCTCACAGAGATTCTGGCAGTTCAATTTCATAGGCAAATTCTCCTTTGCGACTCAGAATCTTGAATGGCCCAACATATCTTGGTGCCAATTTTCCTTTGAATCCGAACCTCTCCACTCCACGAAGTTGTGACACTCTAAGATAGGCTCTATCACCAACTTCGTAGGTGACTTCTCTACGCTTAGGATCTGCGTAGCTTTTCTGCCGGGACTGTGCTATCTTCAACCAGTCCTTAACCAACTTGACCTTCTCTTCGGCTTCTTTGATAAGATCTGGTCCGAATAAACTTCTTTCTCCCACACCATTCCATAACAATGGGGTGGTACACTTTCTTCCGTAGAGAAACTCAAATGGTGCCATCTCAATGCTGGCTTGATAGCTGTTGTTATAAGAAAATTATGCGTAAGGCAGACTTTCATCCCAACTGGCTCCATAGTCTAGGACATATGCCCTCAACATGTCTTCAAGAATTTGATTAGTCCTTTCGGTTTGTCCATCGGTTTGAGGATGAAAAGCAGTACTGAATTTCAACCTCACTCCCAATGACCCATGTAACTGTCTCCAAAAATGGGAAGTGAATTGAGTTCCCCTATCAGACACAATACTCTTGGGCACTCCATGTAGACATACAATTCTACTCATGTAGATCTTAGCCAACTTAGCACTTGTATATGTTGTCTTCACGGGTATGAAATGAGCCACTTTAGTTAGGCGATCCACTACTACCCAAATAGAATCATATCCTGACCTGGTCCTTGGTAATCCGGTAATGAAATCCATACCAATCTTGTCCCACTTCCAATCAGGAATAGGTAGTGGTTGAAGCAAACCTGCTGGTTTCTGATGTTCCGCCTTTACTCTACTACACACATCACACAAGGCAATATGTTCGACGATGTATTTCTTGAGATTATTCCACCAAAATCTTTCTTTCATGTCTATGTACATTTTGGTGTTACCCGGATGAATGGAATACGGTGAGTTGTGTGCTTCCTGCTAAATCAGTTTCCGCAGCTCCGGATCTTATGGAACACAGATACGTTTCCCATGCCATAAAGTACCCTGTTCGTCTTCATGGAACCCTTTGGCTTTTCCTTTGCCAATCTTTTCTTTAATCCCTTTGATTTCTTTATCAATCTTCTGAGCTTCTTTGATCCTGTCCAAAAAGTGGGTTGAACATCCAAAGACATGAGATGTCCTTCAGGCACAATCTCCAATCTGAGTTTTCTGAATTGGGCACACAAATCATCTGGCAATTCTCCTTTGGTAAGGCCATTCACAAAAACTTTACGACTTAAAGCATCTGCTACAACAGTTGCTTTACCGGGGTGGTACTGCAAACTTAAGTCATAGTCCTTAATAAGTTCTAGCCATCTTCTTTGTCTCATATTAATTTCCTTCTGGGTGAAGATATACTTCAAACTTTTGTGATCTGTGAACACTTCACAACGCTTTCCCAAAAGATAGTGTCTCCATGTTTTGAGTGCATGGACAACATAGGCTAACTCTAAATCATGAGTAGGATAGTTCACTTCATGAGTTTTGAGTTGTCTCGAGGCATAAGCCACAACTTTACCGTCTTGCATAAGTACTGCACCAAACCCTGATGAGATGCATCACAATATACATGGAAATCTTTTTCCAAATCTGTCAGACACAAGACTGGTGCTGTTACAAGTCTCTTCTTCAATTCCTAAAAGCTGAGTTCACAACCTTCAGACCAAGCAAACTTCTTGTCTTTCTTTAAAAATTCTGTCATGGGCTTAGCTACCTTGGAGAAATTTTCAATGAACCTTCGGTAGTAACCTGCGAAGCCAAGGAAACTACGAACTTCTTTCACGGACTTGGGAGATTCCCATTCAGTTACAGTTGACACTTTAGCAGGATCAACTGCTACACCATCCTTTGTCATAACATGACCAAGAAATCCAACTTCATTCAACCAGAATTCACACTTGCTGAATTTGGCATAAAGTTTATGCTCTCTTAACTTCTCAAGTATCAAACGCAAATGTCCTTCATGCTCCTCTTTGATCTTGGAGTAGACTAGAATGTTATCGATGAAGACGACAACAAACTTGTCAAGGAATTCCATGAACACCTAGTTCATCATATTCATGAAGTATGCTGGAGCATTGGTCAAACCAAATGGCATTACGGTATACTCATACAATCCATACCTCGTAGTGAACGCTGTCTTAGGTATGTCTTGTTATCTTATCTTGAGTTGAAAATAGCCTGACCAGAGATCAATCTTTGAGAACACACATGCTGCTTCTAGTTGATCAAACAAGTCATTGATCCTAGGCAAAGGGTATTTGTTCTTGATAGTCACTTCGTTGAGTGAACGGTAATCTACGCATAACCTTTGACTTCTGTCCTTCTTCTCCACGAACAAAACTGGGGCTCCCCAAGATGAAGAACTTGGTTGAATAAATCCTTTCTGCAACTGTTCTCCAAGTTGTTTCTTGAGTTCTTTCAGTTCATCAACTGACATCTTATAGGGTCTCTTTGCTATTGGTCCAGACCCTGGTAACAAATCTATAAGAAACTCCACATCTCTATCTGGTGGCATACCCGGCAATTCTTCAGAAACACATCCGGATATTCACTCACAATTGGCACACTGTCTATGCTGACCCCCTTAAGAGAATTTAGCATACTCCTTTTTGCTTCAAAGTTGGTCTTGAATCTGATCCTTTTATTTTCTGGAGTTGTGAGTGAGACAGTATGGTTGGCACAATCTATCACTCCCTTGTGCTTAGTCATCCAGTCCATTCCCAAAATGACATCCAATCCTTGGGAGTTTAGAATTATCAAGTTAACGGGAAACTTATACTTCCCAAATTATATGACTAGATCATGACATCCTGAATTCACTATCATTTCTCCACCAGGAGAACTTACTTTTATAGGACACCCAATAGTTTCTACCGGCAGTTCATTTCTTTCGACAAATGCTCTTGATATGAATGAATGAGATGCTCCAGTATCAAAGAGAACAAATGCTGGAACAGAATTGAGTTTGAACTTACCAGCCATAGCATCAGGCTCCTCATAGATTTCCTCCACATTGATGTGGTTCACCTGTCCCTTCTGAAAAGGGTTGGGCTTGTTGGGTCCCTCAACTTTCTTTTCTAGGCATTCATTTGCATAATGCCCCATCTTCTTGCACTTGAAGCATTCAACCTGACTTATGTCTTTTTTGACAGGCGGGCTTCCACTTCCACTTCCATTACCACTGTGGTGGCTCTTGTATCCACCCTTGTGGTTCTTGTACTTGTCATTGTCATGACTATGATGATGCTTGTTGTCATGACGGTTGTGGTTGTGGTGCTTGTTGAATTTCCCATGCTTGTGGGATCCTGAGCTTCCACTGTCATCATAATGGGAACGTTTGTGTGACGATCCCGAGCTGTGCTTGTCTGAGTGCTTTCTCTTTCGGCTTTCAACTTGCTTCATTTTGTTCTCCAAAATAGCATCCTTGTCACAAAGAGACTGAGAAGTGGGAACAGAGGCCACAGCCAACTACAGATTCAGCTCATCATTCAACCCTTCGAGGAACTTTTCCTTCCTCTTAGCATCAGTGTAAACTTCATCTGGTGCATATCGCGCCAGATTGTTGAACTCCTCAATATATTTAGCCACACTGCGGTGGCGCTGCTTCAGGTTATGAAACTCCTTCTTTTTTAGACTCATCACTCCAGATGAGATATGAGCAGTGCGAAAGCCATCCTCAAAGATAGCCCATGTCACATCTTCTATGGGAGTGGTGATCTGGAAGTTATCCCACCAAGTGGCGGCTGGTCCTTCCAGCAAATGTGCTGCAAATCTGACCTTTTCAGCATCAGTACAGCCCACGGTTACCAAGTCCTTGTTCACTGAGCGTAGCCAATCATTGGCCACCATGGGATCAGTTGTTCCTGAGAACTTTGCTGACCTCAATCTCAAGAACCTGGTAAGCATATCAAAACCCGGTGGGTTGTTATTGTTGTTGTTGTTATTGTTGTTATTGTTGTTGTTTTGGTTCTGGATGAACGTCGTCATCATCTGCATCAGCTGAGTTTGAGCGGTCATCATTTGCTGCATTTCTGGAGTGATGTTGTTGTTGTTGTTGTTAGGGCTGGGGTTTGCACGACGAGGAGGCATCTGTTGTTTGTTCAATAGAGATAAGAATGAGATACCCATAGATGCTTTCATGCACATTACATCACATAAGCAAACACAAGGCATGCAACACAATGATAAAGGTTCAACAACAAGATAACAAGTTCACAAAGTAAAACACACAAGTAGAAAGCCATCCACATGTCGGATGGTCAAATAACAAGTTCTCAAACAACAAGTATGATAATAAAAGATAAATGAGTGGTCAAATCTACTCCTCGGCATCAATCTCCTCCTCGACAAAGGTAAGACCTGGTTCTCCATCGCGGTCTTGTATTCCTCGACACTAGTGGTCAAGGTCTCTATCTTGGCTTTAAGAGCCCTCTTCTGGGAGCGAAGCCTCTCAATCACCGTCTGCTGTTGCTCGAGCTCGAAGTCCTTGGACTGCAGTTCTTCAGTCATGTCCCGGATCTTCTTGTTCCTATCCTGGACACGCTTCTCCTGACTCTTGAACTTCCTGTCCTGGCTCTCGAACTTCGCCTCCATTTCCTTGACTATCTCGTCTTGCTCCGCGAAGAGCTTGTCCTTCTCGCGAAGCTGCACCTGGAGTTCGTCATTGTTGAGCATGACGTTGGTCCTGTGAGTGTCCACGTGCCTAATGAGAGACTCTAAGTCCTGGAGGTACAGGCGAATAGGCTCTGCTGCGTCCCTCGAATCGTCCTCGAAGTCGATGGACTCTCCATCCTCATCACGTCTACCGAAGACGTGGAAGTGAGTACCTCTAACCTGTCGGGAGTGTCTCCCTAGCAGACGTCCTATCAGATCCTGCATAACTACCTCAAGGCCTCTCTCCTTGTCATCATGCATGAGCTTGAAGACGATGGCCTCTGTGGTAGGCTCTGTCTGGCGTCCGGGCTGGTTGACCTTGAAGCCCAGAGGTCCTTCCTCTCAAACTTGGTGAGGGGAAGCACCATGATGGTAGGAAGAGGAAGATTGAGCAAAGTAGTAAGCTCAACAATACGAGGACCAAAGCGAGTAACCTGGAACTCCTCAACAGTGCTGATGGTAACAGTAGGCATCTATTTATAAGATAGAAAAGTTAGAACAACACAATTCAAGATAAAACAAAAGACAAAACATCAGATACATATCCTTGGAAATCAAAACACACAAGTCATGGCATACATGGATCCATTACAACAACCAAGGTTCAACTTATTTTAAAGTCACATTTTGGAAAATAAGGTGATAAGTGGTGGTCCAATTAACTGTCACATCCCAAGATTTTCCAAATCTTGTAATGTGAAAAATAAAGTAATAAAATAAAACTTTGTTGATTTTCAGGGTGAGACGAAACTTTTTGAATCCAATTGGGAACTTTCAAAACCTATTTGGATCAAATAAAATCCTAAAGGGATTTAAAAAGTTAAATAAACAATAAAGTTAAAATATTTAAAATTAATATTTTTGAATCTTTTAATAAAAGATTTGGTTTTCAAAAGAAAAGGTAGATTTATAAATAAGGATTATTTATAAAGCCAAATTAAACCTTGGCCAATATTTGAAACAAAAGGTTTTTGCTTTGATTAAAAGAGTAAAGGTTTATTTAAACAAAATAATAAGGATTTAATATCCAATTTTATTTAAGTAAAGGCTTTTCCCATTTTAAATAAACACTAAAACTTATTTATTTATTTTAAATAAGTTTTCTAAGTATTTTATATTCTCAAATAAAACCTACTGAAGTGTTTTGGTTTTATTTAAATTTCAAATAAAGATTTTAAATAAAACAAACCCTATTTGATTTAATAACTAAGGTCCATTTTATTTAATTATTAATGGAACCTAAAATAAAAATGTTATTTTATTTTAAACAAGTTTTCCAAGTATCTTATATTTTCAAATAAAACTTACTGATTTGGTTTTGATAAAATTTAGTTTTCAAATGGAGATTTTATTAAATAAATCAAAACCTATTTGAATTAATAATTAAGATCTATTTTATTTAATTATTAAATAGATCCTAAAAAGAATAAAAATATTATTTTGATCTTTGGACTTTGTTTATGTTGTTAAACAGAACCAGATTCAATTGCATTGTTTGGTGATTGTTTGAATCAATTTGAATGCTTGATTGGTTGTTGAATTTCAAAACAGAAATTGATTTTGGAAAAAGAAAAAGATTTAGACAGAAAAAAAAATAATGGAACGGACTGACCCAACCCAACTAGGCCCAACAGCCCAGTCCAGCCCACCTATTTCCCCTCTGGCGAAACGTTTTTCTCACTCAGACTCGCACCCGCGCAATCGCTGACCGGTGGACCCATTCCCCTCTCTCTCTCCCTCACTGCCAGATAGACCCCACCACCAGCTCACCTGTCTTCAACAGCGCGACCAGTTCCTCCTCCTCCTCTCTCCCGTTTCTGCGTTGAATTCACGAGCTTAATTCTCGATTAATGGCGCAATAACCCCGCCCTGCGACCATGCACGATAAATCGGCTCCCTCTCCTCTCTGGTTCCCCTCTCTTGCCCCACCTCGACACGCCCCCAGGCCGCCCTGATTCCTCTCCGAACCTCACTGCCACCGACGAACTTTTCCCTCGATTCCTGCCGTGTCCTGCCACCCCTCGCCTCCTTGACCACACTCGCATACTCCACAAGCCCTGGCGCACCTTTTCGCATCGCCAGCTCACCCGCGCGAGCTCTGCAAGCTCGACAGCGTCACCCCGAGTCAGCGCTGCCGTCTGTCTCCAACTGCGGCGACGTCTCCCAGGTAAACCAGACCACCCCTCTCTTCCCCGTGGACACGATAATGATCGCCATGCTCTTGCGAACCTAACGGTGTCTCCCGTTTGTCCTAGGGTTCCCTCCATCCTCGCCCTCGACGATCTCCAGAGCACGCCCGCCGCTGTGTGGACTCCGGTGAGCAATCCACGTCGGACCAGAGCGCCCCTCGACAAACGAACCACACATTGAGAATTAGCACGATGCCATGAACACTGTGAGTATCTCCCCAGCCACCCTTGCTTCCTGTATCGCCGGCTCCGCCACCGTCTGTCCGCTCCGCCGCCAGTAGCCACCGCAGCGCCGCCCATCTATGGCTGGCACGCTACGCACCATAGGATCTTGATCCGACGCTCACGATAGATCCTTAGCCGAAGGGGTACGCGTCCATCTGTGCCGCACGTTTTCAGTTAGATCCAACGCACCCCATAGCCGATCCGAGCGAACCGTTATTGTCCAATCAGAAACTGCCACGTGGACTGGAATTGATTTAAAACACATTTTTGATCTGATTAGAATGCAAGTTTGTAATTGGTATAACTTTTGATCCACACGTCCAAATTTTACAAACTTTATATCAATGGAATCAGCAAGACAAGCCCTAGCCAACCATGCCATTTGTTTAGCAAAAAGCTTCTGGAAAAATGTTTGTTTTTGCAGAAACATTTGTATGCTTGATTAGATTGTAAAAATTGTTCAAAAATGATTTTGGGGATAAAATATTTTGCAAATGGAGTGTTTTGAACCTACTGACCATAGGAAACACTTTGTGGTTTCAAAAATGTATTTGGTGAAACAAAAGAATGATTATTTGATTTAAAACCATTTCTAGTCAAATAGAAATATGGTTTATTTATTAAAAATGGTTTTGAAGGAAAACTTTTGGGAAATGTTTTGTTTTAAACTCTCTGACCCCAAACACCAAGTTTTATGGTTTGAAAACATATTTGGTGAACCCTATAGATTAATGCCTTAGTAAAAATATCTCTACACCACATAAAATGATGCCTTGTTTTGAAAATGGTTTATGAAGTGAAAACCTTTTGCAAATGACTTTGCCACTTTGCAAAATGACCATTAGGTGTTTTCCAATGTTTATAACCCATTAGGAACCACTTTTCCAAATAAAACAAAGTTTGGAATGCTTGCATGCATTATCTTAGTTCTATGATTTTATGTGTTGTTTTGCTTGATTGGTAGATTGAGTTTGTGCCTTGCTTGATTTAATTGTAGTGACTTGAAGAGTGTGATTGTTGCAAGGACAAGGAGTGAACCTATACTCTACCAAAAAGGCAAGTGATGCTTCATACTTTTTGTCCCATTACTTTCACTATGCATTAGTGTTTTATCTAAGTAAAACTTGCATGGAATTTTGCTAAGTATAAACCTTGCTATAGGAAAACCTAGTAGATGAAAACTTAGTAGAAATTTTTCCTAAGTTAAGATTCCTACTACTATCAAGCTTAGCCTAGCTAATAGAAAACAAGGGTGGAATATATATATCCATACTATGGAAAATTTTCTAAGTCTGAGGACTTGTGTTTTTGTTTAATAAAACGACTAAGTTAATGAATCACCTGGGTGGAATGGTAATTGCTTGGTGGATTTTGGTTGAGTGGTTCACAAGGCCCATGTCTATGGTTGACCTTGTGTATCTCACTTGTGGATGGCCACCCAGGAACAAAGAGATTTGAGATGTCAAATGTTGAGAAGCTTCAAGTGCAACCACTTGGCATTATGGGCTCTGCCTGGATCATGTAGGTTGCAAGAACTTAACCATTTGGACAGTTGGTGGTAGAGTTTGATAGGTTGGAACGCGTCCATTTTGGTCTAAGGGAAGGCTTCTGAAAGATCTTGTCTTGGGAAACCAAGTCTTGTGGGGAAAGTGCACCACCTCTGCAGAGTGTAAAATCTAAGTACTTAGCCATGTCCCTGGTAAAGGACAATTTGAGCATCAAGACATGGAAGCAATCAAGAATCTCATCATTCAAATTTCTAAGTTAAAAACTTGTGGATGAACAAGGGTTAAAGGATCTTCAATCTTTTGATTGAGAGAAATGTTTTTGTCAAGCAAAAACTTAGTGTTTTCAAATGTTAAGGAAAAATCTATTTTGAGCAATGCAAGCCTCAACTCCACTTAGCCAAAAGAATATTGATGATAGACTCCACTATGCTACCATAGTATCACTTGCCAATACAATTCAAATGTATTGACCCTTGTGGCTGTAACTTGTTATGTTGCAGGTTTGATTGATTTAGTGAAGTGTGTTGATTAGGATTACAAAGTCTACAACCAACATGTCTGCCTGTGGCACTTTGAAGATGAAGGACCCCATGCTTATAGACATTCTGCTGCAATGTAATGTAATAGCCAAATGAGCTATGTAAGATGTAACAAATTATGTTATTCCTGGTTATAAAGTTGTATTATGACCTTTGTTTCTTGATATTACATCTTAACTGTGGATGCTAGCTATTGATCCAGGGACTAGCATTATAAACACAGGGGACTCTACCTTATTAATGGTTGGTACCCTTACAGATGGTATCAGAGCATTGTGTTGCCTGTAGGATTTGTAAACCTAGGATTGGACAAAAACCCTTAGAAAAATAGGAGTTGGATATGTTCCAAAACATATTTACAAACAATCTTGTAAACTCTTTCCTCAACCATTTTGGTTTAAACTCTACATCTCTTCTATTTCAACTTGATGGAAAAACTACCCCATGGCCAAAGACTTCACCATGAGCAAAGGACAACATCAACTCTAATGACTTCAACTTCTTCAACTCTAATGACTTCAACTTCTTCAACTCTAATGACTTCAACCTCTTCAACTCTAATGACTTCAACTTCTTCAACTCTAATGACTTCAACCTCTTCAACTCTAATGACTTCAACTTCTTCAACTCTAATGACTTTAACATCTTCAGTATATTCACCAAGGACTTCCAACTTGGATACCACTAAGGACTACAAGTGAGCCAAGAAATCTTGCTCCAGATTTGAAGACCAAGGAAACACAGGTTAGAAGGATCCCACATCACTTGATGTTTTGTGACCAAGAGATTTTCCCAAGGAAACCATGATCTCATGGAAGAAGAATCAACCAAGAAAGATGGAAAGATCACAAGATAACCATATAGATGGACCACCATATTTAGTTAAGTCAAACACACCAACTTATGTGGTGTAACAAAAATATTTTGTTGCCTAAGTATGTGCTTGAACTTTGTTGATTGAGTAGCCAATCTTTGGGCTGATTTGGTTGACATTGGTATATAGTCTATGTTATACTATTAAATAACAAGCCTTCTATTATCTATATTATTTCTAATTAATACGAAAAGTTGTTTGTGAATGCTTGCACATTGTTTGTGTGAATTGTGATGTGTATGATTAGAATTATTCCCTTAGAAATATTTTTGCCTATTCTGATCCCAATCCAACCCAAACAGATGACTACTCCAAGAGACTCCAACATCAAGGTTGATGACAACAACAACAACCAAGAGAACAACATGAGAGAACTCATAGGAACCCAAAACCAGTTGAGCCAAGAGACAACTCAGCTTTTAGCCAACAACAATGGACTAGACCCAGCCATACAAAGGATTTTGAAACTTCAACCCCAATTGTTGCAAGGATTGGTTACTCAAATGATCAACATGGGAGAAAACTTTGCCCAAAGAGCTAATGACAACAAGGATGACAAAGATGTTATTCTAGAAGGAACCCAAGCTTGCAATATTTGTGAAGAAAAGGATCATGCATCCAAGGAACATGAAGATCAATGCCCAAGAAGAGAGAAAGATTTCCCACCTTTGAGGAGCATGAACTAAAAGAACTCCTAGCTTTGGAGAGACCCAAAAAGAAGAAGAAGGACATAAGCCAGTTGCAATGTTACAATTGCAAAGAGAAGGGACACTATGCCAGTGATTGCCCAGAAAAGAAGAAGAACCAAGGAAACAAACAAGAGAAAATGATACCAAAAGAAAAGAAAGATATTAGCCAAGTGTGGTGCAACCACTGCAAAGAGCTAGGACATTATGCAAGCAACTGTCCAGAAAAGATGAAACACAAGATAAACAAGCCTATGAGGGACCTCAGCCTTGTCACATGTTTCAAATGCAAGGAACTAGGCCACTATGCAAACTTCTGTCCAGGAAAGTTACATCAAGATCCCAAGCAAGCCAATATGTAAACTGGTTGGAAGATTTTAAGGGTGGTAGTACCCTAGTTGTTTTGAGCCTACTTGTAACCCTAGCCTTCCCAAATCTCGGGACGAGATTTATTTTAAGGGTGGTAGCCTGTCACCTCCCAAGATTTTCCAAATCTTGTAATGTGAAAAATAAAGGAATAAAAAAAAACTTTGTTGATTTTCAGGGTGAGAGGAAACTTTTTGAATCCAATTGGGAACTTTCAAAACCTATTTGGATCAAATAAAATCCTAAAGGGATTTAAAAAGTTAAATAAACAATAAAGTTAAAATATTTAAAATTAATATTTTTGAATCTTTTAATAAAAGATTTGGTTTTCAAAAGAAAAGGTAGATTTATAAATAAGGATTATTTATAAAGCCAAATTAAACCTTGGCCAATATTTGAAACAAAATATTTTTGCTTTGATTAAAAGAGTAAAGGTTTATTTAAACAAAATAATAAGGATTTAATATCCAATTTTATTTAAGTAAAGGCTTTTCCCATTTTAAATAAACACTAAAACTTATTTATTTATTTTAAATAAGTTTTCTAAGTATTTTATATTCTCAAATAAAACCTACTGAAGTGTTTTGGTTTTATTTAGATTTCAAATAAAGATTTTAAATAAAACAAACCCTATTTGATTTAATAACTAAGGTCCATTTTATTTAATTATTAATGGAACCTAAAATAAAAATGTTATTTTATTTTAAACAAGTTTTCCAAGTATCTTATATTTTCAAATAAAACTTACTGATTTGGTTTTGTTAAAATTTAGTTTTCAAATGGAGATTTTATTAAATAAATCAAAACCTATTGAATTAATAATTAAGATCTATTTTATTTAATTATTAAATAGATCCTAAAAAGAATAAAAATATTATTTTGATCTTTGGACTTTGTTTTTGTTGTTAAACAGAACCACATTCAATTGCATTGTTTGGTGATTGTTTGAATCAATTTGAATGCTTGATTGGTTGTTGAATTTCAAAACAGAAATTGATTTTGGAAAAAGAAAAAGATTCAGACAGAAAAAAAATAATGGAACGGACTGACCCAACCCAACTAGGCCCAACAGCCCAGTCCAGCCCACCTATTTCCCCTCTGCCGAAACGTTTTTCTCACTCAGACTCGCACCCGCGCAATCGCTGACCGGTGGACCCATTCCCCTCTCTCTCTCCCTCACTGCCAGGTAGACCCCACCACCAGCTCACCTTTCTTCAACCGCGCGACCAGTTCCTCCTCCTCCTCTCTCCCATTTCTGCGTTGAATTCGCGAGCTTAATTCTCGATTAATGGCGCAATAACCCCGCCCTGCGACCATGCACGATAAATCGTCTCCCTCTCCTCTCTGGTTCCCCTCTGTCGCCCCACCTCGACACGGCCCCAGGCCGCCCTGATTCCTCTCCGAACCTCACTGCCACCGACGAACTTCTCCCTCGATTCCGGCCGTGTCCTTCCACCCCTCGCCTCCTTGACCACACTCGCATACTCCCCAAGCCCTGGCGCACCTTTTCGCATCGCCATCTCACCCGCGCGAGCTCTGCAAGCTCGACAGCGTCACCCCGAGCCAGCGCCGCCGTCTGTCTCCAACTGCGGCGACGTCTCCCAGGTAAACCAGACCACCCCTCTCTTCCCCGTGGACACGATAATGATCGCCATGCTCTTGCGAACCTAACGGTGTCTCCCATTTGTCCTAGGGTTCCCTCCATCCTCGCCCTCGAAGATCTCCAGAGCACGCCCGCCGCCGTGTGGACTCCGGCGAGCAATCCACGTCGGACCAGAGCGTCCCTCGACAAACGAACCACACGTTGAGAATCAGCACGACGCTACGAACACTGTGAGTATCTCCCCAGCCACCCTTGCTTCCTGTATCGCCGGCGCCGCCACCGTCTGGCCGCTCCGCCGCCAGTAGCCACCGCAACGCCGCCCATCTATGGCTGGCACGCTGCGCACCGTAGGATCTTGATCCGACTCTCACGATAGATCCTTAGCCGAAGGGGTACGCGTCCATCTGTGCCGCACGTTTTCAGTTAGATCCAACGCACCCCGTAGCCGATCCGAGCGAACCGTTATTGTCCAATCAGAAACTGCCACGTGGACTGGAATTGATTTAAAACAGATTTTTGATCTGATTAGAATGCAAGTTTGTAATTGGTATAACTTTTGATCCACACGTCCAAATTTTGCAAACTTTATATCAATGGAATCAGCAAGACAAGCCCTAGCCAACCATGCCATTTGTTTAGTAAAAAGCTTCTGGAAAAATGTTTGTTTTTGCAGAAACATTTGTATGCTTGATTAGATTGTAAAAATTGTTCAAAAATGATTTTGGGGATAAAATATTTTGCAAATGGAGTGTTTTGAACCTACTGACCATAGGAAACACTTTGTGGTTTCAAAAATGTATTTGGTGAAACAAAAGAATGATTATTTGATTTAAAACCATTTCTAGTCAAATAGAAATATGGTTTATTTATTAAAAATGGTTTTGAAGGAAAACTTTTGGGAAATGTTTTGTTTTAAACTCTCTGACCCCAAACACCAAGTTTTATGGTTTGAAAACATATTTGGTGAACCCTATAGATTAATGCCTTAGTAAAAATATTTCTACACCACATAAAATGATGCCTTGTTTTGAAAAAGGTTTATGAAGTGAAAACCTTTTGCAAATGACTTTGCCACTTTGCAAAATGACCATTAGGTGTTTTCCAATGTTTATAACCCATTAGGAACCACTTTTCCAAATAAAACAAAGTTTGGCATGCATGCATGCATTATCTTAGTTCTATGATTTTATGTGTTGTTTTGCTTGATTGGTAGATTGAGTTTGTGCCTTGCTTGATTTAATTGTAGTGACTTGAAGAGTGTGATTGTTGCAAGGACAAGGAGTGAACCTATACTCTACCAAAAAGGCAAGTGATGCTTCATACTTTTTGTGCCATTACTTTCACTATGCATTAGTGTTTTAGCTAAGTAAAACTTGCATGGAATTTTGCTAAGTATTAACCTTGCTATAGGAAAACCTAGTAGATCAAAACTTAGTAGAAATTTTTCCTAAGTTAAGATTCCTAATACTATCAAGCTTAGACTAGCTAATATAAAACAAGGGTGGAATATATATATCCATACTATGGAAAAATTTCTATGTCTGAGGACTTGTGTTTTTGTTTAATAAAACAACTAAGTTAATGAATCACCTGGGTGGAATGGTAATTGCTTGGTGGATTTTGGTTGAGTGGTTCACAAGGCCCATGTCTATGGTTGACCTTGTGTATCTGACTTGTGGATGGCCACACAGGAACAAAGAGATTTGAGATGTCAAATGTTGAGAAGCTTCAAGTGCAACCACTTGGCATTATGGGCTCTGCCTGGATCATATAGGTTGCAAGAACTTAACCATTTGGACAGTTGGTGGTAGTGTTTGATAGGTTGGAACGCGTCCATTTTGGTCTAAGGGAAGGCTTCTGAAAGATCTTGTCTTGGGAAACCAAGTCTTGTGGGGAAAGTGCACCACCTCTGCAGAGTGTAAAATCTAAGTACTTAGCCATGTCCCTGGTAAAGGACAATTTGAGCATCAAGACATGGAAGCAAAAAAGAATCTCATCATTCAAATTTCTAAGTTAAAAACTTGTGGATGAACAAGGGTTAAAGGATCTGCAATCTTTTGATTGAGAGAAATGTTTTTGTCAAGCAAAAACTTAGTGTTTTTGTCTATTTTGAGCAATGCAAGCCTCGACTCCACTTAGCCAAAAGCATATATATGATAGACTCCACTATGCTACCATAGTATCACTTGCCCATACAATTCAAATGTATTGACCCTTGTGGCTGTAACTTGTTATGTTGCGGGTTTGATTGATTTAGTGAAGTGTGTTGATTAGGATTACAAAGTCTACAACCAACATGTCTGCCTGTGGCACTTTGAAGATGAAGGACCCCATGCTTATAGACATTCTGCTGCAATGTAATGTAATAGCCAAATGAGCTATGTAAGATGTAACAAATTATGTTATTCCTGGTTATAAAGTTGTATTATGACCTTTGTTTCTTGATATTACATCTTAAATGTGGATGCTAGCTATTGATCCAGGGACTAGCATTGTAAACACAGGGGACTCTACCTTATTAAAGGTTGGGACCCTTACATTAACGAAGTAAGTTTACAATCCTATCTCACTGGATCTGTTGGCTAACACACTGTTTCTAGAAGCAATCAGCCTATCTTGCTCACATGACTCCATCACTAACTCTATAATGTCTCCTCTTAAGGTTTGGTTGGTAGCCTCCAACTCTTGGGTATGTTCCTTCTCTTTCTTTAGATCATTTTGGAGGTTGAGCATTCTGCACTTGACTCTATCACCAAGTTCTTTGATGGTCTTCCAAGCTGCATCCCTTGCTGATTCAAAGAATGTAGTGTGCACCACTGAATTGGTGAACATGCAAAATCCTTTTTCCTGGTGGTTGTCTTCCTTGTTTTTATACAAGTGAAGTTGCACCCACCAGTATTCCACTCCTTCATCCATCACAGGAAAACCCTTATACACAGTTGCACCTTGTATCTCTAATGCAACCATGAGGTCCTTGAGAGCCTTGGGGAATTCTGTCTCACACTCCAAAGTCATCATCATGAGTGGTCCTTTCCTCACGGCTTCGTTGATGGAGTTCAACTACAAATAGAGATGAGAGAGAAGATTAGAAAAGTTTTACGAGAAGAATAGACAAGTGTAGAAGTTGCTGAAAATTTTTCCATAGTGGTTTCCAATCCTAGGATCATAATCCTATAGGCAACACAGTGCTCTGATACCATCTGTAAGATCCCTCCTTTATAAAGGAAAAGGATCCCTGTGATTGCAATGCTAGTCCCTGGATCATTGCTAGCATCCACAGTTTAAGATGAAGTACACAGATACAAAGGTCATTTATTATAGCCATTCCAGAGATAAACATAGTCTTTACAACTCCAAGACCACAGGCCTAATACAAGAGTTTGAATAAGTAAATAAATAAAAGTCTTCATCTTCATGTGCCACAGGCAAACATGTTGAGTGTAGACTCATGACACCTAATCCTCATCAGAGTAACCTGCAACATCACAAGTTACAGCCACAGTGGGTCAATACTTTGGAATAGTATTGGCAAGTGATACCTTAGTAAAATTTTAAGTGTACTAGACACTATATGCAATTTGGCTAAGTGTAGCTTGGCTTGCTTTGCTAAAAATAGATTTTGCCTATTAGTTGAAATCACTAAGTTTTTCTTTGTCAAAACTTTCCCAAGGAACCACCAATAGACATTGAGGTCCTTCACCCTTGTTCACCCACAAATTTTTACTTAGAAATTGGGATGAGGAGATTCTTGGTAGCTTCCATGCCTTGATGCTCAAGTTGTCCATTACCATGGAGTTGGCTAAGTACTTAGATTTTTCCATCTGCAGAGGTTGTGCACTTTCCCCACCAGACTTGGTTTCACCAAGACAGGACCTTTCAGAAGCCTTCCCTTAGACAAAATGGACGCGTTCCAACCTATCATCCCACTACCACCAACTGTCCAAATGGCTAAGTTCTAGCAACTTATGTGATCCAGGCAGAGCCCATATTGCCAAGTGGCTGCACTAGAAGCTTCTTAACACTTGACCTCTAAAATCTCTTTGTTCCTGGGTGGCTTACCACAAGTGAGATACACAAGGTAAACCATAGAAATGGGCCTTGTGTAACCACTCAACATAAACCTTTCCTTCCATTCCACCCAGGTGTTTCATTAACTTAGTTGTTTTATTAGACAAAACACAAGTCCAAAGGACTTAGGAATATTTTCATCATAGCATGTATATTTTTCACCAACCCTTGGTTGCTACTAGCTAGGCTAAGCATGGCATAGATAGTAACTTAACTTAGAAATTCCCTAGCATTTCTACAACTACTAGGATTTCCCAATATGGCATATAAGCAGAATATAGCATGCAAGTCTAACAAAATATGTCTAATGCTTAGTAGAAAACATAGGAATGATAATATTCATGAAGTACCACTTGCCTTGGTAGTTGGGAGAGTAGCACTCCTCACAATCACAATCACTAGCACCAAAATCTACACAAAGATTGGTAGCAACAAATTACACACAAAATATATACAATCAAAAATATATGCATGCATGCAAGATGATATGTGATGATTTTTAAAATTCCACAAAGCAAGTAAACAGTACTGATTCATAAAGAAGTTGAAAACTGGCCAAAAAACATTTGTTTAAAACCCTAAATCATTTCCTAAACTTTTCATATACTCAAATTTGTCCTACACAAGTTTCTGCAAATAAAACCTTTTTAACAGAAGCTAAACATTAAAAACATTGCATATTTAGAAAGAGCTTTCTCTCCTGATTCCAATGGTATAAAATTTGTCAAATTCTAACGTGGGGATTAAAAGTTATAGCCAAAACAAATTTGAACAATAATCAGATTCAAATTCTGTTTTAAATCTAAACTACTGCCACGCGGCGCTATCCTATTGGCCGGTACCATTTCACTCAGGATCACGCTTCCGCGCCGTCGGATCAAGTTAGATCCAACTCTCCAGATCTAAAGAAAACGGTTCGTCCCCGTTCTAATCTAATCCCTACGATGCAGATCTAACGGCGGCTGTTTCTTTGACCAAAATCGAGTGGCGCTAGCGGCGGCGACTGGCGGCGGCGAGCTCTGTCTACAGCGGCGCGATGCTACAGATCGTCCGGAAAGGTGCGAGGATGCTCACTAGGTTCGCAGCGACGAGGAGAAGCTCAACTTGGCGGCGGCTTAGCAAGGGGCGCATGGAGTTGTCAGGATTCCTCGCCGGAGTTCGTGAACGCGTCGGGTGCGGCTGCTCATCGACGTTGGCAAAGATACAGATCATGCCAGGGCAAAATAAGCAGTGTGTCAGATGCGCGGAGTGATGCTGGTCATGCGAGTGTCAAAGAGAGAGCAAGGCGCAGTCGGAACTAACCAGGAAGGCTTGCCGGAGTTGATGGGGTCGTTTGACTCGTGCCGTCGCCGATGTTGTCGAGGCTCTGGACGATCCTAGCATGCACCAAAGGGGTCAGGAGATTCGCATGGTTGCGGAGATTGTACTGGCAAACCTAGACAGCAAGGGGCGACGGGGTATTACCGGAATACCTCGCCGGAGTTGGCTCTGACTGCGGCGGTGCAATGCGAATTAGAGGCAGCCTAGTGGCGAGAAAAGTGTGCAGTGTGGGGGGGAATGATCGCGAGGGGGAGGGGTTTATGTAGCCGGAGCTGGGCGTGGAGTTACTCGTGGAATCAATGGGAATCAACGCGGCAGTGACCGCGGCGAGTAACGGCGGAGTGAGCGTCGTAGGCGCGCGTGATTGACGAAGACGACGACGTGGTCACGGGTCCACTTGTCAGCGAATAAAACAGAGAGGGGATGGGGTCCGGGCAGCAGCGACACTGTGGGTGCGTCTGCGAGTGAGAGAGGGAGAGGGGGAACCCGGGTGGGCTTCATGGGCTGGATCCGTTGTTGGGCTAGAAGTCTGGTGACGGCCCTTTTCTATTTCCTTTCTCTTTTTTCCTTTTCTGTTTTGATTTTCTAGAAAGATTTTCAAATGATTTCAAAAGCTTTTGAATTCAAACTTTTTCCAGGATTTTGTAGGGTGCAACACTCACACTTCTGGTCATAAAAACAAGTGGTCACTTTGTATTAGCTTGGTCCTTTTGTTTAAACAAAATAAGCAGTGCTATAGCACATGATTTGAATAAGTTTTGGAAATGGTTTCTGAATCATATTTGTTTTGTAGAATTTCACCAAACTTCAACAATCAAACACAATAAAAAGAGAGCAAGAAAGGCTTGGTTTAAAACCAATAAATCTTCAATTTGAGAGTGGCATTAGACTAATAGTTGTTGACATAAAATAATGAGCTCATATGCTCCTGTTTTTGAAGTGTTTTGTTTGAAATGAAAAACATATGATCATGGATGCATGAATCATATGCATAAGTTTGAAATATGATTTTAGGGATGTTACACTTTTGTCCTAAGTGGGGCTCAATAGCGCGAGTATTAACTCCAAGCTGGTGGGTCATAATAGGAATGATCATAGTCAGGCACTTGCGACGAAGAAGAAGACACGCCCCAATCATAGGATTGCTGTTGGTATGAAGACTCTCCCAAGTTGGAGGGATGAACCGAATCATCTTCAGCATCCTCTCCAACATTCTCCTCTTGCTGGGAGAGGTCCGCCACGGACGTGTCAAACTCCTCCTCCGTGAGCAACCATCCTTCTCTGTTATCAAAATTAAACAAAGCAAGTGTAGGCAAATAAACTACTTTATCAGTCCTACCCCCTCTCCAACCACGCTTGGCAAAAGATAATTCATACGGTAAAATTCTCATAGTAGCTCCTAAAGAAACAAAATATGCTGAACCATGGATTCAAGATCAAGCCTCTCTATGGGGAACTGATAATCTGAATGGTGAGGCTCTAAACCATGGAAAGCTAGCAACCTAGAGGCAATGAGACCTCCACAAATTCCACCCTTATCGCGGTTAGTGGTAAGACGGTAAGCTATCAAATCACCTGGTTTATAAGATATATCCCTATTCAAAGCAGTTGCGATAAAAGCTAGATCAAAAAAAGATAACTTTCTAGCAATCTTTCTAGCAAGAATACACTTGGTAATGAAATAGGAAAAATATCTAATAGATGGGGACTTAGGCCTCTCCTTGATCTTCTCACAAGATCCCCAATGGGGCACTCTAATAGCTGCACATAAATCAGCAAACGGCAGGTCAACAACTATATTATATATTTTATAATGGACCATGGGATTAGATGAAGACCAAGTAAACCGAAAGTCCTACACCACATCCATGGTTAGCTTAACATATTGAAAAGGTTCACCTTCAACAAAGTGTTCCAACCCTGCATTGATAATCATAGTTTGGAAATCCTGGAGGATTCCCGTGGCTCTCATAAATTCATGGATGGATATATGGAAGGGAAGACTCATTCCTCATGATGAACTCTCATTGGCTTAGGTACCATAAAATCATATTGATTCAATGGGTAAGAACTCATCTTCCTCATATATGGAGGGCAATTTTTAGACAAACATCAAACCAAGTGATTTCCAAGTTGATAAATGATGAGCAACTACTATGGGAACTTGCTAGAGGGCTACACATGCATCAAAATGAAATCTCCAAGCATAGAACAAGCATGCAAGATCACACAACCTGACACCTATAACAACAAAATAATCAAGATACAATCTACCAATCACAAATCTAATTGGACAAGCGGAGGAGGCACATACCAAGGAGCAGTCCCTCCAAAAATTAGCAACAAAGATGGGCTGAGCAAGGAGATCAAAAATCGCGAGCAAGAACAACAAGAATTCAAGCTTTATAAAGTTTTCCGGTGTTTTTCAGGAGAGAGAAAGAAGATGGATGGTTGCCACCTGGGGGCTGGCCACGCCCACCAGGGGTGTGCTGGCCTGGGGTGTCCCCCTGGGTCACTTCAGGTGTCCCTCTACCCCTTTTTTTGAGGAAAAAATTATTTTGAATTTTCTGGGATTTTTCGGGAAACTTTATTTTTGGCCAATTTTTAGGATATGAAGATTGATTTTCTCGCATAAAAGACTTTTTTTAGAAGAAGAAAAAGCAAACAAAAACCAACTACAGAAGTTCTAAGACACTCTAACAAGCAAGCAAGCAACTGGCAAAACTAAAGCTAACAATAGAAAAAGGCAAAGACTAGGAAGGAGAAAAGTAAAAGGAAGCAAGTATAACCACTGTGAAAACATTATTTTGTTCATTAAAATACTTTTGTTAGCAAGGTTGATCAAGTCTTGTTACCAAAAAAATATTATAAGAAACAAAACTTTGCCTTCCACTAGGTGATTATGTTACCTCAAACTTGATAGCAATGGTCCCAATCATAGTAGTTTCAAAATTTTGTTGTGCAATGGGACAAAATATTTCTCCAACCTTGATGCTCTCAATATTTTCAATGGAGTTCAGGCAACAGCTTTTCAACCTTCTTGGGGAAATAAACAATATGCTCTTTGTCATTAATATTGAATGTTACTTTTCCTGGATTACAATTGATGATAGCACCTGCAGTATTAAGAAAAGGTCTCCCAAGAATAATGGACATATTATCATCTTCAGGCATTTCAAGCACAACAAAATATGTTAAAACCAAGCAATTATGAGCCACTTGAACATGAACATCCTCACATATACTAACAGGAATAGTAGATGACTTATCAGCCAGTTGCAAAGATATATCAGTTGGTATCAACTTTTCTAGCTGGAGTTTCTTGTAGAGAGAAAAAGGCATAACACTAATTCCATCTCCCAAATCACATTTAGCATAATTATTCTTAATAAAGCAAGGAATAGTTGGTATACCTGGATCACCAAGTTTCTTTGGAACCTTACCATTTTAGGAATAATTAGCAAGCAAAGTAGAAATCTCCTCATTAGGAATCTTCCTTTTATTAGAGACAATATCCTTCATATACTTTGAATAAGGGGGCAACTTAATAGCATCAGCCAAAGGAATTTGCAAAAATAAAGTCTTCATCCACTCACAAAACTTGATGTAGTGTTCTTCCTCCTTTGACTTGTGTTTCTTACTTGGAAAAGGCATAGGTTTCTGCACCCAAGGTTCTCTCTCTTTACCATGTTTATTAGCTATAAAATCTTCCTTACTGTACCTAGTGTTCTTAGTGTGCTTCTCAGGTTCTTCCTCAACTTCCTCCTTATCAGGAGCATCATTTTTATCATTACCACTCTCAGTTTCAACATCAGAGACAGATATACTATTAGGATCTATATAAGGTTCAAGTGGTTCCTCAAATATTTTGTGTTTCTTTTTCTTTCTATTACGAGGACTACCACTACTTTCAACTTGTTGATAATCCTGCTTAATTCTTTTAGGTTGTCCTTCAGGATATAAAGGATCTTGAGTAGCTATACCACTCCTAGTTCTAATTCCATAAGCATGTTTATCTCCTGAGGCATTAACTAGCATATCGTTTTGTACCTTAGCAAGTTGATCAATTTGAGTTTTAAGCATTTTAAAGTGTTTACAAAGCATTTTAATATCATTAGAAGTTATTTCCGCAATATCTTTCAACTCTTTAATAGCTCTAGAGTTTTCCAATAAATGATTCTGAACTTGTTTATTAAAATTACCTTGTTTAACAATAAAAATGTCAAGTTCCTCTAAGCATTGATCAGGAGGCTTACCATGAGGAATATCACCTTCATCAAAGTGATGCAGAGAGTGTACCTCAATAGTAGATGAGTGGGGAATTGGCTTACATAATTCTTCTATAGGAGGTAGATTCTTCACATCTTCAGCTCTAATACCTTTCTCCTTTAGACACTTCTTAGCTTCCTTCATCACTTCATCATTTAATGCAATAACTCCCCTCTTCTTTCATGTTGGTATTGGATCTGGTTTAGGCACAATTTGTTCAGGAGTAATAGGCTCAGGTGTATTTAGCTCAGTTGAAGTCCAATCAACATAATTCTTGCTTATTTTATCCATTAAATCTTCAGCATCTGTAGGAGTTCTTTTCCTGAAAACACAATCAGCAAAGCTATCTAGGTATGTGTTGACCCACAAGTATAGGGGTGTTTTGTAGTACTTTCGATAAATAGGAGTGTCGATCCCAACGAGGAGCAGAAGGTGATGAACTGTGGTATGGAGCAGGAAATCCCTGTGAATACTTAGCAAACGGATTTTTAGTGGTTTTCTGATAAGGCAACAAATCAAGGAGCAAGAAGTAAAGAAAATGAACAAATGGAGCAAGTGGCCCAATCATTTCTTAGCAATGGACAAGTCGGTGGAAATACTTATAAGGACCAAACGTTCTCGAGGACACATGGGAATTCTGTCAAGTGCTTTCGCTTCAAATAGCTGAGTACTCTTCTCTGGTGTTATAAGTGTTGTGTGGGTGAACCTGTGCTAACATACTGACCTTACTTGGACTAATACATACTTGTGTTTAAACCCCCTGCAAACTTCCGTAACTATAGGAAAGTAATTAAGATATAAATCTAACCACAGCCTTAAACTCTGAGATCCTACGCTCCCTTGTGCAAAGGTGTCCTAACGGGGGTTTAGGTTTCTATCAACCCGGCAACCCCACAGTTAGTAGCCAAATACATAATGCATTCCCCTAGGCCCATAAATGGTGAAGTGTCATGTAGTCGACATTCACATGACACCACTAGAAGAATAGCACCACAACTTAAATACTAACCCATTGAATAATAACTCAACACAAATTCACTACTAACAACATGACTTCTCCCATGTCCTCAAGAACTAAACGAACTACTCACGAGACATCATATAGATCAAGATCAAAGATGGTATGGTAATGGATTAGAATCTGAACATAAACAATAATCCAATGGTTCCACTCACAAGCATCAACTACAATAGTAATCAACACCGGGAAAGTTTTCCCTAATGAACTAAGAAATATCCAACACAATTGTTACAGCAGGACGGAGTGGTGATGATGGTGATGGTGGAGATGATGGTGCGTATGATGATGATCCCGATGAAGCCTAGCTTGACGATGGTGTTGATGGATGATACGTTGGAAACATATATATAATTTTCCATGCTCCATGCTTGTTTAGTATCAACTTTTCTATACTTGTCCACACTTTGAGGTGCTTTTTACATGTTTTCTTGTACTAACCTACTAACAAGTTACAACAGTGCCAGATGCATGTTTTCTGCTATTTTTGGTTTCAGAAAAGTTAGTAAAGAAATATTCTCGGAATTGGACGGGACAAAGGACAAAGTCAATTACTTTTCGTGGGGCACAAGAAGTCCAGAGGAGAGACGGAGGGGCCATCCAGGAGAGCCAGACCCACCCTAGGCGTGGGTGGGCCCTAGCCCGCACCTAGATAGGGTTTGCCAGACCTGGCGGCACCTCGGTCTCCCCCATCGCCTATAAAAAGCCCCCGATGCAGAAACCCTGAGGACCCGATCAGAACTCCACAAAACCGTCTGTAGCTGCCGCCACCATCGTCCCTAGATCGGGGGGATCTGAAGTTCTTCCCGGCACCCTGCCGGAGGGGAGATCATCTCGGAGGGCTTCTCTCCGGTATGATTCGTGAGTAGTTCCACCTTGGACTATGGATCCATGTAGTATCTAGATGGTTGTATCTCCTCCTTTGTGCTTTCATGTATAGATCTTGTGAGCTCCGTTCATGATCAAGATCTAATCTATTTGTAATCATGCATGTTGTGTTTGCGGGATCCGATGGATATTGAGATTATTATGTTGGTTTGATTAATGGTTTTGTCTTTATGATTCTATCATGTCTGTGTTGTTTGTGATCTTGCATGCTCTCCGTTTCTAGTCGTTATCTTGGCCAAGTAGTTTCTAGTGACTCCAAGAGGGGGTATTTATGCTCGATAGTGGGTTCATGCCTCTAGTTTCCAAGGGAAGTGAAAATAATCTCTTCGGTTGTAGATGTGCTGTTGCTACTAGGGAGAAAACAACGGTCTCTTGTTCATGGAACATGTGGGCTGTTTACCTTATACACTTTGCTTAAAGTAGTTGTCTGTTGCTTGCAACTTAATACTGGAGGGGGTTCGGATGATAACCTGAAGGTGGACTTCTAGTCATAGATGAAGTTGGATGGCGGTCTATGTATCTTGTTGTATTTCCCAATCAACCTCATAGGATCTTTCTGTATAGTAATTGTATTGTTATGCCTTGCTCAAGTCCTGTCAATTTCCCTGCTGTAATTTGTTTACCCTTCATGCCAAGTTGGTTATCTAAGGAGAGCACCTCTAGTGAACTATGGACCCCGGTCCAATCTTTACCATTGATACATCTTCCACTGTTACTTGATTACTTGCTGCAAACCACCATTACCTTCCACACCATATATTTAATCCTTTGTTATAACAAACCGGTGAGCTTGACAACCTCACAGATTCATTGGGACAAAGTCTTGAGTTTGTGTTGTGCAGGTCTCCGTGTTGCTTGCAACACATGTGTGACATTTCCTTCCTCCTTCTGGTTCGATAACCTCGGTCTCAACTGAGGGAAAACTTGCTGCTGTGCTCTTCACACCATGCGCTTTGGGTTACCAACGAAGTGCCACGTTGGGCACCATCAAAGTCTTTCTGGCGCCGTTGCCGGGGAGGCTAAGGACGTTTTCACTAGGGGAGTCCTTCATTTCCTTTCTCTTTACTTTGTTTTCAGTTTGCTTTGTTTCTTTTGCTTGGTTTTGTTTGCCTCTTTCCAAAAAACCCAAAAAAAAATAGTTTAGCTTGGTTTGATTTCTTTATTCAAAAACACAAAAAAATTAGTCCCTTCTCTAGTTGCCACCTTGCTCTAGATCACCATGTTGCTCCCCAAGTTCACCCTGAAAGATCTTGCAATAGGTAGTGGCTCCATAATTGGGAAAGATAATATTGAAGAATTCTTTAATTATGTTAGAAAGCATGAGGATATTGAGGATAAATATATAGCAGGGCTTGCTACTAATTATGAGATTGATGTAGCTTCTTGTTCCTAAAACTACAAGAAGAAAAGAATGCTGAAAAGAGGGAATTCATCCTTGAAACTTTATCAAAAGAATTCCATGATGTTGCTAGGGAAGCCAAAAAGGTCTTTGAGCATTTCAATATGCTAGGCTCAAGTGTAGATGTTGTGGGTATTTCTGATAAAACTAAGGCTAGAGAGGAATTCAATATACCCATCCCCTTTAAGCTTGTTGGAATGCATGAAGCCTTTGAAAAGAACTTTGATTGGATTGCTCCTGAAAATATTTTGGATGAAAGTAGTAGACCAAAGAGATATGAGAAGGGATCCTCCAAGACCCATTTGTATGAGATACCTTTCATAGTTGAAGAATTTGCAAGTATGAATGTTAATGCTTCTTCATTTGAAAATACTTGATTCTTCTTGCTTCTTGTGCCTAACTTAAAGGCGTTAAAGAAAAGTACTGGTTGGGAGATAACCCAAGATTTTCCTTGAGTCTTGAAAGTTATTACTTCAGTAGTAACCTCTCCTTATCCCATTTGTTTGCTTTTTGTGCCAAGAATGACCTCTAATGAGAGGGAAGTAAGATTTGGGGAGTTGCTGTCCCGAAACAGATTTTTGTCCTCCACAAAAACAATTCGTGAGGAGGCTCTATAACTCGTATTGAGATAAAAATTTACGAATAAATCCCCCAGTATGTTAGCTAACTTTTGTTAGTTCAACGCTTTTTGATTTGAGCAACAGAAGATGTTCGAAAAAATCGGTTTCTACCTACTAGTCTGTTTTGACAGCTTCTTATTGATTTCTTTTTGAGTTCTCTTCAGGTAAATTGAGCTTTTTGAAGGAGTTGTTACAGTACACTAGTAGAAAATGATCCATTGGTCCCGGTTGGTAAGGGGCATTAGTCCCGGTTGCCCAACCAGGACGGGGCAATCGGGACTAAAACCCGAACTTTTAGTCTCGGTTGCCCCACCAACCGGGACAAAAGGGTGCACACGTGGCTGCTGCTCCGTGCGAGGGGGGCAGGACCTTTAGTCCCGGTTCGTAATACGAACCGGGACTAAAGTTTTATTTTTATTTTTTTCCAAAAAAAATTTGATTTTTTTTCAATTTTTTCTTTAACCTTTGAATTATTTGACTTGTTAATCTCCCACATCTCTCATTTTAAACACTAATTATACTTAATCTTAGTTCAAATCATACTTACGGTCAAACTTCCCATCCGGTCACCCATCCTAACACTACTCCACCCTCAGCACGCTTAACTTCTTCATTCCATCTCTCCCACCTGCGCGAAGGACCGTTATATCTTGTTGTCAAGACTAGTATATCAATCCTATTAACTCATATCGATATGTGACACGTTTTTATTTTTTGAAATTAAGAACAACTATTTATAGTAAACAACAATAAATAATTAATAATAATATTTTATTATAATGAAAGTAAAAAACTAATTAAATTAATATTTTATTCATTTTTGCCATTTATTCATTTAATATGAGATAAACAATATCTTCAAATCTGTAAATCGAAATTTAACAAATAATATATCCATTATTATCAGAAAAATGCGAGGAATTCAAATATGACATAAAAAATACTAATAATTTAATTTCTGAAATAATTTTTTTTTGAATTTTAAGAATCCAAAACGGCCTAAGTATGTTGAAATCAAAGAGCTAATTTTTTCTGCACATTTTGATAGGTTGTACTTTTTTTACATGGTATACAAAAGTTATGGCCATTTGAATTTTTAGAACATTTTTTGTAAATTATATCGAAATTTATATTTGTTAATTTTTGTAACAATTAAATCACTAAATCTTGTTAATTTTTGTAACAACTAAAAAAAATCCTCAAGCTGCGCAAACAAAAGCTTTGCTAAGCTTCAGAGCATTTGGATAACCACGGCAACTAGCCATGGATAACATGGGATCACATGTCACCTTGTCCTTCGCTATTAAAAACATGTTCCCTCACACAGAAGGGGAAATTTTAAAGTTAGTGTCATCAACAAAAAAAAATCCATTAATCGTCGTGGACAACGAAAATAATACTCAAACAAGAGACACTTGATTAATAGTAAACGGAAGCAGCCATGTTGTTGCTTAGCCGCCGGGTCACCTTTTAGCATGTGAGAATTAACTAAAGCTGCCCAGCCGGCCCTAGCATCGCGTGTGAGACTTGACTAAAGCTGTCCAGCCGGCCCCACTTTCTTTAGTCCGGGTTGGTAATACGAACCGGGACTAAAGGTCACACATTTAGTCCCGGTTGGTGATACGAACCGGGACTAAAGGTCCCGTTTGACCCGGGACTAAAGATTGCTGGCATTCTAGCCGTTGGAACCGGGACTAATGCTCACATTAGTCCCGGGTCCTACTATAACCGGGATTAATGCTCCGAACTAGATGGACGAATGACTCTTTTTCTACTAGTGGTAGATTGTGTTTTAAGTGAAAAGTCTTGATGTTCCAAAGCTTTGCCAGTGGTCTAATATCTTTTGAATAAACTAATGTTGCTAATGAAGATTGTGTGAAGTTTTGTATGAAGGAGAAATTTCAGTTGTAGAGAGAGAATGATGCAATGAGATGAAGAATGTACAAAAGCTCAAGTTTGGGGATGCCACCATGGTGTCACCCCAAGAAATATCCAAGAGGTACAAGCGTCAAAGCTTGGAGATGCCAAAGGCATCCCCTTATTCATCAATAAAAAGCTCAGGTATGTCTAGACACTTCGTTTTTATTGTTTCATGCACAATTGTGTTGTTTTTGGAGTGTCTTAGTTTTCATTTGAATTTCTTAGGTTGTTTAGTTTGCTTGAATAAAGTAGTTTGGACCCTCGTTCTCGTTTTGTTGTTTTGCAAATAAGTTTGCTTTGTGTTGGAAAGGAGTAGTAAGTTCTTGCTTGAAGTGCAAGAGGCTCTTACATTGACTATGAATTAGACTTTAGCATGACATGCTAGGTGTTGTTTTAGCATTATGCTTAGTGATTGTTGTTGTAGCATGTCTTATTCCAAAAAATTGGGATTGCTTAGTGTGTCTTGAAGAAATTATGCGTTGTTTTAGCATGCAAAAGCATAGTATTGTGGTATTCTCCTTTGATGTTTTGCTTGGGTTGACTTGGCACATGCTTACACCATGTTATGAATCTCACAAGTCACCATTAGCCTCTATGATAATTTAGTCCTTGACTTGTAGTACCACTCTTTCCTTTGATTAGTATGCTTTGTTGCACTGCATGATTATGGCCATTATTGCTCTCTTAGTTGGTTGCTCCCAGTATTTTGCTAGCCTCCACTTGTATGAGTAAGTTCTACTCATGCCTCCAACTCCCAAGAAACCAAGTTATTCCAAAGTGTCCACAATAAACTCCTATGCATGGTGTGTTACACCATTCCAAGTATATTCTTGTTTTCAACTATCTTCCAATTAAAAACTATTTTGTTATGTGAAAACTTAGTGATTAAATCCCTCACAACTTGATGGAACACTTTATTCTTTTCCCCTAATAAACTTGAACCATTGTGACAACTTTGTTGTATATGCTTGCACTTATAAGTTGGAATTAGCAGAACCGTGCTGTCATGGGGAACGTTTTCAACATTGCACTTGTACCTTGTTGTACTCAGTTGATATCATGCTCTTTTGTCTATGCATGTCATCGGTGTGAAATAAAGAGGGGACTTATAAGTCCATGGAGTTTGTATTCTGTGTTAGAGAAATGCCTAGGCTGCTAGCCTAAGCCATGCTTAATCATGGTGGAAACTTGCAGCATCACCATAATGAGATATCTATGAAGCATCCTCAATAAAAAAGGTATGCATATGGTAAATAAAAAGATTGCTAAGATGCCCATTGTCTGCTTGCCTTGTAATTTTGGTTATGGTAAAGCTCTTGTACCATGTGCAAGGGGTACCCCGTTGGCGGTTCTCAATGATATGCAAATACTTACAATGACAAGAACTTACCTAGACCCAAAGTTGAGTATGCATGAGGTGTGGACCTCATATTCAAAGGACTTGAGATTTCCAACTTATACTTTGTCAAGCATATACTCCAGCTTTGCCACTCTAACCTTAACCACTACAGGATGCTTATGATAGGGGCAACGATGGCTGAAAGCTAACAAGTACCATAATTTTTGGAAGCTCTTTTTGAAACTTGTAATCCATGCTTCCTTTACAAAACGACCTTTCTTCCACCACTATTGAGTCTCCACCTTCCACCTTTAGGCACCATTAAGAGAGCATAGTTGTCATCCCGTGTGCAGTGTTCCAAAGCTTATTAATTGATGCATATTGTGTTATTACTTGTTCTTGTGCTACTTGTTTCTAGTCAACCTTGTGAACTTTGCAGGTGTCCTATGCATTTTATTGCCACTCTAAGAGGGACAAGTTGATTGTCACTATGTTATGTTTTCTGTATATGAAACAAACAAATGTTTTTCAATGCATGTTATTCATGATATTTGTTTGTAGCTTGTCATGTTACATGCATAGTTACTATGTCCTATTGTTAGAACTCCATCTTTCATGCACATGTTTAGAGTTCTATGATCCCAGCTTTCAATGCTTGCAAATGGTTGGATCTTTATTATGAGGGTGCATGTCTCCTCAAAAATTATTCTGTTTATCACTTACCTACTAGAGGACGAGCAGGAGTTAAGCTTGGGGATGTTGATACGTTGGAAACATATCTATAATTTTTGATGCTCCATGCTTGTTTAGTATCTACTTTGCTTTACTTGTCCACACTTTGAGGTGCTTTTCACATGTTTTCTGGTACTAACCTACTAACAAGTTACAACAGTGCCAGATGCCTGTTTTCTGCTGTTTTTGGTTTCAGAAAAGTTAGTAAATAAATATTCTCGGAATTGGACGGGACAAAGGACAAAGTCAATTACGTTCTGTGGGGAACAAGAAGTCTAGAGGAGAGCCGGGGGGCAGCCAGGAGGGCCAGACCCACCCTAGGAGCGAGTGGGCCCTAGCCCGTGCCTGGCTAGGGTTTGCCAGACCTGGCGGCCGCCTCGGTCTCCCCCTTCGCCTATAAAAATCCCCCGATGCAGAAACCCTGAGGACCCGATCAGAAATCCATGAAACAGTCTATAGTCGCCGCCACCATCGTCCCTAGATCGGTGGGATCTGAAGTTCTTCCCTGCACCTTGCTGGAGGGGAGATCATCCCGGAGGCCTTCTCTCTTGTATGATGTGTGAGTAGTTCCACCTTGGACAATGGGTCCATGTAGTAGCTAGATGGTTGTATCTCCTCCTTTGTGCTTTCATGTATAGATCTTGTGAGCTCCGTTCGTGATCAAGATCTAATCTATTTGTAATCATGCATGTTGTGTTTGCGGGGATCCGATGGATATTGAGATTATTATGTTGGTTTGATTAATGGTTTTGTCTTTATGATTCTATCATGTTTGTGTTGTTTGTGATCTTGCATGCTCTCCGTTGCTAGTGGTTATCTTGGCCAAGTAGTTGCTAGTGACTCCAAGAGGGGGTATTTATGCTCGATAGTGGGTTCATGCCTTATAGAGTTCCCAACCTTTAATAAGGTAGAGGTCCCTGTGTTTACAATGCTAGTCCCTGGATCAATAGCTAGCATCCACAGTTAAGATGTAATATCAAGAAACAAAGGTCATAATACAACTTCATAACCAGGAATAAAATAATTTATTACATCTTACATAGCTCATTTGGCTATCTCATTACCATGCATCAGAATAAAACAATAGCATGGGGTCCTTCATCTTCAAAGTGCCACATGCAGTCATGTTGGTTGTAGACTTGTAATCCTAATCAATAAACTTCACTAACATCAAACAAACCTGCAACATAATAAGTTACAGCCACAAGGGTCAATACATTTGAATTTTATTGGCAAGTGATACTATGGTAGTATAGTGGAGTCTATCATCTATATGCATTTGGCTAAGTGGAGCTTAGGCTTGCTGTGCTCAAAATAGATTTTTCCTTATCATTTGATAACACTAAGTTTTTGCTTGACAAAATCACCCAAGGCATCTCCCAATAGAAATTGGTGATCCTTCAACCCTTGTTCAACCACAAGTTTTTAACTTAGAAATTTGGATGAGGAGATTCTTGATAGCTTCCATGTCTTGATTCTCAAATTGTCCTTTGCCAGGGACATGGCTAAGTACTTAGATTTTACACTCTGTAGAGGTGGTGCACTTTCCCCACAAGACTTGGTTTCACCAAGACAAGATCTTTCAGAAGCCTTCCCTTAGACCAGAATGGACGCGCTCCAACCTATCAATCCCCTACCACCAACTGTCCATTTGGCTAAGTTATTGCAACCTATATGATCCAGGCAGAGCCCATAATGCCTAGTGGCTACACTTGAAGCTTCTCAACATTTGACATCTCAAATCTCTTTGTTCCTGGGTGGCCATCCACAAGTGAGATACACAAGGTAAACCATAGAAATGGGCCTTGTGTAACCACTCAACACAAACTATTCCTTCCATTCCACCCAGGTGATTCATTCACTTAGTTGTTTTATTAAACAAAACACAAGTCCTTGACTTAGAAACATTCCATAGTATGAATATAATCCACCCTTTTTTTCTACTAGCTAAGCTAAGCATGATAGTAGTAGTAATCTTAACTTAGGAAAATTCTACTAAGGTTTCATCTACTAGGATTTCCCATGGCATAGTTTATACTTAGCAAAAATTCCATGTAAGTGCTGCTTTAGAAATACAACCAATGCATAGTGAAAATAATTGGACAAAAGTATGAAGCATCACTTTCCTTTTTGGTAGAGAATATAAGTTCACTCCTTGATCTTGCAATACTCACACTCTTCAAATCACTACAATTCAATCAAGCAAGGCACAATTTCAATCTTCCATTCAAGCAAACATCACATAAAATAATAGAAACAAAGCTATGCATGCAAGCATGCCAAAGATGGTTTATTTGGAAAAGGGGTTTCTAATGGGTTATAAATATTTGAAAACACATGTTGGTCATTTTACATAAGTGGCAAAATCATTTGCAAAAGATTTTACTTATAAATCATTTTTAAACCAAATCAATATTTTATGTGGTTGAAAATTCCTTTAGCAAACAATCTTTATAGGGTTCACCAAATACATTTTTAATTCTAAAACTTGGTTTTTGGGGTCAGAGAGTTTAAATCAAAACATTTCCCAAAGGTTTTTCTCCAAAAAGTATTTCCTACATATAAACAACATTTTTATTTGATTAGAAATGCTTTAAATCAAAGATTTACTCTTTAGCTTTACCAAATACATTTTCAAATCCATGAGTTGGTTTCTAAGGTCATTAGGTTCAAAATAATCCATTTGCCAAAGATTTTATCACAAAAATAATTTTAGAACAATTTTTATATCCAAAATATGCCTACACAAGTTTCTGCAAAACCAACCAATTTAGCAGAAGCAATTTACTAAACAAAGTGCGTGGTTAGAAAGTAATTGTCTTGCTGATTCCACTGATATAAAATTTGCAAAATTTGGACGTGTGGTTTGAAAGTTATGAATTTTACAAATTGGAACATCAAATAGATCAATTATGTTTTTATTAAAATAGACCGTGCCACGTGTTGTGTTTTGATTGGCCGAAAACGTTTCGCGTGGATCAAGCGATGCAGACCGTAGGATCTAACGCAAATCGGGCGGCACAGATCAGCATACCTCTTTGTTTTAAGTGGATCTATCGTATCCACTGGATCTAAATCGAACGGCCTAAAGCCACTAACCCTAAACGGGCGACGCTAGCGGCGGCGACAGGCGGCGGCGTGCTCTGGCAATGAAGTTGCCAGAGTTACAGGAGGCGAGAGGAGTAGGGGAGAAGCTCACCAGAATCACCATGGCGAGGGGATGATCGACGTGTGCTCGGTTGGCGAAGGGCGTACGGAGTCGACGATGATTGCTCGTCGGAGATCGAGGCGGCGTCGGTTGCTCTCTGTTGGAGACGGAGGCGACGTTATGGGCCACGCTAAGAGTAGAAAAGGGTTTCGTTAGGTGCGCATGACGCTGGGGATCACACACGAATCAAACAGAGGGAGAAGGGAAGCTGGGGCTTACGGGGGATGGTCGCCGGAGTTCGAGCAGACGGTGGTGGAGCTCAGTCTATGATGTTGCCGAGGATACAGGGCACGCGCGGGCGAGAGGGAGGTACCGAGAGATGCCCCTGGCGGTGGGGAGTGTGCTCGTGTGGTCGAGGAGGCGAGGGGCGACGGGGTTTGGCCGGAATCGTCGCTGGAAGGCGTCGAAGGCAGTGGCGGTGAGGAGATGAATTGAGACGTCCTGAAGGCAGAAAGGGAGGGGCGAGAGAGGGGAAATGGAGAGGAGGTACATGCGCTTATTAGAGCATGGTCGCAGGGGGAAATGGATGTGTCAATGCTGCGAATTTACTCAGGCTTTAATGGGCAGAAACCGCCGGCGAGGTGAGGGGCGAGGTCATCGCGGGGTTGAAGACGCTGACGGGGCAGGTGGGGTCTGGCGGCAGCGAGAGAGAGAGAGAGTGGGAGTGGGTCTAGGCAGTCATAGGCTCTGTGGGTTAAAACTTTGGTGCGAATCGTTTTCTGCGGGGTGAGAGGGAGTGGGCTGGACTGCTCGGCTTAGTGGGCTAGCTGGGATGGGCTGCTTTGTTTCATATTTTTTCCTTCTTCTGTTATTTTTCTTTTTTTCCAATTCTTTTATTCTGTTTGGATTTTGTTTAATCAATTCAAGCATCCATTTGAATTCAAATTTCAAGCAAACTTTGTGTATCTTCAAATACTGTTTATTAATGCATTTTAAAGTCAAATTTAGAATATTATATATTTTTTAGGAATTATTAATTAATTAAAATAGGCCCTTGTATTAATTCAAATAAGATTTAATAATGTTTTTCAAACTCCATTTGAAATCTAAATCTTTCCAAATCTTTTCAGTAGGTTTTATTTATTTATTTGGGTGTCAAAAAATTCATCTTGATTTATTTGGAATGTTTTTAATATGATTTATTAATCATTTAAAATTGGATTTGTCTTTATTCCAATGAAGTTAAATATAGTTTTAATTCCATAAATTTTATTTGGAAGATTTGTTTGATCTTATTTAAGTTAATTAAACAACTTTTATTCCACTTGGGTAAATTCCAAATATTATTTTCCCATGATTTAAATAGTCATTCTTGTTAGAGATTTGTCTTTATTCAAATAGAATTTGGTTAATGCCATTTTATTTTTATTTGGAAAATTTCTTTATCCTTATTTTATTTGGATTTGGATTATAGTTATTCCATTTGCTTATGGATTAGGCCAAGATTTAATTTGGTCTTTAAATATTCCTTATTTAATATTTCTTTCTTTACCTTACAAAATCCATATCTTTTTATTTATAGATCCAAACTTGGTGATTTCAATTTATAAAATCTTATTTGATATTTATTTATCCTTTTAAATATCTTTAGGATTATTTTCTCACCATTTGGTATGGCTTTTAGATAGGTCCTTTATTAGCTTTGGAAATTCAATTTCCTTATCTTATTAAATTCATAAGATTTTATTTCTAGCTCCAAATTAAGTGAAACCAATTTCTATGGTTTTATAATATTGCTATTCGTCATTCTTGATCATTTGTAAATGTTTGTTGACAAATATTTATATGGGTCAAAACCATGGTCTTAGAGATATCTTGGAAATGATTTTATTCCATTAGGGTTTTATGGTTTTGGTCTAACTTTTCCAAGTGTTTATATTTCATGATACATTCATTGAGGAATGCACTTCACTTGATTTGGATTTTGTTGGATTCAAACTTTAATCAAAGTTTGTTCAATATGGGATTTTAAGTTTCCATTTATAAACAAAAGTTTCTTTTTCACCCTAAAATTCAACAATTATTTATTTTGTTTATTTATTTTTCACATTACAAGATTTGGAAAATCTTGGGATGTGACAAGATACCACCACCCTTAAAATAAATCTCATCCTGAGATTTGGGAAGGCTAGGGTTAAAATTTGGCTCAAAGCAACTAGGGTACTACCACCCTTAAAAAAAATTCCAACTAGATTACTTCTTGGCTTGCTTGGGATCTTGTTGAAACTTCTCTAGGCAAACATCTGCATAGTGTCCTTTGTTTCCACACTTGAAACATGTGAGAAGGCTGAGATCCTTCATAGGATTTATCTCGTGCTTCATCTTTTCTGGACAATTGCTTGCATAATGTCCTTGATCACCACAATTATAACATGTGACAAGATTGAGTTCTTCACGTATCTTCTGTGGACAAGTTGACACATAATGGCCTAGCTCTTTGCATTTGTTGCAACACACTTGATTAATCTCCATATATTTCTGTTTCTTCTCAGGACATTCATTGGCATAGTGTCCCATCTCTTTGCAATGGCAACACTGCACTTGACTTTTTTCCTTCTTTTTCTTGGGTTTCTCCAAAGCTAAGAGTGCTTCTAGTTCATGTTCTTCATATCTTATCTCAAAGGTGGGAAAGTTTCCTGGTCTTCTTGATCTTTTCCTTGGATAATACATATGTCTCCTCTTTGGTCCATCAAATTGAGTCATATTGCATGGAGGTGCAAGCTGAGATTTTCCTTTGTCTTCATCCTTCTTGGTAGAAGTTGTTCCCTCATGGTAGTCTACAACCAGTTGTTGCACTCCACCTTGTTTCCTTTGTTGAACTATGGAATAGATGGGGCATTGAATAGGGACATGATTATTTCCTTCACATAGGAAACAGGTAGCTTGAGATGTGGGGCATTGATTAGTTGGATGTTTCTCTTCACAATTGGGGCATTGATCTTCATGCTCTTTGGAAGTGTGATCCTTGTCTCCACAAACATTGCAAGCTTGGGTTCCTTCTAGAGTATCATCCTTGTCATCCTTTTTGTCATAATCTCCTTGGAAAGGGTTTCTTTCATGTTGATCATTTGAGTGGTCATCCCTTGCAACAATTGGGATTGGATATCTAAAAACTTTTGCAAGGCTGGGTCTAACTCATTATTGTTGGCTAAAAACTGAGTTGTTATCTCATTCAAATGGGTTTGGTTTACTAGTAGTTGTTCTCTCATGTACAACTCTTGGTTGTTGTCACCATTCTTGATATTGGAGTTTCTTGGAGTAGTCATATGTTTGGGTTGGATTGGGATTAGAATAGGAAAAGTTTTCTAAGGAAATAATTCTAATCACACACATCACAATTCACACAAGCAATGTGCAAACAATCACAAACAAACATTCCACTCACACAACAAGTTTTAAGCACATTTTTAGGCAACTAAATATTTTTGCTACACCACAATAGTTGGTGTGTTGATTTAACCTAAATATGGTGGTCCAACTATATGGTTCACTTGAGATCATTCCATCCTTCTTAGGTGTTTCTTTTCAACAAGATCTTTGTATCCTTGGAGAATTTCTTGCATCTTGGTCACCAAACTTCAAAGGTGATGATGGTTCCTTCTAAGTTGTATTTTGTCACATCCCAACATTTTCCAAATCTTGTAATGTGAAAAATAAATGAATAAAATAAAATTTTGTTCGATTTTCATGGCCAGAAGAAACTTTTGAATCCAATTGGAAATCCTCAAACCTATTTTGAACAACGAAATCCTAAAGGGATTAAAAAAAGATAAATATATAGTAAAGGAAAAATAAAATATTTTACTACTACTTTGAAATCTTTTTATAAAGGCTTTAGTTTTCAAAGGGAAAAGAAATATTTAGATAAATATTATTTTATAGAGCCAAATTAAACCTTGGCCAAGCTTTTGAAATAAAAATGTTTTGTTTTGATTAAAAATAGTAAAGGTTTATTTAAATAAAATAATAAGGAATTAATATCCAAATTTTATTCAAATAAAAGGTTTTACCATTTTAATTAGAACATCAAAACTTATTAAATTATTTAAAATAAGTTTTCCAAGTATTTTATATTCTCAAATAAAACCTACTGAAGTGTTTTGGTTTTATTTTAGAGTTCAAAATAAAGATTTTAAATAAAACAAATCCTATTTGATTTAATAACTAAGGTCCATTCTATTTAATTATTAATGGAACCCAAAATAAAGATGTTATTTTGTTTTAAACAAGTTTCCAAGTATTCTGTATTTCCAAATAAAACCTACTGATTTGGTTTTGAAAATATTTGGTTTTCAAATGGAGATTTTATTAACTAAACCAAACCCTATTTTATTAAATAAATAATGATCCATTTTATTTAATTAATGAATGGATCCTAAAAATGAATAAAAATATTATTTTTATTATGGAATTTTGGATTATGCTACTGAACAGAACCAAGTTCAAAAATTGTGAAGTATGGTGTTTGTTTGAATTGATTTGGTTGATTGGATTGTTTGTTTGAAATTCAAATCAGTAAATAGAAATGGAAAAAGATAAATCAATCAGACAGAAAAAAATAAGAACAAGTCGACCCAACTCAGCAGCCCAATAAGGCCCATAACCAGCCCAGCTCTCCCTCCCCGAAAGGAAACGGTTCGCACCAACTCCTTGACCCGCAGAACCAATGACTGGTGGACCTCCTCCTCGCTCCTTTCCCACTGACCGACCGACCCCACTCCTCCTGTTCTTCCTCCTCACCTGCGCGACCTCTTCTCCCTCCCTCGTCGTCGTTACCTGCAGAGACTCCGCGGCCTTAATTTGTCTTAACGAGGCCACCATCACTCACCTTGACCACGCTCTCTTAATCGCCAGCGCCTCCTCCCCATTTCCCCTCTGTCACCCCGCAAGAGCACGCCCCCAGGCCGCCCCAATTCCTCCCCGAGCCCCTCTGTCTCCGACGACTTCCCTTGCCAATTCCGACAGCACCACAACGCCCCGTGCCTCCTCGACCTAGCTCACACCTTCCTCACCTCCTGACGCACCTGCCTGTGCCCTTCATTCGACTGCGGGCGCCCCAGAGCATCACCTTCGTCAACTCCGACCTCGCCGCCGTCTGTCTCGTCTCCGTCGAGCTCCCCCGGTAAGCCTCGACCGCCCATCCACTTCTCGATCATGCGAGAATCTTCGCCTTGGTCATACGCACCTGACCATACCCTCAGTTGGCCTTCTCGTGACCTGTAGCGACGACTCCGACCACGACCAGGACCACCCGACGTTGTTCTCTACTCCGGCGAGCAATCGCAGCTGTACCAGAGCACCCCATGCCACGACAAGCACACGTTGAGCATTACCACGCCCTCGCGATTCTGGTGAGCTACCCCTTTACTTCCCTCTCCTCCTAAATCACCGGCGACCACACCGTCTGAGCGCGCCGCCGCCAACCATCGCCGCCAGCGCCGCCGATCTTTGGCAAGCATGCTAGCAACCGTAGGACCGTGATCTAACGGATGCGATAGAACGTACGCGAAAGGGTAAGTAGTGTCTCTGCACCGCATGACGTCACTTAGATCCAAAGATCCAGAGAGATCAATACGACCGAACCGGTACCGTCCAATCCAATCGTGACGCGTGGCCAGGTTTCTGATTTAAAAACAGATAGAAACCAGATTTGAATTGCAATTTGAAACTCATGTAACTTTTGATCCACACGTCCAAAAATTACAAATTTGGTATCATTGGAATCAGTGGAACAAACCCTAGCCAACCATGCCCTTAGTTTAGCAAATAGTATCTGTTAGCATGTTTGAATTTGCAGAAATATTTGTATACTTGATAAGGATGTAAAAATGGTTTAAAAATGAATTTGGGATGAAATCTTGGGAAAATGGTGTAATTTGAACCTACTAACATTGGGAACCACTTTGTGGATTCAAAAGTGAATTTGGTGAAACAAAATAATGATTCTTTGATTTAAAACCATTTCTAGTCAAATAGAAATGTGGTTTATTTATTAAAAATGGTTTTGGAAGAAAACCTTTGGAAAATGTTTTGTTTTAAACTCACTGACCCCAAACCCCAAGTTTTGTGATTTGAAAACCTAGTTGGTGAACCCTATAGGTAAATGCCTTAGTAAAAATATTCAACACCACATAAAATGATACTTTGTTTTGAAAATGGCTTTTGAAGTGAAACCTTTTTGCAAAAGACTTTTCCACTTGAAAAAATGACCATTAGGTGTTTTCAAATGTTTATGACCCATTAGGAACCACTTTTCAAAACAAAACAAAGCTTGGCATGCTTGCATGCATTATTTTGACTTTGTGATTTTATGTGTTGTTTTTCTTGTTTGGTACATTGAGTTTGTGCCTTGTTTGATTGGATTGTAGTGACTTGAAGAGTGTGATTGTTGCAAGGACAAGGAGTGAACCTATACCCTCTACCAAAAAGGCAAGTGATGCTTCATACTTTCTATCCCATTACTTCACTATGCATTAGTGATTTTGCTAAGTAAAACTTGCATGGATTTTGCTAAGTATAAACCTTGCTATATGAAAACCTAGTAGATGAATCCTTAGTAGGATTTTGCTAATTTAAGATTCCTATTACTATCAAGCTTAGCCTAGCTAATAGAAAACATGGGTGGAATATATATTCACACTATGGAAAAATATTCTAAGTCTGAGGACTTATGTTTTGTTTAATAAAACAACTAAGTTAATGAATCACCTGGGTGGAATGGTAATTTCTTGGTGGTTTTTGGTTGAGTGGTTACACAAGGCCAGGGGACTGGTGAACCTTGTGTATCTCACTTGTGGATGGCCACCCAGGAACAATGAGATTTGAGATGTCAAAATGTTTAGAAGCTTCAAGTGCAACCACTTGTCAATATGGGCTCTGCCATGATCATATAGGTTGCAAGAACTTAGCCATATGGACAGTGGGTGGCAGTGTTTGATAGGTTGGAACGCGTCCATTTTGGTCTAAGGGAAGGCTTCTGAAATATCTTGTCTTGGGAAACCAAGTCTTGTGGGGAAAGTGCACCACCTCTGCAGAGTGTAAAATCTAAGTACTTAGCCATGTCCCTGGTAAAGGACAATTTGAGCATCAAGACATGGAAGCAATCAAGAATCTCATCATTCCAATTTCTAAGTTAAAATCTTGTGGTTGAACAAGGGTTGTTTGAAATCTTCAATCTTTGATGGAGAGATGCCTTGGTTAAAGGATCTTCAAATCTTTGATTGAGAAAAATGATTTTGCCAAGCAAAACTTAGTATTTTCAAATGTTAAGGAAAAATCTATTTTGAGCAATGCAAGCCTCAACTCCACTTTGCCAAATGCATATAGATGATAGATTCCACTATACTACCATAGTATCACTTGCCAATACAATTCAAATGTATTGACCCTTGTGGCCGTAACTTGTAATGTTGCAGGTTTGATTGATTTTAGTGAAGATTGATTGATTAGGATTACAAAGTCTACAACCAACATGTCTGCATGTGGTACTTTGAAGATGAAGGACACCATGAATATAGATATTCTGTTGCAATGTATTGTAATAGCCAAATGAGCTATGTAAGATGTAATAAACTTATGTTACTCCTGGTTATAAAGTTATATTATGACCTCTGTTTCTTGATATTACATCTTAACTGTGGATGCTAGCTATTGATCCAGGGACTAGCATTGTAAACACAGGGGGCTCTATCTTATTGAAGATTGGAACCTCTACAGATGGTATTAGAGCATTGTGTTGCCTGTAGGATTTGTAAACCTAGGATTGGACAAAAACCCTTAGAAGATAGGAGTTGTTCCAAAAACTTATTTACAAAACAAACTTGTAAATTCTTTCCACTTGGGTAAATTCCAAATATTATTTTCCCATGATTTAAATAGTCATTCTTGTTAGAGATTTGTCTTTATTCAAATAGAATTTGGTTAATGCCATTTTATTTTTATTTGGAAAATTTCTTTATCCTTATTTTATTTGGATTTGGATTATATTTATTCCATTTGCTTATGGATTAGGCCAAGATTTAATTTGGTCTTTAAATATTCCTTATTTAATATTTCTTTCTTTACCTTACAAAATCCATATCTTTTTATTTATAGATCCAAACTTGGTGATTTCAATTTATAAAATCTTATTTGATATTTATTTATCCTTTTAAATATCTTTAGGATTATTTTCTCACCATTTGGGATGGCTTTTAGATAGGTCCTTTATTAGCTTTGGAAATTCAATTTCCTTATCTTATTAAATTCATAAGATTTTATTTCTAGCTCCAAATTAAGTGAAACCAATTTCTATGGTTTTATAATATTGCTATTCGTCATTCTTGATCATTTGTAAATGTTTGTTGACAAATTTTTACATGGGTCAAAACCATGGTCTTAGAGATATCTTGGAAATGATTTTATTCCATTAGGGTTTTATGGTTTTGGTCTAAATTTTCCAAGTGTTTATATTTCATGATACATTCATTGAAGAATGCACTTCACTTGATTTGGATTATTTTGGATTCAAACTTTAATCAAAGTTTGTTCAATATGGGATTTTAAGTTTCCATTTATAAACAAAAGTTTCTTTTTCACCCTAAAATTCAACAATTATTTATTTTGTTTATTTATTTTTCACATTACAAGATTTGGAAAATCTTGGGATGTGACAAGATACCACCACCCTTAAAATAAATCTCGTCCTGAGATTTGGGAAGGCTAGGGTTAAAATTTGGCTCAAAGCAACTAGGGTACTACCACCCTTAAAAAAATTTCCAACTAGATTACTTCTTGGCTTGCTTGGGATCTTGTTGAAACTTCTCTAGGCAAACATCTGCATAGTGTCCTTTGTTTCCACACTTGAAACATGTGAGAAGGATGAGATCCTTCATAGGATTTATCTCGTGCTTCATCTTTTCTGGACAATTGCTTGCATAATGTCCTTGATCACCACAATTGTAACATGTGACAAGATTGAGTTCTTCACGTATCTTCTGTGGACAAGTTGACACATAATGGCCTAGCTCTTTGCATTTGTTGCAACACACTTGGTTAATCTCCATATATTTCTGTTTCTTCTCAGGACATTCATTGTCATAGTGTCCCATCTCTTTGCAATGGCAACACTGCACTTGACTTTTTTCCTTCTTTTTCTTGGGTTTCTCCAAAGCTAAGAGTGCTTCTAGTTCATGTTCTTCATATCTTATCTCAAAGGTGGGAAAGTTTCCTGGTCTTCTTGATATTTTCCTTGGATAATACATATGTCTCCTCTTTGGTCCATCAAATTGAGTCATATTGCATGGAGGTGCAAGCTGAGATTTTCCTTTGTCTTCATCCTTCTTGGTAGAAGTTGTTCCCTCATGGTAGTCTACAACCAGTTGTTGCACTCCACCTTGTTTCCTTTGTTGAACTATGGAATAGATGGGGCATTGAATAGGGACATGATTATTTCCTTCACATAGGAAACAGGTAGCTTGAGATGTGGGGCATTGATTAGTTGGATGTTTCTCTTCACAATTGGGGCATTGATCTTCATGCTCTTTGGAAGTGTGATCCTTGTCTCCACAAACATTGCAAGCTTGGGTTCCTTCTAGAGTATCATCCTTGTCATCCTTTTTGTCATAATCTCCTTGGAAAGGGTTTCTTTCATGTTGATCATTTGAGTGGTCATCCCTTGCAACAATTGGGATTGGATATCTAAAAACTTTTGCAAGGCTGGGTCTAACTCATTGTTGTTGGCTAAAAACTGAGTTGTCATCTCATTCAAATGGGTTTGGTTTACTAGTAGTTGTTCTCTCATGTACAACTCTTGGTTGTTGTCACCATTCTTGATATTGGAGTTTCTTGGAGTAGTCATATGTTTGGGTTGGATTGGGATTAGAATACGCAAAGTTTTCTAAGGAAATAATTCTAATCACACACATCACAATTCACACAAGCAATGTGCAAACAATCACAAACAAACATTCCACTCACACAACAAGTTTTAAGCACATTTTTAGGCAACTAAATATTTTTGCTACACCACAATAGTTGGTGTGTTGATTTAACCTAAATATGGTGGTCCAACTATATGGTTCACTTGAGATCATTCCATCCTTCTTAGGTGTTTCTTTTGAACAAGATCTTTGTATCCTTGGAGAATTTCTTGCATCTTGGTCACCAAACTTCAAAGGTGATGATGGTTCCTTCTAAGTTGTATTTTGTCACATCCCAAGATTTTCCAAATCTTGTAATGTGAAAAATAAATGAATAAAATAAAATTTTGTTCGATTTTCATGGCCAGAAGAAACTTTTGAATCCAATTGGAAATCTTCAAACCTATTTTGAACAACGAAATCCTAAAGGGATTAAAAAAAGATAAATATTTAGTAAAGGAAAAATAAAAATATTTTACTACTACTTTGAAATCTTTTTATAAAGGCTTTGGTTTTCAAAGGGAAAAGAAATATTTAAATAAAGATTATTTTATAGAGCCAAATTAAACCTTGGCCAAGCTTTTGAAATAAACATGTTTTGTTTTGATTAAAAATAGTAAAGGTTTATTTAAATAAAATAATAAGAAATTAATATCGAAATTTTATTCAAATAAAAGGTTTTACCATTTTAATTAAAACATCAAAACTTATTAAATTATTTAAAATAAGTTTTCCAAGTATTTTATATTCTCAAATAAAACCTACTGAAGTGTTTTGGTTTTATTTTAGAGTTCAAAATAAAGGTTTTAAATAAAACAAATCCTATTTGATTTAATAACTAAGGTCCATTCTATTTAATTATTAATGGAACCCAAAATAAAGATGTTATTTTGTTTTAAACAAGTTTCCAAGTATTCTGTATTTCCAAATAAAACCTACTGATTTGGTTTTGAAAATATTTGGTTTTCAAATGGAGATTTTATTAACTAAACCAAACCCTATTTTATTAAATAAATAATGATCCATTTTATTTAATTAATGAATGGATCCTAAAAATGAATAAAAATATTATTTTTATTATGGAATTTTGGATTATGCTACTGAACAGAACCAAGTTCAAAAATTGTGAAGTATGGTGTTTGTTTGAATTGATTCGGTTGATTGGATTGTTTGTTTGAAATTCAAATCAGTAAATAGAAATGGAAAAAGATAAATCAATCAGACAGAAAAAAATAAGAACAAGTCGACCCAACTCAGCAGCCCAATAAGGCCCATAACCAGCCCAGCTCTCCCTCCCCGAAAGGAAACGGTTCGCACCAACTCCTTGACCCGCAGAACCAATGACTGCTGGACCTCCTCCTCGCTCCTTTCCCACTGACCGACCGACCCTACTCCTCCTGTTCTTCCTCCTCACCCGTGCGACCTCTTCTCCCTCCCTCGTCGCCGTTACCTGCAGAGACTCCGCGGCCTTAATTCGTCTTAACGAGGCCACCATCACTCACCTTGACCACGCTCTCTTAATCGCCAGCGCCTCCTCCCCATTTCCCCTCTGTCACCCCGCAAGAGCACGCCCCCAGGCCGCCCCAATTCCTCCCCGAGCCCCTCTGTCTCCGACGACTTCCCTTGCCAATTCCGGCAGCACCACAATGCCCCGTGCCTCCTCGACCTAGCTCACACCTTCCCCACCTCCTGACGCACCTGCCTGTGCCCTTCATTCGACTGCGGGCGCCCCAGAGCATCACCTTCGTCAACTCCGACCTCGCCGCCGTCTGTCTCGTCTTCGTCGAGCTCCCCCGGTAAGCCTCGACCGCCCCTCTGTCAGTTTTCCAAAGCTAATGTGCTACTCTGGTTTCTACTTTGTTTGTATGTTGTTGTTTTGAATTTGTGGTGGGTTCTTACAACTGTATAGCTTTAGATTGAATAGTTGATGTTGTACATGCTTATTTTGGTGTTTGCTCTTATGCCGATGGTATTCATTTATATGCCTAACCTTTTGCTAACTATTCTGTTTGAGTTGTAGGAGAAGGCTCGCTAGTCTTCACAACACCAAGGATGAGAGTACATCGACGAGAAGATCAAGGCCACAAGCTGAAGTTCCTGAAGAAGTTCGAGAGTATCATCAGAGTAGCTAGTGTTTATACTTTATGAGAGTTTTGTTTGTAGATTTGGGGTGTCCAAGATTTTTTGGTTGAACTAGTAGTGATGTGAACTAGAGTGGAATTTCACGTGTTCAATCTGTTCGACTGTCATATTGTTGTAATGAATTGATTTTGACATTTATTTAAATATTTTCATGCTTTTATCTCACGTTAGATTGTTATATTGTATATTAATTAATTAGCTATATGAAGAATCTGACAACTAGAGCCCAATTTCTACAGGAAACTGACAATTGAGATCCATTTGATAAAAAGGCCGAAATTCGAAAATGATTGGATTGTAAGAAGGCCAAGGCCTAGAAAATAAATAAGGCTGAAATATTAAAAACTGCCAAAATTACTGGGCTGAGCCCATATAAGCGACCAAACTGGACTGGGCTGAATTTGATTTAAGACAGTTTAATTTTGTCATAATTTTGCCACGTAGGATCGGCCACGTAGGATCTGACTTGGCCAGGCTAGATGGCCCGTGACGATATTGGATCGTCATAGATGTTATGACGATCCAATATCGTCATAGACGGTTATGACGATTTTACCAAAAACGTCGTTATAGTTCATTTGCGACGCTCAACTTTCGACGATCTCAAAATCGTCATAAAATCGTCATAAACAGACTACTATGACGATTTTGTGAAGAAAATGGAGGGTCATATATAGCCAGATTTCTTGTAGTGAAACCAAGTCTTGTGGGGAAAGTGCACCACCTCTGCAGAGTGTAAAATCTAAGTACTTAGCCATGTCCCTGGTAAAGGACAATTTGAGCATCAAGACATGGAAGCAATCAAGAATCTCATCATTCCAATTTCTAAGTTAAAATCTTGTGGTTGAACAAGGGTTGTTTGAAATCTTCAATCTTTGATGGAGAGATGCCTTGGTTAAAGGATCTTCAAATCTTTGATTGAGAAAAATGATTTTGCCAAGCAAAACTTAGTATTTTCAAATGTTAAGGAAAAATCTATTTTGAGCAATGCAAGCCTCAACTCCACTTAGCCAAATGCATATAGATGATAGATTCCACTATACTACCATAGTATCACTTGCCAATACAATTCAAATGTATTGACCCTTGTGGCCGTAACTTGTAATGTTGCAGGTTTGATTGATTTTAGTGAAGATTGATTGATTAGGATTACAAAGTCTACAACCAACATGTCTGCCTGTGGTACTTTGAAGATGAAGGACCCCATGACTATAGATATTCCGCTGCAATGTATTGTAATAGCCAAATGAGCTATGTAAGATGTAATAAACTTATGTTACTCCTGGTTATAAAGTTATATTTTGACCTCTATTTCTTGATATTACATCTTAACTGTGGATGCTAGCTATTGATCCAGGGACTAGCATTGTAAACACAGGGGGCTCTATCTTATTGAAGATTGGAACCTCTACATGTCTCCTTAGTCCTCAATTCTTGAGTAACATTTCTTGTCTCACTTGTAGTCCTTAGTGATATCCATAGTTGAAGTCCTTGGTGAAAATATAGTTGAAGTCTTTGATCATGATGGAGGATTTATCCGTCCAGATTGAAATAGAAGAGATGTAGAGTCAAAACCAAAGAGGTTGAGGAAGGGTTTACAAGATTGTTTGTAAATAAGTTTTGGAACAAATTCAACTCCTATTTTTCTAAGGGGTTTTGTCCAATTCTAGGGTTACAATCCTACAGGCAACAAAGTGCTCTAATACCATCTATAGAGTTCCCAACCTTTAATAAGGTAGAGGTCCCTGTATTTAAAATGCTAGTCCCTCGATCAATAGCTAGCATCCACAGTTAAGATGTAATATCAAGAAACAAAGGTCATAATACAACTACATAACCAGGAATAAAATAATTTATTATATCTTACATAGCTCATTTGGCTATCTCATTACAATGCAGCAGAATATAACAATAGCATGGGGTCCTTCATCTGCAAAGTGCCACAGGCAGTCATGTTGGTTATAGACTTGTAATCCTAATCAATAAACTTCACTAACATCAAACAAGACTGCAACATAATAAGTTACAGCCACAAGGGTCAATACATTTGAATTGTATTGGCAAGTGATACTATGGTAGTATAGTGGAGTCTATCATCTATATGCATTTGGCTAAGTGGAGCTTAGGCTTGCTTTGCTCAAAATAGATTTTTCCTTATCATTTGACAACACTAAGTTTTTGCTTGACAAAATCACCCAAGGCATCTCCCAATAGAAATTGGTGATCCTTCAACCCTTGTTCAACCACAAGTTTTTAACTTAGAAATTTGGATGAGGAGATTCTTGATAGCCTCCATGTCTTGATGCTCAAATTGTCCTTTGCCAGGGACATGGCTAAGTACCTAGATTTTACACTCGGCAGAGGTGGTGCACTTTCCCCACAAGACTTGGTTTCACCAAGACAAGATCTTTTAGAAGCCTTCCCTTAGACCAGAATGGACGCGCTCCAACCTATCAATCCCCTACCACCAACTGTCCATTTGGATAAGTTATTGCAACCTATATGATCCAAGCAGAGCCCATAATGCCAAGTGGCTGCACTTGAAGCTTCCAACATTTGACATCTGAAATCTCTTTGTTCCTGGGTGGCCATCCACAAGTGAGATACACAAGGTAAACCATAGAAATGGGCCTTGTGTAACCACTCAACACAAACCATTCCTTCCATTCCACCCAGGTGATTCATTCACTTAGTTGTTTTTATTAAACAAAACACAAGTCCTTGACTTAGAAACATTCCATAGTATGAATATAATCCACCCTTGTTTTCTACTAGCTAAGCTAAGCATGATAGTAGTAGGAATCTTACCTTAGGAAAATTCTACTAAGGTTTCATCTACTAGTATTTCCCATGGCATAGTTTATACTTAGCAAAAATTCCATGTAAGTCCTGCTTTAGAAATACCACTAATGCATAGTGAAAATAATGGGACAAAAGTATGAAGCATCACTTGCCTTTTTGGTAGAGAATATAAGTTCACTCCTTGATCTTGCAATACTCACACTCTTCAAATCACTACAATTCAATCAAGCAAGGCACAATTTCAATCTTCCATTCAAGCAAACATCACATAAAATAACAGAAACAAAGCAATGCATGCAAGCATGCCGAAGATGGTTTATTTGGAAAAGGGGTTTCTAATGGGTTATAAATATTTTAAAACACCTATTGGTCATTTGACATAAGTGGCAAAATCATTTGCAAAAGATTTTACTTATGTGGTTGAAAATGCCTTTAGCAAAGCAACAATCTTTATAGGGTTCACCAAATACATTTTTAATTCTAGAACTTGGTGTTTGGGGTCAGAGAGTTTAAATCAAAACATTTTCCAAAGGTTTTTCTCGAAAAAGTATTTCCTACATATAAACAACATTTTTATTTGATTAGAAATGCTTTAAATCAAAGATTTACTCCTTAGCTTTATGAAATACATTTTCAAATCCATGAGTTTGTTTCTAAGGTCAGTAGGTTCAAAATAATCCATTTGCCAAAGATTTTATCACAAAAATAATTTTAGAACAATTTTTATATCCAAAATATGCGTACACAAGTTTCTGCAAAAATAACCAATTTAACAGAAGCAATTTACTAAACAAAGAGCATGGTTAGAAAGTACTTGTCTTGCTGATTCCACTGATATAAAATTTGTAAAATTTGTACGTGCGGTTTGAAAGTTATGAATTTTACAAATTGGAACATCAAATAGATCAATTCTGTTTTTATTAAAACAAACCGTGCCACATGTTGTGTTTTGATTGGCCGAAAACGTTTCGCGTGGATCAAGCGATGCATACCGTAGGATCTAATGCAAATCGTGCAACACAGATCAGCATACCTCTTCATTTTAAGTGGATCTATCGTATCCACTGGATCTAAATCGAACGGCCTAAAGCCACTAACCCTAAACGGGCGGCGCTAGCGACGGCGACAGGCGGCGGCTTGCTCTGGCGGTGAAGTTGCCGGAGTTACATGAGGCGACAGGAGTAGGGGAGAAGCTCACCAGAATCGCCGTGGCAAGGGGATGCTTGACGTGTGCTCGGTTGGCGAAGGGGCATACAGAATCGACGATGATTGCTCGTCGGAGATCGAGGCGGCGTCGGTTGCTCTCTGTTGGAGACGGAGGCGATGTTATGGACCACACTAAGAGGAGAAAGGGGTTGCTTTAGGTGCGAATGATGCTGGGGATCACACACGAATAAAACAGAGGGCGAGGGGAAGCTGGTGCTTACGGGGGATGGTCGCCGGAGTTCGAGCAGACGGTGGCGGAGCTCAGTCGATGATGTTGCCGAGGATAAAGGGCACGCGCGAGCAAGAGGGAGGTACCGAGAGATGCGCCTGGCTATGGGGAGTGTGCTCGTGTGGTCGAGGAGACGAGGGGCGACGGGGTTTGGCCAGAATCATCGCCGGAAGGCGTCGGAGGCAGTGGCGGTGTGGAGATGAATTGAGACGACCTGACGGCATAATGGGAGGGGCGAGAGAGGGGAAATGGAGAGGAGGTACAAGCGCTTATTAGAGCATGGTCGCAGGGGGTAATGGTTGTGTCAATGCTGCGAATTTACTCAGGCTTTAACGGGCAAAAACCGCCGGCGAGGTGAGGGGCGAGGTCATCGCGGGGTTGAAGACGCTGACGGGGCAGGTGGGGTCTGGCGGCAGTGAGAGAGAGAGAGTGGGAGTGGGTCCAGGCAGTCATAGGCTCTGCGGGTTAAAACTTTGGTGCGAATCGTTTTCTGCGGGGTGAGAGGGAGTGGGCTGGACTGCTGGGCTTAGTGGGCTAGCTGGGCTGGGTTGCTTTGTTTCATATTTTTTCCTTCTTCTGTTATTTTTCTTTTTTCCAATTCTTTTATTCTGTTTGGATTTTGTTTAATCAATTCAAGCATCCATTTGAATTCAAATTTCAACCAAACTTTGTGTATCTTCAAATACTGTTTATTAATGCATTTTAAAGTCAAATTTAGAATATTTTTTTAGGGATTATTAATTAATTAAAATAGGCCCTTGTATTAATTCAAATAATATTTAATAATGTTTTTCAAACTCCATTTGAAATCTAAATCTTTCCAAATCTTTTTAGTGGGTTTTATTTGTTTATTTGGGTGTCAAATAATTCATCTTGATTTATTTGGAATGTTTTAAATATGATTTATTAATCATTTAAAATTGGATTTGTCTTTATTCCAATGAAGTTAAATATACTTTTAATTCCATAAATTTTATTTGGAAGATTTCTTTGATCTTATTTAAGTTAATTAAACAACTTTTATTCCACTTGGGTAAATTCCAAATATTATTTTCCCATGGTTTAAATAGTCATTCTTGTTAGAGATTTGTCTTTATTCAAATAGAATTTGGTTAATGCCATTTTATTTTTATTTGGAAAATTTCTTTATCCTTATTTTATTTGGATTTGGATTATATTTATTCCATTTTCTTATGGATTAGGCCAAGATTTAATTTGGTCTTTAAATATTCCTTATTTAATATTTATTTCTTTACCTTACAAAATCCATATCTTTTTATTTATAGATCCAAACTTGGTGATTTCAATTTATAAAATCTTATTTGATATTTATTTATCCTTTTAAATATCTTTAGGATTATTTGCTCACCATTTGGTATGCATTTTAGATAGGTGCTTTATTAGCTTTGGAAATTCAATTTCCTTATCTTATTAAATTCATAAGATTTTATTTCTGGCTCCAAATTAAGTGAAACCAATTTCTATGGTTTTATAATATTTCTATTTGTCATTCTTGATCATTTGTAAATGTTTGTTGACAAATTTTTATATGGGTAAAAACCATGGTCTTAGAGATATCTTGGAAATGATTTTATTCCATTAGGGTTTTAGGGTGTTGGTCTAACTTTTCCAAGTGTTTAAATTTCAAGATACATTCATTGAGGAAGGCACTTCACTTGATTTGGATTTTGTTGAATTCAAACTTTAATCAAAGTTTGTTCAAGATGGGATTTTAAGTTTCCATTTATAAACAAAATTTTCTTTTCACCCTAAAATTCAACAATTATTTATTTTATTTATTTATTTTTCACATTACAAGATTTGGAAAATCTTGGGATGTGACATGCCTCTAGTTTCCAAGGGAAGTGACAATAATATCTTCGGTTGTAGATGTGATGTTGCTACTAGGGAGAAAACAACGGTCTCTTGTTCATGGACATGTGGACTGTTTACCTTACACACTTTGCTTAAAGTAGTTGTCTGTTGCTTGCAACTTAATACTGGAGGGGGTTCGGATGATAACCTGAAGGTGGACTTCTAGTCATAGATGTAGTTGGATGGCGGTCTATGTATATTGTTGTATTGCCAAATCAACCTCATAAGATCTTTCTGACTAGTAATTTCATTGTTATGCCTTGCTCAGTTCCTGTCATTTGCCCTGCTGTAATTTGTTTACCCTTCATGCAATGTTGGTTATCTAAGGAGAGAAGCTCTAGTGAACTATGGACCTCGGTCCAATCTTTACCATTGATACGTCTTCCACTGTTACTTGTTTACTTGCTGCAAACCACCATTACCTTCCACACCATACGTTTAATCCTTTGTTACAGCAAACTGGTGAGCTTGACAACCTCACTGATTCGTTGGGACAAAGTCTTGAGTTTGTGTTGTGCAGGTCTCCGTGTTGTTTGCAACACCTATGTGAAGTTTCCTTCCTCCTTCTGGTTTGATAACCTTGGTCTCAACTTAGGGAAAACTTGTTGATGTGCTCTTCACACCCTGCACTTTGGGTTACCAATGAAGTGCCACATCGAGCACCATCAAATGCGACGGTCTCCCCTCTCCGGGAAGGAATTCCCCCGGAGAAAACTGTCTGCTAGAGAGATATTTCTCTATCGGTGTTTTCTGCCCCAGAGGCGGCGGAAATATATCAGTGCTTGCTCCCCTAGCCTAGGCGCGGCCTAGGAGGGACCCATGCCTAGGGGGTTGTGTTCCCCCTACAGCCCCTCTTCGCTCCTCCTTCTGGCTTCCTTCGTCTTCCAGTAAAATAATATGTTTCCATATTTTTCTGGTATTTTTATGATCTTCGCGAAATTGCACTGAAATTCCTTCTTTTCCATAAGAATCCAGACTACGACATATATCAATGAATAGAGGTAGATTATGATATAGAAAGGTGATGCATATTGGGCGTATCAACTCCCCCAAGCTTAGACTTCGCTTGTCCCCAAGTGAAGACTGAGCTTAGTAAACATGTCCACAGGTTTATGGAGTGAAGTGTCGATAAAAGAATACGAACAAGAAGCATCACACTTACCATTGCACAACTAATAGAAGAAAGCAACTCACCATTATATAACTTAGCTTGAAACCAAGTACAACAGTCACAATAGAGATTCATAAAGATAAATCATAATTGGAATTGGCAAACTTTTGTTCCTGGTCAGAGAACACCTGGCAAATAGTTTCACAAAAAGCTTTTTGTAGAAGTTTCAAAATAGGAGCACTCTTTGTTCAAAAAGGTTTTTCACAAGTGAAGGCTTTCAAAGTAATACTCAATAGAGAAGAGTTTTGTGCAAACAAGGAAGAATAAGAACATGATTGAATAAATCACCATATGAATGCTTGAAACACAACAACTCAAATGCTTGATGGAGATAGAGAGGAAGTAGGTTTACTGACTCAACTTGGAAGTGGGAGAAAGGTCCCTTATTAGAGGGAAGCAGGGATTACAAGTCATAAAGAGCTTCTAAAATATTATGGTACTTACTAGCTTTGAGACCTCATTGCCCCTATCATAGGCATCTTGAGATGATTAAGGTTAAAGTGAACAAAGATGGAGTATATGCTTGACGAAATATAAGTTGGCAATCTCATGCCCCTTGAATATGAGGGACACTCCTCATGCTACTCAACTTTGGTCACATGTAAGTTCTTTTCATTGTAAGTATTTGAATATCATTGAGAACCGCCAACGAGGTACCCCTTGCACATGGTACAGGAGCTTTCCCATAACCAAAATGACAAGGCAAGCAGACAATGAGCATCTCAGTGATATTTTTATTTACTATGTGCATAGCTTTTTATTGAGGATGCTTCATAGATAGCTCACTATGGTGATGCTGCAAGTTTCCACCGTGATTAGGCATGGCTTAGGCTAGCGGCCTAGGCGTTTCTCTAACACAAAATACAGACTCCATGGACTTACAAGTTCCCTCTTTATTTCACACCGTTGACATCCATAGACTAAAGAGCACGATATCAACTGTGTACAGAGTACAAGTGGAATGTTGAAAACGTTCCTCGTGACAACATGGTTCTGCTAATTCCAACGTATAGATGCAAGCACATACAACTTCGATGTTCACAATGGTTCATGTCTATTAGGGGCAAGAAAATAAGGTGTGCCATCAAGTTCATGAGAGCTTTACTAACTAGTTTACACATAACAAAATACTTTTTAATTTGAAAGGTAGATGAAGCTTGAGAATTTGCTTGGAATAGCAATTGCTAATAGGTAGGTATGGTGGACAGAAATGGCATAGGTTTTAGTTCAAAGGATTTGGAAACATGAGAAGTATGCCTTCTCAAAACAGTTTTTTGGCTAGCAAGGCTGGGTAGCAAGCAAGAGAGTTGAAAGAAACAAGCAAACATACAAGTAATAAAGCCAAACATGCAATCTTCCTTGAAGACACAAAAGAATCTTAAAAAAGGAATACTAAGCTTATCAGCCAACAAGAAAGAAAACAAATGATACAAAATACCTGTAAGCTTTTTCTCTTTCTTTTTTGTCACATCCCAAGATTTTCCAAATCTTGTAATGTGAAAATAAATGAATAAAATAAAACTTTGTTTGATTTTCAAGGCTAGAAGAAACTTTTTGAATTCAATTGGAATTTCAAACCCGTTTGAATTAAATAAATCCTAAAGGGATTTAAAAAGTTAAACATTTTAAATAAAGTAAAACAAAATATTTTGGAAATACTATTTTGGATTTTTAAATAAAAGGATTTGGTTTTCAATTGAAATAAAAGTTAGAGAAACCTTGACCAAATTTATTTTATAAAGGATTTGGAAAGTTTATTTTATAAAGCCAAATTAAACCTTGACCAAACTTTTGAATTAAAACATTTTGTTTTGAATAAAAATAACAAAGGCTTATTTAAATAAATTAATAAGGATTTAATATCCAATTTCATTTAAATAAAAGGTTTTTCCATTTTAATTAAAACATCAAAACTTATTAAATTATTTTAAATAAGTTTTCCAAATATTTTATTCTCAAATAAAACCTACTGAAGTGTTTTGGCTTTATTTTAGATTTCAAAATAAATATTTTTAATTAAATAAATCCTAGTTGATTTTATAATGAAGGTCTATTGTATTTATTTATTAATGGACCCTAAAATAAAAAAAAGAGAGAAAATGATATTTTGTTTTAAACAAGATTTCCAAAATATCTTTTATTTCCAAATAAAACCTACTGATTTGGTTTTGAAAATATTTGGATTTCAAATGGAGATTTTGTTATCAAACCCTAATTTATTAATTAAGTAAAGATCCATTTTATTTAATTAAAGAATGGATCCTAAAAAGGAATAAAAATTATTATTTTATTTTGGAATTTGGTTTATGTTGATGAACAAAACCAAATTCATAGTTGCAAAGTTTGTTGATTGTTTGAATTGATTTGAGTGTGATTTGTTTGTTTGGAATTTCAAAACAGAAATCATAAATAGAAAAAAAAAGAAAAGGTTACAGAATAAAAAAAAAGGAATTGGATCTGACCCAACCCATCAACCCACTAAGGCCCAGAACCAGCCCAGCTCTCCTTCCCGACAGAAAACGGTTCACACCTATTAACAGACCCGCAAAGAGACTGACCGGTGGACCCTTCCCTCACTCTTTTCCCACTGACCAGCAGACCCCACTTTCCCACTCCTCCTTCTTCCTCGCGACGACCGCGCCGGCCGTTTCTGCCGTGGATATCGCGGCTTGAATACGCATTGATGACGCGCCTTAAACCTCGCCGTGACTGCACGCTATTAAGCGCCTGCGTCTTCTCCTCCTTTCCCCTCTGTCGCCACTTTCTCTCTGCCCCGAGGCTGCCTCAATTTCACTCGACACACTCCCATTTCCGACCACCCTCTCCGACCAATTCCGGCCGAGTTCCACCACCCCTTGCCTCACTGAGCACGCTAGCAGACTCCCCACTCCCAGACACTCCTCCCCGTACCACCCATTCGACCGCGGGCGTCCCAGAACACCGACTACGTCAAGCTAACGAACGCCGCCGCGTCTGCAACCTCTCCGACGACCTCCCCCGGTAAGCACTGACCGCCCCGCGTCTTCTCGATCATGCGAGCATCTTCGCCTTGGTCTTACGCATCTGACCATACCCTCGGTTGGCCTTCCCGTGACCTGTAGAGACGACTCCGACCACGACCAGGACCACCCGACGTTGCTCTCTACTCCGGCGAGCAATTGCAGCTGTACCAGAGCGTCCCTTGCCGCGACAAGCACACGTCGAGCATCACCACTTCCTCGCGATTCTGGTGAGCACCTCCCCTGCCCTCTCCGCTTCCTTTAACCGCCGTAGCGCCACCGCCTGGCCGTGCGCCGCCGCTAGTCGCCGTCGGCGCCGCTCGCTTTTTGTCGAGCGAATTAGTACCGTAGGATCTAGATTGAGCGAGCAGGATTAGATCATTTAAACCGCGAAGGGGTACGATCCTGTGCCGCACGATTAGTTTAGATTCAACGCACCACAACACCGATCCGACCGAACCTGTACCGTCCAACCAGAGAGTGACGCGTGGCCATGTTTTGTTTTAAAAACAGATTTGAAATCTGATTGAGTTATGATTTTCAAACCCTTGTAACTTTGGATCCACACGACCAAAAATTACAAATTTTATGTCTTTGGATTCAGGAGATCAAGACCTAGCCAACCATACCCTTGGTTTAGTAAAAAGTAACTGTTAGATTGGTTGATTATGCAGAAACATTTGATTGCTTGTTTAGATTAGAAAAATTGTTTAAATTTTTTTTAGGGTTAAAACCTTTGCAAAGTGGTTTGTTGTGACCTTACTGACCCTAGCAACCAACCCATGATTTGGAAAATGGATTTGGAAAAGTTTAGAATGGATTAATTGGTTTATTCCATTTCTAGCTAAATAAAACTATTGTTTTGTTTATGAAAATAATTTTGAGTAAAAAAACTTTGGAGGAAATGTTTTGGACCAAACCTACTGACCCAAAACACCAAGTTTTGCAATACCAACTCATTTGGTGAAAAACATAAACTTTTTCTTTGATAAAAATGTTTTTCCACCACATAAAATGTTGGATGGATATAAAAAAATGGTTTATGGACAAAACCCATTTTTGCAAATTACTTTGCCATTTTGGTGAATGACCACTTTGGACTTTACATAGTTTAGAAGCCTAGTGTAGACCATCCTTGCAAATAAAACCATCTTAAGCATGTTCCCATGCATGACTTAGAATCCATTGCTTTGTGTGTGTGAAACTGTTTGTTTGACTTTGATTTGGAATGTTAGTTGATTTTGTGTTTGCTTGATTGACTTGTAGTGAAGTTAGAGAAGTGTGAGACTAGCAAGATCAAGGAGTGAACCATCATTCCCTACCAAAAAGGCAAGTGACACTATCATCAAAAGTCCTACTATTTCCATTATACTTAGTGGATTTTGAAACATGCATGAAAAGATACTTTTATACTTATGCTATGCTAAATCCTAATAGGATTCCCTATACACTCCTTAGTGAAAATATTGTAGTTGTTACATGCTTAGCCATGCTATATTTTGAAAAGAGATACATGTTGAGATTTTACAAAGGTTGAGAAAAGGACTTGTGTTTTACATAATAAAACAAGGACTCAATGAACCACCTAGGTGGAGGATACTTTAAGTTTTGGAGAAGGTGGCAACAAAAGGAACCATGTTTATGGGTATCACTTTGTGTTGTGCTCCAAAAGAAAACCACCTAGGAAACTTAGAGATTGAACATGTTTCTCCAATTGTGGCTTTCGTGTGCAACCACATGCTATTATGGCTCTGGCTTAGTCAAGTACATTGGGAAGACCCATGCACTGTCTTCAATTAACTGGACATGGGGATCTGGAATGCTTCATGGGTGCTGAAGGCAAGCTAGCAATGGTGTATAGGAGGACCCTTTGGAAAGACTTCGTCACATTCTCAATCTGCCAGTACTCCATCTTGGTGAGCACTAATCCAGTAGGCCACTGGTGGCAAAAGGATGGGATTGTGACATGTGGGTAAAGTGTACTCCTTCTGCAGAAGATAATAAAAATCTAAGTACTTAGCCGTGTCCCCGGTTATGGACAATACTGAGCAACTAAAGTTTGAACCATGGGAGATCTCGACATTCTAATTTCTAAATGAAAAACTTTTAAAGACTTGATGCACTTGGAGTTACCAAGGAACTCAAGAGATTTTGTTGAAAACATGAACACTTGGGGTTACCAAGGAACTCATGAGATTTTGATAAAACTTGTTGCGCTTGGGGTTACCAAGTAGCTCAAGAGATTTTTGACAAGGACTTGAACACTTGTGTTTCTACCAAGGAGTTCAAGGAACTTGGAAAAGAAGATTTGACAAAGGAACAAAACCATTTTGAAAAGATAGGATAAATTTTTCTTTATGCAAATGAGCCTAAACTCTACTTAGCCAAATATGCATGTAATGATAGGATCCACTTATATTCCACATAGTAGTGAAACTTGCCAATACAATTCAAATGTATTGACCCTTGTGGCTGTAACTTGTAATGTTGCAGGTTTGATTGATTTTAGTGAAGATTGATTGATTAGGATTACAAAGTCTACAACCAACATATGCCTGTGGCACTTTGAAGACGAAGGACCCCATGTCTATAGTTATTCCGCTGCAATGTATTGTAATTGCCAAATGAGCTATGTATGATGTAATAAAATTATGTTATTCCTGGTTATAAAGTTATAATATGACCTTTGTATCTTCATATTACATCTTAACTGTGGATGCTAGCTATTGATCCAGGGACTAGCATTCTAAACACAGGGGGCTCTATCTTATTAAAGATTGGAACCTCTACAGATGGTATCAGAGCATTGTGTTGCCTGTAGGATTTGTAAACCTAGGATTGGACAAAAAAAACCCTTAGAAAAATAGGAGTTGTTCTTGTTCCAAAACTTATTTACAAAACACTTGTAAACTCTTTCCCCAACCATTTTGGTTTCAACTCTACAATCTCTTCTATTTTCAACTGATGGAAAAACCTACCCATGGCCAAAGACTACACCATGTGCAAAGGACTTCTTCAACTCTAATGACTTCAACTTCTTCAACTCTAATGACTTCAACATCTTCAGCATATTCACCAAGGACTTCCAACTTGGATATCACTAAGGACTACAAGTGAGACTAAGAAGACTTACTCAAGATTTAGAGACTGAGAGAATGCAAAAGTTAGAAGGAGCCTACATCACTTGAAGTATTGCAACCAAGAGTTTTTCTCAAGAAACCATGATCTCATGTAAGAAGAATCAAGAAGGAAGGAAAAATCACAAGTGAACCATATAGATGGACCACCATGTTTTAGTTAAGACAAAACCACCAACTTATGAGGTGTAAAAAAAACATTTTGTAGCCTAAGTATGTGCTTGAACTTTGTTGTTTGAGTGAAATTTTTGACTTATGATTGCATGCGCATTGTTTGTGCGAATTGTGATGTGTGTGATTAGAAATATTTCCTTAGAAATATCTTGCCCATTCTAATCCTCATTCAACCCAAACAGATGACTACTCCAAAAGACTCCAAGGTTGATGACATCAGCACCGACCAAGTGGACAGCATGAAAGAGCTCATAGCAACCCAGAACCAGTTAAACCAACTGACAGCTCAGTTCATAGCCAACAATAGTGATAAAGATCCAGCACTGCAAAAGTTTTTGGAGGAACAAACCCAACTGATGCTTAAGGTGACTAATCAAATGATCAACATAGAAGAAAGCTATCCCAAAAGAGCCTTTGACAACAAGGATGATAGAAATATTGTCCTAGATGGAGCACCAGCTTGCATTATTTGTGGAGACAAGGATCATACTTCCAAGGAGCATGAAGATCAATTCCCTAACTGTGAAGAAAAACATCCTGTTGGACAATGTCCCACCTCTCAAGCCACTTGTTATTTGTGTGAAGGAAACAATCATGTTCCTACCCAATGCCCCATCTATGCCATTGTTGAACAAAGGAAACAAGAAGGATCCAAGTATGCCAAGAATGTTGATGGCAAAGGAAAAGGACCACTTATACCTCCAAACAAGACAACCCAATTCAAAGGATCAAAGAAACCCAAGAAGCAAAAGATAGACAAGAGCCATGTGCAAGGTCATCAGTGTAAGGAAATGGGACACTATTCTGGTGAATGCCCAAAGAACCCGAAGAATAAAGAGATTGGCCAAGTAGTGTGCAACAACTGCAAAGAGCTAGGCCACTATGTAGCAACTTGTCCACAGGAGCTACGTAAAGAACTCAAGGACATCCATTGTTTCAACTACAAGAACCCAGGACATTATGCAAGCAACTGTCCAGAGAAGATGAAGAACAAGTTGAACAAGCCTATGGAGAAACTCAACCTTGGCCCATGAATCAAGAATGGAAACCAAGGACACAATACAAAAGTTTGCTTAGAGAAGTTTTCTCAGGATCCCAAGAAGGCCAATATGTAATTTTGTTTGAGAATTTTTAAGGGTGGTAGTACCCTAGTTATTTCGAACCTGCTTGTAACCCCAGCCTTCCCAAATCTCGGGACGAGATTTATTTTAAGGGTGGTAGCCTGTCACATCCCAAGATTTTCCAAATCTTGTAATGTGAAAATAAATGAATAAAATAAAACTTTGTTTGATTTTCAAGGCCAGAAGAAACTTTTTGAATTCAATTGGAACTTCAAACCCGTTTGAATTAAATAAATCCTAAAGGGATTTAAAAAGTTAAACATTTTAAATAAAGGAAAACAAAATATTTTGGAAATACTATTTTGGATTTTTAAGTAAAAGGATTTGGTTTTCAATTGAAATAAAAGTTTTATAGATAAAGTTTATTTTATAAAGCCAAATTAAACCTTGACCAAACTTTTGAATTAAAACATTTTGTTTTGAATAAAAATAACAAAGGCTTATTTAAATAAATTAATAAGGATTTAATATCCAATTTCATTTAAATAAAAGGTTTTGCCATTTTAATTAAAACATCAAAACTTATTAAATTATTTTAAATAAGTTTTCCAAATATTTTATTCTCAAATAAAACCTACTGAAGTGTTTTGGCTTTATTTTAGATTTCAAAATAAATATTTTTAATTAAATAAATCCTAGTTGATTTTATAATGAAGGTCTATTGTATTTAATTATTAATGGACCTAAAATAAAATAAAAAGAGAAAATGATATTTTGTTTTAAACAAGATTTCCAAAATATCTTTTATTTCCAAATAAAACCTACTGATTTGGTTTTGAAAATATTTGGATTTCAAATGGATATTTTGTTATCAAACCCTATTTTATTAAATAACTAAAGATCCATTTTATTTAATTAAAGAATGGATCCTAAAAAGGAATAAAAATTATTATTTTATTTTGGAATTTGGTTTATGTTGATGAACAGAACCAAATTCATAGTTGCAAAGTTTGTTGATTGTTTGAATTGATTTGAGTGTGATTTGTTTGTTTGGAATTTCAAAACAGAAATCAGAAATAGAAAAAAAAAAGAAAATGTTACAGAATAAAAAAAAATGGAATTGGATCTGACCCAACCCACCAGCCCACTAATGCCCAGAACCAGCCCAGCTCTCCTTCCCGAAAGAAAAAGGTTCACACCTATTAACAGACCCGCAAAGAGACTGACCGGTGGACCCTTCCCTCACTCTTTTCCCACTGACCAGCAGACCCCACTTTCCCACTCCTCCTTCTTCCTCGCGATGACTGCGCTGGCCGTTTCTGTCGTGGACATCGCTTCTTGAATACGCATTGATGCCGCGCCTTAAACCTCGCCGTGACTGCACGCTCTTAAGCGTCTGCGTCTTCTCCTCCTTTCCCCTCTGTCGCCACTTTCTCTCTGCCCCGAGGCTGCCTCAATTTGACTCGACACACTCTCATTTCCGACCACCCTCTCCGACCAATTCCGGCCGAGTTCCACCACCCCTTGCCTCACTGAGCACGCTAGCAGACTCCCCACTCCCAGACACTCCTCCCCGTACCACCCATTCGACCGCGGGCGTCCCAGAACATCAGCTACGTCAAGCTACCGAACGCCGCCGCGTCTGCAACCTCTCCGACGACCTCCCCCGGTAAGCACTGACCGCCTCGCGTCTTATCGATCATGCGAGCATCTTCGCCTTGGTCTTACGCATCTGATCATACCCTCGGTTGGCCTTCCCTTGACCTGTAGCGATGACTCCGACCACGACCAGGACCACCCGACGTTGCTCTCTACTCCGGCGAGCAACTGCAGCTGTACCAGAGCGCCCCTTGCCGCGACAAGCACACGTCGAGCAGCACCACTTCCTCGCGATTCTGGTGAGCACCTCCCCTCCCCTCTCCGCTTCCTGTAACTGCCGTAGCGCCACCGCCTGGACGTGCGCTGCCGCTAGCCGCCGTCGGCGCCGCTCACGTTTGGTCGAGCGAATCAGTACCGTAGGATCTAGATTGAGCGAGCAGGATTAGATCATTTAAACCGCGAAGGGGTACGATCCTGTGCCGCACGATTAGTTTAGATCCAACGCACCACAGCACCGATCCGGCCGAACCGGTACCGTCCAACCAGAGAGTGACGCGTGGCCATGTTTTGTTTTAAAAACAGATTTGAAATCTGATTGAGTTATGATTTTCAAACCCTTGTAACTTTGGATCCACACGTCCAAAAATTACAAATTTTATGTCGTTGGATTCAGGAGAGCAAGCCCTAGCCAACCATACCCTTGCTTTAGTAAACAGTAACTGTTAGATTGGTTGATTATGCAGAAACATTTGATTGCTTGTTTAGATTAGAAAAATTGTTTAAAATTTTTTTTAGGGTTAAAACCTTTGCAAAGTGGTTTGTTGTGACCTTACTGACCCTAGGAACCAACCCATGATTTGGAAAATGGATTTGGAAAAGTTTAGAATGGATTAATTGGTTTATTCCATTTCTAGCTAAATAAAACTATTGTTTTGTTTATGAAAATAATTTTGAGTAAAAAAAACTTTGGAGGAAATGTTTTGGACCAAACCTACTGACCCAAAACACCAAGTTTTGCAATAGCAACTCATTTGGTGAAAAACATAAACTTTTGCTTTGATAAAAATGTTTTTCCACCACATAAAATGTTGGATGGATTTAAACAAAAATGGTTTATGGACAAAACCCATTTTTGCAAATGACTTTTCCATTTTGGTGAATGACCACTTTGGACTTTACATAGTTTAGAAGCCTAGTGGAGACCATCCTTGCAAATAAAACCATCTTAAGCATGTTCCCATGCATGACTTAGAATCCGTTGCTTTGTGTGTGAAATTGTTTGTTTGACTTTGATTTGGAATGTTAGTTGATTTTGTGTTTGCTTGATTGACTTGTAGTGAAGTTAGAGAAGTGTGAGACTAGCAAGATCAAGGAGTGAACCATCATTCCCTACCAAAAAGGAAAGTGGCACTATCATCAAAAGTCCTACTATTTCCATTATACTTAGTGGATTTTGAAACATGCATGAAAAGATACTTTTATACTTATGCTATGCTAAATCCTAATAGGATTCCCTATACACTCCTTAGTGAAAATATTGTAGTTGTTACATGCTTAGCCATGCTATATTTTGAAAAGAGATACATGTTGAGATTTTACAAAGGTTGAGAAAAGGACTTGTGTTTTACATAATAAAACAAGGACTCAATGAACCACCTAGGTGGAGGATACTTTAAGTTTTGGAGAAGGTGGCAACAAAAGGAACCATGTTTATGGGTATCACTTTGTGTTGTGCTCCAAAAGAAAACCACCTAGGAAACTTAGAGATTGAACATGTTTCTCCAATTGTGGCTTTCGTGTGCAACCACATGCTATTATGGCTCTGGCTTAGTCAAGTACATTGGGAAGACCCATGCACTGTCTTCAGTTAACTGGACATGGGGATCTGGAATGCTTCATGGGTGCTGAAGGCAAGCTAGCAATGGTGTATAGGAGGACCCTTTGGAAAGACTTCGTCACATTCTCAATCTGCCAGTACTCCATCTTGGTGAGCACTAATCCAGTAGGCCACTGGTGGCAAAAGGATGCGATTGTGACATGTGGGTAAAGTGTACTCCTTCTGCAGAAGATAATAAAAATCTAAGTACTTAGCCGTGTCCCCGGTTATGGACAATACTGAGCAACTAAAGTTTTAACCATGGGAGATCTCGACATTCTAATTTCTAAATGAAAAACTTTTAAATACTTGATGCACTTGGCGTTACCAAGGAACTCAAGAGATTTTGTTGAAAACATGAACACTTGGGGTTACCAAGGAACTCATGAGATTTTGATAAAACTTGTTGCACTTGGGGTTACCAAGTAGCTCAAGAGATTTTTGACAAGGACTTGAACACTTGTGTTTCTACCAAGGAGTTCAAGGAACATGGAAAAGAAGATTTGACAAAGGAACAAAACCATTTTGAAAAGATAGGATAAATTTTTCTTTATGCAAATGAGCCTAAACTCTACTTAGCCTAATATGCATGTAATGATAGGATCCACTTATATTCCACATAGTAGTGAAACTTGCCAATACAATTCAAATGTATTGACCCTTGTGGCTGTAACTTGTAATGTTGCAGATTGATTGATTATGATTTCAAAGTCTACAACCAACATCTGCCTGTGGCACTTTGAAGCTGAATGACCCCATGTCTATAGTTATTCCGCTGCATTGTATTGTAATAGCCAAATGAGCTATGTATGATGTAATAAAATTATGTTATTCCTGGTTATAAAGTTATAATATGAACTTTGTATCTTGATATTACATCTTAACTGTGGATGCTAGCTATTGATCCAGGGACTAACATTGTAAACACAGGGGGCTCTATCTTATTAAAGATTGGAACCTCTACATTTTTTTCTTTCAAACCTCAAAAATTGTTACTGACCAGAACTTGGTTTGCCAAAACCAATTTAGAGTTACTTGATGCTCCCAAAGTGATGCCAATACTGATCAACAAGATCCATCATATAGTAGAGATTGCAAACTAAAATAAGAAGTGCAAAAAGTAAAAGATGAGACTTCTCATTAATATTCCAATAAAGGCACTCACACCAAGGGATACATAGATAATCAACTAATGGAGAGATACTTCCACATGCAAACCAAACTATAAGATAACCTCTCTACCTTAGATATGAATCCACTAAAAAGGTAAAAGATTAAATATAATGGTGGTGATACCGCGACACCCCCCCAAGCTTGGAACAAGCCAAGGGGATGCCAAACCTGATGATGAATTACTCCTTCGGTGGTGGCGGTGTTCTTTTGATAAGCTCTTCAATAAGTTTCTTCAAATCCTCAAACTCAAAAGTAAGAGTACGGATTACCTCTGAGTTTTGCTCTATACGGTTCATGATCATGTCAGACCAAGAATCCCAGTCCTTGTTAATCTTTCCCTACTCTTCATCCTTAGCATGATCCTTTTCTGCATTATTAGAATGGGGCATATCCCAAACCGAAGGCAAGTTCCCTTTGGGCATCTGTTGGTATTGATATTCATGTATAAGTGTATGTAAGGGTCTCTTGTTACGTGGAGGAGATGACCGTGGATTGTAGAAGAGACGTGGAGGTTTCCCTCCTCTAGAAATCTGTGCTGTCCTCTTAAGCTTGATAGGTGTTGCCACCACTCCAATGCTTGCGACGCTAGCGTGAGTGTCCGATTGCTTGTCCTCCTCCATGTCACCTTCATATCCTACCGAAATCTCCTCCTCCTTGTGGACTCGAGGTTCTTCTTCCTCGGGCTTCTTTCCTTTATCATTGGCAGAGACCATGGTGCTCTAAACTTGAGAAGATTTCCTGATAGAAACATATCGAAACAAAAACACGACGAGAACACGATGCACGAACCTCGGGGGATTCGGGGCATTATATATTACGAAGTTTCAAGGAATAAGGAAGGTACTGACATGGAAACGAGGCGGAGACGGAGTTTGAGGGTGGAACACCCCCTCCAGGCGCCGCCAGGCTGGGCCCGAGCCTACGATGGGTTTGTCCACCCCGGACTCTGTTTCCTCTTCATTTCCGTCTCGTAGTCTTCCTTATGTATTAAAAACATCAAAAATATAAAAAGATTGGATTTTCATGAACCTTCTGTTTTCACCACTTTTACTAAGGGCTTTAGTCCCGGTTCCCCAACCGGGACAGGGCAATTGGGACTAAAGCCCCAACCTTTAGTCCCGGTTGCCCCACCAACCGGGACAAAAGAGCGTACACGTGGCCGCTGCTCAGTCCGAGGGGGGAGGAGCAACCGTCCCGGTTCGTAACACGAACCGGGACAAATAACTCTCTGTCGTGGTAGAGATTTGGCACATTTCTCTGCCGCGGCAGAGAATTCATTTTGGCAACCTTTTTTTGCCGCGGCAGCATTTTGGCCACTTTTGTGCCGCGGCACAGAATTCATTTATGTTCTTTATTTTTTATTTAGTGTTTTCCACTCATCAATGAAGGAACCATTATATTACACAAGATCATCATGACAATATAGATCCAAGTGTCGAACATATTACATTCGATACACGGAGTTCATGCACTACATACAAAATAAGCCATTTGTACAATCCCTATTGGATATACATACCCAAATAGTATTCTCCTTTTGGGTCTAGGACTTCTACATCCAAGAATCCTGCCAATTCCACCTGAATTGCTCGTACGCGATCCTTTGGCAGAAGACTGTCCCGTAGACGTTCGATCTGATTTAAAAAAGGAGTCAACCTATATGAATGAAACTAAACACAATTTGATGGTAACTAAAAACTATAGAAATTGTTTACATACGTTAATTTGCTCTAAATTTCTCCCCTATTCACAGCACGTTTGACGGATGAACTCGCAAACATAGTATCCACATAAATTGTTCCCTGGTCCCTGCGTCAGGAACTTTACAAGAACATAGTTCAATCAAAATAATAATCAAGCATGATAAAAACAGTATCAAAACTAGAATCAAAGAGATGCGCAGATATAGCTAGTGGTGCTTACATCTAGTTGTTTAAATGTAAGCTCCTCTTTCCAAACACCCCTAGACTTCCTGGTGAACCGTTTCCAAGCGCTGCCCGGCGAAGAAAACGAATAAAAGAATTTATTAATTACTTGATATCATAAAATTCACGAACGTTGTCGATAGTGTGTCATAATGATTAGAATTACCGCTGGAGAAGCATCTGCATGTCCTTCCACGTCTCAAGGGGTTTATGTTTCGAGTCCATGACTAGTATATGCCCTTTGTCAGGTTGAATGATTATCAGAATATAGTGGAAGCTGCGCATGCATAACTAATAAATTTTATACTTAACTTCGAGTAAGCGAAATAGAAAGTGTATACAAGACAATAACACTCACTCGAAGTTGTAAGGAAATAGTATTTCCCTCTAGTTTCTTGAAACCTTAACATGTGTACGATATTATCCTCCGTATCCTGGGTTTGTTTTGAGATTATGTTGATGACCCCAATATGGGTCAATGAACCCAATGTAATAGATTTGTCCTCTGCTGCATTCGAGAATCTTCATTCTTCATATTATAGTATGATTATATACATGCAATAAATGAGGTGAGATAGCTAGAGACTAAATTAATTACAGAATTAGTACTTACAGATAATAGGAACTGATGATCGATTTGTCCAAGGCGTCTTGATTTAATAATTGAAATAGTTCAACAAATTCAATGGATATCATGTCATCTATTTCTTTCCCATAATGATCTTTTGTAACCCTCAGCATTACCCAGTTAGCCCCGGCCTTTGTGGAATGCATGTACCAGTTATGCAATCTTCGCATTTTTGTTGGAAGATAATTTACCTCCTCAGGTTTGACGAGAGGTTTGCCGTACTGGTATTTGTATGCTACATCACCCACGGGGAAATACTGTAACTGGGATAAGTAGTGTGCAATACTCATACCTTGGGCAGCGGCAGCTTCTCCGTATTGTGCAACTACATCTGGATCATACTGCTCTTCGGCCGCATATTTGCTCGACCCCACATTGGTATGGAAAATCACCCTGAGAGGGGCGCAAGATTGTTTTCCTTGTTCTCCGAGCTGGGCAACTGATTTCCCGCTTGCATGAGTACTACTCTTTGACAGTTGCTGTGCCGCATGTGACTTGAGAATAGAGCGCTCATAGTCTGATGACAGCTTTGGCTCAGGTTGGTGAAGGGCCTTTAGCATTTTGAACACTCGGGCCTTTTCTTCTTTGGTGCTGGGGAACTCTGGCTCTTTCGGCCGCCTCAACTTAGCGAAAAACGCTATCGTTTTCTCCTCAACGATCGCCGTAGTCTCATCTTCAGTACAGTCATAAGCTCTCTTGGGAGGAACCTTTGATACTTATGGAAGAGGCTCTTGTTTCCGTGTCGGGGATCGCTTACCACCCCGCAGAGTAGCGGTGGTACGCTTATGCTTTTTTTCATGAGGCGCCAGCGATGGCTGCCGCGGTGATGGCTGTGCTGGAGATTGGTGAGGCGACGGAGCCGGGTGAGGCGACGAAGACGGCTGCCGCGTCAGCGACTACCGCGTTGGAGACGGGTGAGGCGGCGGCGAAGATGGCCTTGGCGTGTGATTTTGAAGCACGATACATTCCTTTGGCCATAGAATGGAGATGTTTGTTGCTTCTCCCTGTTCAGTCACATCCCCTTCACCTGCAGGGTAGTCAAGCTTCAAACCTTGAAAGGTGGGCATGATTTCATCCACCCCAACAACAGCGTAACCCTGTGGAACCGGACGACAATGGTAAGTTGGTGTGGGTCCAGTTGGTAAGGCATAGCCGACCGCCACCTTCATTGATATGTTCCAACTTTGACATGTAACTTGCAGTGTGTCATTTGTGTGATATCATCCACTGGGTAGCCAACACGAGCCATCATCGGTGCACCATCGTCATCGTCATTGTCATCACCCGGGACCTCGGTGCAAGCCACGCTGCTTTTTCGATTATTCGATAGGCCGGTAGCATCGAATGTAGGTTCTACCACCATGTGCTGCTGAGATGGGCCGGTAGTACCTTGCTGGCTAAGTGCGTTAATTTGATCTTGTTGTTGCTTTATTCATTCTTCAATTATACGCATTCGCTCTTTCTGAATATTTGCTTCAACTTTTTCCTTGTCCTTTCTCCTCTTATGGCTTCTATCAGGATATTTCTTCCTCTCTTCGGGAAACCCAGTCCTCAATGGTTGGGATCCTATTGTGCCTCGTGTTCGTCCATCATGTTCCTTATTTCCAAGGGCGAGTGTGAGCTCATCATTCTCTCTATCGGGAATGAAGTCCCCATCTTTAACAGCCTTTACTACGTTTCTCATCTTCTCGATTGGCAAGGGGTCTTCTTTATGTCGTGTGTTATATATACACTTCCCTTCCGAGTCCAACTTGCCCCCATGCTCGTAAAACCAATTCTTTGCACGTTCGATCCAATCGACTGTCTCTCGGATGATCTTTTTAGCATGCAGTTCATCCTCAAGTTTCTTCCACTTAGGAATGCTAGCCCTGTAGCCACCTTGCCCCATAGTATGGTGATACTTCTTGTTAGCAGCATTCAGCTTATTCATTGCAGACATTTTCTTAGATTTTTCTGATGCCTTGTAATTCACAAACTCAGCCCATAATGGTTTTATCTTCTCAAACTGAATCTTCTCGAAATCCGGAGTCTTCTCTTTCACGACATAGTCAAGGTGCAATATTTTCTTCCAGTTGGTGAAACAGTGGGCCATCTTCTTCATAGCCCACTCCCTGACCTTCATCTACACGGCTTTCGCATGTTCTAAGGCGTCCTCAATTGGATCCTCCGCATTTGGATCCATCTCTATCTTCGGTAGTTTGAAATTAAGCATGAGCCTCTTCCACAGTAAATCTGTCGCCATGTTAGGGAGATATAAACATGTTCCCTCTTCTTCCGCATCAGCAGGCCTATTCCAATTTCGAATGGTGATCGGGACGAAGTCCCTAACGATTACTCCGCATTGTGCCACAAATTTTTTTGTGACAACAACGGGAGCTGTCGGTTTGCCGTCTTCACCGATATATTTGATCCTGAACCACTCATGGTCTTCCAACTTTTTGGTTGGGACTCGTCCGCTCTTTCCACTAGATTTTTTCGATCCGGAGGGCTAAAAGAAGAAAGATCGTCGTTACTATTTCTATATAGACAGCAGATGATTATTTAATGAATTAATTATATTACATGCACCTTGCCGGAGCAGTCGTCTTCTTGATCATACAAGGCATCGCCTTCTCCCTCGCAGAAGGCATCACCTTCAACCTTAAACAAGTCATCTCTTCCGGCAAAAAGAGGATCACCCTCACCGGAGTTGTTCAGAAATATCGATACATCTAAATTTTCTTCCTCGTAGATCACACCTTGGATCAACTCTTCCTTTTCTTCGTCTCTGTCGTGTGGGTCCATATTTTCTGCATAGGTGAAAAAACGGATAAGTCAAAGCGGTTAAGGGAGAATGTTAGGTAGGGTGTTGACAGATATAGACCCTAATTCGGAGAAACCCTAATATATACATACACAATAATAAAAATGAAGAGAAACCCTAAACCCTAAACCTAGCTACAAAAAGGAAACTATGTAGTACATAGGTAACTCTAGCTAAAATCAACTATAAAATCAATATTCCGGAGTTCCGAGGGTGTAAAACCTAGTTCGGAGAAACCTCTGATGCATATGACAGGGGAACATGAGTATAAGGATACAAAAGGGAAACTATCCAGCAGATAGGTAACACTAGATACTGACAAAATACCATATTGGAATCGATTTAAGAGGGTTCAGAATGCCCTGGCGAACGCACATCGTCGAACCCACATGCACCTAAGGGGTATTGATGCTTCCTTATCTAAGCTAGGGTTTTTAAGTTGATTGAAAATGTATGATGATAGCTTAGATAGGTAGGTCTCAATTTTATAAACATTTTGATATATTATTCATATTTTTCTGACTTATAATGAATAAGTTATTGATTTTATAAGATTTAATTCATTTTTTGAAAATATTAACCAAATGGGAATTAATTTTTATACACAAGCATTACCTAGCCGCAGTGGCTGACAGAGTGGCCCTAGAGCCACTTCAGCGTCCACGCGGGCAGGTGGGACCCGGGCTGGGTTTGACCGGGTCAGACCGTGAGCGGCTGACGTCAACATGACGTCACTACGACATCACGCTGACGTTGACCACAGATCGGCGGCGGGGACAACGATAGCGGCTCGTGGGACTACACAGATAAGTGGGTTCGATGTAGGGGAGGATGACGAGCCTAAGGGTGGCGGCGCTGCTACTTGTAGGTCACCGGAGCACGGCCGACGATGAGCTTTTACGCTGGAGGGACCGGTCTCACACGTACGGCAACGGCGGCACGCCGATGCTGATGGTGGAGGATGGGACGACGGCAGCAGGATGGTGGCCGCAGCCGGGCGACAGTTCTCTGCTTGCTGCGGACGACACGACGGCAGTGGCGGCGTCTCCTGTGTGCGCGTCGATGAGAAATCAGATGGGGAAGAAGAACAGGCGAGCCAGTTATAAACGAAGGACCTTTTGTCCCGGTTGGTGGCTCCAACCGAGACCAAAGGGTCATACGTCCTGGCTGGTGGCACCAACCAGTACGTATACTCCACTTTTTTTCATATTTTCGGCTAAGACCAAGCGGCGCACGTAGGGGGCCTTTAGTCCTGGTTGGTGGCTCCAACCTGGACGTATGACCCTGTTTTCAATTTTTTTCACGAATTTTCTCTCTATTCCCGCCTTATTTTTTATTTTGAGGTTTAAATTTGTTATGTTTTTTAAATGATAATAAATTTGGAATTTAGAAAAACTTTAAACATAAAAAGTGTTTGGATTTGAATAACGAATTCAAAACCTTTTTCTGTTTTTAAAAATAATTAATGTAACCATTTAAACTATGAACCATTTAAAATTAAAAATGAATTAACTTATATTTTTTGAATATTAATTTGGAATTTAGAAAAACCTTAAACATAAAGAGTGTTTGGATTTGAATAACTAATTCGAAACCATTTTCTGTTTTTAAAAATAATTAATGTAACCATTTAAACTATGAACCATTAAAAATAAAAAAATGAATTAACTTATATTTTTTGAATATTAATTTGGAATTTGGAAAAACTTTAAACATAAAAAGTGTTTGGATTTGAATAACTAATTCAAAACCATTTTTTGTTTTTAAAATAATTAATATAACCATTTAAAATAAAAAATGAATTAACTTATAGTTTTTGAATACTAATTTGGAATTTAGAAAAAATTTAAACATAAAAAGTGTTTGGATTTGAATAACTAATTCAAAACCATTTTATGTTTTTAAAAATAGTTAATGTAAGCAGTTAGAATTAAAAATAAATTAACTTATACTTTTTGAATATTAATTTGGAATTTAGAAAAACTTTAAACATAAAAAATGTTTGAATTTGAATGACTAATTCAAAACCATTTTCTGTTTTTAAAAATAATTAATGTTACCATTTAAACTATGAACCATTTAAAATAAAAAATGAATTAATTTATATTTTTTATATTAATGGGCGGGAAGAAAAGGACGGAAAATAATGGGCATGAAGAAAATTTTATTACGATAGAACTGGAATTAATGTACATAACGCAACTAACACTAAGTTACATAAAGCACGACTGAAAATTAAGATACATAGAAAAACTGAAAATTAAAATACATGGCCAAATTAAGTCAGAATTGGCTGAACTTGTTTTGCAATGTTGGAGTGATTCAGTCATGCTCATGCCTACACCTGTAATACTCGCCACTGTAGTCGTCGTACTCGCCGCGGCCGTCGTCGCTTGCGTCGTCGGGGTCACCGTAGTTGAACCATGAAAACTGAGTACGAGTGGGATGGACTTGAGGGTAGCGCAGGCGGGGGTTAGAGTCGGCGGTCGTGTCTTAGGCCATGACCGTCTGGAGAGTCCGGCCGCGCCACCACAGCCGACGGCCGGCCTTGTTGAAGTTCGGAGGAGGTGGGACGTCCTCCTCGTGCCTGGCGAGCGCCCTCTCACGCCGATCCCTAAAGAAGGATTCCCAAGTCAGGAAATAGTCGGGATGCCAGTTGGGATTCCTCTGTTGCTCCGGCGTGATCTCGAAGTAGTAGTGGTTCGTGATGTCCATCCGGCACGCCACACCTAGAGGGACGGGAGGAACCGGAATGCCTCCGGCGCTCAGCATCCAGCCGACGGGGACGCATGTCAACACCCGGATTTTTGCCAGATGCCTATTATGCCATACATCGCAATCCCAGGATTACCATTTTTGCGAGACATAACAGAATTGGATACCGTAGTACATCATCCATTATAAACCATACATAAGGTCTTACACAAATAGGGATCTCATACTCCAGTTCTTAATACAACTCAAGCAGCGGAATACGTAATAATAACGGTAGCGTAGGCGAAGCTCCATCTTTGGGGTCACGGGCAATGATGACGATGGGAGATGATCCTAGTTGTTGTAACCTTCCTGGGGTCCATCCTCTAGGTACTCCTCTTCATATTCTGGCCACGGGAATAGCTAGGGACAAAGCCATGAGTACTCTTTAAGTACTCGCAAACTAATACTAACAAGTGAAGGAGTTTTTTGATAATAGGACACTAGGCTCTAGGGTTGTTTTGCAAGAAGCCAGATTTATCTATACTAAGTTCAGAAGCAAGAGAAACTAGTAACAATTTTATAACTCCTAAGTAGGAACTTGTATTTCAAATCACAACCCTATTGCGGTCAAGTCAAAGTCTCAATTCAATTCACAAGTATTTTGAAAACATCTGAAGGGGGAACAGTATGGCCACTCCAACTGTCCATAACAGCGGACGCGGCTATTCGAATAGTTTGACACTCTGCAGAGATTGTACACTTTCACCACAACATTCGATACATCTGTCAGGAACAAATCCTGAATTCACCATACTCAGTATGCGGATAATCAATCCTAAGCACCTCTCCTGTGAGTTTGGCCTCCCAACCATGACCAACTGTCATCTTGGGTACTGCACGGGTGGAAAATCTTCACAAGGTAGCCTCAGCTCAAACCTTGGCCATGAGAGAACCAATACTAAGTTTCCATTTAAGCCCTACCCAATCTTCGGGTATTGTGGTTGTACGATAAAATTGGAATGGTATCGCATCTAGACAACTATCAGTTTTATAAAGGGCTAAGGCTCATGCCTCAACATTTTCATCACCAAAATCATCTGGTGTTCGGAAACACATGTCAAAACATCTCAGTAGATTGATCCATCATTCTAAGGTTTTCATAACCATTTTCACCAAGTATTCCCATCTAAAGTTGATCAAGTTTTATGCTTAGCACTAGCATCTACAAGTGGGGGTAAGCACTAATGAGGGATAGTAAACTAGTGGAGTTTCAACTAAGTTCAATCTTATGCCTTAGGATGACATCAAGATTTTCTAGCTTAGGCCAAATTTTATGCTCTTTATGCAACCTTCAATATATCTTTCTAGAATCTACAAGTCACTTAAGTCAACTCTAAGTTAAATCTTTGATAAAGAAATAAAGTAGAGGGCTTGCAAATAAAACTAGGATCTGGTTTATCAGGTGGATATGATCACATATGCTTAAGGCATATAGTTGACATAGTATCAAGTAAGTATTAGCTTGCCCAATTGCAAGTATAAGCTTGCACATTCAGCTAGTAGTATTAGGCTTGCAAGGTTAACTTGTATAGTAAGGCTTGCTAAAGTAGAGTATCTTGCAAGTGTTAGCTTGCATAATTGCAAGTATAAGCTTGCATAGGTCAACTTGATTAGTAAGGCTTGCTAAAGTAGAGTATCTTGCAAGTGTTAGCTTGCATAATTGCAAGTATAAGCTTGCATAGGTCAACTTGATTAGTAAGGCTTGCATCAGTATTAGTATAAGCTTGCCTTATGCAGAGCAGTGGTTGAAGTTCTCCTCGGCTTCTTCTTCATACTATCCTCCTTCCTCCTCGTATCCTTGGTCGGTACTAACGTCTATAAATAAATATGATGTACAAAATCACCAAACAATACTTAACTACTTGCAATCATCACACAAAAGGGTCCTATAGATGATCTAGAAACATCATTAACATTACAAGATCAAGGCTTGGTTTCATCTCTTTTATTTTTAGAAAAGTAATTTCTACTCATTGAAAAACTACTTAAGATTTAATATTCTCCAAACCAAACTTGGGATCATGTTGACACATGTCATCACCACATATTTTAGTCCATGGTAATGTGATTTAAAGTGGTGTCACAATTTAATAAGGTTTTACCCTTTTATTTTAATTAAATAAGTGACTAGAAATGCCTATGTAGCATTCTTTTATTACTTGAACATGTATACACGCGGCGAGGGCGGCGCGCGGTTTGTGGGCGTCAGTCGAGCGTGGCGCTCTGGCGCATGCTCGGCATGGTTGCTGGCGAGCTGGGAGCGGTCCGTTCGTGTGGTCCAGGATTTGGCAATGCTCGCGGCTGGGACAGGGAGTGGCGGTGGACGATGGGCTGCCTCCAAGACAAGGTTGGCACGGCTAAATCTCCTTCTAGCTTGCTGTCTCCACTGGGGTGGCATGGTGAGCTTCGGCTGTTCACCATTGATGTCATTTCCCAGCTTACAGTGAGGCTAGTGCCTGGTTTAGTTTGCTAGATGATCTACTGAGGTGGTTGTGAGCTATAGAGGGAACAAGTTAGGCTTCAATCACTGCTCACAATAGTGTTTAGGATATTGATGATTTGTGTCTGCAAGGTGTTTGATGAAATGGCCGCAGGAATTCAAGTTTTGAATTTTGAAAAGATTTTTGGTGGGTGTGCTAGGTTGGTGCTGGTGAGTCTGCAGATTCTTGGTTTTTTAAAGTTGAGCTTGTTTGAGTGGTTTTTGAAAAAGTGGGATCTTCTCATATGATAAAGATTCAATTTTGAACTGTCATTTAAGCTATGCATTTGGAAGTTTCTGGATGATCACAAAGTGGGCCTTGATACTTTGTTATGATTATATTCAAGGGGTGCAAAGATCCAAACAAATTTCTGTTAAGTTCTTTAAGTTTGGGACAGCCAAAGTAGGCATGGGAGTTAAATTGGTCAAAATGACCATTCACTCATTTAGCTTTGTTTTGATTTATTTGTCTTTGGGAAATGTTTAGATGATGTTTATTTCACCTAAGAAACATTTTACAAGCAAAGAAACACACAAGCAAGGTGGTTCAAAAGAAATCAAAATTGGAATGCATACACACATGCATGCTTTCATATTTTTATTTAGAAATTTTTTTGTTAACCCCAAATTTGATGATTAGAGTTTGATGATCCAAGTTTAGTATTTGTGGGATGTTACAAACTTTCCCCCCTTAAACAAAATCCGTCCTGATGTGATCTTCGCGCTCCCAGGTAGCTTCCTCTTCTGTGTGGTTGCTCCACTGAATCTTGAGAAACTTGATGCTTCGGGTTCGGGTAGTTCTGAAAGCTTCTTCCAAAATACGGATGGGTACTTCGGGACAGGCCAGGTCATCGTGGATCTCTATGGTACGGTGATCGATGTTTTTGAACACTTCGGTCTTCTCTGGGACTTAAAGACACTTGCGAAGTAACGAGATATGGAACACATTGTGCACGACTGACATCTCTTCGGGTAGTTCCAATTGATATGACACTTCTCCTCGACGGTTCAGAATCTGGAAAGTCTGATATATCTGGGGGCTAACTTTCCTTTGAGTTGGAAACGCTACATTCCCTTCAATGGCGACACTTTCAGATATAAAAAATCTCCTATGTTGAAGGCGAGGTGTCGACGTCTCTTGTCGGCGTAACTCTTCTGTCTGGATTGGGCGGTTTTGAGGTGCTCACGAATCTTGTGAACCTTCTCTTCTGCTTCTCGTAGTATGTCGGGTCCAAAGATCTGACTCTCTCCTACTTCGGACCAGTTCAAAGGGGTGCGACACTTCCTGCCGTACATGAATTCAAATAGCTTGATAACTGTTGTTGTATGAAAATTCTGCAAATGGCAGACAATCTTCCCACTTAGATCCATATTCTAACACACATGCTCTCAGCATATCTTCGAGTATTTGATTTACTCGCTCCGTTTGTCCATCAGTCTGAGGGTGATCTGCGGTGCTGAAATCTAGGCGGGTTCCTAAACCTTCTTGGACTTTCTTCCAGAATCTCTAGGTAAACTGAGTTCCTCGATCCGATACGATGTTCTTGGGGACTCCATGCAAACTAACTATCCTAGCGATATATAACTCCGTTAGCTTCGAGCTCTAATAGGTGGTCTTGACGGGTAAGAAATGGGCGACTTTGGACAATCGGTCCACTATGACCCAGATAGAGTCATTTCCCCTACTAGAAGTAGGCAGTCCGGTGATAAAGTTCATTCCAACGGAATCCCATTTCCATTCCGGAATCTGCAAGGGTTGCAATAATCCAGCGGTTCATTGATGTCCTGCCTTGACTCGCTGACATATATCACACTTGGCGATATAGCTTCCGATTTATCTCTTCATCTTATGCCACCAAAATTGCTCTTTCAAATCCTGACACATCTTAGTTCCTCCGAGGTGGATAGAATAAAAAGTATCATGATCCTCCTTCAGAATCACTTCTTTCAACTCAGAATCTGATGGTACACAAAGGCGTCCTTTGTACCACAGAACTCCTTCGTCTTCGGTGAATCCGGGTACTTTGACTGTACCGATACGACGCTTGATTCTATTGATACTAGCATTTCCCTTCTGCGCCTCTTTGCTCTGACTGATCAAAGTGGGCTAGAGTTCTATGCTAGCCAAAAATCCTTCACTTACTAATTTTATTCGAAAATCTTCCATCTCTTTGTGCAAGCTTGGTTGCTCCTTCAAAATCATAGAGTTCAAGCGGCACGACAATCTGCTAAGGGCATTTGCGACTACATTGGCTTTACCAGGGTGATAGTGAATGTCTAGATCGTAATCCTTGATTAGCTCAATCCATCTTCTCTGACTCATATTCAGCTCCTTCTGAGTGAATATATACTTCAGACTCTTGTGATCCGTATAGATCTCACAACGATTTCCCATCAGGTAATGTCTCCATGTCTTCAGGGCTAGAACTACGGCTGCGAGTTCGAGGTTATGGGTTGGGTAATTTTGCTCTTGTTGCTTCAGTTGTCGAGATAGATAAGATCTAACTTTGCCTTCTTGCATTAGCACACATCCTAGGCCCATCTTGGATGCGTCATAATATACATCAAAGGGCTTCGTGATATCCGGCATGATCAAGATTGGGGCTGAAATCAATCTCCTCTTGAGTTCTTGAAAACTTGCTTCACAGTTTTCGGTCCATTCAAACTTCTTGTCCTTCTTCAGCAATTGGGTCATTGGTCTGGCGATACTCGAGAATCCTTCTACGAACTTGTGGTAATATCCCGCCAATCCAAGAAATGCACGAACTTGGGTTTGAGTGGTTGGGGCTTGCCAATCTTCTACATCTTTCACTTTTGCGGGATCAACGGAAATTCCTCCGGCTGATACAATGTGGCCTAGGAATCCTACCTCCTGTAACCAGAATTCACATTTGCTAAACTTGGCATACAATTGATGCTCTCTAAGGGTTCTAAGAATGGTCCTTAGGTGTAGCTTATGTTCTTCTTCCGATTTGTAATAAATCAGAATGTCGTCGATGAAAACAACGACAAACTTATCCAGGAAGTCCATAAAAATCTTATTCATGAGATTCATGAAATAAGCGAGGGCATTGGTTAATCCGAAAGACATGACGGTATACTCGTACAATCCATAACTGGTGTAAAGGCAATCTTTGGGATATCCTCTGCACGAATCTTGAGTTGATGATAGCCTGTTCTAAGATCAGTCTTAGAAAACACCTTGGCACCGGTCAATTGATCAAACAGATCTTCTATCTTAGGCAAGGAGTATTTGTTCTTGATGGTGACATCATTTAACTTCCGATAATCCGTACACAAACGGTTACCTCCATCTTTGTTGTCCACAAACAAGACAGGTGACCTCCATGGTGACGCACTTGGTTGAATCAATCCAATTTCCAGCATGGCATCTAGTTGCTTCTTCAGTTCTACTAGCTCTGATGGGTTCATACTATATGGTCTCTGGGCTATTGGTCCAGTTCCGGGATTTAGTTCGATGATAAACTTGATATCCCTATCTGGGGGCATACCGGTCAAAACATCTGGAAATACATCTGGGTATTCACAGACTATCCGGACTTGGTCAATGGTAGCACTACTAGAGAAAAGGCTATAGGAGACATGTTTATAGGAGGCACATTTAGACCATATATGCCTCCTATAAAATAGGCGAGGCACACTCCTTCTCCATGCGCCTCTAGTATAAAAATAGGCGAGGCACATATGATAAAAATGCGCCTCCTATAATCCCTGTATGGGCGAAATCAAACAGCCCTAGATTATGCGAGGCGCATTCTAGCATATGCGCCTCCTATATATCAGATAGGCGAGGCGCATATGGGCAGAATGCCCCTCGCATAATCTGTGTGGACCCGCGTGTTGGTAGGTGCTCGAATATGCGAGGCACATATGGTAATATGCGCCTCCTATATTCGATAATATGTGAGGCGCATATGGTCATATGTGCCTCAAGTAACTCCTGTGGGCCCGGTGGAGGTAGGTGGCCGCATAAGCGAGGCACATATTGCTATATGCGCCTCCTATAGTTTGAATTATAGGAGGCACATATTGTGCAATATGCGCCTCCTATAACCTTGCACCACCTTTTTCCAGCTTTTTGCACATGGAGCCAACTACCACCCCACTCACTTGTCTCACTTCTTCCTCCTCCACCAAGACAAATCTGGTCGCCCCCCTCCTCCTCCCCACCTCATTTCCCCCATTGATTCACCATAGTAGCTCGCTCAACCTCCATTGGTTGACACTCATATGTAAGTGAAGTCTCTTGCTCCTCTAGAGTCCGCCTCAAGTAACTCATGCAAGCCCGGGTGGAGGTAGGTGGCCGCATAGGAGAGGCGCATATGGTCATATGCGCCTCCTATAGTTCGAAGTATAGGAGGCACATATGGAGAAATATGTGCCTCCTATAGTTTGAAGTATAGGCGGCACATATGGAGCAATATGTGCCTCCTATAACCTAGCCAGATTCAAATTCGAAAAATCCACCTACCACACTTATATAACACCTACCACCTCTACCTCTTCTACTTGTCCTTCTCCTCCACCTCTCCTCCTTCTCCTCCACCTCTCCTCCTTCTCCTCCTCCATATCTCCTTCTCCTCCATCTCTCCTTCTTCTCCCCTTCTCCTCCTCCTTCTCCACTCTCCTCCTCCTCCACTCTCCTCCTCCTCCTCCTCCTCTTCCTCCGGCGACCTTCTCCTCCTCCGGCAACCACTTCGTCCATGGCCTCCACAACCACACCGACCATCTCTTCCTTCACCTCCGGTGGCCTCATCCTCCTCCACCATCTCAGGTGATCCCCATGGACATGGCCTCCCGCACATGCTTGCGGTGGTAGGTTGTGGCCACGAGCATGGTCTCCCACGAGCTCCGACGAAAATCTAGCCAGATCTAGATCTAGATCTAGATGTGGCCGCCTTTTTTTTGAAATTCAAAAATAATATACGGGGCGCATTCGAATCAATATGTGCCTCGCATATGCACAATATAGGAGGCGCATATGCAAAGTATAGGAGGCGCATATCAATATGCGCCTCGCATATGCAGAATATAGGAGGCGCATAATATCGATAAGCGCCTCGCATATGTGAAGTATAGGAGGCTCATATCATATGCTCCTCGCATAAAAAATAGGCGAGGCTCAAAGTTAGAGGCGCATACGATATGCGCCTCGCATATGCTTTTAGGTGCGCCTCGCATAAGGTTTTCTCTAGTAGTGTATGTTGGGCTATACTCTTGTTGCACTTGAATTGACGAGGTAAGGTTTCAGATATATATGCTCTACTGATATTCCGGCTGTACTGGTCATGGTTATGGCTTTCTTGGCACAGTCAATCAATCCTTTATATTTGGATATCCAATCAATTCCTAGTACTACTTCCAAACCTTTAGTTCTGAGTACTATCAGGTTAGCATAAAAATCTATGCCATGGATTCAGATAGGGACGGCTTTGCAAATTTGCCTAGCCTTGGTGGTTGATCCGAGAATTTGAACAATCATAACATGCTTCAGTTTGGTTGGTTGAATTTTACTACTGCAGGAAAATTCTTCGGTGACAAATGAGTGCGATGCACCAGAATCAAACAACACTCTTGCAAGTACTGAATTAACAGAAAACATACCCAGCACGACGTCTGGCGCTTCCTGAGCTTCTTCGGCATGCATGAGAAAATGAAGGCCGTTGCGGTTGAGCGGATTCCCTGGGGCAAACCTTCTTTCGGGCTAAACACGACGCTGTTGCTGAGCTAGGGCATTGGCATTGGGGGATGCGGCATTCTTCTTGTTGGGTCACTCATTGGAATAGTGGCCCTTATTTCCACAGTCATAACAAGTTACTTGCGACTTGTCCTTTGCTGCTACAGGCACAACATTGCTTCCAGTCCTCGGGGAAGTGTTGGTGTTGGTGGTAGCATTGTTGGTGTTGAACTTGGGTGGGGCACGGTTGAAATTGCTACAGCTGCCAGGGTTGTTGTGATTTCCTCCGGGCCTAGGGTTTCCACGGTTGGGATAGGTCGGACGGTTCATCGGGGTCTGTTGGTTCTTGGGGCAAATCCTGGAGATGGGTTAGGGCGATACTTTGGGGTCTGATTGGTTCCTGGTTGATGCATCATGCGAAGCTTGCGGTTCTCATTGGCTTGGTTGATCTTTCCTTCTATCTGGATGGCAGAGTCGACAAGGGCTTCGATATTAGCAAAGGGGATATTGACTAACACTGTCTGCATCTCATCGTGCAGACCATTCAGGAATCTCTCTTTCTTCTTGGCTTCGGTGTCGATCTCATCCGGGGCATACCTAGCTAATGAAAAGATTTTTTCACAGTATTCTACTACGGTCATCCTTCCTTGCTTCAGTTCTCTGAACTGGTCTCTCATCCTCTTGATTAAACCCGGTGGCACATGGTTTCTGCTAAACTTGACCTTAAATTCCTCCCAGGTCATCATCTGGCCTCCGGTCATTGCGCGAACTGTTCCACCATGACCTGGCATCTCCGGCTAGATAGTGGGTGGCGAACAGAACTTTCTCGTTGGCTTCCACTCCGGCGACTTCTAGGTTATTTTCCATGGTTTGCAGCCAATCATCAGCGTCTAGGGGTTCTTCTGACTTAGTGAAAACAGGTAGGTTGGTATTCTATAAATTCTTGAGCTTAGATCCATGGTTGTCCTGATTTCTGTGGCCTTGGTTGTTGTGGGATAGCTGAGCTATCTGTTGTAGGGTGGCTAGGTTGGCTTGACGTTCCGCCCTTTCAGCTTCGCGGTCAGAAACCAACATTTGCAGGATCTACAACATTGGTTCCGGGGATGAACCACTTCCTCCGCGTGGCATCTGAAGATTGAGATAGATCATGGGAAAATAGGGAAATTTCTACGGTTCTGGGACTTTGAAAAGTTTTTAAAGTTTGACTCAGATTTTCTAGCAACTTGCTTTTCATTCATTCATTCACACGATACAACACACACCACAACAAAGGAAAACAGATGGTTTTAAGAACCATTCTGGAAACTACGATACAGTGGGAACGAATACTGCTCCCTACGTTTGTGCACTAGCGTAGTTGTGAGTTTTACTAAAAGTGATCTAGGGTGCAAAATTTGATGTAAGCTTTGAAATAATTTTGGAGTAGCGTGAATTTTTATGAAAGATTCAAAGAGGTAAGAATGAGAATAATTTTTTGTAAATATTTGCTTCCTTTGATTTTGAAACTAAGTTTTTGATTCAAACATCCAGTCTAACTAGGGTCTCCTATGGTCAGGATGGCTCTGATACCAACTTGTCAACACCCGGATTTTTAATCCCAGATGCCTGTTATGCAATACATCGCAATCCCAGGATTACCATTTTTGCGAGACATAATAGAATTGGATACCACAGTACATCATCCATTACAAACCATACATAAGGTCTTACACAAATAGGGATCTCATGATCCAGTTCTGAATACAACTCAAGCAGCGGAATACGTAATAATAACGGTAGCATAGGCGAAGCTCCATATTCGGTCTCACAGGCAATGCTGACGATGGGAGATGATCCTAGTTGTCGTAACCTTCCTAGGGTCTATCCTCCAGGTACTCCTCTTCATAGTCTGGCCACGGGAATAGCCAGGGACAAAGCCATGAGTACTCTTTAAGTACTCGCAAACTAATACTAACAAGTGAAGGGGTTTTTGATAATAGGACACTAGGATCTAGGGTTGTTTTGCAAGAAGCCAGATTTATCTATAATAAGTTCAGAAGCAAGAGAAACTAGTCACAATTTTATAACTCCTAAGTAGGAACTTGTATTTCAAATCACAACCCTGTTGTGGTCAAGTCAAAGTCTCAATTCATTTCACAAGTCTTTTGAAAACATCTGACGGGGGAATAGTATGGCCACTCCAATTGTCCATAACCGCGGACACGGCTATTCGAATAGTTTGACACTCTGCAGAGATTGTACACTTTCACCACAACATTCGATACATCCGTCAGGAACAAATCCTGAATTCACCATACTCAGTATGCGGATACTCAATCCTAACCTTTCAATTACACGCCCTAGTATAAGCACCTCTCCTGTGAGTTTGTCCTCCCAACCATGACCAACTGTCATCTTGGGTACTGCACAGGTGGACAATCTTCACAAGGTAGCCTCAGCTCAGACCTTGGCCCTGAGGGAACCAATACTAAGGTATATAAGTTTCCAGTCAAGCCCTACCCAATCTTTGGGTATTGTGGTTGTACGATAAAATTGGAATGGTATCGCATCTAGACAACCATCAGTTTTATAAAGGGCTAAGGCTCATGCCTCAACATTTTCATCACCAAAATCATCTGGTGTTCGGAAACACATGTCAAAACATCTCAGTAGAATGATCCATCATTCTAAGGTTTTCATAACCATTTTCACCAAGTATTCCCATCTAAAGTTGATCAATTTTTATGCTTAGCACTAGCATCTACAAGTGGGGGTAAGCACTAATGTTGGATAGTAAACTAGTGGACTTTCAACTAAGTTCAATCTTATGCCTTAGGATGACATCAAGATTTTCTAGCTTAGGCCAAATTTTATGCTCTTTATGCAACCTTCAATATATCTTTCTAGAATCTACAAGTCACTTAAGTCAACTCTAAGTTAAAGCTTTGATAAAGAAATAAATTAGAGGGCTTGCAAATAAAACTAGGATTTGGTTTATCAGGTGGATATGATCACATATGCTTAAGGCATATAGTTTGCATAGTAGCAAGTAAGTATTAGCTTGCCCAATTGCAAGTATAAGCTTGCACATTCAGCTAGTAGTATTAGGCTTGCAAGGTTAACTTGTATAGTAAGGCTTGCTAAAGTAGAGTATCTTGCAAGTGTTAGCTTGCATAATTGCAAGTATAAGCTTGCATAGGTCAACTTGATTAGTAAGGCTTGCTAAAGTAGAGTATCTTGCAAGTGTTAGCTTGCATAATTGCAAGTATAAGGTTGCATAGGTCAACTTTATTATTAAGGCTTGCATCAGTATCATTATAAGCTTTCCTTGTGCAGAGCAGTGGTTGAAGTTCTCCTTGGCTTCTTCTTCGTAGTATCCTCCTTCCTCCTCGTATCCTTGGTCGGTACTAGCGTCTATAAATAAATACGATGTACAAAATCACCAAACAATACTTAACTACTTGCAATCATCACACAAAAGGGTCCTATAGATTATCTAGAATCATCACTAACATTACAAGATCAAGGCTTGGTTTAATCTCTTTTATTTTTAGAAAAGTAATTTCTACTCATTGAAAACTACTTAAGATTTAATATTCTCCAAACCAAACATGGGATCATGTTGACACATGTCATCACCACATATTTTAGTCCATGGGAATGTGATTTAAAGTGGTGTCACAATTTAATAAGGTTTTACCCATTTATTTTAATTAAATAAGTGACTAGAAATGCCTATGTAGCATTCTTTTATTACTTGGTCATTATTTCTGTAAGTAAACCTATATATTTTTATATATTCTGAAAGGTATGGTTAAATGTGATTTTTGAGAGTTGGAATCAACTCAAAAGCTATTATGGTTGAAATTTGAAAAATGTTTGAATATAGAAAAGCCTCTGCCTTGTTATTTTTACTAAGGATAATATACAGATCCAAATGACTTGAATCCAACGGGATTGGATTCAGCATTGCAAGACCTTTGTAACAAAATTTGTTTCATTCAATTTGGTTCACTGAATCGATCTGGGTGGATTTTTGAATCTAGGTACAGAAGTGTGTTTGAAATAAAATGGAAAAGGTTAAATTCAAATAACTGGGCTGCGCGGGAAGATATACTGGGCCGGCCTGCTAAGCATAGCGCTTACGCGGGCTGGTTAAGTTGCTGTCCCCACGCGTCAGTGAGACGTGGGGGCGCGAAGCGGTACGTGGGCGATGTGAGACGTGGGATCTTGTTCTAATCTAACGGCTGAGGGTCATCGTCGATGTTGGGCAACGGCTGAGGCTCACCGGGGCTCAGGGGAGGGTAGGTGAGGCAGGCGAACGACAAAGTCGACAACGGCGAACCTCCTGGTACCGGCAGCTTCTCCTGGGGCGGCTCCAATCGCTGGCCCCCTTCTTCTCCAGCAGCGGCAGGCTCCGGTGAAATTCCAGCGACGTGCTGCGCGCCTTGCTTCGGGAACGGGGTGGCACGATCAGTGAGGAGAGGGGAGTGAGATGGTGTGCTCAATTCGGCTGGGGGTGGCCTCTATTTATAGTCGCGACGACGAGACCGAACGGGATGGGCAGGCGACGGTGGCGACATGGCTACGGGCTGCTAGAGGCATGGCCGGCGGTGGCGATCGCTTGGTGGTCTCCTGGCGATGCTCTACGGATTTAATGCGCGCGTAGGGGCGGTGCGGTTTGGTCTGGAACGCGCGATGCTCTACGCAGCAGAGGCGGCGTCTTCGACGACGAGCGGTGGCTGTGAGGCATGGGGCAGCGAACGGGGATGTCTGGCGTTCTCCTGGGTTGGTGGCGATCATGTATGCACGCGGCGAGGGCGGCGCGCGGTCTGTGGGCGTCAGTCGAGCGTGGCGCTCTGGCGCATGCTCGACATGGTTGCTGGCGAGCTGGGCGCGGTCCGTGCGTGTGGTCCAGGGTTTGGCAACGCTCGCGGCTGGGACAGGGAGTGGTGATGGACGGCGGGCTGCCTCCCAGACAAGGTTGGCATGGCTAAATCTCCTTCTAGCTTGCTGTCTCCACTGGGGTGGCATGGTGAGCTTCCGCTGTTCACCATTGATGTCATTGCCCAGCTTATAGTGAGCCTAGTGCTTGGTTTAGTTTGCTAGATGATCTACTGAGGTGGTTGTGCTCTATGGAGAGAACAAGTTAGGCTTCAGTCACTGCTCACAATAGTGTTTAGGATTTTGATGATTTGTGTCTGCAAGGTGTTTGATGAAATGCCCGCAAGAATTCAAGTTTTGAATTTTGAAAAGATTTTTGGTGGGTGTGCTAGGTTGGTGCTGGTGAGTCTGCAGATGCTTGGTTTTTGAAAGTTGAGCTTGTTTGAGTGGTTTTTGAAAAAGTGGGATCTTCTCATATGATAAAGATTAAATTTTGCACTGTCATTTAAACTATGCATTTGGAAGTTTCTGGATGATCATAAAGTGGGCCTTGATACTTTGTTATGATCATAATCAAGGGGTGCAAAGATCCAAACAAGTTTCTGTTAAGTTCTAAAAGTTTGGGATAGCCAAAGTAGGCATGGGAGTTAAATTGGTCAAAATGACCATTCACTCATTTAGCTTTGTTTTGATTTATTTGTCTTTGGAAAAAGATTGGGAAATGTTTAGATGATGTTTATTTCACCTAAGCAACATTTTACAAGCAAAGAAACACACAAACAATGTGGTTCAAAAGAAATCAAAATTGGAATGCATACACACATGCATGCTTTCATATTTTTATTTAGAAATTTTTTGTTAACCCTAAATTTGATGATTAGAGTTTGATGATCCAACTTTAGTATTTTTGGGATGTTACAACGTAGTAGCCCGGCGGGCACGGGTAGTTCGAGGCGCAAAACGCCTCCGCCTCATTGGGGGGTAGTCGTATGGTGGAAGCCATGGGAAAGAGTGATGAGGTTGCAGATATGAGTCTAGAGATGTGCAATGACAATGGAGGCCAATACTACATATATGTAGTGAGAAATGGCGGGAAGAAAACTGCGGGAAGAAATGGCGGGACGAGAAATGGCGGGAAAAAACTGCGGGAAGAAATAGCGGGAAGAAATGGCGGGAAGAAACTTGGGTTTAGGGTTTAGGGTTTGAGATGTCCCGGCTGGGAGATAGTCTATGTAAGGTGGTCTAGTATTTTAGAAAAATGGGACGGTAGCATTCTGAAACGGTATTTTGGTGGTTACTTCACAAAATGACCCATTTTTTGCGCTCGAAAAATGGAAAATGGCTTTTCCGTGCGACGAAAAGGAAAACTCCCTCCTGCAATATTGTTCTCCATACCAATGTCCACATGCATGCATAATATGGGAACAGCATCACAAACTATGCCGTGATTCAGCACATAACATCGTTCATTTGGACTAAAAGCCATGAAACCTCGAACATGATAGGTCATTTTGTGAAGGTTTTTTCGAGAAATGGTAAATATACCAAGTCTGGTATTTTTCCTTGCAACTATGTCACATAATATGACACCACGCGAAGGATTTACATTGTTCGGACTTTTTTTGAATTTCTTATGCTCATTTTAAATTTTTTGAATTTCTAACTATGGTCGAACCGGCGTGCATGAAGATAGGGGACGAGCATCGTTATAACTTGCATTGGATCTCTGAAGAAACCACATATTGCGAGTCTACAAATGATTTTTTCAAAAAATCACGGGCGTTAGATCATGTACATGTAGTACAAACCGGACACACTTCCTTCCGATTCGGTAGACATTTGTCCTTTTTACCCGGGATGGACGAAGAGGTTGGAGATATCAAGGTTGGGAGATAGTCCATGTAAGGTGGTATAGTATTTTAGAAAAATGGGACGGTAGCATTCTGAAACAGCATTTTGGTGGTTACTTCACAAAACGACCCGATTTTTGCGCTCGGAAAATGGAAAATGGATTTTCCGTGCGACGAAAAGGAAAACTTCCTCCTGCAACATTTTTCTCCATACCAATGTCCACATGCATGCATAATATGGGCACAACATCACAAACTATGCCGTGATTCAGCACATAATATCGGTCATTTGGACCAAAAGCCATGAAACCTCGAACATAATAGGTCATTTTGTGAAGGTTTTTTCGAGACATGATCAATATACCAAGTCTGGTATTTTTCCTTGCAACTATGTCACATAATATGACACCACGTGAAGGATTTACATTGTTCGGACTTTTTTTGAAAATCTTATGCCCGTTTTGAATTTTTTGAATTTCTAACTATGGTTGAACCAGCGTGCATGAAGATAGGGGACGAGCATCGTTAGAACTTGCATTGTATCTCTGAAGAAACCACATATTGCGAGTCTAAAAATGATTTTTTCAAAAAATCACGAGCGTAGATCATGTACCTGTAGTACAAACCGGACCCACTTCCTACCGATTCGGCATACATTTGTCCTTTTTACCTGGGATGGACGAAAAGGTTTGAGATGTCCCGGTTGGGAGATAGTCCATGTAAGGTGGTCTAGTATTTTAGAAAAATGGGAAGGTAGCATACTGAAACAGCATTTTGGTGGTTACTTCACAAAATGACCCATTTTTTGCGATCGAAAAATGGAAAATGGCTTGATCATTTGGACCGAAAGCCATGAATCCTCGAACATGATAGGTTCACCTTTAGTCCCGGTTGGAGGGATTTCGACAGGCTGGGCCCGGCAGCACTAATGATAGGGGTGAGTGTCGACATTTTGTCGTGCGTCTTGTACCTTGTCTCGGATGGTGTCACCAACTGGGACTGAAGATGAACCTTTAGTCCCGGTTGGAGACACCAACTGGGACAAAACACGAGTCAACACTAATAATAGGGGTGAGTGTCGTCATTATCGACACTATGCCGAGCTACTTGTATTATAAATAGGCATCCTTGTGAGTCCAGTCCTCCAGCCATATTGAGGCATCACCAATATGGTTTTCGAGAGCAGGGACACCACTACGACCAGTTCCAGGAAGATGCCGCCGGATCCCAGTCCTCCGGCATCTCCAAGAAACTGGTCATAGAGGCACTCCCTAATATGTGAAATTAGTTAGCTCCCAAGTGTATTGATCTAGTTAGAGATGTTACAAGATGCTAGATGGTGTGCGAGAGCAGGGACACCACTACGGCCAGTTTTAGGGAGATGCCGTCGGAGCCCAGTCCTCCGGCATCTCCGACAAACTGGTCATAGAGGCACTCCCTAATATGTGACCACACACGTTTGGAGATCAGATCTTAATGGTAAGTACGAATCGGGACAACTTCTTCGTAGTTCAGGAAAGTCGTTCTACGAATCGGGACTAAAGGCCCCCTTTAGTCCCGGTCCAGCCACAAAACGGGACTAACACTCAAGACATTTATTAATATTAAAAGCCGGGACTAAAGGCCCCCCTATATATAGTCCCGGTCAAGCCACAAACCGGGACTAACACTCAATACATTTATTAAACTTGGAAAATTGCAAACATCATAAGATATCCTTCACAAAATGAGCTATCATGTATCATGGCATTTAGGTTCACAATATGCAGCCGACCGGCCAGACATGAACTAGAGGTACACAATATGAGCATGAACTTCTTAGCGTATGTCCTTCCTTATGATCGCTTCAGACGTAACCATGGAGCATCTTCTTTACTTAACGGAATGCTTCGGCCAGTTTTCACTATGAAGGGTGGAATTTCATCAAACTTATTACAATCTTCTGACATGTCTGTCTTGTCCTCGATTCCCACGATGTTTCTTTTCCCTGAAAGAACTATGTGACGCTTTGGCTCATCAGATGTATTCTTTTGCATATTTTTTATTTTTTTCGGTCTGGATGACATGTCCTTCACATAGAAAACCTGAAACACATCATTGGGTAGGACGAATGGTTCATCTCTATAACCAAGATTGTTGAGGTCCATTGTTGTCATTCCGTACAACTGGTCTATCTTTACCCCTTCCCCATTCAGGTTGACCCATTTGTAGCGAAACGAAGGGACCTTAAAATATACTCCATAGTCTAGTTCCCATATCTCCTCTATGTAACCATAGTATGTGTCCTTTTGCCCATTCTCGTCCGTTGCATCAAAGCGGACACCACTATTTTGGTTGGTGCTCTTTTTATCTTGGGTGATCATGTAGAATGTATTCCCATTTATTTCGTACCCTTGGAAATTCAATATAGTAGAATATGGTGACGCGGCAAACAAGTATAGCTGATCTCCAACAGTGGTGTCATTCAAGAGATGTTTCCGCATCCAACCATCGAAAGACTTCATGTGTTCATCTGTAATCCATTAGTCAGGCTTCCCCTGGTTTTTGGAGCGTACAATATTCTTGTGTTCCTTGATATACGGAGCTTCCAAGGTGGAATTATGTAGAACTGTGTAGTGTGCTTTAGTGAAAGAATCCCCGTCCCTACATTTCATTTCTTTCTTTCCCAGCGTGCCTTTACCACTTAGTCTTCCCTCATGCCGCGAGTTAGAAACACCAATCGGCTTAAGGTCAGGAATAAAGTCAACACAAAACTCAATGACCTCCTCTGTTCCATATCCCTTGGAGAAGCTTCCTTCTGGTCTAGCACGGTTATGAACATATTTCTGTAAGACTCCCATGAACCTCTCAAAGGGGAATATATTGTGCAGAAATACAGGACCGAGAATGGAAATCTCTTCCACTAGGTGAACCAGGAGATGCGTCATAATATTGAAGAAGGATGGTGGGAACACCAACTCAAAACTAACAAGACATTGTACCACATCCTCCTGTAACCTTGGAAGAATATCTGGATTGATTACCTTTTGAGATATTGCATTGAGGAATGCACACAGCTTCAGAATGGGTACTCGAACATTTTCCGGTAGAAGCCCCCTCAATGCAATCGGAAGCAACGACTTCATAATCACGTGACAGTCATGAGAATTTAGGTTTTGGAACTTTTTCTCTGCCATATTTATTATCCCCTTTATAGTAGATAAGAAGCCAGACGGCACCTTGATACTGTAAAGGACGTCAAAAAATATTTCCTTCTCTGCTTTATAAAGAGCATAGCTGGCACGACTTAAGTGACACCCTTTATCCGTCTTGTTCTGTGTATGCATGTTCTTTGGGTCTTTCATAAATTGTTGGTCATCCCGTGCTTCTGGTGTATCTTTTGTCTTCCCATACACGCCTAGGAATCCTAGAAGGTTCACGCCAAGATTCTTCGTCACGTGCATCACGTCGATTGAAGAGCGGACACGTAGGACTTTCCAATATGGCAGCTCCCAAAATATAGATTTCTTCTTCCACATGGGTGCGTGTCCTGTAGCGACGTCGTTCGGAACTGATTGGCCATCGGGACCCTTTCCAAAGATTACTTCTGTGTCCTTGACCATACCAAATACAACATCACCAGCAGGGAGTTCAGGCTTCTTCCGGTGATCTGCCTCACCTTTCCAAAGATTACCGCAGCCCACACACCCCACTCTTCCATTTTTTTCACTATCTCATTTTGGAGCCTAGCAAGAGGGTGTGAAGAGTGCTAGTTTGTGTTTTTTTCATATGCACAAGAGGTGTTCGGTGAAATGCCCGAGAGCTCAAAATAAGTTTTCTCGTTTCTCTTTCCTTCTCGGTCGAGGTCTACAACTATCCTTTCATGTGTCATTGATGTACTATATATATAAATGGTCATCTCCCTATTAATTTTTGATATATACTACATATTAATGCAGATGAACCGGCAATGGATGTACGGTGACCGCCGCACTTCCGAGTACATTACGGGCCTCCAAAATTTCATCGTTGTGGCTAATGCAAACCGTGGTCACAATGGTTTTATGTGTTGTCCGTGTGTTCACTGTCGGAACAAGAAAGACTACTCAAATACTAGAACCATTCACGCCCACCTGCTTCGATCCGGTTTCATGCCCAGCTATAATTGTTGGACCAAGAATGGAGAAAAAGGGGTTGTGATGGAAGACAACAAAGAAGAAGAGGATGATGACAACTATCATAATATGTATCATGAATATGATGATACTGCAACGGGGTTAGATAATGAAGATCAAGAGGTAGCAGATGGGCCCGCTGATGACGATCTTGGTCGGGCCATTACTGATGCAAAGGAAGAATGTGAAACTGAAAAGGAGAAGGAGAAGCTGGAGCAGATGTTAAAGGACCACAAAACATTGTTGTATCCAACTTGCGAAGATGGCCACAAAAAGCTAGGTACCACACTGGATTTGCTGCAATGGAAGGCAGAGAACGGTGTGACTGACAGCGCATTTTCAAAGTTGTTGGTAAAAATGAAGAATCTTCTTCCAAGAAATAATGAGTTGCGCGACAGTACATACCAAGCAAAGAAGGTTGTCTGCCCTCTAGGATTAGACGTGCAGAAGATACATGCCTGCATTAATGACTGCATCGTCTACCGCGGTGAGAAGTACGAGAATTTGGATGCATGCCCGGTATGCACTGCACTGCGATATATGATCAGACTAGACGATCCTGGCGATGTTAAGGGCGAGGCCCCTAGGAAGAAGGTTCCCGCCAAGGTTATGTGGTATGCTCCGATAATACCACTGTTAAAACGTCTCTTCAGAAATAAAGAGCATGCCAAGTTGTTGCAATGGCACATGGAAGACCGTAAGAAACACGCGATGTTGAGACACCCCGCTGATGGGTCACAGTGGAGAAAAGTCGAGCGAGAGTACCCAGACTTCGCACGTGACGCAAGGAACTTAAGGTTTGGTCTAAGTACAGACGGCATGAATCCTTTTGGTGAGCAGAGCTGCAGTCACAGCATCTGGCATGTGACTCTATGTATCTATAACCTTCCTCCTTGGTTGTGTATGAAGAGGAAGTTCATTATGATGCCAGTGCTCATCCAAGGCCCGAGGCAACCCGGCAACGACATTGATGTGTACCTAAGGCCATTAGTTGAAGAACTTTTACAGCTGTGGGCCAAACCAGGTGTACGTATGTGGGATGAGCACAAAGGGGAGCCATTTGACCTATGAGCATTGATTTTCGTAACCATCAATGATTGGCCTGCTCTTAGTAACATTTCAGGGCAGACAAACAAGGGATACAATGCATGCACACACTGTTTAGATGAAACTGAAAGTGTATATTTAGATAAATGTAAGAAGGTTGTGTACCTAGGGTATCGCCGATTTCTTCCGAACCTGCATCCAGTAAGAAAGAAAGGCAAGCATTTCAAACGTCTGGCAGAACCCCGGAGGAAGCCTGTCCTCCGTACCGGTGAGGAGGTATTTGGTATGGTCAAGGACCTAGAAGTAATCTTTGGAAAAGGTCCTGGCAGACTATCTGTTCCGAATGACGATGCCGGACACGCGCCCATGTGGAAGAAGCAATCTATATTTTGGGACCTACCCTATTGGAAAGTCTGAGAGGTCCGCTCTTCAATCGACGTGATGCACGTGACGAAGAATGTTTGCGTGAACCTGCTAGGCTTTCTAGGAGTGTATGGGAAGACAAAAGATACACCGGAAGGACGGCAGGACCAGCAACGTCTGAAAGCCCCTGAAGAGCCTATGCATCCTGAGAACGAGAAGGGTAAACGATGCCACTTAACTCCTGCCAGCTACGCTCTTACCAAAGCAGAGAAGGAAATCTTTTTTGAATGTCTGAGCAGTATCAAGGTCCCGTATGGCTTCTCGTCGAATATAAAGGGAATAATAAATATGGCAGAGAAAAAATTCCAAAACCTGAAGTCTCATGACTCCCACGTGATTATGACACAATTGCTTCCGATTGCATTGAGGGGGCTTCTACCTGAAAATGTTCGAGTACCCATTGTGAAGCTATGTGCATTCCTCAATGCAATATCTCAGAAGGTAATCGATCCAGAAAGCCTACCAGGTTTATAAACAGATGTGGCCCAATGTCTTGTCAGCCTTGAGTTGGTGTTCCCACCATCCTTCTTCAATATTATGACGCATCTCCTGGTTCACCTAGTAGAAGAGATTGCCATTCTTGGTCCTGTATTTCTACACAATATGTTCCCCTTTGAGAGGTACATGGGAGTCTTAAAGAAATATGTTCATAATCGTGCTAGGCCAGAAGGAAGCATCTCCAAGGGCTATGTAACAGAGGAGGTCATTGAGTTCTGTGTTGATTTTATTCCTGACCTTAAGGCGATTGGTGTTCCAGAATCACGACATGAGGGGAGACTGCGTGGAAAAGGCACCCTAGGATGTAAAGCAATGATATGTAGGGACGGGCATTCTCTCAATCAAGCACACTACACGGTTTTACAAAGATCTATCTTGGTTGCCCCGTATATCAATGAACACAAGAATTTAATACGCCTCAAACACCCGGGGCAGTATGATGAATGGATTATAAGTGAACACATGGCGAGTTTTGGCGGCTGGCTGCAAAGACTTCTCACGAATAACACCACTATTGGGGATCAGCTGTACTTGTTGGCCAGGACACCATCTTCGACTGTATGTACTTTCCAAGGGTACGAGATAAATGGGAATACATTTTACACGATAGGCCAAGATAAAAAGAGCACCAACCAAAATAGTGGTGTCCGCTTCGATGCAGCAGAAGACAATGGGCAGAAGACCACGTATTATGGGTTCATAGAGGAGATATTGGAACTTGACTATGGACCTAATTTTAAGGTCCCCTTGTTTCGATGCAAATGGGTCAAGCTAACAGGAGGAGAGGTTGAGGTAGACAAGAAGTACGAAATGACAACGGTGGATCTCACACTACTAGGAAAACAGCTATAGGTAATCAGCACATCCCTGGCTCACATGGTTGAAGTGCCCCACGGCTAAAACAGGCGTGGCTCACCTCTGGGCAGTGCCCTACTAGTAACTAGAACAACCGTGGCGCACATGACTATAGTGCGCCACAGATGTGTGTGGTCCAGGGCCCTGTTGGACGCTCGCCAAACATCTGTAGCGCACTATAGTCATGTGCGCCACAGTTGTTAGTGTCATATGTGGCGCACATGGGGGGGTGCGCTATGCCTAAGCGCACGCCCCCTCTGCTGTGAAACGGCCACATACATCTGTGGCGCACATGGCATAGTGCGCCACAGATGTATAAACTTAGCCGTAGGGCACTCTGCCCTAGTGCCCTACGCCTAAGTGGCATGCACTCCACCCCCCCGTGGATCGCCTTTTTAGGGTTTGCAAAAAATAAACGAAAATGATAAACACTTCAAAAAATTAAATCCTTTCATATTTAGGTAGGTAATGTGGTATAGCTTCTAGTAAAATTAACAAAAATGAGTTTCGACTTTATTTGCAAAAAAAAGTCATGCCACGGTAAAAAGGCCGTAACTTTTGCATACGATATCGAAAAAACGTATAATATACCAAAATAACGAGAACGAGATTTCGCATCTGCTCGAAACAACCTCTGGTCGTTTAGCAATTTTTTAGATTTTCAAAATTCGAAAAGAGTAAAAAGTTATGGTCAAAAGACCGTTTTTTCCTGCAGAAAAAAAATAGAGGGCGACTTACCCGTAGCGCACCACCACCTAGTTCGCCACGGATAAGCTTGGGCGGGATTCAAATTTGAATCCCCACCCCGCCCTCCTCCCTTTTCCTTTCCCCTTTTCCCTTCCCCTTTTCCCTCTTCCTCTCCCTTTCCCTTCTTCTTCTTCTTCTTCCTTCTTCTTCTTCTTCCTTCTTCTTCCTTCTTCCTTCTTCCTTCTCCCTTCTCCTTCTCCTCTCCTTGCAGTGATGGCGCGACGTCGACCTCCTTCTCCTCCTCCTCGCAGTGACAACGGGCGACGTCGACCTCCCTTCCTCCCTCTCTTCCTCCATCTCTTCCTACCTCCCTCTCTTCTTCTCCTCTCTTCTTCTCCTCCTCCTCTTCTTCTCCTCCTCTTCTTCTCCTCCTCTACCTCCTCTTCTTCTCCTCCTCTTCCTCCTCTGCCTCCTCTTCTTCTTTCTTCTCCTCCTCTTCCTCCTCTTCTTCTCCTCCTCTTCTTCTCCTCCTCTTCCTCCTTTGCCTCCTCTTCTTCTCCTCCTCTTCTCCTCCTCTTCTCCTCCTCTTCTCCTCCTCTTCCTCCTATCTCCTCCTCCTCCTTGCAGTTCCGACGACGACAACAAGGTGACGACGAGGAGGCGACGACGGCGACGTGCACCGACGCGCGACGGCACTGACAACGAGATCCAGATCTGCTGCTTTTTTTTGAATTTTGAAATTTATATCCGTGGCGCACAGCTGTGCGCCACGGTTATCGTTTCATACGCGTGGCGCACCTTCCCAAACTTCTGTGGCGCACTGGCATGTGCGCCACGCCTGTATCTAAACTTCTATGGCGCACTGGGCAGTGCGCCACGGCTGAGAGATAGCCGTAGCGCAAGGCCCGTGGCGCACTGCTAGTACGCCACGGATGGGCATTTCGGGTGCGCCACTAACAACCTGTTTCCTAGTAATGTCAACAATCTTATGAAGGTAGACAAGAACTTAGAAGAACCATTCGTCCTAGCCAATGATGTGGCTCAGGTTTTCTATGTGAAGGACATGTCCTCCAGACCAAAAAAAAGAAAAAATATGCAAACGAATACATCATATGATGAACCAAAGCGTCACATAGTTCTTTCAGGGAAAAGAAACATCGTGGGAATCGAGGACAAGACAGACATGTCAGAAGATTATAATAAGTTTAATGAAATTCCGCCCTTCACAGTGAAAACTGACCCAAGCATTCCGTTAAGTAAAGAAGATGCTCCATGGTTACGTCTGAAGCAATCATAAGGAAGGACATATGCCAAGAAGTTCATGCTCATATTATGTAACTCTAGTTCATGTTTTTAATATTAATAAATGTCTTGAGTGTTAGTCTTGTTTTGTGGATGGACCGGGACTATGAGAAGAAGTTGTCCCGATTCGTACTTACCATTAAGATCTGATCTCCAAACACGCGCGGTCACATATTAGGGAGTGCCTCTATGACCAGTTTCTTGGAGATGCCGGAGGACTGGTCTCCGTCGGCATCTCCCTGAAACTGGCCGTAGTGGTGTCCCTGCTCTCGAAAACCATCTTGCAGCTTGTAACTTCTCTAACTAGATCAATACACCTGGGAGCTAACTAATATCACATATTATGGAGTTCCTCTATGACCAGTTTCTCGGAGATGCCGGAGGACTGGGCTCCGTCGGCATCTCCCTGAAACTGGCCGTAGTGGTGTCCCTGCTCGCGAAAACCATCTTGGAGATGCCTCAAACTGGCTGGAGGACTGGACTCACAAGGATGCCTATTTATAGTACAAGCAGCTTGACATAGTGTCGACACTTACGAAATAATGTCGACACTCACCACTATTATTAGTACTGACTCGTGTTTTTTCCCGGTTGGTGTCTCCAACCGGGACTAAAGGTTCATCTTTAGTCCCGGTTGGTGACACCATCCGGGACAAGGTACACGTTGCACGACATAATGTCGACACTCACCCCTATCATTAGTGATGCCTGGACCCGCCTGAAATCCTTCCAACCGTCCAATTTTTAGAACAATGTCATATTTCTTTTGTTAACAGTATATGTATTAAATGAGCCATTTTTCTTCCTTCTATTTCTTCCCTCCATATTTTTTCCCGCCATTTTTCTTCCCGCCATTTTTTCCCGCCATTTTTCTGCCCGCCATTTTTTCTCGCCAGTTCTTCCCTCCAGTTCTTCCCGCCAGTTCACTATATATATATGTAGGGTTGGCCTCCATTGTCATTGCACATCTCTAGACTCATATCTGCAGCCTCATCACTCTTTCCCATGGCTTCCACCGTAGCACTAACCCCTAGGGAGGCGGAGGCGCTTTGTGCCTCGAACTACCCCTGCCCGCCGGGCTACTGTGTCCCCGTCGGCTGGATGCTGAGCGCCGGAGGCGTGCCGGTTCCTCCTGTTCCTCTAGGTGTGGCGCGCCGGATGGCCATCACGAACCACTACTACTTCGAGCTCACGCCGGAGCAGCAGAGGAATCCTAGATGGCATCCCGACTATTTCCCTACTTGGGAAGCCTTCTTCGTGGATCGGCGTGAGAGGGCGCTCGCCAGGCACGAGGAGGACGGCCCACCTCCTCCTAACTTCAACGAGGCCGGCCGTCGGCTATGGTGGCGCGGTCGGACTCTCCAGAGCGTCATGGCCTATGACACTGCCGCCGACTCTAACCCCCGTCTGCGCTACCCTCAAGTCTAGCCCACGTGTACTCAGCCTTCAAGGTTCAATTACGGCGACCCCGACGACAACAGCGAAGACGGCGGCGGCGAGTACGACGACTACAGTGGAGAGTATTACAGGTGTAGGCAGGAGCATGACTGAATCACTCCAACATTCCGAAACAAGTTCGGCCGATTGTTACTTAATCTGGCCATGTATCTTAATTTTCAGTTCTTTTATGTATCTTAATTTTGAGTCGTGCTTTATGTAACTTACTATTAGTTGCATTCTGAATTTTAATTCCAGTTCTATCTCCTTCACAAAATGACCTATCTCATTCGAGGTTTCTTGGCTTTCGGGTCAAATGACCAATGTTATCGCTAGAATCAAGGCATAGTTTGTGATAATATGGCCATATTGTGCATACATGTGCATCATGGCATGTCAAACAATGTTGCAAGAGGAAGTTTTCTTTTTTATCGCACCAGAAAGGCATTTTCCATTTTCCAAGCATAAAAAACGGACGGTTTTGTGAAGCAACCACCAAATGGCTAATTCAAAAAACCACCAACACATTTTACAAAAATACTAGACCACCTTATATGGACAATGTACCAACAGGGGGGTGTGAAACCTTTTCGTCCACCTCTGGTGAAAAAGACAAATTCCTGCCGAATCGGCAGGAAGTGGGTCAGATATGAACTACAGGTACATGATACGATGCTCATGATTTTTTACAAAAATCATTTTTAGGTTCACAATATGCTATTTTATAAAAAAACCAATGCAAGTTGAGCGAGGCTTGGCCCCGAGCTAAGAATCTTCATGCCCGTTGTTCGACAAAGTTTGACGATAGTTTAAAACGGGGATAAAAAAAATAAAAAAAGATCGAAAAAGTGCGAAACCTTCACTTGGTGTTATATTATGTGACATAGTTAGAAGGAAAAATCTCAAACTTCGTATATTGATTATGTCTCAAAAAACCTTCACAAAATGACCTATCTTATTCGAGGTTTGTTGGCTTTCGGGTCAAATGACCAATGCTATGGCTAGAATCAAGGCATAGTTTGTGATAATATGGCCATATTGTGCATACATGTGCATCATGGCATGGCAAACAATGTTGCAAGTGGAAGTTTTCCTTTTTATCGCACAAAAAAGGGATTTTCCATTTTCTGAGCATTAAAAACGGACGGTTTTGTGAAGCAACCACCAAATGGCTAATTCAAAAAACCACCAACAAATTTAAAAAAATACTAGACCACCTTATATGGACAATGTACCAACAGGGGGATCTGAAACCTTTCCGTCCACCTCTGGTGATAAAGCCAAATTCCTGCCGAATCGGCAGGAAGTGGGTCAGATATGAACTACAGGTACATGATACGATGCTCATGATTTTTTACAAAAATCATTTTTAGGTTCACAATATGCTATTTTATGAAAAAACCAATGCAAGTTGAGCGAGGCTTGGTCAGATTCAAGTGTATACAAAAGATGCGGCATTTAAATATCCAATCAATTCAAAAATGTTAATACAAAAGATGCGGCATTAAAATATGATTTGCTCTAATAAAATAGGGTTAGATTCCTTTTTAGATGCTTAATATTTCTTATGTTCAAAGTTTTAGGATTTGACAATTTATTTTTATTTGAATTGAATAATCAAAATTTATATGTAAGTGTTTTAATCATTTTGAAAATATTCATCTAAAGTAAATATAAAATTATTATATATTATTCATATTTTTCTGAGTTGAAATGAAAAAGATATGAATTTTCTAAATTCATATCCTATTTTTTGAATTAAAAATGCCCCTTTAATGCATGAAATAAATGCCCCCCCCCCCCTTTAACACCGGTTCCAGACACGAACATAAGGTCTTACACAAATAGGGATCTCATGATCCAGTTCTGAATACAACTCAAGCAGCGGAATACGTAATAATAACGGTAGCGTAGGCGAAGCTCCATATTCGGGCTCACAGGCAATGCTGACGATGGGAGATGATCCTAGTTGTCGTAACCTTCCTGGGGTCTATCCTCCAGGTACTCCTCTTCATAGTCTGGCCACGGGAATAGCCAGGGACAAAGCCATGAGTAATCTTTAAGTACTCGAAAACTAATACTAACAAGTGAAGGGGTTTTTGATAATAAGACACTAGGCTCTAGGGTTGTTTTGCAAGAAGCCAGATTTATCTATAATAAGTTCAGAAGCAAGAGAAACTAGTCACAATTTTATAACTCCTAAGTAGGAACTTGTATTTCAAATCACAACCCTGTTGTGGTCAAGTCAAAGTCTCAATTCATTTCACAAGTCTTTTGAAAACATCTGACGGGGGAACAGTATGGCCACTCCAATTGTCCATAACCGCGGACACGGCTATTCGAATAGTTTGACACTCTGCAGAGATTGTACACTTTCACCACAACATTCGATACATCCGTCAGGAACAAATCCTGAATTCACCATACTCAGTATGCGGATACTCAATCCTAACCTTTCAATTGCACGCCCTAGTATAAGCACCTCTCCTGTGAGTTTGTCCTCCCAACCATGACCAATTTTCATCTTGGGTACTGCACAGGTGGACAATCTTCACAAGGTAGCCTCAGCTCAGACCTTGGCCGTGAGGGAACCAATACTAAGGTATATAAGTTTCCAGTCAAGCCCTACCCAATCTTTGGGTATTGTGGTTGTACGATAAAATTGGAATGGTATCGCATCTAGACAACCATCAGTTTTATAAAGGGCTAAGGCTCATGCCTCAACATTTTCATCACCAAAATCATCTGGTGTTCGGAAACACATGTCAAAACATCTCAGTAGAATGATCCATCATTCTAAGGTTTTCATAACCATTTTCACCAAGTATTCCCATCTAAAGTTGATCAATTTTTATGCTTAGCACTAGCATCTACAAGTGGGGGTAAGCACTAATGTTGGATAGTAAACTGGTGGACTTTCAACTAAGTTCAATCTTATGCCTTAGGATGACATCAAGATTTTCTAGCTTAGGCCAAATTTTATGCTCTTTATGCAACCTTCAATATATCTTTCTAGAATCTACAAGTCACTTAAGTCAACTCTAAGTTAAAGCTTTGATAAAGAAATAAATTAGAGGGCTTGCAAATAAAACTAGGATTTGGTTTATCAGGTGGATATGATCACATATGCTTAAGGCATATAGTTTGCATAGTAGCAAGTAAGTATTAGCTTGCCCAATTGCAAGTATAAGCTTGCACATTCAGCTAGTAGTATTAGGCTTGCAAGGTTAACTTGTATAGTAAGGCTTGCTAAAGTAGAGTATCTTGCAAGTGTTAGCTTGCATAATTGCAAGTATAAGCTTGCATAGGTCAACTTGATTAGTAAGGCTTGCTAAAGTAGAGTATCTTGCAAGTGTTAGCTTGCATAATTGCAAGTATAAGCTTGCATAGGTCAACTTTATTATTAAGGCTTGCATCAGTATCATTATAAGCTTTCCTTGTGCAGAGCAGTGGTTGAAGTTCTCCTTGGCTTCTTCTTCGTAGTATCCTCCTTCCTCCTCGTATCCTTGGTCGGTACTAGCGTCTATAAATAAATACGATGTACAAAATCACCAAACAATACTTAACTACTTGCAATCATCACACAAAAGGGTCCTATAGATTATCTAGAATCATCACTAACATTACAAGATCAAGGCTTGGTTTAATCTCTTTTATTTTTAGAAAAGTAATTTCTACTCATTGAAAACTACTTAAGATTTAATATTCTCCAAACCAAACATGGGATCATGTTGACACATGTCATCACCACATATTTTAGTCCATGGGAATGTGATTTAAAGTGGTGTCACAATTTAATAAGGTTTTACCCTTTTATTTTAATTAAATAAGTGACTAGAAATGCCTATGTAGCATTCTTTTATTACTTGGTCATTATTTCTGTAAGTAAACCTATATATTTTTATATATTCTGAAAGGTATGGTTAAATGTGATTTTTGAGAGTTGGAATCAACTCAAAAGCTATTATGGTTGAAATTTGAAAAATGTGTGAATGTAGAAAAGCCTCTGCCTTGTTATTTTTACTAAGGATAATCTACAGATCCAAATGACTTGAATCCAACGGGATTGGATTCAGCATTGCAAGACCTTTGTAACAAAATTTGTTTCATTCAATTTGGTTCACTGAATCGATCTGGGTGGATTTTTGAATCTAGGTACAGAAGTGTGTTTGAAATAAAATGGAAAAGGTTAAATTCAAATAACTGGGCTGCGCGGGAAGATATACTGGGCCGGCCTGCTAAGCAAAGCGCTTACGCGGGCTGGTTAAGTTGTTGTCCCCACGCGTCAGTGAGACGTGGGGGTGCGAAGCGGTACGTGGGCGATGTGAGCCGTGGGATCTTGTTCTAATCTAACGGCTGAGGGTCATCGTCGATGTTGGGCAACGCCGGTGAGACAGAAACCTAACACGGCAGGTGGGGGTCGTTGGGGGCTCACCGGGGCTCAGGGGAGGGTAGGTGAGGCAGGAGACCGACAAAGTCGACAACGGCGAACCTCCTGGTACCGGCAGCTTCTCCTGGGGCGGCTCCAAACGCTGGCCCCCTTCTTCTCCAGCAGCGGCAGGCTCCGGTGAAATTCCAGCGACGTGCTGCGCGCCTTGCTTCGGGAACGGGGTGGCACGATCAGTGAGGAGAGGGGAGTGAGATGGTGTGCTCAATTCGGCTGGGGGTGGCCTCTATTTATAGTCGCGACGACGAGACCGAACGGGATGGGCAGGCGACGGTGGCGACATGGCTACGGGCTGCTAGAGGCATGGCCGGCGGTGGCGATCGCTTGGTGGTCTCCTGGCGATGCTCTACGGATTTAATGCGCGCGTAGGGGCGGTGCGGTTTGGTCTGGAACGCGCGATGCTCTACGCAGCAGAGGCGGCTTTTTCGACGACGAGCGGTGGCTGTGAGGCATGGGGCAGCGAACGGGGATGTCTGGCGTTCTCCTGGGTTGGTGGCGATCATGTATGCACGCGGCGAGGGCGGCGCGCGGTCTGTGGGCGTCAGTCGAGCGTGGCGCTCTGGCGCATGCTCGACATGGTTGCTGGCGAGCTGGGCGCGGTCCGTGTGTGTGGTCCAGGGTTTGGCAACGCTCGCGGCTGGGACAGGGAGTGGTGATGGACGGCGGGCTGCCTCCCAGACAAGGTTGGCATGGCTAAATCTCCTTCTAGCTTGCTGTCTCCACTGGGGTGGCATGGTGAGCTTCCGCTGTTCACCATTGATGTCATTGCCCAGCTTATAGTGAGCCTAGTGCTTGGTTTAGTTTGCTAGATGATCTACTGAGGTGGTTGTGCTCTATAGAGAGAACAAGTTAGGCTTCAATCACTGCTCACAATAGTGTTTAGGATTTTGATGATTTGTGTCTGCAAGGTGTTTGATGAAATGCCCGCAAGAATTCAAGTTTTGAATTTTGAAAAGATTTTTGGTGGGTGTGCTAGGTTGGTGCTGGTGAGTCTGCAGATGCTTGGTTTTTGAAAGTTGAGCTTGTTGGAGTGGTTTTTGAAAAAGTGGGATCTTGTCATGATAAAGATTCAATTTTGCACTGTCATTTAAACTATGCATTTGGAAGTTTCTGGATGATCATAAAGTGGGCCTTGATACTTTGTTATGATCACAATCAAGGGGTGCAAAGATCCAAACAAGTTTCTGTTAAGTTCTAAAAGTTTGGGATAGCCAAAGTAGGCATGGGAGTTAAATTGGTCAAAATGACCATTCACTCATTTAGCTTTGTTTTGATTTATTTGTCTTTGGAAAAAGATTGGGAAATGTTTAGATGATGTTTATTTCACCTAAGCAAAATTTTACAAGCAAAGAAACACACAAACAATGTGGTTCAAAAGAAATCAAAATTGGAATGCATACACACATGCATGCTTTCATATTTTTATTTAGAAATTTTTTGTTAACCCTAAATTTGATGATTAGAGTTTGATGATCCAAGTTTAGTATTTTTGGGATGTTACAACGTAGTAGCCCGGCGGGCACGGGTAGTTCGAGGCGCAAAACGCCTCCGCCTCATTGGGGGGTAGTCGTATGGTGGAAGCCATGGGAAAGAGTGATGAGGTTGCAGATATGAGTCTAGAGATGTGCAATGACAATGGAGGCCAATACTACATATATGTAGTCAGAAATGGCGGGAAGAAAACTGCGGGAAGAAATGGCGGGACGAGAAATGGCGGGAAAAAACTGCGGGAAGAAATCGCGGGAAGAAATGGCGGGAAGAAACTTGGGTTTAGGGTTTAGGGTTTGAGATGTCCCGGCTGGGAGATAGTCTATGTAAGGTGGTCTAGTATTTTAGAAAAATGGCACGGTAGCATTCTGAAACGGTATTTTGGTGGTTACTTCACAAAATGACCCATTTTTTGCGCTCGAAAAATGGAAAATGGCTTTTCCGTGCGACGAAAAGGAAAACTCCCTCCTGCAATATTGTTCTCCATACCAATGTCCACATGCATGCATAGTATGGGAACAGCATCACAAACTATGCCGTGATTCAGCACATAACATCGTTCATTTGGACTAAAAGCCATGAAACCTCGAACATGATAGGTCATTTTGTGAAGGTTTTTTTGAGACATGGTAAATATACCAAGTCTGGTATTTTTCCTTGCAACTATGTCACATAATATGACACCACGCGAAGGATTTACATTGTTCGGACTTTTTTTGAATTTCTTATGCTCATTTTAAATTTTTTGAATTTCTAACTATGGTCGAACCAGCGTGCATGAAGATAGGGGACGAGCATCGTTATAACTTGCATTGGATCTCTGAAGAAACCACATATTGCGAGTCTACAAATGATTTTTTCAAAAAATCACGGGCGTTAGATCATGTACATGTAGTACAAACCGGACACACTTCCTTCCGATTCGGTAGACATTTGTCCTTTTTACCCGGGATGGACGAAAAGGTTGGAGATATCAAGGTTGGGAGATAGTCCATGTAAGGTGGTATAGTATTTTAGAAAAATGGGACGGTAGCATTCTGAAACAGCATTTTGGTGGTTACTTCACAAAACGACCCGATTTTTGCGCTCGGAAAATGGAAAATGGATTTTCCGTGCGACGAAAAGGAAAACTTCCTCCTGCAACATTTTTCTCCATACCAATGTCCACATGCATGCATAATATGGGCACAACTTCACAAACTATGCCGTGATTCAGCACATAATATCGGTCATTTGGACCAAAAGCCATGAAACCTCGAACATAATAGGTCATTTTGTGAAGGTTTTTTCGAGACATGATCAATATACCAAGTCTGGTATTTTTCCTTGCAACTATGTCACATAATATGACACCACGTGAAGGATTTACATTGTTCGGACTTTTTTTGAAAATCTTATGCCCGTTTTGAATTTTTTGAATTTCTAACTATGGTCGAACCAGCGTGCATGAAGATAGGGGACGAGCATCGTTAGAACTTGCATTGTATCTCTGAAGAAACCACATATTGCGAGTCTAAAAATGATTTTTTCAAAAAATCACGAGCGTAGATCATGTACCTGTAGTACAAACCGGACCCACTTCCTACCGATTCGGCATACATTTGTCCTTTTTACCTGGGATGGACGAAAAGGTTTGAGATGTCCCGGTTGGGAGATAGTCCATGTAAGGTGGTCTAGTATTTTAGAAAAATGGGAAGGTAGCATACTAAAACAGCATTTTGGTGGTTACTTCACAAAATGACCCATTTTTTGCGATCGAAAAATGGAAAATGGCTTGATCATTTGGACCGAAAGCCATGAATCATCGAACATGATAGGTTCACCTTTAGTCCCGGTTGGAGGGATTTCGACAGGCTGGGCCCGGCAGCACTAATGATAGGGGTGAGTGTCGACATTTTGTCGTGCGTCTTGTACCTTGTCTCGGATGGTGTCACCAACCGGGACTGAAGATGAACCTTTAGTCCCGGTTGGAGACACCAACTGGGACAAAACACGAGTCAACACTAATAATAGGGGTGAGTGTCGTCATTATCGACACTATGCCGAGCTACTTGTACTATAAATAGGCATCCTTGTGAGTCCAGTCCTCCAGCCATATTGAGGCATCACCAATATGGTTTTCGAGAGCAGGGACACCACTACGACCAGTTCCAGGAAGATGCGCCGGATCCCAGTCCTCCGGCATCTCCAAGAAACTGGTCATAGAGGCACTCCCTAATATGTGAAATTAGTTAGCTCCCAAGTGTATTGATCTAGTTAGAGATGTTACAAGATGCTAGATGGTGTGCGAGAGCAGGGACACCACTACGGCCAGTTTTAGGGAGATGCTGTCGGAGCCCAGTCCTCCGGCATCTCCGACAAACTGGTCATAGAGGCACTCCCTAATATGTGACCACACACGTTTGGAGATCAGATCTTAATGGTAAGTACGAATCGGGACAACTTCTTCGTAGTTCAGGAAAGTCGTTCTACGAATCGGGACTAAAGGCCCCCTTTAGTCCCGGTCCAGCCACAAAACGGGACTAACAATCAAGACATTTATTAATATTAAAAGCCGGGACTAAAGGCCCCCCTATATATAGTCCCGGTCAAGCCACAAACCGGGACTAACACTCAATACATTTATTAAACTTGGAAAATTGCAAACATCATAAGATATCCTTCACAAAATGAGTTATCATGTCTCATGGCATTTAGGTTCACAATATGCAGCCGACCGGCCAGACATGAACTAGAGGTACACAATATGAGCATGAACTTCTTAGCGTATGTCCTTCCTTATGATCGCTTCAGACGTAACCATGGAGCATCTTCTTTACTTAACGGAATGCTTGGGCCAGTTTTGACTATGAAGGGTGGAATTTCATCAAACTTATTACAATCTTCTGACATGTCTGTCTTGTCCTCGATTCCCACGATGTTTCTTTTCCCTGAAAGAACTATGTGACGCTTTGGCTCATCAGATGTATTCTTTTGCATATTTTTTATTTTTTTTGGTCTCGATGACATTTCCTTCACATAGAAAACCTGAGACACATCATTGGGTAGGACGAATGGTTCATCTCTATAACCAGGATTGTTGAGGTCCATTGTTGTCATTCCGTACAACTGGTCTATCTTTACCCCTTCCCCATTCAGGTTGACCCATTTGCAGCGAAACGAAGGGACCTTAAAATATACTCCATAGTCTAGTTCCCATATCTCCTCTATGTAACCATAGTATGTGTCCTTTTGCCCATTCTCGTCCGTTGCATCAAAGCGGACACCACTATTTTGGTTGGTGCTCTTTTTATCTTGGGTGATCATGTAGAATGTATTCCCATTTATTTCGTACCCTTGGAAATTCAATATAGTAGAATATGGTGACGCGGCCAACAAGTATAGCTGATCTCCAACAGTGGTGTCATTCAAGAGATGTTTCCGCATCCAACCATCGAAAGACTTCATGTGTTCATCTGTAATCCATTAGTCAGGCTTCCCCTGGTTTTTGGAGCGTACAATATTCTTGTGTTCCTTGATATACGGAGCTTCCAAGGTGGAATTATGTAGAACTGTGTAGTGTGCTTTAGTGAAAGAATCCCCGTCCCTACATTTCATTTCTTTCTTTCCCAGCGTGCCTTTACCACTTAGTCTTCCCTCATGCCGCGAGTTAGAAACACCAATCGGCTTAAGGTCAGGAATAAAGTCAACACAAAACTCAATGACCTCCTCTGTTCCATATCCCTTGGAGATGCTTCCTTCTGGTCTAGCACGGTTATGAACATATTTCTGTAAGACTCCCATGAACCTCTCAAAGGGGAACATATTGTGCAGAAATACAGGACCGAGAATGGAAATCTCTTCCACTAGGTGAACCAGGAGATGCGTCATAATATTGAAGAAGGATGGTGGGAACACCAACTCAAAACTAACAAGACATTGTACCACATCCTCCTGTAACCTTGGCAAAATATCTGGATTGATTACCTTTTGAGATATTGCATTGAGGAATGCACACAGCTTCAGAATGGGTACTCGAACATTTTCCGGTAGAAGCCCCCTCAATGCAATCGGAAGCAACGACTTCATAATCACGTGACAGTCATGAGACTTTAGGTTTTGGAACTTTTTCTCTGCCATATTTATTATCCCCTTTATAGTAGATAAGAAGCCAGACGGCACCTTGATACTGTAAAGGACGTCAAAAAATATTTCCTTCTCTGCTTTATAAAGAGCATAGCTGGCACGACTTAAGTGACACCCTTTATCCGTCTTGTCCTGTGTATGCATGTTCTTTGGGTCTTTCATAAATTGTTGGTCATCCCGTGCTTCTGGTGTATCTTTTGTCTTCCCATACACGCCTAGGAATCCTAGAAGGTTCACGCCAAGATTCTTCGTCACGTGCATCACGTCGATTGAAGAGCGGACACGTAGGACTTTCCAATATGGCAGCTCCCAAAATATAGATTTCTTCTTCCACATGGGTGCGTGTCCTGTAGCGACGTCGTTCGGAACTGATTGGCCATCGGGACCCTTTCCAAAGATTACTTCTGTGTCCTTGACCATACCAAATACAACATCACCAGCAGGGAGTTCAGGCTTCTTCCGGTGATCTGCCTCACCTTTCCAAAGATTACCGCAGCCCACACACCCCACTCTTCCATTTTTTCACTATCTCATTTTGGAGCCTAGCAAGAGGGTGTGAAGAGTGCTAGTTTGTGTTTTTTTCATATGCACAAGAGGTGTTCGGTGAAATGCCCGAGAGCTCAAAATAAGTTTTCTCGTTGCTCTTTCCTTCTCGGTCGAGGTCTACAACTATCCTTTCATGTGTCATTGATGTACTATATATATAAATGGTCATCTCCCTATTAATTTTTGATATATACTACATATTAATGCAGATGAACCGGCAATGGATGTACGGTGACCGCCGCACTTCCGAGTACATTACGGGCCTCCAAAATTTCATCGTTGTGGCTAATGCAAACCGTGGTCACAATGGTTTTATGTGTTGTCCGTGTGTTCACTGTCAGAACAAGAAAGACTACTCAAATACTAGAACCATTCACGCCCACCTGCTTCGATCCGGTTTCATGCCCAGCTATAATTGTTGGACCAAGAACGGAGAAAAAGGGGTTGTGATGGAAGACAACAAAGAAGAAGAGGATGATGACAACTATCATAATATGTATCCTGAATATGATGATACTGCAACGGGGTTAGATAATGAAGATCAAGAGGGAGCAGATGGGCCCGCTGATGACGATCTTGGTCGGGCCATTACTGATGCAAAGGAAGAATGTGAAACTGAAAAGGAGAAGGAGAAGCTGGAGCAGATGTTAAAGGACCACAAAACATTGTTGTATCCAACTTGCGAAGATGGCCACAAAAAGCTAGGTACCACACTGGATTTGCTGCAATGGAAGGCAGAGAACGGTGTGACTGACAGCGCATTTTCAAAGTTGTTGGTAAAAATGAAGAATCTTCTTCCAAGAAATAATGAGTTGCCCGACAGTACATACCAAGCAAAGAAGGTTGTCTGCCCTCTAGGATTAGACGTGCAGAAGATACATGCCTGCATTAATGACTGCATCCTCTACCGCGGTGAGAAGTACGAGAATTTGGATGCATGCCCGGTATGCACTGCACTGCGATATATGATCAGACTAGACGATCCTGGCGATGTTAAGGGCGAGGCCCCTAGGAAGAAGGTTCCCGCCAAGGTTATGTGGTATGCTCCGATAATACCACTGTTAAAACGTCTCTTCAGAAATAAAGAGCATGCCAAGTTGTTGCGATGGCACATGGAAGACCGTAAGAAAGACGCGATGTTGAGACACCCCGCTGATGGGTCACAGTGGAGAAAAGTCGAGCGAGAGTACCCAGACTTCGCACGTGACGCAAGGAACTTAAGGTTTGGTCTAAGTACAGACGGCATGAATCCTTTTGGTGAGCAGAGCTGCAGTCACAGCATCTGGCATGTGACTCTATGTATCTATAACCTTCCTCCTTGGTTGTGTATGAAGAGGAAGTTCATTATGATGCCAGTGCTCATCCAAGGCCCGAGGCAACCCGGCAACGACATTGATGTGTACCTAAGGCCATTAGTTGAAGAACTTTTACAGCTGTGGGCCAAACCAGGTGTACGTATGTGGGATGAGCACAAAGGGGAGCCATTTGACCTATGAGCATTGATTTTCGTAACCATCAATGATTGGCCTGCTCTTAGTAACATTTCAGGGCAGACAAACAAGGGATACAATGCATGCACACACTGTTTAGATGAAACTGAAAGTGTATATTTAGATAAATGTAAGAAGGTTGTGTACCTAGGGTATCGCCGATTTCTTCCGAACCTGCATCCAGTAAGAAAGAAAGGCAAGCATTTCAAACGTCTGGCAGAACCCCGGAGGAAGCCTGTCCTCCGTACCGGTGAGGAGGTATTTGGTATGGTCAAGGACCTAGAAGTAATCTTTGGAAAAGGTCCTGGCAGACTATCTGTTCCGAATGACGATGCCGGACACGCGCCCATGTGGAAGAAGCAATCTATATTTTGGGACCTACCCTATTGGAAAGTCTGAGAGGTCCGCTCTTCAATCGACGTGATGCACGTGACGAAGAATGTTTGCGTGAACCTGCTAGGCTTTCTAGGAGTGTATGGGAAGACAAAAGATACACCGGAAGGACGGCAGGACCAGCAACGTCTGAAAGCCCCTGAAGAGCCTATGCATCCTGAGAACGAGAAGGGTAAACGATGCCACTTAACTCCTGCCAGCTACGCTCTTACCAAAGCAGAGAAGGAAATCTTTTTTGAATGTCTGAGCAGTATCAAGGTCCCGTATGGCTTCTCGTCGAATATAAAGGGAATAATAAATATGGCAGAGAAAAAATTCCAAAACCTGAAGTCTCATGACTCCCACGTGATTATGACACAATTGCTTCCGATTGCATTGAGGGGGCTTCTACCTGAAAATGTTCGAGTACCCATTGTGAAGCTATGTGCATTCCTCAATGCAATATCAGGTTTACAAACAGATGTGTCCCAATGTCTTGTCAGCCTTGAGTTGGTGTTCCCACCATCCTTCTTCAATATTATGACGCATCTCCTGGTTCACCTAGTAGAAGAGATTGCCATTCTTGGTCCTGTATTTCTACACAATATGTTCCCCTTTGAGAGGTACATGGGAGTCTTAAAGAAATATGTTCATAATCGTGCTAGGCCAGAAGGAAGCATCTCCAAGGGCTATGTAACAGAGGAGGTCATTGAGTTCTGTGTTGATTTTATTCCTGACCTTAAGGCGATTGGTGTTCCAGAATCACGACATGAGGGGAGACTGCGTGGAAAAGGCACCCTAGGATGTAAAGCAATGATATGTAGGGACGGGCATTCTCTCAATCAAGCACACTACACGGTTTTACAAAGATCTATCTTGGTTGCCCCGTATATCAATGAACACAAGAATTTAATACGCCTCAAACACCCGGGGCAGTATGATGAATGGATTATAAGTGAACACATGGCGAGTTTTGGCGGCTGGCTGCAAAGACTTCTCACGAATAACACCACTATTGGGGATCAGCTATACTTGTTGGCCAGGACACCATCTTCGACTGTATGTACTTTCCAAGGGTACGAGATAAATGGGAATACATTTTACACGATAGGCCAAGATAAAAAGAGCACCAACCAAAATAGTGGTGTCCGCTTCGATGCAGCAGAAGACAATGGGCAGAAGACCACGTATTATGGGTTCATAGAGGAGATATTGGAACTTGACTATGGACCTAATTTTAAGGTCCCCTTGTTTCGATGCAAATGGGTCAAGCTAACAGGAGGAGAGGTTGAGGTAGACAAGAAGTACGGAATGACAACGGTGGATCTCACACTACTAGGAAAACAGCTATAGGTAATCAGCACATCCGTGGCTCACATGGTTGAAGTGCCCCACGGCTAAAACAGGCGTGGCTCACCTCTGGGCAGTGCCCTACTAGTAACTAGAACAACCGTGGCGCACATGACTATAGTGCGCCACAGATGTGTGTGGTCCAGGGCCCTGTTGGACGCTCGCCAAACATCTGTAGCGCACTATAGTCATGTGCGCCACAGTTGTTAGTGTCATCTGTGGCGCACATGGGGGGGTGCGCTACGCCTAAGCGCACGCCCCCTCTGCTGTGAAACAGCCACAAACATCTGTGGCGCACATGGCATAGTGCGCCACAGATGTATAAACTTAGCCGTAGGGCACTCTGCCCTAGTGCCCTACGCCTAAGTGGCATGCACTCCACACCCCCCCCCCCCCCCGTGGATCGCCTTTTTAGGGTTTGCAAAAAATAAACGAAAATGATAAACACTTCAAAAAATTAAATCCTTTCATATTTAGGTAGGTAATGTGGTATAGCTTCTAGTAAAATTAACAAAAATGAGTTTCGACTTTATTTGCAAAAAAAGTCATGCCACGGTAAAAAGGCCGTAACTTTTGCATACGATATCGAAAAAACGTATAATATACCAAAATGACGAGAACGAGATTTCGCATCTGCTCGCAACAACCTCTGGTCGTTTAGCAATTTTTTAGATTTTCAAAATTCGAAAAGAGTAAAAAGTTATGGTCAAAAGACCGTTTTTTCCTGCAGAAAAAAAATAGAGGGCGACTTACCCGTAGCGCACCACCACCTAGTGCGCCACGGATAAGCTTGGGCGGGATTCAAATTTGAATCCCCACCCCGCCCTCCTCCCTTTTCCTTTCCCCTTTTCCATTCCCCTTTTCCCTCTTCCTCTCCCTTTCCCTTCTTCTTCTTCCTTCTTCCTTCTTCCTTCTTCCTTCTTCTTCCTTCTTCCTTCTTCCTTCTCCCTTCTCCTTCTCCTCTCCTTGCAGTGATGGCGCGACGTCGACCTCCTTCTCCTCCTCCTCGCAGTGACAACGGGCGACGTCGACCTCCCTTCCTCCCTCTCTTCCTCCATCTCTTCCTACCTCCCTCTCTTCTTCTCCTCCTCCTCTTCTTCTCCTCCTCTTCTTCTCCTCCTCTACCTCCTCTGCCTCCTCTTCTTCTCCTCCTCTTCCTCCTCTGCCTCCTCTTCTTCTTCTTCTCCTCTTCCTCCTCTTCTTCTCCTCCTCTTCTTCTCCTCCTCTTCCTCCTTTGCCTCCTCTTCTTCTCCTCCTCTTCTCCTCCTCTTCTCCTCCTCTTCTCCTCCTCTTCCTCCTATTCTCCTCCTCCTCCTTGCAGTTCCGACGACGACAACAAGGTGACGACGAGGAGGCGACGACGGCGACCTGCACCGACGCGCGACGGCACTGACAACGAGATCCAGATCTGCTGCTTTTTTTTGAATTTTGAAATTTATATCCGTGGCGCACAGCTGTGCGCCACGGTTATCGTTTCATACGCGTGGCGCACCTTCCCAAACTTCTGTGGCGCACTGGCATGTGCGCCACGCCTGTATCTAAACTTCTGTGGCGCACTGGGCAGTGCGCCATGGCTGAGAGATAGCCGTAGCGCAAGGCCCGTGGCGCACTGCTAGTGCGCCACGGATGGGCATTTCGGGTGCGCCACTAACAGCCTGTTTCCTAGTAATGTCAACAATCTTATGAAGGTAGACAAGAACTTAGACGAACCATTCGTCCTAGCCAATGATGTGGCTCAGGTTTTCTATGTGAAGGACATGTCCTCCAGACCAAAAAAAAGAAAAAATATGCGAACGAATACATCATATGATGAACCAAAGCGTCACATAGTTCTTTCAGGGAAAAGAAACATCGTGGGAATCGAGGACAAGACAGACATGTCAGAAGATTATAATAAGTTTGATGAAATTCCGCCCTTCACAGTGAAAACTGACCCAAGCATTCCGTTAAGTAAAGAAGATGCTCCATGGTTACGTCTGAAGCGATCATAAGGAAGGACATATGCCAAGAAGTTCATGCTCATATTATGTAACTCTAGTTCATGTTTTTAATATTAATAAATGTCTTGAGTGTTAGTCTTGTTTTGTGGATGGACCGGGACTATGAGAAGAAGTTGTCCCGATTCGTACTTACCATTAAGATCTGATCTCCAAACGCGCGCAGTCACATATTAGGGAGTGCTTCTATGACCAGTTTCTTGGAGATGCCGGAGGACTGGGCTCCGTCGGCATCTCCCTGAAACTGGCCGTAGTGGTGTCCCTGCTCTCGAAAACCATCTTGCAGCTTGTAACTTCTCTAACTAGATCAATACACCTGGGAGCTAACTAATATCACATATTAGGGAGTTCCTCTATGACCAGTTTCTCGGAGATGCCGGAGGACTGGGCTCCGTCGGCATCTCCCTGAAACTGGCCGTAGTGGTGTCCCTACTCTCGAAAACCATCTTGGAGATGCCTCAAACTGGCTGGAGGACTGGACTCACAAGGTTGCCTATTTATAGTACAAGCAGCTTGACATAGTGTCGACACTTACGAAATAATGTCGACACTCACCACTATTATTAGTGCTGACTCGTGTTTTTTCCCGGTTGGTGTCTCCAACCGGGACTAAAGGTTCATCTTTAGTCCCGGTTGGTGACACCATCCGGGACAAGGTACACGCTGCATGACATAATGTCGACACTCACCCCTATCATTAGTGCTGCCTGGACCCGCCTGAAATCCCTCCAACCGTCCAATTTTTAGAACAATGTCATATTTCTTTTGTTAACAGTATATGTATTAAATGAGCCATTTTTCTTCCTTCTATTTCTTCCCTCCATATTTTTTCCTGCCATTTTTTCCCGCCATTTTTCTTCCCGCCATTTTTTCCCGCCATTTTTCTGCCCGCCATTTTTTCCTGCCAGTTGTTCCCTCCAGTTCTTCCCGCCAGTTCACTATATATATATGTAGGGTTGGCCTCCATTGTCATTGCACATCTCTAGACTCATATCTGCAGCCTCATCACTCTTTCCCATGGCTTCCACCGTAGCACTAACCCCTAGGGAGGCGGAGGCGCTTTGTGCCTCGAACTACCCCTGCCCGCCGGGCTACTGTGTCCCCGTCGGCTGGATGCTGAGCGCCGGAGGCGTGCCGGTTCCTCATGTTCCTCTAGGTGTGGCGCGCCGGATGGCCATCACGAACCACTACTACTTCGAGCTCACGCCGGAGCAGCAGAGGAATCCTAGATGGCATCCCGACTATTTCCCTACTTGGGAAGCCTTCTTCGTGGATCGGCGTGAGAGGGCGCTCGCCAGGCACGAGGAGGACGGCCCACCTCCTCCTAACTTCAACGAGGCCGGCCGTCGGCTATGGTGGCGCGGTCGGACTCTCCAGAGCGTCATGGCCTATGACACTGCCGCCGACTCTAACCCCCGTCTGCGCTACCCTCAAGTCCAGCCCACGTGTACTCAGCCTTCATGGTTCAATTACGGCGACCCCGACGACAACAGCGAAGACGGCGGCGGCGAGTACGACGACTACAGTGGCGAGTATTACAGGTGTAGGCAGGAGCATGACTGAATCACTCCAACATTCCGAAACAAGTTCGGCCGATTGTTACTTAATCTGGCCATGTATCTTAATTTTTAGTTCTTTTATGTATCTTAATTTTCAGTCGTGCTTTATGTAACTTACTATTAGTTGCATTCTGTATTTTAATTCCAGTTCTATCTCCTTCACAAAATGACCTATCTCATTCGAGGTTTCTTGGCTTTCGGGTCAAATGACCAATGTTATCGCTAGAATCAAGGCATAGTTTGTGATAATATGGCCATATTGTGCATACATGTGCATCATGGCATGGCAAACAATGTTGCAAGAGGAAGTTTTCCTTTTTATCGCACCAGAAAGGCATTTTCCATTTTCCGAGCATAAAAAACGGACGGTTTTGTGAAGCAACCACCAAATGGCTAATTCAAAAAACCACCAACACATTTTACAAAAATACTAGACCACCTTATATGGACAATGTACCAACAGGGGGGTGTGAAACCTTTTCGTCCACCTCTGGTGAAAAAGACAAATTCCTGCCGAATCGGTAGGAAGTGGGTCAGATATGAACTACAGGTACATGATACGATGCTCATGATTTTTTACAAAAATCATTTTTAGGTTCACAATATGCTATTTTATAAAAAAACCAATGCAAGTTGAGCGAGGCTTGGCCCCGAGCTAAGAATCTTCATGCCCGTTGTTCGACAAAGATTGACGATAGTTTAAAACGGGGATAAAAAAATAAAAAAAGATCGAAAAAGTGCGAAACCTTCACTTGGTGTTATATTATGTGACATAGTTAGAAGGAAAAATCTCAAACTTGGTATATTGATTATGTCTCAAAAAACCTTCACAAAATGACCTATCTCATTCGAGGTTTCTTGGCTTTCGGGTCAAATGACCAATGCTATGGCTAGAATCAAGGCATAGTTTGTGATAATATGGCCATATTGTGCATACATGTGCATCATGGCATGGCAAACAATGTTGCAAGTGGAAGTTTTCCTTTTTATCGCACCAAAAAGGCATTTTCCATTTTCTGAGCATAAAAAACGGACGGTTTTGTGAAGCAACCACCAAATGGCTAATTCAAAAAACCACCAACACATTTAAAAAAATACTAGACCACCTTATATGGACAATGTACCAACAGGGGGATCTGAAACCTTTCCGTCCACCTCTGGTGAAAAAGACAAATTCCTGCCGAATCGGCAGGAAGTGGGTCAGATATGAACTACAGGTACATGATACGATGCTCATGATTTTTTACAAAAATCATTTTTAGGTTCACAATATGCTATTTTATGAAAAACCCAATGCAAGTTGAGCGAGGCTTGGTCAGATTCAAGTGTATACAAAAGATGCGGCATTTAAATATCCAATCAATTCAAAAATGTTAATACAAAAGATGCGGCATTAAAATATGATTTGCTCTAATAAAATAGGGTTAGATTCCTTTTTAGATGCTTAATATTTCTTATGTTCAAAGTTTTAGGATTTGACAATTTATTTTTATTTGAATTGAATAATCAAAATTTATATGTAAGTGTTTTAATCATTTTGAAAATATTCATCTAAAGTAAATATAAAATTATTATATATTATTCATATTTTTCTGAGTTGAAATGAAAAAGATATGAATTTTCTAAATTCATATCCTATTTTTTGAATTAAAAATGCCCCTTTAATGCATGAAATAAATGCCCCCCCTTTAACACCGGTTCCAGACACGAACCGGTGTTAAAGGGGGGGCGGGCGCATTTATTTCGTTTCGCGTGCGCACCCCCCCCCTTTAACACCAGTTCGTGGCTGGAACCGGTGTTCAAGGGGGGGTATTAAATGCGCGCGCGAAACGAATTCCCCCCTTTAACACCGGTTCCAGCCCCGAACCGGTGTTAAAGGGAGGGGTATTAAATGTCCCCCCAGAGCAGATCGATCGAACCCCTCGCCGTCGCCACCGCGCGCCCTCGCCACTGTAGCCCTCCAGCCCTCGCTGTCGCCGCCCTCGCCACCGCGCGCGCGCCACCGAAGCCGACGACCGCCACCGCGCGCACGCCACCGAAGCCGACGACCGCCACCGCCACCGCGCGCGTGGCACCGAAGCCAACGACGACGCCGGCGCCTACAAGAACCCCGATGCCGTGGTGAGCTAGCGGACCGCCTGGTCGTCCCCTCTGTTTCCTCCCTTCTCTGTTTCCTCCTGGCGGCGGTGTGGAGCTCGCGCGGTGGCACCGCCAGCCGGAAGAGTGGAGCTCGCACGGTGGCGCTAGTCCGTCCACGCCTCTGCGTCGTTCTAGGAAGACAGCTTTGACAGGGGAAGACCCAAACTTGATTTCGAGATC